>OX387975.1:2412500-3814588 GCA_947578425.1 Eugnorisma glareosa | reverse complement strand
AGGCCCGTTTAAATTAGGGGGAAATAAAACAAAATAACGATAATTGTTTAATACAATAAGTTATGTACGTAACATCTTGCGACATCGATTAAGTGGGTTATTTAAAGAGCTTTGACTATAAAAATTTGGTCCAGGGCTAGGTCTCAACTTAGGCTACCTGGATTAAAAACAAAACTATATTTCGGCTATTTGCCCACTTGAACGAAGCTGCAAAATGTATTGTACTTACGGTTTTTACACAAACTAGATTCTAGGTACTATTCAAAACACTATGTATGCTATCTTTATATACTCTTCACTAAATAATAATTGTTTTTTAATATAACACTATGATTTTTGGTGACGCTTCGTCGCGAACAAACGGGTATCAAACCGCAAGTCTTCCATGATTAATTGAACAATATAACAACGACACACCTTTTCCCCCCTTAACTTAGCAAGACAGAGAACCTTCAAAACATGGGTGGATAAAAATAAAAGGCTCATAAAAATGTATGAGCGGCACAAGATGCGCAGCTAACAAGAGAAGGTTTATCGCCACTCGCCACTCGCCCCTCTCGCCCCCGCCCGCAAACTCGCCACATCGCTAGTTATTCCGCGTCACCGGTAATTGTGACAAATGAACGTGTTTCGTTATACTTACAAAATAGTTATAGGCGAGCGAGGAACACGGGGGTTTTGCTGCAAATATTATGATGTTATATTTGGTGGAGAAGAGAGAAATGGATTGGGAGATGTTTAAAATAGTGCTTTTCGTGTTACAGAGAACGCTAATAGGTGAAAACAGCGAATGTCTGACGAATGTGTGGAATCATACTAATACATGCAGTGTGTCTAAATAAGTAGGTATAGATTCAGGTGATGGGACACAGAGAGGTGACCCACAAAGTAGTATCTACACGACATTTATTTTTGTTGTAGGCTTACACGATTTTATTAGAATAAAGCATGGACCACGTGTCAGCACATGTTTCCTATGCATTATGATTTATGAATCTCATAAGATAATTGTCGTTGCTGAGGTTGACACCAAAAGTTAGCGTGGCAAAGATACATTGTAGGACAAGCGTAATAACCAATTTGTTAGCCAAAAATATTGTAGACATCCCTCCATAGTCAGCGGTCGAAAACTATTTAAATGATGAATTACCTACTAGGTATTGAATTAACATCATGAATTCATGAACGCATTCATGAACGCTGCGAACGTCTTTTTTTTTTTAATTTATGCTTTGTATGTTTATTGTTATTTTTTTTTTGTTTTTTATCATTTTGTACGATGCACGTCATGTCCCTGCGACAAATAAATATTTATTTTCTTTCTTTCTTTTTTCTTTTCATGATTGTCCGGCTGATCCAAATGATCATTTTTTTTCGTTTAAGGTAAATAAAAATCTCAGTTCAATCAAGTTCTCAACTTCTGTAGCTTTCAAGCATACAAATCAATGGTTTGGCATGTGAACTCGTTTTTCGGCTTATCCATAAATCCAACTATAATCAAGTATAACGGTTTTATCAGAATTAAAGCAACCAGATTACACAACTATTTACGATTGAATCCAAAACCATTACAATCAATAATTGTATTACAAAACACGACAACTCAACCCTAAATTGCAATCGTATACAACATACGTAACATTCAGGCACGTGGGTCAGACGGACCCATTGAAAAAACTAGGCACGCGCCATGTCGCAATAGAAAGACGTCGTTAAACAAAGAGGCTATTGTGCCCGAAACGATCCCGGGTGGGCAGTTATTGTACAAATACGGCTGATTCGCGGAATTCGCAGGGAGACGCTTAAAATTTGCGGGAAAAAAGGCGCGCTCGGGTAGATAGGGCCGATTGTGCCTGATAGGGTTGATACTCAGGGCTGTTTGTGTTATGGGGTTAAACAATAGTTCGTTAAGGATGATATTTTTTATTCGATGTCAGTTTTTGTCGACGTTAATAGCGGATTAAGGTAGATCGTAGAGATAGTTGATATTGCTAATTGTTATTGTCTTTTATTGCATGACTCAAAACTGTTACCTCATTGAATTTCTATTATTTAATTTTATTTTTCAAAATCAATGATCAAAGTTAATTTTACAAATGAACCGTTATTTAAACTGCATATCCTAAGACGATATCATAGTCCATGAACCAACGATACCTCCTGTGCAGTTACCGACACAAAACGTCAGAAACTACCAACAGACAACCCTAACGTGTCTCCATTCTCTGTTATTAATAACGGCAGCATATTACAATTCAATTTGAGCGGTCCGCCCCCTCCCCCCCACTCCGACCCGTAATCCTTGCGTATAATCTGCCAACAGATAAACTGAACACAATTATATTAAAAGCCAACATGAAAATTTTGCCAAATCTCTGGCAAATGCTATTAAATCGACGTCTAATAGCATTGTCAGCTGTTACACACGTATTAATGTGTTCCATGAGCTGATTAAAAAAATACTCGAGTTTTGGAGGGTTAGGATTTTACAAATTATTATGATTTGTACACCTACATATTCTATATGTTTACTTTCAATCTGCATCATCCCCCTTGGTGGGCGAAGGCCTCTTCCTATGATTTCCAGTTGTCAACTCTTTCGATCCAGCAAGGCTATTGCGTATCTCTGTTGACAGTTCATAGTGATCATCACTTGGCGAGTTTTGATATACAATGACCGTTCTTGTTGGTTTCAACTGACGCTACCCGTGCAGAACGGTTATTATATATCAAAACTCGCCAAGTGATGATCACTATGAACTGTCAACAGAAATACGCAATAGCCCTGCTGGGCTTAAGTGATGAACAACTGGCCGTTTATTATTTGGTTTATTTGCCCAGATCTTCCCGTCATCTTCTACAGGATCTGATTGAGCATAGGTACGTTTTAAATAAACAAGATAATTATCAGTATCTGCAAAACTCAAATACTTATGTTTTTAAGTCGTGAAATAGTTTTAATCAATCCGCAAGAAGAAAAAAATGTAATGTTGGAACATTACATTTTTTCTTCTTGTATTTGTGTGCCTGAAGTAAACAATCTGATATATTTACAAGTGTTCACGGATGGCAGACTGCGGGTATCGGTTCTCTCATTTAACGTAATCGGTTTAGTATAACCAATGCTATTTGTCGGTACACTGGACGCGCCCTTACGACGGGCATAAGTAAGTGCTGCAGTGATTGTTATGGCGGCTTTATACTTACGTTCTATAGATACCGTGTAGAAAGATATTGGTTAAGATAGAAAATGTTTATTATATTAGAATAATACTTACTGCGTGGACGAAGAGTGGTTGTCTGAATGTTAAATATCTATAATAGCTGAAGAAGAAAGTTTTACCCGACCTAACAAGAACCTCTCAATTTAGTTTTTTTATCACTTGTCGTATACTTATATTTCATAGTTTTTTTATAAAGCCGTCGGGCTGCCATGTCATAGGTCTCAAGTTCGAACCCAATACACACCTCTGATTTTTTGTATATTCATGTTCGTATTGTATAATTATCACTTGCTTGGGTGAAGGAAACCAAACCAGCATGCCTGAGACATATTTCTCAACGGCATGTAAATCCAAGTCAGAAGCCCATGAACGGCATAAAAATTCTGACACCAGCTTAAACACTAACCACACGAAAAAGAAAAAGGCGATGGCGTTAATATGACAGAAGAATAATGTCTTCCAAAATTACGCTAAACTAAATAGTGCCCTCGCTAAGTTTATTTATAACTTACAACGAATACATTGTGTGGTGATTATTTTACAGAACCATACATCCTTGGTGTAGACACTTTTGGCGGGCCATTTGGCGGCTTTTGGTGTTGTTCTATTGTTTCAGCGCTTAACATATATATAACTAGCCACCTGCCCCGTCTTCGCACGGGTGCAATGTCATACACATAAACCTTCCTCTTGAATCATTCTACTTATCTATTAAAAAAAACCGCATAAAATTCCGTTGCGTAGTTTTAAAGATGCATACATAGACAGCGGGAAGCGACTTTGTTTTATACTATGTAGTGATATCATTGACTGGGACAGTTTTAGAAGGCAAAATCGAGCTGGTAAAATCTGGGTATCGTTACTACCTCCAGTTCCGTTGAAACAGTAATCCGATCTCTTGTCATCCCATTTTCACAAGGAGTGGTCACCAATTTTGTTTTTATGCAAGATATGCTCGCGCATATCCTCCCGTATCACAAAGAGTACTTTTGATGCCAATATCACGGTTTCTCGGGCATTTTACGGTATCAAAGAAGCCTTAGAGTGAACTAGAACCAAGTGAATAGTCAACCGAAGCTCATTAACTCACAAAAATACTGTTTGTTAAATCATATTTATTTCTGTAAATTGGTTTTACCAAACACTTTTATAACACATTTGCTCGTAAAGGGTCTCTTATTTCACCAATTTCAATATCGTATTGTATCTCATTACGTACTTGTGCGTTATTGTAATGTAAAACGCACGGTTTATCAAGATGCTCCGTCTAAAACGAACGGTACTTTTTTAAATCTTAGCAAAGAGTTTTTATGTCAGAAAAGTGGTCAACATTTTATGAATAAAATTTAATAACATTTTATAAATTTATTAATTCGACACCGCCAGAAGTCTCAGAGGCAGTTTTATTTATTTCCTTGCAAATATGTTATAAAACGTCGTATGTCATACGTGCGCTTTGATAATTACCGCCTCTGCTTTCTTGTAGCAATATCGCCTCGGCTGTGATTTTCAACTTACCGCACTTATATCATAATGTACTATTACACGTCCATTTTAAAACTAGATGGGCCGGTGTTTCGTAACTGGCTACTCTGAGAAGAAACATCCATCCATCCTTGCATCTTGGAGCGGATTTTGTAAAATTATGATCCCCAACTCTTCAATAGTTTATCCAGGTAGCCTTAAAGAGTACCAGTTTATGGGGTAGAAGGGACACCGACACACACACGGTTACTACGTATTCAGTAGATCATTCAGGGCTCCCCTGCACATATTATTTTTTCAACGGTATTTAAAAAAAAAAATTGTTTACTACAAAGTGTAATACGGTAATACCTACGGTCAAAATGTTTGGAACAGGAGTTCTTTTCCTTTCCTTGGTGTCCCTTCCAGCTTGTGGAGCATAGGAGATCCCGCTTTTTACTAAGCATATCAAAGTTTTTCATTATTTTGCGTTAATTTCTCTAAAAAGTATTTTTGAGTACGCAGTTCAAACTAAAAAAAAATCTTTAACCATTGATTATTATGTTTCCACATTGCTTAATTTGCTTAATCACTAACAAAACACAGTCATCTACTCATAAAAATCAGATAAGATATTCATGATTTTAAATGCGAGCCCGCACATGTGGTGGGCTCTATGTAGTTTGAATAGATTATTTCTATGAACATAAAAGCCTTGCGTCATTCAACATTTGTAATGCGACAGAAATACGTGCTTACATAATTACTTAGTTTAAATAAGAAATAACGCCGTCCCCTGTTCCCGCTAACTCTGGCAGACATAACTAAAAGTGTGAAGGCGCTCCACGACGAGGCTCCAGTGCCTCCAGTTAATTGAATAGTAGCCACTACCACTGGAACTGGAACCGTGAAATCATAAATTATGTACCTAGCGATTGTTCCTCTTACGAGTATTACGGCGTGTTTGGTACCACCCATGACTAAAATAACGGCATTACAAAATCACAGATTCGTGATCATGTTGGAGACTAAGCTGAAATCTCGGCGCATCAACGTGTCTTAATGTCAGAAATATATCTGATACATCCCCACATGAGTTTCTTCACAAAAAAACACTAATACGTACTAACTAGAACTTGTACTCATATCGAATACCTCTGACAAAAATTGTATGAAATAACAACAGTAAAATTAACAAAAAATAATTTGAAATGACAGTAAATAAAATCGTTAAAACCAGAGCAGAGGGCAGGTTCATCATATTAAATGAGTATAGACACTGATTATTGTGATTAATTGTAGGTAAAGTACACACTAAAACAATACTTCCGAGCGTGGACAAGTAGTAGCACCCTGAGAGCAGCGGTACGGAAAGTTAAAACGAGCCCCACCTCCCCCGCCCCCCTCACCCACCCCCTGCGTCCTCCGACGCGAAAATTTTGCACAATTCAATTAAACCAGCATTATTATCGTTTTTAAATATGTCTGAAACAATAAGGTTACATGTTTCCTCTTTGTTTAGGCACCGAGGCAACGTATGCCTCGTTTCATGTTGAGGAAACAAATCATTTCTATACAGAATTTAGGTAAATGGCGAAAGGGTCGTATCCTATTACATGAGACTCCAATAATTGGTAAATGTAATGGACGTATTATGGGTACACCTCTGCTGAACATTTCAGGGATTACAAGTATGATTATGTAGTTTTTAGGTAAGTTCGGCTTTACTTGATCATGATCAATATCTCACATCGAAGAAAGTGCAAGCTTGCGTAGAGGGATCTTACATATTCGAGTCTTGAAGGCACCCAGACCTTATCTATCAAGAAACGGCAAGAAGTTCCTCTGGCGCATTGATTGCCGCACTTCTGGAATAATAGAAAGGTTTAAAGGAATTAAACAATATTTCCACCGCACTTTCTACGAAATTCCGACATTATAACTGAACAATTTTAATGTTAATGTTGATTTTTAATTTAATTAGATTTGATTGTAATTTTGATAATGATTTTAATTTTAATTTAATTTTAATTATCTATACTAATATTATAAAGAGGTAAAACTTGTAAGTTTGTATATTTACAACGTGCCCGTGGGATAGTTTCCGAACAAAATGCGAGCGAAGTTGCGGGCAACAGCTAGTATATTTATAAACCATAGTTGTGTGCGGTGAGTACGTAGCTACCGGTCCTCATCTGATTTGAAGTAGACACTCAACGACAAAAAAGTAGTGCATGATGTGCTTACCAGTAAGAGGTTGGTACACTTGTCTGTGACTCTATTGGATGTATCTCGTATCTTTGAAGCAGTATATTCAATTGTTGGTTAGCCAAATAAATAATATAAAATAACATCGTTTCTGTTTATTACGCAGGTATAACTAGGATTGCGTTCTGATGTAATCAGATTCGATTATTCAAATTGACGACCCGAATGGCGTAGCGGTTCTGAGGCTGCCTTACGTTCTTAGGGTCCTGGGTTCGAATCCCGGTAGGAGTAAATGTTTGTGTGATGAGCATGGACATTTGTTTCCGAGTCATAGATGTTTGTATGTATAATAAGTATGTATTTACAAACAAAAAGTATCTATGTAATATTATCAACTATCTGGTGTCCAGGACACAAGCCTCGTTGCTTAGTGTGGCACCTAGCGCCTGGCGCTGTGTGTAATGTCCAGCGATATTTATTATTATTATTAAATATTTTTTCTTCAATACCTACTGCCAAAACTAAGGGAGTCAAAATGTCCGGAATTATTTGCTAATATCCGCATTTTTATCAGGGCTTATGGAATCTCTAAATGGTATCCCTACCCCAGGAGTTGATTACTGCTTTAAACAATTATTATTCAATAAATTATTATTTATTGCTTTTGAAATGATTTTTATAAGTTCTTAAGAAATTTTGCCGATTTAAGTACAACAATAAACTCTTTAAATTGAACAATGTCGTACTTGAAAAAAAAACTTACAACTGCTAGTCGACCTATGGCTACATTCTCCCATCGTCCGATACCGATAACTCTAAGTAATATTGTTTATCAAGTTATTTAATATAAAAGAGCTTAATCACTTTGTCCTTGTTTGGCCGTAACCTGATGCGGCCGGCGGGTGTGGGTTAGGCTCTTCATTAGTTAATCTATTGGCATTACATAGAAGCCGCACTTTGCCCGCGTCGCGGCTTATTTTGTTTTAATTGATGCCAGTAGCATTTACCTTTTCAGTCATTGGTAAGTAATATTGGAGAACTAACAATGAGTATGGTTGCGAAAAGTGATATTTCTGATAAATCAGTGTTGTTTTCAATGGATTCGGTGCGTCAAACCGAGTGGACTGCACATTGGACTGGCTGCGGACACTGGACTTTTGTGGATATTTCAAGACTTTAACAAAGACCGCTGTCCGCAGGCCAGTACGCTCGGTTTGACTGAACCTTTTTTTTTGTTAATTTTAATTCTAGTTTTGCATCTAAGCATTCCCTAATTCCTGTGCTTAGTTTTTGACTTATTATAAGATTTTAACTTATTATAACTTGTACTCATTTAGATGTTTTATAACTATTTCTAAATTATCCCTGTACTTATAATATTGTATATCTTACTGACCACTCATGTCGGTGCTGCAAGATGTTTCTCATTTGTTCATTTTTTTTCTACAAACTAGACACAATAACATCGGCTTTAATAATAACGAAACCTATAATCATTTTTAATATGTTTGCCTTTAATTCAATTCAATTTCTTACTACATTTATAGTTTAAACGGACTATAAATTAAACTAAAATAATGCTAAAAAGAAGACTAAAAGTAAGTTCCTACAAATATACAACGACGAAAATAGGACACTTAGGCGTCAAAGTACTCATCCACATCCCTGTTATCCAGAAACGTGCCAAACTGACAGCATTGCCACGTTGAATGGCAATGCAACTTCTTTGACCAAAGAAAGACCCAACCATCTGGTCACGCGAAGTGTCGACCAGTCGGCGAGATACGAGTATTTCCTTAAAAAGGAGACGCGCACTCGGGCCCCATAACCGGAGCGTTTAATTAAACCTATAATTACAAGATCTTAAGTTATATTACGTAGGTATTTGCTATTTTAATTACCTATTTTTATTGTAAACCATAGTTTTTACTTGAAGGTGCCAATATACATTTTATTTCTTTTAATGCTATTGATATATCACACTTTTTAATTTTTCAATAATTGACTAAAAAAAATATTACTATGTTTATGATTGTTTTAGAGCACAAGCAAGGTAGGATCGAATAAATATAAGGAAATAACAACACGAAGTCTACGAGGGCTACGAGAAGGAAGCCGTAGTGCTACGAAGCCTACGCGTCGCCTACGCCGCTACAACCAGAATTTCTTCAGTTCATCCAAAGGTCGTAAATTGTAAAGAGGTTGTTTGTAAGTTAGGATGCAGGAAGTAATATCCCAAAGTATTCCTTCATTTTCAGATTAAAAATCTTTAGTTGATGTAAAGCTTCACTATGTACTGAGCGTTATGGGATATGGTTTTTTGACACACCCGAAGTCGCAGGAAGAATCCAGTTGATTCATTTTTTTATATATTAAGGTTACTAGGTCGACCAAGTAGACGGTGCCAAGGAATCGAAAGGGAAATACAAACGTCCATAATAAATCCTATCCACTTTCTTCACAGCCACCTCGTTACAAACAAGATGACTTGTGAGACGACTTGTCAAATATTTCCAACGTTATTTATTTACCGCAAACATGAATTGCCAATAAGTCTCAGCAGTTAAGCACCCAATTATACGAAGCTCACACGCCTATTTGGAATATCAATAGCAATCTTTAAAATCTAAATACACGGAAAAAATCCGCTATTAATTGGTGCCGACGTTACGAGGTTGGGGCGCATTGTACGTCGACGTACAAGACAAGCTTAATGTGGATGATTTGAAAAAAGAATTCTAATTATCATGAGGAATTAAAAATGGCGTAACTGTATTTATGTGTGTTGAAATTTCAATCTTAAGGTGGCAATGTAAAGTGTATTTTAGCGTGGGGTTGTCGATATGATCATAGTTTTAGGAGATAACGCCGTGACGTGGTCGCGTGCGTATAATCCTTTCATTGTAAATATTTATCCAAATAAAATGTGGTTGGTGATTCAATGTGATGTCTTACCTGAGATTTTAAGTACAATTAAATCCTCAAAGCATTTTGAAACCATTGCCTCGGATGGACCATTCCAATTTTCTTCTCTATATTAAACAGGCGCTTGGGAAATCGTTATGGTAATATTTCTTGGTGCATTACTAACTGGATGGTGGAGGTACGATAGATAGTCGATCCATGTAAAGTACTGGTATCCAGCTGCATCCAGTAATAAGACTGATAGCTAGACACTTGAAATTTTCACAGATGATGTATATTCTGTTGCCGCTATAACAACAAATACTAAAAACAGAATAAAATAAATGTCTAAGGGGGGCTCCCATACAACAAACGTGTTTTTTTTTTTTAGATAATTGTACAGAACCCTCCGTGTGCGAGTCCGACTCGCCCTTGGCAGGTTTTTTAGTTTATTTTTAAGTTAGTTACTTTAGGTTATTTTAATTTATAATTAATTATTTTTATTAATTATTTTAATTTTAATTTATAAGTGTATAATAGTGAGGTTAGGTTACATATACAGGTAAAAGATTAATTAAATTTATGTCTTTTTATGTCAAATAATCACCAGTACGATGTTGATAAGCAAAAGATAAAGACAAAAAGGCTATAAAAATATAAGTCACACACAAGAATCACTCGAATCCTTGTAACAGAAACACCAGTATAAGTAGCATTCATTAATTGCTGTACATTTGAGCGTTTATCAATGAAAATATCTGACAATAAAGCGGGGTGCACAATGATGACAATGTAAGCCCTGGTACACACTCGACGATGGCAAACAGTCGCGGCGTGACGACACTTCATTATATCGGTATTGAACATCGATGCCAGTGACGGCATTGCATGTCGATAGATTTATTGTCGATGAAATTTATTAAACTTATTGTGTTAAGAAATCTATTTGCGGAAAATTGGTCGTAAAGTGAGAAGTCGATACGGTTTTTTTTTCAATTTTAAAGCTTTTAGTAACTTATTGTTTCATTACAAAATATGTATTTTAAATGATTTGTTTTACTTTTGATATCCATTTAATTTACCTGCATAAGTAGGTCTGAATGTTAATATTATACTAGTTGTTGCCCGCGGCTTCGCTCGCTTTTTTGTCGAAAATTATCATGGGCACGTTTTAAATATAGCCTATGGCACTCAGGGATAATGTAGCTTCCTATTAGTGAAATAATTTTCAAAATCGGTTCAGTAGATCCAGAGATTACCCCCTACATACAAACATACAAACCTCTTTATAATATTAGTATAGATGTAGTTTCTAAAGCGAAAATCAGATAAGTAATTGTTGAACCGCTACCACCATTAAATTTTATAGATGCCTACTGTGTGATGAACAATTGTGTTAGAAATAGTGAAAACTCCAAAAAGATAATAAAATACAGTCTCCTATCGATATCACCAAATCTTTATCGAGTAAACATCAAAACAGCACTTCTTCATAACTACACCGTCAATTGCCGTCGCAACAGGGGCGCACAACCCTTCATCGCGGCTTAATTCTATAATTGAGGGTTAAATCTCTGGCAGACGGGCTTACTCATTATCACACCATGTTTGTATCTCAGCAGTTAATCGTTCACGCTACAGCCGGCAGGGGGCGCTATCTTGATGGCATTCTCACTATTACATCATAAAAATATGTGATGCTTTAAGAAAGGTTGGAATTATAATCTGTGCAATAATAGTATCTTATTATTATTTATTTATTTAATATTGTAAGCACAATACATGGGTTGCGGGACTGTTCGAAAGAGATACCGCGGCCCTGGAACACAAAGGGCAAAAGAAGGAACATGGATGGGTTTTAGTCAGTAAAAGTCTGAGGAGTTATTTGATGATTTCCTATCCGAATTAAAAAAAAGCACAGTATACATCATTATGTATACTGTGCTTTAAATAAAGTCTGCGTCTGTACATTTACAGACGCGGACTTTATGCCACAGGCATTCTCTACTAGCCAACCTTTGGGTGATGCGGAGCAAACTATGATAGGTGCTCGCGTGAGTTGAAAAAATATGGGATTCAATATAAATATATTTAATATAAAGTGCTATAAGACTCCGACTTACGAGTTGAAGGCCGTAAGTGCGAACCCAGACAGAGACCAGAACATCGTGAGGACCGCATATGACTATGTGACAATATCTACCACCCCAGACTATACCCGCGTGGTAGACACCATATTATAGGCTGGTTATGCTATGTCGTATGTATATTTTCTGGACTGTCTAATGGACTTCTAAGGACCGACAATATTAAAGGAATTGCGAATGTGTTGACAATAAGACCAGTCAGTCCCCGACTGGATCCTTATTTTTTCGTTATTTTTCCTGGAAACATTATAAGTTGAAGTTTTTATTAGATCTAAAGGATCTAATAAAAACTCCAATTTATAATGTTAAGAAAATATTAATAATTAGCTGATGCCCGCGACCTTCGTTCGCGTGAAAGTATAACTTCGCTTTGAATAAGATGTTGTTAACAATTTCAAGGGTTTTCATTTTTTTCACGGAACTCTAAAATAAAAGTAGCCAATGTTAGACCTTATAATATCAGCTATCTGCCAGTCAAAGACCCGTCAAAATCGGTCCAGCAGTTTTAGAGATTAGCCGGAACAAACAGACAAAGAGACAGACAGATAGACAAAATAAGAGAGAAAAAAAGAGTTTTTGTTATTAGTGCCTTATAAATTCTCATATGCATTCAGTAAAAAGTTGTTATTTTGCTATTACAAACAGTCACATCAATTTTATTTATTTTTATAGATAGATAAAGGTTAATAAAGTGTCCTGATTCTTACTTGTCTCTTTGAGAGAGGTGCTGAACTGTCGGGCCTGTGGACGGTGAGCTATGGGCTAGCTCGCCGTCCGTCCGTCTTATGACGACAGGCCGTGTCGACGGCGCGTTCGTGTTCCACGCGCGCCTCAAAGAGAGTCAGCAAACAGGAAGGGGTCCGTAAGGGCCGACGCCTGCCAGGGTTGCGGGACTGTTCGAAAGAGATACCGCGGCCCTGGAACACAAAGGGCAAAGGAAGGAACATGGATGGGTTTTAGTCAGTAGAAGTCTGACACTCCCTCCTGCTCAGCCCAGAGTGGGAGGGGTTATTTGATGATTTCCCATCGGTAAAAAAAAAAAAAAAAAAAGGTGCTGAACTGTAGAATATTAACATATTCTGATTGATTCTGAAAATGCAGCTGATTTTGCTTCTTTTTTGACTTCTAAAGAGCTGCTGCTCATCTTTGTGTCCTCTATTTTCAGTGCTTTTTACAACCATTATGCAATAAAACATATAATTTACCCAAATGGCAAGATAGCAATTGCATAGAGCAAAAACCATGAAGTTAGTAGATATTTCTTCGCTTATAAGTGGCTAAAAAGTTATTAATAAAAAAAAAAACTTAATGAATACTAAATTATTATGAATAATTTAGTTTCATAACAAATCTCCTCAAACCTAGACCTAGACACGACTCAATATTATCAGTATTTAACAGAGCAGCCATACCTCTAATCTTCACAAAGTCAATACGAGCAACCGGAATCAAATAACTCTATTATCCTACTCATAAGTACTACAAACTCCAGTTATACTACTTACAGGTATTCAGGTATATTACGTGAACGCAGAGGTAAGCATAGGCATGGTGGAGGATTACGCTCCCACGGCTTTCTTGTACAATGAGAGGTAGGTACTGAGTCGACATGGAAATGTTTGTATTTAAACCTACTTTTATTGTATTTTGAAAACGATAACTTCAAAGGTGTTGTATCTGTGATTAAGTTTAAAAGAAGAGCAAAAGTTTAAAAAAAAATGAATGAAAAGACAATATTATAAGTTTTAAAAAAATATGAAAAGATTATAATTATAGACATTCGAAACATGAGACTTTTAAAACGATTTGCTTTTCTGAAAAAAAAAAATCAAACAAAAAAAATGTTAAAAAAACAAAAACATAACATAAAATCAAAGCCTGAAAAAAATCCCGGCGAAACGAATCGAACACATCAGAAACCAACAATCGTAATAATCTCTATTTTAATCGAACGAGCGGGCGCTGGGCGCGAACGAATTATACGTTTATACTTGTAATTTCAATCACAAAATTAATTCTGTCGTCGCCCGCCTTAAATAAGTGCTGGGGCCGTCCAATCGATAAGTTGAGGCAGGCTGGGCGGGCGGGCGTTTGAGGTAAATAACGTTTTGGGCGGGGGCTGATTGGTTGGTGCGCTGGTGGGCGGGGGCAGGCCGGGGCGTGGTGCGATTGGTCGGGGCTGAGGGAGGACAGTCTCGTGGCTACCGCAGCGGTGCGCGGTGTAGTACGCGGTAGTACATTACTATGTTGTGATTTGTGACAGCCGCCGAATTCAGGTATGACATTATTTGTTTATTTTTATTTTCTTGAATTTATTTATTATAAAAAATAAATGGAGGAAGTAGTTTTAATACTACTAAAATAATTGAAACAGTTTTCTGACAATAGTGAAATCTTAATTTTTCAGAGCAAAAGTTTTGTCAAAATACTCAAATAAAACTTTCGCAACCAGCTACGATCTTTTGTAGCACCGTAGCGTTCGTAGCACCTACGGCTACGGAATTTATTCGATACAAATTATGCAATCAAAACATTTTTTTACCCTTATAGCAATTTTTCGCCTTTTAAGATAAGCTTGCTTTGTTTTACTTTTGTTTCATTCATATGAGTATATACCTGTATTTTTTTTAATTGTTCTGAAAATGTTTTAACATTTTATTTCAATTCCTGTATAAATTATGTAGGAAACGTGGTTACAAAGTTTTTCAATAATTTTTAACCAGGTTTTTTTAAAGGCATAATATGCGGTACTAATTATTGTTGTTTGAGATACAAATGAGTTAAGAATTAAATTGGAGTTAAATAAATTAAATGTGTGATGTAGCCGGTCTTACCAAGGGGTGTCATATTACCCAGTACTAACTGGGCTGTGGAGGTCAGATAGGCAGTCGCTCCATGTAAAATACTGGTATTCAGCTGCATCCAGTTAGACTGGAAGCCGACCCAAACATAATTGGGAAAAGGCTAGGCAGATGTTAATGATGTGTGATGTTGCCGGTGTCTTACGCTTGAAGCTGTTCCGGCATTGACATATTTATGTTTTATCGTACTGCATCGAACTCTATCACAAATAAAAGTTAAAAAATAAATAATGTTAATGTCCCTGTTTTCTTTGGGCCGGATCGCAAAATGTAAATGGCAAAATCTGTTCATATTGTTTATATTATTTTGTATTAGCCTTCTCTGTCCCACTCCTGGACAAAGGGCTCCCGGGATCCACTCTTTCCACTTATCTCGCGAACCTGCGTGTCCTCCTCCCAGTAACCTGTCCAGTTCATCCCGCTATCTCCTTCGTCGCCTGCTGCCTTTTTATATTAACTAGCTGTTGGCCGCGGCTTCGCTCTCTTTTTGGTCGGAAATTATCACATGGGCACGTTGTAAATATAGTCTATGGCATTCGGGAATAATGAAACTTCCTATTAGTGAAAATATTTTCAAAATCGATTCAGTAGATCCCCGTACAACCTCACAAAATTTACCTCTTTATAATCACTTCTACATAGTATAAAACAAAGCCGCTATGTATGCTTAGATCTTTAAAACTTCGCAACGGATTTTGATGCGGTTTTTTTTAATAGAGTGATTCAAGAGGAAGGAGGAAGGAGGCAACACAATGCACCCGTGCAAAGCCGGGGCGGGTCGCTACTATTAGTATAAATAATTAATTTTGTTGGTGTATGAAATGTCACTCTTTTCATAAGATCTTTGTAATCAGACCAGGAAGTTCTAGGTGTCACTATATTTAGTATAATCACTAGTTGTCGTGATGTGCTTTATCTGGGTATGTCTGGCGCTGGCAATGACTGCATCATCCAAAACTCTATCTTCTGTAAATAGTCCTGTCATTCTGAAACATGTGCTGCCCTTATTCTTAAAAAAAGAATTCAGAAGAGCAGAGTGAATTTAAAATTGATAAGGCGCAACGTTATTTTTTTTTTATTTTTTTTTTTTTATTCTTATCGCAGTATTTCCACACATTGGCGCATTAATTTGTGAAATCTTTTAGATCTGATTACTAGAAGTCGAGTTTAAACTGTGGTTTCTCAAACATGCTTGTAAATTTGTGCATTATTTTGACAATCTTCTTCGGGATAAATCGAAATTGTTGTACTGGCCAGATACATGCTACCAGCGGCCGGCAAAAGTTGTATGAAAATCCATATCTGTCGTGTTTAGCGGCCAAATAAATAACATAGTAAACTCATATCTGTCGTGTTATTTAAAAATGGAACGATCTTTTACTCCGAAACAGGGCTACCAAGGACGAAACTTATCAAAGGTTTTATTTAAATTTCGAATTGGCTTGCAAATAGAAAGCGGTGCATTGAAAAAAAAAAGCAGTAATGTACTATAACCGATATTTATCAAATATTGGGGTAGTTTTAGCAAATAGGAGGTCGAGGCTAAATAATAAAAGTGGCTTGAGTCGATCTTCAAGGTTAAGCCGCGCTTCCCTAGGTCGGTCCGTGGATGGGTAACCATCCATTACTTACCGAGGTTTCTCCGTACCTCAGAAAGCAAGTTCATTTGTAAATCTTTGACAGTCGTTACAGTTAGTCAGTCAGTGGTCAAAAGTCTGACATCCAGTGTTACCAAGGAGATCGGTACTAACTGGTATCTAGTAATGCCTGGGTTGTGAAGGTCAGATAAGCAGTCAGTCCATGTTAAATACTGGTATTCAGCTGCATCCGGTTAGATTGGAACAACTTAGTTGGGAAAAGGCTAGGCAGAAGATAATCATGATGCAATTTTAGCAAAGAATATTTTCTGGCTATTCTTATCTTACTTAATAATAAAAATGCGAAAGTTGGTGAGGATGGATGGATGATTGTTTCTCTTTCACGCAAAAGCTACTGAAGAGATTTAGGTGAAATTTGGCACACAGATAGTTTATAACCTGGATTAACACATAGGATACTTTTCATCTCGGTAGTACGATCCCGAGGGACAATTACCACGGGTTCCACGCGGGCGTAGCCGCGGGCATAAGGTAATATCTACATAATTGCTCGAGTCAACGTACTGCACAACTGCCTAATTAATACTAATATTGTAAATAAGTAAACTTTGTAAGGTTGTAGGGGGTAATCTCTGGATCTACCATGAACCGATTTTGAAAATTCTTTCAATAATAGGAAGCTACATTATCCCCGAGTGCTATAGGTTATATTTACAAGGTGTCCGTTGGATAATTGCCGAGCAAAACGCGAGCGAAGCCGTGGGCAACAGCTAGTTAATTATAAGTTTTAAATCATATAAGATCGAACAAGCACCGATGAACATAGCATTGTCTCTCGAAATCACTCTGACCCAAAAATCAAATCAAAGAAGGCAAAACCCACATCTCCGTACAAAGTCATTGCTTCCGTAGATTACATTTAGAACAAGACGGATAAGCGAAAGATTTAATTTTTGTCCCTCCTTAAATATACATGGGAGTGTTACATTGTTTAAACAGGGGAGGCGAAGAGCCCAGGGGAGTCTATAATTGAAACACAAACAGGGGACGGACGATTCGCGACGAATTCATTATTTCTACATTAAGTTGATACTGCTTCGGGTTGACGTCATACGGATTATGTTTCTTAGATAATTATTGGAGGAATTTGTGCCGTGGTTGCAGTGAGGGATTAGTTGATTTCTGTTGATTCGTTTGATCAGGTTTACGCATGTGTATGAAAGTTTATTTATTTAAACTTCATGTACAATAGTGATACATAGGACTTAAACCCATAAGGCATTCTCTACCAATCAACCTTTGGGCTAATTAAGAAAACATTGTGACGGGGGTACAAAATAATTATCTAAAAAATAAGTTCTTGCTCAAAAAAAAGGACTGAAAAAGTTGAAGTTGAAAGTTGTAGGTAGAAAGAAAAATATTTATTTATCGCAGGGACATGACGTGCATAGTAAAAAATTACAAAAAATAACGGTAAACATACAATGCATGCAACAAAAATGTATTCAATCAACAGGACGGAACAAAAAAAAACAGTTTGCACGGTAGGAGGTTGGTTGGCAAGATTTCTTCTTTAATTCCTCACCATAACATTTTCATTCGTACATTCTTTTTTTTTTTCTTTTTTTTCTTATGTTTGCCTTCGATAGTTGTAGCGGAAATGTCGTAAATGTGGTAAAAGGCTTCATACTTCACCCAACTGTCTCATTTTCTTTTTAGACTGCCTACCAAGTAACTCTTCCTACTTTTAAGTTTAAAATTCTCAAAAAAAGTCGTGGGCTAGTAAAAAATAAACGAAATATAAATCTTAGATATTTTTACATAAAAGCAATTTCTTCTCACCATTTCTCCAATTCCAATTTACTTCGCATTCCTGCCAACTAAAAATCAGTTGTCATTTTGACATTTAACTTTTAAAATGGCGCCGCCTTCATCTAACTTTCTTTTATGAGTTTTCCTCGAGAAGCGTTTCGTAAATTGTGTTTATAAAGCTGTTTCATTGTCAATTCGTTTGTTTGGCTGTTCTCGTGAACTGCATTATTGGTTTGTCAATTCAATAGGTTGGTACAATTGATTTGTTTGTGTGGAGTACAAGTGTGTTGCTATTGGATAAATGTGTAGGGTTGTTAAGAATGTAGCAATCAATTAGTGCTTTTTAGGTCCCAGACTAATATTTTAACGTTGATATCTGCAACTTATGGCAAATTAGACGAGAAGGTACGAAGGTTAAATCAAAACAATAGTAGTATACTGGTAAACTTTACAAATTTGTTGCAAAAAAACTCATCAATTTCGTCAATTCGGAAAAAAGCAGCATAACAAAGTAAAATACGTAATTATTAAACAAAGGAAGAAAAACCGTATTATTTATGCATAAGTCTCCGCATATCTGCGTAATAAACTTAATAGAGGGGGACGAAGTTAATAAAAAGTCGGCATCTTGTGCCAAGTAGGTAATTTTCATCAAATCAAGTCTACAGATGTCATCTCGCCGGCGCGGGCGATTCAATTACTTATATAAATAAATTCGGAGACAATTTACATGTTGATGCCTCTCGTTCACGAACAAGAAGGGATGCTTGTTTAAACTTTCTCGTTACCTTACGATAAGTTGATTTTAGAATGAGAAATTATTCAGATTTTATTTTTATATTAACTTTTATAGGACATATTACGTTATTTATATATGTCTGACTCTGTTTTTTTTTTATAGAATTTTAGGTAGTATTCTTAATTCCTTGCTTTAAAAGCTCAGCAACCGTGACGATTAATATTTGTTCTTCTGTTGTAGGGAAATTGGAAAACTTACGGGGCGTTAGTAATAAACAAATATTCAGCAAATGATTTCGGAGTAAAATAAGACGACTGATGTGGGTGACGTAGCAATTAACCATTTCAGTGAAATTCCCTTGTTACGTTCTGCATATTCAGGATGTTATGCCACTTTTCCTTCGAAAAGTTCATTTCTTTATGAGCATTCCTAGTTAACAATGTAACATTCGTATCTTTATATCTTTAACTACCTAATTATAAAATAAAAATCGTTCAGAGATATACCTACCATTTTGTTATTTCATCCTACAAAGTCAATTACCAACCTATTTAAACTTAAGAAAAGCCAAAATCAAACATTTAAATCCAACAACTGTTTAATTTTCAACAAATTAATTTATCAGATTAACAATGGATCCGGATTAGTTACGAATTCAATTGTGTGAAAAATCAGCGCGGAGGAGCGGAGCAGCGCGACCCGTGTGTCAATACAGCTCATTGTGCTCTGAGCGTAGCTCGTAGTGAGTGAGCTTTCGGGCGATGAAACAAACGCTCCCAGTTTAGAACTCTATGGTGTGCCAGGAGCTGGCTTGAAAAAAGCGGATTTATTTTAAAATTAATTTTAGCGGTAGGAATAAAAAAAGAAGTGTAGTTTCTGCCTATTCTATGAGAAAAAAAGCGTGCGTTTATGTATGTTTCAAAATGTTGAATAAATTGCTCAAAATACGTGAAACGAACTCACTCGTATTTAAAATCATCATGAAAAGCGAGCGATTGTAACATGGTAAAAATCAAATTAAAACAATAAGTGGACCGTAGGCCCAGAACGTCTCGTTGACGCTTCCTGTGACCCAAGGGCTGGATTTTACCTTGGCGTTGCCATACAACGTGGCAACGCCGCCGCCGCCGGACACATTACCAGCCGGCAGCATTGAGGAGGAGTATTTTGATGCCATTTTATAGTATGTTGTTAGTTTAGTTTATTTAATCGTTTTTAATTCTAATAAGTAGACAAAATACACTTATAATTTTATAATCAGAAAGGTACTTCTTATGGATTAGTGTGAGAGATACGAGTAGATCAAGATTTTGAACCTCACCGAAACACTGAAACCCCTCTAAAATCTAAGCAAAATCAAAACATTTATCTATCAGTTAACATTGACAAAAGCTCCCTGGCTCCGAGGCTCTAACAGAATGCGCTGATTAAATATGAATTGACGAATTAACTCCATGTCTTTGGCCGTCGACTCAATTAAGCGAACAAAGTAGCAAAGTAAATAACGCCGTCGAATTAATTTTGTACGAAACCTTTTGAATTTGAAGCGGCTTGTTTAAACTATGTGTCTCTATTGTGCGCAGGATGTAGGTACGCTTTGAATTGGGTTGAGTATCTCTTGTGATTATGTTGTAAATAATTACTCAATGTACCTACCTACTAAAGTTAGAAAGAAGAAGAAGAAGAAAGAAGAAGTTAGTTTTAGTGACAACCTGACTGGTAGGTACGTTATATGCATTGTATGTATTCTGGTGACTATAATTTAGGTACACATTTGTTTTTCATCGTAAATATATGGGAAATCTGTAAAATTATAAGAATCGAAACCTAATAACAAGTTTTATCAGCTCTGTTACTTTGGCTCAAACATGCACTGACAAATTGTTTTTAAATTATTCTCCAGTGATGGTCAAATAGAAGGTGAAAGTCTTGACTACCAGTTTCCCTAACGGGCAATATGTTGAAAAAAGACGGGTGATATTCCTTTTTAGGGTCCCGTACCTCAATCGGAAAAACGGAATCCTTATACGATCACTTTGTTGTCCGTCTGTCTGTCTGTAAAGACCTTTCTTTCAGAAATGCGTGGCGGTATCAAGCTGAAATTAATACCAAATACTCAAGTCTGCTACCCCTTGGAGCAATGAAAAAATCAAACTTGTAAGTCAACGCGATCAAAAGATGTGACTGTTTATGTCCCATATTATGCGATTTCACAAGGGAATCAAAACCTATATGGTACTAGTCCCTTTGACCTGGAATCATGAAATTTGGCAAAAAACAAGGCCTTAGGTACAGCACAAATAAAGGAAAAATTCCAAAAAAATAAATGGTTGAGAATTAAAGGGTGTCCCCTACATACATAGTTCACGCCAATTGAATTGTTTTTTTTTTTTTTAGATAATGATACGGAACCTTTCCTTTCCGTGCGCGAGTCCGACTCGTACTTGGCCGGGTTTTTTAGGATATAATTAATAAAGAGTAACAACCTAAATAAAGTCCATAAAAGATCTAAAAATAACACTAGAACACGTCAACGAACCGTGACGTATTATTTTGACTTTTACAAAACTGTCCGTTTCGTCACGTATCATAAAAATAGCGAACCCCTCCACTGACTTGAAGTACTGACTGGGTAACCGTTTCTATCTGTATCTGTAACAATGGCGGACGGCGGACGGGTCCGTCGGGCGACGGCGACGGGTGTCTTTATAAAGATTAAATAGTATTGCGCTATACAAAATGGATTCTCAAAGGAACAAGTTCGAACCATTCGTTGTGCGGATTTTGGTAGGGTGACTAGCTTTTATGTGTTTTTGGTGTGTAACTAAAATAAAAGCGTTTGCAGTTGATTTCGTTTTCTTCTTCTGGGGCTTATCCAATAACTCATGCTTGGTCGTCAACTTAGCAAATACCTTCTTTTCCTTAATTTAACATTAACCCTGGTGTTTCATTTAAAATCCGTGTTTGCGATTATTTTCTTAACGCAATAGACGTAGTTGTACTGTCAAAATGAAAGCGAACGTCATTACGAGAACCCTAACATAAAAAGCTCATTTTATGTTTGTTAGGTATAGCCACCTTTTGATTGTAAATTCGTATCACCAGTGTTACGGAATTAATCAACTTTTCGGTCAACCAAAATAGGTGCAACAATTAGATTCCGCATTTATCATCATCCGCATTGGTCATCAAAAATTACACCGCTTTTTTGATATTCAAATAAAATTGACGTTCCCGTACTTTGGTCAAAAGTATAATTTCACGGTCACCCTACAGTGCAGGGGTGCACTTGACACACAGATTCGAGTGTCCCCTTTAGTTACGGATTATCCGGGAAAGTGCACAACATGTCAATGCGGCGATCGTTGTGGGTACTAGCCGGTATTGTACGATTTGTGCGTCAACATTTATTTGGACACCCGATGATAGCTGTTTGAGTGTAACTAGTTGTTGTGGGTTAGAAAATATATTTGTTTCGCAGCAACGTTTTGGTTTCAGTTTTCAGATTGAGCGAGGTTTTTTAGAGTTGTTTTCTCTCTGTTGGTAAAACAACTGTAGGTATTTGATCCGATAAGATTAGGGGTTGATGTTTTCGCCATTTTTAATCATTGAAATGTTTACTCTTCTAGAAAATTCTACTTAATTCTTGTTGGAGTATAGATATTGCAATTTGGCTACCGTGAAAATTATGTTTACATAATATTAAAAATCCATCCATCGTGTAACAAAATATTCTCAACGATTCCCAGAAAAAATGTAGGTACTTAGAAAAGAGAATTAAAACTTCACAAAGGAAATATTCCCAGAAACCTTACCTAATAGATACCAGCGGGGTTACTATGACGTCTTAAAGCAGGAGTAATTCCAGTGTGGGAAAGAGGCAGAGCTAGCGCCATCTCTTTCCCAAACTGCAATTACTCCTGTGTTAAGACGTCATGGTAGGCCACCTGTTATATACAAAAAAAATAATTAATTCGTAGAAAATAAAAGCCGTGAAAGCATTAAACTAATGCCGACAACCATAGAAAAAGAACAGATTTCTTCCAAAAACGATTAGTTCCGTTACAAGTGTACACATGTGCTCATCCCAGTCTCATCCCATGGGGTATGACCCCCATGTATCGCCGATATCAACACCATATGGCCCCCATAAGGGATTTATAATTACAAGTGTATTTTATAAAAATGTATTGTCCGCGTATCATCAGGAATTGTTGTCATCTGAGCCGTGAAATGTAAAAAATGATTAATATAATGTGATCTGCAAGCAGTGAAGTAAAGATGTGCCAATAAAGATTATAATTTTTATTCATAATAAAAAAATCCATAATTATTAATTTAGGTACCTATACCACATTACAGGCTAAGAAAAAAAAACATGTAGGTAAACATTGATACTAAGAGGAAATAAATAGACTTTCAGCCGATGGCCTTAAGACAACATTTTCAACTAGAAAACGTGACCAACTTCATGTTAAACAAAATATACTGGTATAGTCTTACACCTTCATTTCGTTCCAGACAAAAATAACAACTAATCTATTCACAAAATCACCACAGAAACAATTGAATGTCCCCTACAGAAAGGAACATATGTGATCATTACATTAACGTAACGTCGTTTAACTTAATCAATTATTTTGGCGGGCACTGTGGGCCGAGGAGCTACTGGGCCCACCGTGCAGGGGTGACACAAATTGACTAATAGCACCCTATGATGTTCCCGCCGGTATGTCACCGCGTTTCGTCCTTGCCAACCCTATTTTGATTTTTGATTTTTAAGTGGTGATATATCGTTTTAAAGCGGTGACATGTTTCGTTACAGTGTTTTATAATGTTTTTGAGGGTGAATATAGGTCAGGTTTGCTTGGATATATTCTTAACCCTTTTGTTAATGCGTTGGTAGAGAAGAAAGGGTATAAGAAATTGTAATTAGGAACAAAGGATTAAATTAATTATTACAACAATTAAATAAGAATAAGACATGTTGTAATTTCCAGACCCTTTTGTACAGAATTGGGAACGAAATGAGACTTGATCCGTAGCAGGCAAAAGAAAATGAATCATTTAAAGATCGTATTAAAAAAAATAAGTCATCGCTCCAGTTTCAGAGTAATTCTTTATACAACTCATAAGAGCTAAACACGGTCTCCGAAAAAAATAGTAAAATGAGGGTCCCTGGAAGGGGCGGTTCTCCATACATTATCGCTCCCCTCAATATACCCAATTGATATTCGATACACTAAATTCACACGCAAACTGCCTATTTGTATACAAAACGATCACTTTTGTCCCAAATTTATTCGAATATATCACACCGTGCAGTTTTATTGTGTAGCAAAAGTAAATGAAGTCATTTTTATTGGTTATTTGTCGTATTAATGGGACAGAATAGCATTCGGTAATGATTTTTGGTTTATTATGGTGTTATATGACCCAAAAATATGTGAGGATTATTAAATATTGGTTTGGTGAAAGATCAAAAAGTAGTTTTTATTGCAAAAGTCGATTGGTTTTAGTATTTATCATGAAATTTTTAGTTAAAGGTAACTTTTGCGCTTTTCATAAAAAAAATTATAATGTTCTGGGAATTTTGAATCATTATAAAATATGTATGGAGGTGAATTTATGAAAAACTCTAGGATAGTTTCTTTTATATTTACTACGTTTTTTTATAATAAATGATTTTTATTTTGTCACAGAATGGAAGCTACGAACTTAGCAATGTCGCCTCGCGAGACTCTCAAACCTAGAACAGAACACAAGGCTTTGCAATTAGGTGGCAAACCCAATCAGGTAAGAGTTGAATATTTATTTGTATTGTTTTTATTAGATCAAATTGATGTATATCATTCAGAAAATAACTTTAAATAGATATTCTTTTAGTAGAACTTATTAAACTAAATTTTGTGTAAAAATACACCACTTTCAGAATATTTTATCCAGTATTATAAAATGACAAGACCACAGTGACCACAAGAATAGTTAGGTCTTAAAATAATTACAGTGTAGCTTAAGCTGCATTACGGAATTACTTCATTCTCAAAAACTCTTGTGTTGCACATAAATATAATTCCTGTTAATTCCTGTTAGTATTTAGGCTTTAGTCAGGAACTTTGGAGGAACTCCAACATTCTAGTCTTAGCCTATCACAACTTTTCTTCGATTCGATTCAAAAATCTTTCCTCCCTCAGGTTGGCACCGTCCTCCTCTACGGTGTACCAATAGTCTCACTGGTGATCGAAGGCAACGAGCGCCTCTGCCTCGCGCAGATCTCCAATACCTTGCTGAAACAGTTCTCGTACAATGAGATCCACAACCGGCGGGTTGCGCTGGGCATCACCTGTGTGCAATGTACCCCGGTGCAGTTGGAGATACTGAGGAGAGCTGGGGCTATGCCTGTGTCGTCACGTCGATGTGGTAATAACACTCAATGTGCCATCTAATTATGACTAGAAAGGAAATATCGAGAGAGCATGAGTTAGAGATGCAATATGCAATCAAGTAAATGATGCAAGATGCAATTAGATAGAATATTTTCCTAATGCTTTATTTTAATTTTAATTAGATAAAATATCATACAAATTTCATTTCAAACCTCCGTAATTGCTGTAAACTTCGATATTTCGGGGCATCCTTTGACAAAGGGTCAATAAATATAGTGATTAGCTATAGGTCCTGTACTTTGTGATTATATCAAAGCAAGTAAAGTGAACCGGTACTAAAATTATTTAGGTACAAATAATTACTATCTAGTACAACAATGGAGTTTTTATGGTATTACATAAAATAACGTTTTCCGTAAATAACGTAGTAGACTGTTCTAGTCAAAACTCAGCCCACGCCATGTCTTAGTAACACTTGTGGAAAATAAGTGAAAATACTTTGGCTTTTGTATTTTTTGTGTATTTATGTGAAATCTTATTTACCTGAATCTCGAACAGGTAAATCAGATCTATTTTCTTAAAGGCTTTTCGATATAATAGGTTTTTTTACCAATCTTCGTTTTTGTTGATATCGGAAATTAAAAACAAATATACCATAATATTACGCCGAAGAATATAATATTACCTACACACCGAGATTTTGCCGATCCTATTGCCATCAAATGCGCTGCTACTGAAAAAGTTAGTTAGTTAAGTTGATAATAGTTTTTTTTTTCCATTAAGACTAATCGGAAAAAATACCGTTATCAACTTAATTTAAGATTCAGTTAAACCAGCACCAACAGACAGACTGCGGACCGGCTTTGGATTCTAAACACTAACAAATACTGGTACATTATCTATCGGACTTTGGTTTATAGAGCTGCGTCCGCAATTTATGTGTACAAGTTTGATCGAACCTTGATTTTAGTTTGTGTCTTTTAGCTAACATTTCGTTATCAACCAGGTATGATAACAAGGCGAGAAGCAGAACGCCTGTGCAAGTCGTTCCTCGGAGACAATGCTCCTCCAAGACTACCTGACGACTTCGCGTTTGCCGTGCATCATGAGTGCGCTTGGGGATGCCGTGGAGCGTTCCTACCGGCGAGGTAAGACTACAGAAATGGTGACAGCATATGAGTGTGTTAAATGTTAACCCAGGTTGTATTGTAAGGACCAGCGGTGGTGGTAAGAACCAGATGTATTCTTGAGTGATTGAAGCAATAATTTAGGCAGCTTGAAGATGTGAAAAGGACAGGTTGTCGTTTGTCTAGCAGTAGGATAACATGGGCTGATTTAATAGTAAATACGCGAGAGTACAAGTACCATGAAAAGCATTGTTTTAAAAACATGTTAGCATTTGTTTTGGGGCGTTAGCTTTCTGGTTCTGCAAGTCAAATCTTCCATTTTTTGCACCATTTTCAAGCAACTATTTTCCCTAGGTACAACTCCTCACGAGCAAAATGCATCAAGTGTGCCTACTGCGGGCTGTTCTTTTCCCCAAATAAGTTCATATTCCACTCGCACCGCGTCGGCCCTGGTGACAAGTACATACAGCCTGATGCAGCCAACTTCAACTCTTGGAGAAGGCACATGAAGCTTAGTGGTACTCCTCCTGAAGAAGTGGTGCATGCTTGGGAAGATGTGAAGGCTATGTTCAACGGAGGAACGAGGAAGAGGATGCTTTCTGCTGCTAGGTGAGAGCGAGATAGATATGCTTTTGCATGTTCGTCGTATTTTGGTTGGGTGAAAGGGTTTGGGTCTATTTGAATTGATAGTGTAATGAAGATTTATTATGTTGATATTTTTTTTAATTGCTGTATTATGTTCCGTTTCCTCTAACTTCTTATTTTTGGAAATCGTGTAAAAAAATCTATTGAAATAGTTCAGCCTTAAATTGTGCTTCAGAAGAATGCCTGTTCGCAGGGTGGAGTCAGAAAGCAGCACAGAGGCGAAGAGACCAGCGGCCAGTCCTCCCACTGCTCATGCACCCGTGCCGCGGCTGGCTGACTACGTGTGGGGGGCCCGGCTGCCCTTGCCCTATGCTATACCTTGGCTGAAGCCTACTTTGTGGACGCCGGGTAAGTTATTAGTGATGTTTGAGTTTGGAGTTTATTCATTCGTCTAGTAATCTAGATTATTTTGAAACAGTGATCGCAAGTGGGTGTGTGTGGTGGCCCACATTCATCGCGGCGTATTTTCGATATTTTGGATATGTGGATAACCATATAAATGCATAGATATCGAACACATTCTTAAATAACATCGTGGATTCAAATCCTGTTGGTTTGTAAATTCATACTCCACAAAAACCTGAATATAATGGAAAAAATAAAATAAAAACAGGTCAATCCTTTAATTTGTAAGGTTTATAAGCGTAAGAATATGACAACACTACACCTCAACGTTATTTAACGTTTCTTGATGTTGTTGTGTATCTACAGAACGCAAGTGGAAGTGTCCGACGGGAACACTTAATGAAAGTTAGTAGTAGAACTTTTTCATAAAGCTTCTTTTGACCAGGACCTCCTTCTGTCCAGGTGCATTAACAGCATTGAGCAGCGTGAACTCAATAGAGGAGCCCCGAGCATTCCGTCCAGTGAGGGGTCACAGACTGGAGTCCCCTCAGTTGTCACCTGTTATGTCTCCACCGAGGTCTCCCACCAGGTAAGAAAAATATTTGAACTTTAAGTGAGAGACTGCGGAACATTTAATTTATGTAATGTTGGAATGTCTGCTAATCACAGTAGCAGACATTCCAACATTACATAAATTAAATGTTTTTGTAGCAATGACAGAGAGTGGGCGCCAGGTAGGAACATTACTGCCATGGTAATAGCACAATAAAAATTAAATTATCAAACTAAACAAAAATTACGACACGGTATTGGTCTTTTGACCTGAAGAGGACCAAATAGCTATAGAACCCAACGATTATCTACACTATTGAAGAGTCGGATTTGCTCGGAGCCGTGTCTTTGATATCGTCATTTCGCGCAAACGAATTGAGATTTTCACGTTTAAATCTAGAACATTCCCCAGGTCGCCAATGTCATCATCGCCACGTCGGTCATCGCACACCAGATCACCACTGAGGTCACCACCGCCATCATCACCGGCGCGGTCACCCAAGAGTGACAGGGATAGCGATGAGAGCGTTGATATAGAAACTACTGAGGAAGACCAGCCCAGGGATGTGGTAAGTGACTTACAGACTATATTTTTATGGTATTTTTAGGAAATAGAGCTACAGTTACACGAACTTAGCAGACCCATTGGCTGGAAGTGGAACTAATTAATAAAACTTACACTATCGCTTACGGGATATCTTCCGTGATTATCAATTATTTTGAGATCAGCTCCAAATAATTGATAATCACGGAAGATATCTCGAAAGTGACAGTTAAGTTTAGTTATAAAACGTAAAAGCTTAAAACAGTGTTTAATTATAAAGGGTGTAACAAGACCCTTAACGAAGCCGAAAGGTACTTGTTCTCCTCGTTATTGTGATCATTTTTTTGTTTAAGACCATACCTGGGAACCTTCTAGTTACGGAGATATTGGGGGTCAAAGTTCCAACTTTTTCACAACTTTTTTTTTAAACATGTTTTTAACGTAAGATTTTGACTGTAAACACCTCCGCGACTCCCGTACTATTCAACCCATCCATAAGCACAATCTTTTGAGTGCGTTACACTGAGTCCTACAGAAAAACGTGATTTTTCACCTCAAAAAAAAAAGTCGTTTCCCAGCAATAATTTTTGCTTAGAGTTACTTAGTTTGATGTACATAATGTTTGGTTGACGGCTTCGTTAAGGGTCTTGTTACATCCTGTAGAACTATGAAAAGTTCTTTTGTCTGGCTTATTTTGTTCACCAGGCCAGATATCATAGTGCGACTCTACGTTTGTGTTCCTATTTTTGAAAGCAGAAAGGGCATTTTATGAAATTGTGTATCTGTTTTAATGTAGTTTAATTCGCACATCACACAAATGACGAATATAATTTTGTAGGCTAAAAATCGACCATACTAATTTCTGTTCTGCTATACGTACTACTTTATTCTTCTCTGATAATAGCTTCACAAAAGCAACTAAGTACCGAGGAAAGACTACTCAATACTCGCGAGTAAGTCAGTAAAAATAACTCCAATCCTTTTATAACTTACGTAAACGTTTCTCAAAGATGCAATTTAATAGTATTGAGTGAATCGTATTATCCACTCGAGTTGGATTTTTCTGAGCTCGAGCGAACGGAGAGTTAGATCCAATTTAAAAAGTTGGAAGAGGAAAATTTTTCCAATCACCTTGTCTGTAACTCGGTAATCGTTGTGATTAGTTTTTTTTGTTCACCTATTTAGACTTCAAGGTGCTCTGCTGGGTTTTGTAGAGGATTTGTGATGTAATGAAAAGTGAGATAGAAACTCATATTATAGGAGTTTAAATGGGAAAATACAAGTAAACAGAGTAGGTAAGACCTCCTCTTTTTAACGGTATTGGTAAAATAGTGAATCATGAAATAAAACCAGCAAAGTGCGAGTCGGACTGACGCACGAAGGGTTCCGTACCATAATCTAAAAAACACACTTTTGTTGTATGGGGCGCCCCCCTAAATATTTAGATTATTCTGTTTTAGTATCTGTTGTTATAGCGGCAACTGATATACATCATCTGTGAAAATTTCAATCGTCTAGCTTTCACGGTTCATGACAGACAGACAGACGGACGGACGGACAGTGGAGTCTTAGTAATAGGGTTGCGTTTTTACATAAAAACGATCTGACTGTTTCGTAACAGGTTACTCTAGTCTACATACTAGTCATTAATTACTTCAATGATTCCTATTCTGTTTTCCAATATTAACCACAAACTGAAAAGTCAGTCTTTTGCAAAAGAAATGACTAGGTACCTATATCTGTGAATAGATCGTGAACAAGATCGGCAATTTAAAGAAAGCAATTAACCACCCAGTTTACAAATAAATAACCTCAAAAACAAAAGAAAACTTGTGTAATTAATGCGTTGATTAATTTTATTCGCCTTCAAAGATTAGCCATTTAATTCCAATTGGTGTCCGTCATTCTCCCAGAGGAGTACACTAGCGCCATTTTAACAAAATGGCTGCCCATTCGAGGTTTTTGCACGTCGTAAACTGTGTAATTACTGGCGGGACGAATTCAAATGAACTTCATTTCGGTTTAAATAAGAGAAAATGTTTAATTTAGTAGCGATCGGCTTCGTGGACCCAATTAATTGAGGATTTACGTTTTAGTGTCCGCGCGGTACGAGTTTTCAGGGTTCTCTTTTTTTATATTGAACATTGAGTAAGCTTTGCTTTGGTTTTCGTGGACTGTAATTAGTGACTGTGCTTGCTTTTCGTGTTTGCAAGACGAGCTTTGTATTCTTCGGTTTCTTTTACTAAATTGAACATTTATCATAGCTTCAACAGTGCAGCCTTAAACCATAATAGGCAAATATCTAGAGATTTTTCAATCTAATGTTAAGAGCGACCTTTAAATTTTTTCTCTATTGCAGAGCATCTGGAATTTATTGAAGGTGTTTATTCCCTACCTAACCACTGATTAACATAGTGTGACTGTTCCTAAATTACCCTAGGCTGATAAAATTTTCGTCCTTCCTAAATCATGTAAATATTAGCATTTATTAGTCGGTTTCCCCCGAAGGTTAAAGGGCCGCGCCCCGCCATTACCGCACGGCACCTGTAAGGTTCGTCCCAGACTGGTCGCCTTCCCACCGACTAAGAGAACCGAATTCCTTAACATGAAGAATTCAAATGCCTCGAATCATTATTAGAACAAGGAAAAGATTGAAAGATATATTTAATCAGATTAAGGAATTCATATTTATTGAAATATATTGAAAGTGGTTTCAAAAAGGTAAAACATAACTGGGAGATGCAAAGTATATGTAACCAATAGTTCTAGCGTAATAGGTAATTGGTCAGTTGTGACTACACGATACTTCACATCTACACCCGGTGCACTTAGAGCAACACTTCCATAAGTGACGTAGGCGGCTTTTCAGCGGCAATGCGTCGACATTATGCTCCTAGTGAGCATTGTCCCTAGCAGTCCTTTCGAACTGGTGAACGTGACAATAAGGGGGGCTTTTCAGCGGCAGAACGTTGATCATCACGCTAATCAACAGTCATGGTCCCTATACTATTATATAAAAGTCTTTAGACTGGTTATATAATAGCTGTGGCATCAAACCATTCCAATCCACCCCATGGATCATGTGCTCTTTTTATACAACTAGCGCATCTGCAAGACACGTGCTTGTGCCAGCCTGACCGAATCGTTTGTCAGAGATAAAGAAAATATTATTCTAGAATCACTATACGGTTGATCATAAAAGGGTTGAGAATCAAAGCTCAAAATGCAAATTAGCTGAATTGTTGGTTGGAACTAATGAATACATATAATTCAAGAATTAACAGATAACAGAGTTGATAATCAGAGCTTAATAACCATTTTGCAACAGAGTTGGGGATCAACTCTATTTAAACCCTAAAGCGGTCTAAAACCAACTGTCTTGAGTTCACTCCTCTTCATCTACCCCCAGCCTTTCTCAAAAACGCCACGCTTGGCTCGTCTTCCCACAGTTTCACAGAATTGTTTTATTGCCGTTTTTGCGCAATTGTTTTAAGAATCCTTTAGGATCCTTTGACCGTGGTATATTACAATCAGATGTAGCTCTGCTATTGTGAGCTGCGCGTAGAAATCGGATCTTTTAACGTTTTCTTAAGGGCGCTTTCAATTTAGACGTTTCGTGTCGGACCGCTGCGGTGCCGAAAAGGTGCGTTTGTCGTATAGCTGGTATGTTTGTATACACTTATACATGTAGGTGCTCTGCGCAGTACCGTCATCACGTCAGTAATAAACGAGCTGCAGTTCTAATCGGTTGTTTCCTTTGCGCCGCCTACATACTTCTCAGTGGCGACGAGGATGGGATATACCCGCGTTAAAATAAAAAAACAAAAAGTAATGTCGCAATTATTAGGAAATCTGGGTGTTTTCGACCATAATTCCCAAAGTTGGGAAATATTTTACGGTCGATTACAATTGTTTATTCAATTGAATGCGATAAAAGATGCAAATAAAAGTGCATTGTTGCTGACACACCTAGGCGAGGACTCGTATCGGTTGGCGCGTAACTTGGTACATCCAGAGAAAGTGGAAACCGTTACTTATGATAAGCTCGTTCAAGTACTCAACGATCATTTTATACCCAAAAGAAGCACGTATGCAGATCGTGCACGTTTCTATGAGGCGAGGAGGGCACCGGGTGAAAGCGTCGAGGAGTGGGCGGCACGCCTGCGGGGACTAGCCATCAATTGTGATTTTGGTACATCGTTGGAGCAGTTACTAACCGACAAGTTTGTACTCGGGATGGACCACGGCCCAGAACGAGACCGTCTGTTCGAGTTAGGAGCTAAAACGACCACTTTATCGAAGGCGATTGAAGTAGCCCAGCAGGCAGCGTGCGCACGCCAGGCGCGGGAGCAGCTGCAGGTAAAGCAGGAGCCGGTGTACAGGGTCGGCGGCGGCGCTGGCGCCGGGGGCGCCGGCGGCCCGTCGCGCCACCAGGGGCCTCGTTGTACCGTGTGCGGAATGAAGAGTCACGCGGCTGATTCGTGTCGTTTTAAAAACTATAAATGCAGTGCTTGTGGTGAAAAAGGTCATTTATACAAAGTGTGCAAAAATAAAAAACCTGTGCGCGTAAACAATGTTGAATCCGTATCGGGTTCCGCGTCGCCGTCGTCGGAGAAATGCGAAAATACTCATGATTGCAAGGAATGTGAACTTTTTAATATAAGGTCAGAAAACTATTCACCTATCATACTACCTGTTACAGTTAATAATATTGATATGCGAATGGAACTCGATTCCGGCTCTGGTAAATCTATAATGTCGGATAAATTGTACAATAAATATTTTTCTGCCTATTCATTGTATGAAGATGATGTGAAAATGTGTTCGTATACTGGCCATAAAATAAGTCCGCTCGGATATTTCAATGCAACGATCACATATCGCGGACAAACAAAAACCGTAAAGATATATATCGTAGTAAATGGAGGGCCACCTTTACTCGGGCGCGATTTTATGGCACAGTTTCAAATGCATTTAATCATCCCAAATAATAATATACAAACCATTTCTGACTCGCATAATGAGGTGCAGCAATTGATTAACGAACACTCAGAAATATTCAACGACGAATTAGGTTGTTTTAATAAATTTAAAGTCGAGTTACATTTAAAAGACGGAGCGCAAGCAAAGTTTTTCAAACCGCGGTCGGTTCCTTTTTCTTTAAAATCAAAGGTAGACGAAGAAATTGACAGGCTGGTGCGTTAGGCATTCTAGTACCGGTCCAATTCTCTAGGTATGCAACGCCGATTGTCCCTGTTTTAAAAAAGAACGGGAAAGTACGCATAGCAGGCGATTATTCTATCACGCTCAACAAGGATATGAAAATCGAAAAATATCCTATGCCACGTATCGAGGAGGTGTTCGCTAAGATAGGAGGTGGCGAACACTACTCAAAGTTGGACCTAAGTAATGCATATAACCAATTTGAATTGACCGAGTCGTCCCAGGACTTGACTACTATTTCCACTAGTAAGGGTTTATATAAATATACCCGTTTGGTATATGGGCTAGCCAACGCACCGGCTATTTTCCAGCGGTCAATGGAAACCTTACTGTTGGGAATGGAAGGAGTCAGCTGTTGGTTAGATGATGTGTGCATTACGGGGCCTAATAAGGAAATCCACTTATCGAGGCTGAGAGAAGTACTAAGTAGGTTACGTAACGCCGGACTGAGACTACAAAAAGAGAAATGTTCCTTTTTCCAGAAATCGGTAACTTATTTAGGTTACTTAATCGATAAAGAGGGTCTTCGAACCTGCCCAGAGAAAATTGAGGCTATACTACAAGCTCCCACCCCTAGTAATGTCACCGAAGTAAAGAGATTTCTAGGTGTAATTAATTATTACAGAAATTTTGTAAACAATGCGTCAGCTATTTTACATCCATTGCATGAATTGTTAAGATCGGGTGTCGAGTGGCAGTGGGGCGAGCGTCAGCAGCGCGCATTCGATGAAATAAAACAAATTTTGTCGTCGGAGCGCGTGTTATCGCATTACGACCCGGCCGCACAGCTGATCTTATCAGTAGATGCTAGTCCGTATGGGCTCGGCGCCGTGCTCGCGCAGAGCGGTACAATCAAGGTGGAGCGGCCGATTGCATTCGCTTCTAGAACGTTAACAAATAGCGAAACAAATTATAGTCAGGTACAAAAAGAAGCGACTGCGATTATTTTTGGGGTGAAACACTTTCACCAGTATCTGTACGGCAGGGAAACACCGTTTATTTTAAAAACGGACCACAAACCCTTATTGTCAATTTTTGGAAATAAGTCAGGAGTATCATTAATGACGGCATCACGTTTACAAAGATACGCGGTAATTCTGTCCGCCTATAACTATACCGTGAAATATATCGATGGTAATAGTAATGTAGTAGCCGATTATTTTTCGCGAGCTCCGATCGAAACGGGTACAAAAAACTCAGAGACAAAAGAATGTGATGGAATTTCTTTCCTAAATTTTTTGGACTCGAAAATGTTGCCATTATCTTTTCAATGCATAAAAGATGCAACGAGTAAAGATAAAATAATCCAAACCGTTATAAAATATATGAAGCAGGGTTGGCAACGAAAAGTTAAGTGCCAATCAATTTTGCCATACTTTCATTGTAAAACTGACTTGGAAGTAGACCAAGGATGCTTGTTTAGAGGTCACAAGTTAGTAATTCCGTCAGATTGTCGGGAACAATTGTTGAGAGAATTACACTCGAGTCATTTTGGGATTGTCAAAACAAAAAATGAAGCTCGTCGTCGTATGTGGTGGCCGGGAATTGACGGAGACATTGAGCGCATGATCGGCTCATGCAGCACCTGCGTGAGCTCGCGCAGCGCACCGCCGCGCACGCCGCCCGCGCCCTGGCCGCGCCCCGCAGCCGCATGGCACCGCGTACACATAGATTACATGAAAATCGGACAACGAGATTATCTAATCGTAATAGATGCATACAGCAAGTGGTTAGAGTGTTTGTTCATGAATTGCGGCACCACGACACGTGCGCTTATAGGAAAATTAAAAAGTTTGTTCTCTAGGTTTGGAATCCCCCAATTAATTGTATCAGATAACGACGCTAAGATAAACTCGTTAGAATTTAACGATTTCTGTAAAAACAACGGCATTGAATATATTACTTCCCCTATCTACCACCCATGTAGTAACGGCCAAGCCGAAAATTCAGTAAGGACTTGCAAGAAAATGTTAAAATGTATCATCAAAGAACAGACAACAGTTAATGAAATAGAAGAGAAACTATTAGGTTTTTTATTCAATTACAGAAACACAAAACATTGTTCTACAGGTGAATCTCCAGCCAAGTTGATGTTTGGACGCGAACTACGATGTAGATTAGATTTAATTTTACCCAAAAAACACAGTGATCAAGAAAATAATAAGAATGAAAACAAAAGAGAATTTGAAGTTGGAGATTACGTCTGGATAAAATGGTTTGTGTCGAGAAAAGAGATTTGGACATTAGGAACAATATTAAGTAAAATAGGAAACAGAATGTTTGAAATTTATGTAACTGATTATGGACTACATTGTAAGCGTCATGTAGATCAAATATTGAAATACACTGGTGTGGCATTACCACTACCAAAATCAGATGTCACTACGTATGTGGCTAATGAAACTAGGAATGATGAAAATGCTCAGTCATCTCCTCCTCAGAACTTGGAAAACCAAAATGAATCACAAATATCAGAAAACATACAGGGTGATGAAGGTTCATGTGAGTCGCCGGAGGAGACGGCTGAGTCTCAGGGAAATGTAGAAGGAGCTGAAGTTACAGAGCCAAGGGAGACACAGAGTCATGTTGATGGGAACAATGTTAATGCGCCTACTGATAACGAAACAAATGGTCGCGCTCCCCGTCTCCAGCGCAGAACTAGAAATAGAACAATAGATTATAGGAAATATTTTTAACTGTTTATTTTTTTTTCTTTGTTTTAGGTTTTAAAGTATGGGGGAAGGATTGGTATGTTTGTATACACTTATACATGTAGGTGCTCTGCGCAGTACCGTCATCACGTCAGTAATAAACGAGCTGCAGTTCTAATCGGTTGTTTCCTTTGCGCCGCCTACATACTTCTCAATAGCGCACGGACAGTTGTTTGTTTTCATACAAAGAACGCGGTGCGGCAACAGTGCGTGTTGTCTAGCGTTCGCGGTACCGACGCCGCACTGCTGCCGCACCCCCTGCTTTGTATGAAAACAAACAACCGTCCGTGCGCTATACGACAAACGCACCTTCTCGGCACCGCAGCGGTCCGACACGAAATGTCTAAATTGAAAGCGCCCTAAGAGTTTGTTAAAATACCTATTACATTTGGCCTGTCGCGTATGCGTTCCCAAGAAATCCAATATTGTTTTACAATTCAAAGGGAGAAAGACGTTTCACCAATAATTAGATAACTTGTCAAGTCATAAAATAGAGGTTTAATGTTTTGCACCTGGCCGATATCGTGTGGTGATTTTTGAAATAACATTCAAGACTGAGATATTTGCTTAATAAATAAGAGTACCTACGTGACAAACAGTCACAATAGCCAATACATTGAATCACATCACAATATTGATTAAACACCCAAAACAACATCAATAACACAATTTCTAGGAAATCCTGTGCGTAAATAAGTTATTTACCAGTGTTGAATGGGTATTAGCTTGTAAATAAAAGGCTGGTTCCTCTAATGATTGACGTAAATGTTAGTAATTAACGCGTTTCGAGAACCCTACGATTAATCCCTTCAAAGGACATGCTAGGGTTGCCACAGAGAAAATGTATTTGTTTCAAAGGTCAAACCTATTTTGTTTCGAAGAAGTAAAAGTGATGAGTTGTAGACTTGGTTTAAAATATTATTGTTTATACAGACGTTAATATTATTTGACGTCTTACAATTAATTATTTAAGTATACAGTTTTTTTAATGAGTAAACATTTTCTGTTAGCTGACATTTTCAAACAGACAGATCTAGACCAAACTCCAACATGTTTGTAGATCAAGTAGATATATCAAAACAACAACTTTTTTCAATTTTTATTTTTTTTAACTTGTTATTGTGCCTATTTCACGATAGTTTGAATAATTATTCGGATCAATTTAAAACTTAACAACGCAAACGTCTCCTATGTTATTTCAAATATGAACTGATCTCTATTAAATCAATCAAAACCTAATGAAGGAAAAGATAATACTGATTGCAATTATGATGACGCTTATAGTACCTACACAATTCATAATGCATTACAAAGCTTAAAGAGAGATGCAACACAAATCTGTGGACCTCATCGTCCTAAAAGCTAAAAGCACCTCGGGCAAATGATCGCCATAGTTATAACAAAACAATTAATATAGATTGCCGAATCAGTACTGGGATTAAAATGTAATTGGCAAATCGGATCCCAGGACCGGCAGACTGGTCTAGATGGAAATCGGCTTAGTGTTCACGCCCCGGGCTCCCCGCTTATTGGATCGATCCATTGTCCGGACATAAGGGCTCTTTGTCTATATTGGATGGATGTTGGCTTGGCTTCAGTAGTGTATGGACAGGTGTAACGGTATTGTGGATTGAATTATAAATGTTTGAGCGTGTAGTGCAGAGAGTAAATGAATGTGATGCGCTGGAAAGATTCGTATTATACGGATGATTTAGTGTAGGTTTAATTAGTGGTTACTACACTCTTTATGATGTGGCTGACTACTTAATAGCATAAGTATGAGTAGAAAAAACGTATTAGCACTTCAGGCCGGTACTTCAAACTTTTAAGATTGACCTTTGGCACTGCGTGTGCACCGTACCTTGCAGTGAAATCTTTACAGACAATGAGGAGTGGTTGGATTATCCTACTGCTGCATAAATAACAAAAACATATTGCTATATGGATTATTTATTACCAGGCTGTCAGACAGAAGAACAAGCTGTGAACATTTATAACGATATGAATAATCTAATGAACTCTGGGGGATTTTAGCTACAATAGTAACAGTGAAGCGGCCGGTACAACCTCTGCGATAGACGGACAAAAATGTGATCATATACGTAAAAAGGTTACGATTTTCCTCGTTTGGTAGGAATCCTAAAAATACTTACTTGACGATAAAAGGTCTAATTACCTAACGTAAACTACATACATAATAATATGCTGTTAGGATCTAAGCCATTCTATACAGTGGCATGGATTATAAGGTATTTTTACATCTTTTATCAAAAATTGTTTTCATTTTAACGTTTATGATTGAAAGGTCAACAAATAAATGTGATTAAAAGCCGTGTAACATTAGAGGCAACCCTGGCACGCGCGCTGTTCAAATTAGGGCGCGTTCACAAACAGGCACTCGACACTCTATCATAAGCTCCGATACTTTAAGTCCTCCTCGACAAGTTATGGAATTAAAACGGTACATCCCTCCATTTAATTAATTATTAATAATGGATATTTGAGAGATGTTTTCATATCGTATCTATTTGGACCTTTGACCTTTTAAACAACTGTTTTAATAAGAAATTGCAACGACTAAAACAAATCTTTGGTTCATGTTTAAATTTTAGAGTGTCGATTTAAAATATGCATTAAATAAATTAGGCCCAAAATCAGCTATTCAAACTCCGCTCGCTGATGCAATCGTAAGATCGTCAAGTGATAGATAGATTATGTACGAGTTTAGTAATTGAATTTGTAGTCTACGACACACCAACAGTAAAAAATAAAGATTTGTCGCTAACTAGTACAGTCTACAGGAAAAAAAACCATTGGTTTAAGAAAATCACGACAACGACGAAGAAAGAACCACAATTTCAGACACCACAAACTGGTAACCACCAAAACAGAAAGTAACGAACCCAAAAGCGTGAGGATCTCTTCAAAAAAACGAATGGATGTAATCCTCGAGGCGAACATTAAAGAAAAAGAGAAAAAAATCCCAGTTTCGTACCAACACATAAATACTTTTGTACCGTTAGTGCGAGTTCGGTAAACGGATCACGTTTCTAATAGATACTTCAGGCGGATTGCGCGAAACGATTCAATTGTAGTACTTGATGTTCATATAAATCACTCGTCGTACGGTTCCACTTTGTTTTAGGCACGTAGAGATTATGTTTCGGTTTCGTGATGCGTTACAGCGTATACGTGGGATTTGTTGAGAGTGTGTTTCCTGTCTTTTGGCTGGTCCTTGTTTTGGAATTTGGTTGTGTTGAAATGTACCTACTTGCACAGAATATGGGTTTAAGTTAGTTGATTTTTAGGGCGGTCCTTTTTACATCTTCTTTCATCGATTCGATATTTAAAAGCTTTTTCAAACTTTTTCCAATTAAAAGTTTATTACTCCTGCTCCAATTCAATGGAAGAAACGAAGTTGCTTTACTAGCTGGATTTTAATCATATTAAGAAGGAAGGCATATGGAAGAAGGTAGATCGTCTGCACCTTCTATTCATCATTTCATATTTCAATGCATTGTGTATTACATTATAGCCGTAGGCAATGCCGTACCTCGTAATTGAGTTAGACTAAACAATTGATTGTATGCAATGCAACAGTGTCGCCCCCCGGGATGGTTTGCGTCCCGCGTCCCGGCCCCGTGTCCCGGGGGGCACTGACGTATCCCAGTTAATTACACGCTTCACACGCTGACGTCACGACAATGACGTCGTTTTGTATTAATTGTGTTTGAACTTCGATCCGATGTTGGTTGGAACCTACTTGATCAAAAATTAACTTTGTCCGGCGTATGTTCAGACCTTTCTATTGAATTCTAAAGAGCTGTTTATTTTATCTGCTGGTCTAAAAACTAGGCTTTGACCTTACTGCCATTCTGCCTATACAACGCAAATACAGCTTGAGTGTTAGTTTTTCCAGCGCACACCAGATGGCTCCAAGTTTTTTATTTTGGTGACCTGCTCCTGAACTGTTTAAATATTACAATAGCCTCAGCTCTGCATAGGTACGACTGGTTGGAAGCGACAATTGTGCAATATTTGCATTTCAATAAAAAACTACAAGGTTGATTTATTTTCTGCATCGAATCTGGAAACGCTTGTGTAGGTATTGTAAGTATTTCTTTAGATCTTTTCTGGGAAACAGTTTGCTCTTAAGTTCTCTTGATAAAAGATGGCGATTCCGTGAAAAGATCTGCATCTCACAAATAACAAATGAAATTCCTAATAATAGATACCGTTTCTAATAATAAAGGAATACATCAACAATGAAGTGACGTCGATAAGCATCTTTTCTTCAACTACCCACATACAAAAGTGCGTCGCATTACACGTTCCAATATTTCATTTCTTTTCGGTAAACAAGTGACACTTAGTACAAATTACTCTGTTTAAACAACAATACATTTCTTTTATTAAACAAAAGTTCAGGCCATCAATAATTCAATGATATTGTAACGCATGGCGGTTACAATCAAATTATTTGTGTCTATACATTAGTGACAAAGAGATCTCTATCGGAATAATATTAAAAGTTGGGCTGTTATTATTGTTAGATAGTGTTTTATTTGTGGGAATCGAAAATCGTTTGGAACAATAGCGGCTTTGAAGCCTTCATTCAACTTTTGACAGCTTGAAGTAAGCTGCTATTTGTTTTGGGGTTAAATTAAAGTAGAATAGATTAATTTAGGTTTTTAGAAACTGGCAATTACTATTCTAACGATTTTAATGAAAAAGTATTCCTAAAAAGGAAATAAAAAACTGTGACATCGAAATAAATCCAAAATCTGCTTATTCACTGACAGAGGCTGCACACGTCCAAACAGCCTAAACCGCTGCTAGGTCAAGAAGCTCGAAAAAATCCAAACTGGTACCTTTTTATTTTTTCGCGGCCACAAACGAAACTACATAATATGTACATTACAATGACATATCAGTTCCGACTGTTGAAGCAGGTAATACATTTTTTATTTCTATTAAATTATGTATTTAGAGCTTTTGTACTCGATAATGTGTAAGCTGTGGTTACCTGTAATTGAGTGTGCGTTACATGACCATGTATTTGTAATAGTTTTCATTTATATAAGATAAATTATAACGTGACTTGTTGGTAATCCAAAATAAATAAATAAGTAATACAGGGTGATAGTTACGTTAGCTTATCGAGAGATACAAGCTAAAATATAGTTACTTAGAACTATGACTCCAGTTATTCGATTGCACCAAAAATACAACGAAATCCAACAATTCTTGTTGGATTTCGTTGTATGTCGTTATTTAAATGTCGTTGTGACATTTCGATATTTTTTTATTTACCTCATTTGGGATTTGGCATTTTGGCCCGCCCGTTTTTATTGGTTGCGCCGTGTGCGGAACATTAATTTTGTTGTTCGTTCGTGGGCCGCGAAAATGTATGCCCCTAGTCTTTTGTTGGTCGTGATGTCATTATTATTGCGTAAATGGTTTTTTTTGGTTGTATTTTTTTTGGTGTGTTTTTTCGTTTATTGTTTGCTTGGTTGTTTTGCTCATTGGAGGATTTAGAACATCAGCAAATAAACTTTAAAAGCTTTGATTTTTTCTGACTATTCTTTTTGCGACTATTAAAGTTTTTAAACATTGTTTACGTCGGTACTAATATATAGAATTCGACAACAGTGCTTGCTCTCACAATGTACAAACAAATTAAAACTTTACAAAAATCAAGAAATACCGATAACCCGATTTCATTCATCGACACTTAGGCAATAAAGTCTAATTTACCCAACAATAATTCAACAAATCTAAGGCAATAATTACCCATATCTAGAACTAATACCTTTTGAAATCGTAACTAACAAATAGAAGCTTTAATTCAAGCACTCACTGGCACGCGACACATGGAAGTATGTTAATCGAACTACGATATATTATTTAACGTCATAACGTGACTCGACGCCACGTAACGGTAGTAATTATATGGAACCGCCGATGAATAGTTTAGTAGGACGGTCATAGAGTTGTCAGAGTATAGAGGAGGAATAAGCAAGTTCTGTGCGATTTTGGAGTTTCGTAGGCACTCGTAGCAGTATGCTTCGGCGTAGCAACGTAACAAGTATAGTTAGGGTAGGGAGTCAACTGTTTCAGCTGTTTTTTAACACACTTTTATTAGCTTCACCTGTAATTAATTTGTATTAGCTTAAACAATAATAATTATTTTCATTGAATATTAAATGGTCGGTCAAACCAGTTCGTACTAAATTGCAGACCTAGCTTTCTCTGACACCATCATCTTCTTGCCCTCGTCCCAAGTTATTAGGGGTTACATTCTCCCCTGTCAATCGTCACGCTATAATTTACTCCTTTTTCCTTCACATCATTCCTCATACAATCCATCCATCTTTTCTTTGGTCTTCATCTGCCTCTCGATCCATCAACATTTATATTGATTGCCCTTTTTCACATGCGTTTCTGGCTTTCTCTGACAAATAAGGTACTGAAGTATTCGTCAGAGTCCTGTCTGCAGCTGGACAGCAACTTGTCCGTACCAGATTGACCGAAACTTTAATAAAGATGATCTGGATTGTTCAAATAAATAATTCTAGGAACTCACACACAACTATTGATATTAATAATTTAATAAAATACATAATTGGCCAAGGTGTATTAAATAACATGATTGTGTTTAATGAGTATTTTGGATTTATGATTTGAATCATTGTGAACCCGTCAGAAGTAGTCCCTACGGAAACAGAGAAACAAAATTTCGTGCCAGAATACGATGTAACAGAGAGCATTGAGATGCATTTGAAACGAAAGATCTCTCAAACGCGTCAGTTCTAAAACCTTCCCTGGTCAATATTTTGTCGCCAGCGCATTGGCTTTTAAATCAAACAACAATAATTACTGTGAGCTTTGTTCGTAATGTCACTATCTGTTCGCTCGCAAACTGGACAGCGATGCTCAACATTTAATTTTGCAGTTTGACAAGTGTCAATACAACTGTTGTGTGATATCCGCAACTGTCAAATGGTAAATGGTTTTAAGTTATTTTAGTGTATAGTGAAATTGCTCAAAATTCGCTTTTTGTTTTCTTATCCTGCGACTATCTGTTAAGGCTGAATAACTACACCTACAACTTTTGCTGTTGTTACATCATAAGTATACAGGGTGTAACAGGACCCTTCACGAAGCCGTCAACTAAGCATTATGTACATCGAACTAAGTAACTTTACGCAAAAATTTGTTGCTGGGAAACGACTTTTTTTGGCTGTAAAATCACGTTTCATGGTAGGACTCAATGTAACGGACTCAAAACATTGTGCTGATGGATGGATTAAATAGTAAGGGGGTCGTGGGGTGTTTAAAGTAAAAATCTTGCATTCAAAACACGTATTTCAAAAAAAAAGTTGGAACTTTGATCCCCAATATTTCCGTAAATAGAAGGATCCCAGGTATGGTCTGGAACAAAAAAATGATCGCAATGACGGGGAGAACAAGTGCCTTTTGGCTTCGTTAAGGGTCCTGTTACACCCTTTATCTCTGATAGCATATTATAATAATGTGTTTTTATACACCCACTTCTTGCGGAAGTCCATGTTTATTCCCAGATGCGTCATGTTTTCCACAGAAAAAACGTTTACCCTCTTAGAAGTAATCCCAATGTCATCATTTACGTTGTAATTTTGTGAATGACATTACCCCATTATGCATACCAAACTTTGACAAACAATAAAAATCGCTGTAATAGCATAACAGTAGTTATTAGTTAAGTGATAGTAACGAAGGGGTAGTTTCAAGTGCCGTGCCCCATCAGATAGACAGGCTCTCGTGACTGTAATCGAAAACGCGCGTTTTCGTCACGAACCGTATGAAATACGCCGATTATTGTCACTGATGCATGCTTAATTATACTCTTTCATGAATGTAGTGCGTGATTCAAGATTAGATTTTTCCATGCTATCCTTTGCGATATCAGCTATTGTTGGTGCCAATAAGTTTCAAGACTTTTAAATACTCCAAACTCTGAAATTCCATTACCTAATACCGCAGGGAACTAGGAGGGAGGCAGTAGCCGATGAGGAATAATAATTATTAGGATTATTATTCATGCCGCCGAGCAGTGGTGGCCAGTGGTAACGTCCCGTCTAACGAGTGGTAGAAAACATCATGTCCTAGAACTAAAAAATCGGAAACATGTTCCGCTCCCTCTCACAGGAAGAGATCTGTCTCCGGCCAGCCACGAGAAGTATATAATTCCACCGAGCTGCATTCTCGTCCGATATTTGATATGGGTCTCAAAAAATATTGAGGCGCTTTTGAAGGATTTCGGCAATTTCGCTTGTTTGCGACAAGGATGACATAACTCAAAAAGCTAGCCTCTAAGGATAGCTTATCACATAACATCAAGCCTGTTTTGAAGGATTAGGTTGGTGTTCCTACCCACCAACATAGATATGAATGTAACGGTATTTTTGGTTTGCCATGAATGAATTGATAAAGATAAATCTCTTGGTTTGATGCATAAATAGTCATCAGCAACGTCTATTTAAACAACGAATACATTAGACTGCTTGCCAACAAAAATCAAGGAATAATCTGAGTGAATAAATTTACAGAATAAACATCATAGTATTATAACGTTTGATCTTTTTCAACACAGACATGTAACTGGCCAATCAGCAGCGTACCGACTTCTCGGCCTGATGACAACTGCTGGAGTGGCCTGGTGCCGAAGGTGGAGAGGGACGACGAGTCCAGGGTGGAGCCGTGGAGGCTGCCTGATCTGCGACCCTCGCTGCATTATATGCATGATCGCGGTAAGTGTAAGTTATCGAGCCTTTTTTGTTATCAGGTTTAATTATGTCACATATTGTGATGTTTAATTTCACAGGGAAAATTCTCAATTTCCAAAGCCAACAAAATTATATTCATTTTAACAAAATCTTAATGATACTGAGAGCAACCTTGTGTTAGAGGCCTAGCCCGATTGTGACCACAACGTGGCATTGTATGTTTCAATGAGTCGTATATGCATCTGGGTACAGTTCGCAGACTATGAGTCCGAGGCGCGACGGTATAGGCTATGAAAACACTTGACGTATTTCCCAAATGCTGTCCGACCTGAACATGAATGTGTACTTTCTCAAAATTATGTTTAGCTAGATGATTGCGTATTTGAGCTTCATTTAAACGTTTTATCTTTAGATAGGTACTTAAAATTACGCTGGACATAATAACCTAATGACCTAAATCTCTCTCAGATTAAATAACATGCACGAATTCCCTACATTTCCATTCATCGTTGTATCAATAATTATTAAATGGCGCGTTCATATTTACTGGTGTAGGTACAAGGTCTAATTGGCAGTACCGGGAGCCGCAATTACACTCGGATTAGGTAGGTACGTTACCGGTACTCGGAGATAGGGATCGATATTCTCGTTCACTTCGAAATCGCGGAACAGAACGGTAACGGTTTATTCACAACTCGCGGTGCAGGAGTAGGTGGCTACCTACTTATATTTTTGGCCATTGTGTTTTATTTTTTTACATTCTGAGCTTATTTGTAGGTATCGTCGATTGTAGGTACCTATGTTTTAAGGCTTGATTTTTGCTGTATTATTGTGGGTATTGTTTTGATCATTAATATCTTAGGTAGAATACCTACCTAGACATTAGTGTTATATGTTGGTTATGTTTTTATCATCAAGTTTCTTAATGCTAGAGTGGGCAAACCTGAAATGTTTTACAGTAGTTCAATTCACGACACCTTGTTGAGCACACTTTTTAGTTGTTGCATAAACTCACGCTTTTTTCTCTTAGCGGTAGGCAGAAACTACAAAACGCCAACTGTAGTGCAGTTTTTTGTGTTAGCCTATTCTGTCCCACTGCTGGGCAAAGGCCTTCCATATATCTTTCAAATCTTCCTTACGTCTTGCATTCTCCGGCTAATCTGGTTCAAATACCTACTTACCTGACCTTTTTTTCCTTTTTCCAGACAGAGACTGCGTAGCCTGCGTCGCGCCCTTACCTCTGCTGCCTCCGCCCGCACCGGCGTCGCACTAGCCAATACTTCTTACAACAAACACATATCTGTAGCCTTAATTAGTTTATTAAAATTATCTACGTAAATGAATACTTACCTACACTAAGGTCAAGAAGTGACGGTGCAATATTTTGCCGTGCCCGCATGCGATTGCGGGGGCTTGAACAGCCCGGATCCGTTTTAAAAGGTTCGTCCAGAACGATACAACTAGATTGCGAATCGGTTAGATATTACAATACATTATCTGTCAGAGTCCGATGACCAGTGTCGATTCCGCATGTTGTCCTTACCGATTTGACCAAACCCTTACTTAGGTACACACGGCTACACATCAAGCTATACATTTCCAGTATAAGCTGACCTCGCATTGTACGGAAATCCTATACCTACCGACTCACATTCTGTGTGGCTAGCGGTCCCGTAACCGCATGCGGGCACAGAAAATAACGCGTCGTAACTTTGGTCCCTGAGCTGTCTCATTTTGCCAAAACGACCTACATTCATAGCTTAAATACCCAACAGGTCAGACAAAACAAGTACAGACGCCAGCACATCAAACTACTACAATCTATCAAATTTCTCTAGTAGATTTTCAACTTTATCGCTAAAGCATTAGGTTCAAGAGGGTTTAAGGTTGATTGGGAAAATTATAGTTTGGGGAAGCTTGATGTGCTGGCGTCTGTACTATCATCTCACCATAGTCATGTCAGGATTGAGAAGTCAATTTATTTGCAATTGCATGCATGTAAACAAAATAATTAATAACCGACTGGGTGCACATGAACGAAGATTATTTGTAACAAATGCATGTATTAACTAGCACTATGGACCGCTAGAGGGCGTTGATATGTATTTTACCACTGACGTTTACATCTGGTATTATACAGCTAATCTTAGTGTTGCTACACTGTAAAAGCAGAAAAATATTTTAAAAAAAGGAAGGTTTCTCTGTTGCACTGCACGAAAGGCTGCATCTTATCATAGAAACAAAAATAAGTAATGAACAGAATCTAGTCATGTATAGTTTAATTAAATTAAAAATAATATTTAGTAGTGTAACATAAAAAGCAATTGTAATGAATTTAATTCATTGATTTATAGATTCTAGTTATAAAATGTAACCTAGTTAATGACTATATAAAGTTCTTTCTAATAATTAAAAAAAATAAGTTAATGTAGATCGCACACTGTAAATAGCTAACATTTAAATTATAAAAACAATTTGTAGAACGTACTTAGTATTAAAATGTTTAGTTAAAGTCTATTTCGTTTTAATTCTGTATACATGAAATGCTAAACAACAGTAATTTAGCTCGAAATCAGGGTTGCTAAAATTGCTTTTTGTCATGAAAATTACTTTTGTTACCTAACACCATTTAATTAAAATATGTAATGTACTAGCTGTATCAAACTGTAGTGGTATTGTATTAGCAGCACAAATATTAAATTATGCGAAAAGTTTTTACATTTTTCTTACTCCATTACAATATTTTTTCGTTTATTCTTTTGTTGTAACTCTAATTTCCGATTCTAAGTCATCTCGCCACCCGGGCCCTTCCGGCACAGTCCAACCCTGTAATCTACTCACTACAAAACTGCCTATCGTAGATTAATAATACGCTGTGATGGTCAAAGAATCTTTTTTAGAACCAATACAAGCAATACACTTAGTGCCATCTATGTTATCTCAGAGGCATTACTTTTACGTTAAAATCATAAAAATGGCAAAAAATATCGCCATTAAATATGATTGTAGCTAATGGTATGATGAAAGGCTACTTCGTTGGTCTAGTGGCCTATAATCACGACTGCTGAGCATGAGGTCCTGGGTTCGATTCCCAAGTCAGGCAAAGTGTATTCCATCAGTAATATCTCAATAGTAGCACTAGCAGCCACGGAGCCCGGATCTGGGAATAATTGGTGGCGATAGGCTCGCTCCATAATAATTATTATACTCAGACGATATTACTGAAGAAATTAATGTGAGTTCTACATAATAGCTGCACCTGTGACTGCTTTAGACAGGACCGGAGATTACAGGTAGGATTTGTTGTAATGAATTTCTTCACGCTAAAAACAACCGAATCAATTAATAATTGTAATAAATCTTCAGTACATACCAATAAACTGCACGAGAAAAAAAATCTTAATGTTTGTTGGTTTAAATCAATAATCTGAACTTAAGTACACCAATACTCGTCTCATATTACGTACATATTCTAAATTCTTACTCAAAAATTTTGTTTTTATATTTTTATCGATCTTTCTAATATCATGGGCACACGGGCACACTCAGTGGTTAACATAGACAATATAAAAAAAAAGAATTTATTTGGGCTGGCAATATTTTATTAAAATTGTCAATGTCAAAACTAGTTGTCAAAACCTCTTGTCTATTCCTTTTCCTGTTAAATTTTCTCCTGAGAGGTTGGTTTCGTGTTTGTTAAAATCTAAATTAATCGTGAAAACTACTTAGTTTTGAATTAAATCCAGTTATGGTGTATTTAAGGACAGTGTATTCTAGTTGCTCATGTGTTTATTTTATGAAATATGTGAAAAGCCGGAATGTTGTAAAATGTTAACCTATGTTCGAAAGCGTTTGAGACATAAGCCGCTCTGTGTTTCAGAAACTAAACATGGGGCGTTACTCGAAGGAGCCTGATAACCCAGCGAAGTCATGCAAAGCGCGTGGCTCCAACCTCCGTGTTCACTTCAAGGTAAAGCATTAAACTTTTATTTGTATACAAGTTCTTGATTCCACATGGACTGACACTCCATCACACTCACGGTTGTTTCTAAAAGTTGTATGTGTTAAGAAACTCAAAACGTCATGAATTTACTACTTCTTCATGAGTGTTTCGTATAGAATAACAAACTTGCGTGGTAATGATTTTTTAGGTTACTTTGACGTAAAGAAACAAGCAGTGTTAAACTAGTACCACCTTGAAATGATGAAATGTGTAATTCTTACCGCTAATGATAGTTTCCCATCTATCTCGCGGGCTATATCCTCTAAAACAACTGATGCTCTTACAATTAATTCTAACACTAATGAGAAACAGGATAAATCCCTTGTGTTAAACATCAAAAATCTTGTCATACTTTCGTCAAAGTTGTCTGTTTTTGAGATTATCAATCAGGTAATTAGTGAATAACAACAATAATTTGGTCTACAGTTAATCAAATCAGATTATCCACTCACCTGCTTGAATTAGGCAAATAAATGATAGTCTGACTAACATCTGCCATTTATACATCTTCCAGAATACATATGAAACAGCCATGGCGATCAGGAAACTGCCCCTGCGCCGTGCTGTACGTTACTTGAAGAATGTAACAGAGAAGAAAGAATGCATTCCATTCCGCCGTTTCAACGGTGGGGTTGGTCGTTGTGCACAAGCCAAGCAGTTTGGCACCACACAAGGTCGCTGGCCTAAGAAGTCCGCTGAGTTCCTGCTCCAGCTGCTGAGGAATGCTGAGTCCAACGCTGATTACAAAGGCTTGGATGTTGACAGGCTTGTCATCGATCACATTCAGGTGAATATTCATTCTCAAACTTTATTTTATATGAAAAATTAACTTATTTTGTTAAATTATATTTGGACCTGGATTTTAAAATCAGCGTGTTATATAGATTGCTGATCTAAGGCTATATTTTAGCATTTTAATGGCCATTTTAGTACTTTGGTGTGAAAGTGTATTTATTGATGAAAGGTGTCAAGTTTCAGACATGGTGAAAATACTGTTTTGATTAGTATAATTCAGTCCAATTTATGTTTTTTTTTTCTCTTTGATATTTGGTAGTATAATGGGGATTCTGACCTTGCGCAACTCCAGCACTAATAACTGCAGATAATCATCATTTAATTCCAGATTTGAAAAAAAAAAAATATTTGAACTTTCTAGTTAATTTGTTTCATAATTTCTTGCTAAACGATTTATACAAAGAAAAATTCTTCAGATTTTTTATAAGATAAGACAAAATTTGTGCATTTATTATGTGCTGCCTTTGTATGCAGCCTAATTGGTAACATTTGTTTTGGTGAGATCTATATTATTATGATGATTTTGTAACTAATTCCTCTGTTCAATTCATTTTTTTTTGCTTTTGCATCCAACTAATGCCAGTTCTACAGGTCTGTTCAAAGTTTATGGCGGCTCGAAAGTTTGCAGCGATAGCTGATATATAGCTGATACCTAAAATTGTGTTATTTTGCATTAGATGTTCTGAGCCACCATGAAACTTGAACCGTTATACTTGCACAGACCATTACTCGAGCCACCTCAAAGTTTGAACAGTACTATAGTAGTGAATCCAAGCAATGCATAGAAAATCAAAGGACTTTGTAGGTAGTCAGATTTAGTGAAACCCTACAATTCCACTTTGTATGTACTGCCTGTTAAAGTTTTTTTGGTCCAGGCTTTGTACAATCAGATGATCAACATTACTGCAAATTTATTTTTTGACAACTGTGTAAGTGGGCCCCTGTCCGCTGGGCTCCTGTCCGAGTTTTTAAAGTATAGTGACATTCTATTATCAAACCCGACATACTCAGGTATTAAGTTTTCATGCTGAATATGCTTGCTGAAAACCCCTTGCCTGCCAATATTACTTGCAACAACATTGAAAGTGTCTTGTAAACTCGAATGTTCTGAGAATCTGGATCTGGGGTGCAAATCATGAATTTTGTTGATTCAAATGAAGAATGATCAGTGTTTCGTAGGTAGTCTGCCTCGTTGGCGAGTGGTCGCAAGTGCAACTGCTGATCACGAGGTCCTGGCTTCCAACCGTGTTGGGCAAAATCCAATTTAAATTAGGGTGAAATCGCATTTGCTTGCAAGGATCAGCATTTTAAAGCATCTTTATCTCATTCGAGCCGAACACGAGCAGAGCACAAGCGGAGCACAAATTCCCTTGGCGGGAGTGCTCGTTCGAGGCTTCTTAGTCCGTCTACGCTAAGCGAATTCGTGCTCCGATCGTATTCGGCTCGCCTAGCATAGACGCAGCTAATGGCTTTTGGTTTTTTGGTGGAGCGAGAATTACGATCGCAAGCAACTCGCATCGGAAGCACCAACGCGCGATTGAACCTCTCACTTTAGTGAGTTGCAATTCTATGTGACAGAAAAGGAAAAACATTTCAAGAATGCTAATCTCAAAGATTCAGTTTGTCATCACCTTGTATTGTAGTTATTACACTTTCCCTTGCATATTTTGTTAGTGTATTGGTCCCTATTAACTAAAATATTGCCTTCAGCTTGTCAGTGTTACTCTATTCTTGTAATCACTGTTTTCGGAAGGCATACATCAAAAAGTGGTTAACATAAAGGAAGTTTTCTCTATGGAACTTTCTTTTCTCAATTACTGACATAATTCTAGCCAAAAACCAGCCATGGTTATGCTTGAATAAGAGAGACTATTGTACACTAAAAATTAACACAACTGTACTGTTTGATCTATACTAATATTATAAAGAGTTGAAATTTGTTTGTAAGTTTGTGTGTAATCTTTGGATCTACTGAATCTATTTTGAAAATTCTTTCACTAATAGGAAGTTACATTATCCCCGAGTGCCATAGGCTATATTTACAACGTGCCCGTGGGATAATTTTCGACCAAAACGCGAGCGAAGCCGCGAGCGGCAGCTAGTGAGTCATAATTTTAACTCTTCTTTTATCTGTCTGCAGGTTAACCGCGCTCCCTGCCTGCGCAGACGCACATACCGCGCTCACGGTCGTATTAACCCTTACATGTCGTCGCCATGCCACATCGAGGTCTGTCTGAGCGAGAGGGAGGACGCTGTAGCACGCGCCGCGCCCGCAGACGACGCACCCGCGAAGAAGAAGCTGTCAAAGAAGAAGCTGGCTCGCCAGAAGGAAAAGATGATGAGAGAATAGATGTTTAAGGGTTAATAAATGATTTTACAATCAATGTTCTTGTTTAACTTGAATAGGTTTTAGAGGCACCTCCACAACTCGAGACATTTAATAATACTTACGAAAAAACGGATATCATGAAGAAAATAGTAATTTGCTTGCAAGAACCAAAGCAAGCCAGCCAGTGCTAGCTCAGCGAGTCAAACTCTGCAATAAATGAAGTCGTTTTGTTTTCACTTCAATGCATGTGATGAAATATTTTTGCTAAGAAAGGAGATCACCCAGATGGGGCTATTTTCAAGTGAAAATAAAATACCCCAATCTGGGTGATCTTAGATATTTTGTGTTTGAATACCTTCTAGGTGAATTGACTTACGACTTGGGTGTAATAATAAAAAATGTTTATGATGTTACGCTCTACCTTAATAATAAGTTTATTTTCGTTGGCCGGCTACTAACTACTTTTGAAAATAGTCCAAAAATTTATGGAGGCTGGGTGATCTCCTCTCTTCTTAATAGCAACCCTATTAAGAAGAAAGGATTCGGCCGAAAAGCGAGTTTGTCTTAATGCTAAAAATATAATTGTAGGGTTCACAGAGGGCACTTCATTAAAAAAAAGTAACTTGATTTCATATTTTTATTCTTAAACATCCAGTAACGAATACTAGGTACACAATAATAATGTAACAACGTGGATAATTATGACTACACAGGATCAATTCATTTCTATATGGTTAAATGGTTGTTTGGATGTCTCAAATTTATAACTTCAACATACGCTTCAGCAAGACAGTTTTCTAAATAGTAGTTAGCCTCAGCTAATATCTCAGCATGGTTGGAGGCCTCTATTCTCATTTTTTTTGCTTGAAGAATCAGTGTTTTTAATGCTTCATTTTCTGCTCGAAGAGATTTCACTCTCAATTCGATTATTTGAGAGTTCATTGCTTTTAATTTGTAACTGACTGTTGTACTCCCGTAGTTTACAGGCTTCTCGCTTCACTGCATGTATCTTTCTTTTAAGATACGTATTTTTTTCCTTGAGATCTATAGCTCTTGACATCTCCTGATGTTGCTTATCAGTAGCTTCGAGCAGCTGTCCTCGAAGTCTTAGGTTTTCTTCCGTGATTCGTTTTATGGTGCCATGAAGATTCCAAGTTTTCCTTTTTATATGAAGGGGTTTTTGCAGTTGCATACTTAAAATCACATTACACTTGTAAATTTGGTTTTTGATCTAAAATGATAGGTTTGGACTCACGTCATGGACCATAGTCATGCATGGAGTATATATTATGATGCTGTGTGCATGGTACTTAGAAATCAAGTGTAAATAAAGTTTTTCAAAGAGGTCCATTCATGTATAGGTAACCTTTTTGCAGGGCAATGTGGAAAAAGCAATGAGATTTTTCCTAAGTATTCTATGAATTCTTGTAGGGCTGCATGGTACAATCTGGTAGGGCTGCAAGGCGCGTGACCGTAAGCGAAAATAATGCCGCCATCTTGTTTTTTCACAAATTTCCGCGCGCACAGTTGTAGAAGCAGACCACATGCAAATGGAGGGAAAGGGCAGGAGAATCATGACCTTGGGATCTCCAACTCATGTTTTCGCTAAGACATCCCTTGGGGAAGTCCGTATGGATTGAGGAGCCACTATACAATTTTAAAAGGTCGTTCATACCAAGATAGTACTGGCAGGGTAATCAATTGTCATCCTACGTCAATTTACTTAGGACTTTTTAAAGTCCCAACCGAGCTGCGAGTAAGAAATGAGGTAACTCGTTTCTTACTCGCAGCCCTACAGCGCGGTTCCAATTGTGTGTACAATTAAACTTGAACGTCCAGCGTTCCATCAGTCCTTCAGTCGTTACCAACGCTGCACGCATGTCGTACGCGCGTACTGCCCTGTTCTGCGCGTGCGCGCTTGCCGTCAACGCCGCGATCTACGCTGCGCCGGCGCTGCCTGCCAGGTCCGATAATAAAGGTAAATAGTTTATTAATTTTCAGTAAGTACTATACAACGTATAGTGTCGTTATTGCAATAGAAAAAACAAATTATATATTTTTTTCTTTAATTAGGTACTTACGATACGATTTACGATTAAATACTTACGATCTTAAATATAAACTCAGAAGAGATTAAAACTATCGAGAAAATGACTCAGTTTTTATATTGTTGCCTTCTGAAGTCTATGCGTAGGTAACTTCAGCGTTCGGTGAAATAATCCTGATGTTTCTCAAAGGCAAAAAACCAAGGACAACGTTCCGTTATTTTTAACCGACTTTCTTCAAAAAGGAGGAGGTTATCAATTCGGTTGTACCTATTTTTTTTATGTTTGTTACTTCATAACTCCGTCATTTGTAAACCGATTTGAAAAATTATTATTATTTTCATCTGAAAGGATATGCTTCCCGATTGGTCCCATAGAAATTTCATCAAAATCGGTTTAATGATTTGATTGTTTTCCTCACGTTAATTGCCACATTAGGCGACGTCGCGTGAAGGCGCTTTGGATGTACATCACGCGGCGTCGCGTGATGGTGCCGCAATTATGTACGAGCCATAAAATAGCGGCCACAGCGTATTGGGTTCTGGTATTTGGTTTATGCCATTGTGAAAGACAAGTTCAGCATTTTGACTTGGCAATGAACGTATTTTTTCTTCTTGGGCTATGTTGATGACATGACATGTTCTGGTTACAATGTAAAAAATAATTTATGACAAGAATTTGTGTGGTATACTACAACTAAAAACGTTAAAATAAAACACTTTCTTCGAAAAGAAAACCGACTTCCAAAAACACTAAAAAAGTCTAAAATAACTTGACTTTTGAAGTCGGTGGCAAAAAACTAAATGAAACAAACACTCAGCCAGACACTGACTTCCGTGAAGTCAAATTTTTCACTTCAGTTTTTAAGTGTATTTTTGGAAGTCGGTTTTTTTTCGCAGATAGTTTTTTTTTTAATGCATAGTCCCATTGAGGGACAGAGGATTTATACCACCTCTTCTGATGATTGGTCTCTTACGGACCGAAGCTGTGTCGTCATCCTATCTTAGACAGTAATGAATTCAGCAGGTAAAAATTACTCGTGTTTACCTGTTGAATATGTTTATGGTACATTGTTTTTTGTCGGTGTTTGATTTTTTTGCGCTTTGATCTTCTGCCTAAATGGCTAATTCAGTAAGACCTACCATTACGGCTATATCAGCCACAATACAGCCCTCTCCATCTCCACTCAGAGGGTATGCTGGTGTCCCAGTATTGGGAAGAGTATAGGCTGATAATGCTAACCTAACCATATCTTTTCCATTGTCCAGTACATTTATATTAATGGGGACAATGAATGAGGTCATGCAAGGAGCAGTTATTTTTTAGATCAATCCCCTTTCGTTCTTCACTCGACATTGTTTCAGAAATAATCTTGTCACACATTTATCAGATACTTAAGATCTCTCGAAGGTAAACTTAGCAATTCACAGTTTCTTGATGTAGACAAAAGGGGTAGTTTATGTAAGTATTTTTAATACATTATTATTGAGTGCTTCTCAAATGCAATCATATTTAGGTTTAGTATCCGCCTCATTGTCGCACAGGATAATGAATCTAGTGTCTGACCGAAACCAAACCTTCGGCCTTGGTCCCTATTTCGGCCAAAACCGAACCTTATTTAAACGTACAGGGTGTAACAGAATAAGTGTAATCCCTCGTGGTGATTCAGTCCAACCAACAAAAAAAAATTTAGATCGAAGAAAAATTTACATCCAAAACAAAATATCGCATCGACTGACGCAATTAGTACGAAGAGTTTTTTTTGTTTTTTCTACCCAGGTTCTTATGGAAAGGTGTCCAGCTAACACGTTAAAAATAATAAAAATAAACACTAACTTAAGTATTGGAACAAAAATTGTTGTTGTACTGTGATTCCCGAAGGGTTAGGCACCCACATTTTGAAAATTATGTTTTAGTCCCATGGAATAAGGTGGTGAGTCTATTGGGCCGAATGACCCCTTTTGTCATCTACCGGGCACAAATCCAGACCTCTAAAATAAACTACAATAACACTAAAATTATTCTTTATTTATATTATATTAACAATTTCAAGCCGAGAACGGCGGTGAACTAGAAAACGAATATCATCGGTATTATTGGCAATAAGTCCGCCTTTGTACATTATGTGCATAAAGTTTTAATAAATAAATATCGAGTATAGGCGGGGCTGAAGGTTCGGCCAATAATTGACCGAAACCGAAACTGTGGCCGAAACAGACCTTCGGTCGGTCTCTAAAGAATCTTTAGTTCCAATTTGGCAACTAATTCTTTGAGTGAACTTTGACTTTTTCGTAGATATCCTCGATACTACATAGGTGTAGTATCGAGGATATCTACGAAAAAGTTGAAATAAAGATTAGTTAGCAGCTAAAGTAAAGCAGTTAAAGCACACGTGGGTACAACAAGCACTCCACCAGATCAGCACAACCTCATCTCATTTCTACAAACTGATTTCGATCAGACAACGTATATGAGCTTAATAGTCCTGCAAAATTTCTGCAGCCAGCCTAACATATCAATCTTTATGACTCATCGCACGCAATCTGCGTGCCCACACGCATAAAGCGATCAATCAAACGTCTTATAAATCACGAAACACTTCGAGTATTTTAAGACCCGCATCTCCGATCGTAGCATTTAGATCATTGACACCAAATCTGTATCTAAGTGAACTCAGGAGCATGTCAACGATCCTCGCGGCGTCTTTGATAGCTTGACCCATATTAGTACTTAGTGCACTTACCGACACACCGGACGTTGGTAAACGCTTGTAAACCGTTACAAGTGTGAGGTGATTTTGACCTATTTACAATTGTTTCATAGTAGGTGCCATTGTTTGAAATAATATGATACAGAGCTCTGTTTCTTCTGCTCTGTGGTCTTCTTCTACTTTACGTGTCGATTTTCGCTCAAATTTGGTCCGACTAGTTTTTTGATTTCGTTTAAATCCTGGAACCCCTAAGGTGCGGGTGGTTGTGAAGAATGGGCAATGAAGGAGGTGGGCCTATCCTCCGAAGGGCTTCCCTATAGCAATGTACCTAATAAGAAATTGTAATAAATTGGGGCAGAATTGGAGTCTACCACAGGAACCCATTTGTGATAGAACAAGTATGTGCCACCTATGAACTTTTATCCCTCATGAGTTGTACCTACCTAATAGTTTAAAATAGCCTATAGTTGCATCAGGAATATTTATTGATGAGCCGAACTGATAAATGTGGTCTTCCAAGGTTTAAGACGTTGGTTTGTGCGGTCTAAATAAAAAAAGTCTTGTCATGGTCTTGTTGTGAAATCTAGCCATTATGAACTCACCAGAAGCTATAACAGTCATGAAGATGGCCTCAACTTATACCATTACAAATCGTGTTTGTATACAGGTCACTGTCATGACACACTGCGCGAATTTCGTCCTCCCGAGGCCCACTTATGATGTCCCATTTCCTTAATGTCCATTGCAAATTGTGCGTAGGTTACCAACACTTGGTCATAAAATTTCGCGGACTATTTTTGGTCGAAATATGAGGCTAAGTCGTTTTCGTCTAAAAAAGGATGATTACATCAAGACTGTCTTCACACTGATGTCATCGTATTGCCAAATTTTGTTTTCTTAGGATTTGAGTCAGATTCCATCGACCAGAAAGTAAACTTTGCTTTTTAGAAATATTTGAGACTATTGCATTTGGGAATAAGACCAAAATATTTAGTAAATTGGCAAATTGGCATTATGAGGTTATGGTTTTGGAGATTTGTCATAAATGCAACTCAGTTGTTTACAATTCTGCAGTCGCTAAAGGAAATATTTAATAGTCTTCTAATAACTAAAGTACTTCACACCCACAATCATTAAAGTTCCTACTACGTCTCGTGAACGATCACGTTTACTGCCATATGCTCAGATTCACTATGACGTTTACGATGTACACTTTTCATTGTGTCTACGTCTCTTCCTCTTCCGTCATAGTTAGATCTTTGTTGACATGAATGGAATGTCCGTTGCTGTTTATGATCTAGAAGATTCAGATGTCCGTATTTTGATTGCTGGCCTGCATGTTCAGAATCTAAGGAATCAGGCGGTGAAGGCCAATTTCAATAATCCTTGCAATTGCCATGGAAAGATAGAAGAAGAATAAAGAAGTACAGGTTAAGGTGTTTGTTAACAAGAGCCAAATTCTTTGACAGCTGTCGGTCTACCACAGCTACAAAGCTAAAAAGCTTTCGGGTCATAATCGCGGGTATAAAGCAACGTGTTTGGAGATGTTTAAACTAGCGAGAATAGTCGCGTGGATTCCCGGTATTTCTTAGAATTTTGGGGCTCTGTGGGACAAATCCCATGATCAAAATTGGATTGTCCTACGGTTAGAAAACGAACACCTAATCATTGAACTACTTACTTTGAAGAAAAGTCAGCGGAACTTATTTATGTGTCTAGTCTTGCAACTGGCTTTTGGGTGCTGAATGTTCTCATATTGTAAGTAAGCATACCTTTAGAAAAATGCTCCATATTTGGAAAACCTCAGTCAAATTTTTGGGTAGTAGTAAGTCAGTAAGTCCCCATATTCACTTTTGTACGGTTCTCTGAGATCAAATGTAAGCCCGCTTGTACCCGAAATCGCTAAAAACAATTTGCGCTTACGATATTTAAAAAGTTATTGTTTCTGTCATCTTCAAACAGAAAAACAATGATGTTTTAAATTCATTCAAAGTAGAATGTGTCCAGTGATTCGTAGTGCAAGCGCCCGCTTGCACTACGAATCACTGAGATAGGTTGCAAGCTCCTGCTTGAACTCTCGATATGATGCTTTTGATTGGCAATTTCGTTAGAATGTGAGGGCCAAACGTGTTCTGCTATGGTTGGGTCAGGGATCGTCCTTTTATTTTAAAGGACTTTTGCGTCTGTTTCGCACCCAAGGGCACACAGGTTAGTCAGATCTGTAACTCCTTTTGTCCTCATGTTGTTTACTTTGAAGAACTACCTATCCAAAGCAGCAAACATTGTTGTAGGAAGGTCATGTAACACCAATTATGTCCAATATCCATAAATCTGTGGCGTACAACTGTCCATTTTTATGCACATCGCCTTAATTGATAAATGGTGGTTCCTAACACACACGACCGGGAAGTAGCCGGTACATGTAGACCAATTGTCAACATTGGATTATGAACTCATGCTCTCTTTGTGGAATTCGCAACTGTTTATCGAATAATGGATTCAAAATGATTAGGACTTTTAGCCAATCATGGGGTTACCATTTATATAAAAGGATATCAATTTTATTACCTCGATCTGGGTTTGGTTTTCAAAAAGACGAGAACAGGCAATGTGTACAAATTAATTGACTGGTGTGGTGAACTGGACTTGATTTGAAATCAGTTATTGGCCTATAACTTATGAACTCGACTTGGCTGTAATTTCGAGCAAATTACAGTCAAGTCGAGAAATGACAAAATTTCCCCACATTTATCAAAATTTACTATTTCTTTTGATCTCATTCCCTTATTTGCTTCCTTTGCATCACATATGCTGAAAGATGGATTAGTTATGTTGTTTATGAATCAGTTACAGAGATAAGTAGACCAGGAAGAATAAATTTCGTTGTGACATACTTTAATTTGCAGGAAGATTCCAACTCCACATTTCATTAATATTGTAATGCCTGTGACATTGAATGCGCTGGTCTTCCTAGTTTCTCACCGGGAATTATTATTGCTGCCCTACCGCTTCCGTGTTCGGGTAATAACAAGCTTGGATTTTATACAGGTAGATATTATGACGAGCCCCCACCGGGTATAAAATGCACGCATGACCAGTTTAACTTTACACAACAACGAATATCTACGATGTTTACCCCGTTAGTCTAGCAATTGCACGCGGTACTGCTGAGCCTTGGGGTTGAGGTCTTGGATTCTATAGTTCCATTCCTAGATCGGGCAAACAGTTATTAGATTTTTTCATTAGAAATTTCTAACCCGAAGTCTGTCTCGTAATTATGATGATAACTGCTGAAATGTGGGTGTATGTGTGTACTATTAATTACATACCAACCACCACGTTCTAACCTAACCAAGTATCCAAGTTCCAGGTATCTTTGCCAGCTTTTAGGCAGTTGAGAAAAAATCGTTTTGTAATACATTGTAATTTTCATTATAACATACCAGCAAGAACTTATTTCAGGATCGAAGATGGTGCAAGAAGAAACGATAGTGGTGCGAAGGTTGCCGAACGCGTACTTCTATCCGTTCAGTTTATGGCCTTTACCGAAGTATCAAGTCAGAGGTGAGTAGCGTCCACCGAGTGCAAAATTCCTGTCTATGTTTAAATTTTGGGGTCTTCAAAACGTCTCACCGTTAAGTAGACCGCTTAGTACCTACATACAAGCATCTGCTTGAGCTACGCACAGAACGTGACAAACAAAAGGGGTCCCACGACGCGACGACGACTTGGATTAAAATATTCTACTTAAATTGAACCCCTGTCCCTTTATTAAAATATTATTACGGACAATATTATTAGACAATATTATTTATTCATTTTTAGAGGTTTTTTGTGTCGGGGGTTTTTTAAATTTAATATTTAAAACTTTAACCTATTCAATTACCAGGCTTGAAGTAATCACCAGTTACCATCAGAATTACACAAAACGAATTTTAACTTATAATAAATTATTTTATTTCCACAGACCATGAAGATTCCAACGACTCTTTTCCGTACAGAAAAAATTACAATATTAAGAGGCAAAACAAAAGATAGCTTTAGAATCGATCCGTTATTGTTATCGTATTATATGTTTTGTATCTACGATGACCTGCACTGCCAAATTAATCCGATGAAAAGCCGACCTGCCTGCGGATTCTACGCCGTGCTAGAAAATAAACTACGCCGCAGCGCTACGACAAACTATGTAATTCATATTTATTTGAAACTAGTGCTACACAAAGGCAAAAACCGCCAAAAGTAGAGAGATTTAGAAGAGACCACTATCAGCATTGGCTGACAAAAAGTTGAAAGAGAAGAAGTGCTACACAACAGATGTGGATGTGACAAATATTTTCTCCCGACTGTTCTTTTTGTGTGCTTTTATTTTTTACGCTTCCCATAAATAGCGAATATTTTCTGATAGATACTTAGGGGTGTTGGAAACCGGTAAATACGTAGTCGTGTAAATAAATAAGATAGGTTATTTATGATAAATTAATTTATTACTTATTTTACGAGCAATGTAGCTTTAGTTTTATCAATAGTGATTATTTTTAGTTCAATAAATTATTTTTTAAATACTTTTTTTGTTTTGTTTTATAATCCAATCCCTTTTCTTGTCCTTTTTATAGTAAAGCAGTACATAACAAAGTCAGTTTTCGTTTCTGTATTTTGATTCAGTTAATTAAATTGATACTTTCAGGGCAATTTAATCGGGAACGATTATGTGTTCAATAATTTCATAAAATATAATTATGTACACACTGTCGATGTTGTGAGTTGTGACATGTCACCGCTGCACCTCTCGAAGCAAGGGTGAGTTGCTAGCGAATAAATAAACTTTGCAACGAGCCTTTTGTTCAATAAGCGATGACTGCATGTATAAAATATACAAGGCAGATGAACCTGTGAATAATTTATTATTTAACTGAGAGCATTGTTAAAATCTTTAACTGGAAAAAAATCGTGTAGTTCAGGAATGGGGGCTATCGTTTTTGAGCTCACCAGATGGCGCCACGGTCGCTTATGGTCATGTCAATAATTCGATTTTATACTTTAAAGTACCAATAACTTTTTAAAAGTTTATTTTAGTGTAAACCTCAGATACATTATAAGACCTTATGTTGCTACTTAAAATCTTCAAGTCATAATTAATCAGGAATAGGTCATTCCAGACCATAATCGTGAATATTAGTAGAAATGCGTGATAAAAAGCACGCAACGCGTGAACTTTCTATGACATCTGACATTTCTGTGACCTCGCGCTACACTAGCGCTTCTAGCGGTGAATTCACACACGATAACCCCCATTGAATTAGCACTCATAAAAATTCACAGTAGACACAGACATCAGCTTCACAGTAGTGCCATCTATGTTCTTAGAGACAAAACACAACCATGCGAATTCGTAGCTCTCAAAACAAAAAGGGCGTAAGTCCATTATTGATTACGCAGGCGCGCTGCTGCCCTCATCTCAGCTATCGGGCAGCATCTCGCGAATTGTAAACATGTTCCCATAAAGATATACGAAAAACATCACAAATATCCATCAAAATGAAGCTGGGATTCGTCTTTATATTGTTAAGTTATGCCAGGACCTGTTTCGGTAAGTGAACTGATAATTTTTCTAGTATTTTTGTAGTAATATTGAGAAGTATATAAGATGTATTTGATAAGATGGATGGCTTGTGTGAAGAACGATATGAAAGAGAAAGGAGTAATGCCATGATGTCTGACAAGGGAGAATGGAAGAAGAGAACTTATGGCGCCGACCATGATTGAATTTTGGGGAGTAAGTACTTACTACTCAAAATTCAATAATATGGTAGATATAAGTATTTGATTTCTAGTAATATGCGAGATAGATGAAATATTTCGAGTTTATTAATGGTGCCCCTTTGATATCTCTTTGTGAGAAGTAAAGTTAATATAGACAAATGCAATTATTTTTCAGTAGCTGAGCATTATATTATTTCTTGGAAACAGTTTATCCGTTTATGCTAGACAAAATGGGGGATTGCATTAGCAATTCAAATCTCAAGTGAATTTCAATATTTATGATTGGTCGTTGATATTTAGGTCAACCAATCAAAACAGAATTCAAGATTTGACAGCAGATTCGAATTTAGAATCTAGTGATCATTGTCTTACCGTCTTTTTCCAGGAGTAAAGCTGCTCGAAGCGAATCCAGATGTAAAGCGATTATATGATGATCTGCTGAGTAACTATAACCGTCTTATAAGACCTGTGACCAACGTGAGTGACATACTGACGGTCAGGCTTGGCCTGAAGCTGTCACAGCTCATGGAAGTCAACCTTAAGAATCAGGTCATGACCACCAACCTTTGGGTAGAACAGGTGAGTTTAATATTTACACACTTTGAATTTTAATGTCGACTTGTACAACGTCTTAAGTTTGTGTACAAGTATTGCTGTCTCTTTCCAACGGGCAAAGTGAGAAAGAGAGGGCATAAGTTTACAGTTGTTGAACTATGTCGTTTATTTATGTGCTCCTGAAACTTTCATCGAAGTTTTTGCTCTTATACGTAGCATACCTTTCGCTTAACGCCATACGGGTCGATCGATCTTTACGTTTCCTGAGGTCGGGCTGTGGATGGTTGATGATCCGTTAGATATTGAGACCTCCCATGCCTAGGAATGCACATTAAACCGTTGATGCCAGCTGCTATTTGACAGTCATTAGAGGTAGTCAGAAGTTCGAAAGTTTGACAGTCAGTCTTACTAAGGGGTATCCTGTTGGCAAGTTAATGTCAGATAGGCACATAAGTATTTATGTGCCAAACGGTAATCAATACTTGATACCATCATTAGAAACGTATGTAAGGGAAACGTAAAACGTACGAAATAATTTCACGACACATTGATCGAAGACGTCCGACGTTTTGTCCAAACAAAAAAAGCACAACGCAGGGGAGCGCATTCCCCTGCCAGGGTTGCGGGTCTGTTCGAAAGAGATACCGCGGCCCTGGAACATAAAGGGCAAAGGAAGGAACATGGATGGGTTTTAGTCAGTAGAAGTCTGACACTCCCTCCTGCTCAGCCCAGAGCGGGAGGGGTTATTTGATGATTTCCCATCGGTAAAAAAAAAAGAAAAAAAAGGGGAGCGCATTCCGCGGGCCTGTGGACGGTGAGCTATGGGCTAGCTCGCCGTTCGTCCGTCTTATGACGACAGGCCGTGTCGACGTCGCGTTCGTGTTCCACGCGCGCCTCAAAGAGAGTCAGCAAACAGGAAGGGGTCCGAAAGGACCGATGTCTGCCAGGGTTGCGGGACTGTTCGAAAGAGATACCGCGGCCCTGGAACACAAAGGGCAAAGGAAGGAACATGGATGGGTTTTAGTCAGTAAAAGTCTGACACTCCCTCCTGCTCAGCCCAGAGCGGGAGGGGTTATTTGATGATTTCCAAACGGTAAAAAAAAAAGAAAAAAAAGGGGAGCGCATTCCGCGGGCCTGTGGACGGTGAGCTATGGGCTAGCTCGCCGTTCGTCCGTCTTATGACGACAGGCCGTGTCGACGTCGCGTTCGTGTTCCACGCGCGCCTCAAAGAGAGTCAGCAAACAGGAAGGGGTCCGAAAGGACCGATGCCTGCCAGGGTTGCGGGACTGTTCGAAAGAGATACCGCGGCCCTGGAACACAAAGGGCAAAGGAAGGAACATGGATGGGTTTTAGTCAGTAAAAGTCTGACACTCCCTCCTGCTCAGCCCAGAGCAGGAGGGGTCATAAGGGAGCTATCTCCTCTTCGTGTCGATGGTACGACATATTCAAATTTTGTAATACAATTGTAGCAAGGAGGTCGTGGCAAAATAATAACAGCCGCTCGGGTTAAGCCGTGCTTGCCTAGGTTGGTCACGGATGGGTGACTACCCATTACATACCGAGTTTCCTCCATGCCTCGGAAAGCACGTTAAGCCGTTGGTCCCGGCTGTCATTTGTAGATCTTAGACAGTCGTTCAGCTGCATCTGGTTGGCTGGAAGCAGTTCCTAACATAGTTGGGAAAAGGCTAGGCAGGTGGTATCTTCTAAGTCTTGAAGATGTAACGGTGTTTTTCAGAAATGGTTCGACTACAAGCTGCAATGGAACCCTGATGACTATGGCGGCGTTGAGATGCTGTACGTGCCATCTGAACACATCTGGTTGCCTGACATCGTGCTTTATAACAATTGGGATGGAAATTATGAAGTGAGTATAGTTTTAAGTAAACATATGGCTGACTATGAAAATAGAATTAGTCTTTAAGGTGTTAAGATCTGTGTATGCAATGCATACTATTATTTTGTTGATAGTTCCCGCCATGACACTACAACGAGAAAATAATTGAAAGCAGATGGGTGGCTCGTAGACGCCAACATTTATAAAAAAACTAGCTGCGCCCGCGGTGTTACCTGCGATGAAACAGATTGCATACACGAACTGAAACTTAGACATCAAATTTTCAAGAACATTTTTTTCATACTACCCTAATTCGGTACCTAACCTACCTACCTACCCTACACCAGGCATTAGGTAGGTTAGTTAAGTAGGTAGGGTAGGTAGATGTGTTACCTGTGGTACATATGTTACTTGAGTAGGTAGGTAGATACCTATACCTACCTACCCTACTTGCCAACCTACCTCGTTTGAATAAACAACACCTTGAATTCATGCTAACCTAGTACTTTTGGTCACCAAAAAGCCGATGTTGGTCAAAATTCTGGTAAAACTATATTTGAGTTACTTGATCATTCCACGGGAACACTGCATTTTCCGGGATAAAATGTAACCTATGTGTTAATCCAGAATATAAGCTATCTTGTTACCAAATTTCATCCAAATCCGTTAAGCCATTTGAGCGTGAAGGAGTAACAAACATATACACACATACATACTTGCGCCTTTATAATATTAGTGTGATGTCAAGTTCGAACCCACAACACACGGGGTCGTGTGTTGTGGGTTCGAACTTGAGACCTATGACTTGGCAGTCCCACGGTCATGCCACTAGGCTGCTTTACGTACTGTTATAAGCATCGTAACACCCAGGGCACTGCTTACAAGTGTGTTATGAGCTTGGTTTATTCATGATGAACATGATATTTTAGAACTGATTTTTTTGGCGTTTTTAAAGTAGGCTGTATATTTTTATTGATTTAAAAAACACCTAAGATTAACACCATCATCACATTTGATTTCTAGGTAACCCTAATGACAAAAGCCACCTTGAGGTATACTGGCGAGGTGAACTGGAAGCCGCCGGCGATCTACAAGTCATCTTGCGAGATCAACGTGGAGTACTTCCCATTTGATGAACAGACTTGCTTCATGAAGTTCGGATCTTGGACTTACAATGGAGCTCAGGTAAGAAACCCCATTTATTTACTCGACTTTTTGCATAAATATTTTGAGCACGAAAAACAAAAGAGAAAGGTGATAACACACTAAATACTTAATAAATTAGTCGGTAAATTGGTCGGTCGGTTTAGTCGGTTGGTATGTGTGTTTGTGTTATAAAATTAGCATATTTCATGTCGTATCTATTCTTCTAGAAACAATTGATAAGCATTGATTCGATAATGATACAAAAAGGTAGGGTACCGTCTGATTCCACATTGTCAGAGTAGGTTGTGTGGGACATAATTTACACCATACATACGATTGACTTATACCTTTAAATCACATTGCAGGTGGACCTGAAACACATGGATCAAAATCCAGGCAGCAGCTTAGTGCATGTTGGCATAGATTTGAGTGAGTTCTATCTCTCAGTGGAATGGGACATACTCGAAGTACCAGCCACGAGGAATGAGGAGTACTATCCTTGTTGTACGGAACCGTTTTCTGGTAAAGTATTAATCTAATGAAATGTCTTGTTATAGATAGTCCTTTTCGAAAGACACTGAAGGGCACTGCAGTGCTGCTTTAGCAAACTAGATTTAAACCAGTTGTGTTAAATGAGCACATAGCAGGATAGCACAAAATCGTAATACAGGGTGTGGAACACCCCTCCACAGAATGATGGGCTGAATTCAGTATTATAAGATGTACATGAAATTATTTCAGGAATGTTATGGTAATCCAATAAATTTGATTTGTTTTATTTCCTTCTAAGCAATGTATCGTTACCGTGGCAAAACGCACGTAGCGAACGGCAAGCACGACGACGAGTTTGATGAACTCTGTAGCTAGGCAGGAAGTGAACAGCTGATTTCACGCGTCCTTCGTTAGAATATTTCAACATCCATTGTTGAATTTTTTATTTTAGCCTTATTATTTACATAAATGGCTGCGTACAGCGAATGTAATTTTACATTGAAATAAGGGAATAGTGACTGAATAAACGAAGTAAAATTCCAAGAGAATATGATTCAAAATAAAGAGCATTCTGTCTGTTTGTGGAGGGCTGTCCCCTATACCCTGTATAGAAATTGTAATTTAGTTACCATAGGGCCTTTTTTTTTTTTCGGATTGGAAATCATCAAATAACCCCTCCCGCTCTGGGCTGAGCAGGAGGGAGTGTCAGACTTTTACTGACTAAAACCCATCCATGTTCCTTCCTTTGCCCTTTGTGTTCCAGGGCCGCGGTATCTCTTTCGAACAGTCCTGCAATACCATATGGCCTTAGTTTGCAAAACTAATAAGCACGTGTTAGTAATAAATAAGTAGAAGTCTAAATGAATCCTGTTAAACATTGAATAATAAGAATCCTGTTAAACATTGATGAAGTCAAATTGCGGAATCTACGAGTACCTTTCTCAGACGTTGGAGCTTACGAACTGACTGTAGCTAGAAAATTTGATGTTATTCTAATATCTGTTATGTGGTGTCTGTATGTGGAATTCACTGAAAGCTTCTCTGTTCCCTGATCATTATAATCTGGATCAATAGTCAAAGTTGAGTGAATCGGTTTCTTCTAAGCAACCGCCCCCTCCCTAGGCCGCATCATGGATTCACATCAGGCGAGTTGGGGCCAATCGCAAGCCTATTTAGTACAAAAAAATAATATCAAAACAAAACTAGCACACAATGAAGTTTGAACATTTGAAACTATCGATAACCTGTGTGAAAGATGATATAGCTAGAAAGGGAGTGGCTACTGGTAGGTACTGAGAAGACACGTAATTATGAAGTATCGGAAGAAGACATACTGCGCCAACCCTAACTAATTTAGAATAAGAGCAGGAGGACGATGATTATGATATGATACTTGATAACCTTCGTCCCCTTTTCAGATATAACATTCAAGCTGACGATGCGCCGAAAGACATTGTTTTACACAGTAAACCTAATCATACCCTGCGTTGGACTCACGTTCCTAACCGTTCTGGTCTTCTATTTGCCGTCGGATTCCGGTGAAAAGGTAACTACAGCTTGTTTGATATTACTTTTATTGTGTGTGGTAGATGTAACGACATTCTATTTACAATTGGGGTGCATAGTTCCTACTTTATTCCTTCCTTTCATTTATTCTATATCTTCTTAAATTGTATGCATCTATTTGGGAGTATTCTTTTAACTTACTCTTTTTAAGAACTGTTTATTTTGGTCTGTCGCTAGTAGAGTGAAATTCTTTAGTCATTTTAATTAACAGACATACTTTTATATTCGTCATTATCTATTGTTATTTAATCTTTTATGGCTATAACACAAGTGTTTTCTACCTCTTAAACATTTGAACACAAAAAAATCCCAGAAACGGAGATTGTAATTTGAGAAAATATTACGTGATGACGATGAAGATTGATATTTTTGGAAGCTACATTTCCAAGTTTTTAAAAACAAAGCCAATATAGTAAAATGCTTGTGAGATAGTACCTAGACAGGATAAATCTTAGTGGGGGGACCAGCAAGTCGATGATATACTTGCCTTTATATAAAATTGCAATAGAATGTCGTTACGGTATAGCTTTCTATGTAAATGTGAATGGGATGTTTCAGGGCATGTTCATATAGCCTTCAGTCCGCAAACCATCCTTCATGCCCCTCATCCATTGGTAATGGTCTTTTTTGAATCACTAGCTAGTATGTGAGTGTGTTAGTATCATCTGGATATTGTTTGTGTTTGCTATTGTCTTTCCACACCCCGAGATTTTTATACGTTGTTTGCTGGTCCCAAAAAACATTATATAAAAATTCTTCTGTATAGATTAGGAGCCCGTATATTTTGGATATTTTGTTCCAGTTTCCCCAACATTCTTTATCGGGTTCCTCTTGAACTTGGCTTTTGCCATGCTCCTTTGCTCTTTGAGAAGCAATTATGACCTAACTATTCCACGCTGTCTCAAGCTTAAACAAAACGCTCTTGTCCTTTCTTTCTCCATTTTTAGTATCAACTTATTTTTTGACTATTTCCTTGGACAAGGGCCAATAATCTCTCTCAACTATTAATTCCTTAAAACTATTATTTTTGTACTTACATACTGTATAAGTATTGATTAAGAGTGATTGTATTTTTTTATTAAGGTGGAAGCGCAAGGATAGCCCGCGAAATTTAAATTTTCTTACGTTTATTGCAATTTACAGGTCAGTATCAGGTTGTATGTCGATGAAAATATGAATCGCGCCAGTAATACTAATAAAGGAAATAATAATCATCAATGCAACCCTCCAAGTTCATCTAACCCCATTCAATAACTATTTCATGAAAAAGTCACTCAATGGGGTTAAATGAACTTGGAGGGTTGTATTAATGATTTGAGTGATTATAATTCTTTAACTCCATACGTGTTACTGGCGCGATTCATATTTAATCAATGTACAACCTGACACTGACCTGCAAATTGCGATAAACCTAAGAAAATTTAAAATTTCGCGGGCTACCCTTGCGCTTCCACCTTAATAACTACTTTCCAATTGGAATCCAAAGTAGAAGTTTGTTTAACTCCCATGTTTCACAAATTTAACCTTCCCGTTACTGTCAAATCTTTCTCAACTATTTCAAGAACCCAAATAAACTTTTAAATTATCCCCAGAATAATCATTATCATTGCATGCCCCCAAATTATATCACTCATTGATTGTACAACACATTCCATGATTTGTACCTTACTCTTTTCTAAGTAAATGCTAGTGGAAAGACAATTTATAATTATTCAAATGTAATGTGATAGCTATAGTATGGATTTTCGTGCACTGATTTATATACAGGTGGAATTATTTTCTGACTAAGGTTCGTTGGAAACCCCATCGGGAGATAAGTGGTAAGCACTGTGGCTAAGCATGACAATGTGAGTGAACTATACCAATTAATTTGCCGACAGAGAATTCAACTGCAATTTTGGACATTTTGGGCTTATACAGACTTTCGACTTTTACTAATTATTATTTTAACTTAGAGTTTTGACTTTGTAGTCTTATGGAGAATGATACTCGCTTCATGATTAATTATAGCAAGTCAAGTCATTTGTCTCTACAGGCCCATATTTAGAAGAACGATCATCAGAACCAACATCATCACCAACCACCATGGGGTGTCAAGGAACCTTAATATCACAAGCTAATTCCACATTTAGTGTGCAAAAAACCAAAGAATTGAACAAAATAACTCAAAAGAGACTTCTCTTCCTTAGATATCGCTCTGCATCTCCATCCTGGTGTCCCTCACTGTGTTCTTCCTTGGTCTGGCTGAGATAATTCCGCCAACATCCCTGGCAATCCCCTTGCTTGGGAAATATCTACTATTCACGATGATACTCGTCTCGCTCAGCGTATGGGTGACTGTTTGCATACTTAACGTGCATTTCAGGTAAATATTCTTTTTTTCTTTTCTCGTAGATATCGTTAAGCATCTCGATTTTGGTGTCGCTGACTGTTTTCTTCCTGTTGCTGGCTGAAATAATCCCGCCCACGTCGCTCGCTATACCTTTATTAGGGAAGTATTTGCTGTTCACCATGATTCTGGTGTCTCTGAGTGTATGGATGACCGTTTGCGTTCTCAACGTTCATTTTAGGTGAGTAATGAAAGTTAGTTAGCTTTCCTTCTCACTGTTTCCACTTCTTTGAGTAGCTCTGGCTATACTGTCGCTTCGTAGTAGTTGTTTGTTTGTAAAAATCGTGTTTAAAATACCGAGATTAAAAGAATATCATAATAATCTAGTGGCAGTGCATAAAACCCTAATAATTAAAGATGATGTTAAAATAAATTAAAAACTAACTTAGCTTGGATAGTTGCTAAATAATTGTGAAGCTTATTACAACTAACATAAGAATTATGTGTCTTTAAATTTTCGGGAAGAAAGCCTACCCATCTAAAATCTGCAAGCTTGAATAAGTACAAGTTGTTCACCCAACCTTTACCTTAGCTTATTGTATAGCAACATTATAATGGCTTGTAATAGTAGATACAGATGCGCACATAATGCTAGTTGTATGATAAGGGACCCTACAGTGTCCCTTCCCTCCGAGTTTACGATTTTGTTAAAATTAGATTAAACGTAAATGGTATAACAACACACAAGGTTTTCATGAGTCTTGGTTTTGAACAAGCTTAAGCACGTTTGAAACATTTCCCCTTAATCACCATATTTCAGGACATAAGCAGGCTTCATTGCTAGAAAATAGCATTTGTAAGGAAATGACGTTTGATTGTAGTTCTTAGGTATGTATATGTGACCGTCTTCGGTTCATAGATGACCTTGCAACGGTTTGAAGCCATGTCAGGCCATTCTTGCGGATGATTTGAAAATACGAGTATCTATGGTTTCAAAAATATGTAAGGCTTACTGTACAAGTCGGCATTTACACGTATTGCACTATGTCTGCTGTTCCTTCTATGTACAATTTCAAGAGACCATTTTTGCCAATTCATGGCATAAGATAACATGGTTTAATTATGAAGAGGCTACTACCATGGGACTGATCGTATAGATTTTTAAGTAACATCAAAATGGCTCTGTTACTACTGTTAGATTTACATGGGATTTTGATATTCATAGATTATCAATAGGAACATCGACCAGGTGTTCGGTGAAGATATTTGAAAATGTTGCTAGGTATGTCCAAGCACGTTGTATTGAAAAACTTTATAAGTGGTAATTTAAACCGAGACTTGAAGTGTGGAGCTTACTCTGTACCTACATAATGTAGTGAAACAGTCGGTATTGATAAACAAAGGGCCAAATTATAATCTCTTTTGTTTTAGAAAGCAAGAAAATACATTTATTTGGCACTTGACACAAGTGCACACAGTGTAAAAAAAAGAAGCCCAAAAAAAAAGTGACACTGTTCACGGCAGCTGGGTTTTCGCGTGTTATTGAGACACCGTGCTTATTTTAGGCTATTGTAAAAAAGTAATTGATTTGGACAGGTTAAATTGTTTATTTTTTCGATTCTTTGCAACTTTCAACGGTTTTCCATTCAGCCATCTATAACCAAACTAAAATATTCCATAAACAAACAGAAAAATATTATACAAATATTCCGGTAAACGTCGTCGACCGCTAAATAAAGGAGAATGCATAAATCTGCAGGTTCATTGTAATAACGTCAGTTCGATAGCGGGACAATGGTGAAATATGGTATGTTACACACAAGTTTAGAGAGCGCTCTTTATTGAAAGCATACGAAGGATGTAATGAGAATTTAGGTGTTGAGATATGAGAGATTTGTGTTTATGTGTGGGAAAAACCTTTAATATAGCCTGGAAGATACGATTTAAGTTCCTGTTCTTCATGGTTTTATCTCAAAATAAACCGCTGAAAACTTAGCAGATAGGTAATTTTTCAATAAGTACCTAAGTATACTTTTGGGAGTTTTTGCTCTCCCAGCAAACAACAAACAAACACAAAGGGGATGTGAAGTCACCGACTTCCGAAAGTAAAGTTATTTTAGACTTTTTTAGTGACTTTTTGGAAGTCTGTTTTTTTTGGCAGAAAGTTTTTTTTTCGTATTGATTATACAGTTTTTGCCCATCGTAGCGTCAGAGGCGTAGTTCAAATGGTCGAGAGTGCAGTTAAATGGGCACCTGGGACTTTCCAGCGGATGGAAAATAGTGTGACCCGATAATTTTCTCCTAAAAGTGACTTAGATTAAACTAACCATCGTATCTGTTTCATTAAATCGCAACCTGCGGGATAATTACGTAACACGCTCATACTGCCAGTGATTCATTTTTACAATTCAACATTATTCATAGCGATTTTTACCATTGCCGAGCAGACAAATTTTTCAGACGAATGAATGTATTAACAATTTCTTCAAACTTCTTTGGAATGCAATACCAAAGTTTTATGCAATCGGAGTGCGGGCATTTTAATTTCAAAGTTTTGTTGTGAATCACGAAACTGAGCCAGCAGCACCAAAATTCCAGCTATCACAATTTAAATTCTGAACAAAGGTACGACTACGAACTACGACGCTACGACCATCAAATGCAAGTGAAACAGGTATGAGGGGGTCTCATACTCGTTACAATAAAAATTAACCGACTGCGTTCGTGTAATCGCACTCCTACAAATGGTTTCAACCGTACTGCGTAGTGATGTGCCAACTATTGCCGCCTATTCGGATAGAATGGGTTTCGAAGGCAACTGTTTGAATAACTTGAAACAGAATATTTGTGTTCTCTATGGGTGGTGTATCGAATGGGAAACCTATGGAGCTGGGTACTTCTCAGTTACTTATAATAATTTTAGAAAAATGATAGTATAGTTGCACTTTCGCCCAATTTTGATGCGACGGCGACGTGCGGCCTGCCCAGTTCCATTTTAATTGGCGACCGATTGGGTTCCGAACAACAAAACCCAGCAATGTGGTAGGCCCAGAAGCAGATGGCGTGACGAGTTGGACTTTTACCAAAAGATTGGACATACCCACAGATAGTGAAAAATATAAAGTGCATCATCAATTCATTCATCAGGCTCAAAATGATTTAGTGTTGTTTATTTATTTCACTCAAAGAAAGTAAAGTACGTGAAACAAACTACTAGGTACTGAGGGATTTCTGCAAACCAAGTTTATAAAAAGAACTAGGCATTTTTATATTTTTTAGTTCAGAAAATAAGTCTTATTGGACTTTTATCGAACTCTTGATTATTATAAACAACTACAGGAAAATCAAAAGGTAGTTTTATGATAGCTTCATCCGATAAATGAGTAATCTATTTACATATTTTTATGGACGCTGCTATCTATTTTGTAAAATGTTGAAAGCCGGAGGAGAATGGAGCCGGAACATGGCATCCCTTGCCAATTAATATTATTTATGGATACTGTTTTAAGAAGTTTAATCTAAACAAAACTAATTTCCGAATAACCAACTTCCTACTATACAACAGCTATTCGAATTATTCGAACGGCACATCCCTATTCCAGCGCTTCGAATAAATCTTCCGTTTTCATTGTTATTTTGTCATTACAGTAATAGAACATTGTGTGTGTGATATATGGCGTGCAAGATAGCACGATAAGCTATTAGAGCTTTGAATAATTTGTGGCGCTGTATAAAATAAAGCGGTATTTCATACGGTAATTAACAAGACAATTTGACTCGGATCTTGCAGCGCTGTAAGCTATGGATTGTTAAGTAATCGCTATATAATGACTTGGTAAGAGCGTATGTTATCTTGTTTAAGTACTTGTCAAAAGTTAAATTGAGGTAATTTTATTTTCTTAGCCTAGGCGAAGGCCCTATAATATTCACCCCTGCTGTCAGAAAATTACTTAATTTATTCTTAAAATTAAAATGGACCGTAACGTAATGGATCCTTTTAAAAGTCCCAAGTTAATTCCTCAACTAATGCTTAGTATAAAATATATCAGGCATAATCAAATTCTTAGAATAGAGAAATACTAACCTTTTCTGATGTCATGAACCTAACATCGCTTTGGAAGTCACCAGCAATAATTTAAAAATGGAATGTCGGTATAATACATCAAAATAAAAAAAAATGTTAAATCTCTGTGGTCATTAGCATACCAAGTAGTCCAAAAAGGTACTAGAATCACCTTGCTAGAAATAAAGAAGAATACCTAGTTTAGATTCCCTCACATCAATGTTGCCCCATCTTCATATCCTCAAATTCCACAATAGGTCACCATCAACCCACACAATGTCACCTTGGATGAAGAAACTGTTCCTTCAGCTCATGCCGAAGCTCCTCATGATGAGGAGGACCAAGTACTCCCTGCCAGACTACGACGATACCTTCGTGTCTAACGGATACACCAATGAATTGGAGATGAGGTAAGATGAAAAATTAAAATATATTTTTTTTTTTAAATGATGTAGTGTTTAATTAATTTAAGATTAATGATGTTTATTTTACAAATAGGTTTTTACAAACACCTTTACTCGTCAATTTTTTTTAAACTTCGTGAGGCCGTTATTTCGTACCTGTCTACTCTAAGAAGAAACAGCTGAAACAAACTCAGAGCTCATAGTCTCTTTTCATAAACTCTGGCCACACTGATGCGGATCCCGCGTAATATGGAAGGCACGTGACATTTTGCGCCAGTTTACCTCCATACTAATTAGTTGACATATCAGATTATGTAAACCGATCGAAGTTTATCCCACATATAGCACAGGATTCACTTCAATCTAGCCGCAAATTCTTCATCTCCTTATCAGTTGTATTTATTTCAAATTAAGAGTTCTTTTCGTTTAACGTGTCAGCCTTTATTAAGCCAAATCATAACAATAATATAAAGGAGGTAACAAGACCCTTAATGAAGCCGAAAGCCACTTGTTCTTCCCGCCATTGCGATTGCAATCATTTTTTTGTTCTATACCATACCTGGGAACCTTCTAGTTTCGAAGATATTGACGGTCAAAGTACCAACTTTTTCACAAGTTTTTTTTTTTAATTCGTCTTTTTAACGTTAGATTTTTACTGTAACTCCACGACCCCCCTAATGTTTTGAGTGCGGTACATTGAGTCCTACCGTAAAACGTGATTTTTTACCCCAAAAAAAAAAGTCGTTTCCCAGGAATAATAGTTTTTGCGTAAAGTTACGTAGTTTGATGTACATTTTGCTTGGTTGTCGGCTTCGTTAAGGGTCTTGTTACACCCTGTATACACTTATAAATTAAAATAACCTAAAGTAAGTAAGTTAAAAATAAACTAAAAAATGGCGACAAAAACTCCTCACAAGGCTGTCTACTGGTAATGTCCCCAAGTTGCCACGTTATTTATATGGCAACGCTAAACCTCTGGCCAAGGTTTAACCTGACTAGATATAAATAGATTTCCATAGCATCTGGGAAGTCATCTGTTAATTCAATTTCATCATGTATTAAATGAATTTGTTAAAGATTGTAGGTCGGAAATAGAATGCGTAACTAATATTTTTTATACTTTCAAGCCCTTCCGACGAACGGCTGCAAAGACTACTAAGTAGTACTTGTAGTTCAAGGTAAAACCTACCTGACAGTGATTGTGCAAGCATGCATGCATGTGAACGTGGAAAACTGCCAGCTTGCTTCCGACTTCATAAAGATTTCCATGAATTTTCCCTGCCTTTCCACAAGTGTGTGTTCTGTGCTTTTTCCAATAAAAGTCTAATTGTAAATATCAATATTAATTCGCCGTTCTATAACAGCTCTACTTAGCTTCACACGTGTTCTTAGCTTCGCTTTGTAAAAAATATATACATATATCGCCCGCTGTGACTACGCACGATTAAAGGGCTGCCAAATAAATGATTTATGTGTAAAACCTCGCCATTGACTGATTGACTTGCGTATGCTATATACTTGTTTATAATAATATGTCTTTCTCGGCAAGGGCCTTTTTGGGGAACTCTACAAAATGTTATAGTGGAACTTCTAAAAGGGCCGATTCTCAATTTATTTTGAATAGGTGAATTTCGATTTTGACTGGTATCCTTGCGACTAAGCTAATAATCAATAATATCAGGATTTAGATCCCGAACAAAACCAAGTGCATATCAATGTCGGTATTTATAAATATCGTAAACCCCATAAAAATGTCGAGGGTCTATTAATTTGTCGATGCATCATCGTTCATACAAAGCGTTGAAATCGCTCGTTCAATTGAATTATCTTTTTACTTCATTTAAGGTTTAATTAAAAAGGTTTTCGTTTAATTCCGTCATTTTTCAGGTCCAAAAAAAAGTTTTTTAGGTTTTTTTTTTCCCTTACATGATATGCAATCTCTGTGTGCTTATGTATCCCACTGTATTTTAATTTGTAAATATTAACTGGTGCATAAATAATTTTCATAGAGATTTGTTTCCTTCACAATCTGTGAACAACACATGACGCCTGTGGCTCCCGTATCCGGGACATCAAATACATGTATGGTAGCTATTTATTAATACTAACACACTTTGGCTTGGAACCACATGGTGGGAAGGTAACTGATAGTTTAACATGAAGCCATAAAGTTACGCAGTTGGTTTAATTAAAAAAATCCGTGTAAATAGAAGCAAAGGATTCTGTATAAAACGGTTTACGTTGTAAAAGAAACAAAGAATTGAACTAGAACCAAGATAAACATTTTGCGTAGCCTCTTCAGATATTAAGCAACATCCTTTAATAAGAATGCTTGGACCGTCAAGCAATAAATCGAAAGATTAAACCCACATTTCAACTCTATTCCTCCCTAAGGGGAAACTGGATACTTACTAGTAAACCACATAATAAATAATAAATAAATAAATATCGCTGGACATTACACACAGCGCCATCTAGGTGCCACACTAAGCAACGAGGCTTGTGTCGTGGACACCAGATAGTTGATACTACTACATAGATACTTTTTTGTTTGTAAATACATACTCATTATACATATAAACATTCATGACTCGGAAACAAATGTCCATGCTCATCACACAAACATTTGCTCCTACCGGGATTCGAACCCGGGACCCTAAGAACGTAAGGCAGCCTCACAACCGCTGCGCCATTCGGGTCGTCAAACATAGCTAGTAGGCAACGCAATGAGGGTGCAAAGTAATTAGCTCCTAGAAAAATACAAAATGGCGTTTATTTACTTACCGTCGCGCGTCGCGTGTAATTCCGCTGTTTTCTAACACATTGCACTGTTTTCCTTTGGCGTCCGAAACTCGTTTTTCCATGTTTCCTTCCTCAGTAACAAAAAAGGTGTTCCGTTTTCCTCATTTATTGTATCTTCCATGATTTCCTGCATTTACATGATGAATGTTCAGTCTTGCAGACTTTTGAAGTCGTCGCGACTTTAAAGTCATGGTGAAAACAAAATCTGAAAAAAAAAACTGTTTAGGATTTTTTTTAGTTCGAAATGAAATAAGATATTACTTATGTTATTTATTTAGCAGGGACAGCTTAACGGATGCGTTTGGTGATAAAGATAATGGTGATTATCGGAAATCACCAGCTCCTGAAGATGATATGCTGTCAGCTGGTGGTGCTCACCAAAGACCTTCAGGTAAGAGGTTCCTATCCAAGATATTCTGATCTTAGAAAATAGTTTTTTTTTTCTTTTTATTTTTTTTCCGCCTATCTACGAGGTGTAATGGATCTTACCTTTACCAAGCCATCAATCAAGCATTCTATACAATCGAACTAAATAACTCGATGCAAAAATGATTGCTGGGTAACTTCATTTTGTTTTGGGTGAAAAAATACAGTTTACGATAAACCTGAATGTAACGTACTTAAAACATTTTGCTGATAGATGCATTATAATAGTAGTCATGGCTAGGTATTAAATGTAAAGTTATAACACAAAAATCTTGTATTAAAAAAAAGTGTGAACAACTTGGAACCTTGACCGCCAATATTTCCGTAACTAGATGGTTCCCAGGTATATCCTAAGAAAAAACATTATAGCAATGACGAGGAGATCAAAGTGCCTTTCATCTTCGTCGGGCTTCGTGGGCCGTCGTATTTCGGCTAGTTCATAAGACAATGTACAGGCCTGATCAATCCGTCTGTAGAGAGAAGGTAGTATTGAAATTAGCCTTTTTTGAGTAATTAATGAAAGACAGAACAAAGGCTAAATTTCTGTAGTACTGAACGTTTCTAATGGTGCTGGAAATACATGTAAACTGATATACTAACAAACCTAACGTTATTTTCAGTAATTTCTGTTTTTAAACACCTCGTTAGCTAGGTCATTCACAAGGTAAACTGGTTCATTACAACACTCTTTGTCTTTCATTCCTATAGTGACTGAATCAGAGAACATGCTGCCTCGCCACCTATCCCCAGAGGTAGCTGCTGCGCTGAAGAGTGTCCGGTTCATAGCTCAGCACATCAAGGACGCTGACAAGGACAATGAGGTTAGTGACCTTTGTGATAACAGAGTTTTTGTTAGTAGGCTTCTCGCTCCGCCAGCGTGAAATGAGTTTTTTAAATTTTGGGTGAAGGAAATTACCATGTTGTAATTGTATCCTAAATGTTATTCGAATCTGTGTAGCCATGATCTGCCGAGCCTTTATCAAAAATGTTGTGGTCGGCTGCCAGTCTAACCTGATGCAGTTGAATACCAAACTGTGTAAGAACCCTTTGCTAAGACTGGTTGTTAGATTATCTGACTACCCGAAACGACTGTCAAAGGTCTACAAACGAAACCTGAATCTGTTTAGCAGTTTTAACGTTACTCAAGAAGGTATTTCTATAATCTAAAAAGAATAAAATATTTCCTTTCATTTGAGGAAAATATAAGTTCCTTATTAATTTTCATGAACGGTTTAAGAGATTCTACACAAACACACATGCCACTATTAGCAGATATTAAAATTATATTTATATATTTGCAAAATTTGTACTCGATATTTTTCAGCAATTCACAAAAAAAAACCACTGACTGAACTCAAAGACTCAAAGGATTCTCTTTGAACAGCCACGAAAAAAAAAACTTTTTAAAAGTTCCGTCTCACTCAAAGATCTTATGAGAACCACAAACTTATTTTCTGGCGACGTAAAAAAATCCAAAACAAAATAGTCAACTACCGGAATCTATTCTAATATTATAAATAGGTAAAGTTTGTGGGGTTGTAGGGGGTAATCTCTCAAAATTCTTCCATTATTAGGAAGCTACATTATACCCGAGTGCCATAGACTATATTTACAACGTGCCCGCGGGATAATTTCCGAACAAAACGCGAGTGAAGCCGCGGGCAACAGATAGTCTATAATAAAAAAAAACACGAGGAAGTCTTAATTATCATCGGATAGTAATAAAAGAGGGACAAAAAAATACATTTTGCTTGTATATGCAGGAGGACATTTAAATATTCATGTACTGTCGGGCTCGTAATGGTTTGGGGAACAGGAAGAGTAATGGCGGTGATGTCGAGGTCGCACAACTGACAGCTACCGGTGTTGCTCTTGTTATAATTACGTCAAAGCATTTGTTCATCAATTGTCTGAGGTTCTTTGTGTGGTACTTTGATTTTGAAGTGTTTTTCTTTATAGTTGGTGAGTATTTTGGGCGAAAGTGTTGAGGAACTGGTATTTTGAAATACCAGTATGTTTTTTTTGGAATAGAGTATAATCTGTCAAATTTCTTTAATTTAGATTTTCAACTTTTTCGCTAGATCATTAGGTTCAAGATTGATTGGGAAAATTTGACAGTTTTGGGTCGGTTAAAATTACCTGCAGAATTCTTTTTATGCTGCCCGTTCTTTAGTGTGCAAATATTTACGAACTCTATTAGAACTTGGAGAAAGATTATGGCAGGGTCTATGAATACCAAACATTAGAAAACGATAATGGTATGAGGCACAAGGTATCCAATAATGATAATATGATGCTTTTTCTGGCGAATTCCCACTATTTCAACATCACGAAATTCTCAAAGAAAATAACCATTACCACACAGTTTACATCAAGCTCGCCCATTCGTACACTTCCGTGCATCGGTTGTGTTATAAAACCGAATTACTCATAAGTTCATTGCAGGCTCGCGTGCAGTGTACAATAACGTGCACCGAAAATCGTAAACCTTACACAAAAATACGGGGGTGTAATAAAAGAATTGAGAAATGTTGCCGTGCTTGCACTGAATTGTAGTCTTTGCGAATGGCTGATAAATCGTACGTGTTGGCTAGTTATTAGGTAGTATGCAGCTTGCAACCGATTCTCATCTCGTGCAAGGATTTTTAGTGTCTAGGTATACTGGCAAAATTGGTTCTCCCTCTCGATACACTTATGCTTTGATTAAAGTTTGTAGATCATATTACATACTCCCTCGTCGCTTTGTTTTATTTGATTTTTTCAGCCTTTTACATTTTAGACTCTTCCGTAGCAAATTGTTTCTCTCTGTGCATCTCCCTATGCCTAATCCTTTAGATTTACTCCCAGTTAAGTAAGCGGAGTAAAAATAAATGAGATCTGTGTTTAAGATGCTCATTTAAGTACAGAATGAAAAGTAATAAGTGGCTTATTCACCTGCATGAAAATGTAGATTATCTAAACATATTCGTTCCTCGTACCAGGACGCCAGAGAAGCAAGCGGGTCGCAGCCACGCACAGTGACGCGACAATCAGTCAAAAAATCGTCCAATTTTCATACCTCCTTCCAGCCGATCGATTTCATTGGTTCCTTTCCTCGCCTTGCTGGTCCCGTAAACGTATTAAGGCTCAATCGACAAAACGTCTCTCGTTAATTCCAATTTAAATATTCAATAGGTATTGGATGAAGCATTAAAATTTCGTCGTTCGTTTGTTGAACATCCCATAAATCGATGTTGGATAATTATGTATCTTGTTTAATCTGGTTTCGGGAGAGGCGTTCGATCCACTTGTTTACTTTTTAAGGGAAGCTTTCGAGACCAGTTTCTTCAAAGTCTCGCTATTAGAAGTATCGCTTGGGTATCGTCACGTTACAAAAATACCAACAGTTGTGCTTTATATCGGGCCACTGTCTACAACTCCACATCCACATTTTGAATACAACATGGAATCAAAAATGTCATTACTTTTCCGCTGTACAGGGTTAGTTTCCAAAGACCAGTCAAATTCTCAGATTTGATGCAGTACATCATTCTGAGCCAGAATAATGTACTGAATTACAGAAATTTTACATCGGATATTAAAAAAAAACAGCTGTTCCATACATTTTGACAGAGTAGGCATACTTTTGTAGAAAACAGCTTAATTTTTTTTTAATAGCCGATGAAAAATTTGAAAACTATACTTTAAAAATTAATAAATAACCCTAGTTATTTTATGTTTTACAGTTTAATTAGCTTAAAATTTCTTCCGTTTCTTCATATGGCAGTTTGGCAAACCATTTTACTAAAGTTTTTTTTCATGAAAAGTTGCTCATATCTTTGATATCTATGGTGTAATAATCAGTCTTACTAATCGCTTGATAACAAATATCACAGCACAACAAACCGAATAGGTTGTAATTCCAAAGTTATGACAGTTCCAAACCTTTACAAAACCGTTGATATAATCTCGTAAGCTCCACAATTTGCCAAATGGCTCCACAAACAAATAGATCACTTGATAATAGCAATTAATTTCCTGCCACTATAACACATTTACTGAGCTAATATTGTGGATCCGTTCGAGTGAATGTGAACGAATGATCTCGAGGGACCGGGAGTGATGAACGAATGAATGTTTCATTACCTGCGTCCTGAAGGTAACGTTGACGAAATAAGGAAATAGGGGAATAAACGAATTACGTACACTTGTTTCGGTTAGAGATGGAACAATGTTAAAGAAATTAATGAAATTGATTTAGGAGACCCTCATTTTCTCGAGAATTTTGATGGTCTTTTGTGTTCTACTGTATCCATCGATGTATATGTATACATAACTCTTATTTGCTCCCGTTGGTTTCTAAGTAAAGATTAAAAAAAGAAACAATTAATTAAAAGATACAGGAAAAGATATTGTATTAAAGAATTTGGTACTCGTGCCGCATCTCTTTTCTTTTACGAATGGTGGCGGCACGTGTAACAGAATATTATACTTACATTGAATTATGTAATTCCGAATTCAATATAGGGGCCTCAGTCGGATACAATCCAACTGAGGAATAAACATTAAAAAAAAATTGAAAATACAAAGATCATCTAAAATCATATTACTATTAGAAAGAAGCAGCAAGAGCAGCAAGTTTTTATCCAAAGCGTAGTCCTGAAAAGCTTTTATTACGTAATGATTTCTAGTTTTTCACGATGACTTGACTCCTATGCTAAGAATATTACAGCTTGTAGACATTTCTGAAATGTTAAATTAACACAAGAATTCATTCATTCAGTCATTTAGAATACTTTTGTCAATCAAGATACCTTGTTTTTTATCAATTTTCACACCTTTTTCCGCCAACGTATTCTAGAATTAACAAATTAAAACGATATTAAACGTCAAATAATCGACTGCATTTAAATTCAGAATGCGCCGCCATGACAGCCTGGATGTCGCGTCAAGTGTCATGTCATCATGTGACATAGTACCGTTCATTTCCCCCTGTAACCCGCTTGATGGGTTTGTGGGCGCGCTGACGTTGATCTACTAAATGGAGTTTAATTATAGGTAGGCTTTCGAATAGGTGAACGCATTTTTATACCGTGATTATGAGAATCACGGACTCACTTGCTTGATCAATTATCATGAGGTACTTATATGCCTTTTGTATAGCAGAACATCAAGCCTGTAGCCCCCGAAAGGTAAGGCAGAGGTTCACCTTTGCAAATGTGGGTGACATAAAAGTAGGTACGTGACCTGTAGTTTACCCACATTTCGCTACTTATGTTTATATTCCACGTAATAATGGGCGAGCCTATTGCCTCCTTCAGGCATACATTCAGACCTGTCTGCTACTGAAATATTTTAGATGGATAATTTTAATAAGTAACACTCTCTAGTTCTACTATTCTGGAACATATCTAAACGTAGGACTAGTGAGAACAAAATTTCCCTTTAGTTCTGCCACAGTATAAATATGGAATTTATATTGTGGTTCTACGGTCAACTGTGTGATAGAACAGGTAGAACTAATGGGAAATTTTGGTCCCACCAGTTCTACGGTTATGTTATACCTTATATCGTAGGACTAGTGGGAACACAAATTCCCATTAGTTGTACCGTAAAATATGTAATAGAACAGTGGAACTAATGGGACTTTTTGTTCCCATTAGTTCTACGATTTTGTGCTACCTTGAATCGTAGGACTACTGGGAAAAAATAATCCCATTAGTTCTACCGTAGAACTGTGTAGTAGAACTAGTGGGAATGATCCACACTGCCGACCTGGGTCTCGAACCCAAGTAAAAGAATATTTCTCAGCCTAATTCCGCCTAAATAGATATAATTCCTCCATTAATCTATTATCCTTTATCAAGCTACGAACCTACTCAACAGCTTACCGTGTGAACTTTTTCTACCATTCCCTTGGCGTTAATTTTCCTCTAATGCTAACAAAAACCGTAACACAATGTTCTGGTTCTTATACGAAGACGATGAAGTTGGAGCATATGTGACGTCATTACTTCTACCTGTATTTATGAGGATTTATTACATCTGGGTAGAAGAGTTTTCTTCTAGAGAAAGATATTTTATAAGGATTATGAAACCTTAATACATTCAAGAGGGGAAAATCGCTTATAACATAACACCACGCCTGTTAATCCCATAGGGGTAGGCAGAGATATACCTAATAGTACATCCACATTTATGTTGAAGTCACATGTAATAGGGGGCGAACCTATTGCCATCAATCGGGCACAATTCCAGATTCCGTGAATGAGAAATTCTTGGTGGAAAAACCCAATATCACTTTGGCCGACCTGGGAATCGAACCCAGGACCTCATGCTCAGCAGTCGCGCTTGCGATCACTAGACCAATGAGGTGGCCGCTTATGTAAACTTGAGGTGTCGATTTGTTCCCAAGATTTCTGTAGTGTTGTTATCTAAGTAGGCATTAAGAGTCATTTTTTCAATCAATGCATTACAATTAAGTATGACAGTTGAAGACCAAATAATCTTAAAGCACATATTTTGTAATAAGCCAGATCTCGAGACTTCCTTTGTCACTCTCAGGAGTTTCACACCTCTAAATTCTAGTCCAGCCATGGCCGGGCAAATAGTTTTTTTTTTCTTCTCCACATAATTTTGTATTGCTGGCCAGTTCCTTCCAGAAAAACAAAAAGAACCAAAACGATATTAAACGTCAAATAGTCGACTGCATTTAAATTAGGAATGCGCCGCCATGACAGCTTGGATGTCGCGTCAAGTGTCATGTTCATGTCAAACACTTTCTTCAATCTTCGCCTTAAAATTCTGTATTGCTGGCCATTTCTTTTCTAAATTCTGAAATGAATTACAAATTGCTTATACGTTCTCGTGAGAGAGGGCATTGTGCGACAGTCGTGGAACTGTATATATATACCTTTAATAAAGAAGATGAACATGAAAAAATACCTTAAAAACAATTCCATTGCTGATAAACCAACCAGATTAATAAAGATAATGGCGTTTGGTCGCTGGTACGTCGGATCGCGCCTCTGGGACCATCGTGAGTGGTGAGTGGTCTTACGTGGCCGTAATGACTCGAATGAGGAAAATATTCTAATATCCCTCTATTACACTCTGTTGATCTTTATGCCCTAGTCCTAGTTTCGTTGATTCGGAACTTTTAGAAAGTTTGTGTTGATGTTTTGTCAGAAATCACATATTTTACTCAAACCGCACATGTCCAAAATACTTTTATCTAGGTTTACGATGACATCCTTGTTTGCCATTAAGATTTGCGAATGAATTTTCAATCAGAATTCTAAATCAGTCCTAAATCTTTATTTTGCTGGTGCCTCAAAATGTCCGTGTTAATATGCCATTTTACTAAGCAAGCCATAGCCTCACATGCATACCCTATGTTTTTTTCTATGGTTTTCATTTATTAAAAATGTATATATATTTTTATAGGTATGTTGCCAAAAATCATTTTTACAACATACCTAAAAAATACGATGCTGATGTTCTAAGCATTTTTTTAAATAAACATATTTTCTTACTAAAAGTGTAGATACATTAACAAATTGTATTATTTTGAATAAAAATATCAAGTTTCTGTACTTGAGGTACTTGTGAAGGAATCGGTCCATCGGGATGTCTGAGTAGATCGTTAAGTGCTCACTTTAAAGTGTCGATAATAAGGCTCTGAACGAAAAAATATAGAAATTGCGGCTTTTAAGTACTTAAGAATACTGAAAGCATCGATTAATGGACAACCTTGGCGTGGTGTTATTGCCAATTATTGTTATTTTGATAAAAAAAAACTCAAGTCATTGTAGAATAAATACATAACTACTTGCAATAGCTAAACAGATAAAAAAAAAATCCCGCCATCGATATTTATGCTATTCTTAATTTATACTTTGCACAGCCAAACAAAAAACCATCACTAAAGACAAATTTGGAAGACTTGACTTGAATAAAATATTATTGAAAAGAAATCATCTTGTATTCAAAACCGCCACAAACGTCAGTAACAATAAATTATTCCCCCCACATAACACAAACCGAAAGTAAAACACAATTAGCGAATTCAAAACGCAGCGTTTTAGTAATGCCGTCGTATTATCATTGAGACGAGCATCGAATAGGGTCTAAATCTAATTACGATCTCTCATTACTGGTTACGATGGAAGAAATCAGCACATTTAAATTGCTATCGATCCTCTTCTCTCTAAGGAGCTATACTGGCTTCGTCTCCTCGAAGGAGTAGATACTGGGAATGGGCTGAGATGAATTTCAAACGATTTAGTGGGGAAAGTGGGTGGCTGGTTTTTTTGCTCGCAAGTGTTTTCTAGATTAAGCTTTGAAGTTTATTTAGTTACAATGGAGAGTAGGGACTATTAGTGCAGTATTTTGTTTAAGTAGACAGGTAGGTTATGATTAGAGATCGGATATTCGGATGCATATTTTTTAAAATTCTATGTTTAACATGTCCTAATATTTGTATGCCATTCTATGGCGATTATGGCGAAACATGTAAGTTCACAACCCTATTTATAAGACCTTAAAGTAAGTGCCATGTTTTTACACAAATAAAAATTATTCTATTCTATTCTCCAATTCATCGGCAACAGAAAATTAATACTGAGTGACTGACATGATTTGGTATTACGTAGGCTGTTCTTTTTTTGAGGAGATCGTTTGTTTAATCAAAGTTCAACATTGATAGAGTTTTCTGTTCACACGTCTAAGAGGCACCATTGTATGCCTTTAGACTTGCTTTTTCAGGTTTCATAATATCATAAAAAGATTGCTTAAAAAAAAACAAATAGCATAAAAAGACACCTACAGCGATGCTACATAGACAACGTTTTAAAAGTAATTCATAGGTTTCATTTTACAGCAATTTTCTTGGCAACGAACAAAAATGTATTTTAACTTGTACTGAAAATGTACTCAAACAAATCCAATTCAAGACGGCGCTATTTATTTTCCGCAAAATACGAAGAAATTGTCTTATTTGCGCTCCCAGAGGTACAACGTAAACTGTCTTATCTACTCAACGTAAATAAACGTAAACACTTGAATGTAAAACAATAAAATTAGCAACACGACTTACGTCACGTAGCACATAAGTAAATTAGTGAGGCGGCAAGCTCCCCGGCTAGGCCGAGTGCCAACACCGCTATTGCCGAAAACCGAATTGTTATTCCGAACACGTTTTTACGTCTCTGAGATAACCGCACTTCATTTTTGAAACGACGATATAAATAGCACCCGGAGGCCGAATAAATTTTAAAAAGCATCTCGCCGGATTACCGCCGGCGATCCATTTTTGTTCGTGAATTAATATTAGGTTTTTTTTCTGTAAATAGATATTCATTTATTGATATTTGTTTTGCGGGTTTGTTTGAAGTTCGATGGACGGGCTGTTCTCTTTTTTTGAAATACCACAGTTTATTGATTTGATCAGGAAACATTGAAAATACTTATGTCAAGAACGCTTATGCAATTTGTATTCTTCTTAAAACAAAACCTATTAAAATGTTGAGTTTTAAAATAATTTAAACTACGAGTGATATAAGATACATTTATGTCGTATCATAAAATGTGAACTGCTGTAGGTATAAGTCGTGTGAGCTGAATATGATTATCTCCATTCACTTCGTTTTTGTACGGTTCTACGAACGTTTCTGATTCAACATGATGTACCTACTTGAAAAGAAAAGGATGGAATAGACACAGCAGGTATACTGTCGAGCCTATTAAAATTCATAAGTAATTCAAATAAACTATGTACTTCTCTTTTAGCCATTCTCTTGTGATTTTCTTTAGATGAAAGACAGACGGATCGAATACTTTTCACTCAGAATAGAAATCTGTAAACACCAAATATAAAACCCGCCCCCATTCCTTATAATCTGAAAGGTTCCGTATCGGATGCACCCTTACATTTCACTTTTGACAACTCAACAATCATTTTCACGCATCCCTAGTATTGACCTTATAACTCTCTTCAGCTTACGGCGTCTATCGCCATCATTATTCGGCGTTCGGCCGATCGGCGAATATAGTCTATTCGTCTATTCACTTTGTTTGCCATCTGTACCCTATATTAATGGTAGTTGGTCTTATCTTCGCGGAACCGACAGGGTCTGAATGCGAAATAGGATGAAATATGTAATATTGAAGTGTTTTTGCGGTGTTTTTTCGGCCCCAGCGTTGAAATGCTGAATGCTTGGGATACTGCCTTGTTTATTTGTTGTTCGGTTTGTTCGTTTCGTGTTTTTTGAGTGAAAAATGTTGTGAAATGGATATTTTAAAAAGCTTTCGAGCGTTACTTTGAGGCTTACGAGAGGATACTGTATCGCGTTTAAATGCGTGTGTTTTTCTATCGGCTTCCGAAACATTTGTTTGCGCATTTTGAAGCCTATACAGTGCAGTTTTGTGGTATAAATTTAAAAGACATATTACTCATTTTAGCGACTAAACTGACAAAGGCTCGAAACCCAATGAATAAGCTAGATAATGTATCCATTAAAGCAATATCAATACCACTAAATTCTATCCAATTTCAAATAGAAGAATCCCCACATGCTACTTTGACACAAATCTCCTTCTAAATATTTCCAATACATTTATATTTCCTGGAAAAACTGCCAGTATTTGTAAGTGTGGTTGCATATTTGCTTTAAAAGCTTGCTCATCCCCGGAGAGGCTGTGTCCTGATGTAAACATGGATGGTACCCTGAAATCCTCCGATCCTCTTCGCGGGATTTCGCTCAGTAACATACACACTGCAGTTTATGTTGTTACGTGAGCCCCGACCGACACAGATAAGCAAGCAAGCTATGTAATATAGAGAAAAATGTCAGCTTGTGTGCTGAATTTTAAATTTTAGTGGTGTAGTTTGTTTTTTTGATGAGACATGTGAGGTTTGAGTGAGCTAAGGCAGTCTTTGAGCTGGTTTGTGTCTTAGGTACGTCTGATACTGCTCAATTTACGTTAGCTGTATCTTTTCATTGATCTTTATTACAATTTATAAAGGAATGTTTTACTGGGGAAGCTCTTTACAGACGTAGGTATACAATCTATTTTTTTTTAAGTCCTTAAAAAATCATACATACGTTTAATTAGTCAAAAAGGTACGTTGCTGTCTGTTGTTAGGAAAGGTGTGATGTTATTAATAGCCATATCATATCATTTTTCTTTTATTTATTTTTTCCATGTATTGGTAAAATTGTCCTAAAATTCGTTTAACAAAATTGGTCAATGTGGAACCACTCTCTGGACAAATAATTAAATTGAAAACAACTTAAACGGGTTTGTCAATAGATACCTTGCCAGCGACTAATCAACTATCAATCTAACTTTCAAATTGAATCGGGAACCGTATCAATTTATCGTTCACATACAGGTCACTCGAATCCAAAAGTTGTGTGTCACCACCGAACAATGTGGTAGCATGTGATTTGCGGAAACTATGCCAGAGAATATGGAATTTTGTTTTACCTCTTTTCGTACACGGTGTTACACACTACGACCAATCAAGCTATACAAATCCAGTATAAGCGGATCTCTCATTGTTCGGGCAATCTATACAAAGCGAGGCCAGGTTGAAATCTGTCTCCTTGCCAAATTCTATTACGATCCCATCAGCCGTTTAGTCGTGAAAGATAACAAACAAACAGAGCTACTTTCGCATTTATAATATTATTAAGTATGGGTTATGTAAATATAATTATGATCGGAAAAAAGCCGCTGATTTAATCTCGAATTGTAAAATGGCGAATGAAGTTTCAGTCAGCATATAATAATAAATTTGATTATCGCATGAGCCGAATATATAGGGTGACTGGTAATTAGTGACCGATACTTAAACACGTGATTGTACTCATGATAACAAACAACTTTCCTAAAGAAAATAATCAGCTGTCCCATACATTTGGGTCGAGTAGGTATTGAAATTTTGTATAGGACAGCTGATTATTTTTTTACGATTACATAGTGGTCCCATAGATAAACTTGTTCAGTTTGATGGTCCGTACCACAGTATTCCATATGATTATACCCTTTCTGTTACACGCTGTATTAAAGCACATAGTATGCACTATCGGCCGTCGAAGATAGTGAAGAAGAAATATACTTACCTACGCCTAGGAATATGAAAGAAAAAAATAGTATTAAGATTTCAATTCTTTTAGGTGATGGTTAGCAGGCCAGAGGTTATCCATATTCCATTAAAGTGCTGTTAGGGTTGAGCCTATTCCCGTCAACCGGGCACAAATCTCAATCCCATGCGCTTCTGAAAAAACTTAATATGATGTAACTGCTGTATTGACTTCATTTTTCAATTTAACCTATCACAAATATTTATTCATGTTTCCCTGAAAAACATCAAATCAGCTTTCATGACATTTATTATATTTCCTATATAAACAAATTGGGTATAATTCTTCTGAATCCATTTAGTCTCATATTTCTGGTGTTGGCAGCAATGCTGAATGCTGCCTGATTGAACCTAAGACGCAATTTGCTCCAGATTGATTCATTCCATTTCCATTGGATCGGAGGCTAATAAGCGTTCTTTGAAAATTGGCTTCATGTCTTCAATTACCTAGGTTTTAGGTAAGCAACTTGCTTTTCTAGTTTTCTGATAGAATAGTCCACGCCCGGCAAGAATATACGTTGCAAGAGTGGTTGGTTGGAGTTGGTGGTGGGACTAAAAACTTTTACCATGAATGCAGTACGTGATTTTAGATCCATCCAGCATAGAAACAGCTAAAAGAAACATATGGAACAATTTTTTGACAAATCTAACGATTTCAATATTTAATTAAATTCTTTCTAAACTTTCCTTCCATGAACAAGGAATCATCAGGTGCCTTAACTCGTCATCTGCCTAGCTTTTTCCCAACTATGTGAGGAACGGCTTCCAACCAACCAGAAGCAGCTGAATACCAGTATTTTACAAGGAACGACTGCCTATCTGACCTCAACAACCCAATTAGTAATGGGCAATACGATACCCGTTGGTTCCCCGATACTGGTTGTCAGACTTTCGGGCCACTGACTACCCGTTACTGTCTAAGATATATAAATGACAGCCGGGACCAACGGTTTAACGTGCTATGAACAAGGAATATTTACTCTAAATTAATGAAAAACAATAGAATAGAAAACGAAATTATCAACGACAATTATAATTACACTGTAAAGTCGCATTGCGGGTTTCCATAAAGTAACTCTCGGAGCAGTGTAAAAGCTTTTACGTTAGCCATCAAAAACTTACAGTACATCCATTTTGATACGAAATTCCGTATTAGGGGTCAAAGTACGTCAAATGAACCAACAACCGTATACCAAATTGCTGAGAGTGCACGGTTCTCTGGGGACACGGTGGGGTCATGGTTTCCTGCTACATCAGTGTGTTTTAGTGTGGCAGTTCTTTTTGTTCGTACGGCTTTAGTGTGTTAATGCACTGTGTTTAGATCGGTGTGGATAAAGATTATTGGGAACATTAGGTGCATTGAATTGAGACTGGTTTTGCAAGTAATGGTATTTGTTAGTGGGTAGAAAGGAAAACAAAACTTTTACAATTATTTTAAGTGTGTGCCATATACAAACATTTCGGTATACAAACATATCGCACCCTGAGAACAAAAGTGACCTAACACGAAATTTGAGTTTTGTGGGAAAAAAATGTATTCGTATTTTAGGGAGTTTCCAATAACATACCTACGCCATTTTTTCAAATTAAAAGCTTTTTACATAATATTTAAGCTGTCAGTCGATTTTTGGACTATTTATTCGTTTGTCAAAAACTCTTAAAAAAACCTTCCAGAAATGCGTGGGGAGGGCTGAGACGCGCGGAAATGACAAAGACGAAATGTTTTTGTTTGTCGTTTTCTAGCACGATATCGTCACTATTTGATTCACTAGAATAATTTTAGGTATTTAACTCAATTTACTGAAATTTTGAGTTTGGCACTTTCGTTCTGACTGTGCAGTATCAAAATCAAAATCAAAGCATTTATTTCAAATAGGCCAGTTACAGGCACTTTTGAACTGTCGAAACAAAGATAACAATGAAATGTAGCTACAGTCCCAGTCACAAGGCATAAAAACTGTGAAAGTACTGTAGTTGCCCATTCCCTAGCGTAGATCTCTATGGAGAAGAACGGGCAAGAAACTCCATGGACACTCTTTTAAATCAGCATATTTTTACAAAACCTTGGTTACATCATTCATATTGAGATGGTACATTATGTGAGAACGATGTAGCAAGATGTGCACGTTAAAAGTGTCCATAGTAAACACAAAAAAGACAATTAAAAAAAAAAAAAAAATTAATTCAAATAAGCCGTGGCAACTAAGAGATGACCAGTCACAACTGACAGCGCCCGTTCACGAACATGACGCATGGATCAGCACCATTCAACTCAAGCATTTTGAAGGGAACTAAATGATCCGACACACGCGCCACCATCAGCGAGACATTGAGTGAGCATGACATACTCTCAACCGCCAGGGCACATTCAAGTCGGGAAAGGACGTAGGTTTCCAGTGAACGATAGCTCTTTAGTACATAGCACTCACACAATATGGGCTTTATATAATACTAAAGATATTGAATCTATACAATGCAAAGATAGTTGTACAATCTTCAGCAGCTCCAACAATACTATTTAATGTTATCAATTTATGCGTCCCTGTCCTTGTGGAGCAGGACCGGCATTGAGCCAAGCATTTTTGTCAGCGATATAATCGTCCAACTTGTAATATGCTTGCTTACATAGTGTGCGTTTAATGCATGTATGTGTATATCAGTCGATTTCTCAGCCATCGAATAAGTTTATTACTTCGTAGGTGTATTTCACTGAACATGGTTAAGGTTCCCGATACGTCAATATTTTTTAACAAACTTACAAAAAAAAGAAAAAGCGTATTCCTATTACAATACAACCAACATAACTATAACAAGAAAAATCTATCCTCCCATATCAGTTTTAACGCTATAATAAAACTGCATAATCCATCCCCGCCACACCCCCCACTACTTGCACCATCTAACGCGCTATCTACGAGAGAATGTATGAAAAATTTTCAGTAAAAAAGTCTGGTTAAAATAAATAGGTTCCCGGACAGCCGCTCTGGGCCGGTTCTATGTACTTGTATCAAGTAGACTATGTACTTTAATGGTTGGGGATGTATGTACTAGGTATTTTAAAATACATTTTCAGTGGTGGTTTGGTGTTCTTTACTACCTATAAGCTATGCTTAATGCACTTGTTTTGGCACTGTTGTTCTGTTTTAAGATGCACCAAAAAAACCTATATTGTTTTAACTAGGTACAATGTAGGTTATTATAGGTAACGAACCCAAAAGGCACTTATTCTCCCCGTCATTGCGATTTTTTTTTGTTCTAGACCATACCTGGGAACGTAGTTACGGAGATATTGGGGGTCAAAGTGCGAACTTTTTCACAACTTTTTTTAAATACATGTTTTTAATGTAAGATTTTTGCTTTAAATATCTCCACGACCCCCGTAGTATTCAATCCATCCATCAGCACAATGTTTTGAGTGCGTTACATTGAGTCCTACCGTAAAACGTGATTTTTCACCCCATAAAAAGTCAGATGTACAGAATGCTTGGTTGACGTCTTCGTGAAGGGTCTTGTTACCTGTATATCTTGGGGGGATAGGAATTTCTCAGTTGCAGAATGGAGTCTAATATCATGCCCGGTTGATGACAATAGGATCAACCCCAATTGCAAAGGACTCAAACTTTACCGTAAAAATGTGGGTGTACTGATCGGTAAAAACGCGGATTAAAACGTGTTGTATGTTTTTATTTATTATGTGCGTACCTTGGTCGTAGTTTAGTTGCAGCACAGAATACATAATAGGTTGAAGTTCAATCAGTATTCGTAAGGGGCGTCTAGGGACTGCTAACTGAATCGAAATGTAGGAAATAATTCAGAATAATCAGAGTACTATGTATTTAAGACTAGATGTTGCCCGCGGTTTCGCTCGCGTTTTGGTCGGAAATTATCCTGCGGGCACGTTGTAGATAAATGCTTATGGCACTTGGGGATGATGTAGCTTCCTATTAATTAATGAATTTTCAAAATCGGTTCAGTAGATCCCAGAAATTTTACCTCTTTATAATATTAAGTATAGAAGTATAGATTAAAACTCTGGAATGGAAAATGAAAACATTTTTAAACGTTTTACGTAAAGTTGCAAATGAAAACATCCGAATCATTAATATTACTATGATTATGTTTTTAATATGATTTGTATTTCATCGTATAACACATTTCCTTGTGGAACGATTTTCAGTAAAAGCTTAACTAATTGCATGTCAGTAATATTTCATTGGTCTTTAATTTAGCCAGAAATACTAACATTTGTTTGCTGTTAAATTTACAACTACATTGCATCAATTGAAAGGTAGTATGAACTATGTACGAGTATGTGTACGAGTGCTTTATTATTATTATTCCATTTAGTTTGAAGCTGATCGTATATATAGAACTTTCTATATTTACACGTTTTGTAAAAATACTTGGGTATACAGAGACTATCGAACGACTGTATCCGTCTGCCAATCTTCCACATACCTTTGCTTTTTGGGAGAATATTGTCAATAATTGTTTTTTTTTTTTTTTAATGACCCTGTCAGATTTCAATTTCTATTCAATAACCTGACCTGGTATAAAAATATTAAAAAAAAACAGCTGATAAAAATGACTAGAACATTTTTGTAATAAAATTGCACGCCACAAAGGCAAATAGTTACGTAAAATGTCACAACGAATTTTCTAGACCAGAATAAAGGCTAGCGGACAGCAACACAAATTGAGATATTATCTTCATAATCAGCTTTCCGTACTTCTTTGAGTACAAAGTGTTTATCTACAAGAGTACAAACGTGTCGTATTGTATACATAATCGTTTAGGAACGGTTCATCCCGAAGGGGAAATTGTCCCTAGATACGCTTCCCCTTATTCAAGACTCAAGAGGCCTGTTACAAAAAGAAATAATGAAAAGAAGCCAAGGAAACTCTATTTAGATGATAAGGTGTGCTCAGATGAGGCGACTTTCCTAATAATGGCGGTTGATAGCCACTTTTTGTTGCAAACAACAGCGGGTGACGTAATGAATTCGTGAGATAAATGGAGGAGGATGAATTGTTCTAGTTGCAATGATTAATATGCGCTCAGTTTGTTAGGAACTCCTTTGTTAAGTATCATGTTGTGACAGACGGGTTTAGTTTCAAATAGTCGAAAGTTGTAGTCGTTTAATACCTCTGAATGGACTTGATTTGTTACTTAGTTCTGTCTTGATAAAATAAAATTCTGTTGTTGGGCTGGCTTTGGGTTAACCCGCGCTTGCCTAGGTTGGTCGGTGCATGGGTGACCCATTACATGCCGAGTTTCCTCCGTGCCTCGGAAAGTACGTTAAGCCGTTGATCCCTGCTGTTATTTGTAGAACTTTGACAGTCGTTACAGGTAGTCAGTGGCTCGAAAGTCTGACAACCAGTCTTACCAAAGGGTATCGTATTACCTAGTACTAACTAGGTTGTGGAGGTTAGATAAGCGATCGCTCCATGTAAAATAGCTGCATCCGGTTAGACTGGAATCTGACCCCAAAATAGTTTGGAAAAATCTAGGCCTTAGATATAATACCTACTGTTTTTTTACATTTCTATGGGCTGGGCAGATGGTGACGATGATTAGAGATCAAATATTCGGATGCATATTTACCCAAAATACGCCTTGTCCTTTACCTTTTATCAGGTACAAAAGTATGAAAGCGGCTTATTAAAATGCCATTTTTTCCCGGGATCGCGGTATTTCATAAAAAAATCAAAATGTATAAAATGTAGTATGCGTGAGCATAATGAACATTTAAAATCTATTTAAAACCAGGCAAGAAAATTGTTGAAAATAACACGTAAATACTATTATTGTAATTAAAAAAATATAGAATTATTTAAAAATAATATTAAAATAAGACTATTTGGTTTTGCTGCTGAATATTCGAATAGGTAATTAACAATAAAATGAAAAAAAAAAACCTATTTATTTAAATAAACCGGGTCTTTTCCGTTCTTCCGCGCGCTCTGAATATCCGATCCTTAATGAAGATGCAAATTATTGTAAATTCAGTTGCTGATATGTCCGCGTTTGAACACGTCTTACAAAGGGGTTCAATTAAATGTGCTCTTTTGAGAACAAGCAAACAGCGCTTGTTCACATCAAATTGCCTCTTTAAAATAATTGGTCTCCACTCTCTTTGCGGAAACTTTTAAATTATAGAGTAATAGGAAATCAAAGATTACTTCGAAATTTGAAGAATTTAAATCGAGTGCCATTTTAGTTGACATTCATGATTTTGATTAATAGGGTCGAAATTAATTGGAAAAACTTTCTGATTTGAGTTTACTTAACTCATAATACGGCAAGAATCTGGTTTTAATTTGAATAACTGATGTTCATCCTTCACAGCCTGATTACTTTAGTTTACCAACTGTTATTAGTTAAAAGATCTTCATTCATTGGTTTACTGAACCGACGTTTTTTTTTTTAAATGCTTTATAGGTCATTGGACTTGAAATAGTGTAATCTCTTTTACGTTAGTTGGTTTCACCAGGTTAAATAAACTTACGAGTGTAAGCTTCTATGGCTTACGGAAAGTAAGCTTCGTATTTGCATACGGAACTTTGCTTTAAAGAAATTACGTTTTCGTCGAATGAGGTGACTTCAACTATGTGATATTAGGTGGTGGTGTTGTGTATGTATGTGTTATAGAAAGAAAAAATATTAATAAAAATAAATAATAAACAAATAATAATAATAAATTAAAAGGAGATGTTTGATTTTGAGCCACCACTATGTACACTACATAGATAAATATGAAAAAAATAGGGGAATTTCATAAAAATACTAAAAAATAATTTGAAGAAGGGTACAGTGGTACAAAAATTATCATTTGAAAAGTTTTTTAAATAAAATAACTCTATTTTTAGGGCAGCCATGACAGTTGTGTTTGACGTGATGTTTGACGACTTTGACAGCTTTAAGAAGCTTGTTTTTGAGTCTTTCCTTGCTTTAGCTTTGGATCTGTAGTCTTATTTTATCAAAACCGAAACCCAAGATTTTCGAAATTCGTATTGTGATTTTTATCGCAGGTATTACGATGCACGTCAATCAAATGTTATTGTCAAAATGTCATTTTTCGCATGCTGCTGATCTGATCCACCATGATTAATTTTATTTTGTGTTGCTCTCCATGGCCAAGCTAATTTGAATGTACTTTGAAACGAAGTGAAATTAATGAAAATTAACACTAAAAAACGGTTACTGTAATACATAGCGATATTTACATATAGTGTACATAGTGCTGGCCCAGGCTCCATACATTTCTGGAACATCTCCTTTATATTATATAAAAATAAATAAATAATTATTTTTATTTTTTAATTTAATTATTTATTAATATTTGTTGTTATATGTTCTTCTATTATTAAAAAAATTGTGTAACTACTTGTGTAGTATTAGCAGTATACCACTGACTACCCCTTTTTCATTTTATGTTCGAGTCAGATAAGACCGCCATTGTAACCATAAAATTAGCAAAATTTCAAACGAGTTTCAATTTTGGTGTTCAATTAATTATCTTTTCTAGATACCTTGAAACCTTATCAAAAGTGATCGTGTTTCTCTACATTATATTTTATAATCTCGGATACCAACCGTTGAGATGGGATTCTGGATTATTGATCTCCGGGTCGTGAAAAGTTATGGGTTTTTACGCCTGCTATAACATACGAGACCTGCGGGTAATTGCGTAACACACTCGTAATCCTTTAATTTTGACAGCTCAGCGGCATTCATTGCGTTATTGAACCAATGGATTAGGAATTTCTTTATAAATCCTTTGGTTTGTAATTGAAAGAGGGGTACAGAACAACATTATGCCATATGATTATATGTCAATTTTCCACTGCTGAGACAAATGCCTCCTATAATTATGTAAGAGGGCGAGCCGAAAGACTCACAACCAGTGTAAGACTGGTTGTGAGTCTTTCGGCTAAAGAAATAGATATTCTAACAAAGGCTATCGTATTACCCAGTACTTATTGGGCTGAAGAGGTCAGATAGGCAGTCGCTCCATATAAAATACTGGTATTCAGCTGCATACGGTTAGACTGGAAGCCGACCCCAAGAGAGTTGGGATAAGGCTATTAGGCAAATGATGATGTAAGAGGACGGGCTAAAATCCATCAAATTCAAAATATTTTTATTTCACATAGGCCTAGAAGGGCACTTATAAACGTCGACAAAAAGGTGCACGGTTTGGGTTGGTCGTTTCCTATGGAGAAGAACCGGCAAGAAACTCCATGGTTCATCACGCGAGTTATTGGATTTCTAAACCAATGTGAAGTTATATTATGGTGTGTTTATAGTTTTTTCCTTTGTCCCCAGGTCGTGGAAGACTGGAAGTTCATGTCCATGGTCCTGGATCGCTTCTTCCTCTGGCTGTTCACCATCGCCTGCTTCGTGGGCACCTTCGGCATCATCTTCCAGTCGCCCTCGCTCTATGATACCAGGGTACCAGTAGACCAGCAGATCTCTTCCATTCCTATGAAGAAGAATAATTTCTTCTACCCTAAGGATATTGAGACTATTGGTATTATTAGCTAGATAATTTATTTTTGTGTTTTTATCTTTACCTACTGTTACCAAACTTGGATAGTTAAAAGCTAGAAATACACAAACGTAATTTTTTTAATATTAATTTGAGAGCCTAGGAAAGTGACAAGCGCCTTCAAAGCATTTGGTGTTTTTTTAACGACTTCAATAGGATTAAAAAAAACTTTTCGTTAGCTTACGTCAATCTAATTCATTTTAATTATATACTGAGCACCCTCCGTGCCCCGGAACGCACGTTAAGCCTTTGGTCCCAGCTGTCTTATGTAGATCTTTGACTGTCGTCACAGGTAGTCAGTGACCCGATAATCTGACAACCAGTCTTACGAAGGGGTATCGTATTACCCAGTACTAACTGGTTGTGGGGTTATATAGAGGTCAGATAAGCAGTCGCTTCATGTAAAATACTGGTATTCAGCTGCATCCAGTCAGACTGGAAGCCGATCCCGACTGGGAAAAGGCTCCGCAGACGATGATTCTAGATCTTTATTTTTTCTATGTTATCACTGATAGAATATAACTTTGTCTAGACTCTCTGGTGAATAGTGCTTATCAAAACAGTTAATTATGTTAATATCAGTATTGTTTACTTCAGTGTTCCAGGTATATAATACGAATATATAATTCTCAAAGTTCGTTGACATTAGATATTGATATTTCTACACCAACACATCAGTTGAACACTCGGTTCGACTCCTGTTGACATCCACTAAAATTAAACTAGGATTTTTTCTACACGAAAACGTTCATAGAATTTTAATATTACGTCGGAACATGACACGTGTTAGGTTATTACATTTTACTCGTGTTACGTTATTTTTTTGTCACATGAAGTAGGTACCTTAAATTGAAGGTTATGCTTAGATATATTTTATCAATTTGTTATTAAAAGATAGGATTAGGTAGAGTATATATTTAGCTAAACTTTATGGAAGTTAGTAACAATTATATAGTACCTTCTTTTTTTTTCTTTTTTTCGGGTGTGATATCATCAAATAACCTCTCCCGCTCTGGGCTGAGTAGGAGGGAGTGTCAGACTTTTACTGACTAAAACCCATCCATGTTCCTTTCCTTTCCTTCCTTTGCCCTTTGTGTTCCAGGGCCGCGGTATCTCTTTCGGACAGTCCCGCAACCCTGGCAGGATTTATATAATACCTACCTTTAGCTTAATAGTTATTTTACGGAACTTATTATAATTTTCCGGGATTTTAGAGGGAGGCAACATGTGGATACTAATTCAAATGTTTTCGTGAAGTTTAGACAAAAATACTCGTCATACTCCGATCTCTGGCATTCCTAATGTCATATATTATATGACACAAGGAAATGATCTATCACTTACCAGGGTTTTAGGTTATAAGGAGATCCCTGGTTTTGTTATAAGTAAAATATATTTTTTCTTACTTTTCCTATTTGGCAAACAAATAATGCCATATTTGTTTACGAAACAAGATTTGCAAGGAAAAGCACTCTTCCTGCGTGTTTTCTAAAACGTCTAACAGACGTCTAATAATAAATGAATTACAATGCTCACTTTATATAATTATTGGTTATAATTTATAATCTTATTATATTTTATTCTTAATAGAATGTTAACTAGTCTAATTTAAAGAAAAATATTTAAACGTTATGTTTTTAAATGCCAACATCTTTTAGCTAACTAAACATGTTTTTATATCGTTTTTACTTAGTAAGTTATATGAAAATAGAAATAGGTGATAAATAGTAATAAATGGAAAACATATTATAATAGCACCATACGGTGGTGATTAAAAACTACTATTTTGGGTATACACTTAATTATTAAAGTAAATTCAAATTATCTTTTGACACAAATATTAAAAAAAAATGTTTTAAATCAGAGTAATTAAATCAGCTTATTGAAATGAGAGCAAAAATAATATTAATCGGAGTTTTATACTTTTAATTTGGTGTGCGTGTAGCTAAAGTTATAGACACAATAACTAAATTAGATAGGATTAAATTTAGGTATAAATATGAAATCATGTAATATAATAATGTTATAATAAATGCTGACAGTAAGATCTCGCAAAACATATAAAAATATAGTTAGACTAAAACATATTAATCAATGATTAGATAAATATTGGTCGAGAATAAATACTATACAAAGTTTTTAATAAATTAATTGATATATTTGTATTGATGAATTGTTATATTTAGAGGAAATAATTTTCAGTAAGATTTATATTTACATCACCATTCTCCTGCCCTTATCCCAACTTATTCGAGCCCGGCGCTGCATGTCTTCTTCTTCCATACTTCTCTATTACTCGTCATCTCAGCAGTCACTTCCTTTCTAGCCATATCATCCTTCACACAGTCCATCCATCGTTTCTTTGGTCTTCCTCTACTCTTAAGGCCATCTACATTCATACTCAACATTTTCCTCACTACATTTGCCTCATTCCCTCATTCATTCATTTCTCATTTTCCTCACTACATTTCCCCTCATTAGACGACCCGAATGGCGCAGCGGTAGTGAGGCTGCCTTACGTTCTTCGGGTCCCGGGTTCGAATCCCGGTAGGAGCAAATGTTTGTGTGATGAGCATGTACATTTGTTTCCGAGTCATGGACATATAAACATATGTATGATAAGTATGTATTTACAAACAAAAAGTATCTATGTAATATTATCAACTATCTGGTGTCCACAACACAAGCCTCTTTGCTTAGTGTGGCACCTAGATGGCGCTGTGTGTAATGTCCAGCGATATTTATAATTATTTATTCCTCCGCATCACATGCCCATACCACGATAATCGATTACCACACAACTTTTCAGTCACCGGCGTCACTTTCAAACTTCCTATTACGTTATGTGAAAGGTAAAAAAAAACTGTCCGTCAGGGCACTATTTTTACATTTTTATCATTTGAGATACCAATGTGATCTTGTAAGGGTCTCATTTTTTTTTTGGAAGTACGAAACCTTGAAATCCACCTTTGTTAATCATAACAATGACATAATGAAACTAGACGAGTTGAGGAAATCTTTCAATGGTACTTTAAAACTTATAGAATCACTGTAATGACGGACACCTAATTAGGAATGCACTGTGATGCAAGCATACATACATGAAAATGGAAATTATAATCTATTTAAATCCTTACTTTGTAAACTAAAAGGAATTTTAACAATAAGTAACTAAGGTATAAGTCATTAAATTAAATAAATATTATAATGTAACGGCTGTGAATGATAAGTTTTAAATTTTATAAACTGACAAGTTTAATAAATCTTGTTCAATATGTACTGTATTATTATTAACATAAAGTTTAGAGCCTAATAAAGAATTATGATGATATCTAGCTGTTTTATTCATCTCTTTTCCTTGATCCTTCATAGTGTCTTGTTTTTGGGCGTCGCAATTCCCGCTTCCAGCACATCTAGTCCAGCACAGATTAGATATAAACGAACTGTATAAGGTCTATCTTTTCATACACGAAATCTCTTAACGGGTCATTGTACTCATCATTATGAACAACTTTCACTATGGGACTAACACCGAAATCGCGATAAAAAAAATCAGCTGTTCAGTACATTTTGTCCAGTTATGCGCAGAAAAATGTATGGGGCAATCGATTTTTTTTTTCACGATTTCGAGGTTTCGTGTATGAATAGATAGACCCTATATATATATTTTAAAAAATAAAAAATAAAAACTATGAAATAAACTAAAATAAATAAACTAATAACAAACTACAAAAGAGCATCAAAAAACATCTCAATCCTTTCAGCTGGTAATGTGTCCAATGTGCCCTTACAACTTGGCAACACTTAGTCTCTGGCCAAGGTAAAAACCAGCCAGCTAGATATTAAGTGTAATCTACCCTTGCCCAATTTTAACTCGATAGCAATAATATTCTCCGTGATTACTGGCGGTGACAAACGACTGAAACATACAGGCAGACCTGAAGTCTTGCTGGTTCAGAATTCTTAAATCACGCCATTATGACCAAGAACGGATTTCACGAAAAAAACTAAACACGATCAGTGTGTCTGAACCGCGTTCAAGAGCTGTCCGTGCCAAAATTGCACAACAATGATGACATTGGCAGCTCCTGAATCTGGTTAAGATTGCGTTCAGATTCCAGTATTAAAAAAAAACCGTTTTTAATTTTTGACGGCACTGTTGGCTCCGTCACTCAGTGATGTGCTGCGTTCCCAACAAATAAAAGCAACAAATATTTGTATGGCCTACAGGCAGTTGTTCCGAGTCTAGCTGTATGTGAGTTTAAATGTTTGTAAACGCACCCACGATACAGGAGAAAGGCCTAGTGTGGGGCAACGGTTAAAAAAAATGGGCCATCGTTTTTGAACTATCGTTTAAGGGCTATAATTTTTGACCTCACCAAATCGCGCCACGGTCGAGTAAGGTCATGTCGATCATTCTATTATTTACTTTAGACTACCAATAACGTCTTCAAAAGTGTATTTTATTACGTATAACAACATAGTGTAAACTTCAGATAATATTTACAATAATCTCCCTAAAATTAGCAAGCATGAAACATATAAAAATAATTTTAACTCCAAGTAAGTACTAACAAATAAGATCCTAAGTTGCTACTTAAAATTTTCAAGTCATAATTAATCAGGAATGGCTCAATCTAGACCACCAATATTAGTAAATATACGTGATAAAAAAGCGTGCAACGCGCGAACACTCTATGACATTTTACATTTCAGTGCCCTCGCGCTACACTAGCGCCTCTAGTGGCAAATTCATACGCGATAGCCCCCATTACTAAGAGATGGCAAGATATTCAATACATAAACAATTACCAGAAACAAAAGACAAACACTTGGTTCTAAATTCGTTTATTGCGAGTGGGGGAACTGAACAAGCCTTGTTATGTAGTCGAACAGGCTGGTGGGGCACTCGTCCACGTACTTGTCGCAGTCGCCGCGGTGACCATCCGCTTCTGCCTCGTAGTACTCGTCTTCTAGACCTTCTTCCTTCGATGATGAGGGCCTGGGAGCAAAGAAGAGATTAGTTTTCAGAAACTTTCATGGTTGGTGTTGAATTAGAAGTTAGATTTTAAGAAAATTCTGAATTTAGACGTTGAATCTGATGGGAAATCATCAAATGACCCGCCCACTCTGGGCGGAGCGGAAATTAGTGTAAGACTAGTACTGACTAAAACCCATCCAGGTTCCTTCTTTTGTCCTTTGTGTTCCAGGGCTGCGGTATCTTTTTCGAACAGTCCCGCAGCCCTGGCAGGCATCGGTCCTTTCGGACCCCTTCCCGTTTGCTGACATCTCTTTGAGGCGCGCGTGGAACACGAACGTGCCGTCGACACGGTCTGTCGTCATAAGACGGACGGATGGTGAGCTATCCCTTAGCTCACCGTCCACAGGCCCGCGAATATGTGCAGCTTGACAGAGTAATCAAGAACTTTAACTGGTACACCCGTCTGCTCTTTGTGAGAAGATGGCCATATTTCACCGCCCGGGTCAAAGTGTACATTATTGGAATCTGGGTAATTCTTTTCTATTAGATAAATACCCTGATGGCAAGATGAAGTAGGTAAGTATGTATGAAGACGTTATGAGTACGTAAACAACGATTATATCTAGTGATTACCTAGGGTAATACCATTCCGATCATTGTTGTTGAAAACCAGTTTAGCGAAGCAAAGCATGGATTAGAGATGGCTGGCACTGAAGCATCAAGGCTATTGCACAAGTTATTTTTACATGTACACGGCGTAAGGGACCTATTGAGACAAGGATTCAGATACTAGATTCCCAGCATTGTGTACTGCATATTCTATATCTGGGGCAAAAATCTCGTGACGATGTCCCTGTACAACTTGTACTAATACTCACTACTACTACTGGTACTACTGGTACTGGTACTGAGTGCAAAAAACGAACAAGACAGAGGGTAGATCGATTTGTCTGCTCATAAACACCCACCCGCAATAACTTCAGTTTATCCGTGATCATGGTGCTTGCAACAGCGCCGAAATATCGGGAACTCAAAATGCACAGTAAATATGCACATACATGGTTAATATCCCGTTTCTAGTGCTAATTATATTGTAATAATACTCGTTGTTTCCGCATGATTGCGTTAAAAGAAACGAAAAAGAACGTCGTTTTGTCCCGAATCTATCCATCCGTGATAATTTGATTTTTGATTTATTCAAATCACATAATTCTTGAGCGAGACACTTAGGTATATTTGTACGAACAGAATTGTGTTAATATTATCATTTACGCAGGAGTTCCTTTTTGTCCATCTCGTTTATGAATTTTGAAATAAATGGACGAGAATTCGGAATTATGTGTTTGTGTTTACGGATACCTAATTCCTAATATTTTTTTTTGCCAACATTGGGTTCTTATGTTTTTTATTGTTCAGACATTAGTAGAGTAGATTTGTTTGTAAATAAACTTAACCATAAAACAAATGATGATCGGTGATTAAGAAAGTGTCATCATAACCACCTTCCTATCCTTGTCCTTTAGGTTACTTGAGATGGGTTGGTCGCATCACATTCACACCGTTTTCTTACATATCATTCCTTACGCAATCTACCCCTTATTTACAAGCTTTCATTTATCTTGCAATGTTTGTATTTTTGTTTTGGTCAAATCTGTCAACTGAATTTAAAAACAATTATTCCCAACCAATTGAACGGATACGGATATCTATTAAAAGGGCTTACTGAGAAGAATACGACAAAAAAACCATCCTACCTAGTTCACACCTATACAGGGTGTACGAACCCTTAACGAAGCCGTCAACCAAGCAACATCAAAATAAGTAACTTTACCCAAAAATTGTTGCTGCGACACGACTTTTTTTTTGTTTTGCGGTAGAACTTAATGTAACGCATTCAAAACATTGTGCTGATTGATGGATTAAAAAGTAAAGGGGTCGTGGAGTTGTTTAAAGTAAAGTTCTCACATTAAAAAGAAGTTTAAAAAAAACTTGTGAAAAAGGTGGAACTTTAACCCCCAATATCTCCGTAACTAGAAGGTTCTCAGGTATAGTCTAGGGAACAAAATTATCGCAATGACGGGAAGAACAAGTGCATTTCGGCTTAGTTAAGGGTCTTGTTACCACCCTTTATTTACAAGCTTGTGTTTTTTTTTTACTATTTTAAAATAGTAAAAAAACAAACAAAACCAAACACAACAAACAAATCAAACAAATCTTAAGATTTGTTTTGGTAGTCTTCTCCAGCCAGCAACATAATATTAATCACTATTTTAGAAGAAAGTGCCGATACGTTTTTGGTGAACTTACGTGAATAAGATGTGCATAATGTGTCCAAGGATACCGTTGTGGTGCAGCGGAGTCTCTGCTGCTTCGCAAATGTTACGCAGCATACACTCTCTTCCTTTCATGCCGTATCTAGAATTTAAAGTTCACTGGTTACAGTTCTTCATAGTTACAGCCTAAACTTTAAAGAAATGGAACAGGAGGAGAAAATGTTCACTAAGATGGCGGAAGAAACCAGTACAAACCGCTGGGCATTTTTTAAATTTATTTTTTCGGATTGTAATTCATCAAATGATCCCTCTCACTCTGTGGAGTGGGAGGAGGCTTTGTGGGGGTTTGTGTTCTAGGGCCGCGGTATCTCTTTCGAACAGTCCCGCAGCCCTGGCAGGCATCGGTCCTTTCAGACCCCTTCCCGTTTGCTGACATCTCTTTGAGGCGCTCGTGGAACACGAACGCGCCATCGACACGGCCTGTCGTCATAAGACGGACAGACGGCGAGCTAGCCCATTACTCACCGTCCACAGGCCCGCAACCGCTGGCCCTGGCATAACCTCTGAGTGGGCCTTCTTCTTCTTTCAAGTTTAATTGAACTATAAAATACTCACTCTCTATCTGCCTCGTTGATGTAATGGTTGCAAGCGCGAATGCTGGGTTCGATTACCGGGGCGGGCAAAGTGTTATTAGGTTTTTCCATCAAGAATTTCTCAGTAGCAGCCGCGGAGTCTGGATTTGTGCCCGGATGGTGGGAACAGACTCGCTCGCTATAGCATGGGTAAAAATAACTGGCGAAACGTGGGTGTACTATTAGGTACACCTCTGCCTAACTCCTCGCGGATTACAAGGCGTGATGCTATATTACGTATACTCACTCCTGAAATCGGTTCTCCAACACGGTGTATGTCAATTCTCTGGAGATACTACGACTTTGTCTTGATGTTACAACCTGGAATTAATTTAATTTAAGTGAGTACACATAGATAGTACAGGAAAATCAAATGAGAGAAAGGTAAAAACATTCCAGCTTAGAATAGTCCTTGGTCTGACTAAGATATTTCTTTTTATAGTTTTATTTTTGAAAAGGGATGAATGATGGACATTTGAAAGAAAGAAAGAAAAATGTTTATTCGACGTCAGTACATTAGGCACACACACAGAAATATTTAAAAAAGTTACAAAAAAGAGAAAATACATAGTATGACTGTACTGTGTGCCTCACGGCTGCGCCAAAAAGGTCCATTTCAGCATTCATGCCAGACAGGTGAGGCTGTCTGACGCTGGTCTTCCAATGAACCTTGAGGGGGTAAGTGACATACAGAAAACAGTTTCAAAGATAGTATATGAATAAATGATTAAGTACAATAAATAGATATTGAGTTAATTTATGAAATGTGTATGTAGGTACGAATTAGGATAAAAATGTGAGTAGGTAATAAGTATTACAACGTGTTCGAAAGTACTACTGTATTTGCATGTGGCTGTGATGAGAATGCTAAAGGAGTTGTGTGGTCTTACTCATACGCGAATGGATGAAATAAGAAATGATTACATAGAAAAGAGGCACCAGTGACTGAAAATTTGTGTGGTACTTAATCGGTTGGCTTAGTATGGGCATGTGATGCGGAGGAATTAGAAAAATGTCTTGAGGAAAGTGTTGATTATGAATGTAAGATACGACGAAGGATGGACTGTGTAAAGAATGATATGGCTAGAAAGGAGGTGTCTGATGAGATGACGAGTAATAGAGAAGATGGAAGAAGAAGACATGCTGCGCCGACCCCAAATAAATTGGGTCAAGGGCAGGAGAATTATGAGATTTATTTTAGAAAGTTTTCTAATGCCATGACTTAGAAGGTTATGCAGTCAGTATGCTTGAGCTAGTGCATAGATTAGTAGAAGGAAGCGCTTTTTGTGAAGAAAAAGCATATTATGTGCAAGGACTAAGCAGAGTTGGCGACAACGGCGACGCGCTGCGAAGGTGGGGTGGGAGCGAGACAATAAAGAACACGCCATGTTTTCACTGTATTCATGTTTGGTTTGTTTAGCCTGCGCACATACTTTTATATATTTTTTAGTGTTTATTATATTTCCTATTGTTGCTTTATATTATAATTCAAGTACTGTTTGTTTTATCTTATTTCATGTAATTCAATATTTATGCTGTCTTGGCTTCCGTACGTTTTTTCACGGGTGACCACTGAAAACCAGCGCTGTGCTGTGGGTCTCCCATAGCACAGCATCATGCTGAGTGGTAACCTGCTTGTCGCAGTGACGACGTGCAAGTTGTTAATTTTTTATTTATTTTTCTTTGTTTCTGTACTGTGTATTTATAATATTTGTTATGCGTTGTATGATTATTGTTAATTTATGCCTTGTATGCACGTCATGGTTCTGCGACAAATAAATATTTTTTCTGTCTTTCTTTCTAGTTGCTTTGTGTCTGTTTAAAGGTAGTAACAATAGGTATATGGAACATCTCAGCTCTATCTATATGGAGTTTCTTGCCCATTCTTCTCCATAGAGATCTACGCTTTGGAATGTGCAACTACAGTACTTTCTCAAGTTATTATGCCTTGTGACTGTAGCTTAGATTTTTTTTGTTTGACTTTCAAAAGTGCTTGTAATGGTCTAACTGAAATAAATGCAATTCGAACAATTTCGGTGTCCACTAAATCAGGTGGGACGCCTGGCGATGTATCACTAAGCGATCTAAGAACCAAGTTTCACTTACTGGTAGATTAGGGAATAGCGCTTCATCGATCTCGGTGATATTGTTCAGGGTGCTGTAGTTGGATTCAAAGTTGTAGGACACAAAGACGTTCTTGTTGGGGATGTCGATGGGCACGGCTATGGCCAGGAAAGTCTGAAAGTACAGAGAAATTTATACTGATGATGAATCGGGAACATGAAAATTAAATAAAAATTCATTTGTTTTCTTGTGATGACGAATCGGGACTTCTTGTATGGAAAAAAAATTGGTGACCAGTCGGAACAGTGACGAGTGACATAAGCCAGATTAACTATTAGCCGTCTGCTAAACAATTTCTTAACTATTTAGGTCAAGTGATTGCAAGCGCGACTGCTGAGTATGAGGTCCTGGGTTCGATTCCCGAGTCAAGTAAAGTGCTATTGGGTTTTTCTGTTAGGAATTTCTCAGTAGCAGCCACGGAGTTCGGAGTCGTGTCCAGTTGATAGCAGAGGCTCACCCCCTATCACATGTTTATATTTAGTTTGTGGTAGAAGGAGCTGGACTAGACAAAAAACTTAGCGAAGGCCTGGACATCTTATGGATGAAGTCATAATGATGAGAAGGAAAGATATAGGGAAATATCACCACCACACTGGTTTGTGCCGCCAGGTAATGTTGATGGTCTGGTTTCAGAGGAATGGGTGGAGGACTTACACCCAGGCCATGTTACACATACACAGACAGCAAACAATAGACACGACAGGCGCACACGCGCGCATGTTGTTCGCACAGCGATATAGTGCACAAGTGAAGTGTTACTAAAATAGTTTAAGGTTCTATTTATTAACACAATTTGTATTTTGTCATATGTATGTTAGACTGTAAGGTAATATATTTATGGGCCAAAGTAGCCTGAAAATAAGTGAATTTTGTTGTGTACCTGGTGTAACACACTTATGCGATATTTCAGGTACGTTGGTTACTTTCCCGTTTCGCCAACTAAACAAAAGACGTGCATAACAAGTGAAAAAAGTAAAACGTTTCGTAACTATTTTTACTTTCATAAATTGATTCCCGTTTCGTCAAAGCTTTGTCTTTCAGCTGACGGGACGAACAAATATAAAGATATATACATATATTACCCCGTAAAGACTGGTGGGTGGAAATATGAGAGATCTTTTGTGCTCCGACTTCGCTGACGTAGTGGTAACTATGAGGAACCTGAAAGAATTAAAGTAAATAATGTTAAGTAGAGAAAAAGAGATATCTCTATATTGGCTACGATTGTTCTTGGTAATTTTCAAATATTATACCTTTCAGTAACTTAAAACAAAGACTTAACTTCATAACTTAAAAATTTCAAAAAATATAATTGAATCAATTCCTGGTGAAATCTAGTAAAAAGAACAGAGTAGGTACTTACAATGTAAACATTATCTTGATGCACTTCATTTTGCCCAATAGCATTGCATGTAACACAAAATATACCTATGTACACACAAACACTGCTCCGTACACACTGGAACTAATATTTTTTAGTTGCGCCGGCGACTCTTACTGTAACACATTTTAGTCAATTATCGAGTGCTCGCTAAATTAGAGTGCGATACTTTCGAGAATGGAGACTTCCAAGTGTTTCATTTGGCTTGTAGTTCATGTATAAGTATTAGTGTAAGTATCTAAATAATGTCTGAAGCTGGATCTTAAATACGAACGCCATCTTTTAAGCTGGATCAACGTGGCCACATACTGGGCCCAAGAGATTTAAATAAGTCGTACCATCGATACGAAAGAAGAAGCTGGTTACCAAGACTGATTAAAGGTCCTGTAGCCAATTGTGTAGGAAATGGCCATGTAGGAACCAAGAGATTCCCAAAAGATTTGCGTCATTGTGCTCCAAACTATGTCCACATGGTGTATTGCAGCCTGCTCCCACTAATAAATAATAAATAAATAAATATCGCTGGACATTACACACAGCGCCATCTAGGTGCCACACTAAGCAACGAGGCTTGTGTCGTGGACACCAGATAGTTGATAATACTACATAGATACTTTTTATTTGTAAATATATACTTATTATACATATAAACATCCATGACTCGGAAACAAATGTCCATGCTCATCACACAAACATTTGCTCCTACCGGGATTCGAACCCGGGACCCTAAGAACTTAAGGCAGCCTCACTACCGCTGCGCCATTCGAGTCGTCAATAAAGAAGACATCAGAGTACCAGCATTTGCTGGAATAGAATATATTCAGTAGGTACGATTCTTCATGAGTGCACTATAAACAGTTGAAGATACTGTACTGTCTTTACCGTTAAGTGACAATAGACTAGTCAGAAGGTATAGGTCCTAATTGACCTGGAACATAAGGAAAGTGACCCAGAATGTGTAGCTAATACTAATGTTGTCATAGCAACTAAATCTTGACAAAATCTATTTGTTTTTTTTCGTTTGTGTGAAAAGGAAATTATGTTTTCACAACTTTCTATCTCGACTACCTAATTCTGCCCTAATTTGAAGAGAGCATCTTAAATCTTCATCAATGCTACCGTCTGGACAGTGGGCACACTGGGGGATGACAAAATGGAGCTAAAAATTAATTGTGGCTTGTTTCTTAAAACTTTTCTTAAGTTGAAAGAAAGTCGTGTGTCTTGGTATGGACATGTAATGAGGAGGGATGAAACGCATGTGACTAAAAGAGTCATGGATATGAATGTTGATGAATGGGGAGGCAGAGGAAGGACAAAAAAAAAAGACAGATGGATTGTGTGAGGAATGATATGAAAGAGAAAGGAGTAAATGATGCCGTGATTTCTGACTTCTTCTGGAAGAAAAAAAAGTGTTGCACCGACCCCAAGTAGAATGGGATAAGGCAAGGGCAGGAAGATGGTGATACTACTATGATAAATGCGAAAGTTCGTGAGGATGGGTGAATGTTTGCTACTCTTTAATTTAAAAAAAATATGATAAAATTTTGCTAACCGGTAGTTTATAAGCTGGACCAGTGGGACAGTTACCGAACTCTGCGGGCATAAGTTAGTTACCTTATATATAATAGTACCTACCTGGGTGACCGAGCTCTGCTTGGGTGAAAATAAAGAAAACGAATTCTCCCGGATATGTATCCTAGCTAGATCGATTTTTCACCCCTGTAATGCCCTATTTGGCGACTCTCATCGTTCGAGCCGTTTTCGAGAACGTGATTAAATATAAATGTCAATGTCTCGCTGATGGTGGCGCGTGTGTCGGATCATTTAGTTCCCTTCAAAATGGTTGAGTTGAATGGTGCTGATCCATGCGTCATGTTCGTGAACGGGCGCTGTCAGTGTGACTGGTCATCTCTTAGTTGCCACGGCTTAATTGAATTTTTTTTTTTTTTTTTTTTAATTGTCTTTTTTGTGTTTACTATGGACACTTTTAACGTGCACATCTTGCTACATCGTTCTCACATAATGTACCATCTCAATATGAATGATGTAACCAAGGTTTTGTAACAATATGCTGATTTAAAAGAGTGTCCATGGAGTTTCTTGCCCGTTCTTCTCCATAGAGATCTACGCTAGGGAATGGGCAACTACAGTACTTTCACAGTTTTTATGCCTTGTGACTGGGACTGTAGCTACATTTCATTGTTATCTTTGTTTCGACAGTTCAAAAGTGCCTGTAACTCGCCTACTTGAAATAAATGCTTTGATTTTGATTTTTGATTTTGTCGACTTTGGCATGACGAAAATATAGGGCAAATAGGCTGGTAAACGCCACAGATTAAAAAGTTTTGAAGAACAGCTTGTATAAAGAGGAACACCTCTACATACATTTATACATAACCCCAACAACACCAACATTGGTCCAAATATTCAAACGGAAAGTAAAATTTATCTTAACTGTGAGTCACAAATTGGCTCCACGTCGGCTTGACAGATGTAATCGTGGAATTTACGTGACAAAAGCCTCAGCAGACATTATCGAGGGCTGTTTACTCGACTTTAGCTGTAATAGACGCATTAGTCATGTAGGTGACGTTTCTTAAAGGATTCTGGATTTTAAATTACGTCAGACGTTTCATAGGAATCGGGTGTATTATTATGTGGATGGAAGAATGTCCGGATGTTGGTTAATTTTCGTGGTGTACAAATGGTTAAAAAACTGTACGTTTAAGACAAAAAGAAACTGTACGTTTAAAATAGTAGATGAGGAGATATCCTATAAAAAGCGTCATCGATGATGGGAACCATGTTGAAATATGTATTAGTTTTACATAGAGAAAAGTTCATGTCAACCATGTTGAAAATCGTTGTAGAAACACGATACCTTTTAAAGGCGGTTGCTTCTTGTCTTGTTGCCTTTGGTATGATTGGAACTTGGTGGCTTAACCGGACCCCGTTGTATTGCTGGAACGCGGATCCATGACAAGACGAAATCACGTGCTTTTTTTTTAAAGATTTTTGAACGCAGTTTAGTGATACTGATCGCAATTTGATACAATAGTGTAATCCCCTTAGGTTCTTGTAATTTAGGTTAGTTCGCGGATCCACGTTCATACCAAAAGTTAAGGATGGATGAGGAAGTTTTGAAATGGATCGGTCTCAGGTATTAGTATTATTTAGGCTGACGGAGTTAGCCGAAACTTTTAACACCTCTATGAAAAAAAATACTTTTACTTTTGGACATGCCTAGGTTAGTTCAACAGGAAGCAGCAAATTCAATTCCAAATCGGTTGCACTACCAGCGAGTGACTTCTCAAGGCAAAGTGAACTGCCAAGGAGATGAAAATTTTGAAGTTCTTTGTGTATGCAGATACAAGTTTTCTTATCAATATCTCCCGCGCTCCCTATATGGAAGCTCCTCAATAGAATCTACATGATAAAGTGGGGTTTTCCTTCAAATGTCAAAACCACTCGTGACGTCACTACTTATATTAGATTTTCCTTTATTTCCCTTTTCTATATTATATTTATATGTAGAACATCAATGATTTTATTTTTCGTTTCTCCTTGCGCAGGTTTGCTGGCAGAAATTCCTTAAGAAATATCTATGTACTCAAATATATTATTTTATTTTCCAGTGTTGTCTCCTGCGTGCATAAATGGTGTAACAAGACCCTTAACGAAGCCGAAAGGCACTTGTTCTCCCCGTTATTGCGATCACTTTTTTGTTCTAGACCATACCTGGGAACCTTCTAGTTACGGAGATATTGGGGGTCTAAGTTCCAACACTGCCACAAGTTTTTTTTTTTCTCAAATACATGTTTTAATGTAAGATTTTTACTTTAACCTCCACGACCCTCGGACTATTCAATCCACCCATCAGCACAATGTGGTGAGTACGTTACATTGAGTCCTAGGGTAAAACGTGACTATGAGCCCCAAAAAAAAAACAATAAAAAAAAGATTGAAAAATCAAACAATTTTTTTTTGTGTAGGTACTTAGTTTAATGTACAGAATGCTTGGTTGACGGCTTCGTTAAGGCTCTTGTTACACCTTGTATAATAGTCATTATCTGACTAGCCTTTTCCCAACTAAGTTGGGGTGGCTTCCAGTCTAATCGACTGCAGCTGAGTATCAGTATTTTATATGGAGCGGTTGCCTATCTGACCTCCCGGCTTAGTTTGTAAGACTTTCGGATCACTACCTTTAACGACTGTCAAAGATCTACAAATGACAGTCGGGACCTACGGCTTAGCGAGTATTCCGAGACACGGAGCAAACTCGGTATGTAATGGGTGGTCACCTATCCATGGACTAACCTAGGTTAGCGCGGCTTAACCTAAAGGTCGATCGTTATTATTTAGCCACAACAATGGAATAAATAAAAAAATATTCGAAATTGGAATAAATTGCTTATTATTTGATTTTTTTTTCAAGTTTATTACTAATGTTTAGGTTTAGTATTGAATTTCTTTAGGTGCATCAGAAGTACACAGAAAGAGCTCAAAATTCAATTACCAGATTCACAGAGTAGCATGGTAAGCCTTGGACACAAATCCTGGTTTAAGCGTGTGTTTATCCATAGCAATATTCAGAGCGATCATAGCAAGCTATGGACGATCGTGTTCAATTACTGGCCGATAATTACGATGGCGTCGGGGCCAAATCTACGTGATACTGGCTGGTGAAACAGGGCTATAATAATACGAGCTGTTTAATGGGTGTACATGATATGGCTTTCTTTAAAATTCTGGTTAATTTAATCAGAATCAGAATTATTTATTTGTAAAACATAGGTGAAGAACATATACATTAATCATACATGTCAAGGTCTTAAATAGATAAGTGTTGCACTATGCTTTGTCATTGTTGACATACAAATATTAAAGTCAGGTTCATCAAAGTTAACAAAATTTTCTATCAATTTTATACAAATACATTAAAATAATCAATTTAATAATGTCCACTACAAGAAAGAAAGACAAAAAACACACACAAGAAGATCATAACAAAAGAACATGCGAGAAATTATTCGTCCGTTACATTAATAATATGAATTAATAAAATTACAGAATTTAATCAAATAGTCATCCAAAATTAAAATAGTCATCCTAGTGAACATTAATAATATAGATTTATAAAATTACATAATCTCATAATTCATCATATCATAATTTAATCAAATAGTATTATCATTAAAATAGTCATCCAAGGTATAATAACATTTCTCAACTAATAACTTGTGAAGACACTTTTTGAATTTCTTTAATGGCATACATTTTATAGCATCAGGTATTTTATTAAAAATCTTTGGTGCAACACCAAAGAAGCTCTTTTTCATTAACGCAGTATTACATTTCAACGTACATAGTTGATTTTCATATTGACTCCGAATGGGGGTCTTCTTAACTGTTGAAAATTTTGTAAATAAATGTGGATTTGATTTTATAAATAATGCAGTTTCTAATATATATATAGCTGGTAACGTTAATATTTTTAATTTCTTGAAGTAGGGAACGCAACTATCTGTTGACTTTAAATTACACATGGATCTTACACACCTTGTTTGCATCCTAAATACCAGTTCCCTATTTGTTGATTGCCCCCAGAAAACAACACCATAACGGAGAATAGAGACTACAAGTCCATGATAGGCTGTTAACAGTGTCTCAGAATTAACTCTCTTAGATAGTTGAAACAATAGATACGCAGATTTACTCAGTCGTTTACAAACCACTTCCAGGTGAGGTTTCCAAGTCAACTTATGGTCTACAGTTATGCCTAAGAATTTTGTACTCGTAACTTCGTCTATTTTACACTCATCATAGGTAATATTAAGGGGTGGATTCTCACGTCGTTGATGAAACTGTATGATTTTAGTTTTATTCAAATTGATCACAAGATTATTATTATTTAGCCAATTAATAATGTTATTTAGCGAGTTATTGATCTCATTTCGATACTCGTTTGTATCAGTGCATTCTATGATAGCCGTACTGTCATCTGCAAAAAGTACCATTTTGTTTCTCAAATTTCAAATTTAAATGAAGCTAAAAATGCTGTTTAGCTTAAAAAATACTTTATGTACTCACTTTTTGAGTCGTATTAAGTTGTGGTTTGGTGAAAGTCAGACATGTATTTCACTCAGGACATATTATGGCACTTTTGAGTTTTATTACCTAGCAGATATTTTTAATAAATATACAATTTATAACAAGTATGCTTAAATATAATTCGACACTTTTAGATGTCAAACTTTACACAGAAACATAAATGATTCTAGTTGCCCATTTGAAAATAGTTTCATATGAAAAGCTAGGATGTGGATAGCAGACTATTTAGAGTCATGTTATGTATTTGAGTGACTTGATTGGGTTTTCCATCAGGAATTTCTCAGAAGTAGCCACGGAGTCTGGATATGTGCCCGGTTGATGGAAATAGGCTTGCCCTCTATTACATGGGACTTAAACGTAACTGGCGAAATATGGGTGTACTATTAGGTATACCTGTGCCCAATCCTTCGGGGGGCCGTAATGTTAAACATTTATAATTATGAATGTTTCCTATTTATTTGGCACCTAAGAATAATAAGAGTTTTCTGTTTATTTTGCCTTAAGAAAATTACAAACTAAAAAATAAAAATAAACAAGAAAATGAAAACGCCAATTTAACAAGGCTTGCCAGTCAGCATTGCAACTGAGTGCTCGGTGGAACTTGTTCAAACAGAAGCGACCTATAAACAGTGGACCAACGAGGTCCGCGTGCTTCAGCACTCCTTGTTTATACGATACCTTGCTGAAATCAGATAGACTATAGAACTGAGTGGGCAATAAAATTGTAGTGAATTGTGTGAAGATTGTCTTTTAAAGCTAATAACCCTGATATCTGATGATCTGTCATTTGTAGGTTTTTGGCAGCCCTTACTAGTGTTTGTGGCCAGAAAGTCTGACAACTAGTCTTACCAAAGGGTTTCGTATTACCCAGTACTAGCTGGGTTGTTAAAGTCAGATAGGCAGTCGCTCCATGTAAAATACTGGAATTTAGCTGCATCCGGTAAGACTGGAAGCCGGCACGAACATAGTTGGGGAAAAGGCTAGGCACGTGATGTAACCCTGAAATCAGTTGTCAAAATTCGATATTCTAGTATTCATATAGCGATTATGGTGGTGCATCACATGTGACACAATGAAGAAATTCCACGCATGCGATGGAATTTATTCATCATTAAACTAGAATTATTAGGATAATAACTAAATCCTGACTCGTAAATACGTTTTTCATTTGTTTAATTCAGACAAAATTGTCAGCTCTCAAAGAAATAATTTCGAGAAGATTCGATGGACAGTTCCTAGTGAATCTTTGGCACTTCTTATCCAAACCGTAGTACTCGGCTTCGTAGAAACTGTCTGCTATTCCATCTTCTGTCATTGATGCTGATGGCCTGAAAAGAAATAATAAATTGGTGAATATTTATAGAGTCATAGCTTACCCATTACCGTTTTGAGCAATCTCTACATCGACAGCAGTCTGTGTCAAATGATGAAAAGTGTGCATTGTATCTTTAACATGATAAGAATTAGGGTAATCCCTAATTCTTATCATGTTAAAGATACAATGCACACTGTGTAATCACAGTAACATTATTTTATTCCGAGTAGCGTATTCAGCTTTTTGATGAGTATATTAGAGGAAGCACAGCGACAGTTACTGAAAAGTTGAAAGGGAATCGTCTGTCTTGGTATGGGGGTGTGATGAGAAGGGATTAATCGCATGCGACTAAAAGAGTGATGAATATAAATGTCGATGGATCGAAAGGGAAATAAAAGCTTGTAAAAACGACTGATGTATTGTGTGAGGAATGATACGAAAGAAAAAGGAGTAAATGATAGCGTGACGATTGACAGAGGAGAATGGAGGAAAAAATGTTGCTGCGCCGACCCCTAGTTTTCAGCTTGTTCGTGATTATGATAGCGATGGTTTGGTTACAAAAATTGATTATCGATCACTTACGTAAGAACAAGGAAAATAAGATCTCCCATTAGTCCATTGTGCAAGAAGTGAGAGTGAGCGTTCTCGCAGATGAGTCGTAGCAAGCATGGCCGCCCGGGATACCCATGTCTGTAACAGAAAATAGAAACTGAAATATTGCTTGACTGGAGGATGGAAAATTATAGCTGAAAGGCCATGACTTAAACCAGAAAGCCTTCAACTCACGCGGTAGCCGTCAAACATGTACTGGGTACTATCCGCATCATTCCTTGTCATAGATAGATCCTAGAATAAAATGTTATTCTTCTAACAATAATGATGATAGAAAGTCAAACATGTATTGGATTGACATACGCTATCGAGAAGCTGATGATGCCAATCCTGTAGAAATACGTTTTAGAAATAATACGATCGTGACTGGCTGGTATACTTTTTTACGGGGTATGCAAAGAATTTCCCAAGTTTGCGAGTGAATGTAATTACATTAAGTTAGAACTAAATGGCACGAAAGACATGAAAAAAAAGGAATACTACTGTTTTGTGGAAATCCGAATTGGAAGTTCTTTTTTTAAATTAAGATAAAATAAATTGGTTAATTATTAAAATTAATGAGATCTATCAGTAATTACAATGTTGCAGTTAGCTATATCACAAAGTCTGAAGCTATCTTTTACCTTTAAGAACACCTCCAGTTTATTTAAGAGAGAATGACCTATTTGGTTTACACCACCAGATTACATAAGTTAAGCTTGAATAGCATTGAGGGATGACTTTTAGTTTGAACTCCAAAACATTGTAAGCTCTATTAGTACTTCAAAAGCAAGCACAATGTATTCGGCTAGGCTACTAGGATAGCAACAGAATTAGTAGGTGTACCGCTGTTTGGTGGTTAGTAACTGCAGCCGATCGAAGGAACAAAGTCCCAGCTACAGCTGCATTTAGTTCTCTTTGTGTTTTATGGGCTCCTAGTAATCTGAGAATTTATTTGGTGTTGCTCCTAAAACTCCATGGAGTTTTAGGAGTCGTTTTGACGGAAAATATCTTTTCTCTAATAGTGGAATAGTGTGTTCTCCAGTAGCGCGTTATTTGGTGATTATAATTAGTGCTTTTGTGAGAAGAGGTAATGTAGCCGTCACTGCGGTCTTTTGATGGATGGGCGACGTGTGTTGTTCCTAGGATACTATAGTACAGAACCTCGAAGATCTGTTAGACATCGTTATTACCCAGATATTAGGAGATTATTGATTAATTATCAAACTGCAATTGTACAATAAAATATTCATTTAGTCACACTTATGAAGACAATGTCGACATACTTGGGAATAATCCAAAAAAATCTAGGCAAGATAGATGATGCCTAATGAATGCATTGCTTAGTTAGTAATAAGTGAAAATTAACCTTTCCAACATGGATTCAATGAAAGTGTAGATACTACTTCGGGTCATAATTTCTTTCGGGACTTTAATACTCCGGTCCTCCCTGTCTCTTGACACCTAGAACAAAATCAACTGATCAATTCACATTCTTTATTGCACTACATAAAAACTTGTTTGTGCTAGTTAGGAGAAGATGGCGGAACTATTTAGATGGCTTCCTCGCGAATTGTCGAGAAGAAGCACACCATAGAGAAAAATGGAAGGAATGGGGGGATGGCATACGAATCCTTTTACATCGATGACGTGACGAATGTACTCCCGTTTTTTTTTTTTTTTTTCGGATTGGACATCATTAAATAACTCCTCCCGCTCTGGGCGGAGCAGGAGGGAGTGTCAGACTTTTACTGACTAAAACCCATCCATGCTCCTTCATCGCCCACGGTATCTCTTTCGAACAGTCCCGCAGCCCCGGCAGGCATCGGCCCTTGCGGACCCCTTCCTATTGCTGACATCTCTTTGAGGCGCGCGTGGAACACGAACGCGCCGTCGACACGGCCTGTTGTCATATGACGGACGGACGGCGAGCTAGCTCATAGCTCACCGTCCACAGGCCCGCGGAATGCGCTCCCCTGCGTTGTGCTTTTTTTGTTTGGACAAAACGTCGGACGTCTTCGATCAATGTGTCGTGAAATTATTTCGTTGCACTTTTATGAATGAAGTCTTTTACCCCGACATTTCTTTCGATAACAATCCTAGAATTGGCAACTTCTAAGTGAAATCGTGTTACATAAAGGGTGTAACAAGCCCCTTAACGAAGCCGAAAGGAACTTGTTCTCCCCGTCATTGTGATCACTTTTTATTCTAGACCATACCTGGGTTCTAGTTGCGGAGATATTAGGGGTTAAACTTCCAAACACTTCCACGAGCCCCGTACTATTCAACGCATCCAGCACAATGTTTTGCGTGCGTTACATTGAGTCCCACCGTAAAACGTGTATTTTCACCCCAAAAAAAAGTCGTTTCCCAGCAATAATTTTTGCGTAAAGTTACTTAGTTTGATGTACAGAATGCTTGGATGACGGCTTCACTAAGGGTTTTGTCCCTCTACATGAAGTGCTACAAACCGTTTCAATATCTCCTAGTAAAGGTTCAAAGTAGGTAGCGTTGTCCACGGTGAAGTAGTTGGCTTCATAGAACCACGCCACGCTCACGTACTTTTCGGAAGGAAGAGGTATGGATACCGTTGCGAATACCTGCAGAAGAAGAACATTGTGTAAGAATTACTTGGAACTGATATTTGAGCTTAGAAGTTATTAGTTGGACGAGGTACTACCAACAGCAGACTGATGATGTGGTAACTTATGACTACCCTGTTCACTGCTTATGTGTCACCATTAAAGTAGTCTGAATTTACTGGAACTCTTTTGCCATTTTGTTGGTTCCTGGATGGTTGACCACCCATTACATACCGAGTTTACTTCGTGCCTCCGAAAGCACGATAAGCTGTTGGTCCCGACTGTCATTTTTAGATCTTTGACAGTCGTTACAAGTCAGTGTCAGTGGTCCGAAAGTCTGACAACCAGTCTTATCAACAGGTATCGTATTACCGAGTACTAACTGGGTTGTGGAGGTCAGATAGGCAGTCGCTCCATGCAAAATACTAGTATTCAGCTGCATCCGGTTAGACTGGAAGCCGACCGCAACTTAGTTGGGAAAAGGATAGCTAGATGATGATAGTTAAGTGGACGATCTAAAGATGTTTGAGATGACGTTTCTTGTATATATATGTTCGAACTGATGGTTCCAGCACGTTGGATAAATTATAAGCGTCGGACAGCATCAAATATAGGGTGACTGGTAATTAGTGACCGATACTTATTTACGTGATTGTACGCATGATAACAATAAACAACCTTCCCAAAGAAACATTTTTTAGTCATTCACTTTTATTAGAATAACACAATTGGTGCATGAAATTCGCGCGCGCGCATCTAATCTATCGTGTGGTTGTTATCGTGAGTACAAGCACGTGTTTCAAGACTGACAGTAATTTCTCAGCACCAGTACGGAGTCTGTAGATATGCTTAATTGTAATGATGATGAGCTCGTCTCCTACACACCACTATTGAAAATGAAGATGTATAACAAAACTGAAGAAATTAATGCTTACTTAATTTTAGAAGATCAAAGTATAATGAACCGGGAATATTCTTTCTTTTTTGGTGAAATAAATAAATTAATGAATACTCACGCCCCACTGTGTGGCCGGTGTAAACAATAAGTATCTTCTCGTCCTCTTCTTTGTAATGATTTGTTCGCAAAATACACTTAATAGCACGATGCTTCTGAAATAAACACGTGTAAACATTATCTATTTACTTGTTTTTGTTCCTGCGAATATATTTCCCATCGTTTGGCAGAATTATCATAACCGTTGAGTTGTTTTCGACTCAATCACTTTGACTTGACTTTGAAATTTATATTTGAAGAAAGAACTAAACACTAGAAAATAGAATAAAAAAACAAGACAAGGCAAGAGATAATTGTGTGTCTCACGGCTGCGCCAAATAGGCCCAGTTTTTTGCGTACCTATATGTATTATCTTCAACAATATTCTTATAGGTTAGATTTTAACCTATGAACGTACGATGAACCTTTACAAGTTCTAACCGTTGGAACCAATGGGAAACATTGGAACCCCTTCATCTTTTACAAACGTTGCAATGGTCTCTGCACTGTTAGTATTTACAGATGTGTATGGCAAATCCTACACACGCCGGTTAGACAAATGCACATAACCAAAACAGAAGAAGCAAATTAATCTTCCCAAGACACCATTTGGGTCACACAACGCATTTCTAAGACATTTCACAATAACCATTCCAATATAAAACACTTACACAATCAAATAACCACCGATCAACATTATGCCACAAAACATTAACTTTTCCACAATACACGCTATATTTTGAAGTTTTAAAGTCACACAAACACTGTCGCATGGTCCAGGGTGAACAAACGCCTGACTACCTGATATTACATATTGACTCAAGTGATTTGTCAAATGTCGTCGACGTCTTAATCGCTGTACACATACTCGTACGTTAAAAGCTTAACTATAGGTGTCATATGCAACCTTTAAAAGGTAAGAATTGAAGGAAATAGAACTTGTTTCAGATGGTTGTTTGTCTGCGGCACAGAATTTAAAACGAATTTTAATTTGAAAGGATTTTATATGATGCCTTCGTGGTTATTCGAAAGTAATTTCTTTTTCGAAAGTCTGATTCCTAATTTTAGGTGCAGTAAACAAACATCCTTGATTTGAAGACATTTTTGTGACCATACAAAAAAAAAAACAGGATTTCACGAGAATTATAAAACGTATCTTAAAATTTAGATTCTTCAAGACATGTCTTCAAAGTCTACGGAAAACAAAATAGGGGGTTGTGGAAATCCAAATATTGCACGTCGTATACTACAAAACGACCCAGTAATATTAAAACACTTTAAACCACATTTCAAAATCAAATCGAGTTTCAAATTCCAATTCTAAAGATTTACAGAAGGAAATTGAAGCGTGTCTCTCTTAAATACAACTTGTCGTTTCTACCCGTAATTACATGACGTAATCCTTTGGATTAATTAAGTGAAGAATCTTGTGATACAAGCCGTTGAGGGATCTTGTTCAATAATTCACCGGTTACATAGTTAGTCTGTTAGTTGTCGGAGTTTCCTGCAAGTTTGGGACCCACTGATCAAATGTTTCATGTTGTTTGAATAAGGGTCCGATTGTTCTCATTCATATTAGTGGTGGTCTATTGTTTATAGTCATTGAAGGTGTTTTTGTCCGCCACTGTATGCAATTAAACTGTAAAAATTTGTTCGAAATCTTGGAATGATTTAGCTATACTTACTCTAATTACTAATATTATAAAGACGTAAAGTTTGTATGTTGGGGGTAATCTCTGGATCTACTAAACCGATTTTGAAAATTCTTTCACTAGTAGGAAGCTACATTATCCCCGAGTGCCAGAGTTATTTACAACGTGCCCGTGGGATAATTGCCGACCAAAAATTGAGCGAAGCCGCGGGCAACAGCTATTTTCTTATAAAATCCCACGGACTACAGCTCCCCTAGTTAATTTCTTGAGCCTCTGTTATTTCAAAGGTTGTCTGATCATAATCGCAGAAAGAGAGCGGGCCTATATAGCACGTGGCGTGGTGTAGCATTGATGATGCCGTCAGCAACATACTTCACGTTTCTCGCTCTATAAAATTACGGTTCTGAGAGACAAAAAAAGATAAGAGCATGGAAAAGTATTATTTCGTGCAGCAGCAGAAAATCGTGTTTAAACGTGCTAAAAGACGGTCTTTTGCAGTAAGACCGTCATTTTACCTAAATATTACAGTACCTAATAAATGACCTTTGTCAAACATGATGGTGAACAATAAAGCATAATTCTGTCTAGCTATGTATGTATTGCATGTATCGATACAAAACATGTCAAGAACCAAAAAGATCCAAAAGAAACGTAAAAAGAACCATACAATAAAGAGCCACTTAATAAACCCTAATTAGATTACCAAAGATGTCCTAATTAAACAGATTGTTTTACAATGACGAGAAAAATCACGAATAATTTAATTACAGCGAACATAACTCATGAAAGTCAAATTGACTGAGGTGTATAATAATTTGAGAGGGAAATTAGATGGACGGACCCGAAATGTAAGGTATACATGTACATGTGCCTACAGAGTTGCGGGGATTTGATTTGCAATTGTTGTTGCTAATAATGTAGAGAAGATGGTTCGAAAGTATTGAGTAATGGGATTATTTATAATGATGATGATGATTGTGGCTTCGATCTTCAGGTTAAGCCGCGCTTGCCTAGATTGGTCCGTGGATGGGTGACCACCCATTACATATAATTACACCGAGTTTCCTCTGTGCCTCGGAAAGCTCGCTAAGCCGTTGGTCCCAGCTGTCATTTGTAGATCTTTGACAGTCGTCACGGGTAGTTAATGGCCCCAAAAGTCTGACAACCAGTCTTAGCTAGGTATCGTATCACCCAGTACTAACTGGGTTGTGGAGGTCAGATAGGCAGTCGCTCCATGTAAAATACTGGTATTCAGCTGCATCCGGTTAGACTAGAAGCCGGCCCCAACATAGCAGATGATGATGACGCCAAACAATTCGCGTGAGCAGACACACCAGTTGTGAGAAACCAAGCACGTGAAGTAAGTGAATATCTCTAGTCAAGGTACACCACTTTATCGAAGGATAAACATTAATTAAGCTCCATTATCCCGATTCGAAAACCCACCACTATAACATAAAGGGTGTAACAAGACCCTTAACAAAGCCAAAAGGCACTTGTTCTACCCTTCATTGCGATATTTTTTCAAGTTCTAGACCATACCTGGAAACCTTCTAGTTACGGAGATATTGGGAGTCAAAGTTCCAAATTTTTCCGAAGCTTTTTTTTCAAAAACAAGAACTGTACTTTAAACACCTCCACGACCCCTGTACTATTCAATAATACCATCAGCACAATGTTTTGAGTGTGTTACATTGAGTCCTTCCGTAAAACGTGATTTTTCACCCCAAAACAAAAGTCGTTTCCCTGCAATAATTTTAACGTAAAGTTACTTAGTTTGATGTACATAATGCTTGGTTGACGGCTTCGTGAAGGGCCCTGTTACACCCTGTATTTAATCATCCAAAACCAATTAATCAGGAGGAAAGCGCAGACATGGAAAACTATGATTTCGCATCAACGCAACCTTTTTTATAACAAAATGCGATACGAAACGATACAAAGGAGGAAAAATTTCTGTTCAACATATTGCAGCGGTGGTGTATGACCACAGAATTCCATTTTAAACCTTCATTTAAATAAATTGGCCAGCGCGGTGTGGAGAGGACTTAACTTTGATGCGGTGGAAAACGGCAATACCCTGTAGAACTCACATATATGGGCAAATGTTTGCCGGAGAAATGCACGCGGTAGTGGCAAGTTATAAAAATGAAGAAAAAATTCTAATGTTTGGAGCAAAATTTTGTTATTATACTGTGTTGTGGTGTTGAGCCTTTTTTTATCTAGTTAGTGCATTTGAGTTGGGCACAAAAGTTTGTTTGGTTGGTGAAGACATTAGTTTTGTAACTACATTTATATTCTTTCTTTTAAGTTTGGATTCATGATGGGGGATTGTAGTAACATAACATCATATTGTATAACATTACGCCTGTAATCCTCAAAGGGTTTGGCAGAGGTGTACCTAGAAGTACACCCACATTTCGCCAGTTTTGTTTTCCTGTAATAGCGTGCTACTGAGAAATTACTAATATCTGATTGAAGTCTAAAATTTTAGCGTATTCCTGATAATCCTGTAATCTGGATCTTAAATTTAATTAGCATACAATTTAATCTTGATTGTATGCTAATTTAATTCCTTCATAATTATCATATTCTTTTTGGGGTCTTATGTTTGTAAATGTACTTTTGTGAATTTCTTTTAAGTATACCCTAATAACATTGCTTCTTTCTTTATTTTGAGTTTTTATCTATTTTAAATTCCACCTAGGTACGTTGTATTCACTTAAATTCATGTGTCTATATACATTAAAATACATGCATAAATGTATTGGCTTTAGGGTTGTGTTTTTGTCGACAGAAGATACGTAATCAATGTCTGTTCAATCACGTAAACTGAGTACTTTCTTCAGGTAAATATGTACGAGTACTTTAAAAATATAGACCTCATTTCAGTATCAAAATACAGCCTACACTCGTAGAATAAGGTCGTTATGTGTAATGTTTTGTTAAGCGGAGATGTAAGTTCTAGCTCGACTCCACGTTAGCAAGCATCTGGGCCGTTCGGTACAGGCCAAATCACTGGGAAAACATAACGGTTCATTAGCCAGACACTGCCGTAGGCTCTGTGTAAACATTCTAACATTTTATCTTATACAGTATTTACACTTCGACGGTGCCGGTGCTCGGAATCGACGTAAAAACGAAATAGTACGATGTTGCTGGCTTTAATTCTGTTCAATTTGCTTTCCCTGTTTGGCGCGGACGCGGGCAGGCAGAGGCGCTACCTCGTGTACCCTGACGGTGGCCCAGCCAGGGCACAGGTACGTTCCCCCTGTCTTATTAGAACAAATCCATGTAAATTTACATAGCGTACCTGATTTAACTTGAGCAAATGATGTTTTCTTTGCGCAACGGATAGGGCTTAACGAAGCAGTGTCTTTTTTGTTCGTGAATTTAAATGCAATTAGGGTTCTATCTGCCTTTTGAAGCGTACAATGAGAGATTTTGTTTTTAATTTATTTCTGTTTCAAATGGACAGGTTTTGTCTATAGTCGTCTAACATTTGCATGGGTTCAACTCCGTACTTTGTTACGCCAAATATTGTGTTGAAAATTTTAATGAAGCAGCAAATGCTTAAATTATTTGAATGAGAATGTTATTTATTATTAACGTTCATTTGAGTTTCAGTTCATTGTAATTTTGTGTATTTATGTCCTTCATTAACCTGATTGTATTAGCGGTTTACTCCGTTATTTTCAGAAACACTCTCTTATCGATACAATAATACTTGTCGATATTTAAAAATCTATTGTGTCTTTGCGTCTTTATGAAATACGTTTCTGAATTTCTTCATTAAGTTGATTAAATTCATAAATTCATGAGGATTTTTACTGCTTAAATGCACATTGATTTTCCATAAATCTCTTTCTGCCAGCAATACAAAACTATTTTCTATTTTTTTAATAAATAGTGTTATCGAACTGTACTCAATTTCCTGACCTGACCTACATTGATCTAAATTGATTCTAACTACGTAAAACTTTGTCAAACTTTTCAGTTCATCATCGGTCTCGGTGTTCCAGTGGATTTAAAGGAGCAATCAGTTACAGTAGGTACTGTGATAAAGTTCCAGTACGATTTGCCTACAAACAGTACTGAGTATACCAGCCGTATCTACGGATTCGCCGGAACTGTCTCTAGGGACATGGACGAGGACAATCCTAAACAAGGCGTTACGAATGAATTAGATTCAGATAATTCAGAGATAGAGAGACAAATGAGTGAAACAGAAGATATCGTAGCTGATGAACCTGAGGGAGACAACGACACATTAGTTGATTTGACTTTTGAAGACAGACGAAGGAGGTCTTTAGTTTATTCTGAAGCCGGTGTTCTAATTACGGACAGTACTACTGTTAAGGCTGATTTGTCTTTAGATGAAGCAATTAGGAAACAAGAAATGATTGACCAGAATGCTTTGGAAGAGGAAGAGGAACCGCAAAGAATGAATAGATGGGACTTTTATAAAATAATCGAACGCATGGTTGAACGGTAATTTTTTTATGTTTTACTGTAGTTACTGAAGGTTATTCAAATATTACTGACATACTTGTAACTTGGATAGAATATATCTTATTTAAATATCATCATCATCATTTCAGCCGAAAGACGTCCACTGCTGGACATAGGCCTCCCCCAAGTGTCGCCACACTGACCGGTCCCGTGCAACTCGCATCCAACTTTATTTTTAAATGTAATGTTTCGATATTTATTCACATTTTCAAATCGAAACTAAATTTTTACCACAGAAATATACGAGTGCAAAATCACTCTTGCTCGAGTTAAAAAACATAACTAGTTATAAAAACTTCAAAAGAATAACAAAGAATCAAAGCATAAAGTTTATGTTTGGAACAGAGCGAGCAAAAATAAAACGGTGAAGCAACCAGCGCTCAGCACGCACGAATAAAAGGAAAAGAAGTAAAAAATAATCTTTTAAACACGAAAATAAACCTTAAATCAAAACATCATTTAGTAAAAGTCTTTTAGAAAGAGTTAACAAGAATTGCTATAAAGATAGGTATAATATTTTATTAAGGTTGGCCATTGAAACTTCAGGTACGGGTATTCAGGTCGGCCATGCTTGCTTCGAACAATCTGCGAGGCTGCGGAGGTACCATTCACCCATGAAAACGGCTTGCTCGGCGAAATTGGACATATACTATTCACGTAAGTCACTAACGTTATGAAAGGATTTCGGTACTGCTTTATTTATGAATGATATATCATTCATTCGGGTGGAGTTGACGGGTTAAGATTGCAGCTCTTTGGTTAAGGAAAATCGTTTAATCTGGCGTTGTATGTTGTGTCGGGAGGTTTTATTCGAAGGGTGTGTAAATGAGGGCGCCCTAACTCGGCGTTTTCATTTTTAAAGCTTCATATATTTTTTCTACCTCTGTATTGAGATTTCTCTGTTCGCTGGATTAACACTTTGTATAATTTTTCGATTTAATTTTCTTAGATAGTTCGTGGAAATCATTATATGTATTTTAAACCTATTTACATTTAGACAGAAACATCTATTCTGATATTATGAACATGTAAAGTTATAAGTTTGAATGTAGGGGTAATCTTCAAACTACTGATCCGATTCAGATTTTTTTTCTACATTATCTTTATTACCGAGTATCTTAGGCTTTAATTAAAATGGTCCCGTTGTATAATTCTCGACCATAACGCAAACGAAGCTGCCGATGCTGCTGATGTTTGGCAGTTTGGTAGTTTAATTCAATCTGGTTGACATCAAAAACATTTAAAAAAAAATGAGGTGATTTTCTTTAAAACAAGTAGTGTGCTTTGGATCCTGAGAGCTGAATTTTAGATTAGAGGACTCTTTGTTGCAGAAAGACTTCCTGAAAACTCCAGTAGTGTTTGACTCCTAATTGCACTTTTTTTTCCGCAATCAAAAAGAGTGTAAATTCTACCGACATTTTCATGCTGCATACTTATCTTTTCATCTCTTCAGGCCATCTACAACAAAAGACTCGCTATCTCATCACACGGACAACGAGTACCACGCAGCTGAGAGGCTCGGCAGAGAGGTAGGGATCAGCTGTGAGAACCTGTTCCCCGAGTGCGAGGGGTCCGTCCTCAGCACCTTCACTCACATCGGGGAGGAGACGCTGCATAAGTTTGGGTTCTTGTAAATGATAGATTTTTAGGAGAAGTCGGGGAGTTCATTTGTTACTTTTTAATTTCACGAAAAGCAAACTACTAGTTCATCTTAGTTCATTCAAGAAAACGTTCCATTTCACGTCATTGAACTTGTTACATGACAGGACTAGAGTAATTATGTAAAAGCTTAAATAAACTTAAGGTCAACGCATATAGAGTGTAACAGGATCTTTCACGAAGCCGTCAACCAAGCATTAAGTACATCAAACTAAGTAACTTTACGCAATAATTATTGCTGGCAAACGACTTTTTTTCTGTGGTGAAAAATCACGTTTTACGGTAGGACTCAATGTAACGCACTCAAAACATTGTGCTGATGCATGGATTGAATAGTACGGGGGTCGTGGAGGTGTTTAAAGTAAAAATCTTACATTATAAATATGTATTTAAAAAAAAAATGTGAAAAAGTTGGAACTTTGACCCCCAATATCGCAATGACGGGGAAAATAAGTGCATGTCGGCTTCGTTAAGGGTCTTGTTACACCCTTTAGTTATAAGCACTGCACGGTATCGCTTAAACTTAAGGTGGAAGCTCCAGGATAGCCCGCGAAATTCAAATTTTCTTACGTATTGAACAAAATATGATGTGAATGTGTTTCGCGACCGTAACAAAAAGGGCATTACGGAATTTTAGTAATTAAAATGATCAATACAATCCTCTAAGTTCTCTCATTAAATGACTATTTAATGAAAAAGTCATTCATAAATATACAAACTGACACACACCTGCTAATTGTAGAAAACCTAAGAAAATGTGGATTTCGCGGCTACCTTAGCGCATCCTCCTTAAGCCGTTCGGGGTTATTTTTATGAAAATCCATACTGCAACGCTTAATAAGGCGCGGTGATATACCTCAATATTCCTAAAAAATGGTTTCATATATAGTCGACTATGACGTAATGCAATGAAAATATCTAACGAAAAAAAAACAGTGGACAGAGAAGGATTTTTAATATTTCTAATAAAAAATTTGGAAAGTTGCGGCACAAAAATAAATTTTGGCGTCGAAGATCTCTGTATTTCCAGCGATAACAACAGTTTTTTTTAAACAATTTAATAGAATTATCACTTTTTTTAAACTTTAACCAAACAATTATTAATTTAATGTCTACATTTTGAATAATCTAAAGAAAACCTGTAAAATAAATGCAATTCGCAGATTAGTCACATGTCAACTTAAATACTTAGTATTTTCAACCTTATTCACGCTCCATAGTGGTGACAATAGCTTACGCGGTCTAGTAGCGATTAAACTCGTAGTGAGTTCGCGCCTTAATTGATTTATTAATAGGTATATGCGTTGCAGTTTGGATTTTCATGCACCGTAAAGGCTTCGCTTTGGATCGGGATCCGCTGATAATACAAGAATATGCCGTTCGGGTGCAGTGCTTATAAGTGTTATGCAGCAGCTTATAAATTAAAATAGGTACGTACCTAATTTTGTTCCGTTTCACTGGGTCACCCCTGCCTAAAGCCCAATGGGGGCTATCGCGTATGAATTCGCCGCTAGAGGCGCTAGTGTAGCGCGGGGGCACCGAAATGTCAGATGTCATAGAAAGTTCGCGCTTTGCGTGCTTTTTTTAACTCGTATTTTTACAAATATTCACGATTGTGGTCTAGATTGAGCCATTCCTGATTAATTATGACTTGAAGGTTTTAAGTAGCAACTTAGAATCTTAACTTTCAGTAGTTGGAGATAAAATGATTTTTAAATGTTTCATGCTTGCTAATGTTATGGAGAATATTGTTTATATATGAACCTGAAGTTTACACTATGTTTTTATACGTAATAAAATAAACTTTTCATGAAGTTATGGGTACTTTAGAGAATAAAATAGAATTTTTGACAGAACCTTAATCGACAGTGGTGCCATCTGGTGAGCTCAAAAACGATAGCCCTCATTCAATTGATTTTACTTTCAGCATGTAGTGATAAAATGTTTTTGTGTTAGCACTTAAGTCTAGGGAGGTAATGTTTTGCCATAATATCGATATCGAATGATGGATAAGGTACTTCCAAATGTCGACCTAATGATGCTTGACAGTTGGAATATCAGTTTATTAAGTAATTTATTTTCATAATAAAATATAGAAAAGAAAGTGTTTTATTTGGTTCTATTAATAAGTCGAAGGATTAGCCTTAAAATAACCCTATGTAACTTTTCACAAATATCAAAAACATACTAAACATAGCCGCAAACACGAGCGCGCGGTATAAACGTGACTTAAATACTTCGATTTTAAAATTACACGTTTCACATATATTTTCATATAGTTAAGAATTTATTCATATCTACGGGTGATACTGATTGTGCCTGTTGCAAACAATTAAACTAGCAATAAGCATTTAAGTGCGAGAGCAGCGGTGGCCCATTGGTGGCGGTGGCGGCCCCAACTTACTTGCAATAAATCGTGGGTTCGAACCCAGGCAGGCGCATTACTTTGTGTAATTGATTTCATCACTACTGCTCTCAAAACGGCGAAGGAAAACATCGTTAGGAAACCTCTACCAAACATCTACCAACCTGTACTGGGCCCGCGTAGTGGATTGGGCCGTGTGTCCCAGCAGTGGGAACATTATTGGCTGGTTATGCTATAGAAAAATTGTATTTTTGATTAAAAAATCGACGTATTTCCGTTAAGTTTACATCGCGCGCTCGTCAGAATGCAGACTGCATTAAATCTATGCAGTTGAAAAACACATAATAAATATTATTTAATTATTTAAACACATTTAAACATATAATTTATTTAAACACATAATTATTATTAAGTCTCATGGGAGCTGCAATGCGTACCGTTACGCATGTAGTCTACGCGCACGTGTACGTCACGCAAGCGGTGTGCCATGTCTCTATAAAGTTCCATATATTACAACGTCATGGTACGTGTACGTGCACGTGCGCGTCTACGTGTACGGATCCGGTGTGTTTCGGCCTTTAATCTAATACAATATCCCGTATTTCTAAAACCCCTTTAATCTCTTTTCATTTTCGCCACATAAGGTAACAATAGAGCGCAAAATAGTAAAAAGGCACTTGCACCCAATAATAACCCTCTCTAAGTTGACTTTTGTGAAAAGCGGGGGATGAAAAACGGGTAATGCACTCTATTTTGTGGCTGATTCATGTGCTGTTTCCGAAAATAGCATGAAATGCAAACCTACACCCTGTATATAGCGGTCCTGCTTTATGAATATGAATGCGGTTTCATTTTTATCCTGTGCATCCAGTATAAGGTGCATTGTAAAATGCATTTGAGATTCAGGCAGGGCTCGGAAACCGCATGAAATTCTTAACCGGTTATGGTCATTGACCCCAAACCGACATTGATTTAGTTTAAAGGTTGCACTTTACCGGTTTATGCGGAAAACTGGTTAAAACCAAGTTTGATAGGGTCCCCGGCCCCCGCCACCCTCGCTTGCACGGTCAGGACGTTGCGATGTCATTTAGTGCAAAATTTTAGTCGCATGCAAGTTCGGAACGTTGTCGCCGCCTACGTCTTCGTTTACGTTTTTTTTTTACAAATTACTTAATTTGGGTGTCATAACCGTTTGAGCTTATGTAACCGGTAACCATTATCATTTGGGTTACATAAAAACAGTTCACTTGCTTAACCGCTAAATGGAAGAACGATATATTTTATTATTTATCGAAATTAACCGCTCTTTTTGAGCCCTGGATTCAGGCTTTGGCTATTCAGGAAAACTTGAATGATCAGATAGATCAGGCAATACGATTTTATTCTAGACCATAAAGAAATAGATCAAGTAAAAATACAATAATATAAAGTAAAAAACTTTTATTTATAATCCCCGTCCGTTATCATTAACACTAGAAACGAGATATTTACCATGTTTATTGTTTGCTTTGAGTTCCCGATATTTCGGCGCTGTTGCAAGCAAGATCACGGATAAACTGAAGTTATTGCGGGTGGGGGTTAATGTTAAGTATAGTGACCATGACAGTTTAAAAACTTAATACCCGTCATTATCAAATGCCTAAAATGGAACTTCATGGTTCTATTGCATGGTTTATTTATTAATTTATGTACACACAAAATACTTAACAGGATATTACATTAGAGCACAAAGAACGGACGGTTCTTTGCAATTAAAGAGGAATCGCCTCCTTACGTTTTGTTGCAATTTGCAGTTGACTATTTCGTGAAAATGTCGTTCAACTAGATTATATGAACTTTGAGGGTTGTATTGATGGTGTCAATGATTATAACTCTGTAAAGCCATATTTCTTACGGTCGCGAATCATATTTTAATCAACATACAATCTGAAACTGACCGGCAAATTGCAAAAAAACGCAAGAAAAGTTGTATTTCGCGGGCTTCCTGTTGTGTACATTAGAACAAACTTGAAAAAAATAAACACAAACGTTAACCAACAGTCAGAAGTATTATGCTGCACTATACACATAAAGGAGTCTACTCACTACACTGTTTTATATTATGACCCTGCTAAACGTGTCAGGCAAAAAATATATATATATGTTCCTTTGTATTGAAAAGTATAAGACTGTGCCCGTTCCGTCACCGAGCGCGTCGGCACCGGAAAGATATTCTTGCCGACAATTTTTGACGTTCCATGCATGGCAAGCGACTGTGGTGGTCGGTGGCGGAACGGTCTACTGGGCATAGTCTCACACTTTTTGAATACAAAGAATATTTTTTTGCCTGACACGTTCCTAGCACGATCATGGTATGATACGGTGTTGTGGGCGGACTTCTATATTCTCGAAGAAACAGTTGTTATTCCTCATCCAGCTAGATCATGCAGCTTGGTGAACACATCTATGAAGGATAGTGAGCATCCTTGGTATAAATTGGTGCAGTCCTGATGCTGCTCGCCGTCGGTGTATGCTTTGATGTACGGGTATGTTTCATCGCTCTCTGATAAGTTGGTGGTGCCGTCGTTCTTAGGACTGGAATGAAAGAAAAACATAAATTAAATATGGATTTTCAGAGCCGAAAATTTCTGGAGTGGCGACCGCGAACCGGAACACGTTGTGTTGGAAGGCCTCCCACTAGGTGGACCGATGACCTGGTGAAGGTTGTGGGGATCCGCTGGATGCGAGTCGCACGGGACCGGTCAGTGTGGCGACACTTGGGGGAGGCCTATGTCCAGCAGTGGACGTCTTTCGGCTGAAATGACGATGATAGATTTTTAGCAAATATGAGTTTACTGGTGTGCATAAATATGACGTGAACAAGTTTTATTATTATGGGTTATATTGATCGGTGTTAAGCTCAGGGCAAACAATACGGAAAGCTCATAAGCCAAGCAGACTGTCTGAAAATCGAACATCGTGAAGAGGACTAGGTTATAAGGGCAAGCCAAGGTTGAAGTCTGTACGAAAGTACCGCCACTAAATTATTAATAAAACTTTCATGTAACACGCATAAGCAGGATATATTTCTCAAAAAATTTGAGAGAGAACTTTTCAAAATGTATTAAAAAAAACAGATAATGGGTTTTAGTTTTTCCGTAGAAGCAGAAAATTCCAATTATCGTTTTTTTAAAAACAGATTTCAAAAAGTACTCTCTCAAATTTTAAGACATATGTATCCTTATGCGTATGAAGTTTCATTAAAATCGGTTCAGTCATTACGAAAAAAAATACTTGAAAGTTTGTATGAAATGCCGTACTACGTTAACTCTCTTAACAATGTCCATCAACCCTGTGTTTGAATAAATCTTTGATGTCTTAAAAACGAAAGTATAAACTTTGTTGTTGTGTCTTTGTTGTTCGTTCTTCTTTCCTTTTGTCTTTCTTTTTGTAGTAATGAAAACAATTTAAAAACGATCACCTTGTGTGTAATTTATGAATGAATCTACATAGTAGTGGTCTCCAGGAGTCCTAAATTCAGTGTATGTGTCTTTAGTTCTATATAGATGCCTTTAAACGACAGTCAAATATATGACTTGCAGTCGAAATTGGAGGCATACTCGTATATTCCGCTAGCATAACCAGCAATAAACTACGTAAAATTACGACGAAGCAAAGGAGCATCGTTTTAAGAATTATTAGACGTGGTATTCTGTAGTTCCTGCTTACCCTTTTAGGATAAAGACGATGTATATATGTAAATGATGTTAATGGCACATCATTTAATCTGTGGTAGTAAGTAGTCTATGGAAGGATGACACAGGTTTTATGTAATCTGTGGTCAGACAAAGATACGAGAATTCATAGAACGTTATAAAATATTGTAAAGAATATTAATTAGTGGAATAATAGCTTTAAATGTTGTTTCGCTTTACAGGTAAGATTTGTTATTGTTTAATTACATTAAACGTACTAATATAAAAGAGATATATGAGTACCTATGTAAAAAATTCTCTTTACAGAGCAACGCAATTGGGTTTTTATTTCACATCATACGAAAACTACATTATATATATCTACCAGATTTGACTACCATACATACTCAAATCACGACCGTCGCTCAACGGCCATCACAACTAAGTTGTAGCGCAAAGAGCCTTCGTGCCTCATCGAGTATGTACTCATGAAATTGTCAAGTTCTCCTGCTAATGGTCGGAACTAGTTGAGTTGAACTTGTCAACACCACGTGGTGTAACTCTGTAGGGCATGTCGTACTTGTCGAGCGGTCATTGAACTTGTGAACTTACTCGTCTAATATGGAAAGTAAAAAAAAAAAAAATGAAAAAGCGTTTATTCGTGGTGACATCCTAGGCATTACAAAAAAATGTTACTTCTTCCCTTTCATTGAGAGGAGGCCGAGTGTCCAGGCAGTGGGAACATTAAAAGCTGATTATGCTTATTTATTCTGCCAAACTGTATAGCTGTTTGTTGGCAGATGTAGCTCCCATAAGTCCCATATACAATATTACCTATATTTCTAGGTAAATACTACCACCGGCCACTATTATCGGCACCTGAATAGGAATAGCTCTTGCACAAGTATTGGCCAGTTGGCAAGATACTAGCTGGGTTGACTACCCAGGGTTTGTGGGATGACATTTAAGCAATTAAGAATGTTCATTTCAGAATTTTCGACGCCCAAATCTTATACAACATTCCTTATTTAACAACATAAGGGATTGATTGATCTTTCAAAAATCCTTGCTAAAAATCATGCTTCTAGACTCACTAGTTCAGCCTGTGCGTTATCTGTCAGTTAGTGTTTTTTTTTTTTAATATAAAGTAGGTTTCAATAGGATTATGAGTACTCCTTATACAGGATTGCTTTTAAAAAACTTTGTTGTATTCCTGAAATACCCGAAAAGAACATTGAGCTGAGATACTTACTTCAAAACAAACATAGCCATTTCGTGCAGCAGATCCTCTTCATCATCAGAATGTAACGGTTCAGCTCCGAGTTGGCACAAGGTCTGCAGGACGCATGACTTGCCATTGTGGCCGAATCTGGAAAAATTGTGAAATCTTGGTTTAGATTAGTAAGACAATAATCATGTATTATCCTAACTTTAGCCAAAGACCTCTTATACTTATCACTAGTTTTTATCGTGAAAGGAACTCTTCTATCTTGGTATAGACATCTAATGAGGACGGATGAAACGCAATTTACTAAAAAAGTGATGGGTATTAATTTTGATGGATGGAAAGGGGGAGGAAGGCCATAGAAAAGATGGATGGTTTGTGTGAGGAATGATATGAAAGAGAAAGGAGTAAGTGATGCCGTGACGTCTGAGAGGGGAGAATGGAAGAAGAAAATGTGTTGCGTCGACCCCGAGTAGAATGGCACAAGGGCAGGAATATGATGAGATGATGATGTTGATGAGGCAGAGGTGTATAAGTCTACAGTTCACCAGTTATGTTTCAGATCCATGTAGTAGGAGAGAGATAGATAATAAGTAAGACTTTGCCCGACCTAGGACACAAGCGCAAGACTTCGTGCTCAGCGGTACATAATAAATAATAACAGCCATAGCTAAATAATAACAGCCGGGCGGGTCGATCTTCAGGTTAAGCTACGCTTGCCTAGGTTGGTCCGTGGATGGGTGACCACCCATTACATACAGAGTTTCCTCTGTGCCTGTGAATTCACTTTAAGCCGTTGGTCCCGGCTGTCGTTTCTAGATCTTTGACAGACGTTACAAGTAGTCAATGGCCCGAAAGTCTGACAACCAGTCTAACCAAGTGGTATTGTATTACCTAGTACTAACTGGGTTGTGGAGGTCAGATAGGCAGTCGCTCCATGTAAAATATTGGTTGGTTTGGGTATTGGGAAAGTCTCCCACGCTGGAATTACTCCTGCTTTAAGACGTCATGGTAGGCCACCTGATCGATTATCCCGTTTAATGTGTGACGTACGTATTAAAATATTCACACCACCAAAAATAAATATACCCGATGTTTATTAAAATAGCCGCACCAGTAAACAGTAATAAATAACGAATTTTGACATTCGCAAAATTGGTATTGACGAAAGCAATTTATGTGAAAATTGCTTCCGAAAGCAACCAAGTGTCGGAGTGAAATAAATCATGATTTTGATATCTTGCGCTACCAATCGGTTACCCGTGAATAAACAAACACACAGGCAGACTGCGACGTGAGCAGCACCTTCAAGTAATTTGTATTTACGTTCTGAAGGGATTCTGAACATTGCTTGAGCTTGTAGTAAGGTTTTCATCATCACTACATAGTATAAAACAAAGTCGCTTTCTCTGTCCCTATGTCCCTTTGTATGCTTAAATCTTTGAAACTACGCAACGGATTTTGATGCGGTTTTTTTTAATAGATAGAGTGATTCAAGAGGAAGGTTTATATGTACACATTGCACCCGAGCGAAGCCGGGACGGGTCACTAGTTAGAAATAAATCGTAAATTCATCCAATGTTTGAGCGTGACTATCAAGAAGTGCAAAGAAAACAATTTCTAGAAAGAAAATAATAACATTCCATCAGCGATAACGACTACAAAAATTAAAACAAAAACAAGCTTTCATTTTTTTTTTCATTAAAATGAAAAGAAGAAAGCGATCTTGGCAGCAGCATCAAGTCTTGTCTGTTGCTACTGAGAAACTCCAATTCCAACCTGATACTGAGAAATACCTAATGGAAAAACTTAATAACACTTTTCGACCATCCAGGAATCGAACCCAGGAGCCCACGCTCAGTAGTCGCGATTGCGACCGAGAGACCAACGGGGCATTAATACTAGGGACTTGTTAATATCCTGTCCTTATCCCAATTTATTTCAGGTCAGCGCAGCAATGACGACCCGAATGGCGCAGCGGTAGTGAGGCTGCCTTACGTTCTTAGGGTCCCGGGTTCGAATCCCGGTGGGAGCAAATGTTTGTGTGATGAGCATGGACATTTGTTTCCGAGTCATGTATGTTTATATGTATAATAAGTATGCATTTACAAACAAAAAGTATCTATGTAGTATTATCAACTATCTGGTGTCCAGGACACAAGCCTCGTTGCTTAGTGTGGCACCTAGATGGCGTTGTGTGTAATGTCCAGCGATATTTATTTATTTATTTATTATTTTATTATTATTATCTTCTTCCTTTCTCACTAGGCACCCCATTTTAAGATAAAGATAAAGATAAAGATAAAGATAAAGATAAAGATCATTTTATTTGTCAAAACATGCGTATACATGCAAATGAAGCATGCAGGATGATACAATATTAATATTTCGTACGGTACATGTTTCACCCCAAGGCGTACAAATTTATAAAGTTTACAAAATAAAAAATAATAATTCCAAAATAAAATCCAAATTACTACAGGCACAGTCAATCCAAGTATAACATAATAGTCAGTAATAAACATTGTTATTTCAGTAAATTAAATTATTCATAAAATGTCACAAAAATTAATTTAAAATTAAGGATCAATTCGGTAAGATGTCAAATAGTGTCATTCAAAAAGTCATTTATATTATAATAACACTTGTCTGTTAACAAATCTCTAATCTTTTTTTTAAACAAATTTACCGGCAATGCTTTATATGACTTTGGTATTTTATTATAAATTTTAGGAGCCATACAGAAAACGCTTTTTCCCATTAATGCAGTTTTTGACGCATGCGAACACAGTTGATTATTGTCACGTCTGTTACGGGGGAAGGTTTCAGCTAGTCGTGGAAACAGAAATGGATTTACCCTAACAAATACCGCAATTTCAAAAATATACAGAGATGGTAGAGTTAATAATTTGTGTTTTTTAAATAATGGCATACAGCTGTCGGTCGACTTCAAATTGAACATAGCACGAATGCATCTCTTTTGGGCCTTGAACGCTATTTCTTTATCTGTGGAATTCCCCCAAAATATAATACCATAGCGCAATAACGATGCTACTTGACCATGGTAAGCTACTACTAAGGCATCAGTGTTTATTTCTGGGGCCAGTTTATATAAGGCATACGCAGAGGAGCTCAGCCGTTTACTTAGGTATTCGATGTGTGCCTTCCAGTTCAATTTAGCGTCAATAATAATTCCTAAAAATTTTGTAGTGTCGACTTTATTTAGTACAGTGTCCTTGTAAATTGCGTCAAGCCAAATCATCTTTCGCACAGCCCATCTTTTGTTTCTTAGATCTTCCCTATTTCGACTTATACCCATACATACATTCCTATTCAAAACCATCCTCACGACATTTTCTTCATTCCCCCGTTTACATGTGATGTTCCTGGTAAGGTCATTGACCGGAACTCAGGTTAAACCATAATACAGTTAGCTTGATTAGATATTTGTTGTAGTAATCCAGAGCAACATAGACTTGCTAGGGTTGTCACCGATATGAATGCACAGTCTAGTTTATATTTTCCATGTTTTTTTTTGTCATGAATTTCTAATAGGTATCTACCTAGATGTAGTTTTCAAAATCCGAATAAAGTGACAATTCAGTTTATTTTTAATCAATCAACCCGCTACAACACATGCCCTTATGAGGTCAAGTATCCAGGCGAGATTAAAAAAAAACCGGTGGTTATGTGGTTAATACTAGTGTTAATTCCAAAAATGCATTATATTAGCACAACAACACAACACAATACAACCTTATTAGTAACTACAGTTTAGAGCTGTTTGGGGTCGAAACGCTCGGGTCATGGGGCCCAAGTGCGCGTCTCCTTTTTAAGGAAATATCTCGCCAACTGTTCGACACTTCGCGTGACCAGAGGGCTGGCTCTTTCTTTGTTTAAAGAATTAGCATTGCCATTCAGCGTGGCAATGTTGCCAGTCTGGCACGTTTCCGGGTGACAGCGATGTGGATGAGTACTTTATTGTGGTCGTTGTATATAATTATGTTGGTACTTACTTTTAGTCTTAAGCATTATTTTAGTTGTTTAAAGTGTGTCTAATATAATGTACATAGTAGATAAACTTTCTAATAAAATAATGTTGAATTCTACTACACTAATTAAAATGGCTTTACAACACGTAGTGTCATTCATTACATTTTAATTGTCGATTCAAGATAGCTTTTCAGTGCATAGAAAGCGACTATCATCCTTACTTTTCGACATTATTCGACGATATTACAGAGTCGTGATTGACGTCATTTTGCAAGTAGGTAGTTCCGGCAATACAGTACATTATACTAACAAGAAGTGATAAGTTGGCAAACATATCGACAAAATTAACGAGGTCAGAAATAAAGACTTATGGTTAAGACGTTAAGTTTAACCATAGATAGTAGAGAATACCGAGTACAAAATTTTGACAGATAAGAATGAGTATGAATCTTCAACGGTATGATAGACCACAATATAAGAATAACCAAAGAAACGATGGAAGGATTGCATAGAAGTGTCTAGAGAGAAGGTGACCTTTCAAACCATAACAACTTTTGAAATGTCAACTAATATAGGATTGATGGTATAGAAGAAGAAAAAGGTGCTCCGCAAAACCTAATTATGCAGTAGAATAATGATGGTGATGTTGATTGATGCTCCAAACATGAAATCTACTGGTCAGTACCCAAACAAAACCCCACGCAAAATGTCACTTAAGGTGCATTAAAAAAAAATGCATCTTAATAATCAGCATGTGGTGCTAGTCTGCTTGGAGTCTCTCTGAGGGATCCCATCCGGAACGAGGTGATCCGACAGAGAACCAGAGTTGTCGACCTAACTTACAGAATAAGTAAGCTGTAGTGGCAATGGGCCGGTCATATTAGCCGTAGAAGCGATGACCGTTGGGGTAGACGTGTTATTGAGTGGAGACCGCGAATCGGCAAATGTAAGGTGGGACGCGCTCAGGCTCGGTGGAGTGACGATCTGCGCAGGGTGACTGGTAGCAACTGGATGAGAGTTGCTGAGAATTGAGTTGAGTGGCGTGCGATTGAGGAGGCCTATGTCCAGCAGTGGACTGCTGTAGGCTGGTGATGAGGTGCTAGTCCTAATACAGCTCGTGACCTCATGATGTCAGAACCTATTAGTACAGATCATTGGTTCAGCAACACACAGAACTGATAATTCTCTAACAAATCAGTTCATCTTTAACTAGCACGATCAGCGACGTGAGAAACGAATTAACATTCACACTCACTTCAGTATTGAAATCACTTACACGGTCCGTGATTGGGCGGTAACTAATTATGGTTTGGCGGCCATTTTGCATTCTTGTAAAGCGTAATTGGTTTTGGAGTAAGTGGAACTTATGACAGGCTAATTAAACTTGGACCGTGAGAGATTATTCAAGTTTTATTCGCAACGAGTTAGAAGAATAGGAATGTAAATAAAGATGGTAATGGATCCATGGTGCCTGTATATCTTCTACTCAACGCATAAGGTTTTTACTACAGCAGGAAAAGAATCATTGATCAAGACCCGAGCTTTTTGCGTTTGGACGCGCAATTCTGGCCCATTTTTCCTGGTGTCTTAAAAAAAAATTGGGAAAGTGGTTGTGATGTCTATTTTTTTTTTGTTAGCCTTAACTGTCCCACTCCGGGGCAAAGGGCTACCCCCTTCCTTAAATTTATTATTTTAATAAATTATTAAATATTTTCTTGTTTTAACAAAACTGCTAACCGTATTTCGCTTTCTAGTCATTGGTAATTTCAAATGGGTCCAAATGGGTCCATTGAACTACAGTGGTTAATCGATCCTTATGCAAACATAATTTAGCACAGAGGTTAACGGCAGTGTTAGTAATGTGCAACATATTGTCTGTGGCAATGAGTACCTATTGGTCAGCTATATTGCATTCTAGGCTGATACAGGTTCGATTATATTGCTTTGAATTGAGAGAAAGAATTCTGATTTACTGACGCAATTTATGTTAATTTCAGCGAAGACGTCATCGACTCAGGAAATATTATATCACATAAAAGAGAGCTCAGAGGTCCGCACAATAGGTTTTTTTTTCCATTCTCTGCTGTCTATTGTCAAACAGTCCTATGGTCATCAAAAAAATTAAAAACTGACTTATTCAAAAAACAATATTTCCTTTTTAAGGAAATATCTCGCCGACTGGTCGACATTTCACGTGACCAGAGGGCTGGCTCTTTCTTTGGTCAAAGAATTAGCATTGCCATTCAACGTGGCAATGCTGCCAGTCTTCTGAGCACGTTTCCGGATGACATCGATAGGACAGTACTTTGACGCTTAAGTATCCTATTGTTGTCGTTGTATATTTGTAGGAACTTACTTTTAGTCTTCTTTTTTAGCATTATTTTAGTTCTATTTGTAGTCTGTATATAATGTACATAGTACATAAAATAACAACCATTAAAGTGCTTAAATATACAGCTTGTAACAGAAAGGGTATAATCATATGGAATACTGTGGTACAGACCATCAAACTGAACAACTTTCTCTATGGGACCACCATCGAAATCGTAAAAAAATTATCAGCTGTCCTATACAAAATTTTAATACCTACTCGACCCAAATGTATGGGACAGCTGATAATTTTTTTACGATTTCGATGGTGGTCCCATAGAGAAAGTTGTTCAGTATGATGGTCCGTACTACAGTATTCCATATGATTATACCCTTTCTGTTACACGCTGTATAGGGGTTGCGAAACATTTCATAACCCATTACTCGTACTAGAATCACAGCAATATCTTTCCCTCAAACAAACCACAAAACCAGATAACGATCACCTTAACATTATCTACTACCATTATCCACTAATAAACGACACACGGCATTAATGTTGTCACAAAACTTACAACTACCAACTACCGCAGCTGGCTAATGAACACGTTAAGTAGCAATTACCTCGGTAGTTAGCTACGAAGACATTTTACTCAGGTGTACCAGGATAGCATGAAGCGTAAAGAGTATGCAACTTTTTAATGGTTCATGCATTTAGATATTTATGTGTGATTTTGAGCTGTGTTTTGGAAATGCCGTTACCAGTTGACAGCGTTGAAGAGGAGTTTTTTGATGTTATTTTTTGATTTATTATACCTAAGTTTAGTTACTTTTGTTTATTTTATTGTTGTTATTTGTTAGTGCAGGTGTAACACGATCCTTGACAAAGCCGTAAACCAAGCATTATGTACATCAAACTAAGTAACTTTACGAAAAAAATATTGCTGGGAAACTACTACGTTTTTTGGGGTGAAAAATCACGTTTTACGGTAGGAATCAAAACATTCTGCTGATGGATGGATTGAATAGTACGGGGGTCGTGGAGGTGTTTCAAGTCAAAATATTGCATCAAAAACAGGTACAAAAAAATAAAATGTGAAAAAGTTGGAAATTTGACCCCCAATATCTCCGTATCTAGAAGGTTCCCAAGTATAGTCTAGAACAAAAAAAATATCGCAATTACTGGGAGACCAAGTGCCTGTAGCTTCGTTAAGGATCTTGTTTCACCCTTTATGTAAAGTTCAATAGAGATAAATAACAAAGACCCTTTAGCCACAAAAAAAGTAATGTTTTATTACTCACCCATCTAACACAGATTCCATATGTTTATAAAAATGGTACAGCTTGGCATCATCCTGGTAATCACCGTCCTTATCATCTTTAATTCCCCCCGTCTCTCTCTTCTTCCTCGCAGTTCCAACGTAGCCGGTATTGGCTCCAAAGATGTCTACAGGGATCTGGGTTCGATTCCAGGGCAGTTGAAAGTTGGCTTGGAACGCGTAGTTCACGTTTATACTCTTGGCTGCGCTTGGGAAGCCAAAGCCTGCGTTGAACTGTAAATGAAGAATAGCTTTTTACTAAGAGAAGAAGTGTTTTCTTATTACTTCTTACTTTCGCACTATGTTAACGTGAACGGGGCATGTTTAGATTCGTGAAGTACTGTAGGATTTGACATCCCTTGGGTAAATGTGTATTCATAGATTATCTAGGTTCTAATGATTTTATTATTAAATAAGACCAAAAAAATATTCAACGTTACAATGATTCTGTAAGTAATATTTACTATGTACATTATACAGCGTGTAACAGAAAGGGTATAACCATATGGAATACTGTGGTACGGACCATCAAACTGAACAACTTTCTCTATGGGACCACCATCGAAATCGTAAAAAAATAATCAGCTGCCCTATACAAAATTTCAATACCTACTCGACCCAAATGTATGGGACAGCTGATAATTTTTTTACGATTTCGATGGTGGTCCCATAGAGAAAGTTGTTCAGTTTGATGGTCTGTACCACAGTATTCCATATGATTATACCCTTTCTGTTACACGCTGTATACAAACTACAAATAGAACTAAAATAATGCTAAAAAGAAGACTAAAAGTAAGTTCCTACATACATATATACAACGACGATAAAGGACTCTTTGGTTCTAATTGTAGAAAGAAAGTTTACATTGACCAATTTTCAATTATGAGTTTAGACTTATGACTAGGCAATTTACAGTCCACCTTAACTGAAAATGCCTTGATCAATTGACGTTCTTCCAGGGTCGCAGCTGCCGTCAAAAAATAAAGGCCCGGAGAACACAAGGGGGACCTATAAAATTTTAAATTCAATCTTCGCCGCGTTTTATTCACAAGTGTGGTACGCTTACACTTAATGCGACCGATCATCCATTCGATAAATGCGATTAATTCCTCACTTCGAGACCACGCGACGAGGGCGCTTATTTTTTGCCAAGAACCACATGATCGGATTATGCTGCTATATTTCGTTGCAAAGGGATCCCCTAACTCAGTTACCTTGTCGTCCCCTTTTGCGACAAAAGGGCTCTTTTCTCTCTCAGTGTATTGAAAGCTAAAACAGCCAGCATTTTCCCGAATATAACGTATTTAAGTTATGATATCTTTTGTGTATGGTGACTTATTTGATATTCAGAACAATAATGTAATTCTGTAAATATCTTGTTTGTGCTTTGGCAACACAGACAACCTGTAATTAAAGCAACGCCAGTGTATCTAGGCGCATTACTTTGTGTAATTTATTTCATCACCACTGCTCTCAAAACGGTAAAGGAAAACATCGTGAGGAAACCGGCATGTCCTAGAACCAAAAAAATCGAAGACATGTGACATCTACCAATCCTCACTGGGCCCGCGTGGTGGATTATAGCCTATTCCCTCTTATAGAGAGGAGGCCGTGTGTCCCAGCAGTGGGAACATTATAGGCTGATTATGCAGTGTATCTCTGTTTTATAGAATTGTATGATATCTGGCTGGCGTTCTTGATTGTACATCCAAGATATGTATTTGGCGAACCATGCGTATTAAAATATTTGTTCCACTGGCTTTTGCCCTGCAGTTAAAGGCGGGTATTATTGTAAAACAAATTGTTTTAAAACGGATTGTCAACACTAATAACCAAAACTGATTGATTCGGTTTTGCGGATTTCCAAGATTCAATTATTTAGATTTACGAGTATCATTCAACTCGATAATTTAGATTGCAAGATTGAAAATCTATTTTCATCTGAACCTAATTGGTCCCACAAGGAATTCAACGATACGAAGCACCCTCTCGCCAATACAACATTAACACAACCACAAATTAAGCGTCGAAATCAATTACACCGTACACTCAAACATTTATAATTTACTGCGAATTTCTACAAGTAACTGACTTAGTTCCCGGATATGTTCGCCGAGCAATTTTCCAATAAATAATCACGCGGTACTGAATACCAATAATATGACATTATAATACGATGCCTGATTGAAGGAAAATACGACAGTATTATGGTTTAAGACTCTTACACGTGTTTGGATTTTGTCATTGAAACGGGGTGGAGAGAGAAGGGAAAAGATCCAATGTATTAAGGTCTTACATATCAGCTGTAATTACTTGTGTTAAGGGGATCACAGTATTAAGCTTAATATTATAAGCGCATCTCAAAAATCTTCAGTTGTCATGGCCTAGATCCGAAAATTTGAAGATATGTTGCCTATTTAGTGGACTATTTAATTTTATTTATTAGGGACATAAAACGGTTACATGATACAGAAATAAGCCCATGACCCACATCACAGGGAAGCAGAAGCAGAAACCTTTGGCCCAGCACTGCAACCACTTGGATCTACGAGTATATTAGACTTAACTACTACATAATGAGGCCTATCGTTTTTGAGCTCACCAGATGGTGCTTCTGTCGATTAAGGTCCTGTCAATAATTCTATTTTAAACATTAAAGTACCAATAACTTCATAAAAGTTTATTTTATTACGTTTAACAACATAATGTAAACTTCAGGTTCATATATTTACAATATTCTCCCTAAAATTAGCAAGCATGACACATTTAAAAATCGTTTTACCTCCAAGTACTGACAATTAAGATTCCAAGTTGCTACTTAAAATCGTCAAGTCATAATTAATCAGGAATGGCTCAATCTAGACCACAATCGTGAATTTTGTAAAAATACGTGTTAAAACAGCACGCAACGCGCGAACAATCGGTGACATCTGACATTCCGGTGCCCCCGCGCTACACTAGCGCCTCTAGCAGCGAATTCATACGAGATAGCCGTCTTAAGCTAACTACGTTTAACTAACAGTTCGCGACATATTTCAATAATTTGAAGAATGCTCTATGACTGGTAAATAAAGTTTTAGCAACGTTCTTTCGCAACCCCGCTTAGAATATTTAAGGCTATTATAAGTTAGCCGAGGATGTTTATCGGTAGCGAGCTGTGGATGAAGACGCTTTAATTATAGCGTATTGATGATGGGATGTATTACTTGTTTTCTTTTTTTTTCTCATCTTTCTAACCAGATTTTTTACGATAGTTTTCAAATCATTTATACATCTTTTGCTCAGAATAGTTACAGCACTGTTGACAATATTTGTGTCACTTGTTTAATTTACTATTTTACGATATTTTCTTACCTTTGTTGACATTATTTTTTACCTATTGTTTGTGAATGTGTGAACATTGTAGGCTTTGTAGATTCCCAGATGCTTGTTAACTTTTGTTAACTTTTTATCTTGTTTTACATTTTTTGTGTAGTAAGCAACGACTTATTGTCGGGCCTGTGCTGTCCCCCCATACTTAAGTACTAATGCTGTAACATGATAATATTGTAACACCAAAGATTTGAAAAGAGTAACCATGGAGTTTCTTGCCGGTTCTTCTCCATAGGAAATTACCAACCCGAACCGTGCACCTTTTTGTCGACGTTTTATATCTAGGCCTATATACCTATATAAAAGTGCCCATATAGGCAAGAAACTCCATGTAGTAATAAGAAGCTACTTTATCCCCGAGTGCCATAGGCTATATTTACGACGTGCCCTTGGGATAATTTACGAAGAAAACGCGAGCGAAGCCGCGGGCAACATAGTAGTCTTAAATAAATAGTAATCTGATAATGAATTATTTCCTACATTTTGATTCAGTTAGCAGTCCCTAGACGCCCCTTACGAATACTGATTGAACTTCAACCTATTATGTATTCTGTGCTGCAACTAAACTACGACCAAGGTATGTACATAAGAAATAAAAACATACAACACGTTTTAATCCGCGTTTTTACCTTCAGGTACACCCACATTTCTATGGTCAAGTTTGAGTCCTTTGCAATAGGGGTAATCCTATTGTCATCAACCCGGCATGATATTAGACTTCATTCTGCAAAACCAAAACGCGAGTCAAGCCGCGCGCAACAGCTAGTAATTTATAACAATAAAAGTTCTAAATGTTTCGTCTAATCTGGCGTCGCCATCAGCTTCTCCCAAAGAGGAGGTAATCCCAGAACATCCGGCTTATAAACTTTTTGCTGATAATTCCTTTTCATAGAAAAAAACAACATACCTGCAAAAGAGTGCTATTTGGCCACAGTAACTGTCTTTTACTCCTGTGTAGAATACCATCGGATAATTCTATCTCTTTTCCACTTATGGTGAAAAGAAGGTTGGATGCAATAGTAAGTGAAAAAAGGATATCTTTGGATAACATGATGTTTTTTCAACGCATGCGCCTTGAGTGCGCGTGAGTTGCCGAATTTGAACGACACACTACGTTAAGTGACGGTAATAGTTTTGTATATCCAATGGACATTGATAGAGATAACGTATATCTCTTAATCCGACTTAAAAATAGGTGGTTCTGTACATATACTTTTACGAGCTTTGCAAGATTTTTGGGTGGATTTAATATTTTATTTTCAATTTGCCAGACGAAGCTGGCCAGTTATCACAAAAAAACAATCATGAAGTTTTTAAATAAGGTAGCTTCAACAAAGCCATATTTCATTGGTCCATGGTGAAATTTTTATCGTAACTAGGCAAAACTTATTGTATTGTATTAAAGTTTTCTAATAACAAAAACAACAAGCTTTTTATGGAATATTTAACGGTCGATTAAAATTGATACGGTAATTCAAATCCAGCATTTGAATTCAGTAAGTAACACTAAATGGAAATAAGGTGACCAATATACAGGATGGAAGGCGTAAGAAGGAAGGTGGTCTGCCCAAGACAACCTCACAACCTGCAGCTGGCTGATTCTGATTGGGTCCAATAACTTAAAGGGCAGGCCACACCGCCAGGTAGTGAGAAAACCGGGCTAGCATCTTTTCACATCTTTTCATACTTCGGTTCACAGCGCGAACTACCGAAAGCGCCGAACCAGAGTTTGGGGGTATGGAGAACAGGGTGTAAAGTTCTTCATCCCCCATAGGATAGGGAGGATCCTCCGACCAGACGGGTGTTGTGTCTGGTGGGCTACAGCCCCACAGTTGTTGTCGGGTTCTGCTATATAGTCTTAAGTCGCGGATAACTTTACTTGCGCGATGTAGTATTTAGATATATTTCGATGTTTAGTTCTTCACATTGTGTCATTGATGGTGCTGTAGTACTTTTTGTTCTATGTTACTGTAGTACTCGTTGTAGTGCCGCTACAAGAGTATGAAGAGAAGAGAAACGATGCTCTTTTGGCTCGCTCGCTCGCTTGCTAGCTGGCAGTGTGGCCTGCGCTTTAAGGCTTGATTGAAATTAATATTTATATTGATAGAACGTGTCGTCACAATGTTTCCGGTACCAGGACAAAAGAGTCCTGAAAATACCTATAAAAATTATTAGAATACGATTTAACCAGGGACCGAAAAGGTTACCGCGTTTATTATAATCCAGATATTTTTTAATAAAAGGTGAAAACCCTTAGCCTGTTATAACACGCACAGAGTTCATTTTTGTTAATAAAAATATGCACTTTATCTCTTCTGTTCTGGTTAATCAGCGATATTTAAATTGTTAACCCATATATCACAAGGTAACCCGTATAATGGTTAATTAATAAAATGGGTTATAGTTCTAACCGGTTAACGTTTTAACCCGATTAATCGGTCCCTGGATTTAACTATAACTGCACCGCAGGTTGATCGGGATGTCACGACATTACAGGAATATCTTGCGTCGATATCTTGTAGTGTCAAAAATCATGTTTAGTTTCCAAGTGATACAGTTTACTCGCCCACCTTTGCTAGAAAATATAATCAAGTAACAGCCAGGAAATATAATCAAGTAAATAGCAACCATCGTTTTATATGAGTTTTGGACGACTGATGAAGCAACTCAGAACATTATTTAGTTCTTGACTTGGTAAACAAACATGGCGCAGTGACATTCGGATTTTTGAAAATTAATTTCGTGTTTATTTATTACTAACTGAGCAGCCGAGCTCAAATAGAGAGAAGGAATTTTCGCAAATGTGGGACTTAGCTAGATTGATTTTTCACACTAACTTTTATCGAAATCATTAGAGCCGTTTTCAAAAACGTAATTACAAATATTCAAATTTTGCTCATTTAATAGTATAGGATTTGTAGCAGTTTTTGATGTAAAAGACAAAGATACCAGATATCACACCTAGATTGTTTATCAAGTCGTGATTATAAGAAAAAAAAAACTGCATTTAAAAAAAAAAAGCGGCCTCAGAATGAGAAATAATCCAAATGTTTTTTTTATGTATTTTTTTTTCTTTTTGTTTCTTTGAAAATAAAGTCCAACATACCTGTAAAACGGAGTTGTTTAGATACAATAAATGTAATTGTCTTCTTTCTCTGTGCACAGCCTCACTAGGTCCCATTTCTTCGGCATTTGAAACTAAACATACTGAGTTTAGTAGTGTAAACGTCAAAATATTAGGTAAAGTAAGCATTGTGCGTCTGCAACGATCACAGTGGAGAGGGGCACTAAAGACAATGAAGTTCACACGTTTACAATTACGTTACACAAAGGAAATAGATGGTGCACGTTATATGTTTACGAGATCGAGAAGTAGGGTTGTGAATTTTATAGGTTTTTTTTATTTAAACTAATTTGCTTGATATCGATTTTATATAGGTACATAAATTTGTCCATATTAATCTATACTTAATACTAGAAATCTGAAGAGTGTGTTTGGTTGAACGCGCTAATCTCAGGAACTACTGGTTCTAATTGAAAATATCTTTTAGTGTTGGTTAGCCCATTTATCGAGGAAGGCTATAGCCTTCCTTATTAATTAGTTTAAATTAGGTTAATATAGCCTATAGGCTATGTACTATCACGCTACGACCAATAGGAGTGGAGCACCAATGAAAAATGTTGCAAAAATGAGGAAAATAGTATTTTTGTAATAAAATAGGGTCTGCTTCCAGACTAATAAAAAATAACCAATTTTAGGACCTATTAGTTGCATGATCAATTGGGACAGGATGAAATGATTTTTGTATAAAACACAAAAATAAGTTTGGATGGTTTATTTTACTTAATAGTAGGTAAACAGATGTCTTAGGTACTTATTTAAAATTACAAAAATAAAAAATTAAGAAGTGAAAATATTTTGCGCAGTTTCTTTCAAATACGAAACTAGGTATATCCGGATAGCAAGCGATTCCAAGTAGAACACGTAATACGTCAATTTTAAGGTACTGTCTCGTGACTGTTTGTTGTTGGATAAACATATTAGTGTGGCGGGGGGCGGAGTCATGTGACTTCGAGATTTAAAGATAAAGCTGGGTTCATCATGGTGCAATCAGGATGTCTATTTCTGAGTGACGTCTGCTTACGCGCGTGTCTATGTGTGTGTGTAGGATACGCTTGTGGTTTCAAGATAATCGTGTTTATACATGTAAATAAAGACCATCATCTGCCGAGCCTTTTCTGGATTATCTTGGGGTCAGCTTCCAGTCTTACCAGATACAGCTACCACCAGCAGCAGAAGCAACTACCAGTATTGTAAATGTAGCGATCTCCGCAACCCACTTACTAGGTTATATGATACCCTCTGGTAACACTGTTTGCCAGACTTACGAGCTTCGGACTACTAGAAACGATTGTCAAAGATCTACAAATTGAAAACCACTGTAAAGACCACTATTTAAAAAAAAAAAAATCAGTAGGTTTAATGTTCATAATGGATATCGATCACAGTTCTTGATTAAAATTTCTTATGAGAGCGTCTGCCTACTTTAAATGATATTGCAAATCCACTTCGCTCCATTTAGTTGATTAATAAAATAAAAATACTAAAAATTTCAGAAAAAAACACTGATCCAACTCCAACCGCCAGAATCCAGAATTACTCAAATCTACTACGCAGTGTGAACTCCACCTTATAATGCCAGCTACTGTTGAAGTGCATTGACACCTTTTCCATCAACAAGCCGTTGATACGCGATGCCGACACACGTGGAAAATGTGACTCCCTAGCTGCTTCCTGATTGGTTGGTTCATGATTAAAACTTAATCCGGAAAAATGGGGTAAGATAAAGTAATAAGGTTTTTTTAATGGTAGAGATTGTCATTGGTTTTTTTTTTTATCTTTAGTGTTTTTTGATCTTGTAAATTTATGTTTTCATGAAATGACTACAGAAAAACTATCGATTAAAAAGGAGGTAACTCACTAATCCATTTGGAAGAACTTCTTAAGGAATCATGAATAGCTTTGAAAAATCATACATAAAAAAACGGGAAACAAGAAATGATAATATAGTCAATGCATTATGATAATTAAGTTAACCATCAAGTCATGTTTTAGTCAACAATAATACTAAACGCTCTACTAAAAGCGCAGTATCATTGTTTTCTGAATTCAATCATACGATCGAAATATTGTGAGATTTTGTTGAACATTTATTTCAGTTATGCTAATGCGTCATTTTAGTAACAACAAAATCCAGTTTCAGCTGGAATATTCCGGCCCTGCTGATGATCGTAGTGAGTGTAGCCGCTGACGACGAAGAGGAACACAAAGCGATGGTGATGAAGCGGCAGATCAACAGTCTTCCACTAGTATATCCTCAAGGAGGAACTTATAAGGTACGAAATCTAATGATAGATACCTATCACTCTTACTGGGGCCTTAGTCTGCTATTGCAATAGTGTCAGAATGGTCTATCATTGATTTAATAAGGCCCCGCGCAGACGAATTACCCTTTGTACGCACGTCAAACGAGTTTCGAACGCGCTTCAATACGCCGTGGGCTAGGGGCCTTATTAAATCAATTATAGACCATTCTGACACTATTGCAATAGCAGACTAAGGCCCCAGGTCACTCATTCAATGATCAGAACAACACCACACCTGTTTTGCTCAAGGCTTAGATATTTTGTTCATCTTTAATTCAACTAATGTGTTTAAGTTATTTTAATCACATTAGTTGAATTTATTATTTTATTGCCTTGCATAGAAATTCACACATCTTTCAAAAACAACAACAGAAACAAACGTGAACGTAAGACAAATCTATGATAAATCTGCTGTTGTCAGGATTAAAACCACTCCGTGCCTGATGTTATGTTTTTATTATGAAATTCGCGCGCGCGCGCCTGTTGTCTATCAGCTGTTAGCTGCGTGACGGCGTTCTGTCTCATTACTCGTACCGTGCAACAGTGGGTAGGTAGAGCACCTGCGCGGCGCGGGATTTTAATACGGCTGTTGTGTTATTGTGATAGTGAATGAGTATAAAAAAAATCTTTGGGGAAGTGGTTTGTTATCACGAGTACAATCACGTGTTTAAGTATCGGTCACTAATTAACAGTCACCATATGTATCTGGCCTCCACAACACAGTTCGGACTTGGTAATACTATACCCCCTGAGAAGACTGCTTTGCAGACTTTCGGGCCTGCACTGACTACCTTTAACGCCTATCAAAGATCTACAAACGACACCCGGGACCAACGGCTTAACGTGCTTTCCGAGGCACAGAGGAAACTCGATATGTAATGGGTGGTCACCCATCCACGGACCAGCCTAGGCAAGCGCGGTTAAACCTGAAGATTTACCCGAGCGGCGATCGAATAAATTAATTGTCACCTTCACCTCTCTCCTCAGCTGATCGTAGGATTCTCAGCGCCCATCCACGCAGAAGACTACATCAGCTTAGCCTTCGCAGCCAACTTTCAGTACCAATACGTGCAGTTCACGAACATAACCCAGCTGTCGCAGTACTACTTCATCAAGACCGTGTCTAGGGAACAGAGGGAAGCTGATGTGGCTGCCAGGAGAGATGAGAGGCTCACGTTCTATACTGCAGTCGCCGATATGTTGAAGTCGTGAGTGCATTTAGTACTTATTTGATGAAGAAATACAATTTTTTTTTTTTTAATACATACAAATACATTTTTAAAACTAACACAACGTTCAGTTTGTTTTTTTTTAATGATTTTTTCATGATATAAGTCGAGTCATTTTAAAATCAACTTAATTTACTCTGACAATAAGTTGATTGTCATAGTGGTGATAGGATTAGCCAGTCAGCATGGATGCTGGCTGACTAAACAGGGTGAGCTAAACTCGTGGCGCAGTTCCCGGCTGACTCATTTTAGATTGCTATCGAACGCGCAGAAGAAGAATAAATTGATATTCGTTTTAAATGGACATAATATTAATTTGAAACATGGGTTTGAACAGACTCTACCCCATGCAACCTTCATAAAAATTACAAAAGCAAAGGGCAAACTTAAAAAGGGTTGACCTAATTACAAGGAACACGGGACAATAGGCCATGTAAATATAATCTCTTGTTCAGTTCCATAGCTGTTCACAATCACTTGACATGTGTTACTAATAATAATTTTCAGAAAAGGTGTAAATGGCGAGGAGTGCGTGTATCGAGCCATTTGTGAGGCTGCGCAGTATCCGGTAGAAGAGGAAGGTTTGGTTGGAGAGATAATTCATATACTGCTGACGTAAGTTAACACACACCATAATTATAGTTGATAACACTAAAGGCAATTGCATGTGGATGGAATGAGAATGCTATAGGGGATGTGTGGTGTAACACGAATGGATAAAATAAGGAATAAGTACATAAGAGGAAGTCTGAAAGTGGCGCCGGTCACTGAAAAGTTGTGTGGTAATCGGTTGTCGTGGTATGGACATGTGATGCGGAGGAATGAGGAAAAGGTTGAGTGTGAATGTAGATGGCTATAAGAGTAGAGGAAGACCAATGAAACGATGGATGGACTGTGTGAAGGATGATACGGCTAGAATTTAAGTAACTGTTGAGATGGCGAGAAATAGATAAGTATGGAAGAAGAGGACATGCTGCGCCCACCCCAAATAAATTGATGATGATAATCACTATGGGCAACCAAGAAGAATTCCTGAACTTTTTGGACAAAACTCAGTACTTATGTTTTGAACTGACTTCAACAAAATACGTTCGTTAAGTTCCCAAGATAACGTCAAGATCCATTCAGAAATTATAAAATTCTCCAATGAGTTAAATCATGAACTTTAAATAACTGGATGAAATTAAAATTATTAGATTATTTGACTGTCAATCTCCAATCAGGTTAGTGACTGCATTTACTCTCCATTGTGAGTATTTTACACTTTATTAAGTATCAGCTCTATATAATGTGTAAATATGGTGTCAGTTCTGAAATAATGAAGTGCATTAATTAACCAGATTTAACATTCAAGAAGAGACTCGACGATAGTTAAACAGATTTACTACCATAAACTATATGATGTGAGAATTGTATTCTATCTATTTGGAAAATATTATTATATGCCAGAAGTTAGAAGTTACCAAAACATACATAAGTGGTTTATCCAAAGTTTGTTCATGATGTTAATCTCTTACTCATCATCACACTACACCACACCAACACACACACCCACCACACCATTACGGTGGAAGAGATCATGCGTCAGAAGACCAAGTACGTGGCGAGAGTGTAGTTGCTTTAGTCTCGCCGCAACGTCAGCTATAAGGCGTTCGTGGTGCGAATGCCATCGTGTTATCAGCACCTCGTCATCTTAGAGGACTTTTGGCCACAGGGAGTGGTGTAGGTGCCGCATGAACGCGCAGTGACATAGTGCACAAGTAGAATATTACTATCATAGTTTTAAGGGTCTATTTACTAACAAAAATTGTATTTGATTAAATTTAAGTCAATCTGTAAGGTATACAGGGGGTAACAAGACTCTTCACGAAGCCATCAACCACGCATTATGTACATCAAACTAAGTAACTTTACACAAAAATGATTGCCTGGAAACAACTTTTTTTTTGGGGTGAGATTCGCAATTTGTAACGCACTAAAAAAACATTGTGGTGATGGATGGATTGAATAGGATCGTGGAGGGGTTTAAAGTAAAAAAATTACATTAAAAACATGTTACAAACAAAAACTCGTGAAAACTTTGACCTCAATATCTCCGTAACTAGAAGGTTCCCAGGTATAGTCTAGAACAAAAAAAAATGATTGCAATATCGGGGAGAATAAGTGCCTTTCGGCTTCGTTATGGGTCTTGTTCCACGCTTTATATCTATGGGCCAAAGTTGCCTGACAATAAATTAATGTTATTGTTGTAAATGACTAGGATTTCCATCACACTACAACGCTGTATGATCATGTCACGGCTTCACCCACATGGAGGTCAGAAATTACTGGAACGTACAGACTACCAAGATGATAAGTATCCAAGATTAGGTTACGCTTGTTTCTATCCCGGTGTGTTAGGATTCTGGGTCTATACATTCACATCAAGGATGTTCAAAGCCACTCAACATAGCCTAGGGGTAAACACACTCTTAGCATTTCTTCTACTTGCATGTCACCTTATTTCATGAACCTATTTCTCACATTTCAGACCCGACTACGGAAGGACGCCTTTTGACGAAAAAGATGAAGACTGGGAAGACTTAATGGGAGCATACAACGATGCAGCCGTAGCTGGACGGCAGATGTTCAACTGTGCCTCTGTGTACTCCGAATGCCCTGAGGGTCAGGGGCTCATGGAAATGTTCAGTATTCTTAGAGATGAATAAGGAAGCTATGGATTATTTTTGTTTGATATGTCTACTGTGTGAAGGTGCTTTTGAAATATCATGTGGTATATGAATGTAGTAATATTGCGTTTTGTTGATGGTCCTTGGCTTTCAGTAGTTTTAAGATTTACTGGATTTAATTATGGATATTTTCAGACATTAACAATGTTCCTAATACTTGGACTAGATTGGTTACAATTAAAGAAGTAGTTGAGTGAAGTCAATATACTTGGTTTTTCTTTTGAATCTGTCGAAGTTATAGAAATAATAAGTTCAGTTTGAGTGTTCTAACTCATCTAGAACTCGTCTCAAAGCTTTGATCTTCAAAACCCCAAAACAAATAACTAACTTAAAACCAGCAATATATCTCCGAGATCTGACCAAAAGACTAAAAATGTGGCTCAAAAGAAACGTCTGGACGAGCAGTATAATCCTTAGCAGTGCCGGTTATAAAGTGTCTGAAGCAAAGCCGGGATGTTTGCCCGAACCGCTGCTTGCGACAAATTAAGTAAATCTCATATGTGAAGCCGGTCACGTTCAGGCGATCTTTTCCTTACAATATTAACATTGACTTAGTGGTCTGTCAACTATCGGTTCTCGATTGCATTTGGCTTAAAACTGTTTGTGTAAGTCTTTAACATTTCTGATGTGAGAATCGATCTGAATCAAGACTGCATAGCTAAAGTGGTTATTGTGTGGTTGTGGGTACTGTGCTGGTTTATTTTACTGCAGTTTTTATTTGCAAGAATTTAGATCCGCAGATAGGAGTTAAGTCGACAATGAAGTTTTACAAATACATGCATGATTCCGATTTTGACTACAAATGGATTAAATTAAGATAAAAGTTGTGTGGTAATCGGTTGTCTTTGTATGGGCATGAGATGTGGAGGAATGAGGTAAACATCGTCGTGAAGAAAGTTTTGAGTATGAATGTTGAGTAGAGGAAGACCAAAAAACGAAGGATGGACTGTGTGGATGGTATGGCTAGAAGGAGGTGTCTTATGAGATGACGAGGAATAGAGAAGTATGGAAGAAGAAAACATGCTGCGCCGACCCCAAATAAATAATGATATACAGGGTGTAACAGGACCCTTCACGAAGCCGTCTGCCAAGCATTCTGTACATCAAACTAAGAAACTTTACCCAAAAATTATTGCTGGGAAACGACTTTTTTTTTCGGGTGAAAAATCACGTTTTACGGTAGGACTCAATGTAACACACTCAAAACATTGTGCTGATGGATGGATTGAATAGTGCGGTGATCGTGGAGGTGTTTAAAGTAAAAATCTTACATTACAAACATGTATTTAAGAAAAAACTTGTGAAAAACTTGGAACTATGACCCCCAATATCTCCGTAACTAGAAGGTTCCCAGGTATGGTATAGAACAAAAAAATGATCGCAATGACGGAGATAACAAGTGCCTTTCGGCTTCGTTAAGGGTCTTGTTACACCCTTTATGATTTAATGGATTAGAAATATGGTGTTTCTTTTAAATCTCAGCTTTTTGGTGTATTTGGATAAAAGCCATATTTCGCTTCTTTATCCCATTTCTAAGTATAATGCAATCTTTCTCAGGAAATGAAAAATGCTAGTATTTTATTCGACTAAAAATAGTGATCTCCCCCAGGCCCTATTGGGCAATCAGTTCAATAGTAGCCGATTTAGACGCCTCGAGAATTTATTGAGTGGTCCACTGGTACCTAACTCGATTTATTTTGTGCTAACCACGCACTGAGCTTTCATTAGTCCAATCCTCGGCGTAGATGGAGATGGGAATAGGGTGATTGTACTGGTGTGAGAGGGATAAGTATAGGTTTATTTGCATGTAGTAATGATTTCGTCTTGCCTTTGCATTCTAGTTTGCCTTGTTACCCTTAAGAACATAATCTTCAGTTTAACGTTTTCTTAATTTACTAAAACTGAACATAGCAAAGTAAGTTCTTACAATTTATTCGCCCTTAAAAATACTTATTTCTACTCGTTTTCTAAAATCAAGACCTAGGAAAAATTACCACGTTTCAACACCTGAATATTAAGAGATTTCTGTGTCACGAAATGTTTCTATTGGAATTATTCTTGTTGAGAAAATAGCTCACATAATCTTGAATTGATTGTTGATCTTGATCATTTTTCTTCTTCCCTTTTTTTAATTTCTATTGATGGTTTTTCTTGATTTGATTTTATACTTACGAGGTTGTATAGCAGCAGTATCATTGCATTACAAAGTAACGCCTCATTCCATAACTTACAAATTACTTAGGTACATTACTTACATCAATATGCATGTAGAAATATGCAATGGACCCGCCTATGTTCGTTATTCGGGCATACAATATCCAAACTCTGGACGGTTACTGTGCTGCACACTCAATTTATTTACATCAACAACGTAACAACTAGAATATTTTACATAAAACCTGCAGTGAAAGTAAACTAGAATTCCGCGCGAATAATTTAATTAAAAATGGCTGTAGTCGTCGAGCGGGCATCCGGGTACAGCTTGTTAGTGCTACATTTATTATATGACATCATTAGGTGGGACGAGCTTCTCATTCTTGGTTGTCAGTTTTTTTGCACCGACTTGTTTTTTTTAGGTGTTTGGAGAAAAATTCTCCTCCTGTTTATAAAATTTGTCAATATAACAGTAAAATTTTCAACTATTATTTTTCTTTCAAATTCTATTTTTGTAAAGTGCGTTTTATTTTGGCAGTATAAATTTTTTCAATCTTTCTCCTTCGTATGATTATTTCTCCAATATTTCCGAACTATTCCAATGTGAGTCTCTTAATTTTGACACAGAAAAAGACAGAAGGATTTTTGATTATTAGTTAAGACTTTCCCAAATTGTATCATGTCTCCAGATTTTCCTTCTCTCTCTTTTTAATGAACTAATTACAGTATGTTCTAATTTCTCATCGGTCATTCTGCTAGACAATACAGTATTAGGCCTGCTATACACCTATATATACTTATGCTCGAAATTGTATCGACGTTATTATAGTCACTGCATAACCGCAAAATCGAATACAATGTTGAAATATTTTAGGAAAAAGTCTCTCGGCTTTGCTCGACATGTGGATGGATGCCGAACGGAGTTTGCCGATCGGCACAAGCTGAATATGGGCATTGTCTAAAATTTTATTTTTAGTTAAGAAACTAACATATTATAACAACAAGCCTGTAATCCCCGAATAGTTAGGCTGAGATGTACCTAATAGTACGCCCATATTTCGCACATTACGTTTTGTTTATGTAAAGAAAGTAATTTAAATTTATTTTAAATTCAATAGTTAGTTTAATTCATATTTAATTTTAAAGTGATAGGGCTGATGACGCCATCACTATAATAGATTCCTATGCACATTCAACGACTTAACACTTGAGTGACACTCTAATGACAGTTTGTTTTTAATTGGCTAATCCACATGAAGCTAAGTGCTTGATCAGACACGCAGGAACCGCGCGATTGCAAGCTGGTTGGTTCTCGCCCTCTGAACGCAGGCTTAACCGTATTTCACAATATTCCTTCTTGAGATGACGTCAATAAAGGTCAAATAAAGATTAACCCCATTTCTACAAAAATATAAATGATCTGGGAGTTTTTTTTTAACTAAAATGAAATGATTGGATGGACCCTATTCCTCGAAATCGTTTTGCACTTAGCCAAAATTATTGAAAAATGGACAATCCCCATTTCTTTGGGTCTGTTTTGTTGTATAACGAATATTGCCGAAGCGAATTTGCCGAGCCGAAATAATGTGTAGCACCCCTTAAGTATGTAGACATGTAGACATGTAGGAATGTTAGCAGTAACAGGTTGCTATTAATGTGTAAAGGCCCATCATTTACGAGCATCAGGGGTAAAATAAAGCAGGGAAATTACTTTTTAGGACGCAAATCTGTCTATTAAACTGTGAAGGGTCATAGATTCTCTAGGTACCTATTAATAATAGTTTTTTTTTGTAAATAATGTACCAAAGCCGTTTTATTGATGACTTCCTGAAAGAAACTGGCAACCAAGAAATTGCTAGATAACCTATAAAGGAAGTAATTTTTTTTTTTTTTGGAAAATGAATAGTTGTTACTTTAATTTATTTTATGAAATAAAATATTAATTATATAATCGTTAATACTTTTTAAAATAAATCTTTTATTTTTGTATTCAAACTTAAGATTTAAACCATTTAAACAAGAGAAACCTTAGATAACTTGTATCCCGATTGTAATCCACCATTTTTAACTTAGGTTCAAAGTTAAACATCGGTATACAGAGATACGTCCAGAAACGAAAATGGGCATGATGACCGGGACACTGCACAATCTTCAGCAGTTCTGTTGTGCCATTTGTCTGTGGCTGACGACTGTTGCCTGGAAAAAAAATATAATCGCTTTTAGAATTTTGGAGATCTGTGCTGGTAAAAAATATGAGTGTACGACTAAACGCCGAAAGACACTACGCCGACAGACTAAACACCGACAAGACTTTACTTCGACGGGACTCTTTGCCTACAGGACACTTCGCCGACAGGACTCTTCGCCGACAGGGCTCATCAGCGACGCAACTTATCTCCGATGATCAGAAACTTATTTGGAAACCAATTATGCTGTCATACAATTCATAACAAATAAAGATTATATCTATTTTACTATGAATTTTTATACTTTATACCATATTTAAATATGATTTTAGAATGAGTTCAAAATGTTTTGGTTCATATGTTTTCGATAGCATAGATAGGATTTACAATTCTGATATAGTTCATAAAACTTACAATTTCTAATAACAATAACTTCTGATTCAGAATTTAATTCCCAGAAATAATGTTTCAGCAGAACCTTTAACTTTTGTTTCAACCAAACCCACGTAACAATTTCCGAACGTGAATGTCCATTTTAGCGTAAAATTCGCTCGTAATTTCATTTCAGCGTTTCAACGGGCGTCACTTAAGAACATAATTTCATTAAAAATGTCATTTTATATTACCTGAAAACCATTTTTAAAAGTTTGTGGTAGATTTTTCGCGGTTCAGAGATCGTTTCCATCTCGCAAATGGCTCGGCGGACGCACTGGAAGCCATTCAGGCCGTTCCTGGGGCAATCAATTTGTTTTTGGTGAATGTTTATGGTATTTTATGAATTTATGTATTTATATTGACGTGTATGTGGAACGGGATAAAGCGGGAGTGTTACAAACAAGGTTTTAGTTTAGCTTGATAAAAGGTTATTTTGGGGAAAAGTTAGTGATAAAGTATGTTCTGTCTATAGGTAAAAATTTTGCTAGTTGAATAGTGCAACGATAAATTGATTGGTTCGCAGACCAATAAATAATGTAATTTACCAGAGGGCTGGCCTTTTTTGGCCAAAGAATCAGTATTGCCATGTTGAAAGGCAATGCTGATTCTTTGGCCATCCTTCTGGGCACTTTTTCTATTGACAGCGATGTATACGAATTTTTTGGCGCCGTGTAAAATTATTATTTTCCCATTTTGATACTTATTTTATTGCCATGTATTAGAGTGATGTAGGCAAAATAAAAGAGAACTGTTTAATTCAACGATTCGTGTAATAATACCAATAAGTAGTGTGTGCAGTTTCAATTATATAAAGTTAGGCAAGTTGCACAGTTGTATGCAGCTTGCAGTTATGTAATTTATGAATATTATAATTGACACGTTAAGATCTATAGCTAACAAAATAAAACCTGTGGCTTCTAGTTTACTAATTTAGCATTCCAGATCCAAATTATACTGCCACCGTAGAAGTTAGTTCAGGGTATGACTAAATTAGTAATAATTTATTTGACTGCTCAAAAAGAAGTGAGGATTAATCATTTTCATCAATTTTAATATGAAAGATAACTAACGCAATTAAGTATGTATTTATAAGGAAAGGAAATATATCTCTCTCCTACAGGATTCCTAAGTTATCTATTAATTTATGCGATTTGTATAACACAGCCTTTTGGGTGCAGCGCCCAAAGCATACGCATGAGCATAATCAGACTTTAATGTTCCAACTGCTGGGACACTCGTCCTCCTCTCCATGAGAGGGAATGGGCTATAATCCACCACGCGGGCCCAGTGCGGGTTGGTAGATGTCACATGTCTCCAAATTTTTGGTCCTAGGACATGCCGGTTTCCTCACAATGTTTTCCTTCACCGTTTTGAGAGCAGCGGTGATGAAATAAATTACACAAAGTAATGCGCCTGTCTGGGTACGAACCCGCGGCTTACTGTTCGTAAGTCGGGGCCGCAACCACTGGGTTACCACTGCTCTCTACGCCCAAAAAAAAACAGATATTTATTGACCTCCATACAAAAACGACCCGGGTTTGAAAAACTTGGAAAGCTGTGACATTTATAACAAGAGGTACGATCTAGGAGATTTGCCAATAGTGTTCCTCAAAACTGGAAAGAGGAGAAGATGAGGTATCCATAGGGAATAATAAAGCACTAATGATTACCGTTTCAAGAGGGAATTTTATAGGCTCTTTTCTTTGATGTTAAGCAACCCTACATGCTGGTAGGCATTAAATAAGGAAGGCTTAAGCAGAACAGTGTCGTGATGGCCCAGAGGTTAAGGCCTCGCCTCTCATGCATTAGGTTGTGGGTTCAAATCCGGGCAAGTGCCAATGTGACTTTTTCAATTCATATGTACTTTCTAAGTTTATCTTGGACATCACAGACATCGGTGAAGGAAAACATCGTTAGGAAACCTGGACTTATAAAAGTCTCATATCGCCAACCCGTCTTGAGCAAGCGTGGTGATCAATGCTCGTGCCTTCTATGTTGAGAAGAGGCCTTTGCCCAGCAGTGGCACAGAAATAGGCTGGTGTTATTAAGCAGAACAGAGAAAAAATAGAGAGAGAGAGCAAAATAGGTATTTAGTAATAAAATGCGGGTCTTACTTGTCTAACAGTGTCTCAGTATGACTATAAATAGTTCTTCTATGTATAAAATGGTTCCGATAAGGATGGAAGGTGTCTGGTGGAGTATCCCAGTTCATGCGAAACCCGAGGGCTTGCGCGAAGATCTGGTTCCAGGGGACCATGTTGATTTTGCAGTTGAAACGGAGCTGAAAAACGATAAAGACACAGCAATTAGAAATCTTCGTTATAAAAATAAAATAATGTTTTATTTCAGGCAAAATACCCAAAATTTTACTTCATACTAAATATTCAACAACAAAAATAAAATGGAGACAAATAAAATAGTAACAGAAATCATTAGAAAATCATGAAGTATCATTAAATAATCATTCAAAATAAACAAAAATAAAAAAAAAAACATTCAAAAATTCAAAACATAGACGTATGTTTAATTTTTAGTCTTAAAAATTCACATTAATTTTTTCGCTTTATTATAAGTTAGCACTTTTAGTTGGTTGTTAGTATTTGTTATAAGCATTAAACAAAAAGCATTGTTGACCAAATTGCAGCCTAAGTTCATAATTACCTGGTTCTTTTGAACCAGATAATTATTAGAGTAAGAGGGCAAGAAATGGCGGAGCCTATCTTTGATGTCTACTACTTCTAATTCCTAAGTTTTCAAAGTATACAAGCTATCATTCTAGGTATGTAGAAGAAAGCACATTTTTCATCGGTTACATTAAAAAAACGGCTGTTTCGTACAAAAGTGCAGTACCTACTTACACGATCAAGATGCTTGTATAGAAAACAGCTCATCTTGAAAAAAAAAAACCCACGAATAATTTCGATGTTCCGTTTGTACGTCGAAAAGGGACATCGACGCGTTGGTGTCCTTTCCAACCCGTATAGGAAACATGTTTTGAAGCTATATGAAAAAGTGATACTTACGAAGAAATGCGTCATATTCTTGAAACTGAGGTACCTTCTGGGACGATGACTGGTAGACTCATTAGCCTTACCAAAGTCTATAAGCATAAACACTACAAAACAAACATAGCACACCGCACACACATGAATGTATTTGTACATTTTGTTGCAAGAAAAGTACTTAATAATAATTATACGCAAAAAACAGGATTCTAATAATAGAATTAAAAGTTTGTTACCCGCTTCAATTAAGCAGGCAGTTACAGTAGAATTTACTTCATCGTTATAATTTATGTATATTGATTTAAACTTAAGTTCCAATAATAAAATGTGAGCTAATGATTTTGGCCTGTCTGGTATTTGGTGCAAATTGTATTCGCTGTCTCACTTATACTTTTATTTATGTCAATGAGTATTACGATTTTATTGGTCAAAATAAAATCCACTATTATCAAAATGCTCACTGATTCTAGCTTCTATAAAAACATTAATATTTTTTTTTCACATAATGTCTTTGCTAATAGGTTTCGTGTCTATCACAATTTCGTCCAATAGAGTTTTTTTTCAACAAAATTTTCGCTTTTCACAACACACTGTAAAGATGAGGTGTAACATAGAAATAATAAAAGCGACAATATTCGTACGGGGCCGTCATACGAGTCTAAAGGGGGTCATATTTGATGTATTGTTTATCAACAATTATTGTGTTTGGACAACGTAAACTAGTTTATTGGATGTGGGTTGAGTCGGCTAGTGTTTTAGAATGTAGCAAAGAAAGCGCGAATCGTTCAAAGATAAGGGTCGAGTTATACTTATGACATTATTGTTTTTTTCAGTCTGCGTTGTCAAGTTTTTTTAAAATTAAAATACATGATTGAGTTATGATATTGGATCAAATAGGTCTCTGACCTAGTCAAAGTCTTTGTTGAGAAAATAAGAACTGAATCATTAAATTTAAATAATTTCGCCTAGCAGTTGATCGACTGTTCACATGACCGTGAGGGCTGGCGTTCTTTTTTGCCCAAAGAATCAGCATTGCCACCCAACGTGGCAACGCGCCGCCTGCCTTCTGGACACTTTTCCCATTGACAACGATGTGGACGATTTTTTTGCCCTGTAATTATTTTCCCATTTTTATACTTGCACAAATTATTATTTTAGATCTATTTGTAGTTTGTAAATAATGTACAGTCACCAAAGGAGATAAGTAACCAGGGTCGTCGGATATAGTTGTTTAATGAGAAACAGATGGATGTTTTCGAATGAAATTTAATTTGATAAATGAACTGTTTGTGTTCTATTAACTAAAACTTCAACTATGTCGACGACCCTGGTTACTTATCTCCTTTGGTGACCGTAAATACTGAATTACAAAAAAAAAAAAAAACAAAACAATAAAAGCAGTTATTTTTAATACTACTTTCCTAGTTAAGACTTTAGCTTAGTTCCATTCCTTCCTTCCAAATAAAAGTGGGACAAACCCTGTCAGACGATATCTCGCCAATAACTCTAATCAATGTTTTATAATTTTTATTATCATGTTACCTCTTAAATGTGTAAGTGTGCACACTCCCTTCTTTCGAGTCGTGAAACGGCGTAACAAGAAATAAATTCAATAACACATAATACAATTTTGTAATTGATTTATTCCAAACCTTTGACAAAAGACACATTGATGTACAGACCCTTAAAGTCAAACAATATCTGTGTAAGGAGCAACTTGTAATAGCGATAAGGGGCATGTAGACAGTGAAGTATCACAATCTTCTGTAGTTGTATTGTGCCATCGTTCAGTTGAGGTTGATATTCTCCTGAAATACAAAATACATGAGTAAATAAATGAGATAATAATGTACAAGGAAGAACATAAACTTGCAGAGATAGTGAAAGGGCTGGATCTTGAAGTGCAACTTGCAGAAAATAAATGCAAAAAAGAAAAAAAAAAAGAAAAAAATTAACTAATTAATTAATTATTAATTAATTTTTGTAAAGAATTATCGCATTGGAAAGCGCAGCGTGGGACGGCCACCTGCCAGATGGACCGACGACTTTGCTTGTTGGAAATCAATTGGGGAGGCCTATGTTCAGCAGTGGACAACAACGGGCTGAAATGATGATTATGATGAAATAATTATTAGTTGGGGTTGGCTGCTAGTCTAACTGAATGCAGAATATCAGAGTGACTTCCAATCTGACCTCTATTGACTGGACTGGGAATACTATCCCTAGAAAGAGGAGACTGTGAAAAATGAGGAAAATGTATGAGTAGTGGAAGACCAAAGAAACGATGGATGGACTGTGTGAAGGGTGATATGGCAAGAAATGAGGTGTCCGATGATATGGCAAGAAATGAGGTGTCCGATGATATGGCTAGAAATGAGGTGTCCGATGATATGGCTAGAAATGAGGTGTCCGATGATATGGCTAGAAATGAGGTGTCCGATGAGATGGCTAGAAATGAGGTGTCCGATGAGATGGCAAGTAATAGATAAATAAGTATGGAAGAAGAAGACATGCTGCGCCGACCCCAAATAAATTGGGATAGGGATCAGGAGAATGATGATAGGAACACTATCCTTATCCTCTACTGCAACAAAAAGTATTTTATCAAAAGGCGTTTCTGCCGAATGCATTAGCAGGAAACTTCATTTGATAACAGACTTTAACTTTCACTTCAATACAAACTTAGTCACGACCAGATGCAGAAATAATGAATTACTCTCAACCAGTTCCACGATGCATTTACATACCTACCTACATCTTTGTTTTTCCATTAGCATATAAATAAATCCTACTACAGAATCACCATACGTGCATACAAAATAATGTTATTACCTAAAAACCATTTTTAAAAGTATGTGATAGATAATGTTGGATTCCGAAATCATTTGCATCTCACAGATGGCACGTCGTACGCAATGGAAGCCGTCCAAACCGTTTCTGAAAATGGAGAAGTTCTTTTTAGTTTTAGTTCAAATATTTATGTGGTTTTTGAATATTTTGAGGTTGCTCATGCATGAATGTTTTGAGATTTTAAAGGGCGAAAAATGAATGGATAAGCAGACGTTAATGAAGAAGGCTTAACTTTCATAAATGGTACTTATTATCAGTTACCTTATGCAAAATTAAGGCCGATGGTTTTTTTACTCTTTGATCAAAGTAAGTATTCACTTACTTTGATCAAAGAGTAAAAAAAACCATTACAATAGTTTATTTGATCCACTGGTTGTTGATGTTTAAAAAAGATATAATGTACATATACAGATGATAATGCTAGCTATTTTAAAAACATTTTAGCATTGTAATTTAGTATTTCTTCTGAGGGCCGATTACATCATTCAAACTGAATGCGATCAAGAGTCGTCAATGTCATAATTGTTACGGAATATTGACTGTAACAGCGATTGGTATAGATATGCTGATCGCGATCAGTTTCAATCGTGATATTCTCCTCAGTCTTTATATTTTTATAATCAAAATCTTACTTCTAACAAATAATTAACTAATAACTAATTCTTACTTATCCAACAGCGTTTCCACATAATCATAAATTTCCCTGCGGTGTATGCGGTGGAAGGTACGAAAATTAGGCGAAGGAGCGTCCCAATTCATACGGAACCCTATAGCTTGCGCGAACAGCTGGTTCCAAGGAATTATGTTTGCTTTGAAGTTGAATTTTAGCTGAAAATTTTAAGAATATTGTTGGGAATGGTTTTGTAGTATACATTGTTTAGAATTAAATAGGTGAAAGCGTATAATGAGAATATAGAAGAGGTTGTTTATTACGTAGAAATTGTTTCTACTCAAAAAAAAGTTTTGAAGTTTTTGCCATAGGCTATAATAATATTTACAACGAGCCCGTGGGATAACTTCCGACCAAAACGCGAGCGAAGCCGCGGGCAACAGCTAGAGTTGAATAAATAAAATAAAGTAATCTTAAAACTCACATAGAACCTCGTCATATTCATGAACGATAGGTACCGCCTGTTTCTGTGTAGCGCCGTCTTTGTGTCATTAGCCTCGCCGCCATCGATTAGGATGAATGCTACTACACTTAGGTAGCATATCAACACCAATGGAATGAATTTGTTCATGTTTGTCTGTGTAGTTTTGCTGCTATAATGTGTATACAGGTTTATAGTGAGTTCATTCTAAAAGTTCATATTTTTCTGAAAATAAGGTAGGTATCTAAAATGGTAGATCTATATATTAGTCTTTTATTTTTGTGTATAAGAATGTAACAAAGGCCTAAAAAATAATTGCAGAAATATAGTCTACATTTATGTAGGTAAAATAAATACTTAACGGATAGGTACCTACATGATCAGGTAATGCCAATTGGATTAAACATTCACTTTACATCGTGATTTTGAATCCGTTATAAAATATCAAAAGAGAAAAGCCTTGGTACAGGTCATGAAACGTTTCTCTTGAAAATTTAATAAGGTCAATACTAGTAAAGCGTTAAGAGACATAACATTATCCATATAGGTTCCGTATAATTTATGCTAGCACTTACCAAATTATCTCTTTTCGTTTTATAAATGACTAATAGATCAGATCTAGATCTCACTTTTGAAACAAAATTGCAAAAAGTTGATTATGACTATGGTTCTAACTAAAATAGTTCAAAAGATAGTTATCTGAATACGAAAGGATATAAAAATGCCATACGATAGGACTGTAAGAGAAAATGAACTAAACTATTTCTAGAAAGTAGGTTTTATTTGATTTTTTTATTCATATGTGGCTCTTCTTTGACCTGACTTACATTTTTTTGGTAATTCTTAGTGGCATTTATACGTGGTGTTTTAAAATTGGAAAGCCTCTTAGTATGGATAAGTACGAGTAATGCAACATAGATTTAAAACGTCAAACGATTTTAATTCTAAATAGTTTTGATGAAAATGAATGAACAAATTATAATATCTCGCTATAATTATTATTTTACAATTAAAGGATTTTCGAACACTTTGTCAATTTTAATTACTCTTTAAAAACATAATTACAAAATTTCCTCGTAATGAAGTTTAGCATATGCCTGGTTAAACATTTTTTGGAAACTGACGAGTCATACATGGAAATAACCATCCTGTATAAGAAAAGTTAACTGTTAACCATTATTTGTTAGTCGTGATCAACGGTACGTTAGCCGCGGATAATCTTGACATTGTTAACTTAGAACCGAATGCGATACTTTGCTTTACATCTATAGAAAAAGAAAAATAAAAAGAAGATTCTGAAAATAAAGTTTGTACAATAGTAGAAGACGAAAAACTATCCAAAATTGGAAATATAAACAAAAACAAAGAAGAATCTGAAACACTAAAAAGAAAGAAAGTTAATTCAGAAAAATGATAATCAAAATGAATTTAATAATTAATTTTGCATTGCTATTAATAGCGTTAGGAGTTCAAGGACAAATACAAGTAAATGATACAAGTGATGACATAGAAATAAACAAGAAAAGTGCAATCTTGTCCAGGAGGAAAAGATTCATCATATTTCCTGAAGGCAGCTCTCTTCAATTGGGTAAGTGTTAAATCAAAATAAACAATATTTAGTATACAATGTTTATAGAACCAAAAATTCGAAGACATGTGACAACTACCAACCCGCATGTGCCCGCGTGGTGGATTTCAGCCGCCTCCTGGTCATAGAGAAAAAGCCTGTATCCCAGCGGTGAGAATATTATAAACTTATGTTATTATGTTTGTAAGTCTATGGTTGTAAGTGTTAAATCATAGATGTTACTTGTGACTGTATTAAAAAATATTTTCAGTCAATGTCCATTTGTAAAGATCAGTATGCTTAACGACACTCTTTATAGTATTTCTATCAATGAATAGTACCAGAAAAATACGCCAAAACATGTCACTAAATCCGTACTTCCCAGCTCAGCCATTTTTAATTCGCCACTCGTCCGCTCAAATCTGAAGAGCCACAAACATCTAAACAGCATATTGGATGCGGTGTGGTCGTCCATTACCAGCGGGCAATTGCACTGAGCTCCTAACAAATGGACCTGTGACGTAATATGTTCCTCAAAACACGGACAACGTTGTTATACCAGATTCAGTCGTATCATTTATAAAGTAAATCCTAGTCTAAATTAGGAGATGTTGGAGTACTGTGGAATCTCGAACTAGGAACGTTCGTGTTTGAGGAATAATTCACTGATTTTGCCGAGGGTGTCTAGTATGTATCATATTAACTGATCCTACGACTGGTTTTGCAGTAGCAGAGTCTATTTCATAAACCAACTAATGAGTAATGCTTTGGTGTGATTTCTTTTGTTTTGTTGGTCCATCAACCAAGTGTCCAAGGGTTTAATACGAGAAACATGCTCTGATTGTTTCGGTAGTTAACGAATGCAGGTTAAAGAGAGACTAAACTTTTTTTTTCTACTAATCATACAGGGTGTAACAAGACCCTTAACGAAGTCGTCAATAAAGCATTATGACATCAAACTAGGTAACTTTACGCAAAAAATATTGCTGGGAAACGACGTTTCTATGGGTGAAAAACCACGTTTTACGGTAGGACTCAATGTAACGGACCCAAAATATTGTGCTGATGGATGGATTGAGTAATACGGGGGTCGTGGAGGTCTTTAAAGTAAAAATCTTACATTAAAGACATGTATTACAAAAAAAACAATTTGACCCCAATATCTACGTATTTCTGGAATTTTGACCCCAATATCTCCGTAACTAGGAGGTTCCCAGGTATGGTCTAGAACAAAACAAAAATCGCAAAGACGGGGAGAATAAGTGCCTTTCGGCGTCAGTATGAGTTTGGTTACACCCTTTATTGTGGCCTTGCAGCGCGGCTATTACACCAGTTAGGGAGTAGTTATTACTGTTAAACTTAATTAATACCTAAAACGTTTATTTTCCAGTATTCTGCACCACATATGCCATGGTCTTCAGGATCGGAGACATTTTTCTGTACGGATCGACAGCTGCGTTGGCTTGGGAGTTGCCTCAAGACCCTTACTCACCATTCAACCACAAAGCTGACCCTCTCCATCGGAGGGTAGACACTAAAACCATATACTACACTGATGAATATGGAAGGGTTATTGATAAGAAGCCGTATCACAGGTAACAAAGGGAAATCATACCTATACATTAATTGTTTTTGTATAATTCCTACAATACTTTTCATTATAATGTTGTTCTTGTTGACACACTTGCCATAATTATATTTTGTAACATAGTCACTGGTAGACTAGAGACTGGAAATCTTAATTTTGATGTCACTCTTTCGCTTAAATTCCCTGAATTATTGATCCCTTTATCAAAACGCCAAGAAGAAATTTTCCGGTAACTAAGCCGTAGAAAAACGCTCATACCTATACCAATTTAAAGGAGCAAATCAGGTAGTAATTGGTCTGAACACGGTCTTTGAAATGAATTCCGAACAGACTTGTAACATACGGGCTAACTTCTCTCAGTCTAACCAGCCCTAACACCTAACTTAGGCAAATATTACAACTTGCAAAAGCAGGATCTTAACTTACTGCCTCAGACTGGTGTGTCCAGATTAATACATTTAGAAACCATCTACGAAAAGCAAATTCTTTTAAATTCCAATATGTTATTGAATGCTTCAGGGATGATTTACTTCATGCCATTTACAACTCTTAACTTTAAAACTGAAGAGTCAATATCCTCTAACACGCCATTTTAATAAAACCCTGACATAGACACACAAATAGAATCCTAAAAACTCCCAGCAAAATTACAAACCCTAGTAGACAGACTGCAAACTATGCGGAATTAACTATCCATGAACAACTTTCAGAAAACCCATAGCGAATCCAGCGTTCGCGAAACGCAGTGTGGACTGGCCGGACAGAGAAGGAACTTTAGAGAAATTCGAAATAGACAGGAAACAGATGCATGCATCGGAAAACAAACGGAAATATTTGAACGGACGCATGGAGCAGCGGAGCGTCGAATATCACAGGAGCAGTCGCGCCACGTTGTACCAGAAAATAGAGACGATGCTACACGGGTCCGTATTATGTAGTGTGGTTGTTCGTCGTATGAAACGATTTTAGATTTTGATTGCGTCTTTTTGGTTTTGATTCTGGTTATGGCCCGTGTGTGTTTGCGTGAATGTGTGTTATGTGGTTACACCTGTACCTAACCTTTCATGTTATTACAGAGAATTAAGCGTGTGCGTTTACTTTCTCTTTTTGTAGTTACAGCTGGAACACTGGCTTTGCATCATCAAATGTGTCAAAGTCTTTCATTAGTTAATTCAAAAATAGTTTCCGTTACACAGACGTATGCTAACTACAGTTTTCAAGTTTAAAGTTTTTTACCTGTAAAGCCAAGTCAGAGGCCCATGGGCGGCATAAAAACTTTGACACCAGGTTAGGCACTAATCAAACGACTAAAAAAAGTTAAAAAAATGTCATGTTTTAAGTTTTTTGCTTCCTTTTTCCAGTCTTGGTGTGAACGGCAAGAATTGTGTACTGAAAACATTATGCCTGGTCGGTCAAACACAGGACCATCCTCAAGGCGAGTTCTTCCAAGAAATTATGCGAGCCGTTTTCACGTAAGTTTTTGTTATTGTTTAGAACTTTTGGACTATGTGTGTTATTTGTATGGGCCTGTAAGAACCTTTTTAGTATTTTGATAGAGGAAATCACCTCGCTTGACAAACTGGTTTGTGATTTAAGTTTTTTAAGAGCGTTTTTTGAGAGCGTCGGTGGCCCATTGGTGGCGGCCCCGACTTACGAACGGTAAGCCGCGGGTTCGAACCTTTGCTCATTACTTTCTGTAATTTATTTAATCACCACTGTTCTCACAAATGGTGAAGGAAAACATCGTGAGGCAACCGGCATGCCCTAGAACCAAAAATTCGAAGACATGTGACATCTACCAACCTGCATAGGCCCGCATGGTGGGTTATAGGCCATTCCCTCTCATAGAGAAGCGGCCTTGTGTGCCACCAGTGGAAACATTATAGGCTGATTATGCTAAGAGCGTACTAAAATAACATCCTTGGTGATTTGAGGATCATGAGTGGTGCTGTTTCACAAATAAAAGGACACATGAAATCGTACATACGAGTAGAAGGGACTCCGACGCACAAAAAAAGTGCTGTTAATTCTGCAAAAGTTTAATACCTACACTTTCAAAATGTATTGCATGGCAGATTTTTTTATTTATTTCGGATTCAAGTTCTCCATCCAATAGACCTCTTTGTATAGTACAGACTAGTCCAAAGTATGGTAAAGTTTTGGAGGATTTTAACAAAATTGCCAGCAAGTTTTCTAAAACTGTTGTATAAATCAGTAAAAAAAAAACGAAAATGAAATTATTCATGATTAAAGACGACAAGATTTAGCCCGAATATACATAATCATATTCGAATAATTAATTATGAGTCTCGAAATTGAATAATTAAGAATATAATTACAAAGATTTTGTTACAAGCCGCAAGTGGCCAGATTTTAAAGGAAGATATTTGATACAACTCTTGTTTGAAGGCCACCATTATTTGTAAACTTGAAATTATCTACAACTAGCCTATGCCCGCGGCTTCGTCCGCGTGGAGTTCGGTAACTATCCCACGGGATCCTAATACCGGGATAATAAGTATTCTATGTGTTAATCCAGGTTATAAACTATCTGTGAGAAAAATTTCATCCAAATCTGGTCAGTAGTTTTTACGTGAAAGAGTAAGAAACATCTAAACATCCATATTTCCTTGCAAACTTTCACATTTTTTTATATTAGTAGGAAGCAATACTTTTTACACTGTTCATTCACTGTATCTTTTGCTATGCCATCACTTTGTAAAATCGTGGCTTATAATTCTAATAAAATTGTAATTTAAAAACCGTAATAGCAGAAGATTTTTTATACCAAATTTTTTTAATATCAAAACAAATGTTCTGTTATCAAAATTTCACAGGCAGTATTACATATGTAAAGATGGCCTTGCCGTCTACTTATCCATCTGTCCTATCTCTTAGAAATACGGACGAGGTTTTTGATTTTTGTTTGCGTAGAATTATACATCGACACAACTGACGAACCAACCAACTGACTTTCGTGTTTTTAAATATTATATGTCTTATAGCATCGTATTGGACAAGTCTGTAAGGATGTTATAATTGTTGGTAAATAAATAAATAATAATAATAATAACTTTAGCAGTAATTTTCATAGAAATTCCTTCAACGACCCTATGAAATGCCTTTCTTTCGAGAAAAAATAAAGACTAATTTAAGTTCAAACCTATTTTCAGTTTACCGAAAAACTCGTTAGAAGACAAACACGCAGAATACGATGCAGCTCTCTCAGCCACCGGGTCCTGTGACGAACTGTACCCAGAATGTGACGAGCCACCGCTCGAACCAGATGCGGCGAGATTCGCTTACTAGGAGTTGCATACGGGAGACCTTTTGAAGACCAGATAAATCAATTGACGGATTTTGTGTAGTAACTGAAGGGGTAGATAAAGTAACATTCTATCACAAATAATAGTGACGGAAACGTCTAAAATGTATTGCAATGATGACGATGATGTCAGTTCTGTGGAAAGTGCTAGTAGAAATATGAAAAGCTTGACATTGATTGGCACTTTAGGCCTTCTTTTGATATTTATGAACTTTTGGATTTAGTTAGATCAGTGTCAGTGAGTGTATACAGGGTGTAAAAGGAACCTTCACGAAGCCGTCAACCAAGCATTATGTACATCAAACTAAGTAACTTTACGCAAAAATTATTGCTGGGAAACGACCATTTTTTTTGGGCTGAAAAATCACGTTTTACGGTAGGACTCAATGTAACGCACTCAAAACATTGTGCTGATGTATGGATTTAGTAGTACGGAGGTCGTGGAGGTGTTTAAATTAAAAATCTTACATTAAAAACATGAATTAAAAAAAAAAACTTTTGTAAAAGTTGGAACTTTGACCCCCAATATCTCCGTAACTAGAAGATTCCCAGGTATGCTCTAGAACAAAAAAATCATCGCAATGATGGGGAAAACCAGTGCCTTTCGGCTTCGTTAAGGGTCTTGTTACACCCTTTATGTTTTTGATAATCTAGTTTCTAGATACGCTTTCAAAGAAGAGAAATTCAAAACTAGACTTTGCACAGTCGAGTAACTACATCTTAAAAAAATGCTCATACTTATTTTGTTTAGCCGATGAAGCATCAAATTTCTATAATATTCATGTATATTATTTTTATTACATCGCGACGAAGAGTTGTTTAAAATGTTGAATTTGAAAGAGACAAAATTTTAATAACTGCTATATCTCTTTTATATCATAGCATCCACACTTGATATCGTACAAAAGTAAGCCACTAAATTGTCGCAAGTTTGTGACCTACCTATTTCAACTAGCTCGTACGTTTGAGAGCTCAAGTAACGTTGGCCGATTACTGTTTGTAGTTCCTATATAGAGTGGAATCTTGTGTTTTCATTTTTACAGACCAATGGTTTACTTTGACAATTCGCAGACGAATTAATTAAGAGTAAACTTGAGAGAAATCCAGCCATAATGGACCTTCCCAAATCAAAAACTCCCATTTTCCGGTTTTTTTTTTTTGTAATTACTTAGATATTAAATGCTGATTAATTTTAAATCTTCTCTAAGCATAAGTTTTAATTATATGAGACTTGTTTTACTGAATAGTAATATACCACCATGTTTACTTCACTGCTGAGAATGAGGTTCGATTCTCGGGTCGGGCAAAGTGTTATTGGCTTGTTCCATCAGGAATTTCGCAGTGGCGGCCACGGAGTCAGGATTTGTGCCCGGTTGATGGCAATAGGCTCGCCCCCTATTACATGAGACTTGTGGCCCCTGCCTAACCCTTCAAGGACAACAGGCGTGATGTTATGTTGTTTAGAATGTTGGCTTATATTTAAATACGTCAGTATTTAACTGTAAGAGATCGTGGGTCGTACTCGTATGTCAGAACTACGTCAACTTGGTAACACTAAAATTAATATCTCTCAATGATTGTCTATTATTATATTTATTACACTTGATATAGAAATTGATTGAAGAGTTCAATTAACTATTTTAAAGATTATTTTGAAACTAGTGGCCCGCCCCGGCTTCGCACGGTTGCAATATTATACCTTCCTCTTGAATCACTCTATCTTTAAAAAAAAAACCGCATCAAAAGTTGTTGCGTAGTTTTAAACATCTAAGCATACATAGGGACGGACAGACAACGGGAAGCGACTTTGTTTTATACTATGTAGTGATTCGATAGTTAAGTAGTAGGTACATCCAGATCCAAGACTGTTCATCGTTCTAGAAAACTGTCAAGATGTAAAGAAGGGACTAAAAGTATTAAGGAAAGGGTTTAATTCTTAAGTGTATTAGAAAGTAGAAGATTTATCTGGCAAGCCTTTCGCCGATAAATCATTGGCGATCGGCATGCCATAAGCAAGATAGTCTAGACTTTTTAACGTAGTTGGCTAATAAAACAACCATTAACAAGGAAGCGCTCATGGTTAAATAATTACAGCCGCTCGGGTCGACTTTTAGGTTAAGCCGTGCTTGCCTAGGTTGGTCTGTGGATGGGTGACCGCCCATTACATACCGAGTTCCCTCCGTGCCTCTGAAAGCACGTGAAGCCGTTGGTCCAGGCTGTCATTTGTAGATCTTTGACAGTCGTAATAGTAATCAGTGGCCTGAAAGTCTAACAATAAGTTTTAGCAAGGGGTATTGTATTACCCAGTAATAACTGGGTTGTGGAGGTCAGATAGGCAGTCGCTCTATGTAAATTACTGGTATTCAGCTGCATCCGATTAGACTGAAAGTCGACCCAAACATATTTGGGGAAAAAGACTAGTAGACTAATATTAAAAAGATTTTATGTTTTGGACGAACCAAAAGGTATATGTAAGTAAGGCTCTGCAGGTGTCTCAGCAGGTCTGCAGTTTCTGCTAACCCCTTTGGGAATAAAACGGCGTGAGTTTACGTGTGTAAGGTTTTATGTTTGTATTTTGATTTATGACTTACCTCATTATAGTGAGATCAATTGTTTTGCGCTGCGTATAGTTTGACAAATAAATAAACTAAGGCGTCTATTAATTGATTAAGTTAGAAATATTGTTCAGTATTTTGTTATAGAATAAACTGTTTATCGGTGTTTTGTTTTATTTATTACTATTCCCCAACATTTCATTCAATCGGAATTTAAAACCGTAAAACACTGCGCTCTAATAAGCCCTACATTTCTTTCTTTGTTTCTATGCAAACATTTTATGTTTTTACCATTCTGAATTGTCGCACGAAGTAACAGTAAATCAATTTACACAGTGTTAATTGACAGTTACATTTTGTGACATTAGGGTTTCAATAGTTCAAGAACGGGACAGTATATTTTATGATTCTTAACGGGCAACTCTGAATCGCGTTTTGAAATTCACATTTAGAATCTTTAAGTTTGACATGTGGCCAGTTCTAAATAAAATCCGTTAGGAACAGGTTGCGTTCCTATTTTGAAAAACGTTTTTGAATAACTGTTCGGTATTGTTCCAAATATGACCAGTATCTTTTCATATTTCTTAACGCTCCTAGTTCTACAGACGGTAATTAGTGAAAATGTAAGAGTCAATGGAAATAATACGGTAAATGAAATTCACGAGGAAAATGAAGGATCAAGAGTGTTATCGAGACGAAAGAGATTCCTAATATTTCCAGATGGAAGCTCTCTGCAACTGGGTAGGTGAATACTTATGTATATCTCAAAACCGATCAAATGCTTATGATCCGTTTTGAGATTATATTTTCCAGGTTAAAAGTGCAACTGTTTGAGTTCCTTATTTGTTTACTTTTCAAGTGCATTGAGGTTAGTTAAATGAATACATGTTTGGACATTACCTGACATTCTTGTGCTTGGACTAAATATGGAGACTGTTAATTTATCTTAATTGAAAGGTAGTTCTTACCGTTAATTGTTTACAGTTTAATTTAAAGTAACATTTCTTACAGAAATCTTGCTGTAAGTCTCTATTTTACTAATTGGTTTAGATTTATAAGCTGTAGTCACATATTGAAATTAGTATGACCTAGGTAAACTAGAGCTAATTCCTACATAATACGCTCAATTTGAAACGCTTAGTTAGAGCTTGTTTACATCAGCATGCAAACCTCACAGTTATGACTCGTACTTTACTGTAACGTGGTATTCAGTTATAGAATGAACTGTGCAACGTGTAGCTAGTACAAACGCATAATTCGCGTATCCATCAATCAGTGTTTGGAAGTCAATCGGTCTTTCATCAAAACGATTTGCAGTACAGCCGCTATATAATATATTTCAGTAGTTCATAACGATCCTAAAGGTTAGTCCTGAGTGAGGAAATTCGACTGGCTGTGGAGAGAAAACAATGTCCTTCTTGACTGTCTTTAATTTTATCAGTCTCAATTTAGTATATTGTGAAGACTAGCTATAGTCATCACAATATACTATACAATATACATTCAGAACAAACTTTTAGGATCGTGCAGATCCTTACTAAGGAAAAGGGATCCGTAAGGATCTGCAGGTGTCTTAGCAGGTGGCGTGCTGTAGTCCAAGTCCACGAGCACAACATGGTCATTCAGGGTAGAGTAGAAGGTACATGGGTCAGTCGATCCACAACCCGATGGACATACAATTATATCTGTCACAAAGATACCTGTAGCAGAATGTGCTCGCCGTGCAGCCAATAGAGACCGGTGGAAAAGGAGCGCGAAGGCAGCAACCGCAGTTGTGGACGGCCCCCATGACTACGACCACTCTGCGAAGAGTGAAAGACTAGAAGAAGATAGATGAATCCTCACTAAAATGCATCATCATACTCCTGCCCTTGTCTCAATTAATTAATACGCAGCAAGTCTACTTTCTCCATTAGTCGTCACATCAGTAGTCAAATCCTTTTCAGCCAAATCATGAATCCCTAACTAAAACTTATATGTATTTCTATATTTCCAGTATTCTGCTGTCAAACTGCAGCTGTGATCCCAATTGGCGACATCTTCCTGTTCGGTAGCACTGCTGGTCTAGCCTGGAGTCTGCCAACGGACCCTCAGATATTCCACATGTTCAAAGACAACGCTAAAGATCTGAGGAGAAACGATGATGTCAGGACTATCAACTACTTGGATGACAGGGGACGTATTATTGCTAAAGTTCCTTATAAGAGGTAAGTTTGCCACACAATTGTAATTTCAAAAGTACTGCTTCCTTAAGGGCAAAACTCTAGTAGCGAAACAATGATGACCAAGTGGTCCTCATTATGGAACCCAATTAATGGGTGTACCTGTTATAAATATAAAATACAATAAAGATCCTTAGAAGAATGATAATAACTTAATGTTCCCGGACTCAGTCATGTACTACACTCATACAAACAAAACTGATGATATTTTTCTAAATTATATATACCATTCAAAACGGTATCAAAATTGTGACTAATGTGCGTACTACACAACACGAAACTGAGTAATTCTTATTTACCCCGCCTCGGCTTCGCACGGGTGCAATGTCATACAGATAAACCTTCCTCTTAAATCACTCTTACCTATTAAAAAACCGCATCAAATATCGTTGCGAAGTTTTATAGATCTAAGCATACATAGGGACAGACAGCGGGAAGCGATCACATAACTTTCGACTGCAATCCCTATTGCCACCAACCGGACGAAAAATTCCTGAGGGAAAAACCCAAAAGCAAAATTTACCCGACCTGGGAATCGAACTCAGCGCTTGCGACCACTAGTCTACTATTTACTATAATATGCCAAACATATTTTTCCAGGAGGCTAATAGTAAACCCAGCTTTCGCCAAGAGAAGTGTAGAAGAGGAAACACTATCGTTCAAAGAAAAGTTGAAACTGAAGATAGATCGGAAGAAGATGCACGAGAAACATTTGAAGAGCGACTATCTGAAGCATCATTTGGACAAGAATAGTATAGAGTTCCATAGAAGCAATAGAGTGGACCTATATTCGAAGATTGAGACACTGTTATCAGCGTAAGTATCTGTAGATACTCGTAAAATAATACTTCTACTATTATGGACTGTTTTCATCAACTTCCTGCCCTTGTCCCATTCTATTTGGGATCAGCGTAACACGTTTTATTCTTCAATTCTCCCATGTCAGACGTTACCGCATCAATTACTCCTTTCTCTTTCATATCATTTCTCACACAATCCATCCATCTTTTCTTTGGCCTTCCTATTCCTCTCCATCCATCAACATTCATGCCGATGACTCTTTTAGTCACATGCGTTTCATCCATCCTCATTACATATCTATACCAAGACAAAAGACTTCCTTTAATTTTTTCCGTAACAGGCGCCACTTTCAAACTTCCTTATTATGGGAGCGTTAGCAGATACAAATCTCTATTCAAAGAGATCAGAGACGACAAAGCTCATACAAATAGAATTCTATATGAATCCCCTGCCTCAATTGAACCTGTTATTGCCAAAGAAGCGACCATACCCATTGAAAAGTCTCTATCTATATTTATGAATATATACTCCGTCTTCTCTTTCATTCAATGGCTTAGAATTTATATCACATTCTTCCGTTAAAGTGATACACACTTCTCCGTTGGTCGTAGCCTGGTATTGTCCTGCTGGGAATATGAGGGATAGCACAACGGATAAGTCAGCAGGTTTACTAGTATTTATTTTTAAGCAATTATTCAACCTCCATGAACGCTACGGTAACCGCTTGAATGAGTCACATGCTCAAGCGAAACGTTAAGCAACTGTGAAAAAAACACAAATAAAATAAATTGTTTATAAGTTATAACATACTATAATATACGAGTCACATTTTTAAGGCATCCACAGGGATTTGTCCGGTTAAGCAGTAGCCAGCCTCGGAGGCTGAACTGCGAGATGCCAACTCAAAAAAAAAAAAAATATATACGAGTCAGCGCGATGGGACGGTACTAAAACTACTGCATGAATGGGACGTCAAGCCTTTTCTAATGACCTTGTCATATTTTGTGCAGGATGGGGCGAGACGGACGTCAGTGCGTTCTTTACAAACTTTGTGAAGCAGCGCAGCGGTCTTCAACGCAGGGGACATTCCTTCAGGAATTTCTAAGAGCTGTGTTCACGTAAGTATCGGTTTACGCACTAATTTTCGCACTTTATGACCTTCATTGCTCTACACGCCCGTACAAACAATTCCTGCTAAATGCGCGGTCAGTGGCTCCACCTTTAGATTTTTTCTGATTCTTATTCAACGGATAAATAACTGGTGCACTCAGGCGGCTGTTATCTCAGAATTCAACCTCTTCCGAGGCAAATAACACGATGGCTTCTATGATCTTCTTGTACATTTACTGTTAGGCCAGGAACTGCACATTGAAGAGTCGGGGGAGAAAAAAAATAAAAAAAATCTGTAGAGCATACCACGAGTCAACACGACAGCACTTACGCGAAGGAAACAACAGTCACTTGACGAAAAGGTCGTCGCAAGTCGTGTCGTCTAAATTCCTTAAAAGATTTGCCAAAATTCCCTTTTATCTTTAATTGCTTTTCTCCCAATTACAGGTTACCAAAAGGCGAGGAGTTCATATACGATGAATATAAGGAGTACGACTCTGCACACGTTGATACGAACGACTGTTCGGCGAGGTATCCCGGATGTGTCGACATAGATGAATCGATAGTCATATGATTAATTTATTAAAAATAAAAAATATCGAGTACTTGTTTTGTTTTTATAATCTATTTAGTAGTATAGTTTATCAAGTGGGGTCTTTTTTTTTTTTTTCGGAGCGGAAGGTATTGTCATACTTCTACTGACCAAAACCCATCCATGTTCCTTCTGTTGCCCTTTGTCGTTCAGGGCCGCGGTATCTCTTTCGAACAGTCCCGCAGCTCTGGCAGGCATCGGTCCTTCCCGTTTGCTGACATCTCTTTGAGGCGCGCGTGGAACACGAACGCGCCGTAGACACGGCCTGTCGTCATAAGACGGACGGATGGCGAGCTAGCCCATTACTCAAAGTCCACAGGCCCGCGCCCGCGGTTGCCGGGAGTCACGTGGCCTCCGACGCCCGGGGCGTCTCCCGCGGCGGCTGGGATGTGAGGCTCTCTCCCTCTCTAGTCCCACCACCTCCTTCGCTAGCATGACTGCTTCGCAGAAGGAGGCGACGGCGTCCCATTCCCTCTCGCTTCGGACCATGGATTGAACCAGGGCCTGAAGCGAGAGGTCGCCGCCGATCGCCGCTACGAGAAAACTGTGGTGCTCCGCCCAAGCGGAGCAGATATCCACAGTGTGCTCCACCGTGTCCTCCAATCACACCGGGGCCCCGTAAAGGGCTATGAACCGCACAACCCTCGCGTGGAGCCTCCGGCAGGAGGCGTCTGGACCCCCCAAGGCCAAGAGCCGCTTAAAGGCAGCCCCGGCCCGTTCCAGTTTGAGAGCCAAACGTCACGTTGGATCCTGGGTTCGATTCTCGGGTCGGATAAAGCCGTTATTTTGCTTTTCCAATAGCAATTTCTGTCTATGTCTACGGAACGGACTACGACAGACTTTGTAGATAGATAATCTATACTGAGAAATCCCGTATGGAAAATCCCCAAGAAATCAAGCCTTCTCAATCAAGAGATGAAAGTGGTTATTTTCAACCGGAATCTCAAGAACGACCAAGGAGATACGAGTATATCTCCTTGAGGCATTTTTTGTAGAAAAAGATTTAAATGCACCTGTCACGAACGTTCACAGACGGTACTCAAATCTTCGTCCACAATACCATATATACCTAAGCATAGCTGTAACATGATCAATAATTAAATATAATAGATTAATGCTGTAGCTCTAATAATAAATAATTACAAATTTGCAAGCATTGAGTAGAAGATAACTGTGAAAACAAAAATACAGTTAATTAAAAAACGGCTTATACGAAAGAAATAAGGACAATAAATATTGTGAATTCACTGGATACAGCAAATGTCAGTTGGCCGGTACGAGTTTTTTTTATCGCTCGTAAAAACATAGTTTAAAGAGATAAATATGAATGTTTCATTTTCAGTTGTTTAAAATTAAAAATCATAAAAGGTCCAAGAATACCACCCTGTGATCCTCTAGCGTAAATCTCAAAGTGTTTTTTATAAGTGTACGCATACCTAAAGTGGTCTCGAACATTAGTCCAAGATCTGTGCAAGATAAGAAGATGCTAGGCTTAGAAGAATTATTATTACCATAATATGGGATTTTTAAAATATCATAATACAATACAGCGTGTAACAGAAAGGGTAGTCACATGGAAGAGTGTGGTACGGACCATTAAACTAAACCACTTTCTCTATGGGACTACAAAAAATAACATTACATTTTGTATGGTGCAGTTGATTATTTTTTTGTGATTACGATGGTGGTCCCATAGAGAAAGTTGTTCAGTTTGATGATCCCTACCACACTCTTCCATGTGACTATACCCTTTCTGATACACGCTGTATAATCGATGGAGTCAAAAGCACTACAGAATTTTGAAATACCAGTTTAATAAGATCCAGCGCGGTCCAATAGATGTTACGATGCTGGTCAGGATGACTCCTCTTAAACAGTTCTTGCTGCGGTTTAGACTGGTCAAACACACAAACAAACAGATACTCTAATAACACCTAATTTACCTCTTTTGTTTCTGAAAAAGACCAACATCCTTCTTGTCACTTTAAAGCTAACAGTATCTCAATACAGTGTTAATTGAAAATTTCCATTGTTTTATGACCGGGGATCTATTTTTGAAATACCGAGCTAGTCTAGTCTTACGTTTTAGTTTAGTCTAGCCGGTCCAAAATAAAATACGCAAGGTGTAGCTTGGTTGTGACTTTTTTTTTGTTGCAAATATATGTTTTGTTATCAACTTTTAATTATGAATAGTTTGTTACTTATATTGTTTTTATTAACAAAAACGGTAATTAGTGGACATTTTATAGATAATGGAACCGTTACAGTTAATGAGTTTTACGAAGAACGTATAGAATCAAGAGCTTTGTCGAGACAAAAGAGATTTGTAATATTTCCAGATGGAAGTTCTTTTCAACTTGGTAGGTATAAGATTATAGTATAATTATTAAAATTTTTAATGTTCATCATATATTAGGTATTGCATAAAAGATTCATGCATAAGTGATGAGTTTTATCTGAAGAATCAGCAGTAACGTCAGTACTGAAATAATTCTAAGGAAGATAGGACCAAAGTAATAATTATTTTTTAATATACTGTTATAGAGAGGTAATGCCTAAATAAAAGCGCACTGACGGAATTTCAACGGTCGAAACTTGAAATTCCAACAGTGCAATAAGAATTTCCAGTACCTCATGTAAATCTTAAGAAAGTTGTGTAATTCCCACGAACAATTATTCTTCCCTTTCCAGTGTTTTTCTTACAAACTGCGGCACTGATCCCTATTGGCGACATTTTCCTTTTCGCTACCACTGCGGGTCTAGCTTGGTCACTACCTGCAGACCCGAAAGTATTCTACGCGTTAAAGGAGTTTGAGAAACCTCTCCGAAGAAGTGATGTGGTCAAGACTATCAATTATTTGGATGAAGATGGACGGCTAATGGCTAAAGTTCCATATAAAAGGTCAGTTATATAAAATATAATATTATAAAGAGGTATTTGTTTGTAAGTTTGTATGTTTGTATGTAGGGGGTAATCTCTGGATCTAAAGAACCGATTTTGAAAATTCTTTCACTAATTTGAAGCTACATTATCCCCGAGTGCCAAAGGCTATATTTACAACATGTCCGTGCGATAATTTCCGACAAAAACGAGAGCGAAGCCGCGGGCAACAGCTTGTATAAAATATACAGCGATGGAATTTTATTACTACAATTTTTGTTGCCTGGGAAAAAGTGTGACAAAACATTGATGATTATAATGAATTGTTGACAATAGGGTCTGACGACCATTGAACAAAAGGAAGAAATTACTTATGTATTTTTAAACATAATAATTGTGAAACATAGCTGTGTCTCTCAAGGAAAAGACTCCGTTTGAGGATATTATGCTAACAGCGAAGTAAATTTTATTATTTTATTATGTTCTCCTTTATTCATATAAATACAAATTAGTTACATTTTTAAATATTTCTTATAAAAAAACAATATAAAAACATTTAAAAATATAAAAAATTGTTGCCCGCCGGTATCGGGAACAGGGTCCAAGCTACCGGTGGTCAGGGCTCCAGAGAGAGAAACCTCCTAACAATACGAGCCGTGTCCAGGAGTACTGCTTTCTGTATCAAGCCCTTGATCCAGCTGCCTAACGAGAGCCTCCTCAGGTATTCATCGAGGCTCTTAGCAATTAAGCCATGGGCTGATACGACTATCGGCACAATGATCGCTGAGTCCACATCCCACATGTCGACAACCTCGCGAGCCAAGTCAAGATATTTTATTTGCTTATCTTTCTCGGCTTTCACGAGGTTCTCATCATGCGGGACCGTTATGTCAACAATCATTGCGCGCCGCTCTGATCGATCCACCACCACTATATCAGGCTTATTGGCTAAAATAGTCCTGTCAGTGATGATGGATTGATCCCAGTACAATGTGATATTGCCATTTTCGAGAACTGGGTCGGGCACATACCTATAGTACGGCACTTCCGATTCCACAAGTCTGTATTTTAGAGCAAGTTGCTGATGGATAATCCTGGCTACAAGGTTGTGTCTATGCAAGTACTCTCCGTTAGCCAAACGAGAACACCCAGAGATAATGTGACGGATTGATTCACCTGGACGGTGGCATGCCCGACATATGTCAACCGTGCCGTCCTTCACAATAAATCTCCGGTAGTTATTCGTCATCATAACTTCATCCATAATTGCACAGACAAAACCTTCGGTTTCTCCGAAGAGGTCCCCGGAACGTAGCCAGGCTACGGACGCTGACAGGTCTACATCGGGCCCGTGCAGGGCCCGGAAAAAGCGTCCGTGAAGCTCCTTACTCTGCCATACCTCCCTGCGGTCGTTAGTGTCAAGCACTACAGGTTTGCGCCAGTTCTCTTTAGCCAAGGAGAGCGGGGTGAGGCCCTTGTCCACCGCGACCACATCTCGACGCATCCCCACGTCGGCTTCTAGGAAATATTCCCTGAGACTGCATATCTCGCGGTTGTGGAGAGTCTTAGCGTTTAAAAAGCCTCGACCCCCACACTTCCGCGGGATATACAGTCTCATAACCGAAGAACGTGGGTGATGCATTCGATATGCCGTCAACAATGTACGGACCTTCCTATCCAGGGCGTCTAGTTCTGTTTGAGTCCATTTCAGTATGCCGAAAGAGTACATCAAAACCGGCATGACCCAACCGTTGAAGGCACGCACCTTATTTCCGCCTGCTAAAAGACTATTAAATACTTTTTTCAGGCGGCCAAAGAAGCGTTCCTTCAACGATTGCTTCATGTCAGTAACATTGATGCCCAGCGCTTCCGACATACCCAAATACTTATAGGTTTCGGTTGCTGAGAGGGATCTAAGATTTATGGAATCCGAGAGCTCGGTTCCCACAGATTCCACAATCTCCCCTCGTTTTACATGCATGACCGCACATTTGTCCACACCAAATTCCATCCTGATGGCGCTACTGAAAGTTTCAGTTACCTTCAGTAGCTCCATCAGTTGCAAATCGTTGGGGGCAAAGAGTTTCAGGTCATCCATGTAAAGGAGGTGAGATACAACTTGACCACCTCTCCTCAACCGATAGCCTAGACCTGAATCCTCCAGCAGCGTGCTAAGAGGATTCAAGGCTAAGCAGAACCAAAGTGGACTCAAACTGTCGCCCTGAAATATACCTCGCTCTATCCTTATGGGCTCGCTATTCCTCTGGATTTGCCGACATCCTGGATAGCGAAGGACTGTCCTCCATTGTCCCATACACGACATCAGGAAGGTGCGCAGAGTTGCATCTACTTTATACAACTCTAGCACCCTCATGAGCCATGTATGTGGCACGGAGTCATAGGCCTTCTTATAATCTATCCAACATGTCGACAGATCCCTTCGGGAACGGCGAACCTGTTGGCTAATGGCCATATCAATGAGGAGTAGCTCCTTAGTACCGCGGGACCCGTTCCTACATCCATTTTGAGAAGCGGACATGATAGAATTATCATCAATGTGTTTGTTAATTTTAGCTCTCAAAATGGATGTAAGAACTTTATAGACTGTCGGAAGACAGGTAATCGGTCTATAATTTTTAGGCTCCGCAGTACTACCCGATTTATGGAGCAGGTGGGTTATACCTGTTGTCAGGAACTCGGGCAGCGACCCTGACTCTAAGGCTGACTGGAACAGGGTTGCCAGGCGAGCGTGCGACCTTGTGAACCATTTGATCCAAAAGTTGTGCAGCCCATCCGGCCCTGGAGATTTCCAGTTAGGCAACGGACGGACTGCACGAACTACGTCTTGGGGGCAGATGGTGATTGCCCCCATTTCTTGTACTGGATCGCACGCCCGCTCGACCTCCCGGATCCATTCATCCTCGGTATGGCTAACAGGCACCGACCAGATGCTGCGCCAGAATGAACACATGGCATCATCATCCGGCAGGGGCGTGTCAGCCACACCTTGGTCCGGTCGCTCCCAAGCCCTATAAACCCACCTTTCATCTCTTTGGAATGTGCGATTCTGAGTGTATCGGTCCACCCGCCGTTTATACCTACGAATACGGTTTGCCCATGCATACACTTTCTGCTTCAGGAAGTCGATGCGCTCTGTGACACGGGACATGTAGTCTCGAGGACTGATATCAGTCCCCGAGAACGCCCGCCTCACAAAACGCATCATTCTAGGGCGTGTATTGCCCTCCCTGAAGCAGATCAGTTTGCCGATGAGTGCTCTGGCCCCACCAATACGTCGTTCAATCCTGTACTGCCATGCTGGTACGGCTGGCTTAGGTCGTGTAGCTCTGTCATCAGAAAATTTGACGTGAGCTACACGACATGCCGCTACAGCCGCACAATACAGGATTGAATGAGCATCGATGAGGTCTTCGCAGTTATCAAAATAGTTTGACAACTGCGAATCCAGAACAGCCACCAGCGCCCTATTTTTGTTATGCATGGGCAAACGAGGTATGCGTGGCCTAAGGTCGGCTGGCATGAATCGATATTCCCGAATCGCACCTTCCAAAGCACTCCTCATTTCCTCATTGCACTGGGTACTTACATTAGTAACCATGTCATCACTTACGTCGTTATTGCGATTTGGTAATATGGTAGACTGTGGTGGAACCACAGCCTGCGACGGCGTGGCAATGACATGGCTACTCTGCATTTCAGTCCGCAAGCGATCAAGTACGGTGTCATCCAACATACGATTACGCTGGATGACTCGCACCTGATCCGACAGTCGTTGCGCCGACACGTTGACAGCTGGCTCAAGCACCTGAAACAGAGAGAGCATCCGAACACGGTACGCAGTCAGGTTGTTTCCTCCCTCTGTAGCCCCATAATATGCGCGCATGACATTCTCGTTTATGGAATGAGTCCATCGCATGCGCGACACATTTCCACCGGCAGCGGGGACCCTGTTCGGGGCCGGTTGGCCTCGAGGTCCCAAGCTCGCTGGTGGCCGTCCTCTTCCTCGTCGTCGAGGCGATGGTGGTGGTGGTGTCGACGGCGGGGAGAAAAACTCGTCGCTCGAGCTCGACGCAACTGCAGCGACCGGTGACACGATGCTCACGGATGTGGCGCGTCCCGGCGGCTGCGAGGCGGAGCTGAGCGACGAGCCCGGAGATGGTGGGTGTGCCTGTTGTTTGGCTCGGCTTCTGGTCAGCATTTTATGACGTTTTAGTTTTATGGCATTGATTTTCTTATATTTTCGTTATTCGTACATTCCTGTCGTGTTTGGTTTGATTTGGATAATGCTTTTTTTTTTTTTCATTATTTCGTTATTTATAATTCGTTTTGTTATGGAAATGTGGTAAAAATATTAAATAAAATTGGTTTCAGAAAACTTTATGTCACGTCAATTTGACATCCGAGCCACAGATTATTATGTTATTATTATATTATTATTTCCTTTATTCATATATATACATATAAATTACATTTTTAAATATTTCTAAACAAATTAATATTAAAAAAACATTTAAAAATATAAAAAATAGTGGTCCGCCGGTATCGGGAGCAGGGTCCAAGCTACCGGTGGTTAGGGCTCCAGAGACAGGAACCTCCTCACAATGCGAGCCGTATCGAGGAGTACTGCCTTCTGAATCAGGCCCTTGATCCAACCACCTAAGGAGAGCCTCGAAAGGTGGTCGTCGAGGCTCTTGGCCATAACGCCATTGGCCGTCACGACAATCGGCACAATGATAGCCGAGTTCACATTCCACATGTCGACAACCTCGTGTGCCAAGTCGAGATATTTTATTTGTTTCTCCTTCTCAGCTTTCACGAGGTTCTCGTCATGTGGGATGGTAACATCGATTATCATTACGCGGCGCGCTGATCGGTCTATCACCACTATGTCAGGCTTATTGGCGACAATAGTCCTGTCAGTGATGATAGACCGATCCCAGTACAGCGTGACATGGCCTTTCTCGAGAACTGGGTCGGGCACATACGTGTAGTACGGTACCTCTGATTCCACAAGCTTATACACACATCAAAAGTGTCTAGGGATCAACATATATTTTTGCAATAACTTTTCTCCTGATTGATATTAATTAAAATTTTCTTTAAGGATTCATCAAATAAAGTGTTTTCGTTTGTCACAGTAACGATAAACCAAGTCACCTTTGCATTAATAAAGAAATTTGCCATTTTCCTAATAAAGGGATTTTTGACATTTGAACCACTAACACAAAAGTTCGAAAAAAAGACTGAAATAACAGTTTTCTTTAAAATTTTATTGGGTAACTTAAACAATTAATAATCCGTGTTTCTACCGCGAACACTAACAACACAAGAACATCGGTTTGGCATACTCAAAATGAGTTCATCCAAATCACGCTGTGGAATGGCCGCCCATGTTCGTTGCAACAACAAAAAAAGGTCTTCTTGCGACTGGATACCCTCCATATTCGGCAGAGCTCTTCTCTGTAGCATATCCCATGCATGCTCAATCGGATTCAAGTCTGGCGACTGAGCAGTCCAGGGCAGGACATTGATGTTAGCTGCGGCGAGAGTCTGTCTTACAACTCTTGCGGTGTGCGGTCGTGCATTATCATGCATTAACTGAAATAAGGGACCGATTTGCACTTGTAGAGGAACGATGACGTCTGATACAATCGTCTCAGCATAAATTTGAGCGTTGAGGTTGCCTCTGATCCAAATCAACTCAGTTCTTCCGCCGATCCAAATACCCGCCCATACCATGATGGTTCCACCACTATAAGGATGGACTTCCTGGCAGGATTTTAATCGCTGTTGGCGTCCAGGGGTTCTCCAGTGTCGTATACGTCTTGTATCCGGTCTCATACCAAAACGAGACTCATCAGAAAAGCACACGAAACGCCATTGTTCTTCTGCCCAATTTCTGTGTTCAAGAGCCCATTGATATCGTATCCTACGATTGTGCATTGCTATAGGTGGTACCCGTAGCGGTCTTCGGGAATGAAGGTTCACTTCATGCAAGCGGTTTCTGACTGTTTGGTCGCTAATTAAGTTCCCTGAAGAGTGATGAAGCCTCACGGCTAACATCATGGCGGTTATTGTTGGAGCTCTTCGAGTTAAGATTTGAATGTATCGGTCTTGTCTCCGTGTGGTGCAGCGATACCGTCCTCCATGGCGCTCAGCCACGGTACCAGTGCTTCGGTAACGTGTCCAAAGTCGACTGATAACACTCTGACTTGTATTCAGAGCTAAAGCCACAGTACGTTGCCGGGAACCAGCTTCTATCATTCCCACGGCTCTGAGCATTTCTTCCCTGCTTAAATGACGTCGCCGCTCCATAATAACGTTGGTTTTAATCAGTAGTAGGGAAACAGTAGCACTAATAATGTCTTCAATGCGTTGTATGTTTTTATAGGGAAAATATTGACAGCTGATTTTCATCTTTTACTCGAATTTGATTCACAGTTCCTGATTCAAATTATGAAATGCACCAAAAAGGATCCATATAAATTTATAAAATCATAAATTTATTACAAAGCCACATCTCAATCTCAAGAAATCCACATAAAAATGCTTGATCCCTAGACACTTTTGATGTGTGTATTTCAAAGCAAGTTGCTGGTGAATAATCCTGGCTACTTGGTTGTGCCTGTGCAAGTACTGGCCGTTAGCCAGACGAGAACAACCAGAAATAATATGTCTGATGGACTCACCCGGACGGTGGCATGCCCGACACACGTCAACCGTCCCGTCCTTCATAATATATTTCCGGTAGTTGTTCGTCAACATAACTTCGTCCATAATTGCGCAGACAAAACCTTCGGTTTCTCCGAAGAGGTCACCGAAACGTAGCCAGGACACGGATGCTAGAAAATCTACATCGGGCCCATGAAGAGCCCGGTAGAAGCGCCCGTGAAGCTCCTTGCCTTGCCATACTTCCTTGCGGTCGTCGGTAGTAAGTACTACAGGTTTGTGCCAGTTCTCTTTAGCCATGGACAGCGGGGTGAGTCCCTTGTCCACTGCTACCACATCTCGGTGCATACCCACCTCGGCTTTTAAAAAATATTCTCTGAGACTGCACACCTCGCGGTTATGGAGGGTCTTCGCGTTTAAAAAGCCTCGACCCCCGCACTTCCGCGGGATATACAGTCTCATCACCGATGATCGTGGGTGATGCATCCGGTTTGCGGTCAGAAGTGTACGGACTCTCCTATCCAGGGCATCGAGTTCGGTCTGAGTCCATTTGAGTATGCCGAAAGAATACATTAAAACCGGCATGACCCAACCGTTGAAGGCGCGCACCTTGTTCCCGCCTGACAGAAGGCTATTTAATACCTTTCTCAGGCGTCCAAAGAAGCGTTCCCTCAACGATTGCTTCATGTCGGTTACGTTAATGCCTAACGCTTCCGACATACCCAAATACTTATAGTTTTCGGATGAGGAAAGGGATCTCAGGTGTATGGAATCCGAGAGCTGAATTCCCTCGGATTCCATAATCTCCCCTCGCTTTACATACATGACTGCACATTTGTCCACACCAAATTCCATCCTGATGGCGCTACTAAAAGTTTCAGTTACTTTCAGTAGCTCCATCAGTTGCAATTTGTTGGGGGCAAAGAGTTTCAGATCATCCATGTAAAGAAGGTGAGATATGACCTGACCATCTCTCCTCAACCGGTAGCCTAAACCTGAATCCTCCAGCAATGTGCTTAGAGGATTCAGGGCTAGACAGAACCAAAGTGGACTCAGACTGTCGCCCTGGAATATTCCCCTTTTAATCCATACAGGTTCATCATTCCCCTGAATCTGTCGACATCCTGGATATCGAAGGACCGTCCTCCATTGCCCCATACACGACTTATGGAAGGCGCGTAGAGTTGTATCTATCTTGTACAACTCCAGCACCTTCATGAGCCATGTATGTGGAACAGAGTCGTAGGCCTTCTTATAATCTATCCAACATGTCGACAGATCCTTGCGGGATCGACGAACCTGTTGGCTAATGGCCATGTCGATGAGGAGTAGCTCCTTAGTACCGCGGGACCCATTCCTACATCCATTTTGAGAGGCAGACATAATGGAGTTATTGTCAATGTGTGTATTAATTTTCACTCTCAAAATGGATGTAAGAAGTTTATAGACTGTTGACAAACATGTTATCGGTCTATAATTCTTGGGTTCCGCAGGACTACCTGACTTATGGAGCAGGTGGGTAATACCTGTTGTTAGAAATTGCGGTAGCGACCCAGACTCTAAGGATGACTGGAATTGAGATGCTAGGCAAGTGTGTGAACTACTTAGCCATTTAAGCCAGAAGTTGTGCAGTCCGTCCGGTCCCGGTGATTTCCAGTTCGGTAACGGACGAACTGCTCTGGCTACGTCTATCGGCGTAATTGAAATTGGTTCCATTTCTGGAATAGATTCACACACTCGCTCAACATGTCGCATCCAGTCAACCTCAGTATGACAGACGGGTACCGACCAAATGCTGCGCCAGAAATAACTCGTGGTGGCATGATCCGGGCGGCATACGTCCATCATATTTTGATCAGGTCGCTCCCAAGCTCTGTATACCCACCTCTCATCGCTCTGGAACACGCGATTCTGCGAGTATCGATCAACCCGCCGCTTATACCGCCGAATACGATTGGCCCATGCATAAACTTTCTGCTTCTGGAAGTCGATGCGCTCTGTAACACGGGACATGAATTCTTGAGGACTAATTTCAGTCCCCGAGAATGCCCGTCTCACAAAGCGCATCACACGTGGTCGTGTATTGCCCTCCCTGAAGCAGTGTAGTTTGCCGATAAGTACCCTGGCCCCGTCGATACGGCGCTCGATCCTGCGCTGCCAGGCTGGTACGGCTGGTTTTGGTCGAGTAGCTACGTCACAATTTGGGAACTTGACTTTAGCTAAACGACATGCCGCAACAGCCCCACAGTACAGGATCGAGTGTGTATCAACAAGGTCCTCGCTACTCGCGAATATATTCTTGAGTTGCGAGTCCAGGGCACACATCAGCGCCCTATTTTTTTTATGCATGGGTAACCGTGGTAATCGGGGCCTAAGTTCGGTAGGAGTGGACCGATACTCGCGAAGCGCATCCTCCAAAGCGCTCCTCAATCGGTCGTTGCACTGGCTACTTACCATAGCAACCCTATCATCTTCCTCTTCAACAATAGGACTAGAACGCATTGGGGTTGCATCAATAGCTGACGTTTCACGCGTTGGTGACTGAGGCAAGATGATACGATTGCTAAGTACCTCTGAGCGCAGCCTATCAAGTGTGGCATCGTCCAACATGTGATTGCGTTGGATGACCCGCACCTGATCCGACAGTCGTTGGGTCGAGACGTTAACGGATGGTTCAAGATCCTGAAACAGAGACAGCATCCTAACACGGTACGCGGTGAGGTTAGTTCCCCCCTCTGTAGACCCGTAATATGCGCGCATGACATTTTCGTTTATGGACTGAGTCCATCTCATGCGCTGCACACAACCACCGGTAGCGGGGACCCGGCTCGGGGCCTGTTGGCCCCTAAGTCCCAAGCTCTTCGGTGGCCGGCCTCTCCCCGGCCGACGCACAGGTGTTGGCGACGTCGGCGGAGAGAAATACTTGTCGCTCGAGCTCGACGCAACTGCCACGGCCGGTGTCACAGCACTCACGACGGGGCTGGATTCCGGCGTCGGCGAGGCGGAGCTGAGCGACGGGTCCGGGGTTGGTTGGCGTGCGCGTCGGGAGGCAGCTCTCGTAATCATTTGGTTATCATCATGAACTTGTGTTATTTTCAATATTTTTCATTGTTGATGACGCCGTTGACAGACGTCATTTTCATAAAACTGTATTTGAATTTTTCACTATTTGGTTTTCCAATTTTCTTGTATTTCCTTTGTTAAAAAACTGTTTTAAATGTTTTTAAATAACTATTGTAATTTAACTTTGTATTCAAACCAATATTTGTATTAAAATAAAAATTCCGATGATATAACCGGTGACTGACATTCGGTGTTATATTATTATTATTTCCTGGATTTAACTTTTATACAAATTATTTACATTTTTAAATATTTCTTATAAAACAATATAAAAACATTTAAAAATATAAAAAATTGTTGCCCACCGGTATCGGGAACAGGGTCCAAACTACCGGCGGTCAGGGCTCCAGAGAGAGGAACCTCCTAACAATACGAGCCGTGTCCAGGAGTACCGCTTTCTGAATCAAGCCCTTGATCCAGCTGCCTAACGAGAGCCTCCTCAGGTATTCATCGAGGCTCTTGGCAATTAAGCCCTGGGCTGATACGACTATCGGCACAATGATCGCTGAGTCCACATCCCACATGTCGACAACCTCGCGAGCCAAGTCAAGATACTTGATATGCTTATCTTTCTCGGCTTTGACGAGGTTCCCATCATGCGGGACCGTTATGTCAACAATCATTGCGCGCCACTCTGATCGATCCACCACCACTATATCGGGCTTATTGGCTACAATAGTCCTGTCAGTGATGATGGATCGATCCCAGTACAATGTGATATTGCCATTTTCGAGAACTGGATCGGGCACATACCTATAGTACGGCACTTCCGATTCCACAAGGCTGTATTTTAGAGCAAGTTTCTGATGGATAATCCTGGCTACAAGGTTCTGTCTATGCAAGTACTCTCCGTTAGCTAGACGAGAACACCCGGAGATAATGTGACGGATTGATTCGCCTGGACGGTGCCGGTGGCATGCCCAACATATGTCAACCGTGCCGTCCTTCACAATAAATCTCCGGTAGTTATTCGTCATCATAACTTCATCCATAATTGCACAGACAAAACCTTCGGTTTCTCCGTAGAGGTCCCCGGAACGTAGCCAGGCTACGGACGCGGATAGGTCTACATCGGGCCCATGTAGAGCCCGGAAAAAGCGTCCGTGGAGCTCCTTACTCTGCCATACCTCCCTGCGGTCGTTAGTGTCAAGCACTACAGGTTTGCGCCAGTTCTCTTTAGCCAAGGAGAGCGGGGTGAGGCCCTTGTCCACTGCGACCACATCTCGATGCATCCCCACGTCGGTTTCTAAGAAATATTCCCTGAGACTGCATATCTCGCGATTGTGGAGTCTTAGCGTTTAAAAAGCCTCGACCCCCACACCTCCGCGGGATATACAGTCTCATAACCGAAGAACGTGGGTGATGTATTGACATCAGGAAGGTGCGTAGAGTTGCATCCACTTTATACAACTCTAACACCCTCATGAGCCATGTATGTGGCACAGAGTCATAGGCCTTCTTATAATCTATCCAGCATGTCGACAGATCCCTTCGGGAACGGCGAACCTGTTGGCTAATGGCCATATCAATGAGGAGTAGCTCCTTAACACCACGGGACCCGTTCCTACATCCATTTTGAGAAGCGGACATGATGGAATTGTCATCAATGTGTTTTTTAATTTTAGCTCTCAAAATGGATGTAAGAACTTTATAGACTGTCGGAAGGCAGGTAATCGGTCTATATTTATTGGGCTCCGCAGTACTACCCGATTTATGGAGCAGGTGGGTTATACCTGTTGTCAGGAACTCGGGCAGCGACCCTGACTCTAAGGCTGACTGGAACAGGGTTGCCAGGCGAGCGTGCGACCTTGTGAACCATTTAATCCAGAAGTTGTGCAGCCCATTGTTATTTTTTTTATTTATTTTTTTGTATTTAGTAAATTTTTATGACAATTCTTGAAATAATTACAATGTGAAATTACGCATTTTTGAAGCCTCCGTTTAAAACATCTACCATTACTTCTTTTAGAAGGCTTATGGTGAATCCAGCCCTTGGCAAAAGAAGTATAGAAGACAATTTGATATCGGACGAGGAAAAGATGAAACCAAACGTAGATCGGAAAACGATGCATGAAAAACATTTAAAGACAGACCATTTGAAAACCCAACACAACGACAAAGACAGTGTGGAGTTTCATAGATTTAAAAGAGCCGAATTGTATCAGAAGATTGAGAAGCTGTTATCTGCGTAAGTATAACCTTAGAAGAACTAATTATAGCCTTATGTTATAGGGTTGCAATCCGATTGGGCACCAATCTAGCTAGATGGACAGAATACAACCAGGTTACGGTGTATATGGACGCATAGGGTGATATGGACTACCTAGGATACGCCGGTGTATAAATTGGACTTAAATAATAACCACATTTAATGCTCAACTTCTTTTTAGAGTTTAGTTGGTTTCTTTTGTGGTATTATCCATATAATTCGTCAATTTTATTACTTTAATATGACTTCTGTTGCTATTTATATTTTTATTATTGTGTCAATTGAGACTTAGCATTTCCGCAGCAGTTACAACAACAACCAAAATCGAAATCCCTCACCTAATTCTAAACCATTGCAAAACTTTTACAAAACCTCCAACATGGCGTTTTATCCTTGCCGTGTAATGTGGACGCCAAAATAAAGCATTTTCTAAACAGCTTAATGTAATCTGTGCAGGATGGGCCGAGACGGGCGTCAGTGCGTTCTTTACAAACTATGCGAGGCGGCGCAGCGCGCTCACAGGCAGGGGACATTCCTGCAGGAATTCCTTAGAGCTGTGTTCACGTAAGTATCGATTTTCGCACTTGTGTTCTATTGTTGTGTTCGTGAGTGGTATTGCGGAGAATTCTTCTCTTGTTAGCCCTGTTGTTGGCAGAAGAATTTAATGTATTTTAACGAGCGTTTAAGTTGTGTTTTCTGATAAGGTAAAGATTAGAAGTTTTATGTATCTTACGATGGATTTTGTGTTGTGGCTTTTGGATAACTTAAGTGCTACTCGTATAATCTGGCAGAGCCGAGATTTTGTGGATACGTTGTCTAGAGAGTCTAATAATACTTCTTCTTTTTTGTCCATGCCATGGTACTTTTTTTTTTTGGCAGCAGCGGTCGCCCATTGGTGGCGGCCCCGACTTGCTTAAAGTAAGTCGTGGGTTCGAACCCAGGCTGGTGCATTACTTTGTGTAATTTATTTCATCACTACTGCTCTCAAAAACGGTGAAGAAAAACATCATGAGGAAACCATATCCTAGACCCAAAAATTCGAAAGAAATGTGACATCTGCCAACCCACACTGGGCCCGCGTGGTTAATTATAGCCCATTCCCTCTCATAGAGAGGAGGCCGTTTATCCCAGCAGTGGGGACATTATAGGCTGATTATGCATGGTACTTTTTAAATCAGTAGTTGGGCCCAGTAAGTGATCACGCCAATAACCAACGTCGGCGCTCATTAGGGCCTCAAAAGTGCAGTTGTATGGAGTTTTAGTAGTACAGTATGTGAGCTATAACAATAATACTTCATTTCAATATTGCAGGTTGCCAAAAGGTGCAGAGTTTCAAGACGACGAACATAAGGAATATGACATGGCTCATGTTGAAACTGACGACTGTTCACAGCAATACCCAGGATGTGAAGAACTGCAAGAATCGATGATGTTCTAATAAAAATATAATTTAAATAAATACAACCTGCTCTCATTTAGTAAAAGTGTTATAGACTTTTAAGTAACTGTCTAGGTTTCGTGGAATAAATATCATTATAATAACTAAAAATGAAGTACACTAGGTAAACTTATTCTTCACTTCGATATTTTTTAACAGATAACAATTAAATTACTGTCAATCGTAAGTAGTTTGTTGTGGTACTCCATTGATTGATTTAGAATTGCAGCCAGTATCTGAAAACTAGCTAAAGGAGTTGAATCATCTCCTGTATTGTGAAATTGTTCACACATTTTGGAAGACGTGTGCATAGTTTGAGTTGTCAACGTTTTGTCCCTCAGGTGTGATTGGAACCAACCAATACGTTACCTTTAATTCAATTTGCTATATTTACTTAACTATTACAACCACCAGGTTGTTTTTGAAAACAAAAATAGACAGCCCGACATTATTATTGGAAACCACTGAAAATCAAAAATACCAAAATCTTAAGTACCTATGAACTTGGACATTTGTTATTATTGATCTTCGCCATCGTTCTTTTTAAATCACATTTTTTTTATTTCATTTGTTTGTAAGTCTATATACGCGCATACAAAAAGCAATATCATAGCTTAATCATTTTCTGTTTTTTTTTTTAATGTTAATTAATAAATTTAAATTTGGCAATTTTCCCAAATGGCTGATGATGATGTTACAGCAAGCCTCGTGCATGAAACACGTTGCCGTAATTTTACAGTTAAGGCTCGAAATTATCGGTAAAGCATGGCTGATATAAGGAAATCTATTAAGTATAATTAAGCTATTATTTTCAAGGTGCTCTTGACATAATGGCTCTTAAAGTGGACAACATAATGCGCTTTTTTTTTTGGTGAAATATGCATTTAGTCTCTAGCCTAAATGTTTGCTATGATGTTCTTAGTAGGCACACCAGTCGGTTCAATTAGGTATTTATATTTAGGTTCTATTCAAATCACGTAACATAACATCGCGCGGTCGCGCCAGTACTAAAAATGTTCGGAGGGGCGCGGCGGGGCGTTGGATTAATTTTGATATTAGTTTTTCAGTAAATCATTTGATTAACTTAATTGATAACATAATCATTTTATACACAAAACAAATTAACACGTTTTTGTTACCCGGAGTTGCGGTCACCATTTGTTTACAGTTAAATAATAATGAAATAAAACAATTGATATTACTGCGTATTTAAAAAAAAACCCTAGCTGCAGTTTTTAATTAAATTACTTAATTATTTTTATTAAAAAACTCTGAAATTAACGTTTTTATTAATTGTTACTATATTGTAGACTATCTAATAAATCAAGAGCTCCAATGCCTCTTAAAACAAAATACTATAATTATGTACAATATTATTATGACATGTACATGTCATAACATAAAGGAACATATTAAAGCGAGTAAAAGAGAAATATGGCAGAAGAAGACATGCTCCGCCGATCACGGCAAGAGAACGGTGATGATGATCATAAGGAGAGTGTTAACAAACAGTGTGTCATTCTTTGGTCATCATTCATTCTTTATTCTCAGAGATCAGCATTCAACTTACTACTTTACCAATTACTTGACGGTGTGAAGTGTGATTATGAAGTACGTACGATCGTGAAGACGCTGCTCGAATTTAGCATGAATAAGGATGATTCCTGAGTAAAACAAAATGTTTCTATTTAGTCCATGAGTTAGATTATCGAAAAATATTTGATACATTTTTTTTGTTTTATCAAATCAATAAAAAAATGAGAAGTTACAACGCAGCAAATAATCGAAATAGGGGCTGGTGACGTCACTTGTAGGTAAAAAGTGTACCGATAAGTTACTGACTGAGTGTGAGTTTTTGATGGACTGTATCATCTTCATTTTTTGTTTACGTGAAAAAAGAAAAATGCGTATCCAATATTTTTTGGAAATCTATCTGCTTAATTAGATTTTTTTGGACATGGGTAGATGTCCAAAAAAATCTTATTAATGTGTATTGTATTGAGCTTACCCGAACATGACGAATTGTGCAGATCGTAACTAATATTTATCATAACTTCTTCAAAATTCTTCATAAAGGAGTATGAGAAGTTTTGGGCTCACCACTCAATAGAAATAATTTGTTTTTAAATCATTTTCAAGCAGATTAAAAGTCACTATTACGAGTCAGGTCAAATGTCAGTCTGGTATATTTTATACTGGAGGTTACACTATCAAACCCAATCTCATGGTATATCTCAGATTGCAATTGAAGGGTGGGCCCAGGTCTCGTACATTTGTTACCCATTCTCCTTTATTTTTGGCATTTTCATAAATTCCTCATGAATTTTCATGAATTATTATTTTAAGTACTATTTTAGTTTAGTGGCACAAAACCTGTACATCATTGAACTGTTAATATATTCTGTTTGAGGCTGGGGGACAGTTTAGAGCGACCGCTGACCGCTGTGGCTACCGCTAATTATGATCTAGTTGCAAAGCAATAGAAGCTACAACGTTCTCCCGTGGGTCTAGGTGCTTTTAATTCGTTTTTCCTATCGATCACTAATAAAGAACTAGATACACAATCAGCGACAAAAAATGTCCTCACCGAATTCCGTTCACTTGAACATTTGGGTGCTCTTTTAATTAATTCCTTTTTGTACTTAGCTTCGTGAAAAGAACTTTAAGCGGTGTAGTTAAGTTTGATATTACATTAATGTATATTTATTTTAACTAGAGATAGGTAACCACAATTGGTGTCATTTTTTAGAGAACTTTTGTATACATTACCAGTTGACTGCGTTGAGGAAGAGTTTTTTGACGCTATTTTTTAATTTTATTAGTATCTTAGTTACTATAAGTTATTTTAATTTATAAATTTGAATGTATATATCAGTACATAAATAATAATGTCAAAAAAAAAACTTTTGAATTAGATTGTGTATCTAGTTTTTTGTCGATGATGATCGATGATTTTTCCAGATGATTTTGAGCAAATCTTCAAAGAAGATGGAAGTGATTTAATAGGACTGTTCTTATCAGACAAGTATTATTATACCTGCAACCTTGAGAGCAGCGGTGGCCCGAGAGCAGCGGTGGCCCAGTGGTGGCAGCCCCGACTTACGAACAGTAAGTCGTGGGTTCGAACCCAGGCAGGCGCATTACTTTGTGTAATTTATTTCATCACCACTGCTCTCAAAAACGGTGAAGGAAAACATCGTGAGGAAACCGGCATGTCCTAGAACCAAAAATTCGAAGACATGTGACATTTACCAACCCACACTGGGCCCGCGTGGTGGATTATAGCCCATTGCCTCTCATATAGAGGAGGCCGAGTGTCCCAGCAGTGGGAAAATTAAAGGCTGATTATGCTTATGCTGCAACCTTAATACTTCGGGGACCCAAGTTTTAGTTTAAACCAAGAATGATTCGTAAAATTGAATTCTCGTTATTTACTGTAGGTAAACACCCAAAACTCCATTGCCATAAACTTTATATTCGTATATTGCATTATTTTGAACTAGCTGTTGCCCGTGACCTTCGTTCGCGTGAAATTATTATTATTATAAAGAATACTTCCCTTTTGGAATCGGCTTTTGTTACCAATTTCAAAGGTTTTAATTTTTTTGCACGTAACCCGAATTATATTCTAAAATAAAAGTAACATATGTTAAATAAACCTTATAATATCAGCTATCTGCCAGTAAAATATCTCCCGTCGAAATCGGTCGAGCCTTTTGGAGATTAGCCGGAACAAACAGAGACAATGTTGAAAGAAATGTGTTCTTGTTATAAGTGCCGTATATATTTTCATATGTATTCAGTTTAAGGCTGTTATTTTGATTTTACAAACAGACATTTTATTTATTTGTATAGATGTGTAGATAAACATTATAACAGCAATCCTATTTATTTTAGCAATCAGAAACAAGTTAATTGCTCTCATATATTAACGGTTAATTAATAAAAGGTAGTTAACGCTGCGTTTTCGTTCAAATGCTAATATATAAATAATGAAGTGTAGTTTTGAAATATGTTATTAATTACTTGGGAATATAATAATATGGGACGGTCTGAATGAAACCGGCTATCGCTGGTGTTTGGGTTTAAGTAAATCATGGAGACAGGCCTTGATTGGCAGTGGAATTATGCAGGCTAGCATTATTAAAAGTATTTTTATTGTTTTTTACATAAAGACCATTGCAAGCTAATGTTATGGATTTTTCTTTGGCTGAAAACGTTGTATTTAGTTCAGTTCATGAAGATGAATGATACATTAGATTATTTAATTTACTTAAATCTTGAACTGACTACATGTTATATACATTTACAAATTATAGTAATTAACCTAACAATAAACTAAAAACTGTCGTCATTAAACTACTCCTCAACGATGTCAACACTGGCAAATGGCAACGCTTAGCCTCAGGCCAAGGTAAAAACCAGCCATTGGGTCACGGGAAGCGTCATCGAAGAGTTTTGCAATTTCCTGAAAAATTGCTTAATTAATTATCCAATTCTGTTTCGTCCTTCATTAATTATGTACTCACTTGAACGTGGCTTAAGGGGGAAGCACCACCTGCCGGGGCTGCGGGACTGTTCGAAAGAGATACCGCGGCCCTGGAACACAAAGGGCAAAAGAAGGAACATGGATGGGTTTTAGTCAGTAAAAGTCTGACACTCCCTCCTGCTCAGTCCAGAGCGGGAGGGGTTATTTGATGATTTCCCTTCCGAATAAAAAAGAAGGAAGCACCAGCGTAGCCCGCCAAATTCAAATTTTCTAAGGTTTTATGCAATTTGCAGGTCAGTTTCAGGCTATATGTTAAACAATATATGATTCGCGACCGTAACACGTATGTAGTTACAGAACTAGAATCATTTAAATCATCAATACAACCCTCTAAGTTCATTGAATCCCATTTAATTACTATCACATGAAAAAGTTAATGGGATGGGTTTTTTTTAAAGAAACTTGCATGGTTGTACTGATGGTGTCAATGATTGTAACTCCGTAAAACCATATTTGTTACGGTCGCAAATCATATATTAACCCTTCGTGTGCCGGAACGTAGATCTACACGAGACACAATGGCTTTTTAATTGTGTCTATATACTCGGCATACGAAAGGTTAATCAACATACAACCTAACACTGACCTGCAAATTGCAAAAAACCTAAGACAATTGCTATTGGCGCTTGAAGCTACTTCGTGAAGATAAACGTTTTTTTAACATATTAAGAAAAGCAAAGGCTGTTTGAGTTCTCGTCTAACTTAGAATTTATTTATTCTTCTCGAGATTCCTTTCGAATAGTAGCTAGAACATTTTTTAATATCTTTTTCATTTTCCGCTTGTAAACCTCAGCTCGTTTCTTTGAGAAATAGTAGATGTTTGGATTTTTTATAGAAGGCTTTCTTCTTTTAAATATTAAACTGGTACGTGGGGAATACCAACGCAAAATATTTACATTTTCTTTATCGTGTGTTTTGTGCCTAACCTGGTGTCAGAGTTTTATGCCGCCCACGGGTCTCTGACTTGGCTTTACATGCCGTCAAGAAATATCTCTCAGGCATGCTGGTTTCCCCACGATGTTTTCCTTCACCGAAGCAAGTGATAATTATACAATACGCACATGAATCTGAAAAATCAGAGGTGCGTATCTTGGGTTCGACCTCGAGACCTATGATTTGGCAGTCCGGTCACACCACCAGGCTATCACTGCTATACACTGCTAATATTTACATGATAAATATGATTATTAGGTAGAGCTTTGCATGTGAAAACATGAAATCATAGAAAATGGCGTGATTACCTGTTATCCTGTATACTGAAATGTGAAGTATATGTGCGTATTTTCTAAAAACAATTTTCAACTCTTTAAATCGTATCCAAGTAGGATTTTTTTGGAAATGTGGGTTGTGGTGAACATAAATAACCAGTGTTTTTGGTACTATGACTGCATTGCCATTAAAGTCGCCTACCCTTGCCTTTTTTTTGGATGGGAAATCATCAAATGACTTCTCTCGCTTTGGGCGGAGCAGGAGGGAGAGACTTTTACTGACTAAAACCCATCCATGTTCCTTCATCGCCCTTTGTGTTCCCTTGATGCAGCATTATTGCTTGCTACCTTAATCAGTTTACTCGTATAATCTTCACTGTTTCATTAATACAAAACCTAAGTGCGGGACATTTGTCGGTACATCAATTTCTATACTACTCTATGTCATGTGGATTCTCTTAGCTTTTTAAAATTTTCTTGTTACTTCAGTCAGTTTATGTATGAACAATGTACAGTCTACTTTCTTTTGCATTTTTCTTTTTCTTTTATCTATTTTTTATAAAATAATCCTAAAATACAAACAAACAGACAAAGGAATATTCAAAATAAGGGTCAGATTAGTCCGTTGTGCTTTCATTAGCATGTTTCTCAAAAACAATTTGTCGTTATTTGCACGAAGCTTGTAATTTTATGCAAATATTCTAAATACGTGGGCCATTGTTTTACACTGCATGCCAGTCCTTTCTTAGAATCCGAAAGGGGTAACATTCTTTGGAGAACTATATAAATTGTAAGTACATTATGTTAAGTTAATTAGTTTGTACAATATTTCTAATTTGCACAACACGTTTTGTTTTATGGATCAGAATGTTGGGCCAGAAAGGGGTGAATGAAAGGCAATTGCATGTGGCTGAGAAGAGAATGCTGTGTGATGTAACGTGAGTGGATAAAGAAAGAAATGAGTACATAAGAAGAAGTCTGAAAGTGACACCGGGGAAGTGGCACCGGTGACTGAAATGTTGTGCGGTAGTCGATTGTCTTGTTATGCGCAAGTGATGCGGAGAAATGGGGAAATCGTTGTGAGGAACGATATGAGTATGTATGTCGATCGCTGTATAGGTAAATCAAAGAAACGTTGGATGGACTGTGTGAGGAAAACTGGTTGTTTTATGCTACCGATAAGTAAATGCTGTCAAATTCTGGTATTCAGCTGCATCCGGTTAGACAGGAAGCTGACTCCAACATAGCTGAGAAAAGGCTGGTATATGTTGAAGATGCTACCGAACATTTTATTTCAATCTTGCTGGCAGTCTTAGAAATCAAACCGCTTTGAAATCTTTTGACATTTTTCTAGGCCCTCCTACTATAGAAATGATTTGAAAATGAAAAATATTTTCTTTTCAGGCATAACATGAACATTTCTGTTTACATCTTTATAATATCAATAGTCATGTTTATTGAAAAAACGACATCGGATGCAAATGTTACAACAGTAACACAACAATTTCATCACAGGAATGAAATAGCTGGGGTTCAATTTTTGTCTAGGAGAAAGAGGTTCCTGATATTTCCAGATGGTAGCTCCTTTCAAATAGGTGAGTAATGAATGTAAACGACAGTACAGTATTTACATATAACATAATATTACGCCTGTAGTCCCCGAAGGGTTAGGCACACCCATGGGTGTACTATTAGGTACACCTCCAGTTATGTTTAAGTCCCATGTAATAGGGGGCGAGCCTATTGCCATCAACCGGGCACAAATCCAGACTCCGTGGCTGCTACTGAGAAGTTCCTGATGGAAAAACTCAATAACACTTTGTCCGACCCGGGAATCGAATTCAGAACCTCATGCTCAGCAGTAGACTAGACCAATGAGGCAGTTATTTCTTTTAATAATCCTTAAATCGTAATGGCAAGCAAAGATTAGTAATGTGTATAATACTGATTGTTTACAGTCAACTATGGACGTATCGATAACGTAGAGGTCCACCTGGGACAAGCGGTCCAGCTAGGTAGGTCTAACTTCGAGAAAGAGGTCAATCGTCGAATCCGACTCGGCTGGGCAGCGTTAGGGAAGCTGCGCGGTATCTTCTCGTCCAACTTACCGCAGTGTCTCATGACGAAAGTCTATGACCAGTGTGTGTTGCCAGTGATTACATACGGGACCGAAATGTGGTCGCTCACAATGAGCCTTATTCGAAGGCTTAAAGTCACCCAATGAGCAATGGAGAGAGCTATGCTCGGAGTTTCCTTGCGTGATGAAATCAGAAATGAAGACATCCGCAAGAGAACCAAGGTTAACGACGTAGCCCGAAGAATTGCCAAACTTAAGTAGCAGTGGGCAAGGCACATTGCTCGCAGATCGGATGGCCAATGGGACCGAAAAGTTCTGGAGTGGCGACCGCGAACCGGAAGACGTTGCGTTGGAAGGCCTCCCACTAGGTGGACCGATACCTGGTGAAGGTTGGCGGGGATCCGCTGGATGCCAGACGCACGGGACCGGTCAATGTGGTGACACTTGGGGAGGCCTATGTCCAGCAGTGGACGTCTTTCGGCTGAAATGATGATGATGATAATGAGAGGTCGAATTCCCAAGGTTTCTTGAGGGTTTGGTCCACCAACCACAAAAGTCGCTTACTCGTGCAGTAGATTTTCAGGATTGTTTGGTTAAATTTAAAATTATTTTCACCTCATTTCAGTCTTCTGTACCCAAAATCACGGCTACCTCCAAATCGGCAACATCGTATGGTTTGGCTCCACGGCAGCTATGGCATGGGAACTACCATCAGATCCTGGAGACTTTGACATGTTCAGGGACCAATACAAAGGGTTCGAGGGAAAGAGGCGGAGCGATGTGCTGTACTATGTGGATGAAAATGGGAAAGTAGTTGACAAGTTTGAGTATAAAAGGTAATGTTGAAGACTTTAAAGTCAAACCTGCAGTCCTAAATGCGGGAGGTCCACTAAATACAAAAAAAAACCATGTAGATTGACAACAGCTAATAATCTGAGTCAATGAAATTGACAATATAAAGGGTGTAACAAGATCCTTAACAAAGTCGAAAGGCACTTGTTCTCCCCGCCATTGCGATTTTTTTTTGTTCTAGACCACACCTGGGAACCTTCTAGTTACGGAGATATTGTGGGTCAAAGTTCCTACTTTTTCAAAACTTTTTTTCAAATACATATTTTTAATGTAAGATTTTTACTTTAAACACCTCCACGACCCCCGTTCTATTCAATCCATCCATAAGCACAATGTTTTGAGTGCGTCACATTACGTCCTACCGTAAAACGTGATTTTCACCCCAAAAAAAAGTCGTTTCCCAGCAATAATTTTTGCGTAAAGTTACCTAATTTGATGTACATAATGCTTGATTGACGGCTTCGTGGAGAGTCCTGTTACACCCTGTAACTCCTTGACCAAAAAAATAATAAGATAAACTTTTTACAGAAAAATCGTGGTAAATCCAGCGTTTGCCAAAAGAAGCGTCGAAGCAGCTGAAACAAATGCAAGAAATATGAGGAGGGTTAACAAAAAGGAAATGCATAAATCGCACAAAAATAAAATCTCCTTCGAAGACTTAGATACAACCAGACTAGATCGCCATAGAAACGAGAGACAGAAACTTTATGTAAAAATGGAAAAGTTTTTGCAAACGTAAGTGGCATTCATAAATATGAAATCGGATTTATTTCCAAGGAGTTTTTAAATATTTAAAACTATCTTCTTCATTCTAAGGGGTGTAACGAAAGGCACTTGTTCTCCCCGTCAATGCGATCATTTTTTTGTTCTAGATCATACCTGGGAACCTTCTTGTTACGTAAATACCTATTGGGGGTCAAAGTACGAACTTAAAAAAAAAACATGTTTTGAAAGTAAGATTTTTACTTTAAACAGCTCCATGACTCCCGTACTATTCAATCTATCCAACAGCACAATGTTTTGAGTCCGTTTAATTTTCACCCGATTTTTCACCCCAAAAAAAAAAAGTAGTTTCCCAGTAATAATTTTTGCGTAAAGTTATTTAGTTTGATGTACACAATGCTTGAATGACGGCTTCGTTAATTGTAGTATAATATTATAACATCATGCCTGTTATCCAAGAACGGTAGGGCAGAAGTGTGTACACCGTCATGATGCTTGTTATGCTAAAGTCCGATGTATTAGTGAGAGAGCCTATTGCCATTAACCAGGCACCAATCCAAACTCCAACCTGCTGAGATATTCCGTAAAAATACAATAACACTTTGCCCGCACTGGTAATCTAATTATTTTTACACATTACATATAATTTCTTAATATTTTGACATAATGTTACCCTTGTTTGAACAGGCTAGGTTGGAACGGCAAAGAGTGCATCTTGAAAATGCTGTGTGTGACAGGCAATGGACAAACCAAACAGAAATCGTTTGTGGGAGAAATTCTACGGGCTGTTTTCACGTGAGGCAATAATAACTTAGTAAATGGATGACTTATAAACAATTCGAAAGTTGGTTGGATACACAAATTGGAGAGCTGAGGGTGACAGTCAGACTTGGGAGAGTTTTATATCGAACAGAGTTCGATGTTTATTGATTGCTTCTTAATATTCAAAATTTTTGACGCTTCTTAAGTTACACAAAAAGCCAAGTCAGAGGCCCACGGGAGGCCTAAAAACTCTGACACCAGGTTAGGCACTAACCACACGATAAAGAAAGAAGATGGAAATTTTTCATCCGAGGCGACGCAAAACCACCGTGTTTTCATAGAAATTAACCAAACTGCTCAAGTGGAGGCAAAGCTGATTCCGTACAGTGTTTATAACTGTGCGTAGAACTTAAACGGGCATATCTTTAGTCTCAACTTCAAGTAACGCTATGTACGGCGCCTGATGCAACACCAACTTTGTACTCATAGAATTCTCCTCCTAATGGCGAGCAGACAATACACGCGACGTTTCCTTGTATACCTAAACTTGGAACATAATTTCAGATTACCAGAAGTCCCAGGCTCGGTGTCCGAACTTCATAAGCAATACGACGACGCCCGGGGGGGCAATGGAAACTGTGCGGAGCTGTTCCCGAATTGTGGAGATTTGTCCGAGGGAGTGTAGTGTAACATCTCATTGTATTTTTTATTGTATACTAGCTGTTGCTCAAGAGTTTGCGTGTATTTTGTATATCATATTTTTTGTATACAGCGTGTAGAGAAAGATGTTCAGTTTGATGGTTCGTAAGACAGTCTTCCATATGATTATACCCTTTCTGTTACACGCTGTAGAAGAATTTTCCGACGCCATTATTTTCTTTGTTGTTCTAATTAAATCAAATGATTTATTTGCGAGAATATATGGGTTGTAAAATAAAATAGAATATAATAAATTTTATTTTTGTTAACACATGGTACATCATGGTAAATCTTACATGTTTCGCCGTACGAACGTGATGTTTGATTAGTAAATTAAAAATATTAATTGTTTTTATGATGTGTATAGTCAGTAAATAAATAGAAATATAAATTAAACCCGATAGTAGTTACTCCAAATTTTCGAAATATAAAATCCAGAATTAAAAAGTAACCAATGACTTTTCTTTCTTAACAATCAGATCTGTGGTTTAGGCGAGAACAGTTAAAAAACAGGCAGACAGAGATACTTTTGCATTATAACAAAATAATGGATTTTTGTATTCGCAATAAAATTAATGGAAGTATCGTGTGTTTATCTTTTGGTTGGCTTTATTGTTTTGGATTGAAATTGAAGATAGTTTTATTGATTGTTTGTATTGTAGTTCGTAAAAGGACCAGTACAAGCGCTTAGCTAGCATGAACATGAGGTCCTAGGTTTGATACCTAGATCGGGAAAAATGTCTTTGGGTTTTAACATAATGAATTACTTAGAAGCAGCCCGGAATTTAGATTGGGGTCTAATTAATGGCAATAGGCTCGCCACTTATAACAAGCGATTTAAACAGTGGTGAAATGTTGCTTAACTATGGGCACATCTCTGCCTAATCCTTCCAAGATAACAGGTGGGATGTTATATTTTATACTTTTTTCTCAAATCAAGCAGTTACTTAAACCAATAAAAAATAAAATAAAATATATAATCTTCTGTCCCTATCAGAAATCACTACTTAATATAAAACAAAGTCGCTTCCCGCTGTCTGTCCCTATGCATGCTTAGATCTTTAAAACTACGCAACGGATTTTGATGCGGTTTTTCGGGTTCCGTTGCCGAATGGCAAAAAATGGAACCCTAATAGATTCGCCAAGTCTGTCTGTCCGTAAAAATTAAAAAAAAAAAAAAATAAAGGTCTTTAAAAATGACATTGAGGTTCCTAAAACCATTTTCTTTCAAAGTCAATCGTTTGAAAGATAAACACTTCCAAAGTGGTAAAATGTGTGCCCCCCCTCTAATTTCTAAAGTAAGAGGCGAAAAATTCTGGAAAAGATATGAATTATAGAACGTAAAAAAAACTTTCAATCAAAATTGGTTTGAATAAGATTTGATGTTTATTTTTTGAGATATGGGACTTTTTCATCAAACTGCAGCAACAACTTTGTTTCTCATTAACATACTATGAAAATCAAATTTAGTTTTGTTAATGAATGTAAAACAATACAACATATGAACGAATGCCTTCAAAATATTTTTATTATATTGTTTGGTGCTACGGAACCCTGTGAGCGTGTGAGTACGACTCGCAGTTGGCCGGTTTTTTAATAGATAGAGTGATTCAAGAGGACGGTTTATATGTATGACATTGCACCCGTGCGAAGACGGGGCGGGTCGCTAGTACTTTATAAATCTATGTTATCCATTTATTTTTATAAATGTACAGCACAGATTACTTACAGTGTTGTCTCTTCTCTCCTAAATCCATCCAAAGGATGTCTGAAAATATCGCTTTAAGTGAAAAGACCGCCCGATGCGTCACCCTATGCACAAGACCTACATTTTTATGATACCTGTAATTTGTAATTGTGATATGGGCCGGTCATATTAGCCGTAGAACCGATGACCGTTGGGGTAGACGTGTTCTTGAGTGGAGACCGCGAATCGGTAAACGTAAGGTGGGACGCCCTCAGGCTCGGTGGAGCGACGATCTTCGCAGGGTGGCTAGTAGCAACTGGATGAGAGCTGCTGAGAATCGAGTTGAGTGGCGTGCGATTGGGGAGGCCTATGTCCAGCAGTGGACTGCAGTAGGCTGATGATATAGATAGAGTATGAAAAAAAAATAAGAGTATGAAGAATTCCCAAACTTAAGTGGCAGTGGGCAGGGCGGCTCATTGCTCGCAGAACGGATGGCCGATAAGGCCGAAAATTTCTGGAGTGGCGACCGCGAACCGGAAGACGTCGCGTTGGAAGGCCTCCCACTAGGTGGGCCGATGACCTGGTAAAGTTTACGGGGATCCGCTTGATGCGAGTCGCACGGGAACGGTCAATAGGGGGAGGCCTATGTTCAGCAGTGGACGTCTTTCGGCTGAAATGATGATGATGATAAATAATATTCTATTAATCTATCCACATATTTTTATCTGCATTTGATTCATGATTCTGATGCATCAATACTCCTAATTACATTGCATAACTACAAGTTTGTGGTAGACTGCAACGTCAAAAGTGCAGACGACAGACCCTCTACTCTAATTACTTGATCAAACGTTGAACTGGACGCTCCGAACGTTGCACTAGAGCATTGGCTTTGTATGGACGAGGTTTTGAGGTTCACTACTTCTATTGTTTTAGGATTGTCTGGTAGGTATTCGTTTCCAAGATAGATTTATGCATCTATTTAATGCCATATATTATATGTCGGAGACGGTCATACTTACAAGTCTACCCACACCACAGCGTGCTTGTTAAGACTCTGTAGTCTTGATGGTGAAAACTCTGAGCCAAGATGACAGTCAGTTAAGTTTCAGTTAAGAACTGTACCCAGTTCCAAGAGTCTTAACTTAAACTTATTCATTGTGCCCGTGTTATTGTGTTAAGTTGTAATCTCAAGTAATTCGTTAGTTTTGCTAGAAACAGTGTATCGCTCTCAGTGTCTTTTGCACGAAACCCATTATCTGCCCACATGATGTAGAAGCCTAGCGGAGGAAATCCTGATATCTCCGACATATACATAAACAACTTTATTTCATGAATATCAGTATTTTACATGGAGCTGGAGCGACTGCCTGTCTTACCTTCCAATTCTAGTTACTGGATACCAAAATACCGGTGAGACTGGTCGTCAGATATTCGAGCTTTCTTACTAGCAGTAACGACTGTCAAAGATCTACACGATTTGCCCTGGTTTGCACATGGCACTTTACAAAAGATACAGCCCCTTTAGCTTACTAATAAAATAACATAACATAACAACTCGCCTGGCCCCAAAGTATTGGGCAGAGGAGTACAGAAACACTCATAACAGAATTTAGTCTAGTTAAAACATATTGCTTGTATTGGAAGTTCTCGTGTCCGTCTGTCAACCTACGTCAACAGTTCTGAAGAATGTGCTAAATAGACAACGGGTAAGGTTACAACCATACACGGTCATTGACCTTAAAAGTCATATGCCGACCAACCAGTTTAAGGCAACAATATTTATTTTGACTTCAGACACACTGCAAGCAACTGTTGGATTCGCGAAGAACACGAAAATGACTAAGTGTGAAATAAAAATGAACAAAGAATAGTTCATAAGACGCCATCTTGAATTTTTTTGAAGTCACGTGGGTGGTGGGGCCAATGTCAACTTTTGACATCGTTTAAAATACTACGTACGTTTCAAGTAGAAATATGAATGTGATATATTTTTTAGTGATAGTTTTCGTAGTGAATGAACATTTTTTTAATGTGAATGGTGAGGGTAAGGACCGGTGTGATAATGTGAAGACTTCTTTGAATGTGTTGAGGAAGAGAAGACATTTGACGTTTCCTGAAGGAACAAATATGGTCGTAAGTACAATATTGATTTATTAGGTAGTTCAAAAAATACACAGTAATGAGGTACTATCAAATTAGTCACCACTGCTCTCAAGATATGAAAAGAGAAATCCTGCAAGTCTTGGCACCGAAAAACTGAACAAACACATTGGGTCTACGTGGTTGATTATAACCCAGCCCCTCTCTGTGCGAGATCTGTATCCCAGCGGAGCGAACATTGTAAGGTTAATATGTTTTACTAATTTTCTTGCTAAAAATTTCAAATCTGTGATATCAGTTTACAATTAACTTACTGTAACCAGATTTCGTTATGCCTTTTGCAGAAAGGCATAACGAAATCTGGTTACAGTAATAGTAGTAATAGTAGTTAATCTCTCAAAAAAATAGAACATTTAAAAATTTATAAATAGTAGTCCACCGTCATCGGGAACATGGTCCAAGCCACCGGCGGCCAGGGTTCAGAGAGAGGAACCTCCTAACAATACGAGCCGTGTCCGAGAGTACCGCTTTCTGAATCAAGCCCTTGATCCAGCTGACTAACGAGAGCCTCCTTAGGTATTGATTCAGGCTCTTGGCAATTAAGCCATGGGCTGATACGACTATCGGCACAATGATCGCTGAGTCCACATCCCACATGTCGACAACCTCGCGAGCCAAGTCAAGATACTTAATTGGTTAGCTATCTTTTATGTCTTAAAATATCTCAAATTAGTTATTTCCTAGCTATTGTGTTAGTTACCTTCGGACATTCTTGACTATCAATGTTTAACAAACACTTAAAACTCAGCCAGTCTGTAGTTTCCTTTATAACAGAACATAAGCAGTTGTGGTTTTAAAAACTTTACTTCATTTAAACGGAATTAACTTAAAGACCAACTTTAAAATAACTTTCCCATATAAAATGCACGGATTCTGAAGTTTTTATGGAAAACGACTTCCTCAGTCTTCGTTATAATGTATAATGACTACGATTTTGAACTTTAATGCTATGATGGAAACGGTACCTGGATTCTGGTCTTTATAATTTATGAATAAAAGATATAATTGTGCTTGGACGCAAAGTATGTCACTTACTTAATTTGAGTTAGGGATATTCTTGTTTCGTGTGATTTACCAAATTAAACAAATGTCATAAGTATTTCCCGACCATCCATTAAGGCATAGCTGATATTTTAGGGCCACCATAGTTTCATCCTATTTTATTATGATGGTGTACAAGCAACCTTGAATATTTTACTACATAGTATAAAGTAAAGTCACTTCCCGCTGTCTGTCCCTATGTATGCTTGGATCTTTAAAACTACGCAACGGACTTTGATGCGGTTCTTTTTAATAGATGGAATGATTCAAGACGAAGGTTTATATGTAAAACATTGCACCCGTGCGAAGCCGGGGCGAGTCGCTAGTCACTAATAGATTAGGATTTTATTCTAATAGACCAGAGGTCCTAGCACAAACGTAAAGTAAATAAACCGATTATTGAATTGAAAACACAATTATCCTACAGCATTTTAGTTAAATTGCAACAAGCACGATCAGTATTCTCCATAGACACGAATATATTTATGATAATTTGACAACATAATATTTATAATCATTTATACATATAATAACTATTTACATTCATTTCATCATATGTTTTTGATTATATTTTTAGTGAAATTTACTGTTTGCTATTCATAATTTATTATCTTTAGCTGTAATAAATAAATTAATGTACTTACTACATAATTCAAACACAATGCGAATTTTAATATGAAATAAAAAAAAAATACATCTGAAACGAGTAATTTTAATTTTATAATGGAATTATTTACGTTACGTTTACCACGCGCGCTCGTACAGACGCCAGAACATCAAGCTACCACAATCTCATTAGATTTTCAACTTTACCGCTAAAGCATTAGGTTCAAGCTTGATTGAGAAAATTTGACAGGTTTGGGTAGCTTCATGTGCTCAGGCTGTACTAGGGCCTCATTTTGTGGTTACTCTATACTATCCAAAGCTAACTTTTAAATTCCAAATGGGGCCGTTAGAAGTCTCTCCATCTAAAACGACATATCAATTAATTAATTAATGTTTCTTTCAATCAATCAATCAAATCATTTATTTTGCTTAAATATGGGTACACATAATAGTACATAATTATAATTAGAATTTAAATTAAAAAAAAAGCATGATGACTTGGAACAATGACTATAAAGCCTCTTGGAATGTCAATAATTAAAAAAAAAAACTACAATAACAGACGACTTGATAACCTCCTCGTTTTGGAAGTCGGTTATAAAGCAGATGTCACCTTACAGACTTCAGAGACCAAATTAATTACATTCATCATTTAGGTACCGATACAGAGATGTCATATTATCAATTTAAAGATTTTCTTTGGTTTTCAGCTGACAATGTCGGTGCTAAAAACTGTGATGGTCCACGCGCCATCAGGCTGGAATGTAGCCGTGGAGATAGACGTGCTCTATCCTCTGCTGAGTCCAGAGATGACGAATGCTTTGTACAGGAAGAAGATCCATCATCGACAGAAGAGAGAGTTCTGGGAGAGGATGGAGAAGGCTCTTGAGAAGTAAATATACTTTTTGAATCGTCATCATCATCTGCTTAAGCCGTTGGGGTCGGGTTTGAATAAAGAAGGTATTATTTTTAAACTGCCTCTTTGGTCTAGTAGTTGCAAGTGTTATTGCGGAGCAGGGTCCGATTCCATTCCATGGTTGTAGGCTCGTCTCCTTTTGAAGTGGCACTTAAACTTATCCGGTGAAATGTGCATGTATTATGTATAGGTACCCCCTTGCCATGTCATGTTAATATTTTTTCATTGAAGCCTTTAAATAACTTTTCTCCTCAATTCTTTTTATCTTATTTTTTTTTTTTACTTTTACTGTACTTGTACTTTTTTACTAGTACTGTTTTACTGTACTTGTACTTTTTTTACTTGTACTGTTTGTCTGGCATAGTACAATATATGTGTCAGGCAACCTTTAATTGAAAAAGTGTGTCTAACGCAGCTAATAAACTAAGTATAAATGAGTAATAAACCTATCACTTGAATCTTCTTCTCTTTGCTGGTACGACAATATTTTTTTGCTTCAAATCTTTTCCACTTTCACGGCTTCGTTAGTGGCAGTGCCAAATTATCACATATGTCTGCTGGTTTCGGAGCAAGAGTAGGATAAGGAGGTGGACAGTATTATTGGCCTCTGTTTAGTAAACTGAAATTTCAACTCGTATTTCTTCATTCCTCTTTATTATATTTGTTCTCTAACAAAACCATGTAAGCATCACCATTGCACGTACTTATAACAAAATCGTTCCATAAGACTAAGTTTCGCGTAACAAGTGTTCAGTAAATCATTTTGTTTTCAGTTACAACTTCAACGGTCGCTCGTGTATTTATCGAAGCATATGTGAAGCGAGAACACACTTGGCTCCACCGGGAAAGTCTTTGGTGCATGACATTTTGAGGACAATATTTTCGTGAGTTTCTTTTTCATCTAAAGACTGATGTGGAACTACCCGGTTAATTCTTATAAAAGGAATAATATTGAGGGTTTCTGAATAAGCTGACCAATCTTTAATGTTTTTCTTTTGAGAATTTCAACTTATCTGACGATAAGATAAAAAATAATTTAAGGTCATTAATCTTTCCATTATGTTTTTGTTAACCAAATATTTATCCTTTGCATTGTATAAATAACCTGCATCGGAAATCAGGTTAATTTAAGCTAACTTCCAGATGACACAACTCTCATAATAATTTATAAAATATTTTATTTCTTTTAATGGCATTTTTCCCACTCTTGAGTCAACAGTCTGCTTTCTTGATTCAAATTATCGTCAAGATCTGATGTCTTTGTATTTCGCAAGTCATCAATTGGTCGTCAAGTAACCATACCATACCATCATTCGCGGAACGCGGACAAACATCAAAGGTTTGATCAAAATGGAAGCGAAATTGCATACCACCTGCGGACACTGGGCAATATAATATGACACTCTTAACTACCTGCCATATTCTTGAATATGTCAGGAGCCGAGTCCACTTTAACTTTCATCATCTTCATTAGCCAATTGAAGTTCAATGTCCTTCAAATTCAAAGCCATAAAATTCAATCTCCCACAACATTTATCAGCTTCTACCAGCCCAGCCACCTAACAAAGATCGCTCCACCAATCATAACTTTACAGTCTCTGTTAAGTATATCGACGGAAATTTCATAAAGCCTTGTTTAAAGTTACCCTGGCCAGTAATAGAAATTGTTCGTTTTGTTTCAAGCGCCCCGGTTCACGAGAAAGGATTTAAGGAGGAACTTAATGAAACTTACTACGAGTTATTGGAACCAAACGTCTGCGAAAGAATCCACGATTGCCCCATTTCGATACTGGAAGTTATATTAGGCCTGAATAAAAATAGCTACATATAGCAAAATGAACAGTTTTGGTTTTTATTTTGTGTAAGTAATTGTGTCTATTATTTTACCTGAATCCTTGGTGTAAACGTATTACTTGGTGTAACTTACATTACATACAGGGTGTAACAAGACCCTTAACGAAGCCGTCAAGCCGTCTGTACATCAAACTAAGTAACTATACGCAAAAACGCACTCATACATTGTGCTGATGGATGGATTGAATTTGATGGGGATCGTAGAGGTGTTTAAAGTAAAAATGTTACATTAAAACAAGTATTTTTCTAAAAACTTGTGAAAATGTTGAAATTTTGACCCCCAAAATTTCCGTAACTAGATGGTTCCCAGGTATGGTCTAGAACAAAAAAATGTCCGCAATGACAGGAAGAACAAGTGCCTTTCGGCTTCGTTACGGGTCTTGTTACACAATTTATCTTGAAGGATGTTAAAAAAGAAGAAATTATTATACAGGTTGTAAGGAACATCGTCGCACAAACTGTTACGATGTATGATTGTAGAACCACTAACGTTGAAGAGCACCTTACACCGAGTATAATCCCTTCAGCTGATGATAAAAATTCTGTACAAAATGACGCAACAGATTTGAAAATGAAATTGTCAGGGAATAAAGTTATCAATGTCAGACTACAGTGTACCATAAAACCTGACTAGCAGTAATATTATGTGAACGATATGAAAGGTTATCCATTACTCCAACTTTAAATACTATTCCCATTCACGCGTAACTTTGTGGTCGATGACGGAGCGGAAAAAATGTGCTGGTACCAAATCTGCCGTAACCTTGAAAGTTTAGGGTTGAATTTTCTGTAGCAAAGCAATCAGATTCCAAGGAGGTGTGACTCGTGACTGAGCTAATGAGGGTAGGCGAGGCTCTAATTCTTTGATCCAACATCCCGGGTCAGTGAACACGCTGGAAACGCGCACGAATCACATTTTACGATATCTTTGTGTAGATAAGGTTTGCATGCAATTCCCTTTTTTGGCTTTTCAGTTAAAGGCTTAGTGATTGGGGTGGCTTTTAAAAGGGTAGAGAATCCCAAAGATTCTGATTGTCTTATGATTTTCTACAGAGGTTACTGTAATGGTTGGGTAAATTGAGGGATTAGAGGCTGTTGTGCCATAGGTAGGCTACCTTCTGCAGTCTTAACATCATTTGGAAGAGTCTCACAGTAATATTCACTGGCATAATCTTAACTACACGATTTATGTACTGTTAGTTTTTGTTTTTTTTTCTTGTTCTGTAGGAATGATTCCCAGTGCAAAATGTCTTACATTTTTTATGTCTTATTAATTAAAAGTATTACATAAAAAAAACTGGATACACATACATAAGACGTTCGCGTTCCCGTTCTTTAAGACAACGATCTGACTCAATTAGAAAATAAATTTTGCCGAAAAAACGCTTTAAAAGAAAAAATCATTACACTCATATCATTTGACTGCTTTTAATTATTTAAATTGTAAATAAACGTTTTAAAAACCAATCAAATAAAAATTATGGACATTTTATAGTTTATTTGCGTGAATCTATATCCACACGAAAAGAAAAGGCTAGACGCCTTGGCTAATAAACTCTTAATGCATCGTCGATTACTACGGTAGTGATATTTATTCACACTGCAGAAAGTTTAGCAGAATGGATAAATAAATACTTATGTTCGTTGCAGTTCAACAATTTATTTCGAGATTGAACAAGTAAATTTATATGTTTGCAACTGTATAACAGCTATTGCTTTTAAGCTCCAAGCTTTCTTTAGAAAACTTGTAGCTTTTAATAATAAGTCATAAATAATTATGCAGGATCATTTTTGGGTTCGCTTTAGAGAAAAGATACATCCCTGAGGGACCCCTTCTTAACCCTCCGTAACCGGAAGAATTAAATATTATCAAGTGAACAGCTTTATGAAATAAACTGTTTAAGAAGTAAGCACAAGAAGTAAAAAATGTGTTACTAGCAGGTTTCTCAATTGAAGCTACTTTTCATATCAAATTTGTGTGTCAGACCCTGTCAAAGGCTTTGAAAGAGGCGATATACAACGTATAACAGAATGAACGCAAAATCTCGTAGGAGGTCGTTGTACTCATCATTATGAACAACGTTCACTGTGGGACCACCACTGACCGCAAAAAACAAATCGACTGCCCATAACTCGCAAAATGTACTGAACAGCTGTTTTTTTTCGTATATAAACTAAAATAAAAACTAGACTGCAGAATATTGCAGAATCACTACAGAACTAAACTTAAAGTAAAAATCTAGTGTAGATTGTTTTCATTTCAATAAATCTTACGTCAAAACACAATAATTGCAATCCCACAAAAAAAAATTGAAGCACTGTTCACAAACAATATTAAAACCAAAAATAGTGATGTATTCTCTATCACTCCACAAACTGATCCCAAAACACCCATACTAAGCCATCACCGTAGCTTATCCCATCCGATCAGTGTGTGCAATGTGTGAAAACGTAAAGAAAAACGCATACGTCATACTCTGATACATATAACTGATTACCGACTATTATTAGATGGTATCTGGTACAACCTAGCCGCACGACAAATACCTACAGACGTGGAAACAGAAATAGCTAGATAAATAAACTAAGTTAATGCTGATTGAGCAAATATTGACAGTAGTTTTAAAGTTTTCGCTAGAGATACCAAAGACCGTTTCATTTTAAAGATAATTATAATTAAATCTTGATTTTATAATGGATTTCAAATCGTTTTTGTTGATAGCATTTATTTTAGTAAGTAGTTTTTCTAGTGAGTTCTCTGTGAATTCTACAATGAAGGAACAATGTCCAAATGATAAAACTTCGTTGGTGTCTGTGAGGAAGAGGCGCCATCTTGCCTTTCCACCTGGATCTGCTGCTACAGTAAGTAATATTTTCTTAATTTTATTCGTTAACAAAATGTGAATGTCTTTGGAGATGATCTTAACGCACGTAGTTGAAATAGCAGTTTGGTAGATGGTATTTTTTGGGCAATAGTAGAAGTTTAATTAAGGACTGCATCTCTTATTACGTCGAAGGTCCATGTAATAAAAGATGCATATTAACAGTAGTACTTATAAAAGAGAGAAATCTCCAATGAGTTTGACGGTAAAACAGCACATTATATATGCAGTAAATGAAGTAAACCTGAATATGCTTACAGTTGTTACCTAAGCTTTTATCATCTGTCTTCAGTCAAAACAATTTAAGAAGATATGGTGTTTTCATTTGCAACTATTATTTCTACAATTTACTTGTATGAAATGCGTAATGCAGATTATTTTAAAACTCATTTATAAGTAAAATGTGACCAAAAACTATCCACGGAAGTTCCAATTTCCTTTTTCAGACTTTGATTTTACCCGCCAACACCTGTTTCACCTTTTCCTTTATCAGTCAAAGCGTAATGTACCATTCAGCCATTTTACAAATGGTAAGAGCACTCGGGGCAATAGAGAAATGTGTTTATGCATGAAGCCTCGTGTGGCTATAAGGTAGAGGGTTGCAACGATGCATGTAGATCGCGATTTGTATGGCTGTGAAGCCATTTTGTTGAAGCAATAACTCTGATAACTTGGGAATAGATACATTAAAGAGATAGAGACTAGTGGGTGTGCTATAACGAAGCGTTTGCATACTACTACCTTGCTTTTCTTATCATGGCTCAGACAAGTACTTACCATCGCTATAAAACCCGCATTTCTATAACGACATTCAGCGGAATTGAAGTAAGTTTTTGGTAACTTATGTCAGTTCCAAACATCTTTTACTCATTGAATATCACTTTATCTGGCTAGGCCCTCTGATGGCAAGCAAAGAGTTGGTCTATCGATAATGAAAAAGAAATTATAAATCAATTGACATAGTTGCTGTTGTTGTTCGTTGTTGTTGTTTGTTGTAGTTGTCATAGTTTGTGAAATTAACAACGGAGCTTTTATTAACCTTTCGTATGCCGAGTTTATAGACACAATTAAAAAGCTATTGTGTCTCGCGTAGATCCACGTTCCCGGCACACGAAGGGTTAAACTTCTTATATTTTGAGATCATACCTAAGATCGACCTTCACCCCATCTGCTTACCGAATTAAATATAGTTTTAGACATTCGTAATGATTAACGTTTTGCGATTGGCAATTGCGAATTTATTTCAACAGGCAACTGTTGAAATAAATTCAAGTTAGGTGGCGATAATCTGCGATGCAGTTCAACATCCATTCAAGTAAATGTTTTTTTTTTTTTTGATGATGGCATCTCGCAGTTCAGCCTATTAGGCTGGCTACTGCTTAACCGGTCTTATCTTGTGGATGCCCTGAATTTAAGGCCTCCAGCCAGGAGCAAAATGAGCTTACAAACTAAGCGACCACTAGCTAAGGGCACCCCCTGCGGGGTACGAACGTCGGCTTACAGGCCTGGCTTAGGGCGTCGCTGCCGAGGGCAGCAAGGGCTGTCCCCTTGCTGCCCTCGCCAGCGACGCCTGGATCTGGTTTAGGGGCTGGTTTAATGCTATTGGCTCAGCATCGCGGGCTGGCTCTTGCAAGGGTCGGGGGGGGGGGTTGAAAGGGGACGTCGCGACGGACCACGGTGGCGAGGTCGGAATGACAGCGGTCTGTTTTTGTATTTTCTAATCATACTGGTTTCCCTATTGCTTTCCTGGAGGAGGGTGGTTCAAGTAATTCATCAATTCATCGGGGATTTCAATTAACTGGCATGAATTTTGTGTATATTTTTTTTTAAATATTTCTGTTTCTTATACGCAGTATAAAAGCGACGTCAATGCACTCTTACTACCAATAATACCCAATGCGAAAATATGGTTTCAAATCTAGTTTCTGTAACGCGAGTAAAGAATAGGTCACGAAAAACATTACACGCGGTAAATTCATTTTGACATGCTGTTTCGGCATGTACAATCTGTACCAAATATTCCTCGCAAAAAAAATAATAGTTAATCCATATTACCTTATGATTATCACTTCATTGTGTGATCAAATGATTAGCAGTCCTCTAACAAGGCAACTGATGACGTATTAAGTAAGGTGTTAGAATTAGCATCAATACCAATCAAAGCTGTTGTGCACAGGTGTTATATTTTAATAAAGCAGTAGGTACATACGCATAGGGCTGCTTTCAATTATTTTTTCATCTATTACATTTGTATGATCATGACTACGAGTATTCATCACTGACGTAAATGGTTTGTAGTATGAACGTGGGTGGCTAAAAGAGTACGGGATGACAAATGAAACGAAGGATGGGTGGACCAATCATATGTTCAAGATATTCTTTGGTATGTGCAAAATAAAATTCGATTCAGTAACTATAAAACTGGTCAAATAATTGAGAAAAAATGTAAAATGGCAACTTAAAAAAAAAAAGGACTTTGACAGTAAATTATCAAAATAAGGATTTTTATATTTCATATGTCCCACGGGATCAATTAGAGGGGGATAAAAAGATTCTTATGTGTTATTCCAGGTTATAAACTATCTATGTGCCAAATGTCATCTAAATTCGTTAGGGTACATTAGCCGATCATACATCCGTATAAACGAAGTATTTTCAAATATATGTTTTTTTTTACTTTTTTGTTTCCATACAGGGCTAGATAATGATGAGACAAATCGATATGATTTTTTATATTTAATTTTGAACGTACACCATCAAACAGTGGAGTAATCGCCATACTACATTTGTTTGTTTTGTATAGAAGTACGACCGACTAGTGTACCCTTAAGTAGTTAATGCGTGAAAAAGTAACAAACATCATACATCCTCACAAACTATCGCATTTATAATATTGTGGTACAAAGTAAGATAATGCAGTGTCACTAAAAGAGCTCTACACCTCTGCTTACCCCTAAAACACACAAACCAAAAGATTGAATGACTACAAGTTGCCCCTCAACTAACACAGTCTGAACAAATCTTTAAGACTAACGAACCATCATGTACTTACGTACAAAGTTCATTTGGGCGCCAAAACTTAGCTTTTGGGCCACGTAACGTTGTTTTGACAAGTTGCTTGGAGCAGGTAAATTCATTCAAGACTGCCATTCACTTTAGATGTAGGTAGGATATTGATTTTATGCGACAGTATTTGTAGAGGCACACTTTTATTTACAAGGAAAAGATTGGAGCATTTGTTCTGCAATGAGTTTTGATTGAAACCATCTTTACTTTTTTTGAACGTGACCTTTTCACCTTGTTGACTTTATAGACAAAGGATTTTGGTTTTCGCTAAAACAATATCAGATTTAAATGTTACAACTCTAGGTTGCTGAATAACAAGCCATCAGAAGTGGTGTTATAAGTTTTATCCAGGATCCACCTTCATTTTTTCCTAATGTGAAAGCTGGTTCCAAGCATCGTCATTGGTTGAAAGTTTGGTAATGTAATTTTATATTTCAAAATAGCTTGACCTCATTGGTCGGATTGAAACCTAGCTATGCTCGCGCCATCTACAATTAGCTTTTAACAATACGTTGTTTATCAGACTTATTTGATATATCCAGAATGAAATATTTGACAACATAATTGCTAACATTGCTGCATTGTAGCTACTCTTAATTTCAATTCAATGCAATTCTACTTTCTTGTTTTCTTTTAAAATTGCCTATGAATCGTAAATTTAAATAAATGATTGACATTATGGGGCCAAACCTTAGTCCTGTTCTCCTTGAGATTCAATAGTCACGCCATACAACACTGACAACATTGACTGACTGGCGTGCACGGTGTACTGACTGGACAAGTCCTTCTGTGGTTTTTCTTCAAAAGACAATTTTAGCCTAGAAGCTCCAGGATCCTCACATGATCTGGACCGAGACAACGTCTGGACTATGTTGAGTTTGTTTCGGCTATTTCTTCTCAAAGTAGTCCGTTAATAAGAACCACCGACATCTACTTGTTTGTAACAAAATTACTTGTATTTTTATTTTTCTCGACTACGGCGAAGCCAAAAGGAGGGGTTATGATTTCAGTAGTCTATGTATGTATGTGTTTGTATTTACGTAAGTTCCTCCGCAGCGTCTAAACTATTCATCCGAATTTGATGACTAAGGTGTCAATCGATACGTTATTATAGCCCGTGTAACATAGGCTACATTTTAACCGACTTCAACAATAGGAGGAGTCGATTTTATCTTGTAAACGCCGAATTTAATTAGACCGTGATTTTTCAGTAGTCAGTTTATTTAGTTGTACACCACACAAATTCTTGTTAAAAACCTGCAACCAAAAATAACTAGCATTTCAACATTTTGTTTCAATAATTTCAGTTAACCACATCAGTTGTAAAAACCTTCATGACGCACGCACCATCAGGCTGGTTCGTGGTGCTCGAGGCTGAAGTGGTGTACATGCTGCCGGATCCCAAGGTCGTGGCCGCACACAATAGGAAGAAGCTGCATCATCGACAGAAGAAAGAAATCTGGGAAACAATTGAGAATGCTTTGGAGCTGTGAGTGTTTTACTATGCTGTTTAGTCTACCTTGCTTGCCTAGGTTGGTTCATGGATGGGTAAACACCCATTACATACCGAGTTTCCTCCTAACCTCAGAAAGCATGTTAAGCCGTTGGTCCCGGCTGACATTCGTCAGTCAGTGGCCCGAAAGTCTGACAATCAGTCTTACCAAGGGATATCGTATTACCCGGTACTAACTGGGTTGTGGAGGTCAGATAGGTAGTCACTCTATGTAAAATACTGGAATTTAGCTGCATTCAGTAAGCCGATTTATGCGTCCCTATCCTTGTGGAGCAGGACCGGCATTAAGCCAAGAATTTTTGTCAGCGATATAATCGTCCAACTTGTAATATGCTTGCTTACATCGTGTGCGTTTAATGCATGTTTTAAATTTCGTCTCATTGAGTTCAAGAATATTTTGTGGAATTTTATTCAAGTATCTCAAACAGTACCCCATGAAAGATGAGTCTACTTTAGCGAATCTGAAGCCTGGCTGAACTAATTGATCCCTTTCTAGATTTCTAGTACTGTAATTGTGTCTGTCACCTCTTTTACTAAAAAGATGCAGATTTTTTCTTACGTACATTATGTTTTCGTAGATGCATTGACAATGTACCGTCATGATGTTAATGTCCTTAAACAGTTCTCTTAGAGTATCGTACCTACGAAGATTATATATAACTCTGATGGCTCTTTTTTGCAGAATAAATATTGACTGAATGTCTGCAGCCCGTCCCCATAACAAAATGCCATAAGACATTATACTATGAAAGTAACTAAAATAGACCAGTCTAGCGGTATCTACATCAGTAAATTGACGGATTTTTGTAATAGCATGAGCCGACCCCAACATAGGTGATATAGAGCTGTGGACCTGCAGTTCTTTTAAACATAAACTCATTTTTTTTAGGAACTTACTAAACAATAGTGTCAGATTCAAATTGGTCTATTTGTCTTCTGTTTAATAAATAAAATTATTATTTCACAATTTCAGGCGCAACATCAATGGTCGTTCCTGTATCATGAGGACGATATGTGAAGCCCAAATGGGTCTGCTGCCAAAAGGAAAGTCTCTCGTTCACGACATACTGAGAGCTATGTTTACGTAAGTATAACTCCAGTAAAGTTACTTTAAAAACGGTGAAGGAAAACATAGAGGAAAATGGCATGTGCTAGGAAATCGCAAAATATGCGTGGTAAAAATTTGTCCCACTCTCCCTCATACTCCCAATAGTGGGATATTTATAGGTTAACCATTTATGCTAGAGTATTTTTCAAAGTGAGAGCTGCGGCGGCCCAGTGGTGGTGGCCCCGACTTACGAGTCGTGAGTTCGAACCCAGGCAGGCGCATTACTTTGTGTAATCTATTGTCATCATCACTGCTCTTAAAACGGTGAAGGAAAACATCGTGAGGAAACAGGCATGTCAAAGAACCAAAATTTCGAAAGACATGTGACATGTGACACATACCAACCCGCACTGGGCCCGCGTGGTAGATTATAGCCCATTCCCTCTCATAGAGAGGAGGCCGTGTGTCCCAGTAGTGGGAATATTATAGGCTGGTTAAGATGATCAATTTTCAAAAAGTCTGTGAAGGAGAACCACCATCAAAAGAAAAAAAAAATCGATCATCATTCTCATGCCCCTAACACTAGTTATTTGAATTCAGCGCAGTTTTGTTTTCTACACATGACATCAACATAATATCACGCCTGTAATAACCGACGGGTTAAGCAGAGGTGTACCTCATATTACACCCACATTTCATCAGTTATGTTTAAGTCCTATGTAATAGGGGCGAGAGTGTTGACATCAATCGGGCATGAATTCGCAGCTGCTACTGAGGAATTCCTGATGGAAAATAATAGCACGTTGCCCGACCCGGGAATCAAACCCAGGACCTCATGCCCAGTTTTTATATACTTCTCTATTAATCGTCATTCCCTTTGTAGCCATATCAACTTTCACGCAGACTATCCGTCGTTTCAGTCAAAAGGTAATAAGGGTAAAAAAAGTAGTTGAAAAAACTAAAAAAACCGACTACAAAAACTGAAAAGCAAAAAACGAGCCCATTTTAAATTAAACAAAACTTGGAAGCAGGCGGGAGCCCACTTCATAGTCATAATTGATATTTTCAAATATCATCAATTTTTTGTTATAAATGTTTTTTCTTTTTTTTTTCTACGATTTGCCACTTCGAATTACTTTTAAACATATAAGTTGCTTATATTTTTGTAATCTCAAAACATTTTAAAACCCTTTATTTTGATACCACACTCGAAGGTATTGGAAGAAGAAAAAAAACGAACTCCACAATATGACACCGCAAATCCGTATTTTTTTCCAATTCAGTTTATTTTTTAAGCCAGTGACGCTCGCGCCACCAAGACGAATCTAACGACGTACAATTTATCCAAATCCTTTCATCCGTTTTAGTTACGAGGGAACAAAGAAACGGACACACATACATACAGGTAAAACACATAACCCTCTTTTTGGGCTTCGCCACAATCCGGTAAATAATGTTTGCGATACTATTAACTCTTTTAACGTTCTGAATGTTTGCACTTCTCTCTGTCTTTAATTGCAAGCAGAGTTTCTTCGTAAAAACAATCAATTTTAAATCAGCAAATAGCTCAAGACGGTTTATCAAGCTAAGATAGGTGTATTACCGAATTAAGACCCTCGTCTTTAGCAGAGATTACCCTACTTCCAATTACACCGACGTATTACAGTTGAAGCGTTTAGAGACCTACATAATTACGTAGAATAGTTCCAATAAATAATCCCTGCTCTATCATAACTAAATTATGTAAAGCTAAACCTTTAAATATGTATACATTATTCAAACAGTAGATAATAACTGGTGTAAGATAACAGGTTTGTTGCTGAATGTTCATACTCCGCTAATTGCCTTATAATCCGAATACGTGACGTTTATACGACGTAGGATTACGTCATAATGTTATGTATTAAGGAACAGGAGACACCAAAATCACCAACGCTCAATACTTGAATTTTCCTAGAAGCTAAACGTCCATTGCCGCATTTATTAATTTAACAAGATATCGGGTCTCTTTAAGAGCGCGCAATGGATGTCTTGCAAAAATATTCGGGAAAAAACACGATATTTGGGAAGAGTCGCGTAGCCTGCCGTCATTGTTAAAATTCTCTTTAAACTTTCATAAGTGGTATTGTGAAGGGAAATTAGTGAATGACGTCATATGGTAGTTATTAATAGATACTTGAAGTGAACCTTGTACGGAAGATCGCCAAGGGTGTCGTAACAAGGTAGGGTAGAAGTGAGTTTGTGTCAAGCTCATAAGAGATGTATAACATAAGTAAGGGGATTGATTTAATTTGTATCACGTTTAATGCGTCTTTAATAGTTAAACAAAAACATCCGTGCACATTACAAGCCGACCCTAAAATATGTAAAATATGTATTTGGCGCACGGACACGTTTTAAATATAGCCTATGGTACTTGGGGATAATGTAGCTTCCTATTATTGAAAGAATTTTCAAAATCCGTTCAGTAGATCCAGTGATTACCCCTACATACAAACTTACATATTTTACCTGTTTATAATATTAGTATAGATTTACTTTTTAATGAATGGTCATCTTCTTGCCATTGTCCCATTCTATTTGGGGCCGGCGCAACACATTTTCTTCTGCCAATGTCTCCTCTTACTTTAATTGAATTACTTTTTGCAACATACAAATTGAAACCAAATTAAAATCATTTGCACCAGAGGTTACAATTTTTTTCCTACTATGCGTTCCGAATCTCTAGAACATCTGCTAACTTCTTGAAAACAGCTAAAAGAAGCTAATAAAACAACATTCCATTGAAGCTGTTCTTGGCAATGTATCATAAGAACACCTCTTGGACTGAGAGGCGCTAGCTCCCGCTACGTTCAAAATTTATCGGCTCATGTACGTGCGATATAGGAATAAGACTACCGTATTGCTGGTTGGTGTTTAAGATGTCTCATTTTAATACTACTTTTTCGGAATTAGCTAGTTGTGATCTTAGTTTAATATTTGTTAGCCGACTTCCTTCAAAAAGGAGGAGGTTCTCAAATTTGGCTGTATTTAAAAAAAAATGTTTTTTCCTAATAATCCGTCATTTATGAACCGATTTGGAAAATACTGTTTATGTGAAAGGATATACTTTCCGCTTGGTCCCATAGAAATTTCATCTAAATCGGTTCAGTAATTTAGGTTTTTTTTCCTTGAATATGTATTTTTTTCTTCTTGGGCTATGTAAATTACATGATAATAGCTAGTTTCAATGTCAAAAATTATTTTGTGACAGGAATTTGGTATACTATTTACACTAAAACGGGTAAAATAAAAAACATTCTGCGTAAAAAAACCGACTTCCAAAAAGACACAAAGAAAGTCTAAAATAACTTTACTTTCAGAAGCCGGTGGCACAAGTCTATGAAACAAACAAAGTCACCGACTTCCGAAAGTAAAGTTATTTTAGAGTTTTTTTGTTTTTTTTGGAAGTCGGGTTTTTTTCGCAGAAAGTTTTTATTATTTACATTTCAAGCACAGAGTACAGAGGCGGACTTAATGTGATAGGCATTTTCTACAGTCGACTTTTTGGCAGGCTTATCTCTCGTAACAGCGCGTACAAAAATAGGCTCAATGCTGTAGAAAGGGGCGTGCCGTCCAAAGAGGCAATTAGGCCTAGCCTACCCTGCGCCCAATGCATTTATTTAATGTATCTAATAAAATAATACGAAAGATTAAAAAAAAGGTTAAACTCCTGTTATAATACTTATAGCAACTTGTCGCGCCCGTGTGGAGCTCGGTACGCACGCATTAGGCTCGAACTCGCTCAGCCTAATTCCCATTGATAAATTTACGCACACTGGTGTTTATTTTCGTGTGTATGAACGGCACACATGGTTGAAATGGTTTAAATTAGGGGCGTAACTACTGCGACTGTAGCTGGATACCGCGTGTGGTGATTGGCTGTGTGTAAAGTCAAGATTTAATGAATGAACAGTATTGAAGACCAGGGTTCCCAATTTTTTGACAATTCCCCGAATTGCGGGGAATTTGAGAAACAGACTACAAACAGACACGATAGTTTCCATAATGATTACTAGAGACAATTAAAAAAACAGGGTGGTATTGTCGAATTTATACCTTCCAAAATATTATAAATTGTATAGAATAGCAAAAGCCCTATAAAAATAATTAAAACCTACATATTTTTTTTATTTTTCTCCTCATATTTGGGAAATTTCGCTTTTATTTTTGGGAGTTAGGAAAATAAGTATCGGCAACCCTGTAGAGAAGCCATATTGTTTCATGTGACAAGCAATTTACATCTTGATTGTTTTGCTTTTCTATATCTTCGAAGTTATAAGTCATTCGTTTTGAAACGTAGAGTAGTGTAAATATTATTTGTTGTGTTTATTATTTATTTATTTACATAAGAATGGTGTTCTGTTGTGAAGTTTGCGCTGATAATGTGTGTTTGATAAAAGTTATAAACAGTAAGTATTCACAATTATCGTTTAATGATAAGATTCAAGTTGTGTTTAGAGGTTGATGTGTAGGTACCCGAATTACGAGAATTAACCCAAAAAAAATCATCTCGTACTCGTCATATCAAATGAATCTTTCTTCTGTTTGCTTCGACAGAAAATCGTGAATTGATCCTTGAATAATGTGGTGAGTTCTTGTTTTTAAAACTTTTGTTTTTATAGGCTCATTTTTTTTTTTTTTTTTAAATGTTCCGGCCAGACGCCATTTGAAATCGCCAAAATTGAGCCCCAAACAAAAACTCCAAACTAAAAATAGCCAATTTTGGTTTTTTTTCTGTTGACAGCGCACTCTGTTTTATTTTTTAGAATTATTTTAGCGAAGCGACATCCTTCGTTCTTGTATTGACAGAATGCCATTGAAATTCCTGATATTTAAGCTGGATGACGTTGTTTCTCATATGCTTACTAAAACATTAGGGGCAAGTGCGGGGGATGCGGACGTAGATGTGACTACTTTGATGGTCATCTTAGGTAGAGCGACGCTGTGTTGCGTTTTTTTTTTTGGTTATCAGTTTGTTTGGCGCACCCTCCGTGGGGAACCACTGCACGCCACTGGCTGTGGTACCCAGAATGACCTTAGTAGTGACCTTAGTGACCTCACTGCATAATCACCAATAACGTTCCCACTTCTGAGACACAGCCCTCCGCTCAATGCACTCTCCCCCAGTGCGGGTTGGTAAATGACGCATATCTTCAAATTTTCGGTTCTAAGACATGCCAGTTTCCTTAAAATGCTTTTGTTCACCGGTTTTAGATCAGTGGAGATGAAATAAATTACATATGGTAAGTAACCCGCACTGGAAGTCGGAGCCAGTATCACTACAGGTCTAACTGAGTGATCTCTATCTATATCTCTCTATGTATTTTAATGTACCTCAAATTTTATTAAACATAATAGTTTTTTTACAACCATATCTACTTGTATAGACTTCTGTGTACAGACTTGTCATCCCTTATAAAAAAAAAACATCCTTTAAATATTAAACAGAAACAGTTCTAAAAATGTCATAAAGCATAAAGTTCAAACACGAGTATATTGGAGTGGGTGGCTCGCAGCTGTGTTTCTTCACAATCTAGCTGGTAACGATAGAATAACCGGCAATAAACTATTCATAGCTCGTATGTAGAAACAGCTGGTGATACTAGCCAATGCTGTGAGGACAGAAATTGTTTGAATTATTAAATGCAACCTGGGAGTTCTTCCGCGTATTGTATTTTTTTTTTGAACTGCTTTTTTTCTGAGATTTTCTTCTTCGTTCTTCGTGAAGTCACTTTATCTGCATGTATTGGGGGCACCGAGTGCAAGATAGGAGTTGGAACATAGTTTGCGTCACAGTTCCACATTCGTACTCTGCTGTTATCTCAAGGTAGCCATGCACGCTAGGGTGCACCTGACAGGTATGCCTGTACAGGTCCCCCCGCCAGGTAAGCTTGAGATACCTCTTGAGGAAACCTACACAGTTTTGCAACATACATGCTCCGGTTTATCTGTTCAGTTCAACTGTGCAGGTGAACCTGTCAGGAACATAGCATATAATGGCTACCTTTAGTGATGGTAATCCAATTGCAATAAGTCTTGTGGAGCGGATCCTCATGGGCATACGATGGTATGCCGTTTCCTTGTTTGTCAGATCTAAGAAGCATGAAATCCATCTATATGCCTTTTAGGTTGTCTGAAAATTAATAAAGGATCGACAAAACAAACGTGAATAGCCTCATTGCAGGACAAAAGCCTCTTCTATTTTCAAATCCTCGCTATTTTGAGCTCAATACTGAACACTTCCAAATAATGCTTTCTAATTTTGTCAAACGTTTTTCTGCAAATTGCAGCATGCTCATATCACTCTTTCGTGTCTTACCTTAGCTCATGTCCCGTTAGATGCCCGCCTATGCCATGTAGGAATGCAAGGATGTGCAAGGACAAGTTTGTCACGTTCATTTGGTTTGCCACCCGCGTATTCGTGCGTGTCGTGACCATGGCGCGACGATCCTTCCTACGTTTCTATACAAAACGAATCGTGCGTAGCCTTTGTGCTCTTGGTGACAAAAACGGCTAGTATCACGCCTGCAACGGAAGAATTCGGATTCGGCCATTAATATTAAAAAATTATATATTAAACCAACATTTTGGAAGGTTTTTTCTAAATCACTGAACTGGGTAGACGGATTTGTTATTGCAGTTTGGATTTCGAACAGCAGCGGATTTTGTTTGTAATAATGAGTGGTAAATAAAATTACTGCTTCGTCACAAGGATAAAGACGACTCAAAGCCAATATCCGAATTGCATTGTATTGTATTGTATTGTATAGCGGGCTGGTGTCCGCAACTCCACGTCTAACCGCGTATCTTGCGTGCGGGTGGGAAATCTATTCGATCCACCCTAACTCCCCGAGAAAGGCCAGCAGCGTCTTGATGTGGCTGGTAATCTCGCGGAGAGTACCTGGGTTACCGAAGTACTTTGCCCTGTATGTTGCAATCCCTGGGCAGTGCAGAAGCACGTGGGCTGCCGTCTCGTCTACCTCCATGCAGGCTCGGCACAGGGGGCTGTCCGTGACTCCTATGACAAAGAGGTGAATTGCATTGCATACGTATATATGCAATTCGTATTTTGGCTTTGAGTGTAATAGAAAAAGAAAAGTTGTAATGGTACACTGAAAAAAAAGTAGTTGCCACAATCAAGATTTTGTTTAGATTGACTAAGTAACTTGTTTGCATCTGAGCCTATCAAGCACAATGATCACATCTACTACTTTTATTTGATTGAGATTTGAAACGGGATCTTGATAGGAGTTATCACAAAACCTATTTGCAGCAATCAAATCAAATAGTAATAAACACAACCAAATAGTGATAAATCTTGAGCTAAATGTTTGCGCTAAATAAGTTTCTTGGTTGTGAAACTTATTTAGCGCAAACATTTAGCTCAAGATTTGATCAAGTTGTATGATTAATACAATTAATTGCAATGATAGATGCTATCAAGTCAAATGATCTTGATTGAAGTAATGAAAATGCTTGATTGACACAACTAACTTATTTTGTTACAGTTAACATTTTTTTAACTTGTCACTTTTTTAACTCTTATAAAATGATGTCATGTTGAGGGTAATCGATAAAATTGTTTGAGCGTTCAATCATTTGAACGAGTATTGCTGCAATCATGTCGTGGTGATCAACTCAACTAAGATTTTGATTAATCTAAACAATTTATCATCAATCAAGCTAAAATGTCACTTGATTGGCACGCATTTTTTTCAGTGTAAGTATCATTATCTTCCTTTTAGCGCGTGGACAAAGTCTCGGAATTATCGCCGGAATTTTGTTTTTTTCATAAAATCTCCATAGACAACTACATAAATTCTTAACAACAGAGTGCTCTTAACAATACTATCCAAGCACCGAAAGAACTATCATAGAGGTCAACAAAATTTTCAAGAACATAAATTTAGACAGTTTCAAAATCCACCATATTCCCTGAATTTTACAGGTGCATCTAACCGCCCACACCGCCATTTTTCTCCAGAAACTGTTTTAAGATGAATCCCCACTATTCCCTCAAGTATGCTTTCATAAATTATTTTTATTTCAGGGCGCCTTTGCAGGAACACGAGTTTGTCGAAGAAATGGGCTTGACGTATAGTGAGTTATTGGAGCCAGACTTTTGTATGAAAGCCAACGATTGCCCGCTGTCTATTTTAGACTTTTTGTTGGATTTAAATCAAATGAGATAACGGTTTGTAAATAAATCTTGTGTTGTTATGTTGTTGTTGTATTTTACCCTTCACTTACATATTTCTTACTAGCTGTGTCCCGCGACCTTCGCTCGCAACAAATTATTGAAAAAAGAAACTTCCTTTTTTTTTCGAATTTTGTTACCAATTTCGAGGATTTTTTTTTGCACGGTACCCTTATTCTTATTCTAAAATAAAAGTAGCTTTAGTTACTCCGTATGTCATTAGCGCGTTATGTTATTTGAGAGCAGCGGTGGCCCAGTGGTGGCGGAACAGTAAGTCGTGGATTCGAACCCAGGCAGGCGAATGCGCCTGCCTGGGTTCGAATCCACGACTTACTGTTCAAAGTGGTGGTTCAAAAGTGGTGATGAAATCAAATACACAAAGTAATGACTTTGTGTATTTGATTTCATCACCACTGCTCTCAAAACGATGAAGGAAAACATCCTGAGGAAACCAGCATGTCCTAGAACCAAAAATTCTAAGGCATGTGACATCTACCAACCCGCACTGGGCCCGCGTGGTGGATTATAGCCCATTCCCTCTCATAGAGAGGAGGCCGAGTGTCCCAGCAGTGGGAACATTATTGGCTGATTTTACTATGTCATTAGCTATCTGCCAGTAAAAGTCCCGTCAAAATCGGTCTCGCTGTTTCGGAGATTAGCCGGAACAAACAGACAGAAAGACAGACAGACAGTCAAAAATAGAACAAAAAAAGGTTTTTGATATAAGTGCTGTAATTATTTTCATATGCATTCAGTAAAAAGCTGTTATTTTTATATTACAAACAGACACTTAAATTTATTTATGTGTATGTATGGATGTATACCAAATGTATACATACTCATACTTATTTTTGCCACAGGGATCGAGTTCCCAGTAACTGGGTTGTGGTAGTCGCTCCATGTATGTTCGTATTCAGCTGGAAGCCGACATATTTCATATTTCTTCGGGATGGCAAAACGTGCAATGCTTCTGGTATAGATGCACATAGTGGGCGGGAAAATTATTAAAAAGAAATTGTATTTATCCGCCAAACCTTGCCCAACTGGATCCACATGTTGGCCCATTCTCTCTTAGAGAGGAGATCTGTGGTCCCGCAATGGGAACTTCATAGGCTGATTTCGTTAAGCCTTTTCCTAATTACATTATGTTATGAGACCACAGTCCAGCAGTGGAGGTCTTTCGGCTGAAATGAAGATGATGATGATGGGACCACCAAGTCACTAATAATATCCTAACTAATATTGTAAATGCGAAAGTAATTTTGTTTTGTTTTTTACCTTTTCAAGCCTAAACTACTGAACCGATCACCCTGAAATTTTGCACATACATCTATAAGGTGTATCTATTCATATACGAAATCTTTTAATGGGCGATTGTACTCATCATTATGAACAACTTTCACTATGGGACCAGCCCCGAATCGCGAAAAAAAAATCTGCTGTTCAGTACATTTTGTCGTGATAGGCGCAGAGAAATGTATGGGGTTGTCGATTTTTTTTTCGCGATTTCAGTTTTGGTCCCATAGTAAAAGTTGTTCATAATGATGAGTACAAAGACCCGTTAAGAGATTTCGTGTATGACCAGATAGACCTTATATAGGTACCCTATATCCGTTTCATCCCGAAAAAAAGTATTGTTTCCGAGGAAAACAACAATAACGTTCTTATGATAATAGATGGCGCCACGTGTCTTTCAAATCATGATTGATATATATTATTAAAAGCAGAGTACAACCTGAATTCATTGCCAAATTCTAAATTAATGCGAGCGAAGCCGCGGGGAAAAGCTAGTCATAAAATAATATAGATTCAGTTCAGTGTGAATTTGAACGATTAGGTATCAACTTACTATATTTAATGTCGTTACTCCATTAGGTAGGATATAAAGTCGGTTAGATATGTTTGGTTTAAATTACAAGCGAGGTATTTGAGACTGGTAGATTTTGTCACTTAGGTACTTTTTCGAGCTGGAAAATTGACCTAAACATTCCAAGAAAAAAACAGTTCGTTTATTGCGTCTATAACGTATTCCTGCCATATGAGTTTAATTATCTAAATCAACTATCAGCTAGGTAAGTAGTAGCGAATGAGAGTTGAACCCTGATGCGCAATCAGAGCCACACAGTTAAAAACGTGTGATATAAAAAAAAATCGTTTTCAAGGCAGAAGGTGATCTCCACAGAAATAGGAACAGGCTAAAAAGTTCTTCATCCCACATTGGAAAGTTTAGATAACGTTGTAGCGGCAATACAAGAATATTGCAGCAACATAGAACAAAAAGTACTACAGCGCCATCTATGACACAGACGAAGAACTAAACATCGAAATACATTGAAATCTTACATCGCGCAAGTAAAGTTATCCGCGACTTAAGACTATATAGCAGAACCCGACAACAACTGTGGGGCAGTAGCCCACCAGACACAACACCCGTCTGGTCGGAGGATCCTCCCTATCCTATGGGGGATGAAGAACTTTACACCCTGTTCTCCATACCCCCAAAACGTCATTTTTGACAAAAGCATGCCAGGTGAACGTTGCAGATCGATCTTGGATTTTTGTAAACCAGTATTCCCGATGTCTAACGATAGGCACGATAATACCGATTTCCGAACGAATTTCTCTTATTAAACTAAACAAAGATGAATTCTGCTGCTTTTGGATTATTTTGAGTGTAATGGATACTTTTGCATTCAAATATTTATGTTCTGTTTTGAATTCGCGCCAGCGCCAGTGAATCTAGACTTGTTCAAATGAACGGTGGTTCACAAGGGTAGTGAAATTAATTATGTCTAGGGCGCTGGGATGCATTGGAACTACAAATTAAAGATTCCAGGTGAGACCTAATGAACTAGACAAACTGACTTACTAACAGCGACAATGATGATGGCAAGGTCAATATTTGTTATGCGAAAACCATATGTTACCTCCTGTTAAGTGGTTGTAGAATTACAGAACGCTATATAGACAAATGCCACTTATTTATTTGATTACTAGCGATCCGCTAGCGCCCTCTTATGTGATTCCCCCAGACCAGGAAAGCATGGCCCAATACGTAAGCAGAACAAGGCCGCCAGTCATAATAATCTCAATCAAAGTACTAGCAAAGAATTAAAAAAAAATTGTCACGAACACGCTCTGTAACACGTTTGTCTCTAACTCAAGAAGATTCCTGTAGGTAGGTAAAGCCGCCATCTTATATAAAAAAACAGCTACTTACAAAAGCTAGCTGAACACAAGCTCAGCTTAAGTTCAGCTCAAAACACGTTCTTACAGATTGGCAAATGCTTTTTAGTGCTGGATCCCGAAAACGGTTATCGCCTTACACACCGGTGGCTTTTATGTGCCCTACCATTTGTGTTTAAATATTATTTCATGATATGGTGTTGTGTTAACTCTGTGTGATAGAATGATATTATAGTAATTGACTTAAACGTTTTATTTTGAGAAAGAGTTTGTCATTTTTCCTTTCAATCAAAATTTACCCAAAATGGAGATTGAAGAAACTGATAATATCAGTGTATAGCCGAGAAACTATGAATACAATTCAGGGGGCGTTTCTAAGGCCATTCTCAATACGTACCAGAGTTGAGTGTTAGTTTAGCATATCCCTTCAAACGGACAAAGAATATCGGTAATTGATCTTTTTTTTTACTGATGGGAAATCATCAAAATGAGTCCCACTCTGGGCGGAGTGGAATAAAGTGTCAGACTTGTACTGACAAAAGCCCATCCATGTTCCTTCTTTGCCCTTTGTGTTCCAGGGCCGCGGTATCTTTTTCGATCAGTCCCGGAAACCGCGCAAATCGGTATTGGTCTTGGACAGAAAACGGTGACACAGCATAGATAGGCCCATGTAGCTACACACAAGAAAAAGCAAAATTCTATGAAATAAAAACATTACCCTGACTCTGACATACAAAAAACACCAAAGACCAACCCGATCCATCTGCAAACCCCGAAAAAGTAAGTAATTGAACCAGAACCACAGAAAAACAACCGATGACCTCATTCACCTAACACACATAGAATTTGTCAAGTTTTTGTCCAAGCCATCGGGCCTTTGTCCTCAAATAATAACGACGGCCATAAGTATCGTTCGTCAGCCATTAGTACGGGAGGTCAACTCGCTGCCGTGATGTATGTTTTCATAAATCTTGTGAACGCTGAGACTGTGCGGATAAAGGGGGTAGAGACCTTAGTTTTGGGAATCTTGCTAAATACAGGGTTTTGGATCGTGGGTATAGGTATACTGAAGGATATTATCGTAGCAGATGACTTTGATAACTCCTTGCAGACCTCGTTTTTTGTCTTTGTCAGATTGGAGATCACCGTTTGATTTAAACCCATTTGGGGTTGGAAATAAAGCAATAGACTTGAGTTTTTTGACAGGATTCACCAATTACAGATTAGTTTCGTGAATATACTCGACTGGTAAACTTTTGGATGATTTCATGGTGCCCCATTAAAGACAACGAGAATGCAATTGGATACTAAACGTGACCTTAAAGCTGGACCGCCTTCAGCTACAACATACATTGTCGTCAATTGTGTTCTTACATGTTCGTTTTGTGCTCGGAGTTTCTCAGCCAAAGATGGATAGATATGCTATTCACTTGAGAGCACATGAAAGAGCAGCACACGAAAATTTCCAACAATCACCCTGGACAACCCTCGAACACATTCGCTGTAACTCAAATCGGATGGATGGCATCTTCATTACCCAAAACGTGATTGATTAAAAACTGAAACATTCCCTCCATCATTTGCCTCTCCTTGAATCAGATTATATCACCAGCGTAATCTCAATTGTAATTTCACGTCTTCAATGACTTAACCTCCTAAGCTTGCTACATGACATTTTTACTTAGTTTATAACAAATTCAGCTGACATTTCAGTTCAGAGCAGAGTAGTTATCAACCTTCACTGCACGGGGGAATAAAATCGTTAAATTTTATTGCTTTCAATCTTGACTTGAATTTCAAGTGGCTTTATAAGAGCGAGAGAAAAGGGATCTTAAGGGCGGCTACAGAGGTTGTAATGACACACATACTTTGTGATATATAAAATCAGGATAATCGTTGAAATTGTTATGTAGCAGGCTTTTACCAAATCAGTATCTGCGATTGTGTGAGTCTGGTATTGTGTTGATCTTATTTTTTTAGTTATAAACAATGCATACCTCTTTTTACCTACACTAATATTATAAAGAGGAAAGATGATGAAGTGTATGTTTGTAATGAATAAACTCAAAAACTACTGCGCCGATTTCAAAAATTATTTCACCATTAGAAAGCTTCATTCACCTTGAGTAACATAAGCACCCGTGCGAAGCCGGGACGGCCGCTAGTATTGGATAAAATTCTTGCTGATGAAAGAACTATAGGGTGAGATTTTTTACGTTTAATTACTCTGATGGCTCCTACGTATTATAAAATATAAAATAGGTTAATATTTATACCTTTAATCGCTGTCTAGTATTATGCTGGTACAATAGTAGCAAGCCACAGCAGTTTAAAAATACAGGATGGATAAATAGTTCCAGGAGCATCGGTGGCCCATTGGGGAGCAGCGGTGGCCCATTGGTGGCGGCCCCGACTTACGGATAGTAAGTCGTGGGTTCGAACCCAGGCATACGCATTACTTTATGTAATTTATTTCATCACCACTGCTCTCAAAAACGGTAAAGGAAACATCGTGAGGAAACCGGCATGTCCTAGAACCAAAAATTCGAATATGTGCGACATCTACCAACCCGCACTGGGCCCGCGTGGTGGATTATAGCCCGTGTGTCCCAGCAGTGGGAACATTATAGGTTGATAATGCTATAGAGATTCCGTTATACTAAATAACTTTAGCTTTGAAACTCACATCTGTAAAAAAAATACCTATGCAACAGTAGACATTTCGAGCAAGTGTGAAAAGTTTTTTGTGTGTGTGCATGTGATAATGCTATTCTATAAAATAGTATACCCTAAATATCACCATACCCAACCCATCGAAAAACCGTAAAGATCTCATCGATTTCGTCGACAAACGCAATAGAGACATGATTTGTATACCAACGGATTTGGGGTAATGGCGCTACCATATTCCGGCCTCTGTCGCGTTACAAGCCTAATGGAATGTCTGCTATCAGTCATCGTGTTCAGGTTTTTACCCTAAAAATATGCAAACTGGGGCTCTTTTTACCCTAACTTCACTTTTATGACTACTTTACCCAAGTATTTACACATGATTATTTTCTGGAGTACCCGTGATGTTTTGTTATTTTACTTTATTTTATTTGGGCAACTTACAGCTGGATTACGAAATTGAACGCCATTTACAAGTTTCCACAGATAAACAAAAAAGACAACAAAAGGATAGGTACAAAATACTTTAATATAAATTTGGAAAAAAAATAACACGATCGATTAATACAAACTACAAACTAAAAATCAATTAAAATAATAAATAATAGTATAGGGTGTAGCAACACCCTTAACGAAGCCGAAAGGCACTTGTTCTCCCCATCATTGCTTGGGAACCTTCTAGTTACGGAGATATTGGGGGTTAAAGTTCCAAGCTTAAAAAAAAATGTATTGCAAGATTTTTACTTTTAACACCGCTACGACCACCGTACTATTCAATCCATCCATCAGCACAATAATCTGAGTCTGTTATATTGAGTCTTACCGTAAAACGTAATCACGTTTTAAAATTATTGCTGGGAAACGACTTTTTTTTTTGGGGTGATATATCTATCACCCCAAAAAAAAAAGTCGTTTCCCAGCAATAATTTTCCGTAAAGTTACTTAGTTTGATGTACATAATGCTTGGTTGACGGCTGAGTTAGGGGTGTTGTTACATGCACCCTGTTTAATTATGTGAGGACTTTAAAGAGTACTTGATAATGATTCATTTTGTGTAATGGTCGGATCATTTTCTTCATTAATTTTTAAGGTTTCTCAAATAGCGGTTAGGTATGCCAGTATCGATCGCCCGTTTCGTATGTAGCCCGAAAATCGCAAACAACGCATTTACAAGTCCGCTAAAAGTTCTACTTTATGTAACGGTATCCAATAAAACGTGCACAGACATAAATTTGTTATTTTAGGGTTTCTTTCATATTAATAATCAGTTTTGATCCATTACATATTGTTATTTATAAACTTTGTTTAAAATTCAACCCCCTTCTAACTATTCCAAACAAGTTTTAACTTCTCATTCCAAAAACATTCCCAACATGCATACGCGTATCGTAGTTTCGAGAAACAATGCGAACATTCTTTATTGATACTAATTTGTCAAATAAGGGGCACTTTCCTACAAATGTGACACATCGATCGGTGTCTTTTAGCGACATATTAAACTATACAGTTATAACGTTTGAACAATAGAAGCGAACCAGTTTCCCGTTAGTCGTGATTGAACTTTATTCCAATGATTTACCTTCTATCTGATAGTTAGTATTTTACTCAATTTTATAAAAAGTTTATAAAAATGGCGGTCTTGTTATTTCATTCTTGATAGTTCGAGTCTGGTTTGGTTCTGATTTTAAGTCAACTTTTTATAAGTCTTATTTATATTTTATTTTAACGATGTATTTTTATATTAATTTATTCGTTGTGATATTTTTAAGTTGTGTTCAGTTTAGTGAGTTGTTGGATGCAAGCGATGTTTCGCAGTCAAAGGTTTTGTCCAGAAGAAAAAGATACGTCGCTTTTCCAGAAGGATCCAGTTTTTCAGTAAGTGTTACTTTACTTTTTCATAATTAAGTTAAGCATGGATCTATGGTCAGACAAAGTATCAAATTTCGGGCAATAATCGTGTCCAGAGTGGATCTCGTCCTGATAATGCTGAAAAAATATATATGAAAATAATTTTAATGAAGTAAGATCTTTCTGAGTTTAAGACTTACTAAGTTATTTAACTTTGCAATGACCATCCTGCTATGAAGGATAAGAGAGGTTTCCATGTAGTACGGGCAGTTGCTTTTTAAATATATTAACCTGAGACTTCGTTAGCGTCAAAGAAACTCCATTCCAATAGGTTTCTGTAGCTTTCCACCAGTGAAAGAGTTTTTTGAAGATTCGGAGATTACCTACGTCTTTATAACAATTTTAAATATATTTATAAATTACAAGCGGCCCGATCAGGCTTCGCACGGGTGGACATTTATATAGTTTTTTTTTTCTATTATTAAATATAGCCTATGTTACTCAAGGATAATGTAGCATTCTAATGGTAAAATAATTTTTGAAATCGGTTCAGTAGTTTTTGAGTTTACTCGTTACAAACATGGCCTAAAAAATGGAAATTACCCTAAAAAATGGCGTCAAAAACTCCTCAAAGCTGTTAACTGGTAATGTCTCCAAGCGTTTTTAAAAATCCCAACGAGTCACACTGTAACATGTCACAGTATGACTCGTTGGGATTTTTACAAAATATTATCTAAAACTAATTTTGAATTAATCAAAAATCATGAACAGATTTTTTTTATTTTTTTATTTTAATAAATATGAACAACAAACAGCTACATTATGGAATATTACAACACGATATCATAAAGCACTACTGCTTAATTTTATTTCAATCAAGTTATTTACATTATTTACAAACTACAAATCTATAATAGTAATAAAAATATGTACAAGTATCAAAAGGGTTACAGGGCGTCAAAAAATTCGTCCACATCGCTGTCAACAGGAAAAGTGCCCAGAAGGCTGGCAGCATTGCCACGTTGTATGGCAATGCTGATTCTTTGGCCAAAAAATAGGCCCGCCCTCTGGTCACGTGAAGAGTCGACCAACCGCTTGGCGATTTCCCGAAATACTAGGTGAAAAATACTAATAATATATCATAAATAACTTAAATAATAATGTAGCCCACAGCGCTGTTCACAGATTACCATTAATAACTAAACTTAAATTGCTAGGAGATAAACTGTTCATGCATGACAGTTAAAAGTTAAAACAGACAAACTGATTGGGTAAGAAGTAGTGCCAATATGTCACAGTGTTACTGTATGAGACTATTTTGTTCCCAACGAGTCACTCTCTTCACTTGGCGTGTACTCCGTTGAGAATAAACACAAAAAGTTGTCCTATCGAGTAGCAGTGTGACTGGTTGGGATGTTTATTCACAATTTTTCCCAACGAGTCACTCTGTGACACGTTACAGTGTGACTCGTTGGGAAAAAACGTCTCCAAGAGACTAGCGGCGTTGCCATCGCGTAGTATGGCAACGCTAAGCCGTCTGGCCAAGGTAAATGCCAGCCCTTGTGTCAAGTGTCAACTAAGCGTTTTGAAATTATCATAAAAGTTATCATTTTTATGACATTAAACATATAATTTCCAGTGTGCCGGTTGCGTAACGGTAGGCGTGATCGGCCAGCCAGCCCCCTCCTCCAGTCCGGGCACGTTCACCTTCAGTCTTAACTGGGCAATAGCCTACGAGTTGCCCAACGTCACAGAAACAGCCATTTACTACCAACAAAAGAAGTATAAACAACATCTACAGAAGAGGATCAATAGGCGAGAGCTGTATGGAAAGCTGGAGACTATTATGGACAAGTGAGTGTGTTGTTAGTGCGTGAGTGTTTTAGGTTAAGGTATTTATCTATGGGTCTTTGATACCGGAAATAAATGGAGTATTATTATTATAAGCTCTTTTGTACACGGTGTGACTGGATTTTTAAGAAGAAATTTGGCTTTGCAAGTCATCAGAGAGCTCATGAATGGGAAAATAATTAATTAGTCCGGCTCGTTGGTCGAGTGACCGCAATCGCGACTGCTGAGCATGACGTCTTAGGTTAGATCCGGGTTGGGCGAAGTGCTGTTGGGTTTTTCTATCAGGAACTTCTCAGTAGCAGTTACGGAGTCTGGATTCGTAGCCGGTTGATGGCAATAGGCTCGCCCCTATTACATGGGACTTAAACATAACTGGTGAAATGTGGGTGTACTATTTAGTGCACCTCTGCTTAACCATACGGGGATTACAGGCGAGATATTTCCTTTTGTTAGTCTGGGTTGCTATCATCGAATACGGTGAAGAAGATTACCTATACATATGGCAACATTTTAATAAAGGAGTCGTTACTCGCGGATCTAAGCTGCTGAGAACATTGCTAGGTTAAAAAAAAACCGTGCAAATGCCTCTGGAGTAGTTATTGCAACAGCAAATTCAAATAAAAACTTTTGAGAGGCCCTGGTCAGCAGCTTATAGCTACTTCCTCAATGTAAATCTTCGTATATTTATATTGCCATACGTTTCGTAACTGTTCAAGCTTTCATACAGGTTTGTTTCTTTAATAATGTTTTTAATGGATCTGTTTCTAAGAAGACTCTTTTCTTTGTTTTAGTATGGGGTACAGCGGTAGAGAGTGCATCTTGAAGACGCTATGTGAGAGTACACAGAGACTTGTACCACACGGAGATAACGTGGTCGAGGAGATGTTCAGAACTTTGTTTTCGTAAGTAATAACAGTATTATTTTTCTTCTCTGACCGTTTTCTCTCCATCCCGTTTACCCGAGACTTAAATATAATTGAGGAAATGTGGGTGTACTTTCCGTACACCTCCGGCATAACTGTGCAAGGATTACGTGTAATTTGTTGACCAAAATGACCACCAGTTTTAGTTCAAAAATATTGCTATCATCGGAAGAACGTTGCGACGGATTATTATTTTTTCAAGTCTTTAAAAAAAATGTTAATAACACGTCAGTCAGTAACAGTCATGATAGAACAGTCATTCCTCTAGAAATGTCCTAGAAGAAAAAATCGAAGTCTTGTGAGATGCACCAGCCCTCACTAGACCCACTATCTCTGACAAAGAGCGGAACTGCATCCCAGCAGTAGAAACACTAAAAACTAGTTTTTATTTAAACCAATGCCACTTTTTTAGGGTTCCGTAATTAACGGAACCCCTTATAGAATCACTCGCGTGTCTGTCTGTCTGTCCGTCTCTCACAGCCAATTTACTCCGAAACTACTGGAACGATTGATTTGAAATTTGATACACATACTATGTAAGCTGGTGACCCAAAGACGACCGTGTAACGTAAATTAATAAATTTTAAACAAATGGCCCCCATGTTTAAAAAGAAGATTTAAGGAAATAGGCGATAATTGACCCCACCTTAACCCCGAAAATAAAGGGCGAAAAATTTTGAAAAAGTCAAAGGATTTATTTGCTTATAGATTATAGGAAAACCTATAAGAAATCTATAAACGTATGGAACCCTCTCCACGCGATTCGAACTCGCACTTGTCCGGTTTTTGAATAAAGTTATATAATAAGTTATATATAGTGTTAAATAATAAGTAAAATAAAAATAAAATAAAAATAAAATAAGTTGAAATAAATAGAATCCAGTTGCGGTAAAACTGTACTACCTACTGGTGGTATAGCCAGAACGACTAAAAGATCCCAGTGATAATCTAATAAAATATATTTATTCGTTGACAGACAACGTAGTCTTACCGCTAACACTTCTAGAAGCTTAATTTTTTTTTCACAGAATGCCTGCAACAAAAGTACTTCCATCAGAACCTCTAGAGCATGCCATCTACGACGCAGCACATCGTCTAGGTCGCCTCCTAGACTCCTGTGACCGATTCAGATGTCCCATCTCATTGATTGATCTGATCAAAGGCTATTATAATGCGCCGGCGCCGAAAGTTGATGTTGGGAAGAACCCTTGGGCATTGTTTAGTAGTAATTTTGGATAGTTGAAATAGTATTAAAAAATGTGTACTTATTTGTGTAGGGAATACAAATAGATCGTACAGTCACCAGCAGTAAAATATGTAAAATGAGTCCAACTCAATAGCGAATTACTTGTAAAATAACGATAATAACTTTGAAATAATGCCTATTTCAAAGATGTTTGTAAAATAATAAAATCACAATCAATACAGTAGGAGACAACCTCTTATATTGGTACTACATTGGTGTTTGTGACTGTACGAAAGGAAAATCGACATCTCTTTTCTTATGACTTAAATCTTATAAGAACAGAAGTGTCAAAATATTTGTACCATCTACTGGTTCAAGTTAATTATGTTTATTTTTATTCATTTCATACTGCTTTCTGAATCAAGCTTGTTTTGAACAAGAGTTACATAAGTGGGTATTACACAAATCTTCTGCCAAACTGTAGGACAGTTCGTCGGCAGTGTTCTCGTGGATACGGCTCTTAGTTTACATAACATTATTACTTTACAAGGCTATAAGTAAGTAGTAAGCTATGTCTCTACCAGCAATTGTAGTACCGGTAATTATATACTCTATGTCAAATAAAATATTTACTATCTTGTTTTTTACTTCCCACATCATCCTAACCATTCTGATACTTTCACAAATTCAGAATTTTACTCTAAATTAAAACATTTTTTTCACAATTCATCTCAAAATATAATCCGACAATGGACTAAAAGAGATATGAAGGGTTAAAAGCATTTACTCCGTGATAACTTTTGGGTATAATTGATTCCCAATTTTGACGGAACCCGCGTTAACAGGCAAATGAATCGACCTTCAATAAAACGTTGTGAAAGGCTTTCAGTGTGTCAGAGTTAATTAATCAACTTTTCATATTTTGACGGGTGTCTTGGCCGAATTGTTAAATTCATCCAGCGGCCTGGGAGGGTAATGTTTTTCAGTGTTTAAGACCATAAACAAAATTTTACAATACGAATTGATATTGTCAAATTTTTTAACGTAGCTATTTTTGGGATATCTATTTCACGTACTTATATAAAATTTATAGCTATATTTTGTTAAACTTTCATCTAGTTAAAAATAAAAATAGTTAGTTTTCATATGTTTAAATATGATTTTATTATGTAATGAAATCGTAGAAAATTACCGAAATAAATTTACCAAACTAGACTTTGATCCTCATAAATTCATTACACATTCAAATGAATTACAATTTCCACCCAAATTAATTTAACACGAATGTAATTATTGAATTTCAAATGAAACCATCGACAGCCAAGCATGATTGACGTATTACAATTGAGTTCAGTATGCCGTTGACTTCGTGTGCCCATAGTTAGCTTCAGTAATAACATGAAAATTGATGGAACCGTTATTTAAACGAGGTTTAACGGATAAACCGTGGGCCCTGCCATTGCTGTACCCATGCATGAAAGGTCGAGTACGATTTACACTTTTTTCTGAAAATGGTTCTAAATTCAAAGATTATTGTTCTTTTAATACTGGTATGTTGTTATGGTGAATTGTGTGCTGCCAAGGTATTATCGAGAAGAAAGAGATACGTCGCTTTTCCAGAAGGTTCCAGTTTTTCAGTAAGTTTGTATTTTCATTATTAAATAAAACTAGATAAGGTACGAGATTTATTTAAGTAGGTAGTTTAAGTAGGGCACCAAAGTGAGTTGTGTTTTTTATAGCAATAAACAGATGGGCATAAAATGTAATTATAAAAGTTTTAATTCGAAACAGCACCCGGCAAAATTGGGTAGAAACTCGCATGTATTAGAGTAGCTCTTAGATTAGATGCAGAGCCTTAAAACGTATCACCCAGACACATAAAACTTGGTTGATTACGTACTTTTTGGAATTTTATCTCTCTTAAATTTTAAGAGAGTTTTTTATGTCGTATCCACGATTTATGAGCGTCGTTTTTCCTTCACATATATTTCCATGGTGATGTTGGAATAAATTATTATCTGGTTGATGTTCCTTGCCATACGGAGTTAATTTAAAATTCCTGTGATGCTCGCAGACGGCTTACTAACGCTAGACTTGTTATTGCTAAGGTGGCCAGCTTACTTTTATGAGACATGTACATAATTTCCAGAGGAGCTTTATTTGATGGCAGTATGAGAGCTGAATAACTTAGTAAGATTATATTATACATATATACGAGTGTGTCGCCATTTTGAGTCGCCGCTGTTTGCGTTAAGATTCTTTCTTACTGGTAGCTCATCTGAACTCGAAACAGTTTTAGTTGTTTTGTCTATTTCACCGGTCATTTCAAACACCAAACAAGAGATGAGATTACGCGCAACCTATTAGCAAATATTTAATGAAATAATTATGTCTCTCCGTTTCGTTTCGTCTCGTTTTCCTTAGCGCACACTTTTGTATGAAACAGCAGTTTCTTTTTTAATAACATAACATTACGCCTGCAATTCCGCAAGGTTAGGCAGAGATGTTCCTACCTAATAGTACATCCACATTTTGCCGGTTTAAGTCCCATGAGTCCAGTTATGTATAATAGGGCGCGAGAGTGTTGCCATCAATCGGGCATGAATACGCGGCTGCTCCTGAGGAATTCTTGATGGAAAAACCTAAATAGCACTTTGACCGACCTGGGAATCGAACCCAGGACGATGCAGCCAGTGCCAGCGATGCAGTTGTGCTGGCGACCACTAGACCAATGAGGCAATCGAGGCGTCTGTGAACCGCTTTACGGTTTTTTTACAAAAATTAAAAAATAATATAAGGTTAAGGGGTATTTTTTTGTATTATTGCATGTAATTGTGTAGTTTCTGTTGGAGATCCAATGAATAAATAAAAAATAATAAAAAAAAAACAAATTTAGTTTTGCTGTTGATTGTAAAACAATACAACATATGAATGAGCCTTCAAAATATTGTTTGGTGCTACGCAAAGAAATCTTAATAATACGACAAAATAATGAATATTAATTAATATGCCTTATTATTAAATTTTCTGTGGGTGCTACGAAAGCCTGTGTGCGCGTGAGTACGACGCGCACTTGGTTAGTTCTTAATATCCTACACAAAAACAGCTGGTGGGTTCAGAATCATGTGCCTACATGAATCACTCAAGAAGTTACGTCGTCATTGACCGTCCTCTGTCCTGAGTTCACTTCCTTCTACTTCACAACTAAACCCTTCATTTCCCATTTCCAGTGCGCCGGCTGCATGACCGTCGGCGTGATTGGCCAGCCCTCCCCCTCCTCAGCCCCTGGCACCTTCACCTGGGGCATGAACTGGGGCATAGCGTACGAGCTGCCCAACGCAACGGAGACTTCCAGGTTCTACCGCAGACATAACAGACTGACGAAGCCGATGGAACAGAGGAGGAGTAGGAGGGAACTTTACGGGAAGTTGGAGAAGATTATGGAGAAGTAAATTTTGGTTTAAATAACACATAACATGGTTTAACGCCTGTAATCCTCGAAGGGTAAGGCACAGGTGTACCTGTAGGACAGCCGTCGTTTTATGTTCCAAGTAGCCTGTTGCCACCAACTAGGCACACATGCACACTTCGGGGTGTTACTGGGTAAAAACTTGAATCTAGTTTTCGGCTCGGCTCTCTTTATCGTAAAGAGTATCTTTTCTATATCATAAGTGTATCTTTTAGTAACTAGGAGATACTTTTTCTTAAGACATGAATTGCTAAGGAAACGTTAAGAATATATTCATGTCATCTTCAACGTGTTTCACCTTTGTGTAAATCTATCAATATCATTCATCAGCTTTGGCATGAGCACCTTTTAAATATCCAGAAATTTTCTGTATTTGAGACTATAAAACATCTTATTATTTTCAGTATGGGCTATAACGGAAGGCAGTGTATCCTCAAGACTTTGTGTGAGACCACGCAACGGCTTGTTCCTCACGGAGAGAACATGGTTGAAGAGATGTTCCGGACTTTGTTTACGTAAGTCCGGTTCTAAGTTCAGTATACATTTCTAGCATGATTAGTAGATTAGATGATTAAGATTTTGCTACAGATAGCAGCAACAACATCATTATGTTTCCTAAACCAGCATACTCTACTGCAAGACATGTTTAAGGACATTAACATAATGACGGTACATTGTCAATACATCTACGAAAACATAATGTACGTAAGAAAAAATCTGCATCTTTTTAGTAAAAGAGGTGACAGACACAATTACAGTACTAGAAATAGGGACCAATTAGTTCAGCCAGGCTTCAGACTCGCTAAAGTAGATTCATCTTTCATAGGGTACTGTTTGAGATGCTATAAAATCCATATGATCCATACTCCAAGACCGACAAGAAGAAGAAGAAGCACAAGAGGAAGGAGAGTTACGCGATCTACATCTACAAGGTGTTGAAACAGGTGCACCCCGACACCGGTATCTCCAGCAAGGCGATGTCCATCATGAACTCGTTCGTGAACGACATCTTCGAGCGTATCGCCGCCGAAGCTTCCCGCCTCGCCCACTACAACAAGAGGTCGACCATCACGTCCAGGGAGGTGCAGACGTCCGTCAGGCTCCTGCTGCCCGGTGAACTCGCCAAGCACGCCGTCAGTGAAGGCACCAAGGCCGTCACCAAATACACCAGCTCCAAGTGAGCGGTCGGTCGGTAGCGCTAGCAAGAGCCGCGCCGACGCTCCGTCTCGACGCCTCGCCTCGTGTGTGTATACAGTGCTAAAACCAGTGCGCTTGTTCGTGTGTCTCGTCTCGTCTCGTTGAGTGTGATGCGTGCGTTATTATTGTGCTAGTGTCTTCGTAATGTGCGTGCATGTGCATTTACACGCACATACCCGAGTACTACTGCTGCTCGGTATGTGTGTGTTTGTGTCATGCACGTACGTACGATGTCCATATCATGAGTCATAAATAAAATTCCACAAAGTATTCTTGAACTCAATGAGACGAAATTTAAAACATCCATTAAACGCACACTATGTAAGCAAGCATATTACAAGTTGGACGATTATATCGCTGACAAAAATGCTTGGCTCAATGCCGGTCCTGCTCCACAAGGACAGGGACGCATAAGTTGATAACATTAAATAGTATTGTTGGAGCTCCTGAAGATTGTACAACTATATTTGCATTGTATAGATTCAATCTCTTTAGTATTATATAAAGCCCCTATTTTGTGAGTACTATGTACTAAAAAGCTATCGTTCACTGGAAACCTATGTACTTTCTCGACTTAAAAGTGCCCTGGCGGTTGAGAGTATGTCATGCTCACTCAATGTCTCGCTGATGGTGGCGCGTGTGTCGGATCATTTAGTTCCCTTCAAAATGGTTGAGTTGAATGGTGCTGATCCATGCGTCATGTTCGTGAACGAGCGCTGTCAGTTGTGACTGGTCATCTCATGTGGCTGGGACTGTAGCTACATTTCATTGTTATCTTTGTTTCGACAGTTCAAAAGTGCCTGTAACTGGCCTACTTGAAATAAATGCTTTGATTTTGATTTTGTTTGTAGCTCTTTGTGTGAGTATAGAAATCCAACTTAGTTGTTCCCGTCCACAGCTGCACAATAATCTTCTCCAACTCACTTAGTCCTATGATTTCTCCTTCCATTTGATACTTACTTTAACACCTTTTCATTTCCACATTCCAGCTTACCAATGACGAAAATCCTTGCCTCGGAGCCAGTGGAGCATGCAACCTACGACGCTGCCCACCGCCTCGGCCACATCCTCTCAAATTGCGACCAGTTCACTTGTCCAATATCGTTACTTGACTTAGTTCAAGGGTATTATAATGCTCCTTCTCCTAAACTGGATACTGCTTTGAACCCTTGGGCCTTGTTTAGTAGTAGCTTTGGGTAGGAATAAATTATTCGAAAATAAATTTGTTTTTTGTTTTGTTTTGTGCAGTAAGCCAGTGACAATCGCTTAGAAGAAACGTTACGTGTTTCTGAAACGACTTTCAATATCATTGACATAGGCTTTTTGGTAATTTAATAATTGTCAGTCCAATACAGTTTTTAATTTTTGAATATAGTTATCGCTCGCTGATAGGATGTCTGTTTATTTGACCATCTGATATGGACATTACATTTTCTGTTGTATACCTACCTTTAGCCAGCCATTGATATTGCATTATGGGATTTGATGTAATTATTTTGAATGTTACATAATTATGTTAATGATTAGTCTCAAAATATGTCCAAATTATTATTGGACTTCCCAAGACTATTATCTCATCTGGTAACATTTCAATTAATAATATATGTCAAATAAGTGTGGTGTATCACTATAAGTGGTGTAGTGTAGGGACTTGCAAAAGATATCGATATGAATAAAACACACGTGATTATTATTAACGCATAACATTTAATATTTATAGTTCATATTTATAATACATTTCAATGTTAGCAGTAAGAAGTCATGAGTGTATTCATAATGGTAATGGTAGTGCTTGATTTTTGATTTTTAATTAACATTACAAAATGGGACTTAAACGATTAACCTTACCACTTAAATTATTTATTTTCTTTATTATGTATATTATTTCGCCTTAACCCTATTTTTTCTTCACCTATTTTTTATAATAATTGCTTAATAACTATTTATTACAATTATTTCATTTACGGATTTCATAAATTATTGAGCTATTATGACTTAGAACGTACAATACGAATATTATTACATTTATATAATATAGTATATGTATATTATAGCATAGTGCATCAATCTTAAAAGTAGTAAGTGGCAATGATTCGTGATACAAGTGACTGAACAGTTAAGGTGCGGCTACACTATCGCGACTTGCGATATGACGCGGCACGATTTTCACTATAAGTACAAACAAAGCTGACTGTATGCGCGATAATTCTGAACTTAGCCTACAAATACATTTAAAAATTCTCCTTCTTCAAAATGTTACTTTATTTATTATTTTTCTAATCGTTCCATTAGGGCACTACAGCCAGCTGTTACAGTTGCTAACATGCCGCGCGCACGTTCGCGCGATCGTCACGTCAGTTTAACCGCGCCTCTAGTCAACTATGACCCTAACACTATTACTATTGAGGACAAGATTCCCATCGAAGTCTATTATTGTATGACGTAATATTATAGTACCTTAAATATTAAAATAATTTAGGAATTTCCTCTCATGTAACTATCTATCATCTATATTTGTATCATTAGTATGGTGTTCGTTTGCGTAATGCCATTTTCACTGGTCAGTTTGTTTTGTGGGAATTGTAAACAATCTTTAACCGCTATCAGATGTAAAATTGGAATTATTCGATTTAAATAACTAGAACAAAATACTCCAGTAAATAATTGTGTTCAAAATGCTTGGTACTGATTTCGACATAGTGATTGTTCAAGACGATGGAGGTATCAGAAACGTGCATGCTAGGTAAAGACAAAAATGGTCATTAACTTCTTGATGTTTTTAATTAGTATTACATAACGGATGGTGAAAAAGTTTATTGTGAAAGTAACTGGATTTTTACTGGCGCAAAACTGAAGCGATACGTCTACATTCAACGATTTTAATCAAAAATGATTTAGTGACAATCTATAGTAGTATTTAATGATAATGATATAAATTTAAAATTTGACTAGAGGTCTCATCTTATCTTCAATTCCCATACAACAAACACCGTTACTCGTGACGAGAAAGGTGAAAAACAATTCAATAACAAACAAAAAATTATCATAATTAATAACTAGTCGAGGACATTCATTACACTTAACAATATTATGACGAAAATCTCCGAACATACACTTAATCTACATGTCGTTGCGACACCAAATTATTTCAATGATCTGACAATATAAAATCTTTAACTTACACAAATTTAATATGAGTACGATTGCTTTCGTTTAAATTAAAGATATACACAATTTTATCTTAACACAAGTCCATCGAGACATCGATTAACTAAAGTAACTAATTCTATTTGAAGCACATAAAAGGTAGATATAAATTATGATACAAAAGTTACTAACGTTTTAGTAGCGTGTTACCGTGGTAAAGATTAAAACAGTTTTTATGTTAGCCTAAAATATAACTGGCCAAATATGGGTGTGATGTTGTGTAACTTTACATATGCAGATGTGTCACAAACATTTTCTAAAAACATCAGCATCACTTACATAAAGGTAAGTGAATATTATGTCAACTTCCGGGAAGCGCATTGCAGCGCCGAAACCTAAACTTGGCACAATAATGCGTGCCGCAGCACGACGGTAAATTGTTTGTACAGTATATTTGTAATACGTGCTGCAAACACTGCTTGGCGATCGTTTACGTGGTATTGAGCTGCTGCACTATGGCGGGGTCCAATGGGGGAATTATCGTCGTAGATTGTCGCGCCGCATTGCGACTTTGTAGCCCGTTGTAATGTGCACTTACCTTTACTGAGTGAAAGGTTTCGATTTGGGAACTTTTACTTTCGCATACCAGATTGGTATGTTTGTATTACTTTGGGTAATTATTTTATTGAATGTTACAAGAGATCTGAATCTTTGAAAGTTTTGACGAGAAGATATACTTTTATTCGATCAAACAAGACATTCGTTTTTTTGTTATAAACAACGAAATGTTTTATTATTATTCTTCTATACTCAAATCAATTTTCTAATCTTTCCCACGGCAAAGGCATGAGACCAGTAAGAACTAATAAAATAAGGCACACAGAACTTAAAATATAATGTAACAGTTATTGCAAGTACACGCAAGCCGTGAACAGATGCTGACTATCACTAATGATAAATTCACGCCATACAGGAACCTCACCGGGTAAGAAAAAAAATACGGATTCACTAAAACACGGCGAGACAGCTCAAGCGATCTGTGTGCTTTAACTTATGGCAGTGCCTGCTTTCAATTTGTAGTGTGCGTTAATTAAATTTAGCTGTTCTTGCGTTGTGTCGCCGTGGTGTAGTGTGTCCGTACCTTAACATTCGGTTGAAAAAAAATGTTTTGACAAAATATATAACATAGTGTTTAATTATTTCAGAAATACTGGATCTTAGTTCGTAGACTTTATTCATTAGAATATTTTTAATAATTAATAGGAATTTTAATTTTCGAACACATTTTCATGACACTTTCGATCGTAAGTAGCTATTGCCTTCCATATTTGAAAATATCAAATTTTATTTTTATGTTAATAGTCAGCATCTCTATACGCCTCTCGGCTCTTCTAATAAATACATCCATTTGTTCCATTACAAAAGAAGGAAGTGTCTATAATTGTGAATAGTGGTTTATTTATTTCTGTATTTACATCTAATCGTGTTGGAAGCTCAACGCAAATTTCGTGTGGTTTCATCTACCTATTAATTACACTTTTTAATATCTATGTTTATCATATCAGTAAACTATCAAGGTAATACAGAAAGAAAGAAAGATAGGAAGAATAAAACCGCTTTAAGTAAGCTATTGAATGAGGTTGTGGCAAGATATGGCTCACAAATAGCAGATTACGAAGGCTCATTTACATTCCCAGTTCGGGCAAAGAGTAATTGGGAATTTTCAAACTAGGAATTACTCCGTGGCACGGGGTAATTCACTTAATAGAAGAGTGATATCACTTAATAGTAATTCGCAATTTGTAAGTCCTATGAAGCCACAACCTGAAAGATTCGCTTGCAGTGGTTCAATTGCTTCTCAAAGATATTGAGGACTCAAAACTGCGGGTTGTAGGAATGTGTTTAATAGAATTTTGCTCTAAATGTATGATTGTCCATAATAGCTTGAATGGATTTTTTTTATTTGTAGTAATTGGTGTAAGTAAGCTAATTCTCTGTAATAAGTGTAGTAGCTAATTATTTTCTTTAATTTTCCTTGTAGTGTAAATTAACTACAGATACTCGAATTTTGTCAGACCACTTATTTTGCAAGGCAACTCAGTGATTCGCCTCGTTCAAATTCGGTGGTTGTAAAGATGGGCTGCAAAGACAAAAATACATATCTTGTGCAAAATTTATGATGAAACTGAACACTAAACTCTTGTGTGAATTGTGTCGCTACATTAAATTTATTTTTATTTATTTAAATTACCAGGTAATTAGTTAATTATTGAACCACTGCAAACTTAGTAAACGTAGACAATAGCGATTAGTTTACACACAAAACAGCAAGTTCAGACGAAGAAAACTGAATTATTTATGAAGATAACAATAAAAAACATATAAAGCAACAAATCGAAGAGAAACACAATAATACCTTACGTCACTTTGGAAGACGTTCGATTAAACATGCAAATACGACTAACTTACAAGTATTTATAGATAAAGAGTACTTTAGTGATGTAAAGATTAAGACAAACGATCCCAAAAGCCAACGAAAGGTAACGTGCAATAAAGCATATCCAAAAAGGTGTCGTAGAAGAAATGACTATTCGAAATTCTAGATTTCGTTGAACCTAATTATAAAGCGTTACGGATTATTATACTGACTTCCTTTCAAAACATATTCAATTTACATTTGTAAGTCAAATTAAATGCTTTATGATCAAATCTAACTAAAGTATCGAAGACCTTATTGCTGTATCAACATTCACCGACGAAGCAGACGTCAATGACACTACGGCTCCATCCACTACTTATACGTTAGCTCTAAGGGTACGTGAAAGGAACGTAGAAAAATAACTTGTCAATTATAAATATTATTTAAATTTCTATGTTGATCTGCTATATTTACACGTCAACATTTCGGTTAAGTTGATTCTTAAAATTATTGACAGCCATGTGATAGCTGACTATGAGTTTACAGCTCTGTCACCCGATGTAGACAAACTTGTTGACAAAGTATAACCGTATAAACTGACGCACACAATGTACAAACATAACAATAAGTCTATTCTAATTTGCTACGATTCTAAGAACAACAAATATTTGGCACAATCCCAACCTTTTTCGTTAAAAATTCTAAAGTAACGAAACACAACGTTGACAAATAAATAACAAATTTATCTGACATCGCGTCGCCAAGTTGACTCATTCGTCGACTAACTCTAAAAACACTGAGAAGCTAATCATTTATCATATTATTTACCTTAACACTAAATACATTATTTCATATCTTTAACCTTATTGACGAGTGTTTTAGCATTGTGTTTATTGTTTTTATTACCTATCTAGTGTCAATTATATGACAAAATCCTATACTTTCAGTTACCCGTTTATCACCCGAAATATTATAATATTAAACAGACGATTAGCCTGTTACTAACAGTTTCCGAAAGACAATACATGACACGAACCGCAATGAAACATTGGCCCAGACAAATGACAGCCGCTTTCAAAGAGTTTTATACAAGGTGGAAACAGACCCTTCATGAAGCTGGCAACCAAGCATTCTGTATATCAAACTAAGTAACTCTACGCAAAAAAAATGCTGCGAAACGTCTTTTGTTATAGGGTGAAAAATTAGGTTTTACGATAGGATTCTAATGTAACGCACTCAAAACATGATAGGTACGTTGAATAGTATGGGGGTCGTCAGTAAGTTAGAACATTAAAAAATTGTATTTAAAAAAAAAATGTTGGAACTTGGACCCCCAATATCTCTTTAACTAGAAGGTTCCCAGGTTCGGTCTAGAACAAAAAATATATCGCACTGACAGAGAAAACAAGTGCCTTTTGGCTTCGTTAAGGGTATTTTTACACCTGTTATTTCTGCAAGAACTTTCAACAGGATGGACATCGGCGTTTGGATAATACCAAGCCGGCCATACACGATAAATATACATGTGCAGTTTTGCCTGTACAATCCAACTGTGCAGGCATGCATCGACGTGTGTAGAAGAAAACTGTACTGTTATCTTGGCCTGTACATGCAAACTAGAGAATATCGAACAAGATATTTTTTCGCACTATGCACATTATGTACAGCTCTCAGTTCTGTATGTTGCCGGTGATGGCATGCTTGCAAATGAGCCACCCGACAGGCTAGCAGCCTTGCAACACATGTGTCCTTTAGGAACTTGGTTTCGCATGACGGTTTTGCGTGCACATTTAAAACTGTTATGCATAAACCTATCGTCTATGGCTGGCTTTGCCGATACATTTCTCGACTTTTCTGTCAACGTTATCGCTGTCTCTTTGTCTAGGCCCTCAGGTCTTTTAGACGAGGAGTAACAAGCTGAGATCTGAGATCATGTAATCATAATATTGAGCTAAAAGAATTTACTTTGAGTAAGACTACAATTTTGGAATAATGCTTCGAAAGATCTAATTTGGAAATTAGCAGCAAATTGGTTGATAGACTCTGACTTTTGTAGAACTGTTTCTGTTCTTTTTGAGGAGCTCGTGGCTAACTAACGACAGCCGCTCGGGTCGATCTTTAGGTTAAGCCGCACTTGCCTAGGTTGGTCCGTAGATGGGTGTCCACCCATTACATACCGAGTTTCCTCCTAGCCTCGAAAAGCACGTTAAGCTGTTGGTCTTGGCTGTCATTTGAAGATATTTGCCAGTCGTTACAGGTAGTCAGTGGACCGAAAGTCTGGCAACCAGCCTTACCAAGGGATATCGTATTAGCCAGTACTAACTGGGTTCTGGAAGTCAGATAGGCAGTCGCTCCATGTAAAATACTGGTATTTAGCTGCATCTGGATAAACTCCAACATTGTTGGGAAAACGCTAGGCAAGTGATGAGGATGACTCTGACTTTCGTACCAACACGATTATAACCAGAAGCATTATGATGCCAAATTTAATTGACATGGGAAAGCCTACCTTTAGGTGGAAAGTGTTTGTCATACTCGTGTTTTATTAAATGTCTTCGTACGAATTTTGAATGTGAAAAATGAATTTTGTACGAGATTGTTTTTCTAAATTAGACTGACTTTTCTCAAGATGATGGCTTGTTTTTACCACACTGCAAATAATCCTTTCAATTCAGTTAAGTTTTTACTGCAATTTAAGATTGAATAATAGTTCGTTGACTCAGGAAGAATAATGATTTTAATGTTAAATAAATATGGAACCAGCATTCAATATTGTATACCTAATAGGTATGCTACAGCGATCCTTTATAATAATATTAAGAACTGATATTTCACCTGTGACTAATAAATAATAAATAAATTTGAATTGAATTTGAAAGTTTGACATGCTTTTAATACATTTTATTTGCTGGACTCGATCTTCTTCGTCGTGTCGATGATTCCCTTTTTTATAATCAAATTAGTTTTCACCAGAACTCTGCCACCTCGTCGGCGTTGGTGGTGGCTTCAGACAGGTCTCTCAAAGTGCAGGTGGTTACACATAGAACAGGACAGGAGGTGGGCCATAATTTGTGTTGAGACACCGCAGTCACAGCCTACTTCATCGGAATACCCCCACCGGACCAAATTGTATATGCAGCGGCTCACCTGGCTCCGCAATAGGTTTAGGGGCTTCCAGGTGGGCCATGGCAGCAGGTGTCCCGCCGGGAGCTTTTCTGCAACTTCGACATAATGTGTCGGAGGATGTTTGAGGAGCCACAATTTTTTAAAACTTCTCTAACTCTGTTGTGACTTGACCTAAGGAAGCTCTTCCGACTCGTTAGCCTGCCTCTCGGCGTCTCCATATTATAAAGAGGGTGATATTTGTCTGTCTGCTCTTTATACTTATCAGAAGAGCAATATCACATATATGTTATACATGTGTATAACGTGTGTGTATGTGTGTGTGTTATGCATGTGTTGTGTATATATGTTTCACAATATTTATGTCAGGATCTGTATTTCATTGTAGGAATCTAAACGTCTTGTTTAATTTGAGAAATTCTTGTTCTAATTAGTTTTGCTACCAATATCATTTACACGACAAGGTTTCGTCGAATTTATTATTATGTATATTTTTTATTGCAATCTTGTGTGCAGTCTTAATGGGATTACTTTAAATAGACTGAGAGGTAGGCTAAAGGAAATATGGATGGATTGTGTAAGGAATAATATGAAAGAGAAAGGAGTGAATGATGCCGTGACGTCTGACAGGGGAGAATGGAAGAAGAAAACATGTTGCGCCGACCCCTAATAGAATGGGACAAGGTCAGGAATATTATGATGATGAAGATACAAAAATCAGAGTCCTTAAGGAAGATCTATAAACCAGCCAAAATAAAATAACACCGCAAACCTACTTGGCCATTAATCGTTGTATCGACATAGCTCATTAATTTCAACAGTACGAGTATACGACAGAAAATGTTGCAGTACACCAAGAGGAGTATTCTTTTACTCTGTGTCGTTGCAATATAGAACCTGATCCAATCAAACTACACTTAGCTCCATAATTCACGCTCGAGTAAGTATGTACAATGTTTTGCTTAATTTTTAATATCCTCCACTGAACATCACTCGATTCTAAAGACATACCCTATGGTGTTATAGAAAATCTAACTATTATTATTATTTTGCAGTCATATAAAAATAACAACAGACCGATTTATCTAGCAAATATCTACAATAAAAGTTCGGATGATTACGGAACAGTGTGCCAAGCCTGTGGACTTAACTAATCATTATTTGATAAATAGTTATAACACTAAATTGGTGTATTTCGGTGGTGCAATAGCACGATCCTACTCTCTATTTACTCACGTGAATGTTTCAATTAAAAAAATTAGTCATAGTTTTGAGGACTCGTTACAATTCCATCCAATAATTCCTCTAGAGCCAGTTCGTATGTGACACAGCGCGATATCGTAAACTTCTGCTAATATTTAACATCTTTCAACCTTTAGCGAGCTTTCCACGACGTCTAGTACGTTAGACCGTTTTCTAGTTTTATTTACGTATCATCTAAGTCTAGACTAGCCATTTTTCTGCGTTACCCTCGACACGAACAGCTATACACATTCAATAACACTTATAATTACGAAGACGAACCACACAAAACAATTTGATTTTTTTTATTTATTTTACATTATCCATCCCTGTTTTCCTAACTGCTCGCTGTGGATTTTATTCATCATTAATATCAATAACTCTGAACTTTATCTAAGTAATTACCTAATAAACATTATCATGATTTACTTTGACATATCAAATACGCGGCTCGAAATATTTTTTTTTCATTACTTTAGACTGCTACGAATATCCTACAGAATGGGTTGAGGTGAGGTAAGAACGCCTGACGCGTCCGGCTGAAACAATAAATAACTATCAAAGGAAAGTGAGTCATGACTTCAAGAACGAAAGATAACATCTAATACGAGTCTAGTCTAGGTACAAATTAATATAATGTTACCTAATTACTTACTAAAGTCACAAACCTCAACAATGATTTAATATCTAATAGTGTTAGTGGTAAAGTGCCGATAAGTGAGCAAAGACTTTACATTCGGTGAAAATTTGTGAGAATTATAAATCAGGAGACATTCGTGTACTAATTTTACCCTGTACTCTATGTTTTATAGTGAGAATAGTGTTAATATTAACATTACGGAAGAGGTGTGTCCGCGCGCCCTCTCTCTACCGCAGATAAGCGGGCGCGTCCAAACTTAAGCTTTAAGAATGTGAATTGATCAGTCATTACATTTTGGGCAAGCATTCGTTTTACTTATAAATACATCAGAATATAATATTTAAGCGAATCCAAAAAGATACTTACTAACGGCAATTAAGTTAGCGCATATAGAAACACAACATCATCGACTTGCAAACAATCTGTTCTATGAAGTCTCTCAGATGGGTTTGGCACTCCGTTTTAAAAAATCTAATAAATCAGTTTACCGAACTACCTAAGAATACCCGATCTTTATAAAAATGTTTTAATATCTTTACAATTGGCAGTCAATTGTGTTACACAAATACATCTAATCATAGAATTATCACGATCGCGATGTGACTAACTATCTGGCGTTATGATAAGTGTCCTTACTATTCTGATGACTAGGCTTTTAACCTAACTGTATCTACAATCCCTTATGACATACTACTAAAGGGAAATTATTACATTTCGTCAGTATCGATATTGTCCTTATGATTTTTACGCGAGTACGCAGTTTATCAAATATTATATAATGTATAATTCAAATTTATTTCATAATAATTTAGTACATAATCTACATAGTCCGGCTCTCATCGAGGACGTTTGCTCGTAACTATTATTATAAATGCCTGATTCTAATCGACGAGTTTGAATATTACCACTTTACAATACTTAGATATTACGAATTTGAGCTCGATTTATTCGAAGTAAATCTTATAGTTAGTTTTCTATTACATTATTATGTCCCCCGAAAATGAATTCGACTATCGCAAGAAATTAATACAACCACCTAAAGATAATCTGTACAATGTTTGTGCGCTCATATCAAATTATTATTCGAAAAAGAATCGATCCGTTGAATAATTGTAAATGAATACATTCCGCTTAAAGTATAAACGTTCAATACAGCGATTCTAATATAAAAATAGTTATGGCAGATCGGCGTCCGGCGACAACACAAACCGGCCGTTGCTTGAGGTCGCTGCGACAGTCCAACATCGACGGACAGTTTCGACATCGAGTTAATGATTCTATATAAAAAGACGGCTTAGGATACGCTTACGGCGTGTACACGTCCATGGGCGCACCGGGCGCTTGGCACCACACACAGCACAACAACACATTGTTCTCGCCTCACAGTTCCCAACTGGGAGTCTTAAATAGATCATCCGTGCCACCACATGACGATCAACTCCCAGAACGTCTTCGGCGGCGAGTGGCCGAAGACGTAAGACGAATTTCAGAGACCCGGGTCACCTTCCGAGCCCATCTTTAGTAGCTCCAACTTCTTCTTGGCGATCTTCGAGTACAGAATGTCGATCGGCTTCGTGTTGTCGTAGAAGGTCGGTGCCCGGAAGATGATGAGCGCCGTCCCCAGCACGCAGGCTATCGTGAACAGGAACAGGAAGATTCTATCCAACACCATCGCTACGTACTTCCAGTCATCCTCCACCTACAAACAATATCATGCATAAGGACAGTACGTATCCAAACACGAGACAAAAGTGGTAATGGAATACTTACACTTTCAAACTTATCCTTATTTTTGACATGCTGCGCAATAAATCTAGAACCTTCTATTGTCTTTTCCATCTCTCTCACGTAAGGTTTTTCTAGAGATGGGCTACCATCATCTAAGTCTAAACGGCACGGGGATCCAGGAGGCGGGGAGAACAATTCGTCATCACCTCCAGGCGGAGGCGGCGGGGAGGGAGGCATGCCTGGTAGTTCATACTCCTCACAACCCCATTCCTTGAACTTTCCGTCCATGTCATCCGGGCCGAAGACATCCGTGAGTATCTGGAAATAAAAATCAATTTGAAAACAGTAAAGGAATCAATGTAAAGTCAATCAAAGAAATTGAGTGAAGAGTTCAAGATCGATTCAGTGCAATAATGGGAATCGGATGAAATGCCAGGAGATTAAAACGTCAGTGCGCGTTCCGCGAGGGTCAGTGTATCGACGCAGCTTAAGCCGGCACACAATTAGGCCGGAGTGGAGGTTTCGGCTCGGGCCGTGCCTGCTGGCGTCGTATATATCGCGCGATCCGTCCGCAGCCACCAGGGGAACATAAATAACGGAGGCCGCGCGCGCTCGTTAAGCCCGCCCGGCGTTGAGTAATAAAGGAAAATCGAAATGGAATGAAATTGGGCTGGAAGCGATATTTTCGCGATACACACAGAGCACAATGGATTTAGAATATCGTTGAAAGGAGCGTTTCCCAGAAGAGTCCCGCGGCTGAGGACAATTAAAATGGTTATTGTTGAGGGCGGCTTCGACTCCGCTGTAATAGCGTTCTGTTTGTATTGAATCCGTTCCGATGGAAAATGTTTTGAATGGAGGAAACTCAATGAGAAAAGGCGCCGTGTTGTTTTTTCGTACTGAAAGAGGTTCTCTCTAAAGAACTTCATTTGTGAACGCTTTTATTTTACAAATTTAATTAAAACGCTACGAGGCTGTGAGGTTTATCCAGTCTTGGTGTGAGATAAACCGATGCCTTGCGGATGATTAATGATTTACCAAGGGATGTGTTCCGGTTCAGTTCTTATTTCGTGATGTTGGTGATTTATTGCAGAATCAATATTTCTTACCTCGCTTGGTTTATCGTTATCGTCGTCGTCATCGGGCGGTTTCTCTGGCCTCTGTATACACAATATTTTGGGTAAAAAATCTATAAAGACTTTCCGCACCCACGGGGCCATGTGGTGGGTGACTGGCGACCTAAAATTTATGTTTAGCACCACGATAGTGACAACTACTGATAATGTAACTAGCATCATAGTGAATAACAAATATTTGCCTAACAAGGGGACCGTTAGCGATGTCGGAGGAATAATTTCGGCTAACAGCAAGAAGAACACGGTCAACGATAGAAGAATCGAAATACAGAGCGAGATTTTCTCTCCAGAATCTGAGGGTAAGTAGAATACTAGTACTGAGAGGAATGAGATCCCAACGCATGGGATGATGAGATTGACCGTGTAGAAGAGGGTTTTTCTTCTGAGAGTGATGTTGAAGATGATGTCAGGGTACGGTTCTTCGCAGCAGGAGTAGAACTTCTCGTTCCTCGTGGCCGGGACCCGCATGATATCCCACTCGACTGAGATGTAGTACTCCGACAAATCGATCCCCATCCCGATGCGATCCGAGTCTGGCGTCTGTTTCAAGTGCCTCAAGTCCACCTAGAAAAGAAAACATGGTCAGAAAATACTTCAAGGGTAGAAATCTCTACAAAGTGTTGTCAGTCAAGATCTAACATTTCAAGTAAGTATTTTTTAACTCCTCTTTGTATTATGTAAAAACAAAATAAATGAAAAATAAAATATACGCGCTTTGGTCGTGTATTTACGGCCAGTGCCCGATAAACATAAACGCAATATCATACAAAAACGAAAACAAATACCCAAGAGTTAATTATACCATCCTTTTCAACACCAAAATAGAGCCATAAAGAGCGCCTAAAAGAGAGAGCCGCGGTTTGAAACGAAGCAAAACAAAACATCCGAAGTAAGGCTATCCGTTATTAAGGAATCAAACCATTCACGCGAAGCTTTACAAATAGCTGTTATTGCTATCTCATACAACTATCTAATGCAAGACAGGGATAGAGCACACCTGAATTCCCTCGTGAACCTTAACACGGCGATATAAGGCGTAGACGTAAGCCGAGTCTTTATTTATGTGAAAGTAGGTGACCACAGATTTATTAGGTTCCTTAGTGTAATAGATGAATGCGTCTGTATTGAGTATTTCAAAGAATTTGTAACTGTAGGTTAGAGCCTACAGTCACAAAGTCTTTGAAAGCTATAGCTTTCCGTTTTTCATTCGTGTATGTATTTTCCAAGTATTAGAAGGCCGAAGTTTTCGCAACAGAGGTCCATAAATTTCTCGTGTTACGTGACTTCGTTTTGAAGAAGGTTTGTTCTCATAGATGTTATGATATACTGGAATTGTTCAAGTTTATAGTAGTAGTGTTTGCACATACCTACTACATATACAATAGTTATGTGTAAATATTTTGAAATTAAATTGGGAGCCACCGTTTCATACATTTTTCATCATCACGGTTCGATTTGAACTTAATATTTGTGGCGGGATTTAGCACTGCAGACGTTATAATGTAATTCATACTTTGGCCAAGTAAAAATCGTGCTTGATAAAAAATGAGCACAAAAGTATTAAAATACTAATAATTGCCATAACTTTATGCTCTACATCATTGCCACGATAAACTATTCAGGCGTTGGTATTTTTTATGAAAAAGTGCCAACTTTTCATAAACTGGGCTATGGATGTATTATATTTTGCCCCAGTCTCTGTTATACTTGATCATCTGAATACTTCTCAAAATATAAGCCTACCAATAAATACTGTGATATTGTACTTGAGTTCTGATATAACGATACACTTCAACTATCTCTAAATATTTATATACAGGGTGATATAAATATTTCACTAGACACTAAGTATTGGAAAAGGCTTTTCGCAAAGAATTCGATTACATTCCCTTTAAGCGTTTCGCTGTGAAATTCGTTTAGGGCTCCATTTTTTTTGTTTCATACAATTTTATTAGGGGTCGAGGACGTTCGTGAAAAAAAATAATTCTTAAGCGAAAATAAATTTTTGGTGACAGATTTTTTTGATACTAAGTTTCGAGAGGTATTCGTTTTTGTTTTTATGAGTTTCGTGATAGTTTGTCAGCGTTCTTGAAAATTGTTCTAACTTACTGTTAAAACAATTTTCAAGAACGCTAGTTTTACTCTGAAACAATACAGACAGAGAATACAGACAATTACCACACACCACTATGACATACGCACACACACATTTGCAGCTCTTCATGCACACTCCTACACACTCATTCACGCTGTACTCTTAGCAATGTATTGTATAGCTATTAAATTGTAAATCCGTAATTGGCTGTAGGATTAGTTTATATAGTTTAAGATAAAATTTTATAGAGCTGTGGATTTTGTGAATAATGAATAAAAATAGAATACAATCATATTCTTTCTAGCTATCATTCTGTTTTCCCTTAAATGTTGGCTATTTTTATAACGATATTATGATAAATATAAGCTCATACTAAACATATAAAAAGCACAACTGCACCATTACAACATATTGTAGCAACAAAAAATATGATATGGTTTGAAAATAAATCCATAAAATCACATTTTGATTCAATCATTCCCTCGTCAGTTTCCCATGAACGTCAATTTGAATGGATACATACGCGCATAACGTGACGTCATACGTTGTGTTTTTATGGAAGTGTTATTGAGGATTGATTCAGTAACCTTACTGTATTTTAATTGAAGCTGCTTAATAAATTTCACATTTATCATAATATGATATTACGCCTGTAATCCCCGTCGGGTTAGGTAGAGGTGTACCTAATAGTACGCCCACATTTCGTCAATTATGTTTAAGTCCCATGTAGTCTACTACATGGGACTTAAACATAATTATAATTATATTATAGGGCGAGCCTATAGCCATCAAACGGGCACAAATCCAGACTCCGTGGCTGCTACTGAGAAATTTTCTTATGGAAAAATCAGTCCAGATCCTCATGCTCAGCAGTCTCGCTTGCGACTACTAGACCAACGAGACAGTCCTGTGTCACATTTAACTATGATTTAAACATCAAATCTTCAAATAAATCATGGCTATGATTGGAAGGAGAAAATGGAGGCCTTTCCCTTGTGTTGGACACTCCATTATTATTTATATCCACTGTGAAAATTAATTGGTGAACAATGTAGGCAAACAAAAAAAAAACAAATCAAAGACTGATGAAAATGAGCTTGATTTAAACTAATATCTATTACTAGTAAGCCATTTAGTTACTGCTATTACTCAAAGGACACAAAACGCTTGGACAAATAAATTGTCTTATCTTTCTAGGAATTAGATCATCATCATCATAGTAATTCTCTGGCCCTTATCCCAATTTATTTAGGGTCGGCGCAACATGTTTTCTTCTTCCATACTTCCCTATTACTCGTCATCTCATCAGACATATCCTTTCTAGCCATATCATCCTTCACACAGTCCATCCATCGTTTCTTTGATCTTTCTCTACTCTTATACCCATCCACATTCATACTCAGAACTTTCCTCACGACATTTTAATTTCTAGGAATTAAATATCCAAATAAATTGAATATGATTTTAGAATGGGAAAGAGCCAACCAAACACATCCTACCCTGCACCTCAACCACGCTTCGCTTCACACTGTACCCACTCGCCCCTAAACTATCTCGCTCAGTTAACCCTATGGCTCCTGGACCGAATTGCTCACTTTGGCACATTTTCAACATCCATCGTTGCATCCGTGTTTGAGGTATTTATCGAAGCTGTTAGTAATTTAGCAAGAAGCTAGTGCCAAGGTAGGCTATTTGGTGCAGTTATTACATCTTTTTACTTTTTTGGAATTAATGGAAAGATGACTCTAAAAATCTCGTCAATTAATATTATCATTCATTTTGTCAACGTTACACTACGAAAATACGCAGTAAACACTGTTTTGAGCTTTCACGGTTTAAAACCACACTGTTACTGTGTTTTGCCGTGATTTTGTATAGTCTCCCAGTAGTGCGCGTAGCAAAAGATTAATAAAGAGGGTAGACAGATTTGTCTGCACGTAACAATTTATTTATCTTTGACCCGTATTCTCCAGTCACACCGCGATCATGGCGCTTGCAACAGCGTCGAAATATCGGGAGCAATAATTGCTATTCACGGAACATATCCAGTAAGTTTAGATAAATATGTGGTCATTTTTCAAGCCGAGCTGGAAAAATCGGGTGATGAAAAAGTTCTATCTCACCATCTAACTAAAGAGTCACGAGGAATAAAGCATCAATGTTGACCACGGTAGCATGCTAAGGCCAAAATACACAAACTTGTCTTTGATCTTCTTTGCCGATTAAAATAGGAATTACAAACCAAAGAGATTCAAAAGACTTATTTGAATGTCTTTGTTTCAAACGAATGTCAAAATTAGAAACAAAACAATTTGGTCCGTATTCATATGGAACACTTAATGAAATTCGCGCATAGACTTAAGAACAATATTCAAATCGAAGTTGGGTGATTGGGTGAAAATGTCAACATTGCATTCATAAAAATTGTCATTTATGAAAATTAGCCAACTCACCATGTAGCCATCGTAGCTCCAAGATCCGAACTTCATAAAGCAAGTCTGCTCATCAAAGGGGAAGTACTCCACGTCAATCTCGCAGAAGGACTTGTAGATGGCGGGTGGCTTCCACACTACTTTGCCATCGTGGTGGAGGATCGCTTTCGTCATGATTGTCACCTCATAGTTACCGTCAGCGCTGGAATAAATACCATCATGTGAGTATAGAGTATTTCTAACAGTAATAGGTCTGAAAACAAAATTTGGGAGGGAACATCCATCAACCCATTCCGTGTGTGTGTGGTGGAATATCGTCCAGCTTCTCCCACAGAGAAGCCTGTGTTTGAGTATTGGGCCGAGTTGTAAACTGTAAACATTTTTGTAGGTATCTAGTCTGAATAATGGTAAAATTAATTATGCACGAGGAGCAATGGCAATTTATCATGTGCAGATCCAATATATTTAAGAACAGTTTAAGTTCTAAGAAACAACATCAAAGTGTCTTTCTGTGCTAAACAATCCAATTAAAATATAAAAGAATAGAATGCCCTCGGGGCATTTAAGTTTTATTTAGTAGGTAATATATGTATTGACTGCACATAGGATATTCCATAGACGGCAACAGTGACAAGCGTATATTTCATACAAAATAATATTGTTTCAAATCCGTCTAAAATCTAAGTTGTGGATAAAAATGTGAGGAAAATATACTGCGTCGCTTTCGAAGGTTCAAATGAAATCATTTTAAGCTTTTCTCTTTACGCAGGTAACGGCTCCTAACAAGAATTTAAATCCATATTCATGTTTCTTGGGATTTTGTGTACTTATATTACTTTTTTTTTTGTGCTTCGCAGAAATGTTATTTAGTTACATAACTATGATACATATCTGTATACGTTTACTCCTGTTTTACAAAAACAAAAAAATCTTTATCTTTAAAATTAAAACATAATTGACAAAGAAATTGTATTTGATGATCTGATAACATTAAATGAGAATATAAATGAAATACTACATTTTGATGCAATGACAAATTAATGCTCATGCTTATCAAACTGAACTAAACTTAATACTGTTTGTTCCGTGCACACAGACAAACCATGAAAACGATTTTGTGGAGCTGTTTTTTTAGTTCTTAAGTTAAGATTTTTATAAACTTTGTTTTAATAAAATAAATAAATAATACCTAATAATAACGACGGTTTTCAATACACTATCAGAAAGTGTCTCTTATTGCATCTTAAGACCTGGTTGAAACTCGTGCGAACCAAGGAAGATTGGCACTAAAGGGGAAGAGGCCTAAAAATGCTCAGCTGTAGGTTGAACAACAGGTGCCAGTGATAATGATGGCGATGATTGCATTTCAGGTTCACTATGTTTTTTTTTAAATCCTGACATTATTATTTCTGTTTGTTCTGTTGTAGAAACCGTGATAGATACCGAGCTTCCAAAAATTTACCAGTTCAAAACAGTCAACAAATCTACTCCATAAGCTTCGTGACTTATTTATGTGGTACTTGTAGTCTGGTGCGTCAGTGCATCAACTTGATCCTTGTACGTGTCAAACTAAAGTGGCTGATTTACTACCTCGCAGCTAATTACTCAGCGACTGTAATCTGATTGATTGTCTTTACTATATTAGGGTCTATTACAGTTTGTGCGTAATGGGATATTGTGTACTTTGTATCCATACTAATGTTATAAATGCAAAAGTATCTATTTAGCTTTGTCGGTTACATTTTCATTCTTAAACGCTTGAACGGATTAGGTACACAGATAGATCTTGGTCTTTTTTTTTTTTTTCGGATCGGAAATCATCAAATAACCCCTCCCGCTCTGGGCTGAGCAGGAGGGAGTGTCAGACTTTTATTGACTAAAACCCATCCATGTTCCTTCCTTTGCCCTTTGTGTTCCAGGGCCGCGGTATCTCTTTCGAACAGTCCCGCAACCCTGGCAGTAGATCATGGTCTGGGATAGGATTTAAAGGATACTTTTTATAGTGGTAGTTTCCCGTGGGATAATGCCTATCCTCCACGCAGTAGTTCCTACAAATAATATTTTATTGATTTTTCATAAAACCGCATTAACCCTTTCAAGTTCTATCCCGAACATAATGTAACACCGTAAAATAAATAAGAATTACAACGTTACAAATTGATTTAAAAAACCACTCAATCAAATCGACTCTATAATTAAAACCGAAAAGGTCTACCAAAATATCTATATGAAAATCAACACCGTTCCTTTTGATCCCGCCATTCGTTGTCGGTACAAAATTGACGTTGAAACCTCTAAAAGCTTTGTCATAACCAACTTTTGCGCATTCATGAAAATTGTCCCGTAAAATAGGTCGCCTTGTCTTCCATTAAGCCAACGCTGTACCATTAAAAATAAAGTTAACACTGAATATTCGTGGAGAGGGCTTTTAGGGGAAGTCGCAGGTGCATTAGAGTGTTACCTCTATTTGGTTAAATTTAAAAATATTACAGTCACGTCAACGGCGAGCTTCTAACAACCTTAATATATGAGTAGAGCTAGGAGAATATATATTTTATTTGATATAAACTTTACTGCACTAAAGTAAAGGTGTTTAAATAATACTTATTAGGGTCTAAAAAGCTTTCTTAGTTAGACTATCGATACGCTTAGTTGAATTTACAATGAAGGCCTCACCAGATTCGACTGAACAGTTATTTGTTTCATTATAACTGTAGATATTTTCGCGTTAAACAAGGTTTAACATTTAAGTTTAACAACCTACATTTTAATCGGTAAGCCTTGAAATAAACTTTGTTTTCGTTAAACCCTTTGGCAATAACGATTATTGTAAGTGGCCAAAACATATCGGTTGCATCTAATTAGCAAATCCTATTGGCACCTGGAGCAGAGACCACAGCCAAGTCTTAACGCTTATTTATAGATCAAATCCAACCGGAGGAATCAAAACCGAAACCATTTGCAATAAACTACAAAGTTAAAATAACTTGGCGCCGTAGTTTAACAGTTCCTGGTATCAAACTTAGATAATCCAAAATTAATCCAATCGCAAACTTGTGTCGAGCGGGAATTGAACCCAATTCGCGTAATTTCAATGCTTATTATGAAACTTCGTCAAACAGGACAAGATGCCAGGAAATTTTATGATTGGCAACATGATAATTTTATTAAAATATTAAATGATACTGCATAAAATATTAATGGTAGTAATTAATGAATACAGTAGAAAGAAAAGCTGGGGTTCATCAGTGAATATGATGAAGAAATAAACAAAACATTCAGAGAAAAAGGGGGAAAGAGAAAGTACCTAACATTAAATATAAACGATTAACGGAACGGAAGTTACATTATTCGCTATCTACTAAGAATAATACGTAAAGATGCTGTTGCTCAAAAACCGGACGAAAACTCCCAGTGAGAGATGGAACGCTAAATAAATAAGATATAATTAAAAAATCCACCACGACAGTCAATTTAGAAATTAGGGCAACTGTTCTAGTAGTAGAATATTTAAACGACACTGAGACGAGTGAAATGAGCCACGTTGTTGTTAGATTTTTTATAGACGTCAATTTTAAGCACTTTATTAATGATGACGGATACAATGAGAAATGGAATAAGGAGCTACAATCGACGGGCATCAAAATAAATTATTTGATAAAGATTTAAGAATATAGAAGAGAAAGAAGGTAATTGTGGAACATATTCGATGAAAAATTGTAAAAAAAGAATGTTAGAATAAAGAGTTACTAAAAACAATGAATACGGACTATTTTGTTCTGATTCCGCCGACAAAAGGGTCACAGTGGTATTGAATGATTGAATCAAAAGCGAGCTAATTTGTTCTTCACAAATAAGAACAATCAATTTGGCCTGAGTGGCTCTTACATTTGCGTGGGAGGTTACGCAGCTGATGTATTCTTTCGTTTACAATCCGATTTATATGAAAAACAAAGCGACGAAAAGAGGAAAACATATTGAAAAGTATCGGGAACCTGTTTTCACAGGAACTAGAAACACCGTTTAATGATAGATGTACTTCCATTAATGGAACTGTCTATTAGCTTTAAATCTTCAATTCCATTTAGAATTCCGTTTCCTTTGATATAAATTGAGACTAAACTGCATCAAACAGACTTCAATGTCTAACGCTTGTTAATAATGAATGCTTACCGTGGCGTGTTTAGTTCGATACGCTACCTTGATGCTATTTAGATTAAAGCCCGCACTTATCGTGCCTTCCGCCTGGCCAACTTCGGGCGCATTCTCTACCTCACCTAGATACGAACTACCCATTCAAATTTCAGCTTTATTTGAAAGGAGATAAGCTTTTAAATCCCGCAGAGTGGAGAGCTTACGTGGCGTTAATGCATATAAATGCGGTGAACTGCCACTGATAATGGTTAGCGGTGCAAGTATAAGGATTTTTAAGGCGGTCTCGCTTTGCAATTTGAGGGCGAGGGATCGATTTGGAGTCTTGAGTGTCTGCCAAGTGTGGTTATTGATTGCGTGTTTGGTAAGTTTCGACGATTGCAGTTTTCAATTATGCTAAAAGAATCTAGATACTTCATCGTTCACTACTCGTATTTGCGGGAAGTGATCCGAATTACTATTCGTATATGGAAATGGGTGCACATTTTCCAACACATAAAATATTTATTCTGAGTATTTCCATAGAAGTTTAGGATATAAATAATCCAGCTTGAAGCCTTTGGTATTTTTTAAAATATTTTCTCTGTTTTTAGAGCAGATTTTTTCTTTTCAACAGCTTGAGGATAAAAACAAAGGCTAAATAAACAAAGAGAAATCATTAACAGCAAAATAAATACGCTTCCAGTGAAGCACAAGTTAAGATTAGTTACATACTTTTGTCTCAACATCTGACTTTACCGAGGAGTCTCGTCAAGATGTCTTGATAATGCAAAGTAATGGGATTTTTGTCCGCAAACCGGAAATGAAGAGATAAGGTCCTTATAAGAAGAGTTTATAACAAAAGAAAAGAAAGAAAAGTTAACTTTTATTGGAAGGAATGGGGATAGTGTCAAACTTGTGGACACAGGTTTGTTCCAAGTTTCTTAAATTGATTCCCCAGTAAATGGCTCCGGAGTGAGATTAATGTTTATCGCTGGCATTTATAAGAACTTAAGTGTATTCGATTTATTGTCATGTTGCACGAAGAATAATGGATTTCAAGTTGGAAAAAATATTTCTTAAGATTGATGTTACTACTCTGCCACTTTAAACGGTCAATGAAAGACTTTCGTTGAAAATTCTATTAATCTCAACAACTTTGACGAATAGTTACAAAGACTTTGAGTGATTTGGCAAATTATTAGACTTGGTGAACTTTAATGAGAATTGTTTTTCGGCTAATTATTTTCGAAACAGTGAAATGTAATTGTTAAGAGCAAGGCCTTTTCCTTGGACATTGATAACGTTAAAATTGTTATCAAAATTCAGATACCAATTTAAAATTTAATGTAGTCAAGATAGAATTTGGATCAAGATTTCCATAATAATGACGATAAAAACACAAAAATGGCAATCTTTATGGTCGAAGAGTGTTCTCTGTTAAAGTGCTCATAAAATTATATGTTCTACATAAAATTTGGAACAGAATTAGAATAAAATATGTGATATTGAACTCACTTATTGTACAATACGATGTCTGGCAGCCATATGTGTTCAGAAGGTACATGCAGAGTCTCAACACCACCGTAGTCATCTGGGTTCCACTTCAATTTGTAGTCGTTCCATTCCTGCAATAAAATAAACCAATTTGAATCTATTCTGTAGAACTTTTTATGTGTTAATTATTTTACTATGAGATTTTCGTGCGTCTTCTTTTAAAAGAGCATGCTAGCATTTGGCTTCATCCTAAGCAGATCTAACATGTTTTTTTTCTCTGTTGTAAGTTTTTCTAAAAATATGAAATCGCTACGGGTTTGTTAAAATTATCTGGGTTAAGTGGATCTTGTATTTCCAAAATTCTAGTCGACAAAGTCTTGGATCTTACTATTACGTAACTAGTTTCAAGATTAAGCTGAAAAAGCCACTTCGCTTTGAAAGAATTTAGTCGACTTTCGTATTTCTTAACTTTATTAAACTGTCTTGCCACATAAATTGGGGTCGAAACTGACCAGACCAAAATGTCTATTAGCCTTTTTATCCTCTTAAAGAAGTTTTTTCTCAAACTAAAGTCGGTTCGAAGACATTCCCGAAAGTACATTCGTTGGAGGCGGCATAAAACAGTGTTGTTGACTGAGACCGGTTGCTGGACGTCGGAAATTGCGGTGGCTTATTGGGTTCCGGTCGCGGGGAGGGACTATTGAAAATCTGGTGCTGTGGGCGAAAATCGACTTGGTCACTTCTCACTTAGTATCCAGTCGAGCAAATACGGATTTCTCCTTGAATTACTTGCTTTATCACAGTTAGTTAAGTCACTTTTTTTGAAAATTATTTCGTAGCATTTCGAACTTCAACGCTGAATGAAAAGCGTAATAAACTGAAGGATCCATTGCATGTTGCTTTTCATTTTGCTTCTAAAAAGACAGGATTTTCCTTTCAGTAGAAATATTCTAACAGACATCAATGTATCACATTATACATGATTCAGTTTACATGACATCTTAAAAGATTGCCTAAATGATAATGTCAGTTGTACCTCGGGGGCGTAATGAAATTTTCTATTTGTAGGTTCTTATTATTTTTTTAAGTAATGTTATAAAGTAACTGAGTGAATATAGATCTGATTTCCCGAAGGAGATTTGTTTTGTGCTTTCGTAGGAGTTCCAGAGTCTCGTGGAGGGCTTCATTTGTGGGCATTGAAGTATTTTGTGTCCCATGTCGGGCGCCAATAACAACGATATTAGATTTTTCTGCTACAAATGCGGCGTATGTATCCATATGAGTTAGAGCTTTAATTTAAACTCCTGGTTCGAGGAAATCTGATCGTAAAATAGGTGGACTTTACTGTTTCACTGCATTGGCTACATTTTTTTTCTACTTTATTTTCTTTATTACGATGTACCCGACTCCACAATAATAATTGTCTTCTGTTGAGCACACAGTAGTTTTCAATACAATATTCTACATTCGTATTTCTTATTACAGATCAAAAATAATAATAAACGTATACGTCGGTTGCTATTTTAGTCGCGATTTTATTATCCTACAGTGACAGATGGTAGACCTTTTCTATTCTTTGGGGACTTTGTATTACTTACAAACTTGTCTACGTTATTTTGTACAGATAAATTGAATATAGAAAGTATTCTACCGCTAGAAAAAAAAAACAAGTTGATGAGATTTTATGAGGAAAAATATGCTATCTCTTTTAAGCATGTTTCATGAAACATTGCCTAACTTGAATCTAAATTACAAAAAGAACTTGTATACAACCCCTTTTTACGTATTTTTGAATAAAGTTATTTACTGGAATAATATCTCATCACTTAAAACGACTCTGTACATCAACGAAAGAAACGAATCCAATTTCTTAAATAAAAGAAACAGATCAGAACATCAAAATATTAGAACAGAGAATACACGCTAAGCCAATACTCATAATTCTAAACTTTTTGACAACACGAAACATCACGACAAACTAACATATACCAAACAAAATAAATTCAAGGATGTAAATAATATATTATTATAGTGCCCAAAATATTTGGCGACCCGACGGAACTTATAACCTGAAAAGTTTGGCACCGAGAATGAATCGTTCAGTACTATACGGAACCCAATTATTATTTTGGCGGGCCTTGTAGTCTCTGTTAGACCGAATTACTGGTACTAAAACTCAATTTAAATTTGTCTACACTGACTTAATTTGAAATCATCTTTGCACATGTATGGGTCGGTTTTTGCGGATGAAAACGTCGACGTGTCGAGCGGAATTGAAGAGAGGACGACGGTGTAAAGAAGAAATTTGAAATGAAAATGGTTTGAAGATTATTATCTGACTTTATATATCAATTTGAATGTTGTAATAAAGTGTCTTGAAATGTTTGAATATTATTTTCTGGTTATGATTGTTGATCAAGTCATAACGGCAAATAGCAAAGAGATCAGAACATCATCCAGGTAAATAGTGCCAAGTGTCAATGTAAAGTTTTCATTTGACAATCGAAACAATCGAAATAGACACTAATTATAATGTTGTCTAAAAACACAAGTTATACATACAAAACATGAAACGAGTTACTTCTAAGACGTCACGACAAAGCATCTTGGACTCTCCTATACCAGAAGAAATATTCACGATACTGGAATTTGATTGTACCCATTCTTAATCTCCATAGAATTTCACAAATATTTCCAACAATAAATTGCAATTTAAAAATATATATTCAAAAGCGCTAATTAATACAATAAAGCCAATATCTGCTACATAAAAAGGCACAATTTATGCACACGTTATAACTCGAGTCACTCAAACGATCGAAGATGTGTACTCGTGTAAGATTACGTAAGGGAATTATACAGGCTTTCACGGTGCGACGCCCGTGACTGCCGTGGCATCGTAACTGACAAATCTCTTGAACAATCAATGGCGCATAATGTATCTTCGAGAAGTGTGATATCGGTTTAGTGAGGATAAGTTAATGGGTATTTGATTTTAAATGACTTTGGTCCAAATGTAAAGTTTACTCTTGGGTGTAAATATACTCAACGTGCTCAAAACGATTCAAGCTTCCGCCACTTTCACAGACCCAATCCAAAGCTGAATGTTTAATTGAATCTCATAATGGGATATGCGTGTGACGCGAGATTTTCGGTCGTTTCCTTGGCTATAATCTTTAATATGAAGCTGTGCTCCACATTTTCTACACCGTGTAATGTCTGTTTTAGTTCAAATTCTATTCATATTGCGAAAGTTGTTTGAAAGTTATATAGGAGTAATTGGTGCTGAAGTTTTTGTTTTAAAAGTGTTTCTTTCGATATCTTCACTGAGAAAGACATTAAGGAAAATAAAAATTGCATTCTTAATTTCAGTGTTGAATAACAATACCAATTCTTTGTTTGGTTTTTATTATTGGAATGTATCGAAATTAGTACCTATATTATCCATGATTATATCGTATGAGCCAATTACTACCATGATATACTGGATTCCAGCATTGCAATTACGTGCTATTAGTAACAGATTGCTTGCTTATTACCTACATTATTGAGTAACCCGTTTCCGATACTTATGATATCTTTGATAATAGGTGGTTATAATCCTTGGCTACTGTTATTGAACCTATGTCTAGGTTTTCAATATAATCTTCTTAATTAGCGTTGTATTTTTTTTTCACAAGTACCTTTTTATTCAATGTTTCTAGTTTTTTTTACGTTTTACGCTGTTTAAAGCCTAAATAATAAAGTACTAGAGAAGTATGGAAGAAGACATGCTGACTAAAAACCACCCGGGTGTTCCCTTCCCACACCTGCACCGGCGATCATGGGAACTAGTGCGCCTTCCACGGTCCCCGGCCAATAGAAGAAGACATGCTGCGTCAACCCCAAATTAATTGGGATAAGGGCAAGAGAATGATGATGCTGTATACAGCCTGCATGTTAGTAAACGATTGAATCACGATTAGGAAAATTCTTTCATAAATTATTTTCTTGTCATCCTCCTCATCTGCTATACCGTTATGTCGTGCTTGCTTTCCTTGTTTTTAAACAAAACACTATAGAAATAATCTGTACAATACGTACGTTGTTCTGTAACATATTATTATTATAGGACTGCCTACCCAACTGTGAACAACCCTACTAAATGTTTATATAAAGGTCTATGTTTGCTTTACGAGATTCAACCAAAATACCTTAGGTTTATGATTCATTAAAACGAAATTTAATTTACGCATATTGCGGACATACTGGTGTTAATACTTTGCAAAAGCCATGAATGTAAGGTAATGTCGTTGTTTTAGTAATTAAAGCAAACGACAATGGCGGCATTCTAATTTTCAACGAAAAATATGTTGAGTGATATTATCTGAAGCATTACAAAAATATTTTTTAAAGAACAGAAGCGGTTCACTGAATACACATTTCATCACCAAATTATCAAAACTGGTCAAATATAAAAAGCTTTGTAATTCTCTGACAGAAAAAATGAAGTCTAATATTAAAAATTCGCAGATTTTAACACACCCTCGGGGCGAGCAAATTGTCAAGAGTTTCAATTGACCGCGCCCGCCATTTCCTGGTGGCTCGACTTTTTTTCATCGGATCTTTTGGGCTGTGGCCACTTTTGTAATGGGAAGTGGGAAGCTACAGTTTATTTTCGAGGTTCGCCTCAATGTTGTTTGTAAATGTCGTACGTGATCTTTTTGATAATGTTTAGGTGGTAACGGAATCTCTGCTGAAGAGGGTTTTTATATGAAAGATCAGAACGAATTGGGAGATACACACACGTTTCCAATTACATTATACGATAGTAGCGATTGAGAGGAAAGAGGGCAATTGGTGAATTTTAGATAATTTCGACTGGTATTGGGCACTGTTTGCAGCAAAATGATAAAAGTAAGGATTGAAATGTGTTTATTGACGAAAATTTTCAAACAGAAACAGAATGGATCAAATGAAAAAGTTCAATCCAAGTGTTGTTTTGCTGTTTACGCAAACAATTTGAACGATGAATAACGAAGTAATGAAATAACTTCCAATGCGAATAAGCCAAAATATCATCAACAAAGCGAAAAACAAACGATAATACGAGAGATTGTTGGTAACAAAAATGTCGGAAAGTTGTTAGAGGGCTCTCGCCGGCAACTCAGCAAGAATCCGACACAAGTATGCGTTTGGATACGATGTTTTTAAAATGTTGTTTAATAAATTTTAACGAGAACAAATTTTCTGATAAAATCGGGAATTTCGTTCGAAAAATTTTGGCAAGCCTTCAAAGGCTGCGTTCGGTCGACGGAAATGTTACAATTTTCTAATTTACATTTAGTTGTATATATTTATAAACAAAACTTAAAAAATTGAGGTGATATTTTTGTAAATCTTTCCAAAATATTTAATATTTTTGTGATCCTAATCTATTTTCGATTCTCTTTTCATTATATACCTCAACCTTAAACTATGAATATCACCTCAAAACAATTTCTACACAAAAATGACGAAGTTCTTAAAAGGAAATTCATTTAGGAACACAAAAGAACAAAGATTGCAAAACACAATGAGAGAGGGAGATGGCGAGAAAAATTTGAAGAACTTTTAATTATAGAAAATCTCTTGAAGCCAATTTCACCTTAAAGTGAGGCTGCAAACTTTGACTGGCAAGTTGGATTCTATTTAAAAGTTTTGACCGACATCAAAGCGATTCCACAATGATTTATTATGCGAATATATTTTGGAATTTGATGTTTATTTTGGTATTTAGACATGAGCATTCATCTTCTATGTTATAGATTAGACGGCGGACAACTAAGATTATATTAAATATTATAATATGTTTTATTATAATATTATACGTTGCTTGCAAAGACAGACCAAAGACTAAAATTTTATTCATACACAAACCATTTGGTACATAGACAATACAGATAGTCTATATTGTAGATATCATTACAACACCCCCACTATATCTAACAATATAGATTAGAAACACTCTAATATTAAACAATCTGCACACCTAATTTATCCAAAAAATTATAATGTTTAATAGAACATAAACTCTTAGTGAATAAATCAGCAGGCATTTCGGCCGTTGGCAAATACCTAACACTAGTGAGTGTTATTTTCTATACTTTTTTCTATTACTTTATTTTCTACACATTGTCTACAAAAATGATATTTTATATCAATATGCTTAGTACGTTTGTGATAAGCTGGGTTTATGGTTAACTTTTGTGCACTCTGGTTATCATTGAAAAGATCAATAGTATAAATTTCTTTTGTTATTTCATACTGTAAATTACGCAAATATACCGCTTCTTTACAAGCTTCGGTAATCGCCATGTATTCGGCTTCGCTACTCGATAAAGCAACAGTTTTCTGTTTTTTTGTTTCCCAAGATATTACACAACCAGATAAAGTGAAACAAATTCCAGTGTATGACCTTCTATCAATGATGTTACCACCCCAATCAGCATCAACAAAACCTTTTAGTATTGAGCTTCCATTACCAGAATACTTCAGGCCATAATCTCTGGTGTACTTTAAATATCTCAATAACCGCTTGACATATGCACAATGTTCCTTAGAATAACAATTATTAAATTGGCTTAAATAACTAACTGTATATGCAATGTCTGGCCTGGTTAAAACGGCTAAATACATAAGACATCCAATTATTTGTTGATATGGAAAATTACCTACACAATTTTCATTGTTAGATACATTCAACTTATTTTCCATTGGAGTCTGAATCGGTTTACATTCGCTCATATTAAACTTATGCAACAGCTGATCAATATAATCTCTCTGACTTAATGTTACTGTTTGCTGAGATTTATTAACTGTTATGTTTACCCCCAGACACCTTTTTATCTCTCCTAAATCTTTAATTTTGAATTGGTTAGCTATTACCTGCTTTAAATGTTTAGTTTCTTTAATATTATTTGAAAAAATAAAGAAATCGTCTACAAATAATGTTACAATAGTTTTCAATTGGTCTTGCATTTTTGTATACATACATGGCTCTATTTTAGATCTATTATAGCCCATGTTTAATAAACATTCGTCTACTCTCTTGTACCATGCTCTAGAGGATTGTTTGAGCCCATAAATAGCTTTTTTTAATTTAAGTACCTGACCAATTTTTGTTCTTTCAGGAAAGCTTTTTGGTATCTGCATATAAATAGTTTCCTCTAGAGTGCCATTCAAGAAAGCAGTTGTTACATCTAGATGGGTTGTATTTAAACCTAATTGTACTGACAATGCAAAAAGTAACCTCAAAGTTGTATGTCTCACCACAGGAGAAAAAGTTTCTGTGAAGTCCACACCTTCAACTTGTGAAAAACCTTTAGCTACTAAACGTGCACGAAAACGAACTTTGTTTTCACTATCATATTTTTTACGAAGCACCCACTTGCACTGTACAACTCTACAATCTTTTGGAGCGTCACTCAACTCCCACGCATCATTGTCCTTGAAACACTGTAGCTCCTCTCTGACAGCTGACTCCCACTGCTCCTTTTCCGGTCCGTTCAAAGCATCATGAAGAGACAAGCCAGCCGCATCATCATATATTTCACTGTCGACACAAAGGTTTGAGAACCCATATCTCTCTGGAATTTTTCTTATCCGTTTGGATCGGCACTGCGGAGTTTCTTTTTCATCATCCTTTAGTGTCTTATCAGCATCTTCATTATCGCTGGGAATATATGTGTCATCATCATCTTGAAAACTGTCTGCAAAACTTTCAAAACTGTCTACAAAACTTTCAGAATTATTATGACTAGACATTGATTCAGTTTCTCGTTGTTGTGTATCATCAGGTTTCTTACTATCCCCCACTGAATCAAAATTCTGATCATGCACTTCAATGAGATGGTCTGATTTTGATTCTTTCTCAATGATGATCACGTCTCTACTAGTCGTCACTTTCTTTGTTTCTGGATTGTAGACCCTGTATCCTTTAATATTATCTGGATATCCTATGAGAATACTTTTGTTCGCCTTCTTGTCCCACTTCTTTCGCTTTTCTTTGGCTACATGGACCATAACAGTGCTACCAAATATTCTTATATGACTAATATCTGGCTTGGAGCCTGTCCACAGTTCATATGGAGTTTTATTGTCCAATGCTGCTGCTACAATTCGGTTTTGCAGATACACTGCTGTATTTGTAGCCTCACCCCAGAACTCTTTCCCTAAATTTGCATCAAAAAGAAGACACTTTGCCTTTTCTACAATTGTGCGATTGAATCGTTCACACAATCCATTTTGTTGCGGTGTGTATGGATTAGTTTTCTGATGAATCACACCAGCACTGTTAAGACAATCTTCAAATTGTTTGCTGCAATACTCCAGCCCGTTGTCACTTCTTAATACTTTGATTGTTCTCTTGGTTTGATTTTCCACCTGAGCTTTGTAAATTTTGAAATACTTCAAAGTCTCATTTTTGTGTTTTAAAAAATAAACAAATGTCATCCTACTATGATCGTCAACAAACAACAAGAAGTATCTCGAGCCACCTATAGACATAGTTTCCATAGGCCCACAGATGTCTGTATGCACAATATCTAGAAGATTACTGCTTCGCTGGCCTGTACTATAAAACGGCAACCGGCACTGTTTTCTTTCACAGCATGTTATACATGAGGACTTGGTTATATCAAATTTTTCATCAAGTGACATACCCTGCACAGCATTCTTCATGTGATTCAAGTAATCTTTATTTACGTGTCCTAGTCTGCGATGCCATGTTAGTCCTGACACGACCGATGCTGCTAAACATTTTTGTTTTGACAGATTCACTTTGTATACTCCGTTCGCCAACACTGCCTTGGCAACTAATTCATTCTTCTGATTATAAACTGAGCAACCATCTTCCGTGAAAGAGACACTGTTGCCTTTCAAAATCAATTGGCTTACAGATAATAAGTTTGTGGTTAGGGTTGGTACACAAAACACGTTTTTCACTTTGATGTCATATTCGCAGTTATCTGTTGTAGTCGTGATATTTACATCGCCGGAACACAATACTGACACCTTTTCACTGTTAGCAACAACAATTTCTTTGTCTTGTTCGTACTGTGCATCTGTAACCCAACTTTCATTTGCTGTGAGGTGTACACTTGCGCCCGAGTCGATATACCATTCATCTTTGCTAAAGTTTCCACTCAGGAACACTGCGCTAAAAGCGTTAGACTGCATCCTATCCTTATTTTTCTGATTTGACGAGTTGTTTTCGTTATTTGTACACTGATTTTTGTAATGGCCGATTTGTTTACATCGGTAACACTTTATCTGCTTGACGTTTGACTTTGATGAGCTAGTGTTACCAACATCATTTTTTCGGGCCATAGACAAATTAGTAATTTGTTTTCCCTTGTTCTTTGAACGAATGGTAAAAGCACCGTTAACTTCACTCTCGTTCTCGTCGTGACTGGGCAAATCCATGTCCAGCAATTTTGTTTTAATGGAATCTGCCGTTATATGAATCCCTGAATGCTCGATTGCCATGATCATAGGGGAGAAACGATCAGGCAATCCCGCCAACAGCAATGATCCTGTCCACTGATCATTAATTTCGAACCCTGTTCCACTGAGTTTCTGTGCTGTATCGATAATCTGCGTCACATATGACGTCATCGAACTGCAATTCTCTCGGCGAATCGAAATCAAATTCCGCAGTAGACTTATTCTTCGTGAAAATCCGTTGTCGTCGAATAATTGTTTTAACTTTTCCCATAATTCTTTTGAAGATGTAACATTCTTGACGTGTACGTATAAAGACGGGTCGATTGTCATTATCAATTTCGCTTTGGTTTTTTCGTCGTCTGCAGTTTTGATTTCTTTTCCGGCTTCTGGTTTTACGCAATGCTTCATGCCCTCCAGGATTAAGAAGTTCTCTGCTGCGAAACACCATTCGCTGTAATTTTCGCGTCCCATTAACTTGGTAACGTTGACTAGATAGTTCGTTGACATTTTGAAACTGATAGACTAAACTAGTCCACTGCGATTCTAACAACAATCCGTCACGACACAGTTCAATCGCGTCTCGAAATCGTCTTTTAACACTTGCTTACACTGCAAAATACTGGTTTTAGACTAAAATCGCGATTAATTATGAGCGAGCGGCCCATAACCTATAATAAAACAACGTTGCTTGCAAAGACAGACCAAAGACTAAAACTTTATTCATACACAAACCATTTGGTACATAGACAATACAGATAGTCTATATTGTAGATATCATTACAACAAATATAGTCTAGGCTTTTAAAAGATGCCATGTAATGCAATGTTAGTAGTATGTTATTTTTGTAATAAATCTATCTTTTACACAAATTTGAATCAGCACAATTATTACAAGGGCTCTTAACTCTGCTATTACAAGACAACTCTTGGATTTTCATCGGAAGAAAAACAATGATATTAACATACAACTTTTACCATCAGCGACGATAATCACACATACAGTACATAAGCCACACATAAAATACATAATACGCCAAAGAATATATCCTGAGGGTAGTTCAAAAACGTGTTAACTGGTAGGTGCGCAAAACGGGAATGATTTATGATCCCCTGCAGGGGACGGCTGGGTAAAAACCCTTCGAAACAGCGGCCTGTTTCGACACACATCTAAAACTTGTTTTTTATATCAAAAAATATTATTTCATCTTCAGCGTTTCTTGCTGATTTTCGTCGTAACGTTTCAAATATAATGGAAGTCGAAAAGGTTTGAGTTTAAGGTTTACGTTTCAATCGGTTTGAGTAGTTTGTGGGTGATTGGATAGAAAGAGTTTTTATTTACGATCTTGTATCAATCGTTTGACCTTAGTTGTCCTCCGTTCGTCCATAGTAACAGTTTGATTGTGACGCGACCCTGTTTTTTTTTTAATAGCAAAGGACCGAACGAGCGACCTAAAAGTAAAGTGAATTTGAACGATTTTTAAATCGTCAATTTGTTCGTAAGTTTGTATGTAGGGAGTAATCTTTGGAAATTCTTTCAAAAATGTGAAGATTAATTATTTTGCGATAAAAGTTTTTCGTGGATTAATTTACAACCATAAGGAGAGCGAAGCCGAGGGCAAAAGCTAGTTAAAAAATATTAAGTACTTGCACTACGACCGATAACTAGACGTGCAGTTGACGATACAAACACACTTCAATGTCAGTGTAACTATAAGGGGACTATTTTATCAAGAATATTCATTTTTTTAATCTTTCAAATCGGTCTTGCGCAGTCTACTGGCAGACATAATTCCCACTCGATCTGAAAGGTCAAGAAATCTTAGCAACCATTTCACATCATTATTTGTGTATTATTACCCTATAACATAATATCGATTCCAATATTCGTTTTCTTTAACAACTTCGTACTTCTATCTCTCTTTTTCATACGAGCAAATATTCGTCATCTTTTTCTAACGATCCAAAGTTTTTTCCTGCCAAACAAGTTGGTCCCGCGATAATAAAAATGTTATGATCGCACAAGTAAGTTTACGATTTATTTGTTGGAATGCTGATAGTTCGGGCAACCGTATATATTTTGTTAAGAGATGACAAATGTTCAAGTTTTCAAGGATCCGTCCTAGTTTTCAACACGAGGTTGGAGTTTACAAATTGTGTTGTAAATTATGAGAAATTTTCGAGTGAGGAAAGTAAAGGTCATAGTTGTCAGCTGTTTGTAAAAGCCTACATTTCAGTAAAGGGTACTATTAAAGCTGTTTACAGACTGAGTCAAGAATGTCCTTAGTCAGACTAGGTATTATAAACATAACACACGCCTGTAATCCGTGAAGGGTTAGGCAGAGGTGTACCCAATATAGTACACCCACATTTCGCCAGTTATGTTTAAGTCCCATGTAATAGGGGCGAGCCTAATGCCATCAACCGAGCACAAATCCAGACTCCATGGCTGTTACTGAGAAATTCCTGATGGAAAAACCCAATAACACTTTGCGCGACACGAGAATCGAACCCAGGACCTCATGCTCAGTAGTCGCGTTTGCGACCACTAGACCAGCGAGGCAATCGAGACTAGGTATTTTCACTCTTTGAAAACAATATCTCATAGACAAATGTACATTACTGCCTATGAATACTTAACTGTTTTGTTGGAGACACCTAGATGTGAAGCAGTAGCGAAGTATCAATTTTTGTAAGAGGTAAGCCGGAATATTTATCTTTAATGTGATTTTATTAATTATGCTGTCACTTACGGGATATCTTATAAGTTTAGTTGTAAACCGTGAAAGCTGAAACAGTGTTTGATTTTATTATTTGTCTATAAAATCAATATTTTACTGTGCCTTTTTTCAAAAGGAAGCCGGTAGGAATCGAGTTGTAAGGTACCTTCGCCACTGATGTGAAGCTATAAACGTCAATTTGTATAGACGAGTCTACATATTTGATTTATTTCTTCATTTAAATGTACTACTATCAACCCTAGGGTATCAGAAAAGTAATAAAATTCTTTAAGAAAGTCCTACCTCTGACTGCTATTAACATTGTTTTTGTCTGTCAAACAACATAAATTGTTTTTTGTTCAACTTAATTTGACTGAAGGATTTTTTGTTGTACTGGGGTGACAAATAATAAATAATTTCCTTTGAATTCTTTATAAAATATGAATTCAAAGTAACAGAACTGCTTGTAAAATAATTTTAAACATTCATTTTTCTTAGACTTTTTGCACTCATACCATCTTATAAATTGTACTTTTCGGTGCTATTTTCCAGTTCTTATGTAATTGTTTATAATATGTAATTGTTTTAATTCTTAGTTCCGAAAGGTATATAATTTTATTTATCAAAACTTTATGCACAAGTAAAAACTTTACAAAGGCGGACTTAATGCCTTGGGCATTTTCTACCAGTCTACCTTAGGGTGATACAGAGACAATACACAGTAAGTGCAAAAACAGAAAAAAAGAGTAGAAAATATTTATAATTAAAACATATAAGCATAAATATGTTTACATATACATTCATATAACAAAATAGTATAGTGATTCCGTTACATTTAGAAGCATTAACCTCTAAATAAAGATATCCTCAGCCAGTAATAGGTACTGGCTTAGGTTATTATATATGTGTGTATGTATCCATAATAAACGAAAAGTTTCTACAGTACCTAATAAATAAATCTCCTATGTTTTTGTTCTGCTCAATGGAGTAGAAAATAATATTTACAAGCGTGTTTCCTTGTTGCTTATCTTTGGTGTAACTTATATTTACACAAACACAAACCTATAGCTTACTAAGTTATGCATTTATACTTGTTTTTGTGGGTCGAAAAAATTATATGAAGCATGTTTATCACCATTGGAAAATCTTATTTATATATTTATTTATGTACATACAAAATACTTAATAGGACATTACATTAAGATAGAAGAGCACAAAGGTACTGCTTATTTCATAAGAAATTTCTTCCAGCAGACCTGCGAGAGGAAAGTTTGATTAGAAATGTAGACACAGTGTGTAGAAAAGACAGAACAGGAAAATTTCAATTAAAACTTAAAATAAAAATATACCTATTTAAATATAAACATACAAATAAATATATAAAAATAATATATAAAATAAATATATACCAATAATATGAATAATATCCAGAATATTACAGTATAGAGGAGAGATAGTGTTCTTTGACTTGCTTTTTGAAGACAAATATAGTTTTAGAATCTCTAATGTTAGGCGGAAGAGAGTTCCACAAACGTACTGCGTGGACAGAGAAGGAATAAGAATAGAATTCGGTTTTATGGGATGGGAAATTAAGATGATGCCTGAGGTGAGATCTACACAGAGCATCAGAAGGGCGGGTAAACGAAAAACGATCGCGCAGGTAGCTAGGATATCAAGGGTTATAAAGCAAAAAAAAAAGGGTTATAATCTTGTAAGCTCGCTAGATTTATTTCTTCAAAACGACTTCTAAAAAAATCGGCGATGAGCGAGTCGGACTCGCGCATGAAGGGTGGATGGTACGGAAGTACCATCGTAGTTGCAGAGCCCCTTTTAATTATTTTCATTTGTTGTTATAACGGCAACAGAAATACACATTCTGTGTCAATTTCAACTGTGTACCTATTACGGATCATGAGATTCAGCCCGACGTCTAGAGAATGGATCATGAGATACAGCCTGACAGACGGACGGACGGACGGAGAGTGGAGGCTTAGTACAAGGGGCCCGTTCGTTACCTTTCGGATACGGAAGCCTAAAAAGGAGGAGGTTAATTAGCTTGTAATATTTAAGAGGCTAAAGGACTGTATTACTGAACTTCGAAGTTTAAAATACCGATGTACTGTATATGTTACCGGCCAAACCCGATTTCAGGCCAAACTAGTTTGTCCTAGGCGAAACCGGTTTACTGGTCTATCTTATCAGGATACACTAACCCAAACAAAACAATAAAACTGCGCCCAACTTGGAATAGCGCTCGCAGGTCGCTACCGCGGCACCGCTCGCTACGCTCGCTCTGCTCGCGCGTGCTTGGTCACCAATCTAACCTAACCTAACCCATTTAGTCGGGGTGCTCTATGATTGTCCTTTTGTTTTGGCCTAGGACAAACTAGTTTGGCCTGAAATCGGGTTTGGCCGATAACATTTACATAAAGTTTGAAATTACGACTTACGTGAGTCAGAAGGTACGCTATGACGAATTACTTAATTCAGAATGTTCATCATCGCGATGTACGGTACTCCAACATACATGTGAAAAGCCAGTGTTCAAAGGCAGAATAGTACTAGCGGGAATCAATAATTTAATAATATATTTTACAAAGTATGTTGACCTTATCATACAAAATACATAGACAATATCATTAATACTAGAAACGGGATATTTACCATGTTTTCTGCTTAACAAGTTTGTAACAGCGCTGAAATTTCGGGAACTCAAAACACATCATAATATCTCGTATTTTGGTGGGGAGTTTGTTCCACCATTTCTTCTTCCCAGTTGTAATAATAAATAAAATATAAATATCGCTGGACATTACATACAGCGCCATCTAGGTGCCACACTAAGCAACGAGGCTTGTGTCGTGGACACCAGATAGTTGATAATACTACATAGATACTTTTTGTTTGTAAATACATACTTATTATACATATAAACATCCATGGCTCGGAAACAAAGGTCCATGCTCATCACACAAACATTTGCTCCTACCGGGATTCGAACCCGGGACCCTAAGAACGCAAGGCAGCCTCACTACCGCTGCGCCATTCGGGTCGTCAAATTACTACTAATAAGTAATACTAGGAATTGGCCAGGAGCGGGCTTGGGGGAAGTTCGAGAAACTGCCTCATGTTATAGTGACATTCAAAAGGTGCTGATTTTTTATTTAGCAGCCTAATTTGAATAAATAACTCTAAATTTTGATTTGTCCTCAAGTCTCGTGCTCTTCTATGTTTTACTCCTCCAGTTTATAAGTTGTAGCTATATTATTGATGTGGTTTGTTTAAGTTAGCAAATATAACGATACTATAAGTTGAACTATTACTGTTTTAATATATAAATAAGCGGATATTATAAATTAACCGCAGCTTTCGGTTATCGTAATCGGTTTAATTTGAAGTCTCAAATGAATATGTTAATTAAATCGGTTCCCAATACTATCGCAAATTATGCAAGCTCTAAAACGGCCATTTAGTGAGATTATTGCGTAGTTATAGAAATACTATGAATGGTAATAGCGTATTTTGAAATTATTCCATTAGGGTTATATTAAGGTAGAATTGATTTAATTCTAGCTGTTATGGCATCCTTCTTTCTATTTGTTAGTTGAAGTACTTGGTGGTGTCAGACGGCTACTTGATCGTCGAGTTAGCCAACACTGGAGGAGGATTCTACTAATTTAAGTGTCAACTGCCACCAGTGGGGATAAACGTAGAAGAAAATGCGACTGACCAGACCACCACCAGCGGTGGTAGATACGACAAATGCAACTACCACCAGTGGGGACAGACCGGTGGGGGCAGTTGGAAATAAACTCACGATAATAGGTATTGATCTCGAATCTACTAAAATAATAAGAGGTTTATATAAAGTCTAGCTAAGAGATTATCTTTACATAAGCTGGGTAAGTTATAGAAGAGTCGTTTAGCCTTAACGTGGAGAACATGGAGTTTGGCATAAAGAAAACGGCCATAACCCAGCAGCGGATGATGTCGAGCTGTCGATGATGATTATGATGATAAGCTGATAGAATTATTTTATGGATGTAAAGGAATTGAACAAAAGTATCACTGAAAAATTATTCACGCATATCTCAATATAATTAATGTTATTGTTATTTCACTAAAGTATTTCTGTAGCTGTGTGTGATATGATGTGTTTATAGACACAGCACAGCCCAGATCTACTTTACCGGACAAATTCTGAGTGTATGAAAAGTAAAAAGAAAATACACCCAGTAACACTTCAACATTACCGAGGCTGATTTATCTAATACACACACAAAGTAATGATACACCCAAAAAAAAAAACTCCACACGCCGAAAAATACGAAAATCCTTTTCCTCAAACGAAAACATTTAATTTACATTATCCCTCCGAAATCCACAATCATTTAAACGAGAAACAAAACACATTCTCATTTCTTTCAAGAGCGGAAAGAGAACTTTTTCTTCGTTCAATTCTGGAGAGTTTAAAAGCCTTTATTACATCTTTTTACATTAATCACTTTGGAATTGACAGGCGGGTGTCCGCGTCCGTTCGCTGAAAGAATGACAAACCTTACTTGTCTTCACGGTGACACGTCAATGTCCCTTCCGGGTGGCTATTTGTCAAGGGTATAGTGTGGGGGAAATGAGACATGTCCTGTTTGTAACGTTTCGACTTGTATTGTGATCTATGTTGGTAGTTTATAGTCGTTTTGGTTTTTTGTTTTATTTGTAGGTTTTGATTTAAAATTCTCGATTCTTTTGGTGCTTTGTTTAAGACTAGTAGTTTCATTCGGAAAGGCTCTCTGAGAACAGTCTGCTACTTAAGTGGATAAGGTAGATATATATCTTTAGCTTTGCCTTAATTTCATTCAGTGTAAAAGCGGTTGACTTTTTGTAATTTTGCCAACTTTGTCAAACGAAACAGTTTTTTTTCAAATTCAAATTAATTTATTGATTGTCTCAGGTGAAATAGAATAATAAGTTCTTACGATTATTACTTATAGGCTCGCTGTAACATACCTATAAGGTGTACAATATTTAGTGCAGGTTCAATATTTATTTAACATTAAAAACTATTCATCCTAATTCAATGTCCATCATTAATCATGCATAATTTATTCATTCACATAGTCAGATTTAAACAGATTAAATAATATATTGATTTCATGTTAATTAAATTAACAAGTTATTATTATTTTTTATTTTTTTTTACCCAAGTATTCTTTGCTTATCATTTGCTACCTTGATACTTACATTTTTTTTAAGATATATCGAGCTTATGTAAAGTAATACTATTATATTGGCCAGTCGTAAATAGTTAAATAATAAGTAATAGGTAAATAGTTTTCAACTCACCTGTTCTACCCACACGTTCGTTGTCATGATTTGATTCTTAAGATTCTGAAACAAAAGAGAAGAATTATTTCAGAGATTGTTCTCAAAAAAACATACTTCATCCACCAATCATATAACAGACATAACATCACGATCATCCGTATTCTCCGAAGGGTGAGGCAGAGGTGTACCTACCTAATAGTACACCCACATTTCGCCTGTTAAGTTTAAGTCCCATGTAATTGGGGGCGAATAGAAATTTGTCTTTTTGGTTTGAAACACAGGATAAATACCGTTTATTTAAACTCAAAAGTTAGGTCATTAACAGATGAGTGCTTTGCGATATTTCTTGTTAAATTGTTAAGTGCTTCATGTTCATAATAAAATTAATTGATTTCAAAATAAATTCATGCCGCTTCAAACATAATATATATATAATTTATTCATTTCCTGTCTGTAGATTTTATATAGCATTAATTACAGTTATAACATTTTTAAAGTAACACTGGAGATTGATGTTATGTTCGACAGTAACATCAACATCTTCTTCAGTCCAGTCTTACCGGAGACAGTTGATTAGCCGAATTTAATATGGAGTGGCTTCAATCAATCAATCAATAGTCTTTATTCGTAAACAAAGGTTACAACAGTGTGCAAGATGTTACACTTATACATATTATAGTTTCTCCATGTTTTGCCATTTGGCGTACAAATATACATTCATATTCTTAATTCATTAATGGATAACACAATCAGTCTAAGCAAGAGGTACCTTGGTTAGACTGGATGTCAAAGTTTGCGGGCTTCTGACTACCGTAACGACTGTTATAGAAAACCGCTCATAATATCTTATTTCATAACATTAAAAATTATAAATATGTGAAAGTTTGTGAGGATGGATGCGTTTGTTACTCTTTCAAGTAAAAAACTACTGAACGGGTTTGGATGCAATTTGGCACACAGATAATTTATATGCTTGATTAACACATATGTTTTATCTTGGTAGTATGATCCCTTAAGACAATTATCGAACGCGCGGGCGAAGTTATACCATAGTTATACTAAAATAGTCCGCTAATATCCGTGGCCGCTACATATATTTTCCTACACGACGTGTGTGTGTATACTTTATGAAAAGGTTTCATAACCCACTCAGGTGGACACAAACTACTTACAGTCTTTAAACATAAACCTCTTTAAAATTTTAACACTTCAATAGTTTGTTTAAGAGGATCCTAAGTTGCTGGGAACTTTAATCGAAATTTGTTTACTCCGTTAATTGCCTTTGACGACACCGCGCTCCAATAGGAAGTGACGGTGTGGAATTTTCTAGAAACTTAGCTACTTAACTGAACTAAGCCAACTTTAAAGGATGTTATTAATGTCAAGGTATTTGAGAAGTTAGGTGTTAATATAAATTATGTTGCTTTAAGAAGGAATACAAAATTGAATTCTATCATTAAGAAAGGATTTAGATGAAACAATGGAAAAAAGGTAAATTGGGCTTAGAAATAAATGATCACGGCGATAGGCGAAACATAAAACTTTTTTGTTGTTCGCGATAATACATACAAGATCATGATCACACTGGCAAGTATTCAGCTGCATCCAGGCTGACTGAAATCGGCTCCAACACTGTTGAAAAAAGGCTAGGCGGAAACGTAATTTTGAACCGACTTTCTTCAAAAAGGAGGAGGTTCTCAATTCAGTTGTATTGTTTTAATTTTTTTTTTAAATATTTGTTACCTCATATCGTAAGTCATAACTCCGTCATTTGTAAACCGATTTGAAAAAAAACAAAATTCAAATCGGTTTTTTTTTCATTTGTGTGGTTTAATACTACTAAAAAGGGTAAAATAAAACTTTGTCTTTAACTTAAACGGTGTCTTTGTTTGTTTCATTGACTTTTTTGCCACCGACTTCCGAAAGTCAAGTTATTTAAGACTTTTTAGTGTTTTCTGGAAGTCGGTTTTTAATCGCAGATAGTTTTTATATAATGAATGTGAATAATTCCGTGAACTGGGCTGTATCTTTACTAAATTAAAATAGAATCAAGCAAACGTAGATTCTTAACTAGGTCGCCATGATCTACAGGAGGTTAGTTACGTAAGATGTGGATTAGTATATCATCTGTGATTAGTTAGAGTTCGTACAAATGCCGCCTGATTTAGATGAAAATTTGGAAGATTTTGTGCGAGAATTCACTGTGGAGAGTATCTTTGTAAAATCTGGGTTGCAAATAAATACCTACTAAAGATTTGAAGATACTTTGAACAGACAATACATGCAAACTTTAAATTTTTCATCATCACTGTTCTCAAAACGGTGAAGGTTTAGGGGGATGAAGAACAGCGTGTAAAGTTCTCCATCCCCAATTGCAAAAGGAGGTTCCTCCGGTGTTACGTATGTTGGGCTGGTGCCCGACAGCTGTTGTCGGGTTTTTCTATATGATCCTATAAGTCGTATCCACGACTTAAGATCATATCAATGCTGCTACAAAAAAAAACACCGTGAGGAAACCGGCATGTACTAGAACCAAAAAATCGAAAATACGTGACATCCACAAGCTCGCCCTGGCCTGCATGGTGGTGTATGGCCCATGTTTTCTCACAGGCCTGTGTCCTAGCACGTTAAACACTGACTATGCTTAAGATTTACGTATAATAATGAAACATCCTATGCGCTATGGAAGCTCGCGAAATTCAAATCTTTCTTACGTTTTTTTTGGAATTTTCAGGTCAGTGTCAGGTTGTATGTTGATTAAAATAATGATTCGCGACCGTAAGAAATATGGCTTTACTGAGTTATAATCATCAATACAACTCTCTAAGTTCATTTAATCCCATTGAATGACTTTTTCATGAAATAGTCTCAGCCTAACCCTCACCAGCAAATTGCAAAGAGAAAAATTGAATTTCACGGGCTACCCCGGCGCTTCCACCTTAAGTTTAAGTATTTATTCGTTCAAAGCACGTTAAAAGTAACCAATAACCGTGTAACTAAGTGCATAAACCGTGCTTTTATCACCTCTATTATAGTATAACTGGGTATCGTGAAAGGCGGATAGGAAGCTTGTCGACAGTGGGTACTTGTTTTTCAATGTCTGACCTTTTTTCTAACGCTTCTAACACGATAGCGTCTGAAGCGGGTCGGGGAAAAATGCAGCCTTGCTACACTATCGTCTGAGGGATTATCAGCCTTGTCATAACGATTGAGGTTAGGATCTTTTTAGCTGGCCTTGGTAAAGTACAAACATAGTTTTTTTTTAACCTCTATTTTCTGTTATAACTAAAAGTACGTACAGATGGGGGATCTTGGACTGCTCAGATCCCAAGTGTGTATGAGGCGTGTCCCCACAGACAACAGCCCACCTTCCATCTTGCGCTGCATGCCCTGACACCTGCGCATTTGTCGATCTTATGACTCAGCAAGCAGAGTAGGCATAGCTGAATTTTGGGCCATAAAAATCTGGCATCAACACGCTAAGTAGAAAAAGAGATACGGTTCTGAAGTTTGCCGCAACCATAAACTGTAGTCGATCAATCACTCCTGCCAATTTCATAAAGTTACCTACCTAGGAACCAGTCGTGTCGCTGGGTTTGTTACAGCAATTGGGAAGCCGATCATTAGATATTGTACTACTGACTCGTCATCGTCGTATCCTTTTTTTTATTTTTTTCGGATGGGAAATCATCAAATAACCCCTCCCGCTCTGGGCTGAGCAGGAGGGAGTGTCAGATTTTTACTGACTAAAACCCATCAATGTTCCTTCCTTTGCCCTTTGTGTTCCAGGGCCGCGGTATCTCTTTCGAACAGTCCCGCAACCCTGGCAGGATCGCCGCCGCCGTACCCTTGCTGCATGTTAGTTGGGGTCTTTGCAATGCGTTTTTTTCTTACATTATCCCTTGTCAGTCTTCACATTAGCATTTACTCCTTTTTTATATCATCCCTCACACAATCCATCGATATTTTCTTCAATTCAATTCAATTCTTTATTGCATATCACATGTGTTTTACAAAGGTGTTCAATTAATAATAAAGTTCACATGGACCCTGCACAACATTTTTTTACAATATTTTATAGTAGCATTTAAAATAAATAACGTGTTAAAAAATAATAAATTCATTTAAATAGGCTAATTAAAGTCACAGGATAAAATAAAAAAGAATTAAATAGTAAAATAAAAAGTCGAATAAAATAAAATTATAGTCATTTACATCATGTCATTAAAATAATAATCAAAAACAATCATCATGCTAATAATTCAATAATCAAGTACAAAATGTCAATAAAATTAAATAAAAATAAAACGAAATTCAATAAATACATAGGTAGCAAAAGTCAATCCATTTTGATGTCATCATTAAAAAAATCATTCAATGAGTAATAGCAATTGTCAATTAGTAGCTTTCTGACTCGTTTTATAAATATGTTGAAATTCTCTTCCATTCTTATATCATTAGGAATTCTGTTATATATTTTTAATGCTGTGACGTGCGGGCTAGTGCTGTGTAATTTTAGCTTTGATTGGGGTACTACAAGCGTGTTTTGGAATCGGGAACGCGGTGCATATCGGCGAGGCTGGTCAGATATTTTAACAAAGAAGTTTGGATACTGTCTTACAAATGTACAAGTTTCTAGAATATAAATCGATGTCAGAGTTAGAGGGTCTAGTTTCTTAAAATGTGGTCTACAACTTTCGTCATTTTTAATATGGACCAATATCCTAACACATTTTTTTTTGTATGATAAACAACTCGTTGATATCAACACTATTTCCCCAAAGAATGATTCCATACTTAAGCCAGTCTTCAGTCTTCCTGTCCCTCTGCACCATCAACATTTCTATCCCTCACTCTTTTATGTGTTTCATCCTTCCTCATCACATGTCCATACCAAGATAGACGTCTCCCTTTCATCTTTTCTCTAACAGGCGCTAATATGAAAATTCCTCTTGGATGCGCATTTCTTACTTTATCCATTTTAGTCACTCTACGTCCACACATCCATCAAAAAATATTGAAATACCGACATGTAGGTAGAATCTACTTGAAAGATGTGATTCTGTTATCTTAAATTTCTGGTTTCCATTTCTAGCTAAACAAAATCTGATTATCCATGCATGAACTCTTGGTTGAAAACTACGTCCAAGTTAGTTCGCTATTAACTTCAGTATACATCATAATATTTGCCACACAGTATTTTGATACATAGTTAGACAAAGACATGACGCTATACATAAGCCTGTATAAGTTAGTCAAACTTATCAATAAGCTGAAGCTTCTATACTAAGTGGAGTTTACATATTAATAACGTATTATTTTGAAACTTCCAACTATTCAAACAACAATATTAAGTCAGAGTAATTTTAATTATAAGATTAATTATTTTCATTAAGAAGTTATGAGCAAGACTTTGGAAAAGTAATATGAAGGGAGATGGTTAATATAATAGACAAACACATCAATACTAATTAATGGAAAGTGTGTATGTCTCTGGAACTGTCACTACAATTTTATTTAGTACTAGCGGCCCGTCCCGGCTTTGCACGGGTGCCTATGTTACTCAGGGTGAATGAAGCTTTCTAATGGTGAAAGAATTTTTCGAGAAATCGGTGCAGTAGTTTTTGAGTTTATTCACTACAAACATACAAACAAAAATACAAATCTTGCCTCTTTATAATATTAGTATAATATTATTGATAATATTAGTGTAGATGTAGATTTTGTATGTTGAATATCTGCATGCATGGATTCAGAACCTCATTTGCAAAAAGCATTACAATCGAAAGGACTTTGAAAGAAATTCCTAATCAATTGCTTGAAAAACTCGTCGACGTAAATTATGCATTTATTAATGTTTTTGAAATGATAAAACGAAAGGGATTGCTATTAGAAGTGTGTTTAGCAATCACACAGACAGTTTTGAAAAAAATGGAAAAAAGATAAATCTTTGTCATTCAGTATAGCTATATTTGCTGATTCATTAGATTAAAACCTTATTTAATGAAATAAAAACAGGCACTTAAATCTACTATGTAAACTGGGTAGGAAATCAACAAAGTTCTGAGATATACTTCCCGTATGTATAAATGCAAATTCATCACACTGAGCCAACCCACTCCACATGAAGATATGCATGCAAGACGGGAATTAATTGAACATGTACGAACCAAAATCTGAGACAGATAAACCCTTTGCTGAGCAAAAAGTAGTTCTCAACGCTAGCAGAATATAACGTGTTGAACACGCATCGTTTTATAATAACCACGTTTTATGTCAAATTGTATTTTTTAGTTTGACGCACAAAGAGCACTGAAACTAACTCAAAGACCAAGTCTCTTTTAAAGTTCAGGATTTATTATAATGATCAGATCATGCACATCAAGTTTATCTCTGATAGTCTTTTGAGGTGGTACACATGGATCCACGCATCTTACAGCTCAACATAAACAAAAGACCTCAACAACCCAACAAACATGCAATTTTTGATTCAATAATTCCGAGGTTAAGCTCACTTAGCTGGGGTCTAACAATAACCGAACAAAGTTCGTCGTTGCACCTGGATTTTGAGCTGTTTGAAGCGAATGGATTGTTTTCGTGTATTTGCTCTCTGGGGTTGAAAAAGTTTTGACATAAAGTCACTATGTATGAAAGTATAGGGCCGGATAAGACATGACATGTTTTTAACCGACTTCAAGAAAGGAGGAGAAGGTCTCAATTCGTCGGAATCTTCTTTTTTATGTATGTTCACTAATAACTCGAAGACGCCTGAACCGATTGGAAAAATTCATTTTATTTTGAAGAGTCTACTCCCTTAAGAATATTGTCATGGTCTGATCATGGACTTCGGAGATATGGAACGGAACTTATCAATAATAGACAGCAAATCTGTCGTGATTGCAGCAATCGCTTGGATGTTTATTGTCACAACAAACATAACAACAACAACACAAGAACATCACAACATAATAATATATATTTTTATTTATTTTACTTTATTGGGTCATTTAACAGTTTCACATTACAAAAAGTATGACAAAATAAGTTATAAACTAAATAAACGTGTAACCCACACCAATGTCCGCGAAATAATAACTAACAAATAGTTAAATGCGTGCATTATTATTAAGATAATTAATTAGCACTCAATGTGATTTAGGGATGGTAGGTATTAGTTAGCTACTTTAGGGATTCAATAGCCATCCTTTTAAACGGAAAGTGTGTAAGCGCGAAAATATCAAGTTCGGTAAAATGTGTGTTAGACGTATCTACGATACGTCGGAGAGGCGCCCATATCATCACATCACGCCAGTATGCTCTGAGGGGGTCCGCAGATGTGTACAGTACACCCACATTTTGACATTCCATTTTATTGGGGATAAGCATTACCATGAAATGTATTGTTAACCATGTGAAATAAATGAATATCAAATATTTGTAAAGGATATTTACAACTAAAAATGGAAAAGTCAAAAAAACTTTTTGGCAAAATATAAATAGTATTTCTTTTTTAATTTTTATTACAGTGGAGATACTGGCTAAATAATTATAGCTATGTTCTGCTGGACACGCACTAGCCAGTTAAGAATTTTCCGATTTCAAATGTAACTTATTTCTGTTCTGTATTTTGGACCAGAGCCAACGTCAATTCCTTAATCCAAGGTAATTTCATCACACAAAATCTCAAAACCCACCATCTGATTTCAACCGCCAAATTCCTATTCAAATTGGAAGGTGCTACTGAGAGCGCTTACCTTTCACAGTATACAAGAGTTGATGCGAAACACAGGTTCCACTACAAGTTTCATTGTTCGCTGCACTCCGTAAACTTTCGGATTCCTTTTAAGTTTAATTACCCTTAGTTCACGAACGGCATCAGATAAAATTGCATTCCTTTAGTCGAACGTTTGCAGCATCAGCACGGGTTGAGGAATCCGAATTATGTTTGCTCATTCGTTCATTCGTTCTTGTTGGGATTGCACGTGATTTTGCGTTTCCTATCCGTGTTTTCTCTACTTTGTTAGAATTTAAAGGATCGTTTTAATGGTTTTTTATTACTTGATGTATTATAGTTTTACACTACAAATCACTGAATACATCTAGAGCTAGGTTTTTTGGTATGCTACATTAAGCTTGAAATACCATTATGCAGAAAAGCATGCTAATTTCGAGCAAATGCTATTTAGTTACACTCAATGTAAATGCGTATTAAGAGTATCATTATTTTGAGGAAGCATGCTATATGCTAGCTTATTACTTAATAGAAAACAAGCATGCCATTTTATAGCATGTGTGATTCACCATCTTCTGCTATTGTATTTTCTTTCATCATTTGTAGGGAACCCCAAAAAAAAAGTACCTACAATTTAATTACGTGTACGAAGCGAGGAAAACCGAGCCTAGACACTCTCGCACTCGCCCTTCCTGGATGTGTAGGTGAGAGTGTAACCTTCAAGCAGGTATACGGGATGTCGGAATCACATGAACCAAGTACTCGCGTGGACTCGAATGTCTCCAATTTAAAATACAACTCTTACAGTTTCATCTTTGTCTATGAGATCATTAAACGTCTTGTCTATAGTTAATTCTATAGGTTTAAATATGACCGACATCGCTTTATTCATTCACTGTAACTATTTTATCACAACGCTCAGGTATTTACAGCAGCACTTAACCAATCACCACTATCGTTCAAACACAATAAATCTAAGGTACTCGAATGAATATTACCATATAATTTTATTACCAATTTACCGTTATAGGTAGCCCTTAACTGTTTGATAGCAGTTGATCGTTACAGGGTTTGTCGAAGTGTCGTTAACTGGGAACGATTCATAAAATTGTTGTGACTTGTTCTAGTGACATAAAAAGCGTTTAGAAACAAATCATTATGAATGTTGAACTACTCCTTGAAAGGAACGGTTTGTAAACAAATAATACATTTGGCCAGCAACACTATAACATGTTGACGCAACAAATTCATTGTTGCACAACGTTTGTTTACGCTTTGAAAACTGTCTGTAGTTTACGAAAATATCTACTAGATGTCGCTATAAGCAGAGATTGAGACGAACCATAGACAAGCCTTAACACTTGAAGAAAACTGTGTATCTCACTAGATGTCGCTACTTGTTGCATATACAGGGTGAATTTTCCATGTGGGCGTGGATGGCCAAATCCGAAACTACGAGGAATAGCGAAAAATGCTCAAAGGAGCCTCGAGCCCGAATTTGATAAAAAACTAAAACTGAATTTTTGAAAAATCAATGTTCCTGGCCAGGAATCGAACGTGTTGGTTTTGATTTTTTACACCATTCGACCGTGTCCCTAATAAGGATCACATTTTGGGAAGTACCAATGCGGCTTTAAGGAAAATGTAAAATTTTGTTTTATCATAATTAAAATTAATGTCCTTGATTGATGGCACCCGCACCGCTGTCATCTTCAAAACATTTTGTTCTATTTTTTATCTCTCCGTGGTTGAAGGCCTCAATAAATATTAAAAATTGTAAACAATTGAAATTGGAACTTACAAGTGAGTGCGGTGGGTGGGGGGAGTGGGGTGTATAATGTGTAACTGTTGTTAGTGCTTTTGGCCCTCATAAGAAATGCTTGCTTCCAAGTAAAGATTCACGGTTTTTGATAGTAATTTCACGTCGTTTTTAATCACCTGTTTCTAGTAAAGTTAATTTAATGCTCTGTTCCCAAATTATCAAGATCCAATTAGCTACCTTCTGCGTAAACTCACGAACGTGTAAACATCAACTAATTTCCATTGTAACATAAGCCAGTCCCCATTAATTTCGTAACCTTAACTATTCGTATAATGTAAAGTAAGTGTGCAAGTGTAAAAGGGACAAGCTGACGCTTCATTAAACTTTATAATTGGCTTCGAAGCGACGTCGAGGCGACGAACTAGAAAATACTTCGCGTTGTTACTGAGTTATCACAATTTCGCCGTACAGATGTGCTGGGGCATGCAAATTAGATTTTGTAATTAGATATATCGTGTGTGATATAGGTATTGAAGATCAAATGCCTGGAGAATATTGCAAAGGTCTTAGGTGAAATGATCAGTTTTAATGACTTTGTAATATAGAAGGCAGTTAAAGTACCTACGAGTATTAAAATAATAAAAAAAGGGGTATTATAAAGTTTTTGAAATTGTTGTTGGAGATAGTGTTAGAGACTAGTCGATTAAAGTACGTACAGAGTTTGGATACAAATATGAAGATACACAAAAGAATATGAATCTATAATAGCGTCAATATTTGAGTTAGCAAAGCAATACTTTGTGATACCTACCAAGATAAGTTATTCAAGATACCTCATTGTATCATCATCCATGAACCATAACGCGGGCCGCATAATGAATTCCTGAACCGTGCTACCCCACTGTCAACTATACATTGATGGTTTCCCATAATCCGAACTGTCACACACCCTACTCAATTCTTCCGTCGAGATCAAGAAGATTTAGGTCGTGGTTATATATGACCTCATAAAATCCGTCAGCGTATAACTGGATGCGAGTTTTAGTTTGGTGCGTCATAAGAGGAACTTTTAGATGTTTTGAGACCAAATAAAAATTGTGTGGGAGGTAAATTGAAAGGTGGGATTATGGAAATGAGTGATATTGAAGATGGAGGAGTAAGTATAGAAAATGTTACTGAAATAGACGATTCTAAATGGTGTCACGGAAATTGTAAAAAAATATAGTGCAAAAAATAACAAAATCTTGTTTTAAATGATAATGATAAATCATATTTGGGTTTGTAAATTGGTTGTAACAACCAATTTTACACATCAAAGATAAATTGTATTTTAAAATTCGGTGTCATCGTTTCTGTATCTGTAATAACGGTGTAAGCAGAATTAATGCGAATGAAAATGTAACTCGTTGAATATTATAAATTGAGTAAAAAAAAAACGTCTGACAGATTATAATTGGAAACAAAAACTAATTAAAAAGCTACTTCAAGCTATCTGCAGTGCATTCATCATGGTATCTCAGTTTGTATGAACATAATAAACACAATAAGAAAATTAATATTCCAATGGTACCCAAGAGAAGGCAAAAGGAAGAGAAGACGCCGACGACGATAAGATGGTGGGACGACAATATTAAAGCAGTAGCGGTACCGTCAATGTGGAAGAGGGAAATCCATGACCGTAAAACGTGGAATGGAGAGGCCCAAGTTAAAGCTGAACAATCTTCAGAAACCGATGTCTGAAGAGAATTTTTTTCTTATTAAGTAAATAATACATTTAACTGGATTGGCAATAAAGGCTGTTATTCTCGTTTATTCATTTTTGTACACATTCACAAATAATTATAAATATTTTCACATATTAAAAAAACCGGCCAAGTGTGAGTCGGACTCGTGCACGAAGGGTTCCGTACCCTTATTTAAAAAAAAAATATCTTAATTGGCGTCAACTATATACGTATTATGCGATTTCACAAGGGAATAAAAACCTACAGGGTACTTCCCTTTAACCTAGAATCATGAAATTTGGCAAAAAGCCTTAAAGCACAAATAAAGGAAAAATTCCAAATAATGAAAAACTGAAAATTAAAGGGGGACATCCTTTAGTTTTGATTCCGTTGTGAAATCGCATAATATGCGATGTAAACAGTCATATCTTTTGATCGCGTTGACTTACAAGTTTGATTTTTTCATTGCTCCAAGGGGTAGCAGACTCGAGTATTTGGCATTTATTTAAGCTTGAAACCGCCACGCATTCCTGAGGGTCTTGACAGACAGACAGACGGACAACAAAGTGATCCTATAGGGGTTCCGTTTTGCCGATTGAGGTGCGGGACCCTAAAAACATATTAAAAAGACATGCCGTCGGTGTCTAGAGTAGGGTTCAAGCTACCCGTGATAGGGACAGGAACCTCCTCACAATGCGGGCCCAGGCCCATGATCCAACCGCCTAAGCAGACCCTCGAAAGATGGTCGTCGAGGCTTTTGGCCATAAGGCCATTGGCCGTCACGATAATTGGCACAATGATAGCTGAGTTCACATTACACATGCAGACAACCTCCTGTGCCAAATCGAGATATTTTATTTGTTTCTCTTTCTCAAGGCTGTTATTTTTTTATTTTTTATTTATGCATTTATTTTGCTCAATAGCCCTGTAGCCGGAAAACTGATAAAGCCAAGTGATTATCAGCTAAGTTGAGAGTTACAGAGGTAATAGTACTGTACGGTTTTGCGTTGTAGCTTGAAAGAGAGTTGATTCACATTACAGGAACTTCCTCACCAATCTTTGACGACCCGAATGGCGCAGCGGTAGTGAGGCTGCCTTACGTTCTTAGAGTCCCGGGTTCGAATCCCGGTAGGAGCAAATGTTTGTGTGATGAGCATGGACATTTGTTTGCGAGTCATGGATGTTTATCTATACTAATATTATAAAGCTGAAGAGTTTGTTTGTTTGTTTGTTTGTTTGAACGCGGTAATCTCAGGAACTACTGGTTCGAATTGGAAAATTCTTTTTGTGTTGGTTAGCCTATTTATTGAGGAAGGCTATAGGCTATATATCATCACGCTACAACCAATAGGAGCGGAGCATCAATGACAAATGTTGCAAAAACGGGGAAAAATTATTCTCTTTGATAGCTTCCGTTGCGTGCGCTGCGTAAACGGTTAAAGTTGCACAAATATAATGTAGCAGGGAATTATTCCTCTTAAAAAGGTCTCAAAAAAAGTCCGCGACGGCACATGCCTATCTTTTAAGGTTGACTCACAATAACCATTTTTATGATTTTAAAATTTGGTCAAAATTAATGTTTTATTTGCGAAGGTGTTTTTACCGACACAGTATTAATCCTTATCAAAATAAATATGTTAGTCATCTTTAGCATTCAATTGTGACCAAAATTGACCTTTACACTATTCAATTTAGATGAATATCTTAGGAGATATCACAGTTTTAAAATAACTCCGCATCAAAATAATGACCCGCGCGCGCTGCGAGGCGGGTGTTCATGTTGTTGGGAAAACCAATGTGATTAGATTCAATGCACAAATATTGTGGGGAACTTAGAGAAGGTTTTAGTTTTTGTTTCATGCTGTAATCAGTGCTCTCTATCAAAAGATTTATAAATTTAAAGTGTTCAAGAAGAACTTACCATCATTGTGTAAGATACATGCAACGACATCTATTGCACCAAAATGGTACTAATTAATAAAAATGTGCTCACAAGATAACTTTTAAATCGGGTCTGAGAGCAAAAAGTACTCTAGATTAGTCTACATGACGCTATAACCCTGTAGAGTGTGTGTTCGATCGCTTTACATGCATTATATTTTAACGGTTAAATTTCGTGCTCGATAGATGGCGCTATTAATTTCACTCCATTTTCTGAGTCGCGGTGTTAAGTTTTCCGTGAAAGAATGACCCTCGCCCGTGTCAAATGTCTGAAGCTTGGTTTATTAACCAACGAAACAAAAAGAGGAGGTTCTCAATTCGACGCGTCTATATTTTTTTATTTTATGTATGACCTGACCACGCATAACTTTTTACAGAGAAGTCCGATATACATGATCTTTTGTTTTTTAAATTGAGAAATCGTGTTTGGGCTCATTTCCTGCACCTTGATGAGAACTTTAGATCTAGCTGGAGTATGACGTCATCGAAGGTCTGACGATGGAGACGGAAGGCACTTGCAAGAGGTCCTCAAGAGTTTGCAGCAACAATAACGTGTTTGGGCTCAATTCATGCACCTTGATGAGAACTTTAGGCCTTGCTGAAGTATGACTGTCATCGACGGTCAAACGATAGAGACAAATGGCAGTTGCAAGCGGTCCTAAACAGTTTGCAGCAGGTATAATGTTATTGGGCTCATTTCATTCACTTTGATGAAAACTTTAAACCATACTGAGTTGTCAGTATGACTTTCATCGAATGTCTGACGATGGAGAAGGAAAGCAGTTGCAAGTGGTCCTCAAGAGTTTACAGCATCTATATCGTGTCTGGGCTCATTTCATGCACCTTGATGAGAACTTTAGACCTAGCTGGAGTATGACTGTCATCGAAGGTCTGACGATGGAGACGGAAGGTAGTTGCAAGAGGTCCTCAAGAGTTTACAGCATCTATATCGTGTTTCGGCTGATTTCATGCACCTTGATGAGAACTTTAGACCTGCCTGGAGTATGTCTATCATCAAAGGTCTGACGATGGAGACGGAAGGCAGTTGCAAGAGGTCCGCAACAGTTTACAGCAGTTTTATCGTGTCTCGGCCCATTTCAAGAACTTTGATGAGAACTTTCGTTCTAGCTGGTTCCACACGCGCCTCAAAGAGATGTCAGCAAACGGGAAGGGATCCGAGAGGAGCGAGGCCTGCCAGGGTTGCGGGACTGTTCGAAAGAGATACCGCGGCCCTGGTACGCAAAGGGCAACATAAGAAACGTGGGTGGATTTTAGGCAGTACAAGTCTGACAATCCCTTCCGCTCCTTCCAGAGTGGGAGGGGTCATTTGATGATTATCCATCGGTAATAGTATATAATAGGGATTTACTCCTTTTGAGAGCTTCCGTTGTGCGTGAACGGTTAAAGTTACGCAATTATCATGTATGTCGGAATTGTCCCTCTTAAAAAGCTCTAAAAAAATATCCGCAATGGCCATATGTCTAACTTTTAAGGTTGACGCACACTCTCTCTAACCTCTCTTTCTTTTATGTACGCACGCACGCAGACGAAGTTGCGCGGGTCAGCTAGTATGTATAATAAGTATGTATTTACAAACAAAAAGTATCTATGTATCTATCAACTATCTGGTGTCCACGACACTAGCCTCGTTGCTTAGTGTGGCACCCAGATGGCGCTGTGTGTAATGTCCAGCGATATATATATTTAATCTACACGTGTTAAGTGTGACTGCCTTCTGGAGCAGGTGGTAGGTGTTTGACGGCAGGTTCATATTATTAATCGACAGAATCACCAGTCCCAAAATTCATACACTATTGACAACATTACAGCATGCTCACCCACGTACACAAGTTACAAGCGTGACTAGCGACATCTGTTGTTTGCAGTAAACTAGTCCGCGGAGCTATGAGTAATTAAACTTTATAATTGGTTTGGACGACACCGACCAACTATGACTTGCCACTAAAGTCATTTCGCTATTTTGGCGAGTAATCACCACAGAGATTGGTGCGAAAAATATTTTAGATTAGCAAGCCGATTAAGGTTCACAAATTGTAACTTTTGGAATTGGTTTCAAAGTTGTGTTTCAGTTGATGATAAAGTTCTTGTTTTTGAGCTGAAAACCTGGATATTTGCTGAAAAACTTTATGCTTATCCGGGTTCTATCAGGTTGTGTTTTACCCGACTATGGGAGGGTACTGCATTTATCAGCCTATATAAATGTGCGTTTGTTCCTTTGTGGCACTCTAACGACGCAAACGTGTGGGGCACTTTTGATGATTCTTAAGTCAACCTATTTGTCTTAATTTCGTGAGTGTTATAGATCACACAATACAATACAGTGACATGCCAGACAGGGCAGGACCCATTCCATGTTTTAATATGCCAATTTCCCTAAAAAAACAATATATTCTAACAGTAGTAAAGGATCATAAACTTTAGGGCAAAGTGGCCTACGACCACGGCTATCATCACTATAAATATTTATGAAATACTTTAAATGATAACTTGTAATTTGTTTATTTAATAGACGATAAATATTGATTTGTTACATAACAATTTCAGACAAGAATATTTTCTTGTTTCATACTTTTTAGAGCGTGATTTTTAGTAGATGGCTTTTAGTTTTTTTTCGCTTTTCAGTCCGGTTTTTATTTTCTTTTTTTTGGTCCCTCTTTCTTTATTGATTTTCCTTTACGCAAGTCACTGTATTGTATTGTGTAGACGGCTGATCCTTAGTTGAAAAACTCAATTAAAACAAGCAACAATCTAATTTATAGTTGTAATAATATTTGTAGGTTTTATTACATTACTATAACATACGACACTGGAGCATTAGCGAAGAACTTGTAGTAACTCAGTTTAAAAACCGTTACGTCTAGTTAGTGGTGTACGCTATGCAAATTAACAAGTTAATGTTAAAAGTCAATCCTTAAAAACTTACTCTAAAATAAAGCCAAACGAAACACATGCAAATTGAAACAGTACAGTCTTCCAATAGGTGTGTGCTCTAGCAGGTTCTATTAAAAATGCTAATTAAGTCCTGCAAGCACCGCGCTTCCGACTCGTATTTGTCGAACAGAAACAGCAGAGATCCCACAAAATTTTCCAAACAGACTACACAAATATCTCTGATGTTAATAACGTAAAATATTCATACACAGCCTTGGTAAAGTCAGCAATTAGCCATTTAAAATGAGCATAAAACAGTCCGATCCGGCGGCTAGTACCGAAACTTCTGTGTTTCGGCCAATTTCCAACGTTATTTATTATTACTTGGCTATAATGAGCTCTTAGCCGTTACATAACACAATCCCATTATTGTGTGCCACAAAAGCATATCATAAATCAACGGTGCCAGTAAAGTTGACATCATTTTTAATAACAATGGGTCGGCCAAGTCATCTGTTGTAGGGTTTGTTATCGCAAATAAGCGTTGGATCTGTATCGCTGGCTTGAGCCGCCTCGGCTCTTTGTCGACGGTTTGAGCAGGTGATTAGGATATTAGAATTTTGAATTGTGAAGGGAGGTAGGTATTTTTAAGATACGGTGAATGTTCTATTGTACTTTCAATTCTATGTCATGTTTTGTTAAATTGCTATCTACATAATCGTTGTACATTAAAGTCAACAATTTGCTTCAGGTACGGTAGGCTACTTTAAAATTGACGACTCCACAATGTTGTAAGTACTTATAATATAAGTAACCATAACATAAAGAATGCGAAAGTAGCTCCGCCTAACTGTTTGTTACTTTATATGAAATTTGGACATAAATAGACCTGGGTACCGTGTACTGTGGGAGTAGGACATAGGATTTTTTTTTCCGTAATTATTTTTTTGTTTTTTTTTTCCGTAAGTACATTCCCAATGAGTTAATTACTGACCTCGCGTCCAAAAGCCAGTAAACAAATAAATAACTTACAATATAAGACTTATGCATACCGCTAGACCTTAAAAAGAAAACTAATGAATTCCCTAACACAACTTACAAGTAAGTCCCACTCGAACTGTATTAATTGAAATTGTTATTCATAAGGACGAGCCCTGTTAACTGCCAGTCGGTACATAATATTACAAATCCAAGATCCCGTGCCGTAGATAGCCAGATAGGTTGTAATATTAAATCCCATTGTTTTCGACATAATAGCCAGATTATTGTGGCCTAAATACTGACGGGCGGGGTTGCCAACGTGCCATGGCGAGGTTGTGGATATTACGGATAACACGTTATAAAGCAATCGAATTAATTGCTACGTAGTTATTGTAGCGTTTAACTCATCTTATTATTTACCTGGGGGCTTACAATGGATGCTTTATCAGAATCATAATATGAATCACGTTAAAAAAAAAAAAACTTAATTTTGGTCTTTATGGTTATGACCACAAAGTCCATTTTAAGAGTTTTAAACTGATCAGTCGTTTGAGTCTCTGACTTGTATTTAGTAACTTTAGTATTGATTACTTGTCGCCAGTCTTACCAAGAGGTATGTATTACCCGGTACACACAAAATATCGCGACTACAAAATACAGAACTCTAAAATGGAAATTAATCCGTCTTACAAGGTCTGGTAAGATTTACCAATTAATCCCTATTACTTAATCCACACAGCATTAACAAACAGGTTTAATACCAATAATCCATCAAACACGAATTAGGGGAACCTAAAGCTAGCAATTTCTATAGTAATAAACTTGAAATCCTAAAAGGAACTAACAATAGTTATTGTTACTCGATAAAGGTAATAAATTCGCTCAATTTTATGATTCATACACTTTGAGTAGCAACCAAGCTTTATTCGCGTTTGAAGCAATTGATTGGTGTATTGTTGTGAATGAAGAATTTTCTGCTTACATATGCCTGTTGCGGACCGGATACTGTATTCAAAATAGATGGATGAATTTATTTTGCTGTGTGGAAGTCGAATGGGCGATGGGAGGTCAAACGAGTGTCTATTGCGTGATAATTGTGAAATTGGTTGCAATTTACCGTATTCTTTTCTTTTGGTAACAATATCCCTAGTCTCCACTATGTTCTATAAAGTTATTGGTGAGGTGTAAAACGAAATAAACAAAATCACCGGAACCAAAATCGGTATGGGTTTTATCACTATTATTTGAAAAAAGGCATCGACTTAATCATCTTGGAACCATGTGGTCAGGACCTTCAAAAGGCTTACGATACCGAAACTCTCTGAGGGCCCCTCTTAAACCATTTTAAATGGAATGCAACCGACAATTATCTCTGTATGCAGTAAGTGCATGCAAGGACAACTTCCTGTTGATGGAGGGGCTATTATTTCTTTTTTTTTATGTTATTACAGACTACGGAAACAAAATATATTGGACTATGGGTTTAATAATAATGGTGACGGGACTGCGGTACCCATACATTAAACCAGAGTTCAGTAACTGCTGGCTGAATTTACAAACAAAATCCAGCATAGATCCAAGTGTTGAACTATCCTTGAAATATAACTTACAACACAAGCCAGACTTAAGAGGGCCCTTCCCAGTCCGTCTATCGTCAACGCGAGCATGGTCGAAACGCTTGTTGTTTCATCCAGAGCCTCAGCGGCGATTTTCTTTCAATTCCCCCGTCTTACCCCGCCCCGACCCCGCACGTCTTGCACCTCATACCGCCTAATGCGATGATATTGAACGAAAAATAGTGTTCGAATATTTCTTAAACTTGTTCCAGGAAATACGTGTTTTTGAATAAGTCTTACAAGTGTGTGAAATAAATATTTGTTATTAAGAATCTGCATTACATGTGCAAGGTTTCTATCGAGATGTTTTCTTTATTTTTACAACTTATGCGTACATTATGAACGGCCAAAGTTCAGTTAAAATTTGTGCAATCAACAATTTTTGGAGGCTTATACTGAATTTGTTTCTACATTTTTTTTTTGCTACCATAGAAACCTAGATATAGTGCACAAAATACCTATTAGTTCAAAAAAATCAAAGATAGATGTGTAATAATGGCATAATCACGTACGAGCGTTTGTATGAAAAGTTTGACGGGTTGGCCGCTCTTAATGTAATAACGTAGAATACTGTATAATATAACATTATTTAGTTACACAACGGTAGATAGAGGACAACAAACAAATCTCTGTTTAGCATTCCGGATTCCAAGATTATGTTGGTTCGCGCTACGTATTATGTTGGTACGCGACGTCTAATATTGGTACACGTTGCGTCTTATGTTGGTGTGCTACCTATAATGTTGGTAGGCGTTTCGTGTTATAGTTGAGCTGGGATTAATAGTGAAGCTTCTAAGAAATTAATACTTTCTTAGATGTTATTGTTGTTTGTGTAAATGTGTAGTGAAACAAATTTGTTGTGTTGTGGTATGGATGAATTTGATTGATTGTGTTACTATAGTAAGTAATTAGAAACATAATCAAGAAGCAGAACAGATAGGGTTGGTTACTAGGAAGGTTCGAAATTGTCAAGAAATAATTTTCTTTGATAATAATAATGATAATTAATAATAATTTTATTTTTTTATTTTTTTTATCCGTTTTTTTTTAATATTAATTTGTTTAGAAATATTTAAAATGTAATTTATTTGTATATAATTGAATAAAGGAAATGATAATTATCACTTCAGACCTTGTTACTAGCTATAGGCACACAATAATAGTAATTACGTTGAGATTTTCAAATTAAGAAAAAAACACGTCGGCCTATTACATTACTTTTTAATAGAAAACCAGTTAGGCTGATGTTTTATAAGCTTTGGCAGATTCATGAATGTGCATTAAGTAACATCAATGCACAGACGCCAGGACATCAAGGTATCTGAAACTGTCAAATTTTTCCAATCAATCTTGAAACTAATGCTTAGGTAAGCTATAAAGTTGAAAATCTATAAAAGTACTTTGACAGATTGTAGTAGCTTGATGTTCTGGTGTCTATTAGGTACAGACGCGTAATTTTTAAGAAATTAAATCAACATATTTGAAATAGATTAAATGCAAGTGTAGATAAACAGAAGCGATAATTTTAATATAACTATAAAAAAAACGCTTAGAAATCATAAATCATTTTTGCATATCTTGTTATTCCGAAGAGAGACCCCAGCGTGTTGTTTTTCGCTGAAAAAACTTGCGGACGAGACATTACTTTCTTTTCCTTGTAACCCAGAACAAAAATATTGAAACGAATACGTTTCAATTGTCCCAAAAATGGAGGACACATACATCCCGCAAACTTTTCCTAAGTAACTTTGTAAGGGTGGGTATAAATAAAATCGGCTTAAGAGCACTGGACGTTTTAATAAAAACGAGACCTCCATCATAGTTTCCTTTGTTGCACACGTGACCGGGGGTAGTTTACAACCGCCAGATTAACAAGACCCCCAAATCCCCTTTAATAGGTTAACAGTAGGGGTCTTCTTATATTGGACATAAAAAGGCCTGCGACAAAAGACTGTAGACTGAAATGGGTGTAGTTTCAACAAGGTGATAGTCTTTTTGGAAGGAATTTATTTGTTAGAACTTGATAGTAGACCTAAAGACAATCAATTAACCAACTCATTCTTCCAACCGATGTTCACTCTTGGCTTCAAAGCAAGAGTGAACAGGCATCTTCTGGGCACGCCCGTTCTATCATAGACCTCATCCATCGCTTTTTATCAGGCGTGATCGAGGTTAAAGCAGGTCCATTTATTTGTAAGAACTCGATAAAAGACGTAAAGACAATCAATCAACTCACTCTTCCAACAGATGCCTGTTCACTCTTGCTTTGGAGGCAAGAGTGAACAGGCATCTTGGGGGCACGCTCGTTCTATCATAGACCTCATCCATCGCTTTCTATCAGGCGTGATCGAGGTCAAGAGCAGGGCCATTTTGAAAAAAAAAAAAAAGTATCTGAACATTTTCAGTACGTATCAACAATGCCCATCCAAAATTCATCACTGACAATATTAGGTTAAATGTGAGAGAAAGCGAGCCTATTGTCTTTCAATAGAATCAATTAACCCTACCCTAGTACATTATGTAAGCCACCGCAGCATAATCCGATCATGGGCCGAGCCGAGCCGAACGGGTACTGTCCTAAACGCCGCGCATGATTGCAGTTTGTAAAGCCACGACTACACAATATGCTAGGAACTTGTACTTGTACAAAAAGATTCATTCATAAATTAATTATAAGTGATGTTTATTCTGTAAATTGAAAGACTAGACGAGGTCGGTGTTTCCTAGCCGTCTATTCTCAGAACAAAGACAGTAACCTTTTGAAATCGCGATATATTTTTTGTGAGGTAATATGAGGATCGTTTTTTGAGGAAAGAACCACACAGATTAGATTGAACCTGTCCAGTCAGTGCACGAATTTTTTGGTCATTGCGTACCTCAATTCAGAGCTAATGGACCTCAGCAACTCGATACCTTTGTTTAAGCCTTAAAATTGTTATTGGTAATAACATGATTATCACAACCCGCCATACTTTTGTAAGTAGCAAGTTTTTGTTTTTTTTCGTGTCACCCTAGCTTTAGGTTTTGGATGAACGTAGCTTTATACCCTCAGTTCATAAAAGCAGTCACCACAACCCTTTGAAAGCTGGTACAACGATGAAGTTCTCGAAGACGTTGATTGTTTTATACCACAAATGTGAGTGATATCATCGTACATTTGGTATTTCTATCGCATAAGACGTTTAGACCTGTTAAATGAATATTCTGATTAGGACACAAGCCAAGCATACAAACCCGTCAACCAAGCATTCTGTACATCGAACTAAGTAACTTTACGCAAAAAATATTGCTGGGTAACGACATTTTTTTGGGGTGATTAATCACGTTTTAAAAAACTGGTATACATAAAAAAAAAACTTGTGGAAAAGATGTAACTTAGACCCCCAATATCTCCGTAACTAGAAGGTTCCCGGGTATGGTGTAGAACTCTTGAACATGATAAACAACTTAATCATGATCAACAGAAAAAAAGTGATTGCAATGATGGGGAGAAAAATGCCATTCGGCTTCGTTAAGGGTATTTTTATATCCATTATTTTGCGTTGCCTGATTGTGAGAAAGAGACATGAATTGAAATGCGTTTACAACTATTAAGGTATTAATTTATTATTTTTGTCCCATTCAGGTGTCAATGCTCTGTTACCATCAAAGTGTACCGCAATTAAAACATTCTAAATATCAGTCATAGCAAATTGTTTCAAAATGCATGCTAATGCACATCCAGTATTGCCAACATTCTGAAGTAGACCCAAAACATCCTTTATTCCAGGTCAGCTAACCTTAAAAACATGTGCCCATATTCGAGAACTGTGCCACATAACTGAATTTATACGAGTGTACACGAACCTTGCCATAAAGAGATTTTTCATTGTACATAGAATAGGCTGGCTTGATTCCAGCTTCATTCGTCACAGCAAGCTGGAGAATTGGCAACGAATACTGCTCACCAACCCGGCTTACAGAGGATGTGTTAAATAACTTTTTTCTGGATATTATTTATGGCCTGTACTCGAAGGGGATGGGAAATTGAAACTTGTATCTTCGCGAGGTCGTTTTACCTTAGGGTGGCGATATAGCCAATCGATATTGGCTTCTGGTGCTTCTTGAAAGGGTGACAAGATTGAGAATTGGCTGACAACAAGTATGTAGTATTTTCTGCGTTTTCGGCAATTTATTTTTTCATATTGTGAGCAGTGTCGTTTGACACGACAACCTACGAAAGATGCTACGTACCGAAAATATTTGTTAGCAGATGTTTTTGACGGACAATCTATTAAGAAAGTTAAATTATGACGGTTAAATTCCTAGATAACATCGTGCCAATTTCACTTAAAAACATTGTGAACTAAACGACACAAAAACATAAACACTGGTCTCTTAAGATAACGGAACCAAGATTGAATATGTTTCAATCTTGGTTCCTGTCATCTTAAGAGACACACTCAACAATAAACAAAAATAAATACATCTAGAAAAATACTTAGCAACAGAATCTTGAATAAGTAAGTGAAACCGGCTACCACTGGCAGTGTCGCACCAGAATTGCACCATTGTACGACCTCCATTATGCTGTCTTGAACGAGAACGATTTGTTTGAAAGGAGATTTTTATTTCCCCTTTTTCCTATTTTGTTCTCCAATATTGAATATGCATGCAGAATGCAGACTCAAGAATTCCTGGTGTCCTGGTATGCCGCGTTACTGTGATTTCGCTTCTTTGAAAGGCAAAGGAATGTTTCTACTACTTTTTAGGATTCGATCGTGGAGAAAATGTACGGTGGACGAGATTCAAAGGAAATTCTTTGTTTTATGTTGCTGCGACTTTTAGTTGCCAATATTGGGAAATAAATACTGTATTGTATGAAAGAATGTTCTGAATTTTCTGAATTTTTTGGTATTTTGCATACAATTTTGTTTAGGAAACTAGAACCATAAAGGAATGCAATTTCCAAAAAAACAAGTCTCTGCAATACAAAACAGTTGTCGTTTATGATCGAACTTAGTTTATTTTAATACAGTTTACAACTAATGCTAATAATCATTGCGGTCAAATAACAATAGACAACAGCAAAGCCTACGTTTGAATATAAAAACAAAATGCTTATTTACTAAGACATAAATTATAATAATGTAACAAAAAAGTCCATGAAATATTCAGAACCATTTGAAGTAAACTTTACCAGGACGAAATAGACGCACTAAACACCATTCGGTCTATAATAAAAATACCTATGTCCAGAATATATCCTACTAATTCTATTTGAGAATCCTGAAAGAATTTACGAGTGACCAGAGACGTCGATATTTTCTGTTAAGTCGGGTAAAAGTTACTTACACCTATTAGCTGTACATGAAAGGGTTGTATGTTTTCCCTTAGGGATTGTAACATAGAAACTTGTTCTAAGGGGCGGCCACATCACGAGTACTCACTAGCGAGTAGCTCGTTTCCACAAATGGGCATCCAAAAGCGAAGTTTTATAAGGCATTATACAAGAAGCAATTGGTTTTAAAAAAAATATCATTTGCGAATATGTTTCGGGGTTCTGCTCAAAAAACTGCTTGTAGCTACATTGATGATTTAACAGGACGCATGGTAAAATGATAATCTTAATTTATCTGGCTTACGTTTTTAGTCTTTGCAATGGAAATTTCAGGAGGGCCTTATTGGAAATATTAGCCGAATGCTCAACCATGTGAACGCTCACGATCTGAGGGGTTACTAAAACGTCTTAAAGCAGGAGTAATTCCAGTTTGGGAAAGAGACGAGCTATACAAGTCGTCTAGCGCCATCCTTTTCCCACATTGGAGTTACTCCTATTTTAAGACGTCATGGTAGGCCACCTACACTGTGAACGTACCGATAATACTTCACCTATATTTTATGAGGTCTCTTCGCTATGTAGTAGTAATTTTGTGTTTACTGAGTTTGAAGGTTTTAAATTGATTCTTATTGTTCCGCGTAGAATAGGCCATCGTCTGCCCGTGGGTGTCGTAAAGGAAACGTTGGGATTACGGAAAGAGGTGGGTGGAGAGCTCAGGTCTGCTAATACCGACTAACTGCGGTCGCCTATTCGTCCGGCGTTGTTGGTGACCTTTCTTTGAGAGGTCATTTGGGAGATCAATGTTTTATAATTGACCGTAAAAATCACTTAATTTACTTGCGGGTTGCCCGCGAAATTCAAATTTTCTTACGGTTTTTGCAATTTGCATTTCAGTGTCAGTATGTTGGTGAAAAATGAGTCGCGCTTGTAACACGTGTGTAGTTACAGAATTATAATCATTAAAATCATCAATCCCAACCCTCTAAGTTCATTTAACCCCATTGAATGACTTTTTCATGAAATGATTACAGAATGAATGAATATAGCTTACATTCAGGAAGAAAACTGGTAAGATTTACCCAAGCTCATGAATATTTTGCCCTTAAAGGAGCTTATCCAAAACCCATCGATCAAAAGCGAGATTGAACAACATCCTCTCATCAAAGTATACACTATTATTTGCCTTATCATCAATTTCAAAAATATTACATTTTGACTTATATTTTCTTGTAGATAGAGTTGATTAAAATATCCAAAAAGAAATAATAATACGGCTCTTGTTTGCCTCAGGGTTACAAGCTGATTTGCCTCCCTTATTTTGGCTACCAATTTTCTCTGCCTAGTTCTTTTTTGCATATAAAATATAATCATTTTTAGGGGAACCGTGGATGTAGCTTATTATTGCGGTCGCTGAGTTGATTAGTAGTCAAATATACATATCATTAAATCGAGACAATTTGAAGTTCAAACAAAACTGCTGGCAGCCATTTTGGTTACAAGAGAGGATGATTTTCAAGCAATACCTGTCAAAATAATGGTTGCTTTGAATTTGGGAAGCCATATTTTCCTGCTTATCAGTAAGGTTTATTCAAGCTGCTGCTTCATGCATGAATAGCTCCTTCCTAATAGGTTTCCGAAATAAGCTTGGAAACGCCTGTCTTAGCTTTTTTAACAAGTCAAATGGAATAAAATCTCGTAAGCCATTTGACAGACCAACAGCCCGGTCAGTGGACAAGCTACAGAAGATCGCGGGGAAGACCTAGATGAAAGCTGCAAAGACCAGGGTAGCATGACACGAAAAATAGGAGACCTAAACTCAGCAGTGAGAGTAACAAGACTGTCTTTGAAACAATTCGAACTTAAACAATTTACATCAATAGGTTAACGTGTCCTTACGAATAACTGTTAAGGTTTAATTCCCCAAGATGAAAAGTTAAACATTAAACCAATCCCTTTACAGCTCGCAGTTAACGGAACTAAGTTAGTTTGTGAACTATGAATTAACTATGCTAGCATAGTTAATTTTTAACATCTTGAACTCTGGTTAAGGAACTGATATTGAACACTTATTTAGTTATAAACTGCTCCGAGGTAGGTATTACAATGTTTAAAAACCTGATTTATTTGTATACCTTATAGACCGCGAGTGTTTTTTTGTGATTTAAAAAAAAAAAATTACTAACTTTCGGCTTGGTGGAAAATGAGATGATTTTTACTCAAAATCTCAATGTAAATTCATCTTTTTAATTTCATCAAGACTTTAACTAGGAAGGTACTCAAATTGTACCTCGGCACTAATTGGTACTAATGCGAGAGGCATAGAGGTAAATTAAAAACTAACTTGATGAATACTTTTTATCTCAGCTGACTAATCATGGAGATAAAGGTTGTAACAAGACCCTTAACGAAGCCGAAAGGTACTTGTTTTCCCCATCATTGCCTTCATATTTTTTGTTCTAGACCATACCTGGGAACCTTCTAGTTACGGAGATATTGGGGGTCAAAGTTCCAACTTTTTAACAAGTTGTTTTTTTAATTCATATTTTTAATGTAAGATTTTTACTTTCAATACCTCCGCGACCCCCGTACTATTCAATCCATCCATCAGCACAATGTTTTGAGGGCGTTACATTGAGTCTTACCGTAAAACGTGATTTTCCATCCCAAAAAAAAAGTAATTTCCCAGCAATATTTTTTGCGTAAAGTGACTTAGTTTGATGTACACAATGCTTGGTTGACAGCTTTGTGAAGGGTCCTGTTACACCCTGTATACTCGTATTTAATAATGATCTAAAATTCATTGAAGATAAACAACGCACAACCGAAACCACAAAGAAGAATGAATTAAAAATAGCCGAATTGAGAACCTCCTAGTTCTTAGAAGTTGGTTAAAAATGTGCACGGAGGAAAGATTTTTAAAATGAAGGGGTATACAGGTGATAAAAGTTTGTCTAAATGGTCTAAATTTTTTCCTTTGGGGTCACATTTTGTAGGAGTTCTGGGTAAGGAATATGGAATTCATAGAACTATAAAATTAGTTGGAAAACCGAAGCTAGCGCTGGAACAGAAGGTTTATATAATCATACCTACCATACCTTTCAACCAAATAGTTTCCATTATAGTAGCCCCTTCTTCACCATCGGAGATCTAATTACTTTGGGTCAGGACACAAGAGGTACATTACAACGAAATATTACTGAGTAAAACAATTACAATTGTTGAAATAGAAAGCGAAGCCATCTGGTTTAATTAGGGTGCTGTCACACTGGATCGACGTCAGCGGACCGGGGCGTATCGTCCCATTGATTTCCGGACCATTGTGGTTAAGGGTGTTTCACAAGGGAGCTTGCGTCGCTGCGGTTCATTGCGTTTTTTTATGACCCGGTTTTTTTATGAGTGAGGGTAAATAATTACTTACGGGTGGTTATCTAAATGTCGCGGGAAAATATTTTTGGTTAGATATTGTTGTGAAGTGCGTATATTTTTTTGGTTCTTTGAATTAGCTCCCATTTGCAACTAAGAGCGGTTGTAAATAATAGAATATTGCCATGTGTGAACTTAACGATTAAAATAACTTTCTATCTTCGTATTAATTCAAATGAAAGACAACAGACAACAAATAAAATGAAAAAGCTTCTGCAAAAACACATCTTATATAAACGCTGTTCGATGCTTGAATGGTTTATAAGAATAGCAAATATCGTCGCGGTAATCAAACATGTGTAATGTCCACATTACTCGAATCGCAGCAAGTCAAAAGGGTGACAGGTCAAGATAAAAAGGTAAGTCGTATCTTTTGCTCCACCCACCATCCATCTTTGACCTTAACAAGGATTTATGTGGTAGAATTAATCCAATTTAACATTAAGCCCTTTGTAAAAAGTACGAATTTAGTGGAAGAGGAAGAAGCTGTTTCGAGATAAGATAAGCAGCTTGCATCACTAGTGATAAGTAAAAATAACGACCCGGGAAGATTCTTTTATTTGGAGGCACAGCTTTTTGTAAAAATGCCGAATTTTCTGTGAAAATGAGGGGTCGGGGGGCTTTTGGGACCGGAACCGCGGTCCCGGATTCCACTTAAAATACAATAATTATTTTTTGAAGCAGTAACAGGTTTGAAAATTTAACAACATGTACTAGGCCTTCATAATCCCCGTAAGGTTAGATAAAATAAAGGTTTGCTTTAGTGGCTACATCCACATGTCCTACACCTACAAATACAACCGTCTTACTATAATAAATAATATAATAATCCCAGCACATTAATTAGATAGTAAATAATTGTAGCAAAAAACATGCACATAATGACAATATTTAATTACTAATGACAATATCCTACCATCACAGGTTTTAATGAAAATTGGAGTTAACCGCAAAAATATAATACCCGAAGCAGATCACTTCTTGATTAAACCGCTCTAAAACCAATTTATTCGAAGCCGATTTCCATAAAAAAGGGTGGCAAACATCAAAAACTCATTCCGGGGATGCAAATGACGTAACTACATATTAATAAGCACTTGCTAAATGCGAAAGCGTCTTTATTAAAACCAGAACAGATCCTAATTTCCATTGAATCAACAAAGCAGAATGAGGAATGCATCTCATATACAATGTTAGTTGTATAAAACATAGCCCAAAGGATGCAAACGTGCGAAATATACGGCTATATTTTGTGTACGGTGCCGCGGAGGGTGATATGAGCACCAATTTCGGTGACGGCAAATATTTGCTGTTCTGTATTAAAATTAGATGTACAGATTTAGGAGTAGCGGCTTTTGGTTTCATATTTAAACTTAGCGGCGGGTAAGTAGCGGCTTTTGGTTATTAGAATTTTGGTGCAAAATACAAGAGCTGTATAACAATTGTACTGTAAATACAATAAAGTATACCTATTTAACTACATAATGAAAATGTGTCCTACCAAATAAAACATGCAATCTCGTAGTTTTGGAAACTTAAATAAATATTATTGTCTTTTAATATATCAGTAATATATCAGTGAAAGAGAATGATTGCTGAAATGAACTACAAAAATAATATTCAAAAACGTCTTCCAAATTGCTAGCAATTGTCACGGCACCGCACCGAAAAGCACCCCGTATGTTTCCCTCAACAAATACTCAGAATGCACACAATGTCAACCATCACTGACATCTCCAAGTTATTATACCCACAGACTCCAAATAAGATGGCTGCTGTAAATTATTTTCAAGACAAGAGACGTTTCGAATAACTTGCGAGTTGTCTAAGCAACATATTTCCTCTAACTTGTGAATAATGTCTTAGTTTATGTTAAGACATAATTCAAACTTGGTGGTCGGGCGTGGAATGCTGTTAAGCGAGTGGATGGCTAGTTCTCGGCCATGATGGTAAGGTTATGCAATGTTGGCTGGCTAAATTCCTTGAGTTTTGGGGATTCTAATTTTCTGATGTTGGTAAGGTTTAGGTGCCTCACTTGTTTTGACCTAATAAAATGTGGTAAGGACGTTTCTTAGCTTACAAATACGACACGTTGGTTTTCGTAAAATATAATTTTCCTAGAGTTATCACAACATCGTCATTGTCGTGATGGCCCAGAGGTTAAAGCCTCGCCTCTCATATACATGAGTTGTGGGTTCAAATCCGGGCAAGTACCAATGTGACTTTTTCAATTCATATGTACATTCTAAGTTTATCTTGGACATCACAGACATCGGTGAAGGAAAACATCGTGAGGAAACCTGGACTTATAAAAGTCTGAAATCGCCAACCCGTCTTGAGCAAGCGTGGTGATCTATGCTCGTGCCTTCTCTGTTGAGAAGAGGCGTTTGCCCAGCAGTGGGACAGTAATAGGCTGATATTATTATTATCACAACACATTCATTCACGACACCAATACATAGTCTTTCTGTCTCCAATCTGCTGGTTCATGTTTTTCAGTCGCTTGGTCTCAAACCGCCTTAGCTCAGTCATTCATCACACACCCATACCTCACTTACACACCACACACTTATAATTAATTCATACCTTTACATTAGCTTTTACTTTTGAATTGCATACTTTTACTGTAGCCTAAGCAATCTTACCTGCCGATGCTACTGTATAGTACGCCTTACTTTATATTTATTTTTGTTAGACGATGGAGACTAGTCTCCATGACACAGGAATCCTAGTGTGGATTGTGGCTAGTGATATTTCAGCTTGTGTAATGCTCTTTTGAACAATAAAGCCTTTTATTATTATCGACTGGACCGTTATTAACTACGTCGTATACGCCATTTAGTATTTTTTAAATGTCTTTGTACACTGAAAGTTTCATTTTATCAGCTATAAAAATGATGGGAAAACCATAAATGTATGGTACAGACATAAGCTTTTGCAATCCCCTTAAAAAGTGCTGTAGTTTTTTTTTTTTTTTTAAATGATTGCCACTCGTATGGTCTTTTAGTTGTCCATTACAAGTTCCAACACATCAACAATCACAAGCATTTCTGCATATTTTTCTAACAATTCATCATTTAAATCTCCTAAACCTACATCTACCTTTTAAAAACGGTTCCACAAAGTCATAAACTTAAATTCTAACACTAATGTAGACAAAGCAGCGAAGGACGCTTGTTTAGTCATAATTACGGAGTCGGCTAAGTCGTTTAAAACTATAAAACAGTAGGATGGTAAAGTTTCCGTGGCGCGTACATTTTCTCATTAAGTTCAGAAACTGAGGCAAGTAAGTGTTGCGTTGCTTTTTATCACGAGGAGAGTTACTGTACTGGAATACTGGCTAGATAGTGGAATATATTCTGCTACTACTAACAGTAATTAATGTGGGATTCTAGAAATGCTTCTACAGCTTCTTGGGAAGGCAGTAGTGAAACTATAGAAACGATATAAAGGGTGTAACAAGACCCTTAACGAAACCGAAAGCCACTTGTTCTCCCCGTCATTGCGGTCATTTTTTTTGTTCTAGACCATACCTGGTAACCTTCTAGTAACGGAATTGTTGGGGGTCAAAGTTACAACTTTTTCGCAAGTTTTTTTTAAGCACCTCCACGACCCCGTACTATTCAATGCATCCATCAGCACAATGTTTTGAGTGCTTTACATTGAGTCCTACCGTAAAACATGATTTTTCACCGCAAAAAAATATGTCCTTTCCCAGCAATAATTTTTGCGTAAAGTTACTTAGTTTGATGTACAGAATGCTTGGTTGATGGCTTCGTGAAGGGTATTGTTACACCCTGTATGAATGAATGATACATTCATTTTCAAGAATATACGTAGCTACCATACGTTCTTAAAATCTATGGGTTTCACAGAGTGTAACTATGTTCGACATTTCAGCCGTACAAATATTTAGATTTTACATCTTGGGTATACTTATATGACTTGATGAATGGACTGTGTGAAGGATGATATGGCTAGAGAGGAGGTGACGGCTAAGACGACGAGTAATAGAGAAGTATGGAGGAAGAAGATATGCTGCGCCGACCCCAAATAAATTGTGTTAAGGGCAGAAGAGTGGTGATGATGAAGATAGCTGAAATAGCAATTTGGTAGATGAAAAAAAACCTTTTTTACACGTAAAAATAGGTAATGTAATGTCGTCAACTAAAAATACTATAATAACTAAAACATTTAGAAAAAACAGATTATTACTGATTTTAAAATAAAAGTTATATGATTACAGTGTCTACCAAATCTACAAGATTCTTAATAATTAGTAAGAGGTTAAATTGTCTGATCATAAAATAAAATGCACCTTAAAGGTGAGGTTAAACCTAACTGACCGACCTGCGGACCAGCTGTGGACACCGAACCTTGACACATATAACATAACATCACGCTTTGTATAACACACGGTTCATAACGCACGGGTCGGCAGAGGTGTACCCAATTATACCAATTCTAAGCATGCATCAGGTTAGTTTCTCGTGAGTAAGTCGAAGCTGCCCCGTCGAGACAATTGCTTAAGTTTAATATGTGTAGTGCAGTATAACAAACAGTTAAGCTGATATAAAACTATCTTAATATTTGATACAAAACTATCGTACGTATCAGTTCCCGTTGGTAAAATTTTCGTACTACTGATCTACGGAAGTACAGACCTCTTAAAAACTGGAAAATTAGTTTACTTCCGGAAGTCGGTGACTTTTGTTTGTTTCTTTGTCTTTTTTGCCACCGTCTTCGTGAGTACACCAAGTTCCATGTATTAGCGGGCGAGCCTATTGCCACCAACCGGGCACAAATCCAAACTCTGTGGCTGCTATTGAGACAATTCCCGATAGAAAAACCCATTAACACTTTCCCCGACCCGTGAATCGAACCCAGGACCACATGCTCAGCAGTCGCGCTTGCGACCTCTCGACGACCGAGGCAGTGGCAGTGACTTTGACAAAAAAATGTCAGTACATTATTTGTTAACGTCTGGCCAAGACTTATATAAACTAATATATATAATAAAGAGGTAAAGTTTGTGAGTTTGTGAGGTTGTAGGGGGTAATCTCTATATCTACTGCACCGATTTTGACAATTCTTTTACTAATAGGAAGCTACATTATCCCCGAGTGCCATAGGCTATATTTACAACGTGCCCGTGGGATAATTTCCAACAAAAACTTGAGCAAAACCCCGGGCAATAGCTAGTACAAAATAAAAGAAGTATCAACATGAGCAAAACAAATGAAAGCTTCCTTCATAGTCATAAGACAAAAGACTATCACTATAAGACTGCACTACATTTCTTAGTAGTTGTTTTAAAGTTTCATTCCTTAATTACTGAGCCGTGAGGTGAGAAGCTCCCGCCGCAACATGTTTGTATAAAAAGTATTGCTCTCTATCTAGTAGTACTCTCTATCTTCACTAGATGCTGTTTTCTTAATTCATAGACTACTATGAAGTATGAAAACAGCGTCTAATGTAGATCGTGATTTGTGGGCATTGGGCACGCATATTGAGAATTACTATATTATTTGCTATAACATAGTTCTAATAGAATCACTAGCTGTTGCCCGCGGCTTCGCTCGCGTTTTGGTCGAATATTACCCTACGGGCACGATGTGCCTATGACAGTCGGGGATTATTTAGCTTCCTATTAGTAAAAGAATTTTCAAAATCAGTTCAGTAGATCCAGAGATTACCCCCCACAAACTCACAAACGTTACCTTCTGTAGAATATTAGTACAGATATAATGTCAGTTCTGTCACTAACGTCAAACGACACTGCGCCAAGGACGACATTAAACGACGCACGCATTTTTTGTATCTTTCTGCATTTTTCATTTATAAATGGTAGTTTACATATTCATGTTCCAAACAACAGTTTATTTTGTTATTTAACACTTTAAGCACAAAGTACGGAGGCGGACTTAATACCATAGGCATTCACAGGTTTATCATTGTCAAATGCATTTAGATAATCACTAATCTTCAAGGAAAACATCATAAGGAAACCTGGTCGTGATATTTGAATTATTTAGTGCAGAAATGGCCAATCCACCACCAGCAACCATGGTGACTTCTCTGTGGGAGAAGAATCATTGCCCTACAGTAATAACCTGGTTTTGTTATTGACAGACTGCTTCGTTGGTTGAGTGGTTGCAAGCACGACTGCGACAAACGACTAATTGGTATTAGGTTATTCCATCAGAAATTGTTCAGTATCAGCCACGGTGTCTGAATTCGTGCCCAGTTACGTACGCAAAGTACATCGGACTTAAAAATATCTGACTAACCCTTCAGGCATTACAGCCGTGATGTTATGTTTGTTTATTATTAAATATTATTACGCATAATGAACTATTTGTAAGAATCATACAATGAAGTAGGCAGTTTTAAGAAATATTGGAATCGGTAACGAGCCACGTAGCGCTCCTAGTCGTAGCGCGTAGCTATTTGCTACGAAGTACGTAGCATGTGAATTTGATACAATGCAATGTACGCCAAGAAGAATGTGTCTATTGGCTAACATGGATTGTAAAAATATTTGTAGTTAGTTATGATAAATCCAAAGTATTTTAGTTTTTGATTTACAAAAATATTATAAATATACAGCAAATACTTGCCATAGGAAAACATCGTAAGGAAACCGGTATATCCTAGAACCAAAAATTCAAATTTGAAGACATAGTGACACAAAAAATCCACAAACAAGCACTGGGCCCACGTTGTGGATTATGGCCCACTCCCTGTCATAGAGAGGAGGCATGTATCCCAGAAATGGCAACATTAAAGGCTAATTATGCTATTCTCCATATAAACCATACCACCGTAAAAAAAAATAACAGAAAAAGGTGGCACAACATTAAAGGCAAAAGACAAAGCACATACGAACATACAACTGTACCCAGTAACAGTACTACAAGAAGGAAAATGTTTGTTTTGATTACTTGTACAGGAACGTCTGGAAGCGCCCGTAAGTTCCTACTTAAGTGGGTAAATGTGATTTATTTTGTTAGAACAAAGATCTTACTACGTGTGATGCCGGGATTATTTCTAGGACTATCTGATCTTTGAGATGGCGCTTGACTATTTACCTGGATGACTCAATGTTATCCTTTCTCTTTTTGTTTTGACATGCGAATGTTTTTCTTCTTTTATGTAGATTAACATAAAATTCACGTCTGTTCTACCCGATATACAGAGTGTAACAAGACCCTTAACGAAGCCCTCAACCAAGCATTATGTATGCTGATTGTACAACACATTATGTAACTTTACACAAAAATTATTGCTGGGAGACGACTTTTTTTTTTGGCGTGAAAAATCACATTTTGCAATACGACTCAATGGAACGCACTCAAAACATTATGCTGATGGATGGATTGAATAGTACAGGGGTCGTGGAGGGGTTTACAGTAAAAACCAAAGGTATTTAAAAAAAAAAAACTTAGAACGTCGACCCCCAATATCTCCGTTACTAGAATGTTCCCAGGTATGGCCTAGAACAAACTAGACGAGGAGAACAAGTATCTTTCGGCTTCGTTAAGGATCTTGTTACACCTATTATAGTAGGTATATCCACATTTTGCCAGTTCTGTTAAGTAACATGTAACACGAGGAGCGTGTCTTGCTGTCATCGAGCATAAAAAATGGCTCTGCACTTCTACGTGAAACTTCTGATAGACAAGCCCAATAACCCTTAGCATAGATGCAGCATTAGTAGTAGTGCTTGCGACGAATAGATCGTGGCATACAAAAGTTAAAAGCAAAAGTTAAGTGAAAAGTTAAAGTTAAGTTATAGTTAGTTTTGTATAAACAACAAAAATAATGCTATTTAAATAGTAGTCCCTTACTTCAGTCTTAATGTTGAAGCTAAGAATCCATATTAGTATAATTTTCATTATACTTGGATAAAAGAAGCCATAAAATTCATATGACAATAAAAGAAAAAACAACACTGAACATTTCAGATATTCCTAAAAGAGAACGGGAACCATCTGGCGGCAATGGGAAAAATACCCATAACGGAAACATATCACCTAAGCGTGAGTCGAACAAAGCAATAACAAACAAAGAAGATAATTAGGAACAAAACACAATAGAGTTAGAATCCCTCTGCATTAACACGTCTCCTTTGAAAAACGATAAACACATTGAGGAAACACTGCACGTAACCAAAGAAACAACAATATTCTTGTTCGAAAAACTTGTACATACAACCGCAGTTACAACAGTATCAAACTTCTACCAAGGTATATCAATGCTGATAAATAAAAGGTAATAAAAATCCCATCTGAGGAACCCGCAGAGAAGTTTAAAAGTTTCCAGTTTAAAGTGACTGTACACATTTGAACGCGGTCTCATACATAGTAAATTGCGCTGCGGTCGTGATATTGGCACCGGCTAAAGTATTCTGTGACACAAGCTCTTAACATTGCCTGATGCTGGTGTATAGATCGTGAGGATGCGAAAAGTTATCTGTTACAGCATTTCGTGTACTATACGGTATTTGTTTTATAGTGATAGTGTGGACTTTGGCTTTGTAATTAATACTCTTGCAATACTTGAGATAGCAAAAGCTTACTAGGCTTAAATACAGGTTTTCTGAGGCTCTGTCGGCGTGGAGGTCGGAAATTATCCGACGGAAAAGTATTACTGGGATAAAAATTATACTACGTCCTATGTCCTTGACCATGGCCTAGCTGTGCTTCAATCTGCTTACATCGAAATTCGTTTAGCTAGTTAGACGTGAAAAAGTAGCACTAAGATAAGAATTACTTTCGCATTTATAAATATTAGTCCCGGTGTATGGTTTAGGTTGATCTCACAGTGTATGATGAAAATCTTTCTTAAAAATCTCATAAACAGTAAGTATAATAAGAAATAAGTAATAAAACTACAGCCTAATATTTTTAAATCTGCGCTTTAGGATCTTTGCACCTATCGATTCTCACACGATAAACATTCTCTCTACTACTGTTGACCTAGTACTCGCATCACGCAAGACGAAGCCAGTCTATGAATGGCGTACGTCAAACATGCTGTAGCCAAACATGACTCGTGGGACATAGCAGACGTTGTTAACTACGACGAACATGTCCTTCTAGGGAATACGTTAACTATCGAAATTGACTGGAGCTTGTACGTTATGATGGCTTTAAGTGTTGGCGGTATCGATCGACCGCCGTCAGTTTTCTGGTCCCCTGGTACATGGTAATGCAAACATTGGGTAGCGTTATTAAATTTAAACAGTGTTTGTGTTGCAGATATGATATTATGGCTTAGTCGAATAATGCCCAATTCGTAAAATGCCCAATAGCTAAAAAAAGGACGAATTAACTATTGGTCACTCAAACTCAATGCATTTATTTCAAATAGAGACATGACAGGCACTTTTCCATAATCAAAAATAAGATACCTACAGGCCAAAGTTACAATAACCGTGAATGGACTATAGTTGCCCATTCCAAAATCGTGGATCTCATGAAGATCTCACTCTACGTATACAATTAGATACATACAAACATAAACTCACATCCTTTACCCAGGGTAGGATATCTTCTGATATGAAAGTGGATCAGATCCTTATTATATGCCACTTTTATACTGACATCAAAATTTCGTTTAATGTGATACAATATCTCGCTAAGCTCTACTGAAATAATTAAAAACGTTTACATTTTTTTTTTTCATTTTGTAATGAAAAACGAGGATTTCGGCTATATTTAACTTTGTTTAAAGGCTTCTCGTTTTTGCGTTGCGTCAAATACCAGATCAAAGAGATATTTCGGGCTGCAAAATAAATGCGGATGGGCGAAATGAATGTTTCAGATACTTTAATTCTGTTAAACAATGTTTATCTACAATCAAAGGCAGAAACTTTGGTCTCCACGTTTTAGGTAAAATCATATTAAAATTGCTTTTAGATGAAAGAAAAAGGTTATAAACGTGACAAAACATTGCTCCTTAATTTTATTAAAGGTGCTACTTTAGTTTTAGTCGAAAGGAAAATAAAGTTAATTAATTCGTTTGATTGATGTAATTAAACATTAGGGGAATATTTGCTTGTGTTTAGCAAATACAGGGTGTACACGGACCGTTCACGAAGCAGTCAAACAAGCATTATGTATATCAAACTATATAACTTTATGCAAAAATTATTGCTGGGAATCGACTATTTTTTTAGGTGAAAATCACGATTTACGGTAGGACTCGATGTAACGCACTCCAAACATTGTGCCGATATGGAAGGATTGAATAGCACGGGGGTCGTGGAGGTGTTTAAAGTAAAATATTACAATAAAAACATGTGCATATAAGATTCATGTGAAAAAGTTGGAACTTTGACCCGCAATATCTCCTTAACTAGAAGATTATGGTCTAGAAAAAAATAAATGATCGCAATGATGACGGGGAGAACAAGTGCATTTCGGCTTCGTTAAGGGCCTTGTTACTGCCTTCATTTGAGTAAATAAATTTGTATTTAAATGTAGTAATTATTTTCTTCTTCATATTTGACGATATTGTTAATTTCCGGATCGGAATCTATCGCTAATAACTAGGTAAATATACTTTATGATAATTAAATTATGTATGTGTTTATTTCAAAACATTATTAATGTGCGTAGCGGGAACGTAGTTGCATTAAACTATCAAACAAATTATTAAAATGAATAGGCAGGCAACCGTAAACACGGACGCACCTGAAAGCAAAGTTTCTAATTTTAGTTTAAATATTTAAAGTGCTAACCGCATTTAGTTATGTTCCGAGTCGGTTGTTTTGACTAAATAACTACGTGGCTTTGCTTGCTGCTGTTATACATTTTTAATGGCCACTGACAGCTTTTAACAATGCGATTAAAATTAACGGTATTGTCGAAATGGGAATAGCCATCGATAACAAATTTTGTACTGATAAATGTTATGTCTTTTTGTGATTTACAGTTAAATGTAAATTAATGGGATTCAAATTTACAATTTAGTAGTTGTTTTTTTTTTATGAGAGCTGGCTTTTACTTTAGCCAGAGGTTAAACATTGTCATACAACATGATAAAACTAGTTATACCAATATTTTAAATGAAGCAACTGTCTTCACAGAACCGGGAAGTGTGGCAGAAAAAAGGGGAGGTCTATACCCAGCAGTGGGTGATTCCGGGCTCATATATGCTGATGATGCAGTCATCAACCTTCAACCTTTAAAACCCAGTTACTGAGTAACACGAATCCCCTTGGCAAGAATATATTTTTTGTTGTTAGATTTCCGGACTTTTTACTGTCAATAATCTATTAAGAAAACTGCGTGCTTTTTGACAGCATTTTTTACGGAGAAATCTTGGTACTATGGTCACCCAATCACGGACTGACCTCGAAAAGCTTTCCTTAACCTTGCAGGCAGCGTTTTTGTAGCTGTTACAATCTAGCTGGAAGCTGGTGGGTTCCTAGTTTATTATTTTAAAATCTAATGTCATTGCAGAAAATCATCTTCACATGAACCGAATAATATTAATTCCTGCTTCACTAGCATCATACTCACCATTATCCAGTAGATAAAGCTCAGTTTGTTCGTCAACTAAATCTGAGGCACCACGTGACAGACCATTAATCTTGTCCCTAACATCCGGATGTAATATATAGTTTATATACTCTTAATGACCGTTGAACTAATTTCTCAATTAATTCCCGACTGTTACTCTGAGCGGTTCACTGGATTTTGGTCCGTAACCGTTGTTGGGAGTATTCTGGGTTGCGCCCTTTTCAAATGTTTTGAGATCGAAAATGTTGGGTTGTTGTGTTAAATGTAATGAATCAAAAGTCAAATATTTATTCGGTTAGACCATTGAAGTTTTAGCTCCAAAGCAGTAGGTAGCAGTGTTAGCCTAGCGGTGTGACCGTCGGACTTCCAAGTCATAGGTCTCGAGTTCGAACCCAAGGCAGGCACCTCTGACTTTTCGGATTCATGTGCGTATTGTACAATTATGACTTGCTCCGGTGAAATGAAACATCATGAGGAAACCAGCATGCCTGAGAGATATTTCTTGACGGCATGTAAAGCCAAGTCCGAGGCCCATGGGCGGCGTGAAAACTCTGACACCAGGTTAGGCACTAACCACACGATAAAGAAGAAAGAAGCTCCAAAGCATTGGTTGTTGAAGAAATTATGACTAAAAATAATACGACACTACAATTATGTTTACGAGACTGTATAGTATAAAAAATATATATATATATAATAATGTACTAATGCTTTATTAAATGTTTTAAATCGTATGAATTTGTTAAATTAAATGATAAATGTAACTTTAAATGTAATATGTATATGTTTGATGAAATGTTAAAAATGTAATAAAATATAAAGAAATACCAAATGAAATGTAAATGTGATGAATAGTTAAATGTATTGTTACGTATCAATGAAATGTTAAAGGTAATGTTAAATGAAATGTTAACTCTGAAGTGTATCCTACAAATTGTAATTTTTAAGGAAAATAAAGGCTAAATTATTATTATTATTATAGTATTGTATTGTATAGCGGGTTGGTGTCCACAACTCCACGTCAAAGCGCGTATTTTGCGTGCGGTGCGAGACTGTAAAAATAGGATGATTATCGAGTGATAGTAGGAGAAGCACTGTCACGCCAATAACCAGAAGACCTACAGAAGATTGTAAAAAGACATGCACAAACCAGGAAAACATGTCACGTAAAAAAAGAAAAGAAGGAGACATATTATATACACAAAAGTGAGTGGAACACCACCAATAATGATAATATTGTTGATGATGAAAAGTAAGCATATTAAATGTCTTTTTAGAAAGCCGTCCGTACCAACAAATACTATACAGGCTATTCTATTGGTTATAGAAGTCAATAGACGACCCCATTGTCCATTATCAGTACAAAACACTTATCTTGATTAAACTTAAACCCTACAGGTACAGGCTCGATCGATCGATTCCATTTCCTGCTTTCCCTTTCGTAGTTAAATTGAGCGTGATAAATGCCCCAATGTCCTGTTTAATGACTAAAGTTAATTTCGCGTGAGTTCGCCATTATCTCATTGATGTCTCGAATGTGTGCCCGATTTTATTGGCTTTTGAGCCATGACTTAATTTTTGTTGACCGTGTTTTGTTTCGAATCGAGTTTTTGGTAATAAGATTTATTTGGTCGTTTGGTTATTCATCGTGGTTGGTTTAATGAGATTTGTGGTATTGTATGTTTAATAAATAACATACATTTTGAAGCAAGGGTGCATTTATTTTTTTCATTTTTCATTGAACATCGTGAGGAAACCAGCATGCCTGAGAGATATTTCTTGACGGCATGTAAAGCCAAGACAGAGGCCCGTGGGCGGCCTAAAAACTCTGACACCAGGTTAGGCACTAACCACACGATAAAGAAGAAGATTGAACGGTGGTATTACACCGAACCTGTGGCCTGAACCGAGAGCAAGGTTAAGGACGAGAGTACAGTGAGAGAAAAAAACATGCTCACGGCGATCAATCGGACTATCTAATCAGTTTCCCAGAAACATACAAACACAAAGAGTGAGTTTACTACGAAGAACAATAAAACTGATTTCTAATACCACAATGCTATGATGAATTTAGTGACAGTAACAAATTTAACACGTGCCCAAATAAAATATTCAGCATCATAAGTACCCGATTTCCTCAGAATCTTTAATAATAAAATATCACCTCCTGTTTTTATGATGTGCTAGTAATTCATCTTTCGCTTTAATTCATTTTCTAACATCAGGCGTCTTTAGGGGTATAAAATTCTTACTGTCGGTTATCTCTGTGTGCTTTTTTTATCTTAAGTTGGATATTTTACGCCAATCTTCACATTCTACTTTACATGGTTTGAAAAATGCATGCAATTTATTTTATGGTTGCTTCTTGCACACTTTTTGGGTCTCCAATTAATGTTCTTTTGTAAAATCTGGATGGAGTTTTTGTTTGTATTTTGAGTCACGTTATTGGTGTAAAAGCATAACAATTCATAATCTCAACATATTAACTTATAATAAACATATAAACACATATTTTAAAGTGTTGAGATTTTGAATCGTTGAGATAATTGTGTTGAGATTATGATTGTTGATCTTATGTACCAACCCGACTTTCCTATAAAAAGCGATAATTAACAACTTCACAAATTTTAAACCTACCAACAATTTATTACATCAAACATAAGACACAAACAACCCCATAGGAGAGCTAACCCCTAATAAATTCCAACCGAGAAATTCCCTAGACCGCCAACTGAAGATCAATGTACCTGTTAACATATTTGCAACTTCTAAACACGAAGTACCTACATACCTACAGAAGCTTCCAGAACATGTATCTTCTGCTATTGCAAGTGGGGTAACAGCTGCATTTCACTAAGTAATTAATAAGTAATTTCTATAAAAAAGCGATAATTAACAATTTCACAAATTTTAAACCTACCAACAATTTATTACATCAAACATAAGACACAAACAACCCCATAGGAGAGCTAACCCCTAATAAATTCCAACCGAGAAATTCCCTAGACCGCCAACTGATGATCAATGTACCTGTTAACATATTTGCAACTTCTAAACACGAAGTACCTACATACCTACAGAAGCTTAAAGAACATGTATCTTCTGCTATTGCAAGTGGGGTAACAGCTGCATTTCACTAAGTAATGGCTCTCCTCATGACACCGGTGATACCACCCGGCAAAGTACCACACTGTATTTTTCATGTAGCTCGAAATTGCTTTCGAAGACAGGTAATATTTTACTCAGAATGACTCGGACGAATGATCACTTACATTTTTGACTTGGAAATAAAAGTGGGTACTTTTGCTACGAGACTTACAGCTGTTTTTAGAATTCCGTACCCGAAGGGCAAGCAACTGGACCCTATAACTAAACCGCCGCTGTCCGTCTGTCTGTCAGCGGGCTGTATCTCGTGATCCGTAATAGGTAGGCAGTTGACATTTTTACAGAATATGTATTTATGTTGTCGTTATAACGACAAATAATAACAAAAAAAAATATATATATCAGCCCATGAATTCCTGAGGAGGCTCTCGTTAGGCAGCTGGATCAAGGGCTTGATTCAGAAAGCGGTACTCCTGGACACAGCTCGTATCGTTAGGAGGTTCCTCTCTCTGGAGCCCTGACCACCGGTAGCTTGGACCCTGTTCCCGATACCGGTGGGCGACAATTTTTTATATTTTTAAATGTTTTTATATTGTTTTATAAGAAATATTTAAAAATGTAAATAATTTGTATAAAAGTTAAATAAAGGATAATAATAATAAATTAAAAATTAAAGGCGGCTCCCCTTCTACGATGGTACGGAACTCTTCGTGCGCGAGTCCGTCTCGTACTTGGCTGTTTTTACTAAAACTAAACCATACATACATACGTAAAAGCGCATTTTGAATGATCAACTATCAGCTCAGCGCCTACAGTTGACATTCTAACAGTGCAAAAATATTGAAGCACTCATTCAAGTTTCGCTCAGTTGTAGTGTCAGTTAAAACGGGCATTAGAGAATGTTCGTCGTCGTTTAATTTTATTTTATTCTGTTATACCAAGTCTCTTTATCCACTGTTCCATTTAATGGATCCATTTCAAAAATAAAACTGCATTCTTATTTCGCAATCGAATTTCCTTACGAATCTACTCCGCTCAATTTTGCGAGCCCATCCGAAGAGTGTTCTCAAAAGATTACCATACGAGATACCATTGCCCACATTCACTCGGTGCTCTTTTAAGAAATTGTGTCATGTCATATTCACCACTTCCCACACTTGGGTCTGAACTGCGGAAAGCTAAAATGTCTCAAGTCCCGTGTCGAGTTTGTAAGTGTCCCTCGACGAAGGCGATCCACGAAAGAGTTAGTATTCTTTTGAATGCCTTAGTACAGAAAATAAACTGTAATAACAAGAATACTACTGTATTTAAAAACAAAAATAACAAACGTACTTACGTTACAAAAGAAACCGAACTAACAAATAATTACGAAGAGTGGTCTACAAAAGGAAAATAATTTCCAATCTGACAAAATACCAAAACAAATAAAGACGAAATAAACGAAATTGTTTGAGACAGAAGCAAAGATTGTCCAAAGAGAACCTGAAACTATAATTAAATTAAAGTGAACTTTAAAGGAAGCTCAAGTAAACAAAGAAGGCCTGATATTTTGAGGTTTACTTCGAAAATATATGAATATAAAAGTTCCTTATTCAGATTCAATAGGTGTAGTATCTTAAGTGCTTTCAATGGTAAATTCAATAGCTATTCACGTCGCTACCGAAATAGGTGTAGATTCCTGCATTTTGCATAACGTTGCCTCTGAATATTTGGCAGGAAGGCCTTCGCTTATGCTCCGTTGTCGTTTGATACTATTAGATGTACATCTTAAAGAGCACATTCTAGAAAGTATTAATCCTTTAATACTTTCTAGAATGTGCTCTTTAAGATGCGAAGTAGTTTAGAAAATATGTGCTCCGGTTTGAAGAAATTCAGCGATAGTAGTTTTTTTTTTTTAATATTTATATCAGGTTGCATTTCAAGAACCTTCATGAGAGACCGTAATGGGAACGATAACCCATCCCATGGTACAGGGCAAGCAAAAGATAGGTATGTAAAAAAAGATTCGTAAATTTCATATCACGCTAACTCGTAACACTCGCAACTATGATCATAATATACATTTAGAAGACAAACTAAAAGAAAAGACACACAAAACTAGTAAGCACGCACTGCCAAACTCAGCACCACCACAACACCGTACAAAATATCCCAACAATATTTCTTCTAATATCAATAATACGTACTACGGAGATACGGAAACGTACGCAGCACATGCTCCAGAGTTTCCTCCAAACAGCGTGTTTCGTCCCAGACTTCCCTATTTCACTTCCACTCGTATATTATCTATATCTGTAAGCGGTACCAGATGGCATCCGATACAGTTTCGTATTAAATTCTATATATTACTGTTGTTATTATCGCAAACGGTACCGATTTACATAATCTTATCATTTTGGATAAATACGTTGTTTTTATTTTATTTTTGTTAACAAATCTTAAGGGATTGGGTCGTGAGCGGAAATGTACGATTACCAGAATTCTAAATCTGAGGGAGTAGTGGCTTAATTGTAATGGTCCTTACAAGTTATTGGGACGTACGTGGTGATCCACTGCTCTCAAATCAGCGAAAGGATGAGAAAACTGTCATGCCATACATTTTAAGATATTTGTGTTCTACCCAGACTAGGTCTCTCGATGGACAGTTCGCTCTCCCTCATAGAGAAGAGATGTGTATACTAGCAGCAGAGACATTATAGGCAGAATATGCTAAATCTGAAGGTACTAACTTTGAACGATGTCGTGTCTAAATACGAGTTGCCTACGGCGAGGCGTCTAAGGTATATTTGAATGGGACATAAATACAGATAGTACCTATGCACCGAACACAATATTGCCATAACCTTTAAATTTTACAACGTTGCTTCTGCTGTTACATTTTGTTAGACTTTATTCCTAAATCTAAAATCCTTTCCTTTAAAATGGGATCTGTATCTGTAACGTTTTAGTAGATTCAATATTTTAGAAGTTAAGTTTAGAACGTTACATGTAGTTTTTGGAACTATTCTTCAAATGGAATCCAAAATAATTGGGCTTGTTTTATCAATAAACCCTTACAGATTTTTATTATGACCTAAAAACTCATCATTTTCTTTATGGCATTAAACCTTGTTTCTAGTTATTCCCATAAAAAAAAACAAGAGTTGAAGAAGCAAGACTTTTTTAAAGACCTCATCTACGGTATACTATAACTTGCCACATTTCTGTTTTGTTTCTGTTTAGAAAAACTTTGCCACACACTAGGAATTTCTCCTGTATCGTAGGTGAGTTTACAAACATTTAAACTTACATACACAAAACGCCAGACCACTGCTGATTGGCTAATATTTACATCAAAAACAACACCGGCTTCGCACGGGTGCAATGTTATACATGTAAACCTTCCCGTTGAATCACTCTATCAATTGCTAAAAACTGTATTAATTGCGTAGTTTAAAAGATTTAAGCGTACAAACAGCAGGAGCGACGTTTTACACTATGTAAAGATATTATGTTTTACAATTTCCGTGCTTACGTCACGAACGCACTATCTACCTCTCAAAAAGAATAAAATTATAACTCATCTTCGACTGACTGAGACGCCGCCACCGCTGCTCCGCTTTTTAAAGCTGCTTATCTATCTAAACAGTACTAAACATTAATATTATGTACCAATTTCAAGGACCTCGCCCATAACTATTATAATTTATCACATTGCTGATTAGCTCATATTTAAATCACCAGCAGGGCTATTGCGTATCTCTGTTGACAGTTCATAGTGATCATCACTTGGCGAGTTTTGATATACAAAGACAGTTTTGCTCGGGTAGCGTCAGTTGAAATCAATAAGAACGGTCATTGTATATCAAAACTCGCCAAGTGATGATCACTATGAACTGTCAGAAGACAGAAGAACAGAGATACGTTATAGCCCTGCTGATCAGCTACCTATAGCTCTAATAATCCCAACTTTGCTCCATTCATCACACACTAACTTTTGGCCGTGGCTTCACTCGCCTTATGATCGGAAATTAGCCGACGAAAACATTTTTATTACACCCTTGGATACTCGGGGATAATGCAGCTATTTATATATAAAAAAAAATATATTGTTTTAAATCAGATCAGTGGTTCTGTAGATTACGGGGGGTAATCTAGATACAAACTCTGCCTCTTTATAATATTAGTGTAGAGGTACTTCACAGTTTACACTGATTAAACAACCTCACGAACGCACCATCTGCCTCTCAAACATAATAAAATGACCACTCAATCTTCGACAAATTCCCTCCACTTTTCAAAGCTGCTCATCCATCTACTAAGAACACACTCCACATTATGTACAGTTCCATTACTCAGTTAACTGACGGTAGTTTTTCACGCGAAAACTCGCACGAATTCCGATAAGGAAATGCATGTGAATTTGTGTGGCTAGGAAAAGGGCGATTTGTTTGCGAGTTTTATATCGGCGTTGGTGTTGCACGTGCTTGCAATTTTTGTTGCAGCAGGGATTGTTTTTAATGGATTACTATATAAATATATATCAAGTTGCTACCTGTGTAGTATGTGCAAGTTATTGCAATACTACTGCTGTAAACGCTGCAGGAATACATCGTCGTGATGAAACCGGCATTCAACCATAATTCAAATACTTGTGACATCTATCTGCACTCTGCCCAAATAGTGGACTGTGGCGCACCTGTCTCATAGAAAAGAGGCCTGTTAAATGTATTACTGTATGTGTTAGAAATCGGTGAAGCAATAACTCTTAGTTAGGTACATAATTACGTGGCTGCAGTTCAGACCCGTTCAGGTAAATTAATTACTGCCTCTGTCGGTTTTTACAAAACTAATGAGAAAAATATTCTATTGAGTTCTCTCTGTGCCTCGGAAAGCATCTCTGGTTTCCCGGGTGGAGCAAAATTAAGAGTTATGGAGCTTAGTGATAGCTTGCTGGAGCTCGAGGCAAAATAATACACCCGCTCGATCGGTCGGTCTTAAGGTTAAGCCGTGCTTGCCTAGGTTGGTCTGTAGATTACATTGCGAGTATACTCCGTGCCTCGGAAAGCACGTAAAGCCGTTGGTCCCGGCTATCATAATAATAAAAAAAAAACAAATAATTCGCTACTTAGCACCTCAGAAACAATTTTAATTCAACCCAGTATAACACTGCAACAAATTAACATAGCTCCTTAAATATTTATACAAGAATCCAGGCCACAAATTAGCGGTTTTCCTAGCCACAGCGCAGAGAATACATTGCTATTCGTAGTCACGTGCGCTAAAGAAAGGTTTTCGTTAGCTGGTGAAACGCGGACGGAATAGAATCGGTCCATTATATTATTATGTATTTTAGCTTAGAATTGTCGTTGTGGATAATCTTGTGGTTTTAAAAAAAATGGTATTGTATTAAGTGTGTAGTAATTGTATTATTAGTAAGATTGTAAAACAGAAGCTAGATGCATATGACTGGACGCAACTACTCCCAATATCGTGCCCGATAATATTGTTTCAGAAAATATGCACAGTGTTTGAACAAATTTATCAGGAAAGTATGATAACAGTAACAATTTCCAATAAAAGAAGAACACAACCATGGATAGATAAATATTTATATACAATGTTGTGTCGTAGGGACTATTTATTTAGAGTATGGAAAGCATCGCCAAAAAATATGACTAAACGATTAGATTACACAAAATTTAGAAATAAGGTAAATAAACTTGTAAATGAGGCGAGAAATAAATATAAACAAGATGAAATAAAAAAATGTAACGGGGATTTTAGAAAAATATGGGCAAACATTAACTTGTGGTTGGGTCGGAATAAAGCTAGTCTAGATGATGTTATATTACGATATTTAGGTAAAACACAAAGCGTCACTCAAATTTGTACAACTTTTGCTAAAACTTTTACTGAAGAAATTCAATGTATTAAACATGTTTGTGACATAAAATTCTTAGACCGAAAGAACTATGTTAAGCCGAGCGAGGTTAGTTTTAGGTATATTACTGTAAGTTCGTCAGATATAGATCAGGTTATAAATAAGTTGTCGTGTGAAAAAGCACCAGGTTTAGATGGAGTGCGGGCAAAAGACATTAAATATGTACGAAAACAATTAAGTCCTGTTTTAGCTAAATTAATGAACATGTGTTTGACTAAGAGTGTATATCCTGATGAGTTAAAAAATGCTATCATTCGCCCTATTTATAAGTCTGGAAGCCACCTGGAATATGTAAATTATAGACCGATAGCCATACTGTCTGTCTTGGACAAAATAGTTGAAAAAATAATTGTTGGTCAAGTTAGTAATTTTTTGGAACGTCACAATATATTGTCAGACACACAGTATGGCTTCCGGAAAGGGCGTAGTACTGTCTCGGCCCTAACGGCGTTTGCTGACTATGTTAATGAGTGTCTAGACTCTGGTAAACAGCTGATAGCACTTTTCATTGATTACAAAAAAGCATTCGACACACTGGATCACGAGATATTATTGCAGGCAATGGATGAATGTGGAATACGCGGTCCCACGAATAAATGGTTTAAAAGCTATCTGACTAACAGGAGAATAAGCACGTTCATAGCTGGTGTGACTGGGGAGGAGGCAGGTGTGGATCTCGGAGTGCCGACCGGGTCAGTTTTTGGACCAGTAGGTTATATAATGCACGTGAACAGTGTGTCGAATGTTGTAAACAAATGTCGAGTGTTCATGTATGCATATACACTCGCCATACAATTTGCGAGCTAAAGCTGTGCTTAGAAAGAATCTTAATATAACAGGACATACATACGAATGCTTGCATGATAACAAGATTAACTGTACGTGCGTAAAGCTGGAGTATGTTAGTTCATTTAAATATTTAGGTCTAAGTATAGAGAGAAATTTTAATTGGAAAACGCATGTAACTGATGTCTGTAATAGACTGAGATCTGTATTAGGGAAGTTCTATCAGTTGAAAAATGTAGTGAATAAACACACTTTATTGATTGTTTATTACGCACTCGCCGACTCACTAATTAGTTATGGACTTATTGTGTATGGACGTACTTTTAAAACCTATTTATTAGAAATAAAGAATCTACAGATAAGACTGATCAAGTTCTTAGTTAGCAAACAGGTTAAGATAAACTGTAACAAAGAGTACGATAAATTGTTTTCCATTTGTAAAATCTTGCCAGTTGATATGAAGGTTGAGTATTTGATAGGGTTAGAACATTATTATAGTGATAATTTTAAAGTAAATGTTAAAAATAAGTTTAACACAAGGAGTGTGAGAGAGAGAAGGCTAGTGCAACCAAAAATAACAAACTATTACGGAGAAAGAACGTCTAAATATTTGGTGCCAAAAGTATTTAATAAAATAGAATTATTAAGGAATAACTCAAATTTAAGAAAAGCTGTGTTAAAATCAAAGCTAAAGAATTTATTTCTGGAGAACGTGGACACGTCGTCGGACTGTGATGGGCGGTGAGTTCTGGACCAGAGTGGCCAGCTCCGGCTGGTCACTCTGGCTTGGAATTCATTGTCTGATAAATGTTGGTGTCGCTCTGCCGTTGTCGAGAAATAAATTCAATAAGCAGATGTAGCAGTAAGTTTCGTTTAGTCGATTTTAGGTTAAGTTTATAATTTTAAGTTAAGATGTATGATAAACGAGCGCTTCTCGCCATCAAACTGTAAAGTTTGGCGAAGTAAAATGACTTTAAAAAATAACTTTTTTTTGTAAGAGATTAATAAATTAAAAAAAAAAAAAAAAAAAAATTATGGTGTTATTTACATTTTATAAAAGACAGAAAAAAAACAATGGTTGACTGTTCAAAAAATGGATGAAAATAAGACGTGGTTTGGTTTGGGATAAAAATAAAGTAAAATAAACTAATAAACCAAGATGTAGAACATAGACGACGCGAGTAGATTGTTTTCTGTAGTTTCTACTTACCTCGTGGGAAAAAAGCGTGAAATTATTTTCGTATATAGTAAACCAGCATTTTTTTCATACTTTTTCTTTCAGTTGTTTACTCTGTGAGATTGTGAGGACCTCGTGACTAAATAAGAACATCTGCTGGAGTCAATCTTTAGGATAAGCTTTGCTTGTCTAGAATGGTCCATGGATGGGTGACCACCCATCACATACCTACCGAGTTTCCTCCATGCCTCGGCAAGCACGTTAAGCCGTTGGTCCCGACTGTCATTTGTAGATCTTTGACAGTCGTTACAGGTAAGTGGCCCCAAAATCTGACAGCCAGTCCTACCAAGGGGTATCGTATTACTCCGCACGAACTGTGTTGTGGAGGTCAGATAGGCAGTCGCTCCATGTAAAATACTGGTATTCAGCTGCATCTGGTTAGACTGGAAGCCGACCCCAATATCGTTGGGGAAAGGCTAGGCAGTAGAGGATGACCGTAAGAGCTTGTCAAATCGAATAAAAAAACAAATTAAGTTTTTGATTTACTTCGCAAACATGGTACTAAATTATTTATATACCATACTTGTGATTTCCATGCCTTCATTATCCTATAGCAAAACAAATTTAACAAAACCAATATTTTTATTATATAATCACTTCCAATTATTTCCCTCTAATAGACAAGACACAAAAATAATCTCCAAACAGATTTTGTCCTTTGCAAATAAATATTTTTCTGTTTAGTTAAAGATCAAAGGAGGTCGAAGTACTTTTTCACTGAAAGATACTTATTCTTTTTCATGTGAATTTTTCTTTTGTTTTGGTGATAAATTTTCAGTAGTATATCAAAGGTAGAGTGCAAAAAATATACCTAACTTAGCCTGTGTACTTTATTTTATCGTTTTACTGTAGGAATGCAACACGTCTAACCAAAGATATCGAAGCAAAAATAACACTGATTAAAGTGGTTTTATTTGTCCATGGATGTGTTTATTCTAGAGTGGCGCCGTCAATTTATTATTTTAGGTCAAAATAAAATCACTTTAACTTAATCAGTGTTTTCTTTTGCTTGATATATATGATATCTATTACTGAACGCTGTGTTAAAATTTGTCCACCTATTTTAATGGGACCTTATATAAAGAAAAAGATAAGTTTACAAGATCCAGACCCTTCACGATGCCGTCAACCAAGCATTCTGTACATCAAACAAAGTAAATCTAACACAAAAATTATTGCTGGGAAACGACTTAGTTTTTTAGAGTTAAAATAATCACGGTTTACGATAAGACTCAATCTACCACACACAAAATAATGTGCTGATGGATGCATTGAATAGTACAGGGGTCATGGACGTTAGTAAAGTACAATATTTATATGTATTTCTTTTTTTACTTGTGAGAAACTTGAAACCTTGAGTTCCAATCTAGTCACAAAAAAATACAATATTTTATGTTTTCATCATTTACTTTACCGTGACGCAAAAACAAAATAATGGAAGAACTTTTCTGAAAGAAAAAAATCTTTCTTTTAGCTACCAGATTATTGGATTATCCTATTCTTGAGGAGGAGAGGGGGAGGGAAGAGTGGCTGAGGCTTCGTAATGGGTTTCAAGTCCTCCTGACGATGTTATGTGACGTAATCATATCTGTGTATCTCTCTGTTGTCATGTAAGTAAGTACCTACATATGTACATGGTTTGTTAGGATAAAAAGACGATTGTGGAGGTAGGATTTAAAAGTAAACGAATAAGATGAATCAATCAATTTTGATGACGTCACTTACGGGATCAAATCAAATCAAATCATTTATTTTGCTTAAATATGGGTATACACAAGGATGGAATACAATAATAAAGCTCAGAACCATATCCTACCCTAACAGGCGTGCAAATAAGTACATAATTATAATTAGAATTTAAATTAAAAAAAAAACATGAGGAATTGGAATGTCAATATAAAAACAGATATCACCTTACAGAATTCAGAGATCAAATATATATATATATATATACATATATATATCCGGGATATCTTTCGTGATTTTAAATTTTTGTGAGCTCTCGATATTTTGACGCTGTTGCAAGCGCCATGATCGCGCGATGACTAACTGGACTGGGCTGAATGGGCGTGTAAGTTTAGTTATAAAACGTGAAAGCTTAAAATAGTGTTCATATCTATATACGATATATTATACTTAGTAGTGAAATCGCGAGTAGTGAAATAATAAAGTTTCTAAGTAAAGATTCCTGTTATCATTTACTTTTTGCGAAAATTTCTTTTGAGCCTTACTCGCTAAGATACTCCTAATTTAGTAGATGGCTCTACAGAACAGCAGTTTGAAACCCACACTGCCGATCACTTTATAATCTGCACCCAATTGTTTTATGAGAAAAATAACCCATATTTATTTCTTTTGTTTGTTGTTTTAGCCTAATGGTGTGACCGTCGAACGCTAAGTCATATGTTTATACCCAAGTTCATAGTTTGAACCCAAGGTATACCTCTGATTTTTCGGATTTATATGAGTATTGTATCATTTGCTTCGGTGAAGGAAAACATTGTGAGGAAACCAGCATGCTTGAGACATATTTCTTGTCGGCATGTAAAGTCAAGTCAGAGGCCCATGGGTGGCATAAAAACTCTGACTCCAGGTTAGGCACTAACCACACGATAAAGAAGAAGAATTAATCCATAAGTCTCTAATATTACAGACTAGCTGTTGCCCGCGGCTTCGCTCGCGTTTTGGTCGGAAATTATCCCACGGGCACGTTGTAAATATAGCCTATGGCACTTGGCGATAGTGTAGCTTCCTATTAGTGACAGAATTTTCAAAATCGGTTCAGTAGATCCAGAGATTACCCCCTACATAAAACTTACAAATTTTACCTCTTTATAATATTAGTTTAGATAAGTAAACACAAGAATAAAAATCAATAATAAAATCCTTCCACGAACGATCGACACTCTGCCAGTATTTTCCACTCATTGCACTCATTCCCTGAATAGTAATGCATGCACTTCTCCTCTAGCAGATCTCTTATTCAGGCGCTACTCGAACCTAGTTTATGATGCACCCCTTCTGTAAAAGAAGTTAAGAAGAAATAACGGGCTTTTGTTGGTGATATTTTAGGGTGAAGTGGTTTAAGTGGTGTATTTTATTTTTGCAGTAAAAGTTGGAAGCAACAAACCAGAAGTTTAATAAAACTGAATTTTTCGTCAATTCTGTCTGGATAGGGCTGAAGGGTAGAAGTATTTCGAAGCTGATACTGATTATGAGAAAATACTCATAAGTTTTGACTTATTTTGAGCAAATTCAAATAATTTTATTTGTTGAACGTAAGTAAACAAAAGTACAGATGTCAAAATTAATAAAAATGAGCACTATGTCTTGCCGTCAACGGCGTAATAATATGATAAATATAATAGTATTATGAGTAATTGGTTTAAAAAATTAACAATAACACTGTCAAAAGTTTATATTGTAACTCAATTAGAACAATTAAAAAAAAACAATTCATTAATTAAAATAACAATAAATTTAGCTGAAAACAATACATTACATTTAGATTAGGATAAAACATTTATGAAATTAAAAAAAATGTCATTATATTACTTTGTGTTCTAGGTACCTACTCATTGACTGTGTAGTAAGCTTTTTCGCCTAGTAAATTAAGAAGGGCCTTTTTGAAATGGTGTATGCTGTCAAGATCTTTTATACAAATGGGTTACTTATTATATAATTTGGGTGCCATTCCCAAAAAGCTTTTTGAGTAGAGCGTAGTCTTGTGTGGAATAGCACATATCTCTCTATTTCTACAGCAAAAAACTATTATACAGGATGGAATAGGGCACCGACGCAAACGGTTACCACGTATTTTTAATATCATTCTGAACCCCCTGTATTCCTTGATAGTTTTTGGGCTGATACGAATTGACGTTCAGAATATGCTCATAAATTGTCATCTGAACTGACTGAATATCTAATACCTTCATAATTAGTTCACAAAAATACCTTCGAAATGACGAATAAAATTAAATGCAAAACTTTTCGTCTTTGAACGATTTGAACACGAATATAATAAGTGCAGTAACCTACGTCCGGTCAGTTTTACAGTCAGAGCGTAAATTCAGCACATTCGGGTGTAATTACACAAATGTCCCACTTTCAGCATCCACGGGAAAATGTGGGGTTAGTGTATGACTATTATGAGGCCATGAAAATAGCCGAGGATGCAGCGGATAGCGGTTAAGCAAGAACAACAAAAAAATTGCGTTAAATACGCACTACGTAAAGGAAAAAAGTCTTATCAACAGAATAATGAGGCAGCGTTTTTGGGAGTACTTAGAATTATAGAATGAAAGCGAAAAATACGTGAACCATATGGTTCATGATGATGAGGGTCTAATTAATAAGGAGCGTACATATTTCTGTCATAATTTTTACGCAAGCCAATATTACGTACTGTATTATTATAGCTACCTATTATACCACTCCTTCCAACAATCACAATTCTGTGCTGTTACTTTCCAATTCTCAAGGAAGACATCCAGTTCATTCCGCCATCTCCTTTGTGGGCTGCCGCGACACCGTGTCACTGTTTTAGGGCACCAATCCTGAGCTTTTGCGGGCCCACAGCTCATTCGGCATGCGACAGATATGTCCTGCCCAGTCCCATTTAAGTTGGGCAGCCTTTTGAGCCATGTCTACGATTTACGTTTTGAAGCGCAGTGTAAGTGTTTCGAACATGATCGGTTAATTTTACACCTAAGGTACTACGCTCCTTAGCACGTTGGCAAACCTTAAGTTTGGAGTCTTGGATGTTAGTCAAAGACCAGTTTGTGCACCGAGAATACACATGTTCATTAGCTTTACGGTAATAATCTCAAAATTAATAAATAATTGATCGGAATAAGATATGTTACTAATTCTTATAGAAAAGTAAGAAGGCACCACAAATAACGAAAAGAGAACCAGTTACAAGTTATCTTTATTATTTCTTGTCATAAAACGCTTATCTCGTAGCCCCTACTGACTAGCAGTACTAAAATATAATTGGTGCAGTGCTTAAAACTAAATCGTCCTCGCCTTTGTTAAGAAAATCTCGTAAGTTACGTCTGTTGTTTTTATTTCTGTTGGCTTTGTAACGAGCACCACTTATTTACATATTTATGGTGTTTACTTTTTGCTGCCATGTATTGTAATGTTCGTGTGTATTGTGGAGATAATGGTAGTTACTTTACGTACAGTTTTATTTCACCATGTTTATTGCAAATCTGGTGTTGTAAGAAAAGTAGAGGATCTGTAGAAAAAAAAGTAAAGAATAATAAGCCTGCGTGTTAGTAAGGTACTTTAATTGAAGGCTCATTTTTTCCCAATTCCGTCCTCAGAATACCAACTCCTTTTTCTTACAGCGCAAAATAGTTTTCTGGGAATAAAGTTCTGTTAAGTAGATATATAGAAGAGATAGGTAGTCAAAATAATCGAACAGCTCAAGTAATAACATCTAAGAATTAAATAACATAGGTATGTAAAACTACAAGAGATAGACGTAGGTCTCTTTTTTCAAGTAAATAATGCATGACGATAATAAAATAACTGCCAATTTGCATTAAAAAGTAAAAAAAGACAAAGACTGCGCCCCGAGGACGACAAGAAAAGGGGAGAAAACGTGATGAATTTTAAAATTGGAATATCGCAGCTTCGTTCTTATCGATATTCAAATTGACGAATCAGAGGCGATCTGTTCTTAGTCGACAAAAAAAGGACATTTTTACTCAGAATGTTTGAAATTAGATCTAAAGTTAGTCCTTTCTTCATGCCTAATGAGATGAACAGAGCTATAATATACGTTCTGCTCTAATATTTATAATCATTGCCATCTCGGTCGTTCTCATAATTTTTTTGCTTTAGTAGGTACATAGGTCATGAATTAAAAATAACGTTTACGATATTCTTTGTGACTTCCACTGAAGTAAAAGCAATACGGCTATCAATATTTGTTGCTATAACTTCACAGAAACAGCCCAAGGCATTTTTATTTAATAATTTATAAACACAATTTCTACGAAGCAACCGAAATTGTGAGCATTTTATTTGTGAAGATCTCAAACAAATTCTTTTACGTAATCATAAAATTCCGTTACACGTTTAAAACATCAAACTAGAATCTAGAACGTTAGATGTACAAAAAATAACCGACCAATCAGACCATGATACCTTTGAAAGGATGGTCCAATCAGTGTAAAGGCTCGTTTGAAAAAGGAATGCAATCTTCACGTATCTTGCAGTGGCGGGTGTTATTTGTTAATAAACCAGTTGTCTTTTTTTATTGTTGTATTTTGTAGTGTGAAAGAAGTACTTTCTTTACTTGTTAAGTGCCGGAACAAAAATGTGAATTTAAATCTTCATTAACAGAATCTCGACTGCCACTGCAGGTTTTTGTTTGATACAGTAGCTAGACCACAATCTTCTTGGGAAATGAAATTGACAAAATCATTATAGCAAAGGCATGTAAGATTATAAGTCATTGTGACTAAAATGTCGGTAAAGGTTCGACTAGACCGATACGGACAAATTGCAGACTGGTTGTATTTCAGTTCATTATATGTGAGCGTCTGTAGTTTAGAGCGACGTCGAAAACTTGTCCATAGCGGTTTGATCGAACTTTAATTCAAATGGGTGAATCATTCACAACAGGTTAATCTTGTATCCGCCTCGAAGGACCAACATTTTACAATAAGAATAGGTATTTCTGTCGAAAATAATATAATGTAAGGGGGTAACTCAAACACATCCTTATAATTCCTATCCTTGTACTCAGCCAGCACATCAAGTCACCACAAACTGTTATTTAAACTGTAAATTGTTCAAGGTTAAATTCAAAATCGAATGAGAAAATTTGACAGTTTGTAATAACTTGATATGCTGACGACTATACTTTTACACGATACTTCAAGTAAAAGAGGTTGGTTTTGATTCCGAACTTGGCTCAGTTGAAACTTGAGCGAAAGTATTCTGAGAATCTAAACAATAATATTTTTTTATTGTACTTCCAATGATTACAATTATTGGAATAAATTGCCTCTCAACGGTTATTTCTTTGTTTTTGATACGCTAATATGATTGAGTAATATTTTAGTAAGAGATAAAACTAAACATTTTCTTCAAGAACAATAAAGCCTCTAGACATTTACTAGACTTATTAGGCATGTCCTACAATCGAACATTCGAAGACATCTTTTTTTGTATTTGCCCCATACTAAATTAAACTATCATTAATTCTGCTGTATCGTGGGTTCGTTTACAATCATTTAAAGTCCCATACACTAACAGCGAAACTCAAAACTACCGGTACGCTAAACAAATATTTTTTCCGTGCGAGAAGCGAACAAGCAACACGCATCGCAGCAGCCAACCGCTCAAATTCTGCTTCTGCCAATACGTTCTCACATATAAAAGGCCCATATCCCAGCAATAGAGGCGTATTATGTTTACACATAACTAGAAGCCCAAACAATAAAATAATCTTTTCCGGGGAAGATGATGAATTAAACTTTATTTTTAGTGAACCTTCCATTCAAACATTGATTTATTTATTATTGGGACAAGCCCGTCACACTATTCCCAAACCACTGCATCTCCTGAAAGCCAGAAACAACACTGGCGACCACCAAAAGAGCGTCGAGACAATGTAGCTCGACGAAGTCCCCAAGAAACAGTTTAATAGTCTTGGATCCCGCAACGAAATTAATCAGAAAATAATAATAGCATAAGAGTAGGAAAAACGTAACATTGATCTATTATGGGTAACAGTATCTTCGATAGAAACCACTGCTTCATACTTTAAACAGATACTTACTTACTATAACTAACTAAACATGCGTTCTATAGACAAACATAAACACTTTAAGTACCTAAAATATACACAACCGATCAAAATTATAGACCCAACTTACCAAAAGTGCAACAATACGCGTACGTGCAAAGTTCCACACTTTACATTTATTTATCAATAAATGCATATCTATGACACGTTCAATTCAAATTGCTGTGGCTTAGTTAAATGAGTTCTGGCCATGTGTCACCAGCTAAGTTTAATAGAATCCGGCTGATAGAATTGAAATTTGTTGGAATGGAATTATGTTGTTCGGATTTTATGGATTAGAATGGTTTAGATTGATTATGCATTGTGTTTATTTGTGATTGGATAGTTTTAGTTTTGGTTTTAGTTTTAAAGAGAATTTTATTTGTGAGGCTCTAAAACACTTATTATTAGAATCAATGTTTAGTTAAACATTGATTCTAATAATAAGTGTTTTCTGTGTAAACCTATAGAGCAAAAGATAGTCACGTGGCTGATTACGAAAACGTGTTTGGTTTTTTTATACGCTGACCGTTACGAACAAAAATTAAATACTCTCATCCCAAAAGGCAACAAAAAACACTTGAAAAAGTCTACCCTGTGAATGACGCTGCCTGCATGAACTAAAAATCCCAGTGTTAAAGGGTTACAAAAACTAAAAAAACCGTCAAGTTGGCATTTCCTAACCACAAAAAGTTAATACCTGTTTATTTAAACTGAAAAAGCGAAACCAAATAAAATTTCGTTTAACTAGTTTTCTCTCAAACTTTCTGTAAACAAAAGTTACGGAACTAAATGAAAATCTGTCGCCAAACATTTTACGATACATGTGAAAAGAGCTTGAATTATGAAATCGTGTGAAGAATTGGGTTGCAGTACTCGCTTCTGTTATGTATATAAATATTTTGATTAGCCATAAAAAAGAGTTCTTTTTAAAAGTTAATATAGCGTAAAAAAAGATCTCATATTACTAATAGAAAATTAAGTGTGGGTATTTTTTTTGGCTTAATGTGTAAGGTTCGTGTTGAAGCACATACTATTATTTAATGATAGTATATTTTTATGGGTTATGGTAATCGAAGATTATTTTTCAACTTATTTGTAGGGAAAGCCAAATCCACATCGCGCTAGCGAAAATTATTCAAATAAAATACCATTTACTGCTATTTTTTATCAATATCAAGAAAGATAATATACCCAAGTATTTTCTAGAATTTTCTTTTGAAATAACAAACAATATGCAGTAGGATTGAAACGAAACACGATAGTGTAGCTAAGCCAGTTTTAAATGAAAGGATTTAATGTACATGTCCGCATAAGCCTGCTATCTCATTCCGAAATGATTAAGCGGGAAACGTGAATGAATTATAAATTAAATTAAATTGTAAAACGATTGCGAGTAATTGAAGGTTTTTTGGTTCAGTTGGTTGGACTAAGTTAACTTTAGTGTTTAAAATGTGTTTTTACTCAGTATTTTGTAGACTATGATAACACGAGTTAGTTCAAGTTATAGTGTACTAATAGGTTAATTTCCTTGATAATAATGATGTGAGCTCAGTTCACAAAATGGGCATGTGATGCGGAGGAATGAGGAAAATGTCGTGAGGAACATTTTGAGTATGCCTCTGGGTGAGTTTATGAGTAGAGGAAGACCAAAGAAACGATGGGTGGATTGTGTGAAGAATGATATGGCACGAAAGGAGGTGTCTAATGAGATGACGAGTAATAGAGAAGTGAAGAAGAAGACATGCTGCGTCGATCACAAATGAATTGGGACGAGGCCAAGAGAATGATGATGAGTTCAGTTGACCAAACAATTTGTTTTGTTTTGTGTATTGATTTACTTAATTTTTTGTAGAGTTGTTGATTGTTCCACTACAGAGTAGTTACTGCTGCTAGATTGCTAGTTGCTGTTGCATTATAGTTGACTTTTCCTTTGAGAAAACATTTTGATTGCTAATATTTTGTTGAGTTTTCAAAGTCAGTTTTCATACTAATACTAGCCGGGTTTACATGCTAATCTAACGATACGTTACTACGTAGTTCCGAGTTCGTAATATCTAAGGCATCGGTGAAAATAAACGTTAAATGTTCTCGTACTTATCCATTTCTGGACACGGTAGCTTTACATATATTTTGTCATTTTAGTCACTTAGTTAATAATAAGAGCCGCTCGGGCCGATCTTTAGGTTAAGCCGTGCTTGCCTAGGTTGGTCTGTAGACGGGTGACCACCCATTACATACCATTACGCCGAGTTACCTCCGTGCCTTGGAAAGCACGTTAAGCCCTTGGTCCCAGCTGTCATTTGTAGATCTTTGACAGTCGTTACGGGTAGTCAGTGGCCCCCAAAGGCTGACAACCAGTCTTAACAAGGGGTATCGTATTACCCAGTACTAACTGGGTTGTGGAGGTCAGATAGGCAGTCGCTCCATGTAAAATACTGGTATTCAGCTGCATCAGGTTAGACTGGAAGCCGACCCTAACATAGTTGGGAAAAGGCTAGGCCGATGATGAGTCGCTTAGTAAGAACACAATAATTATATCTATGAATTATGTTATTCATTAATAATAGGTACTTACAACGTCGATGAGCTGACTGAGCCTAAGTCCCATCTTGACCGTGAGCCGATCAGAGTTGTTGCCGACTGGCCGGATCAGACGGTTGTAGTTGGAAAGCAGATCGTCATATAGCCGCTTCGCTTCAGGGTTTGCGTCGCTCAGGCGGCCCCACACGCACAGAACTCCGACCACCAACGCCAACACCATCTTAGGCTAACACCACCCCTGGAACAAGGAGAACAGACACGGTAAGACACAGAAACTGAGGAAAGGAAATAATAGGCGTGTGGCCTTTGAAGGCACTTAGGCAGTAGCCTTTGAAAGCAGTTCCCAATTAATGAAACTCGTAAATGTGTTGAATAACATCAATCAGGCCTGTAATACCCAGAGGGGAAAACAGAGGTCTACCTATAATACAAATACTTTTTGCCAATTATGTTTGAACCCCATACAGAAGAGAGCTAATCTATAATTAATCAATTATAATCAACTATAGCCTAAATTATTATATTTCTTAACAATTCATTAAATGTCCACTGTCCAGTCGTTAAGTCCGGATCGATTTTAGGTATTCCAAACAGCAATGCATTGACTCGGTAAGGCTAGCTGCAAAAATGAAATAAACAAGACTATTAAAACTTTATTCTTTTATTTGTAATCTGAATAATTGGAACTACCAAAAATCGCGCATGAAGGGTTCCGTCCCATAGTAGTAGGGGGCTCCCCTTTAATTTATTAGGTTTATTTGTTGTTATAGATGCAACAAAAATACACATTCTATGAAAATTTTACGGATCAGCCCGCTGACAGACATACGGACCGATAGCGGAGGCTTACTAATAGGGTCTCGTTGGTTACTTTTCGGGTACGCAACCCTAAAAACTACAGCTAAGATATCAAAAACAAATCGCGAAGAACATTATATTTTAGAACAATAATAAATACTTCGAAAGCCAAACGTACCTGTACCCCATACCATCAGCAAAAACAATCTTTTGTTCATCATCAAGTACACATAAGCACATTGACATCGTTGCGTACGAGTATCTAGGATACACTATGCACTAGTCGTTCACGCTTGAGATCCCTCATGAGCAGAGCTTTTAGCAGATTCAATACTGAATGAAGTCGTATGCAGAAGTCACATATAGTTTAAGTACCAGTCGAGGTGGTACAGGGGAGTACAGGTAGTGGTATGTCTAGGAAATCTCGTTATTGTAGTTTTGCTTGCACGGTGTGTGTCTCCGGGGAGGCAGATGTAGTGAGATTTTAGAACGCTTGCGTTTGAATATTTGGTTCAAAGTTCTTGTGGAGTTGTTTCAATGCAATTGACTGTGTGGATGGTTGTAATACAGGATTATGTGTACGTTTTTGTTTATCTAAGCATAGAAAGAAAATTGCTGTCGATATAGGTAATGGTATACATTGGTTCGAGCTTCCATTTCTTAGTCCTTCCGTAATCCTTTCCTTCATCCATGTTTAAACATGGATGAGTTAAGGATTAGCGTTGGAGCAAACGCAGAAAAGCAATTATATCATTCACTCTTACATTATGTTTACACCAAAGTGAATATATATATTTATATTGTGTGTGAATTGAAGAATATGATAGCATCTAACACCAGTTATAAAGACTAGTCCCCTTTCAATTATATTGAAAAAAGGTGAGCAAAATAGTTAACAATATAATATGTCTTGAACAGCGTCAGAACGATACATTATATTTTATTTGCGTGCTTTATTTCTATCGTCACTTCACATTTCCTTATTCTAACCCTTGCCGAGGTTACGCAAGCATAAACAAATGCTTCACTTCGAGCTATTTATTTCAAATAAACTCGTTCATTAGTCAGCTTTTATCATCATCCTTCTCAAAATTATTTAATTGTTAATTTTGAAGTAGAAAACAATGAGTTTTCCCCCGTTAATTAACAGGTATTTCCGATTTGAGAACCATTAACAAACTTGAAATTAAGATAATAATCAAAGTTATACTGAAGAAATGTTGATGAACGAACTCTGTATTTTGTAGTTGTTAAGTTTATGATTTTAATGTAAAAGTGAGATTGTTTGTTGCTGTTTCTTTGTTGTTGTTTTATTTTTGAATTTTTGTTAGCAGTTATGGTTTTTTAAAAATAAAAGTATTGAGATGCTTTTCAAGTTACTTCTCTACCTTACTTACGCCTTACTTAGCCTGTATTTATTGAAGAAAACAATAACATTAATATACAGTAAGGGAAATTGATTGTCCAGTTAACTAACAATCACTTAAATTCCCCGTAAAATCAAATTACAACAGTAATTCTTTGACAGCGGCACGAAATGGCTATAAAACGGAAAATTCACGTACTTAGTGTGTGTCAATCTAAAAAAAACCCTTTCTGTATTATTTTACCTAAGCAACGTTTTAATTTTTGCTATTTCTATAAAAGTAAAGAAAATGCGAATTTACTCCAAATGACCCTCAATAAATATCTTTTTAGTAGAAAATTTTCAACATTCTCCAAATTTCACGTCACACACTATCTAATCTAAACAAATCAAGGGTCATTCTTTGTTTTGCCGTTTTCAATGACATTGGAATTCTAACTGAGAGACAGGTTGACTCTCTAGTACCCAGATTACGGTCAAAGTCCGACTTAATTACCGGATAAAGAAGGATAAGCCACAATAAAACGTACCTCTATAAATCAATCCACTGGAACTTAGATAAAAGAGCCGGGATAGTGTTTTGTTTCTTTAGTGTGGATGAGGAAAATTGTGGTGTATTTTGGTAGTGCGGTTTTTTTTGTGGGCAGTGGCTTTGAGGAAGATTAGTAGATAGTAATACTAAAATAACATCAAAGTCCAAAGAAAAGATGGGTAGATTCTGTCAATGATGGCTGGATTCCCCCAAAGATACAGGCCTAGCCTAATTTAGGGGACAGGGTTGAACGTATTACACTAATCTATCAATGCAAATTTTTTTCTACTTATCGCTCCTTCATTTGCTGAGCCGTTTGTATAATTTTTAGTTACCCATTTATTTTTAATCTTGCATGTTTACATTGTCTATGTTTTAAAAGGTGATCTCCAATAATATGTATCGAAATGCCCATTGTTATGGGGGCTATCGCGTGTGAATTTGGCGCTAGAGGCGCTAGTGTAGCGCGAGGCCACCGAAATGTCAGATTTCATGGAAAGTTCACGCGTTGCGTGCTTTTTTTATCACGTAATTTTACTATTAATCACGATTGTGGTCTAAATTTAGCTATTCCTAATAAATTAAGACTTAAAGATTTTAAGTAACAACTTCCAGGATCTTATTTGTTAGTAGTTAGAGATAAAATGATTTTTAAATGTTTCATGCTCGCTAATTTTAGGGAGAATATTGAGAAAAAATGTATCTGAAGTTTACACTATGTTGTTATACGTAATAAAATAAACTTTTTATGCAGTTATTGGTACTATAAAGTATAAAATAGAATTATTGACATAACCTTATGCGACAGTGGCGCCATCTGGTGATCTCAAATACGATATCCCTCATTGAAATAAACATTGTTTAAATTAAGAACTTCAAACTGTTTACAGTGCAATTGGATTTAATTTCTTTTGGTAATAAATCATATTATATTCTGTGAAAGATGACGTGGCTTGAAAGGTAGTGAATACTGTGTAGCTAAAGGACATACTTGAAAAAAGAATACATTCTGCGCTGCCTAAAGCGTGGTGTTGGATTTTTAATTCTCGAAAATAAATATAAATATCGCTGAACATTACACACAGCGCCATCTAGGTGCCACACTAAGCAACGAGGCTTGTGTCGTGGACACCAGATAGTTGATAATACTACATAGATACTTTTTGTTTGTAAATACATACTTATTATACATATAAACACCCATGACTCGGAAACAAATGTCCATGCTCATCACACAAACATTTGCTCCTACCGGGATTCGATCTCGCAGTGCAAGTACGTAGGACTCGATTCGATAAATCTGACATTTATTCTCGATAAAATGAGTTTTTATCGACTCGAATCGATGTCGCAAGTACGTAACTACTATTTTATCGACCGCTAGATAAACTCTAAAATTTTAACGAAAATGCAAGTACGAAACGGCATTGAGATCGCCTATTTACGCTGTCGAGCTCGGTAATTTATCGACACCTTGTAAAAGTGCTATAGGCTTATCGATAATAATTAAAATGGATTCAGGACTTTTGGTTGTATTGCTGGGTGATGAGGAAGAACGGCAGCACCATCACAATGTGATGCGTATTCGGAGGCGACGTCTCAGAGACACGAACAATCCTCTGGAACTTCCAGAAGAAGATTTTGTTCGTCTTTTTCCGGTGACTCGAGAAGTGGCAGTCATTTTAGTAGAAGAGATAGAGATGTACAGAGGACACGATCCACTGGACGCCGGGTCCATAATGTGGTATTGTGGTTTTACTGTGCCTACTTCATTCGAAATCTAGACAAAACAAACCTAACCTAAAATATTTTTTTTTTATCATGCACTACAATTTCTACCTATTAAAGTTCTTAGGAACCTATTAAAATAACTCGACCTTTCTAATAACTAGATTTTCTAGTCCAAATACACACTTATTACATACTAAAACTTCATGACTTAGGTTTTGATAGCCGTACGGTTTTCTGCAGTTGGGAGCTACCAAAGTTGCATTGGGCAGGAGTACAATCTTGCCTTGGCCAAAAAATTGTGAGCAAGGTTGTGCGAGAACTGTCGAGGGCAATAGTTCGCCACCTCTTCCACACCTACGTGAAGTTCCCAGGTGCAGCTGAAAAAAGAGCCATCGCAGAAAAATTCCAGCACAAATTTGGAATGCTAGATTGCCTTGGTTGTGTCGATTGCACCCATGTTTCAATAATTGAAATATTGTTATTGTAAACACGACCCGCTGACCGTATTTTTATCTTTCTCAAGAAAGTAATGTCAACTGTCAACTACAAACTTTTTTTTTAGCAAAGGTAAACACGACGATGCTAAGAAAATGGAATATTTTCTGTATTTTTACCAAAATAAGGGATATTTTGGTAAATACTGATAGTTTCTCTAAAATAAACCCTTTAACATTGTTTACAATGCCAAACATCAATGAAAAGCAAGGATTTTCTAAATATCTCGGACATTAGTCGATTTAGTTGTGCCACAGAAATATGTTTTGTCTTTGGACGTCCTCAGTGTTGCCATTTGACAAGCGATATTTGACAAGCGACATTTGACTCGATTCGGCCCACGATAAATCTTATCGTCGCGTGTTACGTACTTCCAAATTCGATAACAAGATCGATAAAAATGCAAACCTTAGCGATCTCGATGTCTTATCGATGCAAAGTACGTACTTGCACTGCCGGGACCCTAAGAACGTAAGGCAGCCTCACTACCGCTGCGCCATTCAGGTCGTCAGATGGGATTAGTGTTCAAAATCCAACAGGGCGTTTTAGTTGGCCAATACATATTATGTGTCATGAGTAGAGGAACTGTCATAGTTGTTACTTTCGTTTATTATATAACTGATTAGAAAATTGTACAAAAGATTTACGTAACTTAATGTTTCATAATAAAGCACACTAACAATTTATTCACGAATAATGTTTCCTAGTCCAAGATTCTCTAAAAAACCAACAAAAAAGAAAGCGGATTTTCTCTGCTTAAATCTGCTAAAAGTACTAACTTACTTACAATATTTCATACACAGTTCTAACCATGTTTTTTAGCTATTGTATGAAAACAGAACTTTGTTATGTTTAAGTAATTTTATTTACGTTAAACATATCGCGCGGTGGGATCTCACTAACGACCGAAACAAGCCGTTATAACAGAGTAACACCCTGTATCTCACACAAATAAACTCTTTTATACCTTCTTTTTTTCACCTAACGTTTTCTCTGCCAAACAACATTACTAAGCACCATATATAACTTTGGGATTCACGGTACATATTTCTTGTAAAGAGCTTACTTTTTATTTTGCATTTACTTCTTTCTGAGTCTCAGTAATGTGTGGTGTTATCGCAATTTGAAAAAGGAATGTACGAAAATCGTGGAAATAGAATTATAAATAAAAAACTTAGAAAAATGACTCGAAAATGATGTCTTATCATTTTTGACATCATCATTCATCATTTTTGAGTTACTTTTCTAAGTTTTTTTTGCCTGTATTATACCTATACAATTTTTTTTGATGATAAATTCTGATTATGATATTTTTTATGGATAATTGCAATCGTATCTTAGATCTGTATAATACGAGTACATAATTATTTACGTGTATTTAATATACATAAGGAACATTTTATTGACTGTATAAAAGATGAGGTAATTCAAGAAATATTTACTCATAAAATCATAAATTTTAAACCAAAATATTCAAAGTTAAACTTTATCGTCTATAAAATAGGGACTTGTTTGCGATTAACCATTTCCCTTGGAGTTAAATTGAATTGGTGTCATGGTAGAGCCGTTTTGATTCTTAGCAGAATAAATTCAAGGTTTATTTTAGTATGGACCGGGAACTCTTCGGGGTAATAGAAATAGAGATTACGTGAAATCCTGACTTTAAAGTCATTTGATTTATTTTTACGAGACGAACTAAAACCAAATTCTATTTGGCAGTTGGTCTCCGTAGTCTTTCCCCTTTGGCTTTTAGTTCCAAAGTGGTTAGAAAAAATATTTTTTATTAAATCCAGAGTGATTCCACTTCCAGCAATGTTTCCTGGTTTGATAACACTTACGTACCTACCTACCCCTTTATTTTGAACCTTTGTCGATTTAAGGCGCGTATTGTACAGAATCAGAGTAACGTGAAGGCGCGGCGCAGGCGCAGCGCAGGCATGGTTTTTTTTTATAGCCTACTTTGTGTCCCACTGCTGGGCAAAGGCCTCCCCTTTCTCCCGCCAAACCTCCCTGTTCTTTGCAATTTCTAGCCATGTTTGCTCCACGAGCATGATCAGATCTTCACACCACCTTCGCCGCGGTGGACCTCGTCGGCGATGTCCACCCTCAGACGTCCAGTGAGTTTCATTTTTCATTTAATTTCATTTCATTTATTCAATAACAATTACATTGTGTCTGAATGTGTTACAAAAAAAAGTTAAACAAACAAAAAAAGAAAAACATAACTCGAATAAAAATAAATAGAAAAATACACATATAATAAAAATCACATTAATTGATTGTTGTGACGGCCAATGGCCTTATAGCCAAAAGCCTCGACGAACATCTCTCGAGGCTCTCCTTAGGCGGTTGGATCAAGGGCCTGATTCAGAAGGCTGTACTCCTCGATACGGCTCGCATTGTGAGGAGGTTCCTGTCTCTGGAGCCCTAACCACCGGTAGCTTGGACCCTGCTCCCGATACCGGCGGACCACTATTTTTCATATTTTTAAATGTTTTTTTAATATTAATTTGTTTAGAAATATTTAAAAATGTAATTTATATGTATATAATTGAATAAAGGAGATAATAATCACAATAATAAGTGAGAGTGACGATCTTTGCCCACCTTTCCAGGTGCATCCGTGCTACGTGGCCAGCCCACTCCCACTTTAGGGGAACGTGGAATTTATAACGAAAAAAAAACAACGGCTCTTTTCATTATTTATGGACTGAATTTTATTATTCTCTAACTAACACCACAAAGAAGGTACAACCGGCCGCATGCAGCGGAAACAAATTGACCACGAGATGGCCTAGTGTAGAACAAACTTTCAATAGAATAAGAGGCCAGGTTATACTGGTTTGTTACTACTGATGTTTGTCTATCGTACCAAGATAATCCCAAACCTTTGTTAACCAGGTAACGTTCATCAAAACTACGCTTAATCAGTGCAGAATTATTAACTACCCCCAAGCTCAATTCCAAGGGTTTCATGTTCGGGTGCTTAAGTTCAAAGACCAAACCTCGAAATAAGTTCACTACCCTTATAAATTATTGTTAATTACTGGCCTTGTTAGGTTAGAAAGTACAATCGTTGGAATTCAGGGATTACTAAAATGAAAATCGGCTTAGTAAAGATTAAATATGAATGGGCGTTCCGGAGGCTTTGAGCGTTGCCCTGGTTCAGGAGACACGGCGGGAAGATTAGTGGATTGAGGGAAATGTGATTTGAAGATTTAGAGTCGTGTGTATGAATGTTTCTTGTGCTTGTATGCGTGGGAGTACAGATCTCACACGTATAAGTACTAGGTCTTTTCTATATCTACCATCAAACTGAACAACTTTCTCTATGGGACCACCATCGAAATCGTAAAAAAATAATCAGCTGTCCCATACATTTGGGTCGAGTAGGTATTGAAATTTTGTATAGGACAGCTGATTATTTTTTTACGATTTCGATGGTGGTCCCATAGAGAAAGTTGTTCAGTTTGATGGTCCGTACCACAGTATTCCATATGATTATACCCTTTCTGTTACACCCCTATACACACACACATGTACTAATATTATAAAGAGGTAAAATTTGTAAGTTAGTTTGTGTAAGGGGTAAATTTTGGTTCTACTGAACCGATTTTGAAAATTTTTTCACTAACAGGAAGCTACATTATCCCGGAGTGCCATAGGCTATATTTACAACGTGCCCGTGGGATAATTTCCGACCAAAACGCGAGCGAAGAACAGCTAGTAATTTAGAAAAATCTCGTGTGACGGTGTTTGTGGTTACACGAGATTTTCCTCCGAAACGCCTATACCAGTTTATATGATTTTTTAATGTTTTGACAGATATGAGAATAGGTCGTAAAGTATATTTCACAGCTAAAGTGTCAAAATCTAAATTAATTCGAGCGAAGCTACGGGCAAAAGCTAGTATATGTATATATAAAATAAAAAGCGTAAAAATATCACCAATTTTAGAAAGAGGGCAAGTAGACACTCTCAAATGAACAGTTACAGCTTACAACTGAACTGAAATAATATTTTTTTTTTCATTCAAATTGAACCCATACGGTGTCCACCCAACGCGTTTCACCGCATTAAAAGACATCATAAATAACACCTTCTACTACCATCTCAACAATCTTAAGCCACTAATTACAAGCTTCAGCCCCCAATTAACGACAAATTCCCGACAAAAATATCATAAAGTAAGTTTATTGACCGCGAAAGTCTTTGACTTGAGCCGAGATACTGAGTACATCAGTAACAGGACCCGAACCGACTTGAGAGCATATAATCCCTCGTTTAGAATTAAAATATCCGGCAGCATGGGGGGGTGAGACGGGGGAATCTTGACAACACGTGATAATTATGAATTATAATAAAATAATTTTCGTTTTTTTTTTGTATGGAAGTCGTTTGAAGTTTTTTCTGTGGCGAAAAGATTCGTTTCTTTTGATGTCTTCGTTGAATGTATTTTTCTTTGGGAAATGTCGATATCATGGTGAATACTTTTTCCTATAAAAATTGGATATCATTTTATTTGATGACATTTTTTATTCTTGTTACTGTAAATGGGAACGGGATCATGTTTCAATGTTGATGATGATATCATCTTGTTTCTTTGTTTCTCAGAAACACATTTAATTTGCTTTGGAGGAGAGGCTTAGCAATTCTATGATGAAACTATTCAGACTTGCAAAAAGTAGAGTTAAATAAAGGTTATGTAAATGATTAAAAACTCTTATTGTGAAAAATGTGCTTGATCCATAAATCATGGCATCTAGGCATGTTGCACCCACCAAACCGCGTCGTTGGTTATGGTCCATTTGATCAAGCAGAGGGAGAAGCCTGTCTCCCGTCTGCAGCAGCTTATTAAGCTACGAATTAAAATAAAAACATTAAAATTAAACTATTATTTACTATAATAAGCCACGATACAGCCCGCATTGTGAGGGGGTTCCTGTCTCTGGAGGCCTTACCACCGGTAGCTTGTACCTTACTCCCGAAGTCCCGACACCGGTGAACCATAAATGCTTCTTTTTTTGTTTATTAAGAAGTTTTTAAAGTGAAACAAGTGTGTAGAAAAGGCAAATAAAGCTTATAATAATTTTAATGTTTCTCATATATTGTGTAGTATTAGTTTTCTTTTTAAACAGATCTTAGATCCTTTGTATCCAACATATCTCCTTAGAGGCGATCTGTTAGATAAAAAGGAAGGAATCTCTCAGATAATAAACACCATTCAGCCATTATTTACCCTCACGCCATAGAATAACACATATAATCGAGTACCTCGTATCTCTGTATCGTCTTATCACTGTCAGAATCTTCGGAGTTCCCAAGCACTCCGATATTTCATTGTAATGGCTTTCCTAAGGACATGACAATAATTTATAGTCGGTAAATTGAATTTCTATCGTTTGAAAATCTATCGAGCAATGGTGCTTGTAACTTTGTGCTTTACTTAAGTGTAGTCATTTGTTTATTTACATAGTTGATGAATTTGTTCGTGTAGAAACGATGTGTGGAATTATCAATAGACTTTTGTTGTAAATCCATGTTGTCTTTTGTTTATTTATTTAAAACTTCGAGCACAAATAATATACAGAGGCGGACTTAATGCCAATGTATGGCATTCTCTTCCAGTCAACCTTTGGGTGATGTAGAGACAAATTGTGGTAAGCGCAATTGAGATAGTAGTGGATTTAATATGTATTTTACATAAAGAAATAATAAATACCAGTCATAGACTAGAAATATAATATATATCTAATAATATATACATATGTAAATAAAAACTATCTATTCATACGGATATATTTATTTCAGGAAAAACTGAAAAAAAGAAAGTGGGGTTTTATGATTTACGAGAGTACTAATAAACGAATTGAAGAAGATGAATTCACGGAAATTGGAATAATAATAAAATAGAGTTGAGTGGTGTTTGTTATGATGACATATCATTTTAGTTAAGTTTAGGTAAGGAAAATATTATCAAGAGATTTATTATTAAAAATTTGATTAATTTCTCAGAAAGAATTATTTCCTTCATTGAAACTGGAGAAAGGTAGAACTAACTAAACATCAAGCAATTGTGTATGAGTTTATAAACCGTACTCCGGACTATTTTTGCTAATATCGAAATCGAGCCTCTCCTATAGTACACAAAATAATTTATTTAAAGCAACATTTGAATTTCCACCCTCTTTGTTTAATTAACGCGGCCTGTTTTGACGCACATTTTCAAGTTAACCAACAAATTTGAATGGACCTTTTATTTAATTAGTTGGCATAAATAACGGGACATCTTGAAATTGGCACGGTTGGAATCATCCTCTTGTGTTTGTTTTGCTATTTATTTTATTCAATTCTGAAATTAATATTTATATAGAATGACTTGGCTAAGCTCTACACGGCCAAAAAAATCACGTCAACGCTGAAATGGTAAATAAAACAAAATTCACTTTAGTGACAAAAAAATCCTTTCAAAAATTGTTACGACTGAGTTACAGCCCCTGAAACCATAATCAAACTTTATTACCATACATCCCGGAAATTCGGCTGTAATCCCTAATCAAATAAAAAGTTATCATTGTCCTATATCTACAGGGGACTCGGCAGTAAACATTTACCGAAAACAAATGAACGGAGCCGAATGTAAAAGTAACGCGACTAATAAAAAGAAGGATTTTACACAAAATTACTCCAACATACAATTTTATCAGATTTCCCAATAGTTTTTTATATAAAACTGTGTTGCTGATGTGTATATACAGCGTGTAACAGAAAGGGTATAATCATATGGAATACTGTGGTAAGGACCATCAAACTGAACAACTTTCTTTATGGGACCACCATCGAAATCGTAAAAAAATAATCATTTGGGTTGAGTAGGTATTGAAATTTTGTATAGGACAGCTGATTATTTTTTTTTACGATTTCGATGGTGGTCCCATAGAGAAAGTTGTTCAGTTTGATGGTCCGTACCACAATATTCCATATGATTATACCCTTTCTGTTACACGCTGTATAGTGAGAGAGGACTCTCGACCGATTTATATTGGATTCTTACGCCTCAAATGCTCCACAAAGGAATCACGAATTTCGTACACATTCTAGGGAACCCTTTATCGAATGGCAAAAAGCTTTTCACGACAAAAAATTAAAATTTGACGTCTGAGCGGGTGTAATGCGGCTATTTTATTTAATTTTATGCAAAGTGATGTCAGTAGCTGGTCAAAAGTTTTATGAATCAAGTTGAATACGGGGGGTTATTATGACGTCTTAAAGCAGGAGTAATTCCATTGTGGGAAAGAGACAGAGCTAAACAGGTCGTCTAGCGCCATCTCTTTCCCACACTGGAATTACTCCTGCTTTAAGATGTCATGGTAGGCCACCAGGAATGATATCAAAATGGGAAATATGTAAAGGTACTAAATTATACACAACAACCCTTATACGTGTCAAAATAAAAAGTTACTGTTTTTCAATTTTATAAATAGGTATCTACGCTTAATTTTTAGAATACTTATTAATGTAACGCTTGCTGCGTCATTCTTATGATTTCTAACTTTATATAAGATAATAGGAATTAGAAGTGATTTTTAAAGGTTTAAAAATAAAAGCGTTTAAAAATATTTAAAGATACAGGGTGTAACAAGACCCTTAACGAAGCCGTCAACCAAGCATTCTGTACATCAAACTAAGTAACTTTACGCAAACATTATTGCTGGGAAACGACTTTTTTTTGTTGGGGTGAAAAATTCCTTTTACGGTAGAACTAAATGTAACGCACTCAAAACATTGTGCTGATGGATGGATTAATTAGTACGATGATCGTGGAGGTGTTTAAAGTAAAAATATTGCATTAAAAACATGTATTTAAAAAAAAAAAACTTGTGAAAAAGTTGGAACTTTGACCCTCAATATCTCCGTAACTAGAAGGTTCCCAGTTCCCAGGTATGGTCTAGAACAATAAAATGATCGCAATGAACAAGTGCTTTTCGGCTTTGTGAAGGGTCTTGTTACACCCTTTATACAAGCCCACCAGCATCGGGAACAGGGTACGAGCTACCGGTAGTCAGGGCTCTTGAGAGAGGAGCCTCATAACAATATCCACCGTGTCCAGAATATTAGTATTCTAATAGTATTCTTAAACTAAAGCGTAGGTACCAATTTACTATTCACTTTGGGCCCTATCAGAATACCAGTGCTGTGACTTTTTTTTTAAGTTACACCACCATGCTGAGATTGCACATTTTGGCCTCGCATAGGTCCTATTTCACTTGTTTTTTCTTTTACTTATGTTTACTTTTATATAATTTTGTTTTAATGCTATGTCAACCATTTTTTGTATTGTCCTGTGTGAGTCTAATAAATAATTTTTTCTTCTTCTTTCTTCTACTAAAATCATTCCTTAACTCCTATACGTTCAACTAAATATTAAACCTCTCAATTCGTAAAAATCGAATATTGAAAAAGATCAGTTCCCGGTAAAATTACAATGTTATCTTGTTGGATACATAAATAATTATAGTAATCACAGTCTATTGAATTTATTCATAATATAAATTCAAATTAAAATCTAGCATACAATGACTCATAGGTAATCTGGGGGGTTACAATGACGTCTTAAAGCAGGAGTAATTCCTGTTTGGGAAAGAAATAGAGTTATACAGGTCGTGTAGCGCCATCTCTTTCCCACACTGGCATTACTCCTGCTTTAAGACGTCAAGGTAACCCCCTGATCGATTCTCTGGTCAGAATCACAATCAATTTTGTGTATAGCTAAAACTGTTTGTTGCTGATATTTGCTAACGAATTCCCCAATGGAATTGTGTTTATCTATCGCAGATAACTCATTTAGGATAATCCGGTAGTGTATGCTCATTGATGCAATGGTGGTGTTCCGTTACATTATTATTATTTAAGGCTGAATTTCCTATCGCCAGATATCTTTATGAAATTTTTGTTTTTTTTTTTCCTTTAAAAATGAAAAGACTATCGATAGTTCCTTATTTAATAAATATCTAATTTATTCGGACTTTAGAATGCTATTTCTAAAATAAATCTCATTATTTTCTACTTTTATTTGGTCTTCAACTGTTTTTACTGCTAAAACAATGACTAGAATTATTGATGCTTGATATTCAGAAAGCTTTTTTCTCACTAAAAAATGATGTGGCTTTTATTGCATAGTAAGTAGGTATATTATAATATATTTTTCTAGCAAGCGTCAAAATAATATCTTCATTTATATTCTCTCCTTGTTTTCACGTTCCACATTTGTCCCAACGAACCCCAAATGGCACAAATTGACGAAAAAATGCACTTCTTACACAAACACGAGTGTGAATAACAAAACATTATCCTTCTATCCGTATTCAAGACGTCGCCGCCGCACAGTTCTCAGGAAGTCTGTCAATGACATCATCTTTGAGATCCGCTAGAACGTGGACCCGGTACATTTGATTTCCGGTATCGGTCCTCGACTCGCTGATGTCGGGAAATATAATGTAACTCACACATACATACTTGTCCTTACATTTATTTGTGTTGAGAGTGCTTAGTTTGTAGTGGTATTACACTTGGTTTCGTGTAAACAGAGTAAATACGCTTTGCGTCGTTTGCTACTAGATGGCGTTGGGAGTAGCAGATTGGACGAAGATTTGTTTTTGCTTTGGTGTTTTTCAGGCTGTCAAAGGAGTAGGATTTTGAATTGATGTTATTGAGTATTATGTGTTGTTTACGTTATTTTGATTTTCAATCACAGAAATAAGATATTACAAGAAATTAGTCTTTGGGTTAGGTGCTTAATTTCTTTAGATTTCTAATACTGCTGCTACGTACCCAGCATAATAATCAGCCTTTTAATGTTCCCACTGCTGGGACACTCGGCCTCCTCTCAATGAGAGGGAATGGGCTATAATCCAGCACGCGGGCCCAGTGCGGGTTGGTAGATGTCACATGTCTTCGAATTTTTTTCTAGGACATGCCATGCCATGCCAAGACATAGGGTTTCCTCACGATGTTTTCCTTCACCGTTTTGAGAGCAGAGGTGATGAAATAAATTACACAAAGTAATGAATGCGACTGCCTGGGTTCGAACCCACGGCTTGTACGGTTCGTAAGTCGGGGCCGCCACCACTGGGCCGCCGCTGCTCTCAACATCAACGTACCTACTTAACATTATTCAACTTTAAAAGCGGAAGTTTTGACATTCTCAGAATTCTTCCACGCGGAAGCCAATAAACCAAAATTATATGAAAACATATCAAAGACGAAACCAAAGATTCTCATTTCGAAATTCTTTAAGAAAAAATAGTCATAATTTCAATATCATCGTAAAGAGCAATACTTTATTGGAAAACGAACGAAAGAAAAAAAATATCCATATTTGTTCAATAGCGATCCAATCGAAGGGGGAGGGTTGAATGTCACAGGCCGAGTGAACCGTTTAACCCTATGAGAATTTGTCCTACCTTTCTGATATAGGCTTTATGGCCTATCCGCTGCAAGGTGTTTTTGTTAATAAACCAGGCTATGTGGATGTAGGTCAAAACTATTTTGCCTTTTCCTTTCTGCAGATGGTTGGAATCAAGAGGAATTGTGGTAGGTATTTGAAGAAATTACCGCTGTCGCTCTACGAAAGCGATTTCAACATTGGAGCGATAAGGACAACTACAGATCCGACAAGTAAAAAGTCATAATTGAGGTTTGTCTTTCGACTATTTCCTCCTCCAATATTTGACCAATTTAAAAGATATTTCATAAACTGAATAAGAAGGATATATACTGTGTCCCCATGTTTTTTTTTTCCATTCAAAATTGTCATATTTGTGGACTAGGCCTGTGTTGACAGCGGTCCAAATAGGCTATTTTGAGCATTTTGTAAAGGTTCTAGTGCTGATACAGATTATGTATCAACAAAACAAAACCGAATTCCAAAAAAACACTAAAAATACTTGACTTTCGGAAGTCAGTCTTTGTTTGTTTTTTTGCCACCGACTTCCAAAAGTCAAGTATTTTAGACTTTTTTTGTGTTTTTTTAGATGTCGGTTTTGTTTTCGGAAGAAAGTTTTTTATTTTACCCTTTTTAGTTGTAGCATACCACACAAATTCTTGTCATGAATTAATTTTACATTGTAATTAGAAGTTAGTTAAAGTACTCGTCAAGACAAATCATACGAACCCAAGCTCGATGGGGTTATGTCGTTATATAACGGAATTCCTATGGCCACCTTCCAGCTCCATCATCAGATCAGCTCCATGTAATCATAATATTGCATTGTCTCGCGATATACATATGCGTGAAAAATTTCAGCTCAATCAGAAATCGGGAAGTGTGTCAAATTTAACTAGCAATTATCACGCGACGTCGCGTGATGTGACAATTAACGTGAAGAAAACAACCAAATTCCTTAACCGGCTTTGATGAAATTTCTAGGGGACCAATCGGAAAGCATGTCCTTTCAGATAAAAAAAGAATTTTTCAGATTGGTTTACAAATGACGGAGTTATGAGGTAACAAATATTTTTAAAAAATACATCCGAATTGAGAGCCTCCTCCTTTTTAAAGAAAGTCGGTTAAAAAAGGAAAACATAGGGACATAGAAAAGGTTGTTATTTATTTAACTGTAAAAAAATCATAGCTTTATAGTCATAAACCAGAAAGAAAAGATGCGAGAGCGTTTGTATGGATGGAGGAAAGACCCGCCGCATTTCCTCTTAAAAATAAATCAATAATATTCACAAAATTACATAAGCTACTTTCAGTGTAGCTGATTTTGTAGCTGATTATGCAGTGGAAAGAAACATTGATTGTAGAAGTTTTTGGAATAGGAAATCAAATGTATTTGACAGAATTGTAACTAGCCACAACAAGCTAACAAGAATAGCCGGTTAGACTGAAAACTAACCTTAACATAGTTGGGAACGGGCTTCGCAGATTTATTGAGAGACAAAAGTATGAGTAGTTTTGTCTACATAGTTGGGAACGGGCTTCGCAGATTTATTGAGAGACAAAAGTATGAGTACTTTTGTCTCTCAATAAATCTGCGAAGCCCTGATGTTAAGGTCAGTTTTCAGTCTAACCGGCTATTCTTGTTATAATATTCATATACAAAGAAAATATCCGTAAAGAAACAATAGAAGATTAGATATCATAAGAATATTTTCAACTTTAATGTTTCAATACAATTCTGTCACTTCCACAGCTAGCTTTTAGTCATCGTGATCCGTCTAGCCTTTTCCTAACTATGTTGGGGTTGGCTTCCAGTATAACTGGATGCAGCTGAATACCAGTATTTTACATGGAGGGACTTCCTATCTGACCTCCACAACCTAGTTATTACTGGGTAATACGATACCCCTTGGTAAGACTGGTGGTCAGAATTTTTAGGCCACTGACTACTTGTAATGCGATGACAGCTGAGACCAAAGGCTTGACGTGCTTTCCGAGGCACGGAGCATACTCGCAATGTAATCTACAGACCAACCCAGGCCAGCACGGCTTAACCTAAAGACCGACCGATCGAGCGGGTGTATTATTTTGTGTCGAGCTCCAGCAAGCTATCACTAAGCTCCATAACTCTTAATTTTGCTCCACCCGAGAAACCAGAGATATCTCCCTATCTTGTCTTAACATTAGAAAGAATTCTACCAAAATGGCACTATGCCAAGTTTGATAACAGAAATATATGGCCGGTCCGATGACATATAGTATAATGTAGGCCTGTTTCTGATATTAACACAATAGGAATTTGTATGAAGCCGTTATATGATTAAGTACGTGAACTGAATTGAGGAGACTGATTTAAGGAAAAAAGGTTTCCAAACGATGTGTAGGAAGAATCCGGAATTAAATATGAATCTGACATATTGAAACTCAATCTAAATGTCACCAGATATTTTCTGGAATTACAAAGGTCATGTACATTTAACTTAATAACTTGAAAGCTTTTATTGAGTAACGAAGAGAAACTGCTATTTATTATAGATACAAACTACAAGATGACAGTAGTCGCTGCGCTAATGATCTCTAAGATTGAAAAGAAAATTCTAGCATATCTTCGCCTCAGAACTAAGTGTATGCAAGAAATTTAATGAATTGGAATTGGGATTGGATTACTTGATTGGAGTTATATGAAAGAGACCACGAGAAGGTGTCACATAAAAACAGCAACGAAAGAATACCTATTTGGCATAGTTCTCCTAAAGTGACAACGATTACAGTCCCAACGAAAACACAAAAGCATTTAAGACATTCCCATTATCTCTTCACTCCACAAAAAACAGAACGCTAATACGAAAATCTGAAATAATCCACAAACGAACAGCGTAAAGCACATTCAACTTTAAAATATACATAGAGGAATCTACAGCGGACGACAACGCAGTATAAATCTTTGTTAAAAGCAACACAGACGAAGTTTATGCAACCGACGGTTATCTTACGAACGGCCAACGAGCGAGTCTGCGCGGAATTACACTGTATGAACCAATCAAGGAAACACGGGATTTAGGATTTTATGGTCGAATTGTTTGGTAGAATGGAGCCCGATTGTAGAAAATGGAGCTATCATGTGGTGGATTTGTGTGTTGTTAGAATGGAATGACTTTGATTTGTTAATGGGTTTGATAAGGTTTAACTTAGAGAACTTTTTTAAGTAATCAGTGCAGTGTTTGAAACCTGCGTTGATGGTAGAAAGTTCATGTAGGTATTAAAAAATAAGAGAGAAGAAAAGAATGAACATTATCTAGCCAATTAGGTAATGCAGCTGCTGAAACCAAAATTGGGTAGATGGCATCATCAATAGAAAATGGATTGCATATTTAAGATATTTTCATAGAAATAAGAACTTAATGAAACAACAAAATACTTTTTGATGTTCGTGGATCAGACAAATACAAAAAAACTAAACACAGACCAAGACACCGAGAACACCAATCTTTGCATAATGAATAAAGTTACAAACGTTAAAATAAGATGAAACGAAATTCATAAGCTGCCAGTTATTTTTTTAGTCTCAAAACATCTAGACAAAGAAACTAATTTATACATCTGTCTAATATCTGTACTTTTAATTTGTAAATGGAGGCCTGAAGATGAATAAATTAATCCCGACCTGGATTCTGAAATAAAGATAGTAGCAGCGATGTTTTTATGTTTTACGAAGTGTTTTTTCTCATTTCAAAGCGTTGTTTCAATGCTGATTACTATCAAAATTGTATCAAACAAAGAAACGTAGTAATTGAGTAACATTTTGCTGAAACAGTGCAAATGAATATCAATGTGATACTAATAAAGCAGTAAACGGAAGCTAATACATACATTCAAATTGAAACTGATACTCCGAAATCTGAACATCAATTTGGAAATTGCATTAATTTTCTAATCATCTTTACCGGAATTTCCAAATTAAACGGAGAGATGTAATTCCGATATTAGTTCCGCAGTTCCGATTTCTATGGGGAACTCGGAACTGCGGAGAGGAGAGAGAGGAGAGAAGAGATCAACGCAATAATGATAAACGCAATAGATGTCGATCGTTTTAGAGAGATTTGTGTTACTTTACCCTGTGTTTGCTATTCTGACAGCATTCATTGTCTGTTGTATCTGAATCTACAAACTACATTTGGAGAGTTAATGAGTCATATGCAAATTCATTTAATAAATTGTATGTTGGTGCATATAACGTAAAAAGAACAGTCTCTCTACACTAGATGCACCAACATACAATGGGAAATAGTCTCACGAAAATACGGAAAGTGCACGCATCTGTATGCGTTTTCCGTATTTTCGTGAGACTATTTCTTAATCTCCGTTTTTCAATATTACTACATCCCTTAATTTTGTCAGATACTATGTATACATAAGAAAAAGCGCCTCTATATTATTTTATAGCTCTACTAAAAGGTTATATTCTCAAAAACAACTAAATTTTAACCCGGCTCCAAGTCTTCTGGTCTGTGAGCCATAAATTTGGCAAATGCTGCACCATTCACGAGATTCGTTCGTGCCGCTTCGAGAATGTAGACTGGACGATGTTGAATTTTTAATTCAATTATTTCTATCAGTGGAATGCTTGTTTAATATTTATTTAAATTTTAAAATTAATGCATCGGGTCATGTCGTACTTAGTACTGACATTAAAAATTGACTACTAGACAATACCAGCACTAAATTAATGAACTTTTTCTTTAGTAGGATTGCGAAACGTACAAAATTATAAACTGTCAAGGTCAAATCTAACACAAAAAAAAAAGTTGAAATCCACATTGATCCACCAAGGGATTAGTAAAGTATATCGTTACTAGAATTAGTGTGTATTTCCATTTCTATAAATCGAAAATCTTTTCGTGTACAATTGTTGTTTCGATGTCTATTTTCATTCCAACTTCTCGTACTACAGAAATATAGACTTTAAGAGCTACTGGAACATTAAGCGTACAAAACCTTACTGCTCAAACAAGCACAAGCATAAATATAACAACTTCAGCTCCAGGCAGACACCTCTTTTTGCTTGAAGCTATAAATTTACCGAATGCTCGCATTCAGGAGGAGGTCTCGACGACTGGACGAGGTATGTACCATTCTGAATATTTAACACCGTTGACTTTTCACTTTCTGCAAACACTAGAGATACTATTGTTGAGATTGTTTTAAAGTTACGAGTTTCTTGTAGTCTTCTGAATTTATTATTGAAGAGATTTATAGCTTGCATTGTATCGATTGTGTCAATTGCTGTTTGTTTGTTTCCACTTGTTTCTTCAGTACCTTCTTTATGATATCTAGTATGAGCAGTTAAGTGAGTTCAAGTAACTCACACTTTGTTATTTATTGCATTAAGTGCTATTTTAAAACTGCATTGATCTTGTATTCCATTTATATCGCCATTCAAAAAGACCCTGCCACGGACAGGAAGGCCTTTGTCTCACCAGTGGAAACATTAAAGACTAGCTATGCTGTTGCATCTACATCCAAATAAACCACAACACATCTTCATCTTAAAGTAATAAGATTCCTTTCCAAATTTCCTTTTACATCCTCATCATTCCTTTTCCCATCAGGTTCACATTCAGTACATTTTCCTACAGTAATTTAATTAATCCTTACGTTTCTACCTACGTTTATACCTCGAACATGTCTCAGTACGAAATAATGACTTTCTTCATACCCTGACGTGTTGTCAAAGAAATGCCGCATATGGTTGGGAAGCATAATTAAAATTTGGCTTTGAATTTCGCGAACATTCTCAAACGCTTGTCGGTTTTTGGTTGTACTTAGAGCTTAGTTTAAAGAACGATGGAAATAATTGTTTTGTTTGAACAGGTTTTAATGTAGATGGTAATGGGTTTGGGTATAAGTATTATTACTATAGTTAGCCTATATTGTCTCACTGCCGTGCAAAGGCGTCCCTAAATTCCTTCAAAAGGACGCAATACATTATCAAATCGGAAAGGGATCGGAACCGTATCAACTCGAGCCGCTCAGTATTCTTTGTATGAAACCCCCTACTGCAACGCACACTAATCGGAATCGTAACGTAATCACCTCGCCTCGGGACAAGCTCACGAACCGCGGTGCGGTGCGTGGTCAACTCGCTTAGGGCTCGTCGTCCCCGCGCTTACGTCTCTCCGTAGCTGCGCTTACGTCTATCCGTACCCGCGCTTACTTCTATCCGTACCCGAGCTTACGCCTTTTCGTCCACCCTTACTGTTGACACAAGTGCTGTCATTCACAGGGCAAATTACAGTCGCGCGCGGCGTCGGCGAGCCGTAAGCGCGGCGTCCCTTAGCCGTAAGCGCGGCGTCGCCTAGCCGTAGCTGAGTTGACGTATCGGAGCTGCTGATCCGCTTGCTTACGTTAGGTTGACGCCTGTTTGACGGCGAGGCGAAAGGCGATACCCTTTCCGATTTGATATGTGTGCTGTGTCCTTTATGGTCACGATTCTGTGCTGCTACTTTCCAATTCTCAAACGTTTTGAAAATAAATATTAAGTTTACTACAAAGACGATTAAACTTGGACAGTATTTTCCGATAGATGAAGAGACTTTAGTAAATAAATGATCATTTCATCATCATTATATTATTATCAGTCAAGAATCCCCTTTTTTTCTGACACATGAACAGTTTAACTTTCTTTCTTTTTCTTTTTTGGTTGACGAAAATACTTTAATCAAGCCTTATCAAAACTCAAAACATAACATTTATTTTTTTGAGTAGTCATGTAAAACTACATGATTCCCTAGTCCTTCCTACTCAAACCTAAATTGTACAAAAGCAAACGAAGTTACCAACAAAATAATTCATTTCAGTACATCCTAAACCAAATCAACGCTAGTTAGTCTTAAAACGCGTTCTGTTTTAAACTCAGCTGTTGGCGACGTCGAGGGCAATTTGTCAAGCTCTTGGGCCACTTCTGATTTTAATTAAATGTCATTTTAGTCCACGTAACGCGAATTAACCCCTCGCCTATGTTTGCCTATATTTTGGCAGAGTATTCCCCTATTGTTGGTGGAGTAATTATTTTTCGGGAATGATCTGTTGATGATTTTAATTATGGTGATTGGTGCTCTAGTTGTGGTCTTGTTTATAACTGAAATAAAATTAATGTGTCGTATCAATTATGCGAAATATAGCAGAAAAAACAATCGTAAAATCAACTCCACAACGTCAATTGTATATCTATGAATGGCTGAGATTATCAAGTTGCTAATTCAACAACAGCACCAAGTCCAACTTCGAACATCTATATTTCATAGCGATTTGATCAATTCATAACTCGCTTTATCATCAGGACACCCTAAAATACAATTACAACAAGTTCCAACACACCCGCAAACCTACTTCATAGATCAAACGGAGCCAAACTTAAGCATTCAAATTAAAAATTCACGAACGGCACGCCCAACAAGATAACTCCTGAGGTCCTGACAGTAAAGTTTTCCAATTAATTCAATGTCAAAATACGTCCAATCGACACGGGCGCCAAAATGCGTGAATTCAAAAATTCCATTTCTAACTATGGAATTTCAGTTATGAAATACGATGCTAGATTTTACGACGTATAAAATTAAATGAATACTTTTTTAAATTTCAAATCGTTCGATACGTCGGTGGGGGCGTTCGTTCATTTGCATAACGTTCCCGTTAAATGCGCATTTGTTCTCTATTTGAATCGATTTGTTTTTTTTTTTTTCGTTGAAATGAAAAATGTGGCGGATGGAATTTTAAATGTCAGTCGGTTTTGTATGTGAAAATTCATGTTTAATTATTATTAAAGTCGCATTATTTCAAATTCAGTTTACGAAACGGTTAGTGCTTTCAGTGAAATTGTTGGCAATAACGAATGTAAACTTCATTTCAACGACAATATGGCAGATAGACTCGTAAAATCGTACGAACATTTTGGTAGCTCAAAAAATTCGATTTAAACTTTAATCACAATTAACTTTTTGCTTCGGTTGCAGTGAGTTTGAATCTATCCTTGTCTAAGTATACCTTTTGATTCTGATGAATACTGTCGAGTGCAGGCCGAGTGATTGATAGGCCAACTACATGCAAATAGGTATTGTTCTTTTACGTTCGTATACGGTTGTTATAGATATAGATGAAGATTTCAACAGTTACTTACCTAGCGCGTTTGAAAATTAATTGAAAAAAATTATGTCTGTGCTGAATGAAGTAACTGGCCTCCTTCAACCCTTCTTTCTTCTTTCTTCTTCTTTATTTATATTAACAAAAAAATTAAGGTTGTTATTAAAAAAAAAAAAAAAAAACTGAATCTTAAAGAGATTTATCTACATCATTTTGTATTCATTCAAAGATATGCAGGTAATAAAAACGACTGCATCGTTGATCGGGTGGTCGCAAGCGCTACTGATGAGCATGAGGTCCTGGGTTCGATTCCCGGGTCGGGCAAACTGATATTGGATATATCCATCAGGAATTTCTCAGTAGCAGCCACGGAGTCTGGATTTGTGCCCGGTTGATGGCAATAGACTGGCCCCTTATTACATGGGACTTCAACATAACTGGTGCAATGTGAGTGTACTATTAGGTACGCCTCTGCCTAGCCCTGTGGGTATTACAGGCGTGACGTTATGCAAGAACGGAGATGAAAGCTAGCTGTGCCCACAGCTAGTTAATTCCAACCTTTCTATCTTCACTACGTTTTACATTCTAAAAGGTTTTCCTCGCATGATGAGATGTCATGATAATCTACTAAGGTCTGGCACGAAAACGAATGGACCTGGGGAAACGCGAACGGATGGACGAAACGGACATGATAAAATTATAAGGGGTCCTTTGAAACAGCGAAATTGCGCAAAGGAAACATGGGAAGTTCTTATTCATGGTACGAATAATATGTGACTATTTTATCGTAACAAGCCCGCAGTGTAAGATATAATGATACTATATCTTTCTATTTCTCTTTATTTGTAACTAGAAATATAAATTTTATTTTTTAATAACATCAATCTAAAAAAAAAAACATAAAAAAGTAGCCCACCGGTATCAGGAACCAAGCTACCGGTAGTCAGGGCTCTAGAGAGAAACCTCTTAACAATACGAGCTGTGACCAGGAGTACCGCTTCCTGAATCAAGCCCTTGATCCAGCTGCCTAACGAGAGCCTCCTTAGGTTATTTTTTCTATTATTATTAAATCTTTTATTTTCAGACAATATGGTCCATACAGTATTGGTACAAACAATTGCTTAAAATTATGTTAGTAAACACGATTTTAATATTACAATAATAAACATTATTATCTTTGTTAAGTTCAGTTCTCTGTGGAGCAGCGGTGGCCCAGTGGTGGAGGCCCCGACTTACGCACAGTAAATCGTGGGTTCGAACCCAGGCAGGCACATTACTTTGTGCAATTTATTATTATACTTATAATCTGTTGTCTCAAGACATCCAGCACTTCACAGGCAAGCTCAAATCCGAATTGCAATAAGTGTAGCGTGTCGATGACTATTCAAATCGAGTCACCCCAAAATTTGGTGACGAGTTTGGCACATAAGTAAGAAGTGTTAATAAATGTAATATGTGTATAGTGTTTATGTGTGTGTTAATATGTGTAGTGTAAGTGTTGTAAAAAAGAAACATCTAAATCGTACTACATTTCAAATCCCTATTAGATATAATTTCTACAAAGTTATTCTAAAAACGTCTTCGAATAGCCTTCCAGTTAAATTCAAAGTTCTAGTCTAGCGGGTCAGGTTTGAATCTTTGAAGCGAGTACACGCTGGGGAGTGGTGGAATATTCCATAGTAAATTGGGTATACCATCCACTGGGGCCTGCAGTTTATAGCAAGCTAACGTTCGGTGAATCTGAGTTATAGATACGTCTTCTAGTAGGTAATGGAAGATTTAATTTGTTTAAAAACTTCTGTGGATGTGTCATTTTGATTACCTACCTGGATCGATCTTCAGGTTAAGCCGGGCTTGCCTGGTTTGGTCGTGGATGGGTGACTATCCAGTACTTATCGAGTTTCCTCCGTGTTTCGGAGAGCACGTTAAGCCGTTGGTCCCAGCTGTCATTTGTAGTTCTTTGACAGTTTTTACAGGTAGTTGGCTCAAAAGTCTGACAGCCAGTCTTACTAAGGGGTACCTATCGTATTACCAGTACTAACTGGGTTTTGGACGCCGTTCTGTCTCAATACTATCGCACCGTGCAACAGCGGGTAAGTAGAGTCACGCGGCTAACAGCTGATATGTCACAGGCTGCGCGCGCGAATTTCATACTGCTTTTATGTTATTGTGATAACATTGAAAGAGTATAAAAAAAATGTTTCATTGGGAAAGTTGTTTGATAACATGAGTACAATCATGTCTTGTGTTTAAGTATCGGTCACTAATTACCAGTCACCCTATATAATTATTAATTTGTCCCCCCTGAAATTATTATACAAAGTTACCAAAGCATCTAAAATTGAAAATCTCCTCCTTTTTTTTTCCTTTAGTTAAAAAGAACCTAAAGCCAGCAAAAAGTGACGTCATAATTAATGACATCTATATAAAACATAATATCTCAATGCTACGTCACGTTGAACGCGTGACGTCATGAGTTATGGGGTGCCCGCTAATTAAAGTTTGCCTAATTAATCAGGCGAGAGAAGTTGGCGCGAATATTTCTTGTTTAACATTCGCTATGAATTCTGTGTCCCTAGTGGACTTTTTAAGCGAGTTAGAAAAAATAATTTGTTTTTTTTTTCAGGTTCTGATTTTAATGATGAAAAATAATAAGATATGATACAATAACTCGCCTCGTTAGTCTAGTGGTCGCAATTGCGACTGCTGAGCTTGAGGTCCTGGGTTCGATTCCCGGGTAAAGTATGATTGAGTTTTTTTCCATAATGCATTTCTCAGAAGCAGCTACGGAGTCCGGATTTGTGCCCGGGGGTGAAAATAGGCTCGCCCCGTATTATATGAGACTTAAAAAACCAATTATCGAAATGTGGGTGTATTAATAGGTACACCTCTGCTTATCCCTCCGGGGATTCCACGCGTGATGTTATGTTATGATTATAGTATTAAGAAATAATGAGATGATGAGATATAGTAAAACATAATACGGCATAGTTTTCATATTGTTCTTGTGTTTTGGGTTTGGACCGTTTTGAAAATGGTTTGTAAATATTTTAAGTCTTGCTTTTACCCGCGGCTTCGGTTAGGAAACATGCTATCAGGGTTAAAAGTACCCATCTAATATACTACATCCTAACCCAGGTAATGGTCTCTCACTGTACCAATTTTTATCTAAATTGTATGGATTTATAATGTTTTGTATTGACGTAAACGTAAGAACTTTATGATAATGTAGTTTAAATAAAATATAATTTTATCATCACAACAACTAAAATTTAATTTTGTAACTAGAGTTAGTTTCTGTTATTTTGAGCGAATAAACGCTAGTCTAGACGGACCTAATTTCATTCCACTAATGCATTTAAACTTGCCTGTACGAACACCGCTTACAAAACACAGCATACACCAAATCTACACTAATATTATAAAGAGGTAACGTGTGTTTGTATGCAGGGGGTAATCTTCGGAACCACTGGATGCCTAAACTTGCCACTTTAGCAGAATCAAAACAGGAAAATAAAGAAATCGGCACAGTCGCAGTTGATATTATGAATTATCACTTTGTGACCATTTTACGAATGCGTGTGAATCGCGAATGAAATAAGTGAATCTGCTTCAGCGGCCATTTTCGCCCCCATGATCCGATATCGAAAATTCTTTCACTAATGGGAAGCTACGTTATCCCTGAGTATCAGGCTATATTTAAAAGTACCCGTGGAATAATTTCTGACCATAAAAAAGCTAGTACACAATAAACAGCGCAGCTAAGTCAAATAAACGTTAACTTTGAAATTTAAACCAAAAATAACAGCGTATAAAATAAAAAGTTAAACAAACTGCAGTAAATCAAATGTAATTTTTATACAGAAAATATAAAGTGTTGAAGTACGGCAAAGTTCCCTATATAAACGTCAGATAGAACATTTCATTGTAACTTTTATGTATCCTCATGAAGTATCGCATAGTTTTATTAAAAACTATTTTGATATATTCTGTCTGTAGCGGCCAGTATATGAAATATTAGTTCCAATATTATTTCGGCGATATAACAGAGTTGAGAGGATATTTTAGTGAGCGAATATGTTGTGAGACGTTATTAAATAGGTACTAGGCTATCATAAATTGTGAGAAGGTTATCTACTATTATATAACTGTACTCGGATACAGTTTTTTTGGAGCTGTTTTGTGAAGCAATTTCCATTTTAATAACATCGTAGCTGTAAATATTGTAACAGTTAGAAACATGGCTTTTTATTAACTATCAAAATTTAAACAGAGTTGCCCCATCTTAACTTAATATTCGAATATTTTTTAGCAAAAAAACGTAAACGTAGCGAAAGCACGAATGTCGTGTATTTAAAGTTAAGCAAATGTTTTTAATTAATCAAAGGAGCGATTTGTCAAATACCCGGGATGTATAAACATTGCTGGCAGCCGCTACATTTTAACGTTCATTCGGGAAAATTCGATGATAAAAGTTAATTTTTATTGTTTCCTCGTCACCAATATTTTGACTACGAAATTTGTTTATTTTGAAACACTGTGAGCGAAGTGTTATTTATTTTTTCATTTCAGCGCAGCAACGTTTACGTTTGTTATTGTGTAAAAGCCAAACTTGCAAAAAATAAACAAGGAAGAGTTTTATTATTTAACTAGGCAGATATGAAAAAGTGAGCCTTTTTCAATCATTAAAATAAAACGCCGTATTGGACTCTTGTTACCACTACCAAGGTAATATATTTACCTACTCGGGTACAAGCTACTCTGCTAAATAATTATCTACTTTCACAATTTTCTTCGGTAATGAAGTACTCTTGTAAATACTAATAGCTCTCTAAAAGCATATTACTCCTCCATCAAACTGAATTATGATTAACGCCATCTCAACTCAAACGGTGTCATTTCTTATTTAAATAATCATGAAATACAGGGCCACACTAAGAAAACTCATTTAAAACTCGCTCCGAACTCACGTCACGCGTCAATTATTCAATCGGAATGTTTGACAGAGCTGTTTATTAATTCAACACATCGCCAGCACATTCTACAGTGGAGGAGCGAAACTTTTTCAATTAACACTCTTAGTTCGATAGCATTAAAATTCCAACATAATTCCGAGCAAAACTTACGTGTTATGTGAAACCGTCGATGAAAAGCGAGTTAATTATATGTACAGAACTAATTATAAAGGTATGCGGTTTGATTAAAACCAAAAAGTTCGTGTGCTATTGATGAAGGAGCTCTTAAAATGAGTTATGTAGGGACGCGATACCTACTTATCAGCATCGAAATTGCGTTATGTACTTCTAAATATAATAGCTTTAACATTGACGGTTCAATAATTCATAGTGTTGATCTTGTTTTCGAAAAGATATTGGTTTTTATGATAAAATTATTAACACTTTTGACCCATTCAATTTCAAGCTGAGTTACAAAGTCTAACAACAAGTGGTAGGTGACAGCCGACCATTCGCTTGCTTGTGCTTTATTGAACAGTACCTGTATTAAAAATGTGATTTTGTAATTTTAGAGTTTTTGGTTTTAATTGTAATCCATTTAAAATTAATCTAGCAACAAATTCCAGTTTTATAAATGCCATTCAGATCTAAAGTCCAAATCACCTCGTACTAATTACCGAAGTAACATTAGTAGCCGCTTCCATCTCCCTTCAGAAAACTTAAGAGAATTGTAATAACTTCACAGGGAAAGAGAAATAAACGTGAATTCGTTAACATAGCACATATCGCAGCAAAAGTTTCCCGTAGACTTGGAATTACATAACGCGTGAAATGCAGGGCCGTAATCGAATTATTATTTTGCGTTGGAATCTAATTTGTAGCGGTAGTATGAATGATTGCACACCGTAATGTGATTGTTGGATGAGTATTTTAGTTGCTGATATTTTGGTTAATGTCTGTGTTGTTGTAACAGTAAGGCAAAACGAATATTTGGATCATTCCCACTAGTTCTACTACACAGTTCTACGGTTCACACGCACAGTTCTAAAAAAATCCCATTAGTCCTAACTAATGGGATTTTTTTCCCACTAGTCTTACGATTCAAGGTGGCACAAAATAGTAGAACTAGTGGGAACAAAAAGTCCCACTAGTTCTACTATTTTATTACACAATTTACGGTAGAACTAATGGGAATATTTGTTCTAACTAGTCCTACGATTCAAGATGGCACAAAATCGTAGAACTAGTGGGAACTAAAAGTCCCACTAGTTCTACTCTTTTATTACACAATTTACGGTAGAACTAATGGGAATTTTTGTTCTCACTAGTCCTACGATTCAAGGTGGCACAAAATCGTAGAACTAGTGGGAACTAAAAGTCCCACTAGTTCTACTGTTCTATCAAACAGTTTATGGTAGAACTAAAGGGAAGTTTTGTTCTCACTACTAGTCCTATGTTTAGAAATGTTCCAGAATAGTAGAATTATAGACTGTAACTTTGATTCCAAGTAGTTTTAAGCAATCAAATGTATTATCCTAAATGGTGGTTCTCGTAATCAAATGTATTGCCATAAATGGTTTTTCTACGCAGTCAAAAGTATATTGTTGTCAATAAAAAGTTATTATTATTTTGGTGTAGTTTATGAGAGACTTTGAAACTACATATTTCTGAGATACTCAATAACCACTTTGAAAGTATTCTAAAAGAAATCCGGAAGCTGAAAATGTTATGTTTTAGGATTGTTCTAGTTTTTTTCTTATTGAAACTATAATCATTTTTATTGTTGTTCATGCACTTTATGGGTAATAAACAATTGCACCATTAAATATTAAATAAGCCAAATATCAAAACAAGTAAAGATAAACCAGAAGTACGACTTCATTTTCACGGGATTCCTTATAGGCTCTATTAGAATATGCGTATCCTTAACCTAAAATAAAATAAACTACACTCGCAGCAAAACAAAAAAAAAACCAATTTAAAATCGCTGTTCAAATTTCAATTTCAGAACGCAACGCGGCTGCTTGTGGCGTGTACACACAGATACAAATGGGTATATACATAAACACACACTTCAAATGCTCGTCTTTGACTGGTCGACCCGTTACACATAATTACGCCGCTCTAGCTTCTAGGCTTGATGAAATACAGCAAATACGGGTCTATTAATCATCCTAGGTTCTCGTTACATTTGCGAGTAAACAGTGTCTAGTAGTCTAATGCTTTTCCGAACTAGGATCGACAGTTTGCACTACGTTTCGGAGTCTGGTTTCTCTTTACACGTACAGGATATTGATTAATTGGTTTGTTGTAGGGTTGGTTCTCGTGTTGCAGTTTTGTTTGAAGTTGGAGTTTTTTTTTTTTGAATACACAACTAATATTGTATTTCTATATCACTATCTATAACTCTGCAGTTGTAAACTAGTAGTCAAACAAATAACAAAACTATACAAATACATAAAATTGAATTATCTGTTTGTAATGCCAAAATAACAGGTTCTTATTGAATTCATAATAAAAGTGTTTACGGTAATAATATAAAATCAAAAAAAAAATCTTTCTGTCCCCCTGTTCGGTCTGTCTGTCAGTTCGTTTGTTCCGGCTAAAGAAAAATCGATTTAAATAGGGAAATGTTTATAATAATTTCATGGAACCTATAAAACTTTATACTGTAGTAAAGTAAAATTATTAGAGAAGTAGTTCTCGAACCTTACTGGTTAATATTTTAATCATAAATTCATAATACAACCATTCCGGCATGACATGTAACATCAAAGATTGGGACGGTGAATCTAATTATTTCTTTGCTAAGAATATAATTAAAACTGATCAATGGGATGTTACATTTTAATTAGAACTCATGTTCAAACCTAATACAAGGTAAAAAACGGTTAAAGAAGATTATATTACGAATAATGGTAATCATGAGTTTATAATAAACGACTGAAACAGACAATTAATCATTTTAATTAAGAATTTCTTGGTCATCACTTTACATTAAGATTTAGTGTAACTAGTCAGGTCTAAGTCACTTAAGAACATAATTCTTATTACATAATCCCATTATCTTTTGCACGCGTCTTCACTCACGAATAATTATCTTACAGTAATGTTTTAAATATAGCCTATGACCAGTGGCGTGCCGTCCATAGAGGCAATTAGGCCTAGCCTACCCTACCAACAACGCTCAATGCATTTATTTTAAGTATGTAATAAAATAATACGAAAGATTAAAAAAACAGTTAAAACACCTGTTAAAATACTTATAGCAACTTGTCGCGCCCGAGTGACGTATCTCACAGTTCGACGGAGCTCGGTACGAACGCCTTAGGCTCGAACTCGCCCAGCCTAATTCCCATTGATAAATTTAGGCACACTGGTATATTCTTCTTGTGTATGAACGGCACACATGGTTGAAATTAGGGGCGTAACTACTGCGACTGTAGCTGGCCACCGCGTGTTGTGATTGGCTGTGTGTAAAGTCAAGATTTAATGAATGAAAAGTATTGAAGACCAGGGTTCCCAATTTTTTGACAATTCCCCGAATTGCGGGCAATTTGAGAAACAGACTTCACACAGACACGATAGTTTCCTTAATGATTACTAGAGACAATTAAAAAAACAGGGTGGTATTGTCGACTTTAAACCTTCCAAAACATTATAAATTGTAAAGAATAGCAAAAGCCCTATAAAAATAATTAAAAACTTCATAATTTTTATTTTTCTCCTCATATTTGGGAAATTTCGCTTTGATTTTTGGGGAGTTAGGAAAATAAGTATCGGCAACCCTGGACTGTATTATCCGCCCAAATTTTTGCTAATCCCTTTTGTAGGAAAACAGGGTATGACAATGATGCAATTTTAATTGGTAGTGTTTTTTTATCGACAAATTAGAAATTACATCTTTCTTAGAGAAGCCATATTGTTTCATGTGACAAGCAATTTACATCCGATCTTGATTGTTTTACTTTTTTATATCTTCTAAGTTATAAGTAATTCGTTTTGAAACGTACAGTAGAGTAAATATTATTTGTTGTGTTTATTATTTGTTTATTTACATAAGAATGGTGTTCTGTTGTGAAGTTTGCGCCGATAATGTGTGTTTGTTAGAAGTTAAAAGCAGTAAGTTTGCGCAATTATCGTTTAATGATAAGATTCAAGTTGTGTCTAAAGGTAGATGTGTGCCCGAATTACGAGAATTAATCCAAAAATATGATAATTCATCTCGTAGTCGTCATTTCAATCCTCAAAATTATGCAACATATAACTGGCTGTGTGGCTGTATACACACAAATAAATTATTTTGTTTTCCGTGCATTTTGTTTAATACTTCCAGTAAGTGGAGTGAGGGATATATTGATTTGCATAATTTTCATTCCTCGGCAAAAAAGCATGACGTATCAGAAAAACATCTAGAGGCTTGCTTAAAGTTAAATACATTTGGTAAATCACGTATTGACACTAGTATTAATAGCCAGTTAAGATTAGATATAGAAAGGCATAATTCTAAAGTAGATAGGAATAGAAATATTTTTCAAAGACTGATCGATGTCGTATGCTTTCTGGGAAAACAAGAATTAGCTTTTCGCGGCCACGATGAATCATTATCATCACTGAATAGAGGTAATTATTTAGAAACAGTAGATTTATTGGCAAAGTATGATGGAGTTTTAGAAACCCACTTACAAAATGCAAGTACCTCATTCACGGGCATGTCGAACAGAACGCAAAATGATTTGATCTCGAGCGTTGCATCTGTGATGACTGATCACGTTAAAGACGAAATTAAACAGTCCGATTATGTTGCTGTCATGGTGGATGAAACACCTGACATAAGCGGCCGAGAACAATTAGTTCTGATTTTAAGATATTTTCATGATTCCGAAGTAGTGGATCGATTTATTAAATACGTAGATGTCAGCGCGGATCGGACCGCTGTAGCTTTAAGTTCTATCATTTTGGAAACTTTAGGAGATTTAGATTGCCATTCTAAATTAATTGCACAAACTTATGACGGGGCAGCAGTTTTATCCTCTCAAATTAACGGCGTGCAGGCTTTGGTGAGGCAAAAATGTCCGCAAGCTATGTATGTTTGGTGTTCCGCACATGTATTAAACTTAGTTTTATCGAAATCTTTTGAACGGGTTCCTGAAACAAAACGCTTTTTTAGTATAATAAAATCAATTGCGTTTTTTTTTCACACTAGTACGAAACGAATGGCGTATTATAACGACTTTGCCGTTATGAAAAAGCTGCCTCGTGTCGCTGAAACAAGGTGGACATATCACTCGCGCACGTTAAATATAATTAATAACGAGCCCACACTCCTCCTTCAGTTGTTTGAAGAAATGAATGAAAATACTCAACACTGGGATGGTGATACACTGTCACAAGTCACTTCATTTTTATTTAACATGAAAGAATTTGAATTTAATTTTTTTTTAAAAACATTCGCGGATATTTTTGCTGAAACTGATATTTTATACGACATCATACAGAAAAAAACTTGTGACATCGCGTATTGTGTTAAAAAGATAAATCAATTCGAGTCATTTTTAGCTCGTTACAGAGACAGGTTCGAGATCAATTATGATGCAACTGCTCTCATAACCGGGCCACCCAAAAGAAAGCGCAATGTCGATGATGTAAAAATACACTATCGGCGAATTTTTACCGAAATAATTGATAATGTACTTAGCGAATTAAGAGATCGTTATCTTAATATTAAAAATTTGAAATTCTTTGAGTTACTTTCTTGTGAGAATTTTAGTAAATATAGTGAACAATTCCCTGAAAAGGAAATCAGAGAGTTCACTAATACTTATCAGGCAAACTTTAATTTTGATAGATTAAAAATGAATTGCGCTGTATTTATAGATCGCCTGAATTTGCGAATTGTAGCATATATAGTATCATTCAAAATTTGTATAAAAATAATTTAGATAAAGTTTTTTCAGAAGTTTTACGTTTGGCGAAGTTTATTGTTACTATCCCAGCAAGCAGCGCATCGGCAGAACGTTCATTTTCGTCCTTAAAACGTATCCACACCTATCTAAGAAACACACAAAGTCAGCAACGACTCACAAATCTATCTTTAATTTCTATAGAAAAAGAATTAATGGTCGACCTACGACGCAAGCCTACTTTTTATGACGAGGTCTTAAAATCATATTTGAAAAAGGATAGGCGCGTAGATTTAATTTATAAATGAGTTGATTTTTTCACTAATTTCAAACCCGTAGTTAACTTATTAAATATATTTATACATGCGAATCACATGAAATAGGGCCTTTATAGGCCGCTTCGGATATCTTGCAAGTGACGTGTTCTGTAATTATCACCCACTCGCTTGTATAAGATATTTGAGGTGGCCGAATCTTTCTTCTGTTTGCATCGCCAGAAAATCGTGTTTTTGAACCTTGAATAATTTGGTGAGTTCTTGTATTTATAACTTTTGTTTTTACAGGATTATTTTCAATGTTTTTTTCTTTCAAAATATTATAAATTAATAAATGTTACTTCTTTGAGGGTCATCATAATATGTAGAGCGTCGCTGTGATGTTGCGCGATTTTTTTTTTTTGTGTCATTATGCCTGGCCTACCCTCTGTGGAGGACCACTGCACGCCACTGCCTATGACAGTCGGGGATAAATGAAGCTTCCCATTAAAGTAGGAATATTCGGAATCGGATCTGTAGTTTCGAAGATTATCCTACATCCAAACTTACAAATATACAGGCTTAACCTCTTTATAATAATTATTATTAAGGTGGAAGCGTCAGGGTAGCCCGCGAAATTAAAATTTTCTTTGTTTTTTGCAATTTGCAGGTCAGTGTCAGGTTGTAAGAAAAATGAGTCGCGCCAGTAACACGTATGTAGTTACAGAATTTTAATCGTTAAAATTATCAATACAACCATCTAAGTTCTTTTAACCCCATTGAATGACTTTTTCATGAAATATTTACAGAATAGGGTACAACCTGAACTGCACATAAACTGTCACTTACGGGATATATTCCGTGATTGTCTTTTAATTTTGAGCTCCCGATATTTCGATGCTGTTGCAAGCGCCATGATCGCGGGTTGACCGCGGGTTGGTTGCGAGTTGGGTTGGTATCGGGAGCTCAAAATTAAAGACAATCTCGAAAGATATCCCGAAAGTGACAGTTTATGTGTAGTTGTAAACCGTGAAAGTTTAAAACAGAAAATGACACTGACCTGCAAATTGCAAAAAACTTAAGAAAGTTTGAATTTCGCAGGCTACCCTGATGCTTCCACCTTAAGAGGGCCCTTCCCGGCGCGTCTATCCTCAACGCGAGCATGGTCGAAAACCTTGTTGTTTCATCCAGAGCCACAGTGGCAATTTTCTTTCAACTCCCCCGTCTTACCCCGCCCCGACCCCGCACAACTCGTCTCCCGCGCACCTCATACCGCCTAACGCGATGACATTGAACGAAAAATAGTGTTCGAAAATTTCTTAAACTTGTTCCAGGAAATACGTGTTTTTGAATAAATCTTACAAGTGCGTGAAATAAATATTTGTCCGCAAGTTTTGGAGGCTTATATTGAATTTGTTTATACTTTTTTTATTTTTTGCAACCATAGAAACCTAGATATAGTGCTAAACATACATATTACTTAAAAAAAAATCAAAGATAGATGTGTAACATCGGCATAATCACGTACGAGCGTTTGTATGAAGAGTATGACGGGTTGGCCGCTCTTAAGTATAGATAATATTAACGACCAAAACAGATAGTTATTCATTACACTTAGTAACATATAACTCATTATAAATTGTATAAGTAGTCAAATCTAAATCAATCAAAAACGTTATAGCTATTAGTAAATAGTCTTATAAAGTAGAAATGTATCTAATTAGAAACATCTCTGAATAAGAGTAAGTACCAGCCAATAGAGACAATGGCACTAATGTAACTAATAGTCAACTAAAAGGGATTTACGCAACGAAGTTATCTTCGACTATCGGGCTAAACATTGATCAAGTTTCAAATTACACACAATCCTAGGAATCGTCGGAGGACGGCGTAAGTGAGAAGAGGATGATAGCATTAAAAGATAAAGATGCTAATTGAAATCTAAATTGTAGAAGGAAAGTTAATGGAAGGACTAAACAAGCGGAGAGTAAAAATGTTGGTAAAGTAACTAAAAATATTGGTAAAAGAATTGAATCGGCAAACAACACTGATGAACATAAATAAAATGCTACAAAGATAACTAATTCAAAACACAAGTATGACAAGGCAGGAGTCAAAAAAAATTGGCAAGGACCAAAGGTTAAATAGAGCATAAATGTCACTGTTCATCATCTACAAGTCCTAAAAGTTGTACGCTGGATAGTTCTACGATACAAACGATATGTCAACAGGCCAACTTACTATTGGAATAAAGCCAATTGTCACAAAAAATGTTTTTTGGACAGCGTACATTTTTGTTCAAAACAACTTCAAGTGCTCTGTTTTTTATGTCAAAACAAACTTCTGTCTGGGTGCATGTGTTATCCACCTTTATATTATTCTGTCCTATCAGTTTTATACTGTTTTTAGTGTTCCGTTGCCAAATGGCAAAAACGGAACCCTTATAGATTCGTCCTGTCCGTCTGTCTGTCTGTCTGACCGTCCATATGTCAGCCGAATTTGGAGACCAGGTGCTCTCTATGAAACGCTACATAAAAGGAAATCAAAAAATAGGGGTGGTCTTCCATAAATGTAACTGAAGGTTTTTGTTTTTTTTTTAAATTAGTTCTAAAAAAATGATAGCGAGGTTAACAGGAGCAAAATTCTGAAAAAAAAAGTGTTTGTAGAACGTAAAAAAAACATTCATACTTTTCATATTTTACAACGAAAATTGGTTTGTATAAGATTTTATATTTAGCTTTTGAGCTATGGTACTTTTTCTTCTTCTTTCGTGAAACTGCAGCATTAACTTTGATTTTGGTTAACACACTATGAACAACAAATTTAGTTTTGATGTTGATTGTAAATTGAACTCTAAATGAGCGCTATAGCTACTGCTATTACATTGTTTGCTGCTATACGGAACCTTTAGTGTGCGAGTCTGACTCGTACTTCGGTGGTTTTTAGGGTTCCGCACCCAAGGGTTAAAATCTGAACAATATTACTAAGACTCCACTGTCCGTCTGGCTGTCTGTCACCAGGCTGTATCTCATGAAGCGTGACAGCTAAACAGTTGAAATTTTCACAGATGATGTATTTCTGTTGCCGCAATAACAAAAAATACTAAAAACAGAACAAAATAAATATTTAAGGGGCTCCCATGCAACAAACGTGTTTTTTTTTAATGTTGGTACGGAACCATTCGCGCGCTGGTCCGACTCGCACTTGGCCAGTTCTTTATAATCTAATTAACTTTGACCAGAACACTGCTACCCCGACGGCGTTGGTGGTGGCTTCGGATAAGTCTTACACATGGAGCATAACATGAAAAAAAAATATTGATTTGAAATTGTTCTATAATACCTTGTGACTAAACTATTAAAAATGCTTGAAACCAAGGACAACATTCAAATAATCCACCTTTATATTGTTCTGTTATTTTGCTTTTGTACCGTCCTTCATAAATATTATTTTACTTGTGACTAAAATATCAAGAAAAAATCAAAAGCAACAACAACATTCAAAACACCTCTATTCTAAACTGTATCAAATTTCCTAACACTAAACTTGCCAACCGTCGAAGCATCGCTCACCGCTTCTCACTTTCAGTTGCAGATAAGGAAATGCCGATTTTCCGCCCTGTATATCTGTTACGACTCTGTACCATTGGCGTTTGTACTGCTACATAGCGGAGGCAGGGAGTGGATTCCCAAATATGAGTCTTTGTTCCAGAATGGGTTCCAATTCTAGAATGGTTTGAAATTTAGAATAGATTCCAGAACACTTCGGCGTTCGCGAATTTCGTTTGAATGTTGGTTATGTTAATCTTTTGGGATGAAGTTTGTAAATTGGGGTCGGGTGAGAGAGAATGGAGATTTTAGTCTTTATGCAAGCTTATTCTGATTTCTGGAGTTGGATTAATTAGTAGTTTTAGATTTTCTAGGCCAATGGTTACCAATCCACCTTCTAAGTAATGTTACCTTTTGAAGACGTTCTGTTTAAACTGGGTTCTTTAAAATTCCTTATTGTTATGATGATTCAGGTCATGCTTGTTCCTCTTTTACACGAAATTCTAGTATAGATTGATTTCAAGGGCAATGATAGCTTTTGCTACAAAGGTTTATTTATGATAAATTGCCACTATCCCTGATTTTTTAGGCTTATTGCATAAATATTGTTAAAACTGTATTGTAAAAAAACGAATAATGTCAGATCAAAGTTTATAGTTATTTCTTCTACAATTTATAGAAAACTTTTATATGTTAGCTGCCTACAAAAAAAAACATACTAAGACATACTAAGTGCGTTCAAGTATCAAAACATACTGGGAATACCGCTCTCGACCGCTGTATTGAATAAAATTCATAATTACTACGTCCGTACTACAACCGTAAAATAGGCCATGACCTAAGTGCTATTGTGTGTTGAAAACACGTATTTTCTCGACTACGACAGACACGTAATATCCTGGTAACCATGTACACAATATTATTCCTAAAGTGCATTTTCAATGTAACAATTCGTCGAATTTGTATGAGTATTCCTGGAATTTAAACTACGGTTTCGATATGACGTCATAACAATTAGTCGTGCTGTTGTATGGTTAGCAACGAAAGTCGATTAGCGATATGACTTTTACGTAAGTATATTATCCTTTTGTGTATGCTGTTTTCATTTAAATCAAATTCTGATGAATTTGAATTAATTGATATTTAAGAGTATTTTTTTTTTGTATTTCTCATCTGCGTTGATTTTTCTTTTAGTAATGTTATGAATTATTTGATTTTTCTCGCTTAGAGGTCGAAACTGTCCCACAGAAACGTTATATCGAAATAAAAAACTATCCTTTGTCCTAACCAAGGTCATGGCTTATACTTGTGTCTATTTTCATCCGAATACGTTTAGCCATTACGGGTTGAAAAGGTTACAAGAGAGACAGTTACTTTCGCATTTTATAAAATATTATTAGTATGGTTATAAGTCCATTGCCATTCTACTTCGCCGCTGACCGTATTCGTGTTCTTTTATTTCAGTCTGTTATAGTTTCTGCTTAATTGATCGATGATGTGTCTACTATTTAGCACCATGTAAACATTATTGGTAATTGTTTCTGTTTCTGGTTTTGAAGAAATAACGACTTTATGATTGACGTTGATACGGTGCAGGTTGCTTTAGTCAAAAAGTAAGTATGAGTATCCTTGACGTCAAAAGTCTCACAATAGTGTTTAAAATTGAATGTACCGTAATTTTAGTGACTCACTCGTAAATAATAGGGTTTGTTTACGACCGTAACCCAATCTATATTCTATAAAACTTAAAACTGTGTGGAAAATTCACTGTTAGCTTTTTTTATTGCTTTCTTTCATCCGTTTGTGAAAAAGAATGAATTAATTTTGCTAAACCTTACTATTGACTACACACTCAAGCTTTATCAATCAGCCCAATGGGGGCTATTGCGTGTGAATTTGCCGCTAGAGGCGCTAGTGTAGCGCGGGGGCACCGAAATGTCAGATGTCATAGATTGTTCGCTCGTTGCGTGCTGTTTTAACACGTATTTTTACAAATATTCACGATTGTGGTCTAGATTGAGCCATTCCTGATTAATTATAACTTGAAGATTTTAAATAGTAACTTAGAATCGTAATTGTCAGTACTTGGAGGTAAAATGATTTTAAAATGTTTCATGCTTGCTAATTGTGGGGAGAACATTGTAAATATATGTAGGTACCTGAAGTTTACACTATGTTGTTATACGTAATAAAATAAACTTTTTATGAAGTTATTGGTCCTTTAAAGTATAAAATAGAATTATTGACAGGACCTTAATCGACAGTAGCGCCATCTGGTGAGCTCAAAAACGATAGCCCTCATTGCGTAACATACAATCATGATCCGAAAATTTTGAATTTGGAAACCGTATGTATTAAAAATTCGTTTCGTACGTAATTAATATTTTTGAATTGAGGCATAAGGCCTGGCCAAAGCGAAGACATGCTGATGTGACGGAATCGACCAATCATATTGGTTGAAATCCACATTGTCTCTCGTCTCTCCTGTGATTGGCTAAATCTTGCACGTCTCATAATCATTGAAACCGCTTTGCCACAAAAAAACATAATTATGAAAGGAAAGGTCACCGCAACGCGACGATACTAACGCGAAAGAAACAAGTGAAACGCGCGATTCGCAATGCTAGCCGCATTACCAGAATTCCTGAACGGGGTGTAATCCATACTCAAGCCTAATCAACTAGGTTCTGCCACGCTTCCGGAATTAAAACAAGGCGGATATTTTATATACGGATGCTGCAGCTATAGTTGGTTCCATTACAGTAAGGATTGAAGGATTACCTCGCTTTAATCTTCTGCCGGTGATCCGCGCCGATGTTATTATACGTGGAGTTTAATACTGAGCCAGGTTTTAATTATATTTTTTTGCAGTTTGTTGTATGATGCATTCAAAGAGATCATTTTCGAGAAGTGTAGTAATTGAGTCCTAATGTTATTTTGATTCGCTGTGATTGCCAAAAAAACAGCTGCCAAAACTTAAGATGGCCCTTCTCGGCACGTCTATCGTCAACGCGAGCATGGTCAAAAAGCTTGTTGTTTCATCCAAAGCCACAGCGGTGATTTTCTTTCAACTCCCCCGTCTTACCCCGCCCCGACCCCGCACAACTAGTCTCCCACGCACTTCATACCGCCTAACGCGATGACATTGAACGAAAAATAGTGTTTGAAAATTTCTTAAACTTGTTCCAGGAAATACGTGTTTTTGAATAAGTCTTACAAGTGTGTGAAATAAATATTTATCATTAAGAATCTGCATTACATGTGTAAGGTTTCTATCGAGATGTTTTCTTTATTTTTACAGTTTATGAGTACATTATGAACGGTTTGGCCGTTCATAATTTCCGTTCAAGTGTCCGCGTTCCGTTCAAGTTTAGGTAAAATTTGTGCAAAACAGAAATTTTTGGAGGCTTATACTGAATTTGTTTCTACTTTTTTTAATTTTTTGCATCCATGGAAACCTAGATATAGTGCATAAAATACCTATTAGTTCAAAAAATTCAAAGATAGATGTGTAACAACGGCATAATCACGTACGAGCGTTTGTATGAATATGACGGGTTGGCCGCTCTTAATTTCCTAAAGTTTCCTTTTTGGTAGTTATGGCAAGATTAGCGAGAAACGTACGGTACATAAGTAGTTAGCTGAATATACTCAATATAACAGCAAATCCATCAAAATATTTCAGGTAATATCAACCTCAGGACTAATAATAATCGATTATATCCTAACAGGAAAACCCAATCACACTTTGATCGACTACCGACCCATATAATTATCCTCAGGAAAAAATAACAAAAAAAAATACTGAAATTCCGCAATTTCTTACATGAATCAATCAAATTGAGTCATAAATATAAAACTCACAAGATCAGACGTAGAGAAAGACCTAATCAAGATATAAGCAGACTTCCAAATCGAATCTTCCGTCAGATATAAAAACCAGCCGGTCTGACTGAATAAAATAAATCTAGTTCCAAAATCGTTTTCCATGCTACCAGTGTCGTCGTAAAATACTGCTGCCCTGCCACTGAAATGCGGTGAAATATTCAAATTGCTGGTTCAATTGAAAACCTCTTTTGCAGCCAGCCAATATATTTAAACTAAAGACTCTATTGCACGACATTAGTAAAAATAGACGACAAAATTCAATCGCAATTTAAAATTAGAGTAGTTCTTCAAAAATTCGAAATACGAAGACACCTTATCTTTGAAAACGCGAAACTAATTTCATTCACTCCTTAAACTAACCGTTCGCTTTTAAATTTGGGAATTCTAATTTAAAATTCATCCTTTACTCGTGGCCGTACGTGGCAAAAGCCGAGCAAAGGCGAAACATGCCGAATTGAAATTCTACTCGAACGTGCCGAACGAGAGTTTGTGTTCGAATTTGAAATGTAATTCGTGTAGGGTATGTGTAACTATTTGCAAACAAAATGTGAAAATTAGTTTCTGGTCAACGCTCTAGAATTCGCTTATGGATTTTCGTCCGTCCGTGAGTGTTGACAGGTTTCGACCCGTTCCGTGTCTGGCGTTATAGGTGACAGGTCGATTTGTGATGCTTACCTGTAACAAGAGAAATAGGACGTTAGATCGGGAGGTAGATGCCAGAATCCGAAAAATGTTATGTCAGATATTTATCGCCAAAGCATTGGATATTTGTCATGATAACGAACTTTTCAGTAGGGCAACCAGATTTATATGTAAACTGTAAAAAAAAAAGATTCCCGGACACAATATAAAAAAAAAAATACGATAAATAAAAACGGGTTAAGTAGACGTTGAAAATAAAAATACGAAACAAAAAAAAAAACACTTAAAGCGCGCTAAGCATTTCAGTTGTTTCATAATCATTTAACCGCCTTTCATGAAAGCAGATGAAATATTTCCAAAAAGGTTACCCGTTTTACAGCATTATCTGACAAATAACTCACCCGCGACTTAATCTGGAGTCTGACAGAGGTCTTTAAAAATATTTTTAATGGCCGCCATTTTGAAGCTTATTCGCAGGTTCGCTCTAACTGATTTCAGGCCCCAACAAGCCTTTAATCTGACGTGAGTTAGAATATAGACCTTTATCTTTGGCCCATGATTTAGGCCCAAAGGTATGTAGGGAAGTGTGGCAGGAATTTAAATTATCTTTACGCACAGTCTTGTGGAAATTGATATGGTTGCGTAAAGATGTATGACATAATATGGGGTCAATGAAGGTCATGGCTTAATTATTTCTGGAGGTAAGGGTTTTACAGGGGTGACAGGTAGACGAATATGTTTTGTCTCTTTTCATCACATAGCCGATGTGGTTTTATCCTGCTTTCCTTCTTTGCGTAGGCTACCGATCAGGGATTTTTTAATAATAGGGTCTATAAGTATGAAATAGCCGTGTTTTTTCGCACATTTTGTTCTGTGTGTAACTTTGACGTGTAGTTATATTTTTTCCTAATTCCATTTTTTATTGGATAAATTGTTAAATTACGTACTTTTTAGAGTTTAAAAACCGTACTAGTAGTGGCTACCTCCCGGTCAACTCCCGGTAGTGTGTCAAAACACATGTTTCCATGTGCTGTCGGTTTCACTACTTCAGGTAGGTATATTTTTGTCATAGATTTTGTTTTGAGAATTTAAGATACACAGTTCAGCGCAGCGTTTTTCACTCTAACTAGAATTTGCAATTGCATCATGATCGTCTCAGACGTTTCCAAGAAAAATAAAAAAAAGTTAGTATGAAAATATCACTCCACGAAATCGTCCATACAAATCGGCAATTTCATACTTTCAACCCCTAATATTTCTAGTATCTTCTTAGTTCAAATGAAAGTTCAAAGAGAAAATATTTTTTTATTTAATTTGGCTTTCTTAGTAATTTTTTGGGAATTAATTTTTCTTCTTTTTCCTATTGCATGATAGATGGCACAAATTTTAAATAATAATATTTTAGTCCCTAAAACCGGCTACGCGAACTCTGCTCGCTCATGCAGTTAAAAAGTAAGTGACTCCTGAACTGAAAATACTAATATTATAAAGAGGTAAAATTTATTTGTAAGTTTGTATGTAGGGGTTATCACTGGATCTACTGAACCGATTTTGATAATTCTTTCACTAATAGGAAGCTACATTATTCCCGAGTGCAATAAGCTATATTTACAACGTGCCCGTGGGATAATTTCTGACCAAAACGCGAGCGAAGCCGCGAGCAATAGCTAGTTTTTATATATTTGTATGTTATAAAAATCCTCACAGGCATGTAGAGCATCACAAACGCATACAATCAACGTTAATGTGTGCATTGAACTCTACAACGTTGCACATGAACGCACAACAATGCTCTACCTCCGTGGAGACGCTCTACCTAGAGAGGTAGAGCACATTATTGACGAATAATTAGTTCAACTAAGATACTAGAGGGTGTAGCTAGTAATTGTATGTTAGGTTACGTGTTCGGAGTTACAAGTCGATTGGAATTATGAATTACAGGGTGAAAGTTTACATAAAGCATGAAATAACAAATCTCTTAGAAAAACGTCTTTTCTAACAGGTGCTGGGATTAGGATCACGAAAATTAATGTTTTATACAGGCTGTTGCTTTAAATCCTGGTCAAATTCTGGTGGTTGGTTATGTTCTTAGTTATTAGTTTGTGCAACAATAGTTTATTGCTAACTGCGGAGGCTTGTCGTTGAATGCCTCACTATACATTTTTGTATTGTTAGCTGTAAGCCACCCAAACACAATAAAATAAAATAAATAAATAAAATACATTCAAGGAGGTATCTATACTAGTGATTCTCGACCCAAATCGATAGTAAAGAGGTTTTTCTTATTTTTTACTGAATCTATAAGCGTAAACCACCCTCTAGTTTCCATACTGTTCATAATTATACTGTGGAGTAAAGGTTTGCGTTTGCGTATGTGACGGCGCGTTTTATTGAGCTAGGAACAGACAGGCTGCGTTCTAATACGGGTGATTAAAACTTACAGATTTCCGTAAAAAAAAAACTACCCTTTTTAGTATCGATTCGGTTTGAGAATCATTAGTATAGATACCTCCTTGAATTTGACCAGGATGCAAAACGACAGCCTGTATTTAGATAGTAGAATATACTTTATTGTCCACCAATTGAAGTAAGGAGGTAAATTAAGAAAAAATCTGGATTTGTAGAACGTTAAAATAACTTTCAACGATAAATGTAGTTTCAATAACATTTGATATTTAGTTGTGAGTTCGTAAAACTGCAGCAGTAACTTTGTTTTTTCATTAAAATACTATGAAAAACCAATTTATTTTTACTGTGAGTGTTAATATGAATGATCGATTTACTATTTAACAATATCTTCTTACCTTTGTATCGATTCTTTTTTACCGATTATTTGTGAATGTGTGCACATTGTAGGCTTTGTAGGTTCCCAGATGCTCGTTAACTTTTTATCTTGTTTTACATTTTTTTGTTTACTTATTAAGCAACGACTTATTGTCGGGCCTACGCTGTCCCCCATACTTAAGTACTAATGCTGTAACATGAAAACATTTTGTAACACCAAATGATTTGAAAAGAGTAACCATGGAATTTCTTGCCGGTTCTTCTCCATAAGAAACGACCAACCCGAAACGTGAACCTTTTTGTCGACGTTTTATAAGTGCCCATCTAGGCCTATATGAAATAAAAATATTTTTATTTTGATTTTGATCGTTAATTTTTTTTTATATTCGATAGTGCTACGGAATCTTTTTTGGGCCAGTTGAACTCGCAGTTGGCCGGTTTTCTTTGTTATTTAGAAACATCACAATCATTATCTCCATACATATCTTTCTAATAAAACAAATAAACAATAAGAAAGTTCTCTACACCGAAAATAAAAGTGAGACTAACCATTCCTCACTTTTATTTTCGAGACACGAGACTAAAAAAAAAACAATCTATACGAGATATTTTCCACGAAATCCCATTGAAATGGTACTCCGATCCGTGTGAAACCGGACAAACAAATCTAAACCTAGCGCCAATGTTTGCACTCTATCCAAATCTGAAAACATTTATTGTTTTGCGATGTAAAAAAGAAATAAAAATAGAATACCAATAGAAAACGCGATAGATCACAGTGGAATAAATAATGCATAGAAACAAAGATGAATGAACTAAATTAAAATAAAACTGGTAAATTAATAACTGTCACTCGGGACGAACTCTTCCAGGTTCAAACAACGCTTGCCGAGATCAATCCGTGGGTGGGTGATCTATCCATTACATACCGAGAGCCCTCCGTGTCTCCATTCTCCGTTATTTGGTATCAGCTGTCGTTCGTAGTTTTTTACAGTCGGTACGAGAATTGGTTAGCCCACAACGAATCGTATAAATCATAATAATATTATTCATGTGGCTTTTATAAACGCTCACTACCATACGGATTAATTTTATAATCGCTGCAAAATTCATGACCGCAGTGTCGATGTTTACCATAAATATGGATGTATAATAATATTAATTCAATAATTCGTTCCATTGCTTTCGAGCAATATTATGTTTAGGTTCTCTGACTTTTTATCTCCCCTAGGTTTAGTCTGCAGCTTTGCCCGCATTAAGATCAGAAAAAATCCCACGGGAACATACTGCTTGGATGAAAGACCTAAGCTAGTTCATGGTGTATGTGTATGCCAAATTTCATGCAAATCCGTTGAACCGGCAACAAAATATGCAGAGGTACTTTGCCATTGAAATATTATTGTAGATACAATACATGCAAATTGATTCTGGGAAATAATATTTTTCAATACTCTGAATTTTACTAGTGAAAAGCCATTTTATTTACTATTTATAGTCGAGACCTAAGCCGGCAATAATCGCAGATAACTTGTTACCGTCACAGTTCATGATATCCTCTTAACATCCAGCCTTCGCAACAAGGAAATGAATTCATGCCCTGAGGTTGTCCCGACTTTGTCTTTGACACTCTAATGCAGTACGTTTTCAGCGTTCTCCATTGCGTAGTTTACAAATAAATTCTAAACTTACGTCATTTATAACCGTTAATGTACGTCGCATCCGTACCCGAATCGTAAGTATTGTGATACAAGTAAATAAATGTCGTGGTACATCCTCGAAGTTGGCAGTCGATCTTTTGTGCGTAGTTGTGCTCTGAAGGGACTGTGCACTTTGTTACAAGATCATCAGCATAATATTAGCCTTTATTGGACACGTGTCGTGTTACTTTAGTTGCACAAACTTCATCATAGTAGATAGTCCACGTGTCTTCTGTACTCGTATATCTGGACAGATTATAAACTAAAGTCAGTTTTATAATCTGTTTGTGTGACTGCGTTGTTCTTGTAAACCACGCAATTGATATTAATGCGGCTGTCGCTAGAATTCAGAAAAGTTATTTCGAAGGTTTAGAGTTTAATCCACTAGTATTTATTTATTTATTTAACACTTCAAGCAAAAAGTACAGAGGCGGAGTTAATGCCATAGGCATTTTCTACCAGCCTTTGGGTGATGCAGAGACAAACAGTGGTAGGTGTACCTATATATAAAACTTGCATAAACATACTATAGCAATTTCGGTGTTTTGCCGAGTCGTAAAAAATGTACAAGGCAAGGGAGGGTCGCAAGTATCAAGACATATACAATTTTTTTTTGTTAATTTCAGGGGTGGCTACTGAACAAATAAATAAGAACCGTATTCTTCATCCCTAATGTTGATTGACACTATGTAAAATTGATAAAGAAAATTCTAAAATTTCTTTGAAGAATTTTATGAGAAATATTGAAAGTCGTCTCTTGACGTGTTTGTTTCCGACAGCGATAATAAAATTATAGGCCCCATATTGTTTATTTTCTGTTGACGTTGAAAAAAATGTAATAAGGAAGCAGTATCTCAAGAGAGCACCTTCAGTGTTACAAAAACATACTGCGGTACGAAGGCACTGAAGACAATCTCTTTTGATAGGTTACAATAAGCAAGCAACAATTTACATGGCGGCTCATCAACAATAGCCAATAACTCCAATTTGGCGTTTATTTTCTGTATCTTCAAGCAAAAGGATCTAATATTAACCTCGGTCAACAGAAACGTCCAAATATAGAAACTACTAACGTTATTACATCGTAACAAAAGACCTTGCCGTTATCATGAACCATATTTAGAGATACGTGGTGAATGCGGGCCACTAATATAGCAAAGTCAGTGTACTGTGAACTCCCGTCTGTAGTAAATTAAACAGGAAACTATTCACTTATTTCCCTCGAGAACCATGTGAGGGCACGAACATCGGACGATTTCAATCTAGGGATCATAAGATTATTCAGTTCAATTCTACTATTTCATACTGAGCTCGCTCGCGTTTGAGTTTTGACCGCCTCGCCTCTATGTGAGCCTGGTACTTTCAACATTGAGTCTGAAATTTCATTGGCTTTAATGAAAAAGCTAGGTGATTTCTGGGTTGTAAGAGGCCTATTTTTTGCACGTGCTTTTAATAGGACGAACTTCGAGTATTGACAATTAAGGACTTTTAAAATGACTAATTGTGATATCCGTATATTTTCTGTTTTAAAATATTTATGGCAGAATTTATGTGATACTGTTACGTTCGCTGTTCTAAGAGAACGTTCTTTTAGATGACGTTCGAGTCTAGAATGTTCACTATGGAACTGTGTAAAGGATCCGAGAATAATCCTAGAATGTTCCACTATTGAGCTGTGAAGAAGGTTCAAGAAAGTTGTGGAACTTTCCTTAACGGTCGGCATAATAAATAGCCGTCGGGTTTGCGGACACAACGAATCAAATCGAAGTGACCTACAAGTAAGTGCAATTTCTAAGTAAATAGTGATCCGTGGTAAATTTTTGATTGAGTAATAAGTGTTTTGTGTTAAATAAAAATATTTGGTGTTGTTTTAATGTATCCAATACCCTTACCCCTACTTGAACTTGTAAATAATAAAAACTTTTTTGCGAAAACTAAAACCGACTTCAAAACACACAAAAAAAATCCATTTTAGTTGTCGACGAATTAAACGACGATACATTGAATGTCATGCTATGAGAATATTTGAGTGAAGAGCACTCTCTCACTTTGTCTACAAACTGGCATTATATCAGCGAAAAATAGATGCTTTTCGGTAAAGAATAATTCAACCCTACAGAAAGAAATACGAAAAGCCCTCAGCTAAATTACACAGTACAGGGACGTGAAAACTTTATAAATCTACATGACAATATACAGTTTACTTACGACTATCAGACAAGGACCGCTTGTTGCGCGTTTACGCCTCATAAAACGTGCACTGCAACGTTGCCTGCATATCCCTCAGACTTGTTAACGTTTGAACGCGTTCAGCGTTGTTTATACTGTCGTAGTAAAACTGTTACAACATCATTTTGTTATTTTTACATGGTTTGAAACCTGTTTAGAGCTGTGATGTTTTGCATGCTTTTTTTTAGCTAAAAGTCAACTTTTGACGAAAACGCAGTCATTGTGACTGTGTTTTCGTTGTAGGCAATAAATAACTTTTATTTTAAGTCAACGAAGATCGTGTTTTTGATAGTTAAAATTGCACTTGACAGATATTTTTGAACTGTCATTTGTAGTTCTGTTCGAAGTTTATGGCAGCTCGGAAGTTAGCTGCGAGTGACGGTCTGCGCAGGTATAACGGTTCAAGCTTCATGTCGGCTCGGAACATCTAACGTAAAGCTGCGCAGAACACAATTTTATGTAACAGCCGAGCGCAGAGGATGCATCGTCTTGATGGTATAATGCGCAGACTGCCACTCGCAGCTAACTTCCGAGCCGCCTTAAAGTTTGAACAAACTAAAAGCTTCTGTAAATGCTACTTTTTATGTATTTCGCAGAAAACTTGGAAACTAGGAATGGAATTGTGACAAGGACATGAATAACTTGACGCACCGTTTAACTCAAACGTTGTGTAACAGACTGTCTGAAAATGTATGTTCAATTTACGGCAGTTCAAAATTTAGATGGAGCCATGAAATTTAAATCTACTCCAACCTGCAACATGATTTCTATTTGACATGAGGGTTTTCTAAAATGATTGTCCTATAAATGTATATCCAAGTCAGGTTTAACTGAGCGGGCAATGGCAGAGCTCTTGCACCGTGCAGTTATTAGCTCAAGCGCCTATACACTGCCTTCTTCATATCAATCGTTGAAGTTCTAAAACCGCTTAAGTCAATGTTTGATATTTGGTTTTTGAGAGAATCGGATGATGCGTTGTTTCAGACAACAGAAACCAACATCTCTATCTCATTTGAAGTAAACATACATTTTAAAATGGTATTGTTCCATTACCTAGGTTTAATCGTGCAGTTTACTCTACTGTGAAGTTGCTATTTTTGACATATGTGGTGTTCCAACTTCAACGACGATTTACAGGGTTAACTAACCCTGTAAATCGTCGTTGAAGATTTTTTTAAATTGAAATTTGGCTGGTCTTTGGATCTGTAGTTTTATATAATTTGACCGTGTTGGTATTGCACTTTTGTTGAAAACAGCTGTTTTTTTTAAAATAACCGATAAGTTAATATACATTTAATTTGTCCAAAACATGAGTATATACTTACACATGGCATGCAAAATGTTACACCAAATTATATATCAGTCATGTTTTGCCTGAACGGCGTACAAATATAGGAGGTAGGCAGTTATATAGCATCAAAGTATTTTTTTTTAATTCATCCGTAACACATAGCAATACATACATAGCAATTAAAAATTCAATTTTGAGGATAAATAATTAAAAGGTACAATGAAATACAATAAAATAGTGTCATAAGCCCACAGCAGTAAATAATACAAATTAGAAAAATTTAATATGAATGTAATTATTAATAAAAAATTAGGATGTTTTATACAAGTCAAATTAAATTAGCGTTTAGAAATTCGTCAGTGCTGTCAAAGACCTTCTCTAACAGAAGGCTTTTTAATCTATTTCTTAATTTTTCTGTTGTAATTCTCTCCAATGTTTTGACAACGGATGGTAGCAGAATCGGCGCCATACAGAATATACTTTTTCGCATTACAGTTTTCCTGGATCTTGGGATACATAACTTACTATTGTAGCGTCTATTTCGAGCTACTTTATCTGACATTAAGGAGAATAGGTGTGGATTTGATTCGACAAACATAATGGTCTCCCGATTAACAATTTCTATGTGGCGCTCAGAATGATGTACTGCATCATATCCGAGAATTTGGCTGCTCTTTTAACACTAACCCTGTATTATAATAGATCTATAAAATATCAACAAAAAAACGACTAAAGTAGGAGTGACTAGACTAAAACACAACAAAAATCACATTTTTGAATCAACACCACACAATTTCACTCCCAATCCACTATAAAGCCCTATCACCGTTCTAATAACGTTAAATTCCCATCTCCTGAAAAAAAGAGAAACCTAACGTAATTTACATCCCATCTCTGTCATCAATCTACAATATATCTCCAGTAATAGTACAATGTAATCTGCCGGGCTGGCCGCCATTATGGTAACATGGCACTGTTTTTATTTTACTAAACAGCGCTTTCATCGCTTGCTAAGCGGAGAAGGGAAGCTAGATTTTTAGCTTTTTTTTGCTTCTGGTTTTATTAGTTAGCTGGTTATCACTATGTGTTATTTTTTAATGAAATTAAATTATAGTGCTCACTGAAATTACTTGTGAAGCTCCTCTTGACTGTTTACATAATAATGTAGCCAACAATATGCCTTTTGTGTATTAAATATTGAACAATTATTTCTAATAGTGCTCGTAACTTTTACAGAATTACAGTTACACTTTTTCTATTCAATCAAATGTGTGTTGCGTATAGGTACGCAACACACATTTACCACGAGTAGACGAGTAGATTTTAATTTTATGATTTAGCTAGCGAGCCGCCCCGGCTTCGCACGGGTATTATGTTATACATATAAACCATCCTCTTGAATAAGTTTATCTATTCAAAAAAACCGCATCAAAATCCGTTGCGCAGTTCTAAAGATCTAAGCATTCATAGGGACAGACAACGGGAAGTGACTTTATTTTGTACTATGTAGCGATAGTAATGGCACACATCTACATACATAAACTCACACAGTTTTCCCTGGGGGTAGGCAGAGACCACACAACATCGTTTATTACTATCCGCACATCACACACACACACATCTATCTCTATTTGCAAATGTCGCAATTTTTTCCCAAACTGAAGTAAGACCAAAATATTTCACGCATTCATTCGACTTGTTTGTCGCATATTGCAAAAGCAATTATTAACTTCGCCGTGACAAAAGAAATGGAAAGATTTTGGGCCCGAAATTTAATTAAAAACACATACCCAGGTATGTATATCATACTTGGTTCGGGATGTCGCTACGGAATGAACAATTAAACCTACCCGAGTTTTATCGGAATATCGATACAACATTTGGTGGATCGCCGATGAAAGTAAAGTATATTAAAACTTAGTTTGAAATGAATAAGAATAAGAAATTTTATTTGCCCAAACATGTAAAATAATACATGCATGCAAGATCTTAAATAAGAGTGGCTCACGATATGCCTGCCATTTCTCATGGCGTGCAAATATTTTAGGTACAATTATTATTATTGATTCAATCATTTTAAAATTTACACTTATGCATACATCGGTCACAGTTGAACAAATTTCTTATATTCATTAATTTACATTATCCAACATACAATAAGTATTTAATTATACTTATAACATTTATAATATGCCATATTCAATTAATAATCCGGGTTACAATAGTCCTCTTTTCAAAAGGTCGTTAAAGAAACGTTGTTATTTTTACAACCCCAAAAAAGGTCTAAATTATCTCAATTAATTCAAAACAAAAATCACATCGTTTTCAATAACTTATTATGTAAAACAAGAACGAGATCGACTGGGCTGTGGAGATCAGATAGGCAGTCGCTGCATGTAACATACTGGTATTCAGCTGTCAGTGGCGGTCAGACTGTAAGCCGACCCCAAAAAAGTTGGGAAAAGGCTAGACTAGGTACAATAAGAGCGTATCCGACAAAATTAATTTTAAAAAATTACTATTTTTTTAAAATTAAAACGTATTTTTTTCTACTATGATTCAGAATACATACTTAAATTTATTACTAAGAACAAAATGTCTTTACTTCGCCATTATTTTCTTGTACACACGGCTACACATCAAGCTATAAATTTCCAGTTTATGATGATCTCGCGTTGTATAGGATTTCCTTACAATGCGAGGTCAGCTTATACTGGAAATGTATAGCTTGATGTGTAGCCGTGTGTACCATTTTCATGACCATCTGGTTGGTCCTTTCCATTTACTTACTAGTTGGACATTACCTAACAATGTAATCGTTTGGGTCGCTGTACCATCTACCATTAGGTGATGGTGCTACGCCATTTTTATTTCACTCAACAATAAAGTTTGATGTCATTACATTTTGATGGCGTACTAAACAGTGGCGCTAGATTTAAAATTTGTTTATCAGGTTTCACACGAGTGAACTGCTTGTAACTTTCTTACTTTGTAAGGTTTATGACTGGGTAAAATAAACTGTAGGAAAACATTTTGTCGCTGTAACTGATCCTGGGAAGAATAACTTGAGGTAAGACGTTTTTTCTAAAGAACGAATCAAACCTCCATACTGGGGGCCTAAAATGGAAGCTTTATGAGAATCATAATATGAATCACGTCAATTTTTTTTTAATTCTTAAAATGGTCTATAAGAGTATGACGAAAAAGTCAATTTTAAGAGTTTTAAATTTTTAACGTGATTCGTATTATGATTCTGATAAAGCTGTCATTTTACGCCCCCTGTATACTTCTTTACTGAAGATTTTGTACAAACATGTTATTTAGGGCGATATTACACCAATAAAATTGAAGGCGATAAGCTCATTTAATCAGTGTAAGATGTGTATGATGTACTACCTATCATGCACCGATGGTGCAAGGAAGTTAATTACTATGGAATTTAGATGGGCTGGCTCGCAGTTTCATTTGTGAAATTCGCTCGCAGTTAGGTTACCAATACCGTCGCGGACAACGGCGAGATCGGATCTAGGTGTTCCCTTGTTATATATTATGTCCCTAATTATACATTTAGATTAAAACCTATGGCTATACTTATATTATTATTAAAATTAAGCTTGCATTACTTTTTTTTAGCGTGTCGATGGCAATCTCAATGGTGGCCTAGAATTGAACTGAATTCAATTGAATGTTTTATTAGTTTGGCGCTTTCGGTAGCGTCCATCAGTTCCTGTAGTGAACAAACAACAGGACACGCAGGAGGATATTAAGTGCCCCATTGTTTGTGGAACAGCACCATATTTGCACTCCAGAGCAGAGTCATTAATGAAACTCCACCTGAGCAAGTTAAAGATTTTTTTTTCGTTACTTTGTTTTGCCTACAAATACCAATCGGCGAGATAAGAATAGGTAAACACTAATTAGTGAGCAAGTTATAAACGACAAAAACCTTTTTAATAACATTGTTGTAAACACGACGTAGTCTATGAAAACAACACAACCCCATTTACATGAATAAATAATTACAAAATAATACCCAGCTACTCCGGGTCGCTCATCATAAATACACGAACTCCTAAATATGTAAGCATGAACTGTAAATCATTGTCAACATTCTCTATCTGAGGGAGGGCGAAAGAAAGCCGTGTTTTTGGCCAAAGAGTTCGCTATTGTCAAAAAGTTGGATTTATGAGTTGGGTCATCTTTTCCTCTTGCGAAGTTGGGAGATGCTTTGTATTATTAGTGTACTTTTCAAGTACTGTTTGCATTCCCCAAAAATGAATGCATAATGAGGGTGAATTCTGAAAGTTGCTATTTTAAACAGCGATATTTCGATCGATATTTTATAATTTAATTCAGTAATATTGATAACTAGGTGTAGCCCGCGGCTTCGCTCGCGTTTTAATCAGAAATTATCTCACGGGCACGTTGTAAATATAGCCTATGGCACTCCGGGATAATGTAGCTTCCTATTAGTGAAAGAATTGTCAAAATTGGTTCTGTAGATCCAGAAATTACCCCCTACAAGCTCACAAACTCACAAATTTTACCTCTATAAAGTATTAGTACAGATTATTTATATTCAAACGACTGATTTGACAGCTACTTGGACCGTTGCTAACTTTCAGAATGCAAAGAGCATTTGACTACGTGTGAAATTGAGTATTACAAAAATCGAATGATGATTTTGAAGATCAACACAAACGATAGACGCATACACAAACAGGTCGATGTAAGTCTTCAGCTTAACAAAATTATTCACAAATATAAAAACACATCAACTCTATAAGCCAGGTTATACATATATATATAGCTGGACATTACACACAGCGCCATCTAGGTGCCACACTAAGCAACGAGGCTTGTGTCGTGGACACCAGATAGTTGATACTACTACATAGATACTTTTTTTTGTTTGTAAATACATACTTATTATACATATAAACATTCATGACTCAGAAACAAATGTCCGTGCTCCTACCGGGATTCGAACCCGGGACCCTAAGAACGTAAGGCAGCCTCACAACCGCTGCGCCATTCGGGTCGTCAATTCAAATGGGCTGCAGCAAACATTTTATAGTCAAGATCAAAAATTTAATGCTGAAGCGAACTTGTTAAGCTGAGCAAGCGGTTGTGGCAAAGAATGAATATTTTATGACCATGTCGTATCTTCTAAAAATATGAAATAAATTCGCTGAAAGGGTTGCAGTCTCCTTTGAGAGGTTGCGTCGTCTGAGCACGTTTTTAAGGAATAGTAGTACTTAGTTTTGGTACTTACTTTTCTTAAAACTGAATAGATAGAGATAATACAGGGTGCAACAAGACTCTTCACGAAGCCGTCAACCAAGCATTATGTACATCAAACTAAGTAACTTTATGCAAAAATTATCGCTGGGAAACGATAATTTTCTTTTGGGGTGATAAAGCGCGTTTTACGGTAGGACTCAATGAAACGGACTAAAAACATTGTGCCAATGGATGGATTGAATAGTATGGGGGTCGCAGAGGTGTATAAAGTAAAAATCATACATTAAAAACATGTATTAAAAAAAAAACTGGTGAAAAAGTTGGAACCTTGACCCCCAATATAGGTATGGTCCTAGAACAAAAAAAATACTGCAATTTTGAGGAGAACAAGTGCATTTTGGCTTCGTTAAGGGTCTTGTTACACCCTTTATAGGGTTTATTGGAAGCTGCGGCGAAGGAAAACAGCGTGAGAAGACGCGAAGCGGCATATATCGTAGAACCAAAAACTTGAAGACAACTTGCACGGAGCCCACGTGGTGGTTTATAGTCCCCTTTCTTATAGATAGGAGGGCAGAATCCTAGCAGTGGACACGTTAGAGGCTCAGGCTGATTGGGTTATATTATCCATAGTGAAGAGACTGTGGTGTGTATGTGTGTTTGTGAGACCATAATACCAAGGGATATCGTATTACCCAGTTAGTACTGGGTAATAAGATACCCCTTAGCAACTACCAACAGTCGCTCCATGTAAAATACTGATATTCAGCTGCAGCTGGACTGGAAGCCGACCGCAACATAGTTTATTTATTTAATTACGGTTCACCAATATCTAACATCTGTTGTTACATATATTATACAGATAGGAACATATAAGTAATTGTTTCTTAAATCTAACTGCTCAACCAATTACTGGCAAACACTACATGCAAAATGCTCTTTGATTATGATACATTTAATTTTAAAGACTTATTGTACTTAAATTCTAGATAATTATATTAAATACTAATACTGATTACGACTGACAAACGCGGTATTTTTGATTTTTTGTATCATAATGCTGTCCTATTTAGACAGCATTATGATACAAAAAATAAAAAATAAATTCAATTTTGTTAACATAAAATTGAGATACATAATTAAAAAAAAATATATAAGTATATATAAAAATAGATACATATACTAATACACTTAAATACAGATACAATTAAATAAACTAAGTAATATATATTGTAATACACACAAATAGTTCAAAACACGAGAAACCTTTTATCAATTAAGTCTGATTTCAAATAGTACTTCCGAACTGTCCTTTTGACAGCCATTTTGCTTTCAGCTTTTTAACGCCAAGGTGGAGGAAGTCTGAGTGGACGTCAACCAGGTAGCTGTGTTCGTTTATGACTTGGAAAAAGGCGAGTCAGATGGTGAATTAGACGATACTCCATTAACGATCCAAAGATCATACATTTACGAACACACAGTTTTTCACGATATTGTGTCATTTTCCTCAATTAATCTACGGAACTTATACAAGAAGAAAGTTGATGATATATCTTTCTTTTTTCCGCTTTGGGTCAATGCACGCAAAGCAAGGAAAATGTTAAGCTGAAAACATCGCTCGGCCTTCGTTTTGCTTTATTTCATAAATTTAACACAAAAGTATCTTATATGCTTAGTCCAATAAACGTAGACTAGTATTAATGACTACTTCAAGTTGTAATGAAGTACATATCGGACAACCCTTAATTATCAGCATCATTTAAGCCGAAAGACGTCCACTGCTAGACATAGGCCTCCCCCAAGAATCGCCACATTGACCGGTCTCATGCGTCTCGCATCTAGTGGGAGGCCTTCCAACGCTACGTCTTCCTGTTCGCGGTAGCCACTCCAGAACTTTTCGGCCCCATTGACCCCTCGGACAACCCATAATCACCAAAAACTTTAAACATCCTTCACACAGTCCATCCATCTTTTTTTGATCTTCCTCTACTCTTACAGCCATCTACATTCATACTCATGTGTTATCTAGTGTATGCAAGAGAATTAGCCAGCATGCAGTCGTTTAAAGTAAGTAGCAAAAGATGAATCATTTGCTTAGCAAAACGGTTTTTGCAGCTGTTCGACAGCAGTAGAAGTTTATGACCGACGGAAATATTCGAATTCACCCTTTTGAATTCAATTCAATTTCGGAATAGAACACCGTACATCTTTCATCAAAAACTGCGGCAACCCAGACACACAAAAAAGGCAACAGAAAACATTCAAATCAATTCCACAGTACTTTTATAAGACAAACACCAGTTAAAAGTAAACAAGGAAATCGTTACCGAGATGGGAATAAAAATCAATCAAAAACTGTCCAAGCGAATGTGGGGACGTGCCGCGGGCAGATCGCAGCGATTTGAAAGCTCTGTTCAAATTGAAACTGACTGGACTGGACAGAAGGATCGTTTGAATGCATGAATCTATCAGACATTTCTTTTGGATGAAACCTTTGCTTGGAGAGAATTACAAAGGGGAAATCAGGAACAAAAAGAGTGAGTTTGAGTGTTTTATTTTCTATACTTGGATATGACTTTCAAAATTCGTACTAAATCTGCCTCGTTGGTCTAGCGGTTGCAAGCGCGACAGCATGAGGTCCTGGGTTCGTTATTGGTTTTTTTTTCAGGAATTTCTCAGTTGCAGCCACGGAGTCTAGATTTGTGTGGTTGATAGCAATAAGTTTGCCCTCAATTACATGACACGAAACCATAACTAGCGACATGTGGATGTACTATTAGGTACACTTCTGCCTAAACCCTCGGGGATAACAAGCGTGATGTTATGATAAGTAAAATGAAAATGTTTGGAAAATAATAAATGATAGCGTGACGGTGGACACGAGGGACTGGAAGAAAAAAACCTTTTGCGGCGATCCCCATTACCATGAAAAAGGACAGGGAGGAAGATAATTATTTCCTACTAAAATGAAGTCATCTCTTGGCTCATGATGTAAAAGAAAGAAAGAAAGCAGCTTAACATTTTGCACAGACTATAAACGCGCAATAATAAAACACAACCTTATAAAATACAAAAAGAACATCAAACCTAAAAAACATAAAATAAAATCTAATATTTCCTTCGCAGAGAATACTATTCTCCTTATATTCTTATTCTATTAGTAAGAAAAGAAAGAAAGAAAAAATATTTATTATTTGTTTTATTTATTTATTTATTTGTGTAGCATCGTTCAAATTCACGTAGCTTTTATCCTAAGATACTCTCTTATCACTTTCATAAGATATAAGACCTCTACTAACGGACAACTTACTAGTGCCAAGTCAGTGCCAGACGCATTAAAATAATATGTAATTTTGGTTATAAGTTCCCCTGGCGTGTGACAGCCAGCTGCCAGACCCTTTGTGTTTAATTAATGCCTATGAGCCATTCCCTTCCAAAGGAAACTCAGAAATATTACTCATCATTTTCCATAATAAATCGTCATACGCAACATTGGCTATTTCTGGTTTTCGCCTCGTTGATCGGCTGACGCGTGAACAAAACCATTTAATTGGATGACCATCGTAAATATCCTAGGACAATCTGGGTACTATAGGCTACCCGGTAGTTAAGGATTTATACCAATCGGATAAGATGTTTTTATGTGTGTTCCATTACAAAGCATCCAATAAAGTCCGCCCTAGACCTTCCGGAATACATCGCTGTATCAGGACCATTTGGAAACCGAAAGATATATTGGACAGGTTTTTTCTTGCGATTTATCTCAGGATATCGCGTTCATGTAATTAGAATGATAAACTATTGTATAAGGAAGTAGCGACCCGCCTCTGCTTTTTACGAGGTTTTTTACGACTTGGCAAGACATTGAGATTTCTGTTTTAAATAACTTCCGAAATTAAGTGTCTAATGATGATTCTCAAAATCTTTTATTGTTAGTTTAGAAGAACAACGCTGTCACACGGCAAAAATACTATAATTAAAAAATGGACGGATGAAACTGCTTTTTAGGGTTCGGGCCTGTGGACGGTGAGCTATGGGCTAGCTCGCCGCCCGTCCGTCTTATGACGACAGGCCGTGTCGACCGACGGCGCGCGAGTGTTCCACGCGCGCCTCAGAGAGATGTCAGCAATAGGAAGGGGTCCGCAAGGGCCGATGCCTGCCGGGACTGTTCGAAAGAGATACCGTTGCCCGGAACACAAAGGGTGATGAAGGAACATGGATGGGTTTTAGTCAGTAAAAGTCTGACACTCCCTCCTGCTCCGCCCAGAGCGGGAGGAGTTATTTGATGAATTCCGATACGAAAAAAAAAAAAAAACGAAAAAAAGGAAAAAACGGAACCCCATTACTAAGACTCCACTGTCCGGTCTGTCTGTCTGTCAGTCTCATGAACAGAAGCAATTTTCACAGATTATGTATTTCTGTTGCCGCTTTAACAACAAATACTAAAAACTGAATTTAAAATTAAATTTAAGGGGGATACTTGACCCATATAAAAAAACGCGTTTTTTTTTTAGGTAATTGTACGGAACCCCTCGTGCGCAAGTCCGACTCGCACTTGGCCGGTTTTTACATGTTGGGTAACATGTAAAAATCCTTTTATCCAATTTTACAGAGAATTTTACAGAGATTACTGGAACAGATATTATGTTGCCTAACATATCTGTTCCAGTAATCTCTACAAAACAAGAACCTTGTAAAGAATTGCTCAATTACCCCTAACACACCTTTGCAATGTGTGGTCGGCTAGGAAATTAATTTACTTTTACCTTTTTTGAGTTTAAACAAGATAATTTACTGGTTCATTTAGAATTTATCGTGTTTGGACCGGGAGGGTCGTTAAAATGTTGCCAATTTATTTTAGTGGGAGACGGCTACTCATTTAAATTAGGAGAAAAATTGGAGCCGTATTCTTTCCTCCAGATTTTAATAGGATTTTAAGCTAGCTAGTGAATAATGAGTGCACGTTTGTTCATTACGTAGATGGGGTGAGGAGTGTTTGCAGATACCCAAAATATGCCTTTAATTAACTAGTACTCACAAGGTTTTTTTTGAAAATTACCAGTTACCTCTCATTGATGCATTGTTTGCTTGGACACTGTCTTTTTCTAGAAGCAGTAGTATTCTGATAAAAAATATGAGCAATATCACATTAAAAACATCAATCAATAAATATCTTAAATTCAGGATAGCCATCACTCATCCTAAACGACTGAATGTTCAAGCTTGTTACTGGAGTTATTTTTATAATGAAGTTAAGCACTAAGAAAGGAGTTTTGATAATTCATTTACTAAAAGGTTTAATTAGGAGATGAGAGCTTGTTTCATAATTTTTTCCCATGAGAAATGGGAAAGAAAAACTGTGAGCCTGGGTTTGTTGCTTTATACCGCCATAGTAACCCTACTATGGCGTTCTAAAGCAGGAGTAATTCCAGTGTCGGAAAGAGATGGCGCTACATCACTTGTACAGCTCTGTCTCATTCCCTCACTGGAATTACTCCTGCTTTAAGACGTCATAGTAACCCAGAAAAAAATAAACATCTTAGATAAGAAATCTAGTCTCAGAACAGCTTCTTTTTCAAGCACACCATTCAAATACTTCTTGTTTACAGTCATAAATCGCCAACAAGCAGTCACTTACCCGGATTAGTATACATAAAACTGTTTGCAGGAACTCCATAAAATAGTACGAGGCCATATAACGGTCACAAAAGGGAGTTACAGTGATGATAAATCCACTCGCACAATATAAATAAGTTGTGTTAATAATATTAGTAAGGCTGTATTATTTCATGTTTATCTGGACAAGGATTATATTATTTTTTATCGTCATAACTGGGCTATAAGAATATTCTTGGTCTTGTTTCAAAGCAAAAGACTGTCGTTACGCATATGCTACATAAAATCACGTCTTTTTAGCCTTTGCAGAACGCCACCTTCTCCGATCCTTATAAACTCCTTTAACATCGTCCACATTCATAACGTGACCATAGACGGACGCCGCCGCCGGTTTCAAGAACTACGCGCCGGATCAAGTAATACCAATCTGCGTTGTACATAGATATATTTGCATAGACCAGGCAAGACTCAAATTTGGTTTCTACATTAATAGAAAGAAAAAGTATTTATTTGACTCACACAGGACAAACAGTAAAACATAAATAATAAAAAAGAAAAGAAAAAAAAAAATAAGAAGAAAAAAAATATAAATAATAATACCAGCCTATTACTGTCCCACTGCTGAGCAAAGGTCTCTTCTCAATAGAGAATAAGGCACGAGCATTAATCACCACGCTTGCTCAAGACGGGTTGGCGATTTCAGACTTTTATAAGTCCAGCTTTCCTCACGATGTTTTCCTTCACCGATGTCTGTGATGTCCAAGATAAACTTAGAAAGTACATATGAATTGATAAACTCTCATTGGCACGTGCCCGGATTTGATCCCACAATCTCATGCACGAGATGAAAAAACAAAACATGTTTATTAAAACATAATAGTAAACAAATAGAAGTACCACTAAAATCGTTAAAGAATACTAACACACAACTAATATCGGCAGCATATTAAGCACCAAACATAAACACAACAACTACCAACACGAAAATCAAATTAAAAAGCGTCATTAATAAAATACATCCAATCTGCCCCATTAGGGGTGAACCGGATAAAAATGTAGGTACAGCGAGCGTCATTTTATTCGCCCACACATTTCTATACGCTTGTTGACTAGGGTGGCAGTTAATTCGAGCTTACGTCAGCATGCTGGCCGAGGATAATGGCCGTCACAAATGTTTTTTTTTTACTTTTTTTATTCACGCACTGGTTTATTCTGTATTTATTGTACAAAAACATCGCGAAAAAATAGCAGATAGTGGTGTTGGGTGGGGTGAAGTTCTGGCTGTGAGAAATTGTAATGCTGTCTGTACTTATTTTAAGGTGAAATTTGCCTTTGTAGGCCAGAGCGTAAGCTATTCAGATTCTTCAACATAAAGATCTTTGACTTCATTATTTCCTCTGAGACCTTAATTTTGTCATAATAACAACTGTTAATTCTTTAGGATGATAGAGCTGATACGGTATGGTGATTTCAAAATGTTGTCATAGTGCAACCCATTACTAAAAGTCCAAAAAAGTAATCCTAGTGAGAAAGAAGCACGATGCTTCGAAATCCATTGAATTATATACGTACGTAAAAACAAAAAACACAAGTTCGACAAACAATAAAATAAGATTCAACACTTCTACAAAACCAAACCTAATATAATCTGCCTAAAAAAATCCTCTACACGAGCACTAAATATTCACAAAAATAACAGTCCAATGAATGATTTCAACGATCGAGTTCAAACAGGATTGTTTTCAGGAAAATTGTTTTTTTCCAAACTGAATGTGATAAAAGAGATAATCCCCCACAAATCTTTGCGGGTCAAAGTGGTCTTTATCTGTATCGATGGGGTTGAAACGGGGTGTAAAGGGGTGAAGAGGGGTCAAACCTCCATCTGTATATTCACACCCACAAAAAACGGTTGTAGCTCGCTAAATGAAAAAAAATAAAAAGAGGTTGTAATAAATGTTTTTGGACGGAGCTTATTTTAAACGCTGGTTACTTTTATGAGTGTTATTTTTTAGACTATAAGTTCGATATTTTGCTTGGATTTAAACAGGAAAGTGGGTTAATATTATACAATATAAAATCTCATTTATATTTCATTCTCTCATAGAATATTATTAATCACCATGGACCTTAGCGGCCGGTTTTCACTAAACACTAGGTGACACATAAATCGTTCTCCTAAGTTGGTAGCGGCTAAATATAATAAAATTTAAATGTAATTAAATGCATATTACTGCATTTCAATGCTCAGCTCAGTGCTGACGGTAAAAATTCCACAAAATAGTAATAATTATATAGACGTACACACGAAGACCAATCAAGCTACACAAAACTAGTTTATGCGCATCTCTCATTGTACGGGAAATATATACAAACCGAGGTCATGTTATACTGGAAGTGGTTTTGATAGAGTACGGACATTAATAATTATTTAAAACAAAAAAAATAATAATCCTTTGTTCCTTATGCAGGACTTAATAATACAGTAGAAAAGAAGAATATTATCAAAAGAGAAACTGAGTAATAAAACTAGTCAACTGGTAATAGGAAAGAGAACTGAGCAGGATTGTACATTCGATAGGGTAAGTGCGGGCAAACCGTGTAATATTGCAGTTGATTATCTAAGATAAAATAATAATCGTGATTAGTCTGTTTCAAAGATTTTTTTGCCTGCTGAAGGAAGTCAGCGAAATATGTAAATCCTTTTTATTTTTATGACCATCATGTACCTTAAGTCACGCAAATAAAGAACTTTGAAAAAAAAAAGAACCTTTATGTAAGTTTGAACAGCTATTGTAAGAGGCTTATAAGTAATTGATGATTTCCTCATTCGGATGAGTAACATGTGCGTAGATGAATTAATTCGATTAATGATGCCAGAAATGGCCTTGTATATTTAAATAATTAACTTGTAAACTACTTAACATTATAGGCAACTAATAAAACCAGCGTCGAGCACTAGCTGTCGGCATTTTGCTGAACTGGGCCTATTTGTTATTTGGTTATTTATGGCCTTCACAAAATATATAGACGAAGAATTCAATTTAATAAATGCCCGTTTGTAATTATTTGGTTCAGAATCATTTATTAGGATGCCAATAAAAACTTCTGGCGTGAATGCAAAATTGTTCGCCAATTGAACTTCGAAAAACTTAATTTTCGACAAGTCGCATTGCCGCGAGTGGTACCTAGATGTTCCAAATGTTCCAATTTGGTTAAGTCCACTCGAATCGATGGAGTTAGTTACCTACATATATATTGTTATTTTATTTAATTCGAACGCCTTTTTTGACGACTAAATTAGTATCTGAGTGTTTGTTTTATTTCTATTTTGTTACATTTTCGTAGTGTTCAAAATTTTACAAAAACATATTATTTATATCGTACTTGGACAATTATATCAGAAGGTACTTTAAACATCATGTTTATTGATGGAATCGTTTCTCTTACCCTAACAGGGATTTAAAGATTACCATGAAATAACTTTGAGCCGAAAATCGAAAATCTGCCAAGTTTTTAAGCTTAATTAAATCACCGGAAATTTAATCGTAACACCGAACCCAATCATGTTATAGGCAAAAATATTTAGGGGATTTCAAAAAAATCTTCCATCGTGAAATTGAATATTCATTCAGGTAGGGATAATTTTTTGTAGGTAAATTAACAGCGAGTTCTTTTTTTAAACATTTTTTAGCAAAATATTGAAAAAAAGGAGGAAAAATATAGAAGATTGCTTACATAATTCATTAGATAAAAACGAACTGAAATGAATCAGAGTACCTAATAATACTTAAAATCATGAATTTATCGTTTGAAAACATTTTCAACAGATGCTCAGAATTTAATAGACAACCAAGAACTTTGGCAAAGTAATACTTTATCAGCGATAAAAGGTGGAAAAAAACAAAAATGTGTTCCATTGATAGATAAATAGATTCATTTATTTGCCTGAAATATGGAATTTTACAGATATTATAACATTACACAATAGATCTTCATATTCCGCCTACAAAATTCGGCACGCAAATTCTGCGACAGTAACAATGATTGTGCGTCAAATTCGTAAAGAGAGACCTAAGTCCTCCTATACATACACTTACAACGCTGCCGGCGTACTCTACTGTTTTAGTTTGACCGGGTATTCATAAGTAAATTCGGTCTGGCCAGTCATATAAGGGCACACTCAAGGAAATAATAGCTTAAAACGGTCGCGTAAAGTGTGTATGTAATGTCCATGTATTTTTTTTTATTTTTTATTATTATGTGTGTATGTAATGTCAATGTATTTTATCGAACTAATATACTAACTAGTCTACTAGTATAATTTTGCCGTTCCAAGAACTGCTATAATACATCCAAAACAGACCAGAGTTACTCCCAAGCGTGATGATTATTGTAGCACTAGCTTATGCCCGCGGCTGCGCCCGCGTGGTGTTCTGTAATGGTCCCACCTGATCATGCTAGTGTATGTTTGTGAATGTTGTGTGTGGATTTATATCTGAAAAATAAAGATTTCATTTCATTTCATTAATTTTCATGAAATAGGGGTGACCCAGCGTAAAGTTTGCATAAATAAGTCATGTAGGCAAACCTTCGATTACTAATTAATAAACCTTTTTATTGCGTCCAATTATAGTTTTAATTACGCCTCCGTCTCATTAAGCAAATAATTTCGATTATCACTTACTGTATCAAACAATATTTTAACACAAATTCGAAGATGGTCCCTAATTCAATCAATACCAGTTGTCGCATGACTTCCACTGAAACCTAAATTAATATGTCTTTAGAAATCTCCTATAATCTGTCTAACACGATCGTTTCACACTTAATTGAAAAACTTTAGACAGCCTAAAACTGAAAAAGAACTTTAAAGCGTACTCGTTGAATCACAAAATTGTTTTTGTTGGTTATCGCTCGAATTCTTCCAATTGTGTTGAAGCTTAATTTGCGTATTTTATACCCTACGTCGTAATTGTTCTAATATATTAAGGATAAGTGCTTTAGGGTTCTGTGTGTGGTATAAAGGATCAGTTTAAAGTCTTGTTGCTCTAATAGGGGTGTAGTGAGGGATATTTTTGCTATTGTGAAATTTTGGGTAGCGGTTTTGTACTGTGAAAGTGTACTGTGAAAAATAATATCTATAAAAATTAGCACGTGTTTTTACATTGACATGCTCCTGTCTTTGTCTTGCTGTTGTCGTTTAGCAATGGTGCGACAGAGACAGAAATAAAATAATAAGACAAAGTACGTGCTAACTAGACACATAGATCTTGGCCGAAGATCGCTTAGTTCCATAAGTGAAATAAATATCACGATGCACAATAAAAATTTTGCTGAAAAATAATACCAGACGCACGTATCCCATCTTCTTATACCTATTGCTATCATTAATCCAACTTTAAAAAAAAATCACACACATTTCTTCAAAGCCGAAAACATTTTGCAACATTCTTTTGAAACCTAGGCTATGCACTAAGGTGACCACGAGGAGACACAGAGAGGGGTGTCTCAAAAAATTTAAATTGGTAGAGGAACGTGCGTCACCCTGGCGCGCCAAATTGAATTCCCAGAGTTCGCCCGCGGCTCGCGAAGTACGCTGATAAATATGTAAGTCCCGAAGAAGGTTTCGTTTCTTTGGACGCTCCCAGGCCATATAAAATTATGAATATTTCGATTTAAACGTCTTAGGGCTACCAGTTTCTTGTTTTTGATGAAATGGAAGTTTGAACAGATATGATTTGGTAGATAAAACGTGATCTTTAGAAACAAATTAGAATGTTCTTTTAGTATTTGAGACAGTTATTAAATTCATTACTAAGTCATTTGAGGAAACTAGCGTTATGAAAGAGAAAGGAGTAAATGATGACGTGAGTCTGACAGGGGAGAATTGAAGAAGGAAACGTGTTGCGCCGACACCAAGTAGAATAAGACAAAGGCAGAAAGATTATGAAAAACAGATGAGAAAATTGGCATTAATGATTCCCGAATTAACAATCTACATCTTCAAACTCAAAGTATTTATTTAATTTAGGCCCGTGACAGGCATTTTTGCATAGTCAAAAATAAGCTACCTACAGTCCAGCCACAGGCATAATAACTGTGAATGGACTGTCGTTGCCCATTCGAAAATAATAGATCTCATGGAGAAGAATGGGCAAGAAACTCCATGGACACTCTTTTCAAATCAAGTTAGATATTACTCGAACGTGGGTATAGTATATTTGTTGCTTCTATATGTGAGAAGCACAATAGCTAGCACAATATAGAGATAGAAAAGAAAAAAAAAACACAATTAAAACCTTAAATATTAGGATAAGCGAAGGAAAGAATCGGATCGAAAGAAGATCCTCTTAAAGGAGGATCAGTCATCCAATGCCAGTTAAGCTATGTTTTTTTTACTTTAAGTTTCTTTTGTAATCTTTCGTAAAGTCACAAGTATCTCTAAATAGAACCGAGCAACCCTGAATCAGTTCCTTCACCCCTCACAGCGAGTGCTGATGAAATAGAGAAATGAAATACATTCGTATGTTTTATTCAACAGCGTAACGACTGTCGCCGAGTGAAAGTTGCATTATGTTGGATTTTTTGCATTAAAACTTTTCTCTATTCCGTCTCATAAATAAGACGGAATTATTTTCAGCGTGAGCTTTGTGAGTCTGTTTTTCTAAAGGATTTTGATGTGTTTGTTTATCTATAAATGGGTTTATCAATCAGTGCCGTATTTCTGATAAGTTGTGGATACGAACACACAGGCCAGAAACAAAGAAAAATAAATAAAAAATTAACAGCTTGCACGTCGTGACTGCGACAAGCAGGTTACCACTCAGCATGATGCTGTGCTATGGGGGACCCACAGCACATCGCTGGTTTTCAGTGGTCACCCGTGAAAAAACGTACGGAAGCCAAGACAGCATAAATAGGCAATAGGCATGGCGATAGTACAAGAGTCGTCATAATTATTTCTTCTTGGTCCTTTAGTAATAAAGATGACCCATCTTGTTGATCGATGCCGAAAGGCACTTGTTCTCCAATCATTGTGATCTGTTTTTGGTTCTACATTAATTCCTGGGAAACTTCTAGTTACGGAGATATTAGGGGTTACTTTCACCATTTTTTTTTTTTGAATACTTACATGAGTTGAATGTTATAACTTCACTTTAAATACCTGCACGCCCACGGTATTATTAAATGCATCCATCAGCACAATGTTTTGAGTGCGTTACATTGAGTCCTACGATATATCGTATATCGGTTTGGGTTATTCTTGAGACTATCTGAAAAGATGCCCCCTAAAAATGGAGGATCAGGTTAGTTCACTGATACTCATCGTTGTGCCTATAACTTTAATTGGCCTACTATTACTTAGTCAGTGAGATTCTTTGTTAATAACGTATAAGCAATTCCATCCAGTACTTAGTAATACATTCTATTCATATTATATCACATCGATAGATTATACCATAATACCATCAAAGCGAAGATTATAGCCCCCCCCCCCCGCCACTCCTCGTCCATAACCTGAATAATACAGATCGTTCGAATCTGAACCCTTTGTCCGTATTTTAATAAACAATATGTACTGGTGTCGGGAAGAAAAGCGACGTTAATACGCAAAATCAATTGAAATACCCATTCGTATTTTCCCAATACGAATTTGGAGACGTGTTGCGTTGTGTCACGTAGCACAGTCGGTGCGGATACGGATATTTATACGGATACAGGGACGGACGGATATAAATGCACCCGTCGAGGCGCTTGTGTACCTAAATGAGTTTTGTTGATGGTGTTTCTGGGTGTTAAGGTTTTAAATTACCTGTATCGATTTATTTTCTCGAGATTCCGTTTCCAGTAGATTGATAATTTCTCCCTGTTCTATCACCAGCCTTTGCTTTACTTACACTTTTGTATATTTACGTTATATACTGTCTTCTGAATTAATATCTTTCCGTTGATTATTTATTAAAATGCCGTAGATTTGTCTACTTTTTACTTAGTCGGAATGCGTATCATTAAAAATAATGTGATACTTACAACAAAATAACGTCCATATTTCACATAAACCAAACAAGTAGCACAAATAAAAAAACGAAACAAAACGCAACTACCTATCTAATCCCGAAACACATCATTCATACCGCGCGCAAGTATCCGGGTATCCGGATATTATGAGAATTTAGCACCACTTTCGTTCAGAATGCGGCCCTGTATCCGCGCCGAGCCAGAATATCCATTAAACCGTTATTTACAGAGCCCTCTACACTACGTGAGCTTTAGGACCACGACGGGATAATTTTACTAAGGAAATAGTTTTTCGTTGAATATTCGCATGGAAATGGAAGTAAATCGAGAGGAATGTGGGATTGGATTCTTAAGATTTTTGAGGTTTGAGTGTAGGTAAACAGAAAAACCTTTATTATACGGTGTAAACAGACCCTTTCACGAAGCCGTCAACCAAGCTTTCTGTACATCAAACTAAGTAATTTTACACAAAAATGTTAGCTGGGAAACGATTTTTTTTAAAGTTATTACCTTATAACTAGTATATAAATACTTTTAGTATTTTATTATTATTTTTTATTTTTTTGTTTTATATTTTTCTTATTGTTATATTTCTTATTGTTATATACTTTGTTAAGTATTTTACTTTTATTTTTTATTGTTAATGTTCTCATTTAATGACATTTATTTTGTAGAGTATTGTGTATTAATTTTATTTGATTATTGTGAATGTGAGGACCATGTGGGTTTTTTTTTTTTTGTTTATTCGTTTTTTATTTTTTCCACGATTGTCTGGCAGTTTGAGTACTATAAGCGACCTAGCCAAATGTCCTTTCTTTGGTATTGTTCGTCGTGTCGTTGAGCTCCTTGAGTTATAAGTCGAGCTACACGATAACTGACAAATGCTTGCACTGACTGGACAGGTCCACTCAAATCTGTGTGGTTCTTTCTTCAAGAGACCTTCTCAAACACTAATCTGCATAGTCCTCATGTGAGTTAAACAAGATTATGTCTGGACTTTAAAAAAGACTATAACTTCTGAGTTTGTTTCGGCTGTTTCTTCTCAGAGTAGTCAGGTACGAAACACCGGCCCCATCTAGTTTAAAAAAAAGAGACGTGTAAAAGTGTTTTTAAAAACCTATTTGCAAAATAAAAATCATTTATCATTTTTAAAAAAACTTATGAAAAATTTGGAACTTTGACCTTCAATATCTCCGTAACAAGAAGGTCCCTAGGTATGGTCCAGAACAAAAAAAAATAATCACAATGACGTGGAGAACAAGTGCCTTTCTGCTTCGTCAAACAAACATACACACATACAAAGTTTCGCCTTTATAATATTAGTGTGATGTATGACTGTCCCTTTAAATTAATTTTGGAATCATTTTATCACCGGGCCTTTGGAACGTAGACAATTTTTGATTACGGTCGAATGGCCCGCGGGCCGTTCGTTTTGGGCCGTTCAGACTAAATACCCGTTTTTACACCCTTTATACACAGTGTAAGGGACATTGTGACTGCCCCGTTGGTCTCGTGGTCGCAAGCGCAACTGCTGAGCGCGGGGTCCTGGGTTCGATTCCCGGGTCGGGCAAAAAGTACTATTGGGTTTTTCATTCGAAATTCCTCAGTAATAGCCCGGAGTTTGGATGTTGGCGGTATGATACCCCCGTGCCTCGGAAAGTACGTTAAGCCGTTGGTTCTGCGCCTGATCTCTCTCCAGTCGTGTCGGGTTGCCGTCCCATCGGACTGTGAGAGTAAAGGAACAGAGAGTGCACCTGTGTCTGCGCACACACTTGTGCACTATAATATCTCCCGCGCAGATGGCTAATTTGGGTTGGGATTGGCCGCCGTGACCGAAAACGGTCCGGAGGACTATTATTATAAGGGACATCGTCACACAGCATTTTACCATAGATTCAGACTTATCTATCTGATTGTAGACCCACCAGTTATAACATTTTGTCGGTCATTAATAAAATGTCCTGGAGGAAATTACATAGTGAAACTAAAATAAATAACACAACAACATAATATCACGGCTGTAAACCCCGAAGGGCTAGGCAGAGGTGTACCTACTTAATAGCACGTAGACATTTCGCAGTTACGTACCAAAATAATTTAGTACTATAAATAAACATTTGCGAGTTTGTGCAGTTTCAATGTCGTCGTTAGATCTATCATTATGTAAATGTCAATCGGGGAAACATTCAATAATATACAGGGTGGAGGAGAACTCGACGCAAAAACGATTACCACGTATTCAGTACATTATTTCTACATAGAAATGTTTCATCGGAAATAAAAAAGAACAGTTGTTTCCTACAAAAGTACAATAAAACGGTCAAAAGGTATGGAATAGTTGTTTTGTTTTAAATTCATCATCATCTGCGTAGCCTTTTCCCAACTATGTTAGGGTCGGCTTCCAGTCTAACCGGAGGCAGCTGAATACCAGTATTTTACGTGGAGCGACTGCCTATCTGACCTCCACAACCCAGTTAGTACTGGGTAATACGATACCCCTTGGTATGACTGGTTGTCAGATTTTTTGGGCCACTGTCTACCTGTAACGACTGTCAAAGATCTGAATTGACAGCCGGGCAGGGCTGCTTTCCGAGGCACGGAGAAAACTTGGTATGTAATGGGCGATCACACATCCACAGACCAACCTAGACAAGCGCGGCTTAATCTAAAGATCGACCTGAGAGGCTGTTATTATTTTGCCACGAGGTCCTTTTATCCTCCCGTTTTGTTTTAAATTACCGATGAAAAATTTCTACTTAGAAATCATTCATCAGTCACTATTTAAATATCAGTTGGTGATGAATGATGTACTACTGAATACGTGGTTATGATAGATTTTCATCCACTTCCTGTCGCAATTGAATTTAGTTGGCGTTTTGCACAACACGTTTAGTTCTGATGACGATAATATTTTGAATCCGGTCACATGCGTATCACGGAACGCGATTTCAAAATGTGTTTTTTAAATTTATTCTAGACGGGGTTAATGGTGACGTTATAAAACCTTTCGACTCTCGCCTTTGCATAGAAATTAGTATCATGCTTTATCATCTCATCGCTATTCGATTTCCATATTCTCATCCTCATGGGACATGTGTCTTTCGTTATTCGAGGTTCTTATACAGGGGTTGCGGGACTGTTCGAAAGAGATACCGCGGCCCTGGAACACAAAGGGCAAAGGAAGGAACATGGATGGGTTTTAGTCAGTAAAAGACTGACACTCCCTCCTGCTCAGCCCAGAGCGGGAGGAGTTATTTGATGATTTCCCATCCGGAAAAAAAAGGTTCTTATACAGGATGGCAGTCACATCGACGCCTAAACGGTTACCACGTAATCAGTAGATCAATCCAAACCTACATGAAAATTTTACACGCATTTATATGTACGCTACATAGATTTTTACCGGTAATAAAAAAAAAAAAACTGCTGTTCGCTACAAAAGTGCAATACCTACACGTTCAAAATGTCGCCTTTCTAAGCGCTTCTTCGATTCTGCTTTAGCACCGAACGCATCGGCCGCACGATACGAGCCCTCGCGTATTAGTAAGATTCGCCGTCCAAGACATACTCTCGTCCCACCCGATGACGATATCACCCTCCTCCAGGAGAGCAGTAGGGAAACTAGCATGCTCGAGAAGCACAGACGGAATCAGCCGTAGTTCCGTCCTCGCCGTCGAGGCCCGTTCGGGCCCCCCCGTTCCATGCCCTACCCGACTCTTGCTCGAGCCAGCCCGCGCAGCTGAGCTTGTAGTCCAAAATCAGCCCCTAAATAATATAAATAATGACACCATTCAGATGCAGCCTGTCCCTTTGCTGTCCCCAGCGACGCCCTAAGCCAAGGCTCGTATCCCACAGGGGGTGCCCTTAGCGTGTAGTCGCTTAGTTTGTAAGTTTTTTGCCCTGGCCGGAGGCCTTACACTCAAGGCACCCAGAGGATTGTCCGGTTAAGCAGTCAACAATCTCCTAGGTTGAACTGCGAGATGCCATACGTAAAAAAAACTTTCTAAATGTATGGAAGAGCAGACAATTTTCATCGGTAATTCGGTTTGAAATGGTGTGATGATGATATAATGTCAACTAGCCTATTTCGGTGACAGCGACTGCATTCGATGGCTTTCTAGGGAGTTGTTGAGAGCTTTGATGTGCTGCTCCATCATGTGCTCTCCAGTGGCTAGCATATCCAACTTTGGCCGAAAAACTCCGAGCACAAAGCGGACATGTCAGAACACCATTGACGAAATTATCATTAACACTAGAAACGGGGTATTTACCATGTTTACGGTTCATTTATATCGGGAACTCAAAATGATCAGTAAACATGGTAATTAATATCCTCCTTTGAGAGCGCTTCGAGTATCTGGTTCCTAGAGGGAAACCCTGTCGCTCATCATCATCTCTCCTCCTTCGTTTCCCTCCTCACTCCTCAAGTCGGTATGATGGTTCCTTTACTGTTCGGGCTGTGCGCCTTTGGAATTCGCTTCCACACTCCTTGCGGGATAGCCCTTCGTTAGATGTGTTCAAGAAAAGAATAAAGGAACATTTCCTGTCAACAGGATAATAGTATATATATATAGTATTTTGTGTATCTATCTATATATATATGTATTACGTTTATTATATTTTATGTATTAGTTTAGTAAAAATAAGTAAATTTAAGTTTTAAAATGTTCGTTTGTGCACATAGGTTTATCGTCATTCGCAAATCTCACAATCAAACGTAAGGTTTGCTGTAAGAAAACCCAATTCTGGGTTAAGCTCGCCGTTGTACATAAGTTATATATTGTAATTTTGTGTGTCCTACTTTTATATTTTGTGTGCAATAAAGAATAAGAATAAGAATATCCCGTTTATAGTGTGTAATGATAATGTTGGTGACCATGACAGTTTGAAAATTCATATTGACGAAATTGTATGAAATGGTGTACAGAATACATGGTAACCGGTTGTCGATGTCCCACCCTGTATAGAAAGTCATAAATAAAAAATATCACAGATATTGAATAACAGCAGTACCTTGATATTTTTTCGTATCAAAATGATAACTCAATATTTACTCGACATTGTCAAAGCTGTGATGGATTTAGGGTAGTAACACCTGTTGGTGTCTGTCAATAAAGTATAACGTGTTACCTACGACTACGACACAATAAAAGAAAATATTTTTTCTTAAAGATATATTTTTTTCTGAATATGCGAACTTTTTTGGAAAGATAGTGAGTTGTCTGTTAAATACTTGGTGCTTTATGCTATCTTTTTAGTTAGTTTTGTGAGACGGAATCGAATTTCTTTGGATTTATAAATATTTTACTTGCTTTGCTATGCCGATAGGCATAACAACAAAAATGGTGTGCCTATCCTGTTTAGGTAATGCTGATAACTATAAAGTAAATAATACTAAAGCAAAGTTTACGATAACCAGGCAAATATTCTTTGCTTTGAAAGGTACTTTACAAAAAAATGTATTATAAAGAGAGGCAAACACATTACCAAGAGAAAATCGAATATCTAGCCAATTAAACATCTAAGTAACTCTATTACTCAATATTACTGAACATTACTCCAATCAACGTCAAATAGCCGACCTCATAACCACAAACATCGTCACTTACCATTCGTTCATCACAAATTGTTCACAATCAAGCACAAGTGCTCCTTTGCCTGCGAACTCAATTAAAACTACGGCCATTTGTAACAAGAACCAATCGTAATAAACGTTGGTGTCAGATTTAGCTCCAATAAACCCGTGAATGATCGTCAAAGACCGATGACATCGGCGGCAGAATACCGGAACGGTAGGTAATACGTGGGGCGAACGGATAAGGCCCATGTTCTTGGCCAAAACCGGGGTATGCATTAGACAGCTCTCTACTCCGTACTGGCCAGCTTTGCGGTTCCACGATCCATTGCTTCTATCCCCGATTTGGGCACAATGCGGTGTGTGCGATTGTCAATTCCATATTTCGAATTTAGTAGTGACCGTGTGGAATTTCAAAAGGTACCGTTTGATTGCCGTGTCAGCTTGGACATGCAATCTTCTAGATCTAAATGGAGTTCAGGTTTTCAGTTTGAAATGGTTTTGATCTAGTCATGTAGCGATTGATTTTACATTTAAAAATGCAGTGGATATATTCTGTGTAATCACTGACGCTGTAAGGGTTGTGTTTTTTACGTATCCCCATTAGCCTATCCTAACTCCTAACTTAATATTACAAATGCAAAAGTAAGTTTTACGTATCCCCATTAGCCTATCCTAACTCCTAACTTAATATTACAAATGCAAAAGTAAGTTTTTTTGATCGTTACCTTTTTGCGCCTAAACCACTGAACCGATCATCCTGAAATTTTGCGTAAACGTTGTCAGGTGACCTACCATGACGTCTTAAAGCAGGAGCAATTCCAGTGTGAGAAAGAGATGGCGCTAGACGACCTGTATAGCTCTGTCTCTTTCCCACACTGGAATTACTCCTGCTTTAAGACGTCATAGTAACCCCCCAGGTGTACAGAACCGGACATAGGGTCCTTTTATCCCGAAAAAAGAATTGTTCCTGAGAAAAACGACACAATAACGTTCTTATGATAATAAGTGGCGCCACTTGTTTATCAAATCATGATTGAATTACAAGCAGAGTACAACCCGAATTGATTTTTAAATTATAAATTAATGCGAGCGAAGCCTCGGGCAAAAGCTAATGAGTAAATAAACTGAAAGTGCGTGTTCTTGATTGCTAGACAATTTTCGTGCCAACCTCAACTCAAAGTTAAAGCCAATATTATCAACTTCACTCTCAGCCAAAACAGATGTTTACTTCAAACGCAATAAACAATAGAACTCAACTACCATACTTCAGCTTCAGGACCAAACATTTTTAGCGCCGAACGAAATCCGTACAGTTCACAATACAATAAATTCACTACGAACAAAAGGATTTCGGCTTTAAATCGTTATTGCACGAGCGCGTCACGATTCGCGCTGTCGTTTATCAATAAATGTGGATACGGCGCAATAAATTATCAGAACTTCGCAATACGCACGGTGAATGCAAACAGCAGACGGCGAAATTACAGTGTAGGGAAAAATAACGACATGTAAAAGCCAGACAGAGAATAATTGTCGGTCGAATGCCGACATGTAGTTAATTCCGCTTATTTGTATTTCAAACGGAGAACGGATGTTTAAAATGGGAGTGGGGGGAGCAAAAGTGCGCTCGGTGCCCCTATTTTTTTTTCGTCTGTCTTTTGAAATGCCGCGGATGGGAATTGAAAAGTTTTTGTTCTCGAAAGATACAAAGTGATTTGATGGTGTTTGTTTTTATGATGGATGCTTCGCGTCGCTGATTTTCACGCCTATTATTCTTGTCAGGACTTGCTTTTTCATGAACACGGGCTGTAAGTAACAGAACTGGCTGAAAAATGTCGGTAATATGTGTTGAATTTAAAGATTGTTCAACTTTTGGGTGATTTATGTTTGTTTAAACAAGTGTCGCATTTATTTTAAAACATAAAAACCGTATGTATATTGAATGTGATGTGTTTGCGGATGAATGGAGTAAGGTAATGCGTACAATGTCTGGTGTTCTGTGAGAGAAATTGTGCAAGACTGTCCACTGTTCCTAGTTAGTTTTAATTTAATTAAAGAATGCTGTCAACTGGATGTTATACTTTTTCTGTTTTATGTTAATTATTGTAATTGGTGTTATACCGTTTTATTTAACTACTTCATCTTCCTAGCTCATCGTGCTGTGCTGGGGCTGCCGCTGCGGCTGCAGAGAACCTCAAGCGGCGTAAATATAGTAACCTCATTGGAAACTATATTTTCGAGCCGTTTGGCGTTGAAACTCTAGGACCGTGGGGTCCGAGTGCTCACAGCCTTTTCAAGGTTGTTTCAAATCGCTTAGTTGACACTTCCCGTGACCCAAGGGTTGGCATTTACCTTGGCCAAAGGCTTAGCGTTGCCATACACCGTGGCAACGCCGCCAGTCTCTCGGGTACATTACCAGTTGTAGTTTTTTGACGCCATTTTTTAAGTTTGTTGCAAGGTTATTTACTTTATGTTATTTTAATTTATAAATGTACAATTAACTTTACTTGCTCTAACAATATTACTATATAATATTATTACTTAATTTAACATTACTTACTACAAATAAATAAAGTAACTAAGAGTTAGTAAGGATTCATGATAAAAACTGCTCAAGATTAAGTTATGTATAAGTGGTAAACATATTTTTCTTTTAAAGTCCTCACGCTCATATTATATTTCACTAGAATAAAGTGGGTAACTCTCTACACAAGAATAATAAACAACAACACCGGAATCTGTAATATCAAAATTATCTTTGCAAAATCCGAGTACTTTTTGATTAAATAAACAAATTACGTCGTATAATGTTTATTTGACATCAGAATCCGAAAATTCCTTTTATTTGATAAAATATCCATTTCGGTGTACTTTCCCTGCAAAGTTAATCAAAGAAAGCATACTCAAAAGAATATTCAAGAGGTAAGGAGCATCAAAGTTATTAGGTCAGCCTGTAATATAATCAATTTTATGCAAAACGATGAAGGTAATTATTATTTTCTTTGGAGGTGAAATGCTGTTTTCACCTCCTAGATTTCTGGCTTAATTTCGATTTCATCATCTACCTAGCCTTTGCCCAACTATTGTGGGGTCAGCTTCCAGTCTAACCGGATGCAGCTGAATACCAGTATTTTACATGGAGCGACTGCCTATCTGACATCCACAATCCAGTTAGTACTGGGTATTACGATACCCCTTGGTAAGACTGGTTGTCAGACAGGCGGGACCAACGGCTTAACGTGTTTTCCAAGGCACAGAGGAAACTTGGTATGTAATAGGTGGTCAGGTCACCCATCCACGGAACAACTAGCGCGGCTTAAGGTGGAAGCGTCAGCGTAGCCCGCGAAATTCAAGTTTTATTCCGTTTTTTGCAATTCCGATTTTTTTATTACGTTTTGTGCGTTTCCTCCCGCCCGATTCGGCGCAGGAACCTCCCGAAACAACCGTGTCCGGTGAGGAACTGCGTCAGGCGGAAGGTGAGGGTGGCGCTTTCACCTTAACCTGAAAATCAATCAGTTATTGTTTTGCCACGAGCCGCTAGCTTAATTTCGGTTTGAACCAAGTATAATTATGACTTTGGATCTGGGCTTCGAAAACACACCACAATGGTGATTATATTTCGATCAATCTACTTTCTGAAAATAATGACAATATCGCTGCGGACGTGCGAATTTCCATCGATTTTGGTACAGTCGATCACACTTTAGTTGTAAGTACAATAACTGCCCTTACTGCCTTTTTAGGGTTCCATAGCCAGTGGCTAAAAACGGAACCCTTATAGATTCGCCATGTGTGTCTGTCCGTCTGTCTGTGTATGTCACAGCCACTTTATTCTGAAACTATTAGGACTACAGAGTTGAAACTTAGTAGGTTTTTATACAAAAATAAGATAAATTAAAGATTAATCTGTTTTTGAGGGACCATACATGAAACTGAAACTAATGTTTTTTTTCATCTAACCTTTACTTGAGATAGGTCTTTAAAAATGACATTGAGGTACCTAAAACCATTTTTTCTCAAAGTCAATCGTTTGAAAGATAGACACTTCCAAAGTGGTAAAATGTGTGTCCCCCTCTCTATTTTCTAAAGTAAGAGGAGGAAAATTCTGAGAAAAATTAGGATTGTAGAACGTAAATAAAACTTTAAACCAAAATTAGTTTCTATAAGATTTGATGTTTTGTTTTTGAGATATGGGACTTTTTCATCAAATTGCAGCAGTAACTTTGATTTTCATTAATATACTATGAAAAACAAATTTACTTTTGCTGTTGAATGAACATATGAATGAAGCCTTCAAAATATTTTTATTACCTATATTGTTTGGTGATACGGAACCCTGTGTGCGTGTGAGTACGACTCGTACTTTGCCGGTTTTTATAGGTGCTCCTAATGCATTTTGAAGACCATATTAAGGTTAAAATACTTCAATAGTGTACTTAATGTATTTATGCCTATGATGTGCATTTTATACGCCAAAACATTCCTCAACAACACTACAGAGTAAACCATTTATCTTAAACAGGATCAACTTCAAATAATGATATTGATCAGCCTGTTTGCGTCCAACACGACCGAGGAAATAGGTATAATGGCGACAGAAACTTAGTTCAAGATAAGTTGACGATAATCATGAAACTTGTTCCGTGTTTGATTGAGAGCCGCCATTTTGAATCTTCGCTGTGTTCTGTGCGTGTGAATGGTGTAAATTATGTGGTTCATGGAGAGGAAGTATTCGATGACAGGAGCTCGAATTCTGATTCGATGTCTGAATTTAATGGTTAATCAGTATTAAGTTCATTTGTGTTGTATAACAAGCTGGTGTCTGCAACTCCACGTCCAATACGCGCATTTTACAGACTTGCCATGCTACTATGCCCAGAGCATCGCCCGTGTGGAGTTCGGTAATTGTCCCACAGGATCGTAATACCGGGATAAAAATTATCCTATGTGTTAATCTAGGTTATAAACCAGCTGTGTGCCAAATGCATTTACGAATAACTCGCAAACATCTTAAACGCTACCAGTGTGGAAGTGGCAACTTACTAGGCGTACCTGAGAGCATAAGAAGTAACCGAGAGAATCTTAGTCACCAACTCTTTTCTAGTACTTAAAGTCAAAACATTGAATATGAAACCACCTAACAAACCGTTATCCCCTGGTACCCAGCAGTGTCGGTTAACAGCACAGTGTAATTTAGCAAGGGAATCAGGAGTAATTATTTCTTCAACGCGCAAAGTACTTGATGCTGAGGTGTCTCTAAATGAACACCGCGTGCAGCTACCAGGGGGCCATTTGGGTAAAGAGGTGGGCTTTTCAAACAATGGTTGTAGATTAGAGCAGTTTATGTAACGAAATATAAATATTTTTGACTTGTGGATAGCTTAGTCTGTATTTAAGGACTTTTGTTGGCCGTGGAGTACTTAAACATATCAGGTGGCGTGCTGATTTCCAGTTTTGTTTGAGGAGCTTGCGCATTTAGAATTAAAATAAAGACGAAGGGTTTTAGCAACTGCAGTAAATGTCTTGTAAACCGTATAGTTATACGGTTTACACGACATTCTCTATTCATCGATGATCTATTCAAATCTAACTAAACTTAGCATATCTTATTAACATTTTGCATTCCCACAACTGATTGCGGCCCTGTATCAACGGCGACGAATTCATTACGAATGTCACAACGAAGCAAAACTCCTTTATCCATCAAAAACACACCATTTCCTACCTTATTCTCAAGAAGTGACGTATCACTTCAGCTTGAAGAGTCTTTTGTGATAAGATGTCATGGTAGATTGGGCTGAAGGGTGATTGAATTAGGGTTGACTTTCAAATGAAAGGGTAATGTTACGTGTGGTTTCAATGTGACAAGGTCTCGCAGATTCTAATTCCGATGGAAATGTTTGTAATACTGTACGGATAGGAAGATATCCAACTAATTGCTGTTTATTTGCTAAAATCTTCTTTCGTGTGTTAAATTAATATGGGTAAAGTTATTAAGCATTTTGATGTTTGATTTTGATGTTCAGGCAGATGGAAGTATTAATTTAATGACATTTAGTAAAGTGATACTAAAGTGGTGGTTATGAGTGTCTTGTTTGTACATTTTGTAGCTGTCATGATTTTTTCAGTAAGACAATGGGGGCTATCGCGTATAATTTGCCGCTAGAGGCGCTATTGTATCGCGAGGTCACCGAAATGTCAGATGTCATAGAGAGTTCGCCCGTTGCTTGCTTTTTATCACGTATTTTTACTAATATTCACGAGTGTGTACTACATAGATTGAGCCATTCCTGATTAATTATGACTTGAAGATTATAAGTAGTAACTTAGGTTCCTTTTTGTTAGTACTTGGAGGTAGAATGATTTATTCAATGTTTCATGCTTGCTAATTTTAGGGAAAATATTGTAAATATGTATCTGAAGTTTACACTATAGTTGTTGTTATACGTAATAAAAAAAGTTTTTATGATGTTATTGGTACTTTAAAGAAATTAATACAATTATTGATATCACCTTACTCAACTGCGGCGCCATCTGGTGTGCTCAAAAAAGATAGCAGTCATTGATTTTGATTCTGCTCAATTAACTAGAATAAAAGCTTAACATTCATCATCAACTGCCTAGCCTTTCCCCCTGTTTTTACTATGTTGGGGTCGGTCTTCCAGTCCAACCGGATGCAGCTGAATAACAGTATTTTACATGGAACCACTATCTGACCTCCACAACCCAGTTAGTACTTGGTAATACGATACCTCTTGGTAAGACTGGTTCTCAGACTTTCGGGCTCCCTGTAAGTACTGTCAAAGATCTGCAAATCCCCGGGACCAACGGCATAAATAAAAGCTTTATATAAATTGCATGAAATACAAAGCAGTTGTGATGAAAAACTTGCTTATCATTATCATTTCATCATCATTTCAGCCAAAAGACGGCGACAGCTGGACATAGGCCTCCCCCAAGTGTCGCCACATTGACCGGTCCCGTGCGTCTCGCATCCAGCGGATCCCCGCAACCTTCACCAGGTCATCGGTCCATCTAGTGGGAGGCCTTCCAACGCAACGTCTTCCGGTTCGCGGTCGCCACTCCAGAAGTTTTTGGCCCCATCGATCATCCGTTCTGCGAGCAATGGGGCCTGCCCACAATTCTTCGGGCTACGTTCGGTAACCTTGGTTCTTTGCAAAAACTTGCTCATTGTTTTCTATTTCAGCTACATTCATTGTGGATCCTAGTTAATGTTTGGCAGTCTTTTACACCATTTAATCCAGTTCTCGATTCAACAAGCATTGCATTTTTATTTTTCGCCTAGCATTTTGTACAAGCATCGCAAGACAGCTTAAAATCGACCAGGAAGCGAGATGTTTTCACATGATTAAATATTCCCCTAAAATGAACAACCCCCTTTACAAACTTCTTTAATTCAGTTGTCAAAATGGCTGGAAAGAAAGTGGCAAAGGTAAACGACAAACAGCCAAGAACGTTACTCTTTGTGAACAACTATCTGCGATACGGAACGCGGGAGAAATGGTGGCCGAGCTTTTTTTTTCTTTTAGATTTTACTGGGCTTATAGATATCATGCTTTACGTTTAAGAACTAGTGTTGGACACTGTAATGCACTTTCAATGTGTTTTTTTTTTTTTACATTTCGGCTTGTCTCCGCAAAGATAACTGAAACAGCCATGACTGATAAAAGATAGGCGGATATGTCCCCTAAAGGGGACATATCCGCCACAGGATTTTTCGCACAAACGTTACATCGCACTAATAAATCATCGATGGAATAAAACATGGTACAACTGAATTATTGACACACCGTGTTCAATATAATAAAAATCGAATCATCAACTTTCGAAATCAAGTAGGGAAACCCATAGCAACTAAACCTAATTAACCATCGACTATTCCTAGGTTCATATACCTAACTTACTAAAATACCAAAACTACTTCCGCAAAGTAAATGAAAACATTCGGAAGTACGGGACGTTAGCATTCCGAAAACTTCTATAGTTCCGCCATTTTAAGATGACAACACAAACGGTAATGGCCGCACTTCAGATAATTTTACTGTTTAACTTTAACAATATTCAAATATTAGACAACCAAACTCTGACTTCGGATTCACAAACAATATTATAACTAAAACGCAAACTGGAGAAATAATATACAATCGCAAATTGCTGATGGTTCAACTTATAGTCGAAAGTCAAAATATTAACATTAATACCAATATAAGTAGACCCTCCCTCCTTCGGCCGGTCATTCCCACCATAATATCTTAGAGTGGTAAAATAAAGTATATGTAATAAAAACAGATAAACTAATTTATGTATGTAGGTTCTTAGACATGTCATAAATGAGTAAGAATCGAATAAAATGGCTTTACGAGCCATAATATGTTTTTATAGTTGCGTTTTCTGTTTGTGTATCGTGGTAATGATATTGGCGGTATTTGTGGGGTAAGGATCTATAGAAGTTTATTAATAGGTTTTATGGATTATGATATTACCTATGATTGACACAAACTCGCAATTTAATGGGTGATTTTCGAAGAAAAGTTGAAAGAGATGGGGTATTTTTCTGGTCATTAAATTGATTCTTATTGAGTGACTTTTATTGTTATTCAGTCACCAAGATCTACAAGACTTCTTTAGTTTATGTGTTAAAAAGCATTCGTTACAATTTTGTCTAGACGTAGATCATCATACAGTTTCAGACGTTCACTAGAATTTATTTCCCAGATACATCAACGTTAGGGAAAAAGGAGAAGAAAAGATGTTAAAAAACATATTCTTACAAAAGCATTTAGTAATAAAATGACTGCATGAGAATTGCCAAACTTAAGTGGCAGTGGGCAGGGCACATTGCTCGCAGAACGGACGGCCGAAAAGTTCTTGAGTGGCGACCGCAAACCGAAAGACGTTGCGTTGGAAAGCCTTACACTAGGTGGACCGATGACCTGGTGAAGGTTGCGGGGATCCGCTGGATGCGAGTCGCACGGGACCGGTCAATGTCGCGACACTTGGGGGAGGCCTATGTCCAGCAGTGGACGTCTTTTGGCTGAAATTATTATGATGGTGATGAATCAAATAATCAAATGAAAGAGTAGAGGAAGACCAAAGAAACTATGGAAGGAGTGACTGCTGAAATGGAGAATAATAGAGAAGTATGGAAGAAGAAAACATGCTGCGCCGACCCCAAATAAATTGGGATAAGGACAGGAGAATGTTGATGACTAAGCGATCTGATGAATGAATATGATATGATATGATGGAACTGTTAGATTTTTTTTTCAACCAACTAGATAGACAGACAATCTCATTAATGTAGCCGAAGAAGTGGCTGGATAGCCATGACACAAAACCGCCAAAACTGGAGATATTTGGAAGGGAACTACACAAAGCATTGGGAGACCAAAGGAAGAAGAAGAAGATTTCTTTGTCTCCAGCGTTGAAATTTCTCTTATTAAGGCATTTATTCAGGTGGCATCTAGTGGTAGGGAATACAAGCTTTACAGTCTATCACTAACTCAAGAGCTCCAGCACTATTACAGAATCGGTTAATCCAAGGAGGCTAGTTAACTCGCAGACATATAATATTCCATGACTAGGTGAGCGGTTGACAATGTACCTCCTCCATGTTATCTTAGGCTACATTGCATACAGTTGTTGTATAGTCAACTTCGAAACTGCATTACCACTTTTGAGGACAATTTGTAGTAAATTAATACTTTATTATGGTTGTAAATCTAATAATATATCTGTCATGTAGTCTAATATGATGTGTTAGTAACTTTTAAGTTCTACCTTACCACTTGGCATAGAGCTAGTGCTCAAGCAACAGGCGTCTCGCAATAGTGACTGCGGAGAAACAAATATAATAATGATAGAAATTAATTAGACTATGCAACGTCCACAAGTCACCGCGCCTTAAGGTAATGCGAAGAAAAAAAGTGGCAGATGCGCGTGTCTTTTGACGCAAGTCGTACCTCCCGAACTTGTGACCGGCACGTACGGGTGGTAAAGCAATTACCAGGTCGACGATACTTGTAATTTACTCGTGGTTTTGTCTGTAGCATGGGAATTGAAGGAAAATAATGATACAGCTGCTGCTTCCCGGGGGTCGGAAGTAGGTCATTGTTGCTTGTTGTGAATATTGGGCTTTTTTTGCATATTTTTCTGTTAGTTTCTATTCGTTGCGCTGTTTTTGAGGAAGGAAATGGGAATTTGTATAATTTCGAACAGAATGTAATGTTTCAAATGGCCATAATTATTAAAGAAAAAAAAATTAAGAAAACTCTCGTTGGGAAAAATAACCAAAGCAAGAAAAAGAACGACTAAAGGAAATAACTTATAATGTTTTAAATAAAAACCTTGAGATGAAGATTATTTAACTACAAATAACAGTACAAAACCTAGCTACCTACCAACCTTTAGTTTGTGTTTTTTTAGTCACAAATATGTTCAGACACTTTTATACACTATACCTAAGGATAGATAGGCAGGAAACAAAGTAGTGAACATAATACTACAAAGAAAGTTAGCAAAAACCTAGTACCAAGGCAAGAGGAAAAACCAGAAGCACTAACAAGAGCTCTTTAACGAAATACACTACAACCAGTAACTACTCAGGAAGGAAATAAACTAAAAGTACACAAACCCACATATAACTCACTCGCACGTTATGACAAGTACATAAATAACACTGCTCTAAGGGCCGTCGCCCACGACGAGTTTTTGAGGCGTTGAAATAAAGAAATAATGAATTTATTGGACTCACAGGACAATTAAATGACAGGACCTTAAATTGGAATACCATACGAAGCTGTCGCGCGTTTCTTCAATTTGCTTCTATCGCATTACTCGCATATGCAACGCGTGACAGAAACGACGCAAACGTGCGTCCGCATCGCTTCTGTAGCATGTAAACGCGCGACTGTTTTTGACCACATAGGGGGAACGAATAGTGAAAAATAAATGGAGAGTGATGCATTTTTGCATTATGACAGCAACGTTTTTTTTTAAAAAAAAACCGCCGCGTGCCTGTCAGGAAATCCGGTCAATGCCTGATGTAAGCTTTGGGTAAATAACTCCCTCCCCCACTCAAATTAAATAAATACATTTATAATGAAATGACTCACTACTTATCACCATGTGATCGTCTTCCTGCAGGTTCTAACCTTCCGCGGTCTACCTGGAAGTCCGTGAACCGTGTCCGCACTCATGTGGGAAGATGTAACTCCAACCTCATCAAACGGGGTTACCTCAATAAAACAGCAGCGGGGTATGGGTGTGGAGCTGCGTCGCAAAACATGCTCCTCCTTCTATCCTGTCTCTAAACATGCAACCGAATCACTTCGGTTGCATGTGCAGAGGTCACCCTCTGCGCGGCCACAGACGCAGTGGAAGTGTCGAATTTCTGGGCTAACAAAATTTTCAAAACTGTTACGAAAGCGACACGCAGAAAAAGAAGCATCGCTACTGAAGCACGATAGTACACAGACAGCAGCATCGCGACTGTGACGCGGTCGTGTGGCGTTTGCGTCGCAAAAAGTCGCAGTGGACGGGGGCCCTAAGTTACTCCGTGTCCTAGAATGTATAAGATTACTCAAGAACGGGGCGAATATGTATACTCATAAATTATAAAGAAAAATATGCGCATATGGGTATCGGCTTAAGAGATTTACACAGGAAAGTATATGGGGTTTCTTTCGTCATATGAACGTTTTTGCATGAAATATTTTTTATGTTTTGTTTGTTTGCGGAAATGAAGAGTAACGTGGTTAATGAAGCTGACGTTCAAACGATTTGGGAAGTCAATTTGTTTTTTTTTTTCAGTACTTTCTTTGTGTTTGTGAAATTTGATGTGTTTTCCATTTCTAAATCATGATTATGATCATACAAATATGTGATGGCAGTGTTCATTTCCAGGGTTTTCCAGGGTTGCGGGACTGTTCGAAAGAAATACCGCGGCCCTGGCACAAAGGGCAAAAGATCCTTCTTTTGAACATGGATGGGTTTTAAGCATATATTTAGATATTTACTTATGATGAGAAACGAAAAAAAAAAAACAACTGCCGACTAGTCTTTGCGAAAACGGTAAGTATGAAATAATAGTGAAAAGTAGGTATGGTGATTATATTTTCTCTAATGCCACACAAAAGTTCAAACATGAAAACTATGTATAGCTGAGAAACTTCAAAAACATAACAAAGATCTAGTACCTACCTACCAGTGATTCAGGAAAGTGTTAACTACAAACAAGTGCAAGTTATAGTCATAGCGGTTTCTTTAGTGCCCCTAAACTACACGTTAATACAAAAACAAACATAAAACTAGACAAACACAAAGAAACTGCGAAAAATGTGGCGTATAAAAAACAACGACCGTTCGTGTTTTTACGACAAAAGATTTATTTCCCTTTCATCCACGTCGGTTTACATTAGCAAGAATTATTGTCAAAGTTGAACATCAAAAAGGAAACATAAAGTCGAACGTGGAACGCTTCCTCTAGCGAGAGCAGTCGCGGAGGATAGATCCAGTCAGCACCGGTAATCTAATCGGTACCACTTTCCTCTTCCCTGATTCCTATTACTGGAGCATCTGATCCTATCGAATAAAGTCCTTCCCTCCATGTTTGATTGGTAACAAAATCTGAACGAATTTAGATTGAATTTTCCAATTATTTGCACCCCTCGAGCCTCAACAACACTTTCGTGGAAGCAAACATCTTTCGGCAATTTCCCTTCAACAACGGTGTTTACGTCAGCAAACACATTGCTTAACACCACCAGTTTCAGATGACCTACCTCGCTTCCTTCTAATCTCTGGGAAGGAGGGGCAGACGGGGGTGAGACTATGAATTTTAAAGATCAACTTTTATCGGTCGCCTCGTCATGACTCGGTTTATGGAGAATCTAATATTCCATTATAACGGAACGGAGTTGTGACAAGTACCATAATGGAGTGTACCGAGGTACCTTAGAGTCTCAACGACTCCCAGTATCAGAAAATTCAAGCGATTATTATATTAAGAAGTACGAGCTAAAGAATTGTAGATGACGTGGCTTGTCTTAAACATTCTATGGAGTTTTAAACGAGGACTGAATAAAAGATGAGGCTCGTGAAGTATGAAAATTCTGTTTGGGTGACGATTTTATTTTAAGAAAAAAATACCGTATCACGAGACGACGAAGTGTAGGTGACTGAAGACCTAACGTTATTTAGAATAATACACGTTTCTGCAAAAAACCAAACGTGACGTGATGACGTCAGCGAGAATATAAAAGAAATGTTATTGTGAATGTGTGAGCGCCACGTTTTGAAAGTCGGGTTTATAGCTGAGCTTTTGTAATGTTGCACCTTTGCAAAGGCCACAACAAAAGTAATTTAAACTCTATTCACAGTTCTATCTATGAATATCATTATAATTAGATACCACATGTTAGTTTTAAAGGAAAATTTTCAGTAATTTCAACAGTTTCTCTCACTTTCATCTTACGAATTTAGAAAACCTGTTAAACCAACCTTAATAGACTCAAACACAAATTAAAATAAACAACCGTCCAATACTTTAAAATGTATACCATACTAAAATAACATTATAAACGAGTTATTATCAACAAAATTAATCAAGAGTACCGCACTAAAATTCCTTTAAAGTAGCCATCAAAAACAAGTAGCGGCATCAAGTTTAGTTTATAAGTGATGTGGTTTGGGCCCACACAGTAAATTTTGAACCGACGGCGCATCTATAAAGTTTAGCCGACGTTACTGTACATCGTAAAATATTTACGTATTATGATATTGACGGTTCATGTTTTGAAGGGTGATGTACAACGAAGATGAAAACGAGCTGGTTGAAAAAAGAAATTAGAATTTAGAAGAAATAATGTAGAAGGTAATACATACACACATACATAATACAGAGTGGTAGGTACATCATTCTTACATCATCATTTTTTTTTTTAAATTACCTATGAGAAAGGTCTATGTGGGATGTGTGTGTGATGTACTGAAATACGTGGTAAGGGCTTGCGCATCGGTGTACCTTCCATGCTGTATAGTGAAGATTGTAGATAGAGAAGTTGTAGGTTCTGTTATGAAATACCAGAATGGGGGCTATCGCGTGTGAATTTACCACTAGAGGCGCTAGTGTAGCGCGAGGGCACCGATGTGTCAGATATCATAGAAAGTTCATGCGTGGCGTGCTTTTTTATCACGTATTTTTACTAATATTCGCAATTGTGGTCTAGATTCAGCTATTCCTGATTAATTATGACGTTAAGTAGCAACTTAGGATCTTATTTGTTAGTACTTGGAGGTAAAATGATTTTTAATGTTGTAATTTGTAATGTTGTTATACGTAATAAAATAAACTTTTTATGAAGTTATTAGTACTTTAAAATATAAAATAGAATTATTAACATGACCATAAGCGAGAGTGGCGCCATTTGGTGAGCTCAAAAACGGTAGCCCTCAATAAATAAAATAAAGTTAAGAAATTATTAGAGAAAAGAGGAATGAAAAAAAATAAAGTTAATTGAGAGTTGATTTCACGCGCAAACCTGAGAAGGCTGTTTTGAAGCATCATCATCATTTCAGCCCGTTGTTGTCCACTGTTAACATAGGCCTCCCCAATCGATTTCCAACGTGTCGGGTCCAATGCCACCTGCATCCAGCGAGTCCCTGCACCTTTAACAAGGTCGTCGGTCCATCTGGCAGATGGCCGTATGTATGAAGTATGTCTGAAGCATACTATGGTTATATTCCAAAGAATGATGGCATTCGGACACACAACAAAATCGTTTGGACCAGAAAAAACTGTTATTTACGAAACTTTGACTCTGTTGGGGGCAATTGATTGTCTAATGAGAAATAAGAGTTATGATTGGACAAGTAGAAAAGGATCTGAAATACTATACAATCTAGGAGAACGTCGGTAAACTATTCTGTGATAAAATAATTCTCAAAAGCGAATTCCAACCACAATGCATCAAAAGTTAGAGGCTTTAAATTCATTGTATGTAATAAAATAATGACATAACATACTGAACATTCTGTAAAGTGAGCTTTAATCTTGTTAGTGAGGATAAAGGATACATTTAAAATACTACAAAAGTTTAAAACACGTGTACGTAAAAATGTCGTTATGTTTTATTATTTTTACGGTTGGGTTGACTCTAATAAAAGTCTGTTGCAGAATTTATATGGGAGGAATTTTATGTTTTTCTTCATCATTCATTTACCTCTATGGAAGATATTGTTTATGTTTAAAAGAATCATCACCACTGTTGCTTGGAAACTTAAAATCTACATAAATATACTTACATTCATTTCATTTAACTTATCAGTTACCACTTGTGTCTTTTGCATTTTGTGCTCGGATGGTAGGTTTACTTACCTGAAATTAAAAGAATTGTTTTTAGAGACACTGAAAAAGTTAACAAGAGACAAGAAAAAAAACATGTGTAACCAATCTAAAGAAAACTAACTGTTGTTTATTTAACTTATTTTATATCAATTAGTCCCTGTTTTAGGGTTCCGTAAGGGGTAAAAACGGGACTATTACTAAGACTCCACTGTCCGTCTGTCTGTCACCAGGCTGAATCTCAAGAACCGTTATAGCTAGATAGTTGAAATTTTCACAGATAATGTATTTATTTTACCGCTATAATAAAAAATACTAAAAACAGAATAAAATAAATATTTAAGGTGGGGTCCCAAACAACAAACGTGTTTTTTTTTAGATTATGCTACGGAATCCTTCGTGCGCGAGTCCGACTCGCACTTGACCGGTTTCTTGTAAATATTTTGTTGTAATTATTCAATAAATAGCTTTATAAATTATTTACAATTAATAAAAAAAAATACTTAATGGTGGTAAAACAAACTTAATTATTATGCCAAAAAAGCCTAAAAGCCATGTTAACAAAACCAGTTTTATTCCAGTAATATTCTAGAAAGTCATCAAAAATAATAACTCTAGAACACATTAACGTGCACATTATAATTCAACAGAGACCAAAATAAAAACAGGTCGTTATAATAATTAGCTTGTCCACGAAGAGCTAAATGAAAGAGTTGCCATCATCCATCACCTCATTGTAAGATTGACATAAAAAGCTTCGACTTTCGCTAAATCACGTTAACGAAATAGATTGTAATGACCTAATAATCTTGTTCGAAAAAAACGAATTAACTTTGAAAGAATTTGTCAAGACATAAAGCTTGTAGGAGCTATGAAAGGAACTCCTTTTAATAACTTAAGACTAGGATGTCGCATTAAGGGGTTGCCTTCATTTTTGTTCAACATGGCTTCTACCGCGAATACGAGGAAAATGGGATTTTTAACATTTTCTTTGAGATTTCTTAGAAATACTCTTTGGTATTAGCTACATGGTTTGGATGAAAATTTAACGTGTTATGTTATACAGATTTGTTTTTTTTTTTGTGTTTGCTATCTTCTTCTTTATCGTGTGGTTAGTGCCTAACCTAGTGTCGAGAGTTGTTATGTCGCTCATGGGCCTCTGTCTTGGCTTTAAATGCTGTCAAGAAATATCTCTCAGGCAAGCTGGTTTCATAACGATGTTTTCCTTCACCGAAGCAAATGATAATAATAAACAATAAGCAAATGAATCCGGAAAATCAGAAGTGCGTGTGTTGTACTTGAGACCTGTGACCTTGAGACTTGTGTTAGTTATGAGAATACGTTTGCTAAAATCTACACAGAGTAGAATTTTGATTAGATAGATTACATGTTATCGTGGAATAAAGAAACACACACTTATTGGACAGTTGTCTTATGCAGTAGGTATGTAAAACAAAGACCACAAAATCTTCAGAGCGAGCAGTTACATATCTTTGTTTTCTCTTGTACCGATTTGAATAATTGTTATTGTAATGTCAGTATTATACAACCCTGTCACCACCGCGAAGCTGCGCTGTTTGTCAAGGTACAGTATATATTTACATACATAGAATTATATGTAAATATTAAAAACAAAAAGATTGGTCTCCTCCACAATATGCAATTTGCACTTTTGTCAAACATCACTATCGCACTAATATCAAAGCGAGCCGTTCCAGCACACTGACTACCGACAAATAGATATAATATGTATACTGCAAACCCATAAACTGCTAGAACGGTCAATATACCATAGCCATAGAAAACTCATACGGTGGGAAACCGAGACCATAAACCACATACATCATTGATACTGATTTATCGTATCATAACATAATAGTAACTAACTTTGGACAACGTTCTGCAAATCCAATCCAGGAATAGCCTAGTGTGTACAGGGTGATTAAATGGCTTAGCAAGTCTGAGACGGTGGAAAGGCAATGCAGTGTGTAGATATGGTGCCCTGGTACCTAAATGTTATTGCGCTGAGTTTAGGTAGCTTTATAAACGTGTTTTTGTTTGATTGAAACTATACTGACATTACATTTCTGTAAAGGAACAGTCACACATGCTGCGGACACCGGACACCGGACACTGACTGATATTGAAGTACAATATTTGTCCGTGTTCGGACTCAAAAGGTTTATTTACAGTTTCAATCAATAAAAGCCTCAGATTGCTTTAGCCTATCGGCCGGGCTATAACTCGTCAATCCCAATTTAATGCCACCAAATTAAATATTTATTTAATTACACCCACCATCAAAATTTCCATTTCGCAAGCGATACAAATCGATTTAAATTAGTTAACGTCTCAATAGGTTTAATATTTCATAGTCACGCTCGCTCTTTTATAAATTATGAATATTTATCAGCCAATTCGGTATAGGATTACGGCTTAAATAGCGGTGCGGTGGTAAATAAAGGCTTGGATTTAAAGATGGCGGAAGTGTTATACAAACAAGTAAGTATAACGTGATAGTGATGATTTGATTTGATAGTACTAGATATTGCGAGTTACGTAATTTCAATTCTTTCTGTTTTTCTGTCATTGGCAACAGCCAATGACATGTTTTTCTAGCAACAATCGGGAAATATTTGATCAGTGTTTGATTTTGCGTCGTTGACTTGTCTCTTTCGAAGCTTCGACAAAATATAGTCTATCTGGTTCTGGTTCTATCAGTTGTAAATTCTACTTGTATTTATAACTGGTTTTTGATGTATAGGCTAAAAGAAACTAAACGACATAGATAAAATACCTTGGTTTAAACACAGGGTATAATTTCACAAGATTGCAATTTCCAGTTAAATGAACTCCCGAAAATGTATGTATCCATCGCATACCGTTCCAAATTCAGCTCATAACAATCACATAGTCACAGACAAATGACATAAATCAAAATCCTGTGACATGGAACGCAAATATGGCGGACAATGCTAAATGAACTCCCTTGTTCGATTGGACAGGGCTCTATGTGACGTGGACGTCAGGTACGATTCAATGCACGGTTTTAATTGGTGAACCCAGGTTAGGGGTGGGTAGCGTTTCTTGAGTTTGTTTTGGCATTTATTTGAAAATATATATAACACTAGCTGTTGCCCGCAGCTTCGCTCACATTTTGGCCGGAAATTATCCCACGGGCACGTTGTAAATATATGCCTATGGCACTCGGGGATAGTGTAGCTTCCTATTAGTGAAAGAATTTTCAAAATTGGTTCAGTACGTCCAGAGATTACCCCCTACAACCTTAAAAACTCACATACTTTCTGTTTATAATATTAGCATAGATTACGCCTGTAATCCCAGAAGGTTAGGCAGAGGTGTACGTATCTATTATTACATCCACATATCGCCAGGTATGTAAGTCCCATGCCATTGCCATTAACCGGGCTCAAATCCAGACTACGTTGCTGCTACTTCTTCTTTCTTTCTTCTTTATCGTGTGGTTAGTGCCTAACCTGGTGTCAGAGTTTTCAGGCCGCCCATGGGCCTCTGACTTGGCTTTATATGCCGTCAAGAAATATCTCTCACGCATGCTGGTTTCCTCACGATGTTTCCCTTCACCGGAGCAAGTGATAATTATACAATACCCACATGAATCCGAAAAGTCAGAGGTGCGTGCCTTGGGTTCGAACTCGAGACCTATGACTCGGCAGTCCGACGGTCACACCACTAGGCTATTGCTGCTACTGAGAGATTTCTACTAGAAAACCAATTACACTTTGCACGACCCAGTAATCGAACTCAGGACCTCATGCTCAGTAGGCGTTCTTGCGACCACTCGACCATGGAGACAGTTTATTTGGAAAGTGGTGAGGAACATGATATTAGTTGTTGAGTTAAACTAACATCAATGAAGTTACCAAGATTTTGTATAGTTCAAAAGAGATTAAACGCTTTGAATGAGCAACTTCATTTTTGTTTTTGAATGATCGACTCCTTGACCATTTATTAGTGCCTGTATAAACTGGTGCTGTTGAATATAAAATAAATGGTTTGGAGATTGAAAACTTTTGCATACTTAATGATAAATATCTTTATGCGTTTAAAAATGTACAATACCTTCACTATAACAGCACCAAAAAACTTAGTACATTGCCTCATTGCAGAGCAATATAAGCCTTACATACCTACAGAAACAAAAGAAAAATAGACCACCTATTTTCAGAACAGCACAAAAACAAATGACACTGTTTTAAAATCACACACCATTTGTGTGAAAGTGATTGGCATTAACCTAATTGTACCTTTCACCTAAATTCGGCCAGCATCGAATGCATGGACCGAATGACAACCTCACACTATAATGAACGTTTACACTGTCGACAGTGTCCATTCGGTCCCGATATGTGTCGACACCTGCCGAACTGCTCCGATGATAACTCTAAATCTGGCCAGTGTTACAGTTAATTATATTTTACACCTTTTTCAATTCAGGTACATTTCAAATTTCAGTATCGGTTTGTGAATTCAAACGGTGCACTTTAATCTGCTTTGATGTTATTGGTATCGTTTAGATAATGTTTTGTGATCGTTTTGTTATCCGAATTATTTTATAAAATGACATAACATTATGCCGGTAATCTTCGAAGGGTTAGACAGAGTTGTACCTACTTAGGAGCACACCCACATTTTGCCAGTTAAGCCTATTGCCATCAACCGGGCATACATCCAGACTCCGTGGCTGTTACTGAGAAATTCCTAATGGATAAACCCGATATCACTTTGCCTGTACCAGGAATCGAACCCACGACCTCATGCTGAGCAGTCGCGCTTTTAGTCAATTTTATAAAATTGCGTATATATTTTCGCCTTGCGCTAACGTGATAAGCTTACGTCATCTCCCAATAAAGATGCATGTAACCAAGCAGCAAGAACATTATAATAGTAATAATTGATCAAGTAATAGTAGTAGATCACACTCTTTGTCAACAACACATAGAGCAAATCTCACATAGAACATCGGATCGAACTCACACGATACTTAAATCCAGTCGGTTGTCACTCACATCGTGTCAATGCCGTCGCATCAGAGGTAATGAACGTGTACGCTCCCGCATCCGTTCCTCTCGTCAGTTGAACTTCATTGACAGTCTTACATCGAGTTTCTATTCAAGTTTAGTTGTGAATGAGATTAGAGTGAAATGTAGTTTAATTGCTATAACTAGTTATTATATAGTCAACACTTTGATTGTTAGATATTATGTATTACTAGCTTTTGCGTACGGCTACGGTCGCGTGAAGTTTGCTGGTCGTCCCAAGCGATCGTATTACCGGGATAAAAACATTCCTATGTATTTATCTAGGTTATAAACTGTTTGGGTGCCAATTTTCATCCAAATCGGTTCAGAAGTTTTTGCGTGAAAGAGTATGAAACATCCATCCATTCATTAATAATACAGGGTGTTACAAGACCCTTAACGAAGCCGCCAACCAAGCATTCTGTACATCAAACTAAATAACTTTACGCAAAAATATTGCTGGAAAATGACTTTTTTTTAACGCACTCAAAACATTGTGCTGATGGATGGATTGAATATTACGGGGGTCTTGGAGGCGTTTAAAGTAAACATCTTACATTTAAAAAATGTATTAAAACAAAAACAAAACTTGTGAAAAAGTCGGAACTTTGAACCCCAATATCTCCGTAACTAGAAGGTTTCCAGGTATGATCTAGGGCAAAAAAAAATATCGCAATGACGATGAGAACAATTGCCTTTCGGCTTCGTTAAGGGTCTTGTTACACCCTATATTATTACTAAGAAGTAGGATTATTTAAAAACGGACCCGGTTGATGTCGCAGCGGAATCAATGTAGAGGTATAAATTATAATTGAAAGCAACTGACTGTGATATCAGAATTAAAAGTGTTTCTTAAAAATGTACTAACTCAATAAACATTTTTTTTATTTGTATCGATGTTTTTCAATAGTAAGTGAAGCCTTTCTTATTACCACTGAAACCGTGGATGTACACACGGCTACACATCAAGCTATATATTTCCAGTTTATGCTGATCTCGCATTGCATTCTGTACAATGCGAGGTCAGCTGAGTGGAAATGTATAGCTTGTTGTGTAGCCGTGTGTACAATGTAGAATACCACAGGTGATATTCAAACGAATGATATAAAAAATTGTGATCTAAACGGAATGAAGCTGTTTTTCACCTTCTTAATGTTCCCAAAATAAAAATATGTTATAAAATTATTTCCTTCAAAATGTCACAAAGCAAATGCACCAAAAAGTAGATAGCATAGCAACACCTCTACAATAGCTGATATCCAATGATATTCATCCTGTTTGTGTTCATTATTGATTTAATTTTAATATTGACACAATTTTGTCACACGGCATCCATTACCAATATCTGATGTAATTGAAAATTTATCAGCAACTTATACAGCGAAATTGGTTGGACCATCAAAATTATTGTTTACCGTTAATCTACGGAGCGGAAAATTAAATCTGGACCTGTGAATTCGATGTATATAAAGTGAAAATTGCAGTTTTATTTTGAACTTTTCGTAACGTAACATCACGCCTGCAGTCCTCGACTGGTTAGGCAGAAGTGTACCTTTGTACCTACACTCACATTTGATGGTTATATTTCAGATCTATAGGGTGACTGGTAATTAGTACCGATACCTATACACGTGATTGTACTCATGATAACAGACAACTTACCCAAAGAAACATTTTTTTATAGGTACCTATTCACTTTTATCACAATAGCCGTATGAAACTCGCGCGCGCGCCCGTGACCTATCAGCTGTTTATAGCTGCATGACGCCGTTCTGTCTATTTACTGTCGTACCGTGCAACAGTTGGTAGGCAGAACACCCGTGGCGTATTTCATACGGCTGTTGTATTATGGTGAAAAAAGTGAATAAGTACCTATAAATAAAAATGTTTCTTGGGAAAGTTTTTTTTTTATCATGAGTACAACCACGTGTTTAAGTATCGGCCACTAATTACCAGTCACCTTATATATGACAGGGATTACCATCAACCGGGCACGGATTTAAGTTTCCGAAGCTACCGAGAAAGAAGATTGAAGAACCGGGACCTTCTTAATTACAGATTCGTTCATCAATGAAAGTATGTACATTATATGAAGCAATTACGGTTTTTTTTTTCCTTTTTTTACCAATATAATAATAATACTAGCCTATTACTGTCCCACGGCTGGACAACGGCCTCTTCTCAACAGAGAAGGCACAAGCATTGATCAGCACGCTTGCTCAAGACGGGTTGGCGATTTCAGACTTTTATAAGTCCAGGTTTCCTCACGATATTTTCCTTCACCGATGTCTGTGATGTCCAAGATAAAATTTGAAAGTACATAATATGAATTGAAAAAGTCACTTGTTAAAGTTATTTTGTCAGTTGAACAACTTGTCTTATTATAGTGTTTTGTCGTAGGCACAAATGGCAAGTTAACGAAGTGACAAAATAATAAATATCATCTGTTTCTGCGTTAGTTCGCTTAAGTGGCTGCGTCAAATCGCACAAAAAAATGAAAAAATATTACGCTACGTTCTGGGGTACTTGCCCGGGTTTGAACCCACAACAGCATGAGAGGCGAGGCCCTAACCTCTGGGGCATCACAACATCGTATTCATTTTTACCAATAATATTTTTAATTTGATTTGTTTCCGTTCATCGCCACTGCAACTTCAATGCATAGAACCCTAGGTTCATGTCCTAGATAAGACAAAGTTACATTAGGAATTTTTCAGCATCAAGTCTCGTATATCTGGATTTGTCTGGCTTATAGCAATAAGTTCGCCTTCCGTTTCAAGGGACTTGGACATAAGTGGCGAAATGAAGACCTGTAATACCTATATCTACATAGATAGATACTTCCTACTTTAGATAAATACAGTCTTGACAACATCTTATTGTTATTTGAGTAGACAGGTACCTCTTGTACACCTATTTTACGATGGAATTCTACTGAAACATTCTTCAAAAATTGGAAGGCATTTGTAATAAAGAAAGGCAAAATATTACGGTACAATTGGTTTTTACAAGCAGGCATTTTTAATAAACCCTGCCATTGAAGTGCGGTCAAATAGAAAACTGCAATATCATTGGGAATTTTATTAAGTTTTTCTACTTGGTCCATCCCTTGAGTTGTTCGTACTACTGTTACTAATTCATAATAAAATTCGCATTGGCTGTTCTCCAATGTTGCAATTGTTTGTGCAAATTGAAAAGCCACGTTGTTGGTATTGATTTATATCTTTGTAGCAATAACGAGCTATCATATCCAAGAGAGGTTTAACGAGGTGAAATTTAAACGGACCATAAAAAGAATAATGGCGACGGTCACGGAACCGTTCGTAAAGTTAAACAACAGAAATAAATAGAAACGGGTACCACTCACGATTAAATTTCATTTAGAATAGAATAGAATAGAATACTCTTTATTATGTACACCATAAAAATTACAAATACAAATGTAAACATTATAAAAGGGGTGACACAATGGGCGGTCTTATCGCTAAAAGCGATCTTTTAAAGACAACCTTTGGATGGATTTAAGGGGGAAGGAGAGACAATACTGCAGGTAGCCTGTGGTGTACCATTTACATATATACAATAAATACATACATATACATACATAAAACATATTACACTTAAATACCTAAATACATTTTTATTATTATAATTTTTTATGATCAAGAAACAAGTGCGAAGAACTAAATTATAATACCTAATAAAAATTAAGCCTAAGGAGAGAGATACAGCTTTTTTATCATGCTTTTAAAAACACATTTACTTCTTTGTCTCCTTCTTTAATATCTTTAAGTGGACGTAGGCAATTTTACAAAAAGCCAAAAAAAAGTAATCCTCTGTAATTTGCGGGATCCACTCGGCTATAAATGAAATAAAAATTTTGACGAGAAAAAAAGAACTGAATTTGCGTATTTTCTTGTGGTGCTTTCTGAATATGAGGTCTTTTGAGTTATTTCGCTAATTTTTAATGATGTTACTAGACACGCAAAGTAACATTGAATATTTTAAGAGTTGAAATTTGCTTGTTGGAAATGTTAAGAGCTACTTCAGGTGGAGAGCTTGCATATGCAAATCCCATCCCATTTTTGCGAATTTCACTTAACATTATGTAATGAGGTAGTAGTTAACACAATTTTACATCATCATCATCATCATGGTTGCCTTTTGGTTATCCAATCTTTGATGTAGGCCTCTTCCCTCTTCTTCCATTTCTGTCGATCTTGTGCCCGACTCATCAAGTCTCGACTTCCGTGTCGTCGGATGTCGTCCACCCACCGCTGTGCTGGTCGTCCGCACCTTCGGGTGTTCGCTCTAGGTCTCCATTCTAGGACTCGTCTTATCCAGCGACTGTTGTCCATTCTGGCATTGTGTCCCCCCATGTCCACTTTCTTTGCGCTATTACGGCCATAATGTCTCTAACTTTAGTCTTACTTCGAATCCAATAGATCCGTTTCCGGTCCCGTTTACATCATCATGGTACAATATTTGTATCTCTTAATTTGCGTTGTAAGATAAACTCGCGCCTTTTTATAAGGGGGTACGCAGACATTACAGAATGCCAGCCTCCTTTTGCCTCGTCCAATTTCGTACATCTGGTCATATACGCACGCTGGTTGCGAGTACTACGCACCTGACCTTTGCGAAGACCGTCACCAATAAGGTCAGTGTACGTTCTTTTACGGAGTCCCTGCCTGCGATTCTACTCACATCTGACTTGTAGTCATCTTTCATTCGTCCAATCACATGACCAACCCATCTAAAGGAGTAAGAGTTTACATTTTTATCAAAACCTTTTTAACATTATAGCAGCCTTGTCCCAGATTTCGGTTGACTTCTTTAAAACTCGACGCAATGACGTAATCCCCGGATATTTCAATAAACGTTAAGGGTAAAGTGGGACTTTTCAGAAAATGTAGCAAACTTTTTAGACATTTAGAATTAAATGAATTTGTTTTGTTTGTTTCGTTTTATCGCTTAAGCCTACCTACGCTGGCATTTTTAAAACGGTGAATATTGTTCTTCTAAAGCTTTGAATAGAATCGTACTTTTACAACTTTTTCTAGTTGTAAAAGTAGGTACCTATTTATGACGGACTATCATCATTCTGATAGTATTTTTTTTTCATGTTCTATTTTCAAAGGAAGGTTGAAACATGTTAAAATTTGTTGGTAGGCGTATTTATTACACAAGTAATAAAAATATGTATTCCTTTGAACCACTGTATAAATTAAGTCAACCACTCGTATGCAAATAATCAAATCCTAACTTAATTACAAACCCAAATCGTTTCAAAGGAAACCCTCTATGTGGACTGTCCCAAAGGTTCTGTATTGTAATCAACTATAAATATTAATGTATTTACACACGTTATAGAACTCCCAACTTTCATTAAAGTGAAAATATGCAAATCAACAAAAACTGTGAACGAAAAAGTTGGTTGCGCTAGTTCAGACCTTAGTTAAAATAAATTGGATGTCAACACGTTTGTGATGCAAAACTGGGTTCTATATAAGCACCTGTTCCTACCATGACCAGCGCAGTAGCCTTTTGGTAAAGTTTTTTTTGCAATTACAACCCCGTAGGACGAGGCAAAGGTAGATTTGCATTTTTATTCGAGAGCGGCTGAAAGGGCCTGGTCAGTTTTTGGGACACTTTTTTTCAAGCCAATAATGAACGAAGAAGATTCTGTTTTTTAATTGCGTTGAGATTTACTTTAGCGTTATATAAATTCCCATCTACAGAGATTAAAAGATCTTCTTTATCTACTTTGGTCTTTAAATGGAGGACATAAACATTAATAGACACTTCGGGTGACTTAGAAACATTTTCAAATACCAATTTCGGCGAAGAGCATCAACATTATTGTGCCTTAAACGTAAATATTGTCTGTTACATCTCGCATATCATAAATATGGAGTCTTACGATATCATCTTTAAGTGTTACGTCCGTTCAAGCGATGTATTAGGGAAATATGTCTCGTTTTATGTCGAATAAGGGAAATTTAACAGCAATAACTTCTTTAATAAAGTCGTTGGTAGCGAGTAATGGTGGACGATATATTCATTGGGACATATTGAATTCATATTGTGAGTGATGTGTTTCCTTAGAGCCGTTCTAAGTTCTTCAGGCTCTTTTACATTTTAGTCATGACAAAAGTTTTGTAATGTGAAAAAGTTGCCGAAGGTTGTGTTCGAGTTTACAAAGCTAATGTAACTTTAAGAGAAGAATGAGAAAATGTGAAAGAGAGATAGAAAATCAACGATGAAAATACATGAATTAAAGCTGCTATTTTGAAGTTATACTACCAAAGAAGTATGGAAGAAGAAGACATGCTGCATTGACCACAAATAAATTGGGATTCGGGCACGAGAATGATGACGATGATGGTGATTATGATTATTACCAAAGAATGCCACAAAACTCAAAAGACAATCAGATTGGTCCCGTTAAAAAGGTTTAATTCGGAATTGCCGCATCAAAATTTGTAGTGACGTAATTGCAAATGGCCATTGTTCCCTGTACACGGTGTTACCGAAATTAAAATCTTTAATTTCGTAAATGTATCTCGTAAAGCAATTGCCGTTTACCCTTTTGCACCAATTAATTGCAAACATGGCGAAGGCCATGTTTGTTCATGGTAATTAATGAAAAAACTGGCATTCATTTTTGTTCGACGGTAATGCAAATTTATGGTGGTGTTTTTAGTAGGTATTTTAAACGATTGATAAATTATGAATTACGAAGTATCATAATTATATTATGATTATGAAATAAATGTTAAGTATTTTAATAGAAACAACTACATTGGTAGAACATGGGCTATTTAGTTTTTGGTCGAGAGTGAAACAATTAATAATGTGTTTGAATCCAATCGATTAGGTTTTTATACGATGAATAAATTATGAGACGTAATAATACAAGAATTTATGTGGTATACTACCACTAAAAACCCGACTACTGAAAAATCACGCTCTAATTAAAATCGTTTATTTTTCGGTTTGTAGCCTATGTTATCCGAGCCATAATAACGAATCGTTGACACCTTATTCATCAAATCGGATGAATAGTTTGGGCGCTATGGAGGAACATACGTAAATACAAACATACAAACATAGCTACATACACTACTAAAATCAAAACCCTTCCTTTTGGCTTCACCGTAGTCGGGTAAAAATTACAATTCGTATCTGACTTTGTCTTTATACTAATAGAAAGTAATAATAATTATAATTTATGTATATGAAAGTGACTAAAAATACATGAGGTTCTGCCCACTCCCCAAAAACAAGTGTACCATAAATTTAAGGTTTTGTCATCTTCAAATCCCCAACAGGCAGGCCAGTCGCAATTTATTTTAACTAAACCAACCCCGCAACTTCGCACATTTGCATATTTTCATCATATTTACTGTGGTCACTAAGCGAATTAACATCGCTTAATGATTTTATTATATTTACAGAGGACCGTGGCTACTGGGTTTTACATAATAATAGAATATTTGAATGGCTGTTGCTGACCATGAGGTCCTGGGTTCGATTCCTAAGTCAGGCAAAGTGTTATTGGGTTTGTGTATCAAGGATTTCTTAGCAGCAGCCACGGTGGATGGTAAAACGCTCGCGGACTAAAACATAACTGGCGAAGTGGATATAATATAAGGTAAACCACTGCCTTATTCTTCTTAGAGTACACGTGTGATGTTATATTAAATGAATTATCATTGATTTTGACGGTAGCAGCACATAAAGTAACAGAAACACTTTATTTTCATTCCCTTTTAGTATAATAAAAATTCACTACACCCAAAATTCAACGAAACACACTAAAATAACAGTTCACGACTGAAATACAGTTATGCAACATCCGACACAATAGGTATCGGGCACGTCCCATGTCCCCTGAACTCTCGCAACACTGGGACAGCGGCAGACATGTCAAAAAGAGGCCTGTCCCAGCGAAAAGTTTTAACACTTCTCCCGCTAACGTTTCGTTTTTAGAATATTTTTGTAAAGGGCCTCCGACAGTTTTTGTTGAGCTGTTACACTGTTAGGCGACTTTTGAAGTGTCAACGGGGTTGTTGCTTAGTGCTTATGCTGTTGGAAAGTGTGTCTTGCTGTTTATTAGTTTAATTTTAATTTTACTTGTACTATAAAGGGGATTCATAATAATTATGGGAAACTATCTATGCTAATAATCAAATGCTATTTAAAAAAAGGTAAATTATAAAGCTATCACGTCGCTGTACCAATGACGGGGAAAGGATTTTGAATAATTATTATTCTGGAAATGAATTGATTTTGTTGTATTTTTTTATGAAAAGTTTACCTACTTGGGGTCTTAACTGGGATTTTAAAATATTGACCCCGAAAAGGTAATATTACAAAAACTTGTTTCTATGCAGGGTGTGATCTCCGGAACAAAAATAATAAAAAATACTTTCACTAAAGGAAAGCTACATTATTCCCGTGTGTTATATATAGGCTTTATTTTAAGCGTTCCTGTGGGATATTTTCCAACCATAACGCAAGCGAAGCCGCGGGCAAAATATAGTTTTGCTTATTTATAATCGTGTTGGTATATCATTTTTTTAATATTTAAAGAAGCCTTTACCGTTGAGCCGTGGGCCAATCCCACGGCTCAACGGTACTGCCAGGATAAAAAATATCCTATGCCCTAACCGCGGTCAAGGTTTACTTATATGCCAAACATCAAAATCCGTTCTGTTTTAATGCAACAAATAGGCAAATAAATATACCATCGCATTTATATTTTGTTATTAGCTTATGCCCGAGTCTTCGCCCTCGTGGAGTTCGATAATTGAACCACAGAATCATACTACCAGGATAAAAAGTGTCCTATGTGTTAATCCAGGTTATAACCATTTTTTTTTTCGTTTTTTTTTTTTTTTTTTAATTTAGAACACAGATAGCTATCTAATTATCCGTTCCGTAGTTTTTGCGTGAAAGAGTAAGAGTAAGCATCCATCCATCCTCACAAACTTTCGCATTTGCGATATTATTATGAAGTAGGATAGAAGCAATAAGTCCGCATCGGAACATGTTTCACTTCACAAACCGTCTAAACATGTCACACGAAGCTAGCTTTATTTATCGCCCAATACATCGAAGCCAAAACCTCTAACTTGTACAATGTTAAATTTACGGTCATCCACATGTAGCAGACGACATAAACTCAAGTCTTCTGTACTTTACAAATTAACATTTGACGTTTGTGCAACGTTGCACTATAACGTAGCTACGTTCGTGGAACGTTAAGCTGAGTACAGATTATTTGCAACACAACATGCAATGCAACATATTCCTTACATTTTAATGTGTTCGCGAACACACTAACAACGGCTACTCGCACGCTACGTGCAACCATACACCAACATAAGAAAAATGTTTCATTGCTTGTTGCATGCTATGTTGTGTTGCAAATATATTGTGCCCAGCTTGACGTCTTGTGCACTATAATGTGGACATCATAAAACCGAATGCTATCGACAGATACGACTGCGGCTTGTATTATTGGACTCTAACTTTGTAGAAAGCGGAAATTACATTTGTGATGTTAAGATGGCAACAGCGGTTGTAGTGAATCTGAATACAGTGTTGTGAAGTGGTGCTTATAGTTTTATACGACGGAAATCAGATATAAATGCTGAGAATGTTACAAGCTTAAGAGTGTAAAGGAAAGAGGCTATGAAGGGTGTAACAGGACCCTTAACGAATCCGAAAGGCACTTGGTCTTCCCGATATTGCGATCATTTTTTTTGTTCTAGACCATACCTGGAAATCTTCTAGTTACCGAGATATTGGGGGTCAAAGTTCCAACTTTTTCACAAGTTATTTTTTTTTATATACTTGTTTTTAATGTAAGATTTTTCACAGACACCTCCATGACTCCCGTAATTATTCAATGCATCCACCAGCACAGTGTTTTGAGTGCGTTTCATTGAGTTTTTCGGTAAAACGTGATTTTTCACCCCAAAAAAAAAGAGTATCCCAGCAATATTTTTTGCGTAAAGTTACTTAGTTTGATGTACATAATGCTTGGTTGACGGCTTCGTGAAGGGTCTTGTTACACCCTGTATAAATGCTAGACAAGATGATGACAAGAAGAAGCAATTAAAAATAAAAAGCTGGAAAAAAACTAAAAATTCAAAAAAAACAATAACAACCAAAAACGAAAAAAAAACAATAAATATAACCGAAGGACGGAATTAACGATTCTTCGTTAACTTTATAGAATAGCGGAAAGTTCGCCCTGAGTAAAAGTTTCCACCATTTTATTTCACAATAAAAACTCAACTTAGTTTGGACTTAACGAGGTTGGGTGCTGCGAACTTTAATCAATTCCATGACCGTTCAAACTGAGTGACGATGGTCGATCATTCTGTATTCTATAACCCTGAAAAGTTTAAGATAAGAGCTGTTTTTGTCCAGTTTTGTAGTCTCCGTGATTTGGAGTTAGATACTGTTTTTGATGGCCTTCTTTATTTTGTAGGGTTCTCTTCCTCAGTCGGCAAAAACAGAACCCTTATAGGATCACTTTGCTGTCGGTCTGTCTGTCTGTCCATCTATCAAGACCCATTTTCCCTTTGAAATTAATATCAAATACTGAGGTCTACAACCCCTTGAAGCAGTGAAAAAATCAAACTTGTAATTCAACGCGATCAAATGACTGATGATCATATGATAGTTTATGTCGCATATTTTGCGATTTCGCAAGGGAATCAAAACCTATAGGGTACTTCCCGTTGAGCTAGAATCATGAAATTTGGCAAAAAGCAATGTCTTACAGCACATGAAAACCGTAAATATGTAGTTTAATAACAAAATACCTACAAGTTTATACGGAACCCTCGCGGTGCGCGAGTCCAATTCCCACTTGGCGGTTTTTTTTTTTAAATATTGTGACTGTCTTTTAATTAGTCAGGTCATGGCCTCTAAAGTCAATTGATCTAACTAGTGTAGCACCCGCAGGTCCACTCCACCTATTGCATATTGGACGTGAAGTTAGAATATTGGACATGTAAATAATACCCGAGTAAACTTCTATATAAAGTTATTTTAACAGAATTGTTCAACGTATCAATGGCAATGTCATTGAAATGATACAAATACGAGTATATAGTCAAAGTTTATTGGCGCATTGTTGACTGTTCATTATGATATCACAAAAATATAATCAATTCACTGTCCAATATGGAAATATATTTTTCAATCCACATACAATTCCATGACTTGTGTTTAAAATTTCGATGGTAGAAATTTTAATGTTCAGTAGAATTTAAAAACGCAATTGGATAATAAAAATTCAAAGGGAAAAAAAAGAGAATCAGTGGCAGATTTCAAATTTATTATTTGGTAATTAGCATATAACGGAGCAGTTTAATTTTCTTTTTAAAAGTGTCGTTCTTTTTAGACGCCGTCAAAAACTCAATTTTCCTCCTATTGTATTTGGGACAAATCACCAATTAAGGAACTTAATTAGGAGGCTTGTTTAGTATTCACTTTATGTTCTTGACTTGTATAAAGATATATTCTATCGTCTTTTATGATAGCTTTTGTAATTTCTTCGAGCATATCAAATTAGTTTCTAATTAGATGATTCCTATCATTAATTTTGTGACTGATTATTATTATGATTACACTGTTAAACTGTTTTTTTAAACTGTTCTTTGTTTCTTGTGTGTGTAATACAAACATATAACTGATTTAAATATTAAGTTGTGTGTTAATTTGAAAGTTTTTAATAGCATGCTATAAGTGGGTGATTAAAGTCCACAAGATGATTAAATAAAGTCGCCTTTGTACACCTGGGTGGACCTACTCCAAGGTGAACAAAAGCCTCCGCTTATGTCGAATTATTTCACCTGGAAAATATCACCTAGATGAAATTCTTCCAAGGTGAAATGAAGATACCAAAAAAATCTACTTTGTTCACCCGGGTGATATCACCCAGTGGAATAAACCATAATCAGAGATGTTATGTTTCAGAGCAGGCAGAAAAATAGTCCTCAATATGGAAGCACTGCAGTATTCCTTGCCAACACGAACACCAAGATGAAATTTAAAATTCTATATTTCCTAGGTACCTCTTCCGGATGAAATGCGTAAAAGAAACTGCTCTAGAGTCGCACATGGGCTTGAACTATTCAAATAATATTCACAAAGCGTTCCAAGTAATACATTCAGAAATTCAAAATTCTGAATTCAAGAAAGCACTAAACCCGAATGCAAGTCTCGAAAACGTATCATAAGAATAAGCAAACATAAAATCTGGGTGGGAAAAATCTCGATATCTGCAGTATTGACATGTTCCTAAGTAAAAATACCACAGAGTCGATGTACTATCGGCTTAGTGCCAAACTGGTGCCACGATGTATTTTATAGCGACATATGGCGTTAGTAAGGGCGCTACAGTATCGACAGTACAAAATTTAGAAGTTGCAGCACTAGCAGATGTTCTTTTATTTTTGTCTACTGCTGTGAAGATTTTGAACGCAATTTTGTTTCTGTATCTCGAAACGTACGCTGCAGAAAAGATCGAAGAAATTTCGACTGTTTTAGTGTCTGTAAGTAAAACTGAACGAACTTTTATCTGCAGAATCAAATGACTTAGCTGTAAAATTTTGTCTCTCGGCGTTTGATGGATTGTGACTTTGTATTTGAAAACTAATACGTTTGTCGAATTCTTTATTGTTAATTTAGACACATCTGCATCAAACTTAACAGATTCAGTGCTGACTACTATGGCTGCAGTGTTCAGTATTCATGCAAGTCTGCCTCTCGGCATTCAACACCTCTGAGGTATTTGTGCTCAAAGCGTCTTGTTCTAAATCTTCACTTTTTTCAAAATCCGAATGGGTGATAGTGTTGTCATGTGAGGAAAATTAAATGAAATAGAAAACTTTACTTATAATTAATTTTTGTATTCATCCAGTAACTTTATCTGTCTGGCCCCTTTTCATGTCTGAACGAAAAATTGAAGCTCAGTCAGCGCTAAAGTTTTTGGGGGATGAACCAACTGGATGAGAGATGCCGAGAATTGAGTTAAGTGGCGTTTGATTGACGAGGCCTGTGTCCAGCAGTGGACTGCTGTAGGCTGATGATTATGATGATGAATAATTTATATCAAACAAATGAAAATTTTCTTCATTTCAAAACAGCATTTCAATGAACAAATACTCGTTATTACTATAAACCTTTACTAAGAATCGTTGTTTAATTTTATAGTACAAAGCTCATCTGTATCGTTTCTCGTGTTATTTGGTTTCGTGTCAGCTATCTCGCGCTCCCCGGGGCGAAGATACAAGTAGGTCAAGTACATACAAAGTAACAATTAATTAATTTCATATTTTAATTGATATTCTTGTTGTAAATATGTGTTTTAGACACAATTTATTGAACAGTGTGTGGTGCGGTTGAGCCTGTCTTTATTGTAACGATGATCCTAACCTGATTTCAAGTTTTTTCTTTTGAACTGAAATTGTTGCTTACACAAAGCTGAATTATCTATACACGTTTTCACTTATACTAACCCTAGGCTAACCAAGAAAAAATCGTACGCTGTTGATGCAAAGCAACAACGGCAAGGGTTGTTGATTGTTTCCAACTCCAAGAACAATCACTTCAGTGCCGAGAGTAAAAAATTCAGAAGAGCAAAACAAAAAAGTTAAAATAAGTGAAAATAACTACAAATACTTGTAGTATGCCCATTATACAAGTATTTTTGTAGTTAATATTCTTCTTAAAATGAAGTTAACTATCAAGTTTTGAGTGTCAGAATAGTTACTTTGTATTAAGTATGTGGAAAAGGGTTTTTATAAAGAAAAATGAAATATATGCAACCTAAAAAAAAATACTTTAGTTTGCTGTTTTAAACAGCAAACTAAAGTAAAAATTATAACCTACAAAACGATAATACCATTCTTTAACAAATAAAACCATTTCAAATAGCAGACTGCAAAGTTACGCCTCATTCTAGTGCCCGCATACACGACTCGAAATAGTCCTTTCACTGCATACGCTTTGACATCACTTTAGCCTCGTCCAGATGGTGCCAACGACAGCGACGTGAGATCTCGGCTTACATTAATTATATCGGGACAGTTCCTGACTGCAACCCCGGGCTAGATTTAGGGTCGGTTCGCTAAAACTGGTGCGGTGGATGCGGGCCTTAACGAGAATGCACACTGGGAACTTTGGCGTAGTAGGTATGGCAACATATTGTGAGTTTAATTATGTTGTTTTTTATTACAATTCTCTTTATTCACTAATCTACATTTAAATACAGTTTTAAATGTTCCTAAACAAATTAATATAAAAAAAAGCATTTCAAAATATAAAAAAATAGTGGTCCGCCGGTATCGGGAGCAGGGTCCAAGCTACCGGTGGTTGGGGCTCCAGAGAAAGGAACCTCCTCACAATGCGAGCTGTATCGAGGAGTACTGCCTTCTGAATCAGGCCCTTGATCCAACGAAAGATGAAAAGATTACAATTATTCTTACACGAACGTATACCAGGTTAATAAAATCCTATCCGATCCGAAAGGGTATCTTATAGGTGTACCTAATGACATTACTTTTACATTATTATTGAAAGTAAACATATTAAACAATTTTAAAATGCATGTTTTTTCCCAAATTACCACCATTTCCCTAAAATCTAGCAAACTTTCAAAACGTGACATCACCATTATTTAAGTATGTTCGATCGTCAACATTTTTATCGGGGTATTTTTTGTACTTTTATCCAAAAAGAATTTCATTTAAAGAAATTTAATCTCGAAACCTAATAACCTCACGAATCGGACAGCGTTTTTTTAAACATATTGTATATTTCCTTTACACATCAAAAATGATAAGTAAGGTCTCCTTGGTAAAAGTAGTCGGTAAAATTGCCTTGGTTTAGCGATTGCAAGTATTACTGCGGGCAATTTGTTGAGTTTTTCCCTATGAAATTTCTCAGTAGCATTCTGGAGTCTGAATTTGGGTCCAGTTGACGCCAACGGTTCGTCGTCGCATCCCATTACATAGATACAAAGTATCTCGCAAAACTTAGGTTTACTGTAGGTATGTGCACCCCTGCTTAACCCTTCGGAGAAACAGATGTAATCTTATGTGCTATAAAATAATAGTAAGATACCTTTCTAAATTCGTCGATTATTTTAGCTTCGTTAAACTCAATTTATATAGGGTGTAACAAGACACTTAACGAAGCCGTCAACCAAACATTATGTACATCAAACTAAGTAACTTTACGCAAAAAATTTTGCTGGGAAACGACTTTTTTTTTGGGATGAAAAATCACTTTTTAAGGAAGGACTCAATGTAACGCCCTTAAAACGTTGAGCTAATGAATGGATTGAATAGTATGGGGGTAATGGAGGTGTATTAAGTAAACATTCTTACATTAAAAACATGTGTTAAAAAAAGTTGTGAAAAAGTTGAAAGTTTGACCCCCAATATAATAGAAGGTTCCCAAGTATGGTCTAGAACAAAAAAACGATCGTAATAATAGTTAGAACTAGTGCCTTTCGGCTTCGTTTAGGGCCTTGTTACACCCTTTATTCCTCCATGTTAAATCAACGAAACATACATTGTTACCTAACAGCTTAACTCTTAGATATGAAATTACTTACAAACAATGCTGTCGATAATCTCGCATCCCATACAATACGACTATTTCCAGTAAATCCATTTAACTCACACAGTTCTGATACTAGGCGCACAACAATAATAGAGAGCTGCAACATTTTGATAGTCGATTAATAAGGGAGCCTACAGCTTAGGTTATTACGGAGTCATGTTGCCCTGGTACCGATAATCCGTATTCAGGAACATTTATGCCTTAACTAAAGCAAGGTTTATAATGCAATTAACTACAGTTTGAGTGGGGCTTGCGGGCAATTTAGATTGTGCTAGGATTATACAAGTCTTGTTTATTAAATAATTTTCTAATTAAAGTCCTTAAACAGAACCTTGAAGGAATATACATCATAAGGCCATAGATACGGTAGTTACTAAGATGATATGAGCTCGTTGAATACAGTATAGTGCTATTGAGTGCTTAAATCACACTGACAGAGGGGCGGCTAAATATTTGAGAAATGTTTCATGATATTGCATTGAAAAATCAACATGGAGGCGTTATTTCTGAATTACAAAATCCTTGTTTAACTAAAAGGGTACCTATCTACTGCTTACCTACCTACGCTAAATAAATAAGAAGACTAAACTTGGAAACCCCTATGTTACTTCAGAACACAAAAGACGTACTCAACGCGGTAAATACAAAGTTGAAGCGAGAAAAATACGTAGTGTCATAAACAAAGACGAAATGGCCCGAGTAGTGTCCAAGCTTTTGTGTGGGACATTTCATTTCTGTAAAGTGACCATGATTTGTTCGTTCAGTGGACAGCACGAGAATTGAAGCGAATGGACCGTGTTGTCGATATGTAGTGTGAAAATTGATTTTGAATTTTTGTACGTTGTAAATATTTGCAAAATTGTGATAGACAAAATAGTTATATTTTTTGTGGGTGTTAATGGATTATTTGCTATAGTTTGAACAATGGCAAATAAATAGAGATACATTGTGTACAATCAGATAAAATCCAATTAAAAACTGACAAATCATACTCACACATAAATTCAGCCTTCTCTGTGTTCTTTTGAACTACTAAATATTAACTTTAATTACGATGGCATTAAATAAATGAACTAAAATAACTGAAGGGATATTTACATCTACGAAGAATAATAAAAAGATACCTGACGTAGAATCAGACATACGTCAAGTCCTCGTCAAATACACAACATGTTAACAAATAGAGAGTTGCCATTGTATCTTAGAAATAATATTACAGGCACAAAATAAGAATTAAGTGTAAATGAAAGTCACTCAGACCAATACAACGACAAATGCCAAGAAAACGACAAAATCAACTTCTATTTTTCCCAGTAACACCGAATTAAAAGCCACATCACCACCCTCCTATAAACAAAAGCCGACAAAACAATATCTAAAAGAAAATGCAAGTCATTATGACGTCACTCAGTTCTCTTATCATATCAGTAAGAGGGCATACCATCATCTTTTATAGCAATAATATTTTAATTGTATTTTAGTGAGTGCAAGAGATGGAGCTATAGTCGTCCTGTATAGACTGTATAGCTCTTTCCCATACGGAACTGACATAAAAAAGTAAGCATGAGTGTTAAAAAGGCACATCAAATTATGTTAGTGACAGAGACAACGATACAAACCCGTATAGTTCCACCAAGGTCGCTAGTGGAGAAGTTGGTGTTGCCATTTTAGAAACTAACCAAGAAAAAGGAAAGTAAAACATAAGGCAGTCTTTCAAGTTAAATATTCTAAGAATAACCTTTTGAGCGCCGCGTTCATTCAGTGTTTCGAATGGTATTGTTTGAGCTTGGCGGTGTTTCTCTTCTTTCATAAAAGACTAGCTGTTGCCCACGGCTTCGCTCGCGTTTTGGTCGGAAATTATCCCACGGGACGTTGTAAACGACGTAGTCTATGGCACTCGGGGATAATGTACGAGCTCGTAGCTTTCTATTGGTGAAAGAATTTTCAAAATCGGTTCTGTAGATCCAGAGATTACCCCCTACAACCTCACAAATTCACAAATTTTACCTGTATAAAATATTAGTTAGCACAAAATTTACCTCTTTATAATATTATAGTATAGATAAAAGTTTTAGAATAATTAGTCGTATAACATCACTTTTGAGAGGTTTTGGCATATTATTTGCACTTTTCACAATTAAATAAAACTAAAAACATGGGAGCACTCACACTAGACAGACAGGTATTGACAGCGGAATGACGTTCTCAAAATCGCGGCAGTAGTTCCAATTTAGACCACCAAAACGGCTAAGTTGGTGGCACTATAATTGGGATTTCGGCCACATCGACTGCATTAGATGGCGGCTTTCTAGGGAGTTGTCGGGAGCTTTGGTGTGCTGTTCTTTCATGAGCTCTCAAGTGGCTAGCATATCCAAATTTGCCCGAAAAACTCCGAGCACAAAGCGGACATGTCATGGTCATGTACTATATACCCTGTATATCTGTTTACGGTACCACTGACTTGGCACAAAAATTCTTGAACGGAATCTGTCTTGTAACAATGTCAACGCTGTTTGTTATCTCAAAAGTTTTGGGGAAGGGGACTGTAGGGGTTATGCAATGGGAAATGAAAATATGCTGACTATGTTTTGCCAAAATTTTGGCGTAATTTTGTCTGTACAGTCCCATTTTTGTTAAAGTGAGAGCAATTTTAAGCAAGCAACTTTGCAAGCTGTACCGGTGTGCTCTTATGTATTTTTAATTATTTTGGAGTATTCGAACCAAAAATTCGAAGACATGTGACATCTACCAACCCGCACTGGGCCCGCGTAGTGGATTATAGCCCATTCCCTCTCATAGAGAGGAGGCCGTGTGTCCCAGCAGTGGGAACATAAAGGCTGATTATATTACATTCGAAAAAACACATTTACATGATCAATGTAACTTTAGTTTGCTTAAAGAAAAACATTGCTTACAATAATTTAATGTGTAAACTGTGTATATTTAAGATAGGTACTGTAACCTTTTTATATTCATGGTTTTTATCCATAACATAACATAACATCATAATTATTATTTGTTACACCTTGTATGTTTATTGTTATTTTGTATGATGCATGTCATGTCCCTGTGACAAATAAATATTTTTTCTTTGCTCTTTCTACATATTTGGTAGAGGTGTATCTAATAGTAAACCCAATATTTGACAGTTATGTTTTAAGTCTCATGTAATATCCCCTGTTGCCTTCAAACGGACAGAAGGCCAGACTCCCAAGAAGTTCCTAATGGAAAGATCCAATAACACTTTGCCCGACTCGGGATTCGAACCCAGGACCTCATGCTCAGCAGTCGCGCTTGCGAGTACTCGACTAGCGAGGCAGTCAAGTGGTTTTTATCCATTCACACTATTAAAACCCTCTTCCAATAATAACATCATTCTGTAATAATAAAAATAGTACCTAATTATCACTACTATTATCTTCAAATCAAGCCAATTATTCTGTAATTAGAAATGCATAAATTGTTTTGAACGTTATCTTAGAGTAATTTATCTATCTATACTAATATTATAAAGAGGTAAAGTTTGTGTGTTTGTAGGGGGTAATCTCCAGATCTACTCAACCGATTTTGATTTTTTTTTGACTAATAGAAAGCTACATTATCCTCGAGTGCCATAAGCTATATTTACAACGTGCCCGTGGGATAATTTCTGGCAAAAGCGCGAGCGAAGCCGCGGGTAACAGCTAGTATCAATATAAAGTTATTTCAACAATTAAACCGGCTCTTTCTACTTATCTTCACATCCTAGCTGTAGGACCCAGCAGAGCGAACTAGGTTGCCATGGCAACCAGCTGAGACCCTCCGTACTTATGCATTCCTGCATTCATGGGTTTATGACTGTACATGTTGCAGAAGTGTAATAAATAGCTATAAAGTTACAGTTTTGTGTTATAATTATAATAAGTATTTAGCAATTCATATAAGGTGGATTTTCTTTTTAACTTTCGAACTGACAGATGCTACTGGCAAGTAGTCTTTGCTTTACAATTGTTTTGTTTTCTTGTCAACGGAAAAAAAACGCGAAGAAATATGTAACACACGGAAAAGCAGTTAGATTGTTCCGTTGGGAGGTGAGGCTCCGTTTGTCAATTTAAAACTATAAAACACAACAAATAACAACATAACATTGAAAATAGGCATACGCTTCTTCACCGCAGCGCGGATGCAAAACTGATTTAGAAATGTTACAGAAACTGTTCCAGCGATCTTCGTATACCATAAAGTGTACAAATTTAACAACAAACACAAAAAATAAATATAGTTTCAATCACTTAGCTCTGGGACCAATACAAGTCATAGCGAACAATCAGCAACATGCAGCCAAACCTCTTGATTTATACCAGCGGCTCTCAAACGCGTGGTCTCAATAGAGCGTGAACCCAGATTGTGTGTTCTTGTCACAAGCCGAGTTCGAGAGCTTGAAAAACTACGGGGTTTGAAAACTGGATGAATTGTTTTGACGTAGGTGGGGAATTTTTCGAATTGTGTTATTGTTTCTGTGGAATTGTTTGTGCTACTAAATACAATTTACATTGATAGATAAGAGAAAATCGCTCACAAATCATCGCTTGACAAATACAGGAAAATTCCAATTCAATTTTGAATTAGCTAAAGAAATAAAGAAAAAGTATTTACATGTCTCGCTTAGACAAATTTTGACTGTTAACTATTCTGACGGTTTGCTATTTTGACGGATTGTGAATTTGACCATACGCGACGAAACGGGACAAAACAATTAACAATAAAACAAAAAAAAAAAGTAAACATTACAAAACCTTAAAATTAAGACATACATTAAACTAAAATTGGTCCTGTACGAGGCCAAAAGGCCTCCTATCTTGTCATTATGCTGTAACATTTAAACAAATGCAACAGCACTGGTATTCTGATAGGGCCCAGGTACAGAAAATCGTTATGATTAAACAAGGAAATAGTTATCTTGACCAAGATAGGCCCTGACGGCCAATCTCTCGAAGACAAGCCATGCATAGATGCATAAAATTTTACAGTGCACAAAAGTGTGACACAGGTGCACTCTCACATAATCCAATGAAGCCGCAGGATTCCGAGAAAGATCAGGAACATTACCAACGACTGAGCAGAAACAATGACTTTGTAACCAAAATGAATATTCATTTTCATCCGTCCCAAAAAAACATTACTCTCCGACCTTCCATCTGTTTCATAAGTGACATTACCAACCTTTTAGCAGTCGGGTAAAAAATTACCAACAATCAAATTTGAATCAACTTTCAAGCGAGCGCGACCATTGACAGAGTTCTCGACCTCATTTTGGCTTTTATGTACTTAATTTGCTTTACTCGTTGCAGGAGAAGGAACATTTTATTTTTCCTTTGTCGGTTTTCAGCTCAATGAATTTAAAAATTGGACACAGAAGTGTGAAGTTAGCTCAAAGTCTGCGGCTAAGATACACTTTATCTGGCAAAACAACTAAGAATGCCGGAACATTATCTTCTCTTACTATACTTCTAAAATCGCTTTTCCTGATTGACTATCAACGCACAGATCAGACCACTGGACGGATTGAGCTAAAATTTGGCATACAGATAGCTTCTATGAAGACATGCTGCCCAAATGAATGAGGGCTATCGTTTTTGAGCTCACCAGATGGCGCCAGTAAGATCCTGTCATTAATTACATTTTGTACTTTAAAATACAAAATTCTATAAAAAAATAAAATACAATATTGACCTTAAAATTAGCAAACATGGAACATTTAAAAATCATTTTACCTCCAAGTACTAACAAATAAAATCCTAAGTTGCTACTTAAAATCTTCAAGTCATAAAATTATCAGGAATAGCTCAATCTAGACCACAATCGTGAGTATTACGTGATAAAAAATCACGTAATGGGCAAACACTCTATGACATCTGACATTTCGGTGAACTCGCGCTATACTAGCGCCTCTAGCGGCTAATCAGCGCGCGATAGCCCCCATTGGGATAAGGGCCGGAGATGATGACAGCTCCAATGACGATGATGCATGAAATCCGTTGCCAGGCGAAGCTGGTGTTAGTTTCTGATAATATCAAAACGACCAGAGCAAAAAATGATTGTGAATTCTTCTGGCAACATAGTTATTCATTTTATAATGTCTATTCGGTCCTACTCCTTTTTTTTTTTTTTTTTTTTTATCGATGGGAAATCATCAAATGACCCCTCCCGCTCTGGGCTGAGCAGGAGGGAGTGTCAGACTTGTACTGACTAAAACCCATCCATGTTCCTTCCTTTGCCCTTTGTGTTCCAGGGCCGCGGTATCTCTTTCGAACAGTCCCGCAACCCTGGCAGGCGTCGGCCCTTACGGACCCCTTCCTGTTTGCTGACTCTCTTTGAGGCGCGCGTGGAACACGAACACGCCGTCGACACGGCCTGTCGTCATAGGACGGACGGACGGCGAGCTAGCCCATAGCTCACCGTCCACAGGCCCGCGTCTACGGTGGCCGGGAGCCACCACGTGGCCCCCGACGCCCGCTAATAGATCTCCCTTCAGATGTTCTCTGAAAGAAAAATAACTTCGTGTCAAAAACTACTTGCGCAAATGACTAAACAAAAACCCATTTTATAGACTAAGGAATAAGCTCATTAACTCCTTGACTTACCAAATGGTATACATTTTTTTACAAATGATGACATTTAGGTCAACAATCACCGTGATGTTTGAGGCACACAAGGAATTGTTTCTACCACCAAAAGGGTTTAAAACACTTTCTACCATATTAGACGGTCTGTGGTTTCCGTAATTATGTAAGTTTTTGCGGTAATACGCACCAGGGAAACATGAAGAAATGTTAGATTTGCTTAATGCGGGCTTTATACGTCTTGAGAATGTAATTAAAAATGTATAGTTACATCATACGGCTGTAATGGGTTTGCGGTGAAGCAATTTTGTGGGAGGATTGGATTTGAATTTAGAGTCAAGATGAAGATGGATGTGTTTATTCCCTTAACCAAATTCGGAGTCGACCTTATTTAAAAGAATAAGAATAAGCCAGTCATAAAGAAGAGGCTTTCAATTTAGGTTCCAGCAAAAGTGTCGCCCACAATGTCGTTGGTCATTTTATAATCCAGTACTTTATTAGCGTGGATATCTTTGAAAATAAAATAATGCTCATAAAATGATCTAAATGAAATATTTACAAAATATTTGGGGGATCCCAGGCCGTTGATCAGGTGTAGGAACTGAATAGGCTAAACAAAAAAAAAACACAACAGTGGGATAAACCAGTTTGTTTTTGCAACTTGCGCTCGTATTCTGGCATTTTACAAAATTGCTGTTTCTTTTCATCCGAAACAGTCATGAAATCCCTCGTGCAGTTATTTATAAACAACACATACACAATTATCCATCTGTAATGTAGGTCAAAGTTTTATCTTTAAAACATACATAGATATTTAAAAAAAAATTTTATAATATAAAAGGAGAGGAGGTTTTCTAAGAAGATGACAGACCTCAGAATGTAGACCAATATCTATTAAGGAACTATAAAACATTGCTGGGAAAAGGCTAGGCAAATGCTGATCTAATAGGGAACTTAACTATCTCCGTAAATGTAATAAAACCCTCCATCGATCCGAACCCAACAGTAATTCGAAAACACTTAACGGATCCCTTAAAACCCGTAGTACCAGCACTTCAGAAACACCTTAGAGCTTACGCGAAATTAAGTAACTCCCCAAACTGGGCAGTTCTGGTGCAGTTAGCGTTAATGGGAACATTCTTCCCTCGGAATTCCTCGTTCGCCTATTCCCTGGGAATTTTCCAGACACTGCGCTGAGAATTTTTTCTGTTCGTGTACTTAGTAGAAGACACGTTATTACTTCATTCCACGAGACGCTGGATTTAGTTTACGTGAATTGTCTGTTCCGGGATTTTGCAGCAGAATTTTTAATGTTGGGAGTTTGATGCATATTTGAAACGTAAGTTTATTAACGATGCTGTCATCTTTGTTATCGTCTTTTGTGGTTTCGGTCTAAAGAATTAACTGTGTTATAACTGCTTACAATATTTTGGGTTTTGAGATCATTCAACAACTTTAATTTTTGAGGTAAATAAAGACGCCAGCTCACATAACGCTACTCAAAACTGTCAAATTTTCCCAATTAACCTTGAACCTAATGCTTTGGCGATAAAGTTGAAAGCTATTAAAGAAATTTGACAGATTGTAGTAGCTTGATTTACTGGCGTCCATTTTATACCCGCAGCAATTAAAATCTTCGTAACTAAACTTACCTCGAAGAAACATATAACGGTCAGAAAAATTACCATGATTTTTCATAATACACGAACTTAAAAATCCATTAAATTTTACAATAACGTCTCGAGTCTTTATTTTTAAGTGCAAATGAAGGTATTCCCGCGTCGCAATAAAGATCTTCGTTGGTTACCTCCAGCAAAACATTCTTAAGGATATTTACAGGGCATTCTCCCTCATCTTTTCTATTAAAATTTTCCTTGAAACTTGCTTATTTAATTTTGGTCAACATTTCATCTTATTTTTTATAGACATTGTTTATATTTTGATGATAAGTTCTGTATTTATGCCGCGTCCTAACTAAAGCGATCTACTCTACTTTTGTTTGACGAGCTCCAACCGAAAGAGGACGCTTGGATTAGGACACCGGTAAGTAAGGCTTCAAAGAAAATAAGTTTAGAATTTTAAATTTTTAGCTGATCTAAAACCAAACAGGGACTCAAAAATAACCTCAAACGGCGCAAATACAATAATTTAATTGGTAGTTACGTGTTTGAGCCGTTTGGGGTTGAAACACTAGGCCCATGGGGTCCGAGTGCCCACCTAGTATTACGGGAAATCGCCAAGCGGTTGGTCGACTCTTCACGTGACCAGAGGGCGGGCCTATTTTTTGGCCAAAGAATCAGCATTGCCATACAACGTGGCAATGCTGCCAGCCTTCTGGGCACTTTTCCTGTTGACAGCGATGTGGAAGAATTTTTTGACGCCCAGTAACCCTTTTGATACTTGTACATATTTTTATTACTATTATAGATTTGTAGTTTGTAAATAATGTAAATATCTTGATTGAAATAAACCTTCAACAGGGACTAGTACGATTTATAACTAAACTAAAATAATCAATGAACAGGCTGAATTTCGCAGCACAAGTATTTCAATAGCGATCGTTACAAGACATAGGTACTAACGCGTTAGTATCTAGATAGTTTGTGATTGATCGCGACTTGTACAGACCACTAATGAATTACTAGTGCGGTGACACTATGGTTTTTCATTGGTGATTTGAGTTTATAACAAGTTAATTTTGAGTATAGCGTCGGGGACGACAGATCTACCTCTTTATCTATTTACAAAACCATTCACTCATTTACCATTAGCTCATTATTTATTAAAACTTTATGCACGAGTAAAACTGTACAAAGGCGGACTTAATGCCATTATCTGCCGTTGCCTCACGATGTTTTCCTTCATCGAAGCAAGTAATATATACAATACGCACATGAATCCGAAAAATCAGAGTTGCGTGTGTTGAGTTCGAACTTGAGACCTATAACTTGGTAGTCCGACGGTCACACCACTAGGCTATCACTGCTTTTACCTTACGCTTTGATTAGACGAGTTGTCACTCTTGTCACTCTTTACTTACTTATCTATACTAATATTATAAAGCTAGGTAAAATTTGTTTGTAAGTTTGTATGTAGGGGCAATCTCCGAATCTACTGAACCGATTTTGAAAATTATTTCACTAATAGGAAGCTACATTATCCCCGAGTGCCATAGGCTATATTTACAATGTGCTTCTGGAATAATTTCCGAAAAAAACGCGAGCGAAGCCCCGGGCAACAGCTAGTCAAAGATAAATGAAACAAATTTTTAACCAATTCCGTAACACACAAACTTTTCCCATTACGAAAATTGTCCTCAAGCACAATAAACTAATGACGAAGCACTTTGAGTGCTCGTGGTTGCAACAAAAGTTATATTAAATAAAGTTTATAATTCCTCATTTGCACGTGTTGCCTGTTGTTGGTGGAATTTTTTAACTTAAAATATGTCGTATTCAGAAGTAGATTCGTCACGTAGCTGGAGTTTAGTGCTTGGTTGCTGAATTTTAATTGGTTGATAGTTAGCGTGGGTTGTGTGAGGAATGATATGAAAGATAAAGGAGTAAATGGTAGTGTGACGGATAATAGAGGAGAATAGAAGAAAAAACAGGCCAAGTGAGAGTCGTACTCACGCACATGCAGGGTTCCGTAGCACAAAACAATATGATAAAAATATTTTGAAGGCTCATTCATATTTTGAATACAACATATGAATGAACCTTCAAAATATTCTTTATTCCTTTATATTTCTGTTGAATGTAAAACAATAGTTTTACATTCAACACTCTTTAATAATTTGTATGGGTAAATAAACATTTTGTTAATTGCAATTGTTAAATGCAAAATTAATGCTGCAGTTTCTTGAAAGTCCCATATTTCAAAAATTAAACATCAAATCTTTTTCAAAACAATTTTAGTTGAAAGTTTTGTTTACCTTCTACAATCATATTTTTTTCTGAATTTTCCTCCTCTTACTTTAGAAATTAGAGGTGAGGGACACATTTTACCACTTTGGATGTGAAAATCCCATTAGTCCTACCGTAGAACTGAGTAGTAGAACTAGTGGGAATGATCCAGAAAAAATGGTTTTAGGAACTTCAATGTAATTTTTAAAGACCTATCTATAGATACCCCGCACGTACAGGTTCGATGAAAAAAATATTTTTTAGTTTCAGTTCCATGTATGGGAAGCCACTTAATCTATTGTTTTTTTTTTTTTTTTGTATAAAAATCGTAGTGTTCGTAAGTTTCAACTGTGTAGTCCTAATAGTTTCGGGATAAAGTAGCTGTGTGATACACGGACAGACAGACATTTCGATTCTATAAGGGTTCCGTTTTTTGCTATTCGGCTACGGAACCCTAAAACGTGTTGCACCGACCCCAAGGGTAACATTGGACAAGGGTAAGAAGATGATGATGGGTGAGAGACCTTAGTCTTGGTAAATAAGGTTCAATTTTGCTTATAGCCGGATAAAAAACGGTTGTAAAGGATTATAATGACAGACATTTTTATTATTAATCAACAACCATGGATGAGAAATTATCTGCTTTCATCTACACTATAATATTATAAAGAGGAAAGATTCGTATTTTTGTGTGTATGTTTGTAATGAATAAACTCAAAAACTACTGCGCCGATTTCAAAAATTCTGTCACCATTAGGAAGCTACATTCACCCTGAGTAACATAGGTACCCATGCGAAGCCGGGACGGGCCGCTAGTGAGGGATAATTTATGTCGATACTTTTGGATCAGCAGAAACCAAACTAAATACTTAAAACTTGCTAAGTGCATCATGTAACCGGCAAATTAGTAAAAAATAAGTGGTGTTTAGAATTCATCACTACATAGTATAAAACAAAGTCGCTTCCCTCTGTCTGTCCCTATGTATGCTTAGATCTTTAAAACTACGCAACGGATTTTGATGCGATTTATTTAAATAAATGTAGTGAATTCTAGAAGAAGGTTTAAATGTACATAAGAGTGCACCGTACGGAGCCGGGGCGGGTCGCTAGTACTGCAATATTTAGGCTACTAATAGAAAGCCGGGGATTCGAAAAATACAGAGAACGAAGCTCTAATTTAGTACAGAATTTATCTAACATGCCTACAAAAGTTAACCATTCCGTAAAAGCCTAGACCAAGCTGCAGCAACACCTAAATTCAACATGTCAAATAACTTTAACAGCTGAGCTAACAAAGAAAACACACTCACTTCCAAAACACTTATTCGTAAAAGAATTTATTTGACAGAACAACACCAAGGTGCCGCTTTGTCGCCATGTCACGACACGAAATTGTAAACACTGAAAACGCGGTTACATTGTTTGAGAAAATTGAAAATTTTCACAGCACTGTAGGTAAGGAAATATCGCTCAGGTTATGTGAAATGTCTTTTCATTTCGGACGGCTTTATTTTACTTAGATGTTGACAGCGAGCGCGTTGAAATTAATTAAAAGGTAAGAGGTGTGTGTGTTTTGCGCTTCACACCGCTAGATGGCGTTGGCTGTACCGTTTCAAGATAATGGTAGGTATTGCATTGTATTTGGGGTTTAGTTCACTTTATGACATTTTAGGTAAAAATATATGGTCCTAAATATTTGTGTGTAAGTAATAAAAGTGTAACTATTGTTAAGAATAATTTAAAAACTAATATTCTCAAACAAAAGTCATAATTGAGACAAAAACTGAAAAATGAAAATGAAAATATCATAGAAGCACACATAAAAATAGTAATAAATAAACTTATATCGTTTGAAAGCAGTGGACACAATCTCATTGAGGCCCATTTTCCTGTGATATCGCGTAAATACGACCCGTTGGGGAACGAAACACATATAAAACTAATATATTGTGCCATTTTTGTCCCCTATTAACTATATCCTTGGTCCACGTTCATCATAGGGTAGTATAAAATGGAATTACAGTTTGTAATTACTAAAAGCTTTGCTTTTGGGATGATAGATTATGGTTCTCTTTTAGTTTTCTTAAATTTTATGTACTAACTAAAATAGCCTATATATTTATGCACGTTAAATTCAATAAAATTTACACCCGTTGTGTTTAAAGTACCATGTAACGAATTTGTTGTCATCCAAAGGGCAAAAATTTTGACTGTAATCTGCTATTAAGAAATCCGAGAAAACCGAACTGTAAATCGAACCAGGGAAAGACCTTGTGTTCTTCAATAGCAATACATAGCAAATAAAATATAAAAACAATAATAGCTTGCAAGTCATAGGTCTCGAGTTCGAATACAAGACACCCACCTCTGGATTCATGTATCTACGTATTGTATAATTGTCACTTGCTTCAGTGCACTGAAAAGAATGTGAAGGAAACCAGCAAGCTTGAGAGATATGTATGTTTCGACGGCATGTAAAGCCAAGTCTCTCGGTCTCAAGTCTGACACCAGGTTAGGCACTAACCACACGATAAAGAAAGATGAAAGCAAATAATACAATTAATACTTTGATTACTTATAAAAAATTGCTCAACATGTACTGAGAAATTTGCTTCGCTACTAAAAAGTTTATGCAGTACTTTCTTGTCATTTCCCAAAAACAATTAAGTATCTAACTAACACAACACACTTCAAATACTCCAGCTATTTGTCCCATGGTTAATTATATCCATTAAATTAGAGCAAGAGCACACGGCTATTAAAGGGTAATAGTCCCGGGCTACAAAGACCACTCCATTACTTCCCATGAGCATCATTAGAAGCGACTAAGGGATTTTAGACATTAGGAAGACGGCCAACGACTTCCACCTGTGTGATAATAAAATTAACAATAACTAATCTACCCACCACTAAGGACCTCGCAATGAGTCTTTTGGAACAGTAGGTACTAGGAATGCAGAAGATGATACTTTAACGCCCGAAAAGACGTATGGTAATCGTTTGTCAAAGCATGGACATGTGATACTTAGGAATGACTAAAATATCGTGAGGAAAGTTTTGAATATAAATCTGGATGGCTTTATTTACTGCTAATGGAAGACCGATTACACGATGGAGGAACCGTAAGAAGGATGTGACTGCTGAGATGACGTGTAATAGAAAAGACTGGAAGAAGGAAGGAGAGAAAACTAGCCGCGCAGACCAAATATAAATTAGAATAAGGGCACGGAATCATGATGAACACGGCCAATGACTTTCATGTGTGATAATAAAATTAACAATAACTAATCTACCAACGACTAAGAACCTCGCAATGGATTTTTTAGAACAGTAGTTACTGTTACTAGGGATGTAGAAGATGGTGCTATAAAGTCTAAAGCAAATATCAAAGTCGGAGTTAAAGCGATGCAAAGAGTCAATTACATTCTTTTGTTAGATTTATTCTTCGCCCATACAATTTCTGAACAATATACAAACACCTAATACATTATCAGAGAATGCAATAAAAGCGTCGTTTGAACAAATTACACTACAGCAAAATGCAGTCAACCTGTTATTGTTACATAACTCCTGCTGTACTCCGCACTCAATTTCGAACCTAATAACTTGAGCATTACAGTCAGAATTTGCAAGCAAATCGGGAAAATTTAATACCAAATAATTAACGGTACAAAATTGCCAAATGTTAGTATAATTCACCGCATTGGGTGTATCGGGCCAATCCCGCGCTAACATGTATCGTTCATTACATTATTAGGGATCATTACCATTAATATGTGACAGGATATTTGACTGCCAACTATCGCTTGGGGACCATGCAGATATAAGAGGGGCCGTGGGGACAAATGTAAATTAGCACCTGCTTTGTGACTGAGTGCAGTTAAATGGGCATGATTTGGCGCTGATTGTGGCAAACGTTAGTATTAGAAATGTTGAAATTAGAAGTGAAATTATGTAAATTATCAATGTCAATCAATTTAGGATTATACGTCAAGCATTTGAAGAACAAGAAGTAAAATTCACATTGGCACTAGAAGAAGAAGTCATCGACACTAATATTATACAGAATAAAGTTTGCAAGTTTAGATGCAGGGGGTTATCTACGGAACTACTGCTTCGATTCTGAAAATTATTTCAGTAATTTTCCACTCATAACGCGAGCGAAGCCGTGGGTAATAGTTAGTAAGTAACAAATCCATAAATCATACAGACTAATGAAAAATTATAGCTGAACTCAAAAACTAATTAGGTGCAGATCTACAAAGTTAGGATAAATATAAACCCATATAGCTATTGTCGGCCAATGCTCAACATAAATCAGTTCCAAGCTTAGTGGAGCGATTCAGCAAAACGCTCTACTGACTTATAACAGGAAATATATTTGACCTATATATTACATCGCCCGGTTTTTGTAAACGACCAGCCATAAGATCCGTAAATACCAACACTATGCATCGTCGAAAAGGTCGATTTAATCTGGCCATCTATTTGAAATTGGCCAGGAAACATGATCTCTCTTAAATATTGGGATCCCTAGATTTGGTGGGACGTACTTGTTAATGAAATGGGGTTGAAGAGGTCTCTTTATGGTGGGTTCTGTTCGACCAATTTTGATGTATTGGGTTTCGTATCCCGATGGGTCAATGTGAGATTACTTGAATATATCAACGGGGATAGTGGTTTGCTTGGCTTATTTAGGGATTATCGTATGCACAAAGAAATTACATATTAACATAAAATAACCACTATGCTTGTAGCCGAAAGAGTCCAATGTAGTACTGAAAGAATCTATATATTTTCGGTCGTCATCAATCACAACATAACTTACCTACGTTTTTTTTCCTATACTAATACATTAAGAGATACATACATAGGGTTAATTTTCGGAACGCACCGATCCGGTTCGAAAATTCTTTAAATTAAAGGAAGCTACTTAGTAAAAATGTGGTAAACCGTGTTTTAATGCGAATGTTTTCCTATGGGAAATTTTCTACAATAACGCAAGCGATACTGCGGGCAAAAGCCAGTATTGAAGACAGAAGAATATTGCTACTATACCTTACAAATATTCTAGCAACTCCACCAAACTACAAAGAATCTCAAAGCTCCCGTTGCATCTCACAATCCGCTTTCAAACTTGGGAGGATTAATATCCTCCCTTAATCCTTCTACAAAGAAAACTTTGCAAAACTCCCTATGACGTAACAAGAGGTTCGGTATTTGAAGGGTAGATGGCAGCACATAAAATACGGTATGGTGGTAGCAATAAACTTCTGGGTGGATAAGAAGGAATTTAGCTTTACGATCTTGAACGTTTACGCTGTACACAACTAACTGATCAGTGGTTACTGTATCAGCTAGTTTGAAGTAAAGTTTTGGGAGCTTCGAGTTTTAGTGCTATATTTGCGTAAGCTTATAACCAAAGATGATGCTAAAGAGTGGTGCATTTGTGTTCACTGGTATGCTGTTATTCATTGCCTTAGTTTGTCGCTCATAAGAATTTTATTATAAATATAAGATGCAGTTTCGTTAGCTTTTTGTAAGACTCTTTTTGAAAAACAATAAAATTTCTAGCGGCTATTTCCACTTGATTATTGATAACTAGCTGTTGCGCGCGGCTTTGCGCGCGTTTTGGTCGGAAATTATCCAACGGGCACGTTGTAAATATAGCCTATGGCAATTGGGGATAATGTAGCTTCCTTTTAGTGAAAGAATTTTCAAAATCGTTTCAGCAGATCCAGAGATTACCCCCTACATACAAACTTATAAACAAATTTTAACTCTTTATAGACCAGGATAAAAAGGTTCATAACTTAAATCAAATCAAAATATTTATTATATGGTACATAAGATGTTACAGTTCATGATTCATGGGTATGATTGATCCACTAATATCAGATTAATTAGAATTTTTATCTTATCAGAAACCAACTTGTAACAGTATCGTCGAATTTGACAACAAAAGCTTAATAAGCCAGTGGATCGTAATTAATTTTCACACCAACAAATCTGTTAGAAACTGATATCAAATATTGTATTCCATTTCAATATTTGATATTATTTCATGCTAATCCACTGACGAGAGCGCTGCAATTTACTATCTGTACTTGTATGAATATTTCTAGGCTAGCTAACTAGAGGGTATTGAAAATAAAGCCTATTAGTAAAGTAACAGATTATACTTTGCTTTGAACTGAGGCTAAACGCTTGTATAAGGGCTGAACACAAGGGGTAAGTGGGTGTCATGATCATGAACACACGTTGGAACCGATTTATGTGGGTGTGGTTTACTAAAAATTAACTTAGTATGCATTAAATAAATCTTTATCAGACGCTCGTGTTCTATTAATATCACCGTCATCATCAGCAGCCTTGTTCCACCCCTGTTAATCGCAGGTCTTCTCTCTTTCGTGTCATGTTTTCCTGGTATATGCAAGTCTCATCCAAAGTTCCCCACAATTTTCTATCTTGTATTCTAACTAACTACAAATTCTAACCAAAGTTTCAGAGAATACTCTACCCTTGTAAATGCGTCACAACTAAACATGAAATAATTTGAAATTCTCTAGATCATGATTCTACGAAATTAATCATTCATAATTCTATTTCTACTCAGAATTAATTACATATTTCTAAGAAGAACACAATACGACTTTCGAAAGCAGTCAGTACAGTTTCTAAAATCATGAAATGAAAGTGAATAATATATTCTAAATAGAGAATCATTTTAATCTAGTATACACATTTCCGTCAGCTCGCACCGCCATTTAAAGCTGACATGCTGTGGTGGCATTAAATATAAACACTGTTTTAGTAGCCAACATGAAATTAGCTAGATTGTCCACCACGCAAACATTTTGCATGTCAAGTGAAAACCGGGAAAAGTAATGTTTGGGTGAATTTAATTGATGCTGCACTTTTCATTGGTGTTTATGTTGTAGAAAATGAGATTTTTTAAGGAAATTATGAAGCAATACATGACTAAATATGAAAGAAAGAAAGAAAAAGTATTTATTAGCCTGCATAGGACAAAACATAACAAAAATGGTTACATTTGCAATAAGTACAACAAAATTATAAAAGTAAAAAAAAAAAAAAACAACGAAAGTAGTCCTGTACGAAGCCAAAAGCCCCCTTTCTCAGCAAGGTGCTGTTGTAACATTTAAAACTTCACAGCGCTGGTATTCTGATAGGGCCCAAAGTGATGCCACGGTCAGACAAGAAAAATAATTAAAAAAAAAATAGCACTTTAAACTTTATTTCTCCCATTGAGGTAGGCTGAAACTACAGAGCTCCATTTGCTACGATCGATGACCTTTTGCTTCATCCGCATTCAAACACCGATTAAATATTAAGTTTTTAAACTGACATGGTAAATAACATTATCATTATCAATAAAAACGGATTAGCGAAATATCGGAAACTCATAACAAACAGTAAAGATTGTAAACATCCTGTTTTTAGTGTTATCGATTAAATAATGAACAGGTTTTGAGATTAGTGAATATTAAGTTTCTAAGGGCGAATTTGACCAAACATTTGCACCTACTCCATAGAGTTTTTGTTCTTGATAGCCTACACCGCTATCCACTGCTTTTTTTGTTCCAAATCTCTCTGTTATGTTCAAATTCTCACGATCGTCACACGATGCGGTCGAACCCGAGTCGGTGATGTTCTCCCTCAGATGTCCAGTGAGTAATGATCTTTTTCCACCTCTCCGGGTGCATCCTTGAGAGACAAAGTGATTTAAGATACTAAAATATATGAATGTCCTTTACCTAGTCCTATGTCCTACGATTTTTGACAGATCTATACAAAACATTTCGGATGTCAAATTATTTTTAAGATGAGACTGCTACAAAAGTTTGGTCAAAATCGCGCTTAGAAAGTAAAATATTAAAAGAAACAAGAACAAGACTTATGACAGCGGACGCAGACAAACAAGTTTATTGTTGTAAACACAATGCGAATCCATATTGATCTAGATACTGAATAGATCGAATGCGGTGTTATTTCACGCAAACGGTTTGAACCCGGCACGAATACAGATCCTTTCATGTCCTAATACTAAGCGGTTTACGTTACCTTACAAAGCTATCTAAGCCTCACAGTTTAGCCTAACATTCTACAATAACATAGGTTCAAAGCCCACAATATAGCCTTCAAATATCATGATAGTTTCAAATGAAGAGAAACTTACACCACGCTTGCAATATCCGAAGTGTCATGCAGAGGTGTCCTGATTGTATATCCATATTCTGCTAGTTATACATTTCAATCTCATATAATAGGGGGCTAGCTTATTGACATCAACTGGGCATAACTTCATAATACTTTGCCCTCTGATGGAAAATCCAAATAATGCTTTGCCCAACGTGACAATCGTTCCCAAGACTTCGTGCTTAGCAGTAATAGTGCACGCGACCACGCATATCTATACAAAATTAGAAAATCATTCAAGCTAAGACAGCGTAATTACAAACTATGTCTAAACTAAAGCAGACTCATCCATCATCTGCCTAGCCTTTTCCCAACTATGTTAGGGTCGGCTTCCAGTCTAACCGGATGCAGCTACATACCAGTATTTAACATGGAGCGACTGCATATCTGACCTCCACAACCCAGTTGGTACTGGGTAATACGATACCCCTTGGTAAGACTGGTTGTTTTTGGGACACTGACTTCCTGTAAGTACTGTCAAAGATCTACAGATGACAGCCAGCTAAAGCTGACTCATCCGACACCAACAAAAGATTCCTTAACGTATATATAAAACAAAAACAAGTGTATTCGTGCTCAACGATAGTTCGGAACTACGCGACGGCGGATGACAAAAGCAGCTACTTACAAAAGAAGTGCTTTCGCGAAATCTTACAAAGTTCTGTGATGAGCCGCCCTCCCCCCCCCCGTCCCTCGTCTACTTCGCGGGTACTTCAAACACGACCCGTTTTTTCACAGCTCGTTTGAACTGTGATGTTTTTCGAATAACTTTCGCTTTTGTCAAATGCTTTTTTTCGAATGAAGTTGTAATTGGGCTGTGTGAAGTTTCTTTTTTGATAATCGTTGGTCGTTGTTTCTGAATTCAGTACGAATCGAGTATGTAATGGCTTTATATTTGATATAGCTAAGCCTGACTAGTTAAAGATTTAATTGTCTGACATTTTACTCCAACAGTTCATGAAAAGTAACAAACGATCTCCTTAACACATTTTAAGTGTCAAATACCTTTAAATGAGCGTCATGCACTCAAACGGCCCTTTCAAAAAAGGTACCTCCTACACATAATTTCCCATTCACATTCAAATGTATGTAAAAGCAAGTGATTACACCCTGAATCCTATAACACCAATACACAGACAGGGCCGCTGAAATTTTAATTATTTAAAGATAAGACGCAAAAAGATGAAAAGCGATTCCCCTTGGGACCGAAAAAAAATTTGAGCATTTCATTCGTCCGGCCTTTTTAAATGAATAATTCCATGTATAATTTTTAGCAATAGATTTAAAATGCGTCGTTTCTTTTGAACTCCTAAAACGTTACTTAGATAAGATCCTTTTGTGAATTTCTGACCTTTTTTTGTAAATGTGTAATTGGACTATCTTTGAGACGGCTAAAAAGGGATGTAGTCAGTCTAAGTTTGAAAATGATTGTGTGCGAACAAGTGGGAAAGTTTATAAAATTTAACAGATTGGAAAAAATAGTGATAATGAATAAATAATAATAAACCACGTGGAGGAAATGTAGATTTTTCCAATCCTAAATTGGCACGAATGCTGCACGAAAAATTATGTTTTGGTAAAAGTATGTAATACAGTCAGCAAGTTTCTGTGGCTTATTACTAAAGATGCAGAAGACATTTCATTTAAACCAAATACCAATAACCTTAAATTAGTAAGGAACTGCAAAGACGAAGTAAACACCAAAAATAAGCCCTTCCATATTAATTTCCGCCCTTTATTATTCCAAGAAATCCAATACTTCCACCTCTTCAGAACCAAAGGAAAGTCACAGCACATAGCCAAGGTAAAAGCTTTGTAACTAGTCTCCTGAAAAGCAATCTTACTCCCTTTACTTAGTGCACCGACAAGACGGATTCAGAGATTTCCTCTAACTACAATTGGATCTCTGATCTCTGCCTCAGGTATAACAATGTTCTTTCTAGCAATCGGATTACTCTGAAACGTTTGGGATAGCCTGGGGACGTCCTAACTGTCTCGAATAAGTTCACTTTCTTAGTTAAGGTTACTGTGCAATGAATGCAGTCCGTGGTTCTACTTAGATTAAGCAATTTGTTAGTACAGTTATATTGTTTTATCCTAAACAATATGAAAATCACGACGGGAAACTACATAACCGCCAATACTATACAGCTGCTGCTATGGAACTGCCTCATTGGTCGAATGGTTGCAAGCGACTGCTGAACATGAGGCCCTGGGTTCTATCCCCAGGTCGGCAGAGTGATATTGGGTTTAACCACCAGGAATTTCTCAGTAGCAGCTAGTTAGTTTGGATTTGTGCCTGGTTTATGGCAATTATAGGCTTGTCCCCAATTACATGGGACTTAAACTTAATTGACGAAATATGGGTGTACTAAGGTACACCTTTGCCTAACCTACCTATGTTTATGTTAGAGTTGGTTTTCAGCCTTGCCAGGTGCAGCTGAATAAAAGTATTTTACAGAGCGACTGCCTATCCGATCTTCTCAAAACAGTTTCTGGGTAGCACAGTACCCCTTGGTAAGTTTGGTTACATAATGACAGCCGGCGCAGGGTTTAACGTGTTTTCCGAGGCAAGGGGATTACGTTCAGGAAGGGGTCCGAAAGGACCGATGCCTGCGGCGGTTGCGGGACTGTTCGAAAGAGATACCGCGGCCCTGGAACACAAAGGGCAAAGGAAGGAACATGGATGGGTTTTAGTCAGTAAAAGTCTGACACTCCCTCCTGCTCAGCCCAGAGCGGGAGGGGTTATTTGATGATTTCCCATCCGAAAAAACAGGCATGGACTGACCCCTGCTAGCTTTTCATATCCTTGAAAATCGACCCGGGTGCTATTGATTAGGCATGAAGCCCCGAAGAAAACTATTGATTAAAATATCAATTCGATTTGGTGCTTCTTTTTCAAACGTATCATAAACTATCTTGGGTTAAAAAGTATCGTATGTGACAATCTAGGTTATAAACTACCATGCTATAAAAATCTTCCAAATCCGTTCAGTAGTTTTTGCATGAAAGCGTAACAAACATCCATCTATCCACCCATCCATACGTCCAAACTTTTGGTTATTAAAATATTAGTTTGAGTAGTAAGACAACTAGCCTACGACGTTCCTACTGCTCAGCCACTGGCCTGTAACAGAAAGGCTATAAAGGGTGTAACAAGACCCTTAACTAAGCCCAAAGGCACTTGTTCCCCCGACATTGAAATTTTTTTTTTTGTTCTAGACCATACCTGGGAACTTCTAGTTCCGGAGATATTGGGGTTCAAAGTTTCAACTTTTTCACAAGTTGTTTTTGAAATACATGTTTTTAATATACGATTTTTATTTTAAAGACCTCCACGGTCCCCGTATTAGACAATCCATCCATCAGGATGCCTACCACGAGCTCTTAACGCGATCCATTTTAGGACCTAAACTGAACTGTTCTCCTAATTCGTACCATGACGACAGTTTATCGATTCAGTTTAGGCCATGCCATCTGACAGCGATTTTCCTAAACTGAGTCGCAAGTTTTGGTTTCATTCATTCAATTTTGTACTTGTTTGGTACCATGACGTCGACGATAGAGCAGCTCAACTGAAACGCTCAACTGTCAAAATAAGCGATTCAATAAAAGTTACTATTTCTATAACCTAAACTGAAACGTTTGGTGAATTATTGACGAAAATAAAGTTTTTTAGTGCTAACAGAGTGGAATTTTACAAAAACCAGTGTAAGTGTACTTTAATCTTTCTTCTAAAGTCTAAAATACCTATTTTATATGCATTTTTAACCGCATTTGTTTTTCTTTAACAGATGTCTGATGAACTACTTTTGTTTGAGTTTTTTGAGGAAGATTCTGCCTCACACAATGCCCAAAAACGTAAGAGGCTCCAGTTACGCGGCCAATTGGACCCCTTCAATAACTTTGAGGATGCCGAATTCATTAGGCGCTAAAGGCTATCCAAAGAATTATTCACATCTTTTTGGAATATTCTCGGGCTTGGGAAGATTTGTTGTAGCCAGTTGCGAGAGCTCTGTTCTCATTTAAAATCTCCCACAAAATCTCGAGCTGGTTAAATGTTACTCTCCGCTTTCGACTAGAATGCAACAAAAAAAAGCACTTGAAATTCTTGTTACAGAGACAAACTAAGTGGCTTCTCGAGGCAAGTCTTATTAATTGGACTTATTCTAAGGCGTACACACGTAGTGACTATAAAATAGGAGATTGACAGTACATAAACAAATAACACAATGTTTAATACTTACGACATTCCTTGAAATAATGTTTTTAACGAATTCAAAACTACACTTCACTTTAAATTTTCCCACCGTAATTACAACTCCACAGACTACTTAAGGTGGAAGCGCAAGGGTAGCCCGCGAAATTTAAATTTTCTCAAGTTTATTGCAATTTGCAGGTCAGTGTCAAATTGTATGTTGATGAAAATATGAATCGCGCCAGTAACACGTATGGCGTTACAGAATTATAATCATTCAAATCATCAATACAGCTCTCCAAGTTCATATAATCACATTCAATAGCTATTTCATGAAAAAGTCACTTTTTGAGATTATATGAACTTGGAGGGTTGTATTGATGACTGGAATGATTATAATTCTATAACTCCATACGTGTTACTGGCGCGATTCATATTTTCATCAACATACAACCTGACACTGACCTGCAAATTGCAATAAACGTAAGAAAATTTGAATTCCGCTTGCGCTTGCGCTTCCGGGCTACACTTGCGCATCCACCTTAAAAGCATCTAGTCAAACTGACACTGACGCGACAACCCACACAACTTTTTTTACTCTGGTACGTTCGAAACATTAAACATAATTTGTTTTAATACGTCGAAATAAAAATATTTCTTTCGTATAATAAACAGCAAGAGGTATATAAATATCTACTTTGCTTAGGAATTATTTTAACAATAGTTGCTGCATTAACGTGGAATCTTAAAAACAACTGTTGAGTGTCTTTTTACTTTAAGTAATGATACCGAGTTAAAAACAATTATAACATTACTTGCTTCTGAGCGTGTCTGACACTAAAATGTGAGCGAAACAAAGTTATTCGATCATAATAGCGTTATCTCTTTTTCACCAAAAACGTTTCAAACGCGGTTCAGCCACAAATTGCGATCTTTCATTCAATTTTGGCGATCCAAGTGCCGCTGAGCAAATTGGATGTCATGATACGATTTGAAGCGATACAGTTTAGGAACCTAAACTGAAATGTCTTGCTTTTGAATAGTTTTTAATTAGATCATGGTAGGCCTGCTGTACAATGTTTTGAGTGCGTTACGTTGAGAGTGCTACCGTAAAACGTGACTTTTTACCCAAAAAGAAAAGTCGTTTCCCAGCAATATTTTTTTCGTTAAGTTACTTAGTTTGATGTACATAATGTTTGGTTGACGGCTTCGTGAAGGGTCCTGTTACACCCTGTATCAGAGAGGTTAGCTATAATTGACCAAGAGTGCCCAGTGCGGCCGGCATAGTGCAACTTTGCGTATAATTTCGAAAATATTTCACAAAACACCGAGCCTAGCAAAACCCCTATGGCACATAAGGTCACTCCAATACATCTGCACTAAAACTTACATTTCAGCACTAGCAAAGTAAGCAATATATTACGATAAAAAGCGATCTACAATAAACCATTACAGAGCTACAATAAATAGTCCGAACGTTGACCGTCCGGACTTATGGGCTCGCAGCCAGCACTACGCTTACTTCCCACGGCTTATGATTCTAACACATGTTGGCAATGTGATAAAACCCCGGTATCTATACCTACGTATCTGCAAAATATTTGTTCTGAACCTAAATCTTTTGGTATCAAAGCGAGATAAAGTTTGATGGCGATTCGATTCTGACTGATGTAGTTTTTTGAAGTTTACGGAGGGAGGGTTTGACCCTTTGATCTTACGCACACGATCACATGCCAGCCTACCTCTTGTAGGAAGGTCTAGTGGTGGAAGCGACACTGACGCACAAAGCTCATTCTGAATGCCTATTGAATTATTATTTTTTGGTAATTTAAAAAAAAACCTTAATTCGATATAATGGATGTGTTTATTCTAGAGTGCCTCCGGCAATTTATTATTTAATGTCAAAATAAAATCATTAGTGTTTTTTTGGCTTGAATATTATTGGTTAGACCTACTGAACGCTGTGTTAAAATTTGTCCATCTATTTTAATGGGACCAATACCACTTCTCCATAATTATATAGCTCAACGCTGTGTGTGCGACCATGACCATCGTCACCCGTTCGATGTCCACCGCGCAGTTTTGATATAAAGCCGTAGGCACGAATTACACAGAAGTGGCTTAGAATTTATAAGGAAACGAAAGAACGGCGTTCCTGAGCCGCGCCGCTTGAGTGTAATTCACGACACCACGACCTACGTACATTTTGTATGAAAACGTTTTGAAGCGGCATCATGCCTGCGCCGCGCCTTCATCTAACGCCGTTTGTGTATAAATCGCCCTATAGATAAATTACGTACGTAATTTACGTAACGTAATTTTTTTCTCTGTTCGTTTAATTGTTTTTTGAAATTCTAGTGCATAAATTAATATCTGCGTTTATAACATTCCATTTTAATAATCAACATCAAATATACCTAAAATTCTCTAAAAGGCGTTCGACGACCAACTTGCTTCAACATAAAACTTTAAATAAAGTATCACACTTAAAAGTCAGACCACCCTTAAAGTTTAGAACGCACAGTGTGTCATTTTAGATGCACTATACACACGTAAGGGGTGATAAAATCCCGTTTGTGTCCCAACAGAGCGACAAGTTAAATTTGACGACACACTGTGCAGTTTACTGAGCCAAGGTGTTACTTTGTTGAAGTTTTGAATCAAGTTAACGGATTATGCAGTAGTCAGTTAAGTGCAGATAAAAATAAGGTTTCCGTAAGATAAGTAAAGATGAACTTTGTATTCGAAGTATGAAAAGGTCGCAAATGGCATAGTAAGTTATTTGATATAGAACATTCACAGCACGCTGTAAGAAAACTATAAATCGATACTGGTTTATCTCATGCATTATAAAGACAAATGAAAAATGTAAATAAAATAGGATAGGCCAGGCTAGGAAAACAAATTCAAAATACCTGTGGAGTATTTACTGACAATAAAGATGAGTAAAAACCAATAGAAATATCGCAATTTTTTTACAAAAAGATCGTACTCTGATTGTCTCGTATTTCGCTTTCAATCAGCTGAAGTTTATAGTTTTGACCTTTGCTCAGCTCTTTGACTATCCTTTCCGCAAAATATCCAATCAAAACTCGAAGGGTGATCATCAGTTTCAGAGGCTTACGGTGCGAACATATGCCTTTGACATAAAACCTTATATGGTCCAGTTCATATAAAGCTTGTATGAAAAATATTCCTGAGATGAAACTGCCAGTGCTGAGAAATCATCAAATAATTCCTCCCGCTCTGGGCTGAGCAGGAGAGAGTGTCAGACTTTTACTGACTAAAACCCATCCATGTTCCTTCTTTTGCCCTTTGTGTTCCAGGGCCGCGGTATTCGAACAGTCCCGCAACCCTGGCAGGCATCGGTCCTTTCGGACCCCTTCCCGTTTGCTGACATCTCTCTGAGGCGCGCGTGGAGCACGAACGCCCCGTCGACACGGCCTGTCGTCATAAGACGGACAGACGGCGAGCTAGCCCATGGCTCACCGTCCACAGGCCCGCGGGCCATTGTGCCCTGCTGTGTATGAATTTGGTGTACAATACAGTATATTCCATTTTTTTGGATTCTAAACTTGAATCAAAGTTAATTATTGCCTTCATAACTCAATTTTATTATTCATTTTATCGATAAGGTAAATGTTATCTCGTGAAACAATTAAACGCGAGTTTAAAACAACCAACAGGTTTATGTTAAATTGGTGTTATGGCAAAAAAACTTCCAAACAACAAATTATTTCGAACATAAATATTTTCATTTCCTAGTATGTTAGTAATAGGTTGGTTTATTGGCAACAGGTCTAAACCTGTTACCATCTGTTTCATAGTTTGTAGAAGCAAAACTAACAATTTAATAAACATATATCAGAATTTGTATAAAATTAATTGCTTGATGAATTAACTGTAACGTTTTCAAAGATGGTGAAACACGCCATCGGCAGACGTTTCCTTCCTCTCTTCTGACCACCTGATCGATGCCTTATCGTTCAATCAACTTAATGTAGGACATCTCAACATACTTTAAGAAGTCCAAAAAGTTTCTTAACATCGTTGCGACCTACTCAGAAAGTTGGCAACAGCCGATATGTTTTATTACAACATACCATTCACGTAAAAACTCGACCACTAAATTAGAACAAGTTAATACTCCCAGAAAACGTTTGAGAGAACTCCAGGGTCGTACTTAACAGCGCTAACGGTCAATAAAAGCAATAAATTACTGTAGGAAGCCGTGACCAGAGCGTTTACCCCAGGGTTGCCTGCTTGGTTCAACATTTTGGATAGCTTCTTGAGTTTTTGGGGCGTCCAGAGTCAAACTTTATTTTCGATAAATAAAAGAAAAAAAATATTACTAAGTATGGTAAAACTTACACAAAGTAATTGGTTTACTTATCAGTTGAATTTAATATAGTCACTAATACTCTTAGATCTGTTTGAAGTTTCAGTTACGTAAACAAGCATAAATAGTTTAGACAACATTTTTTGTAACATTCTCGTAAAGACAAACTTACTACCGAGCATAATTCGCTTTAATGTCACCACATTCTCCTAAATTGCCACGAAAATTCACAAAAGAACACGTAACCCCTAAACTTAACAGATCAAAACAAAGTTAACGCTTATCATTTACACTTTAATGGGATTAACTCCATTTTAATATCGAAAGTGTAGCAATAAATCTGTCTAAATCTTGCAACCCTAACATTGTTCGTTCGGAGGGCAAACGTGAGCCTCCGACTCATTTTACGATCACCACATGTGCTGTCGACGTCGATTCAGCATTTTGCGTTCTACGAAACCGGTGACGAATTATTGGAGGTGCCTTTACTTTATTAACCTTGTTTTCTCTGTCTAGGTGAATGGATTTTATCGTATTGATCCACAGAAGTAAACCCTGTCGAATTTTCTACTAAGCTCTTTCTATTTTTCTAGGCCAGTATTTTGATTTATTTTTCTTCATATGAAGTTGGTTGACGTCGTAAATTCGTCTCTGGATAAAATTGGTCCTTTATTGGGAGATTAGACGGAGTTTATGAGGTTGTTGACTTCGTCGTGGCGCTTATATTACTTGATAATGCTTTGGCAAAACAGGGATTGTGGTATAACTCATTATTTGTCGGAAAAACAGGTTAATAGTGTATTTAGTATGCTTCAATACTTGACTGCGACTTTGGTCTAGTGGTCGCAAGCACGACTGTTGAGCATGAGGTCCTGGGTTCGTTTCCCGGGACGAATCGAAAGTGCCATTGGGTTTTTCCATCAGGAATTTGCGCCCTGTTGATGCCAATAGGCTCTGGCGACATGTGGGTGTACTATTAGGGACACCGCTGCTCAATCCCTCGGAGATAACAGGCGTGATGTGATGCTATGTTATATTAGTATGTTTCAGTATTCTCAAAGTGATTTCGTAGCCAGCAGCTAAATTCGAAAATGGAACAGAATTTGAATAAATTATCTGTCAGATAAATAGACCGGAACTTATATAAAGGTCGTGAAACAAGCCATTAATGATTTAAGCCTGTCTGTGAAAGAAACATTAAAACTTGATAATCTTAAAGTCGTTCGTTCGGCTGTACTCTAAATGTAAAAAGTTTTTTGATAAGGATATTTTTTATCCTAATTTTAATAATTGGTACCTCCGTAAACTTACAATGCTATGTGAAAGAATAAGCGAATGATATATTTTCGTGCATAAACATGAACACTCATAGATTTTGACCTGTTACAGGGTATTTACATTGTAATATCCTCCTCCGATATTACAATGTAAATACCCTGTAACAGGTCAAAATCTATGAGCATTGCTTATATTTTGACGTCATCAACCCATTCGATATTTAACACCATTATCGAAACACGACTTTAGCCTCGCAATAAAGATTATATTCATACATCCGAAGGACCTTATGACAACGCTTCACTGACTTCAAGTATTTCAACACATAAATCGTTAAGTTGGACTTTGGAAGTAATTTCTAAGAAATGACTAATGGTGACTCGCTTTAGTAGTATTTGAAAATTTGAATTGGAACTTTAGAAGGCTGTGTTAAAGTTGAAAGTTGAAAATAAGTTTTTTGTTTAAATTGGTTGGTGCATTGGTGCATGGCGGGTTTTTCAAAATGGGAAAACCGTTTGCGATATACGTTCGTGACAGTGGGGAAGGTTCCACATAACCCGATTCCTACCGGCTTCCCTTTGAAAAATGGCACAGCCAGTATTTATAGGCAAAAAATAAAATCACATTTAAAGATAATGTACTCCGGCTTACCTCTTACAAAAATTGACCCTTCGCTACTGGTTCATGAAGCGAAAGATTGGTAGCATTCTCGCAGTGATGAGGAACAGTCGTTGTTTCGGGTCTGTCTGTTTTTGTATGTGAGTTTATAAATGAAAAATAAATACAAGAGAAATCCCTAGAGTAAGGAAACGTTAAAAAAAAAACTTTCAGAGTTTACTATAGCTGTAGCTATAGTAAACTCTGCAATTACTGATAACGCCGCCTATAGTTGAAAGCTGTGTCTATTTTATAATCATTTTCATTTCATTTCATTTATTCAATAACAATTACATTGTGTCTGAATGTGTTACAAAAAAAAAGTTAAACAAACAAAAAAAGAAAAACATAATTCGAATAAAAATAAATATGAAAATACACCATCACTATCACAAATTAAATTAACAAAAATCACAATAATAAACCAATGTCAACATAATAGGGAAAATATTCATTCACTAATCTAGCGGATAGTGCCGTATTCAAGCGTTCTTGTTACCTCCACCGCCAACAGAACCACAGGTGGAGAGATAACGGGAATACAGGAATACAACAAGACAAAGTTCTAGTCTTTTAGTTAAAATCTCAAATCCCACCAGTCTCTCTAAATTAGACAAACAAATGAACTACACCAGAACTGCAGTATAATTCCCGCAGCATCCTTCTTTGCAAGCTCCCGGAGATAACCCAACAAAAACTTAAGTTTATGTTCCAGACCCACAGTTGGACTTGTTCCAATTATTATGTTTAAGTTAGCCTAGTCGTAGGCGTAGCAAGATGGCCACTATAAATAACCTAGCTTGTTTACGCCTACGGTTTCTTTTGATTAAATGTTAGGACGGGACGGTCTTAAACTCCTGGGGTTACCTTTATTGCATCGGAAGTGTATTCGTGGAGGAGAAAATTAAAAAGTTAATAATGTATACTGCGGGTACTAAGAAAATATAACATGGAGGCGGTAATTCCAGAGGAGTTAGGTAAGGGTGTATTAGTGTACCCGCATTTTGCCAGTTAAATTTTAGCTCAATGTTAAATTCCCGTAATGCCATCAACCGAACACTAATCCTTACTACGGACTGCTGCTGAGAAATACCTGATGTATAAAAAACATATATCACTGGCAGCTGCCAATCGAAATAAGAAAAATAATCAAAAAAACAAGAATAAAAACGACCAACCGACCTACTTATTGATCTTATTGTTTTAATTTAAAAAAAAGTACTATAAATATGTTTATTAGGTCCATTTGCACTTGTCTGTTCTACAAAATACAACATCCGAATATATCCTAGTGAAACGAAATACCAACCCTAAAATCACACAACTATTCACAACGCATGGTTAGATGCACTTATTTTCAAAACCATTGCCTTCGCGCACTAAAAGCTTCCAACGCGAAGTAAATGCATTTCCAAAAAATAAGCCAAAACTTGACAGTTGTCGTGTACACCCAACGTTGCGATTTCACGACTTAGCGTGCTTTCCAATGTCTTTTAGTATCAGAGCTTATGAAAGCGATGGTACTGGAAATTGAATTTTCAGTTTACTCCAGACATTTTTAAAATATCTGCTCGAGCATTGCTTGGGACAGTCGCTGACAATATTTCGACGTGTTTCGCCTCACAGTTTGGCAGTCAAGGGCTTACTTACATTCAGTCTCTTTCGAGCGGAAATAAGATGCTTGTATTTAAGGGGAGATGCGATTTTGTGTATTTAAATAAGAGAAAATATGTTGCCTGAGTATTATAGTATTGAAACTCCGATGTTTACGAAGAAGTTTTGTATGTTGCAATGTGTGACTTCTTTTATGATTGCACTCATCGTTCTTACGTGACTAAAAGCAATACATTCCAAAAATATTCCAGTAGCTTTATGTGTGTGTTTTTTTTAATGAAAAGTCTTCGTTATAATTTGTTATTTACTAGCGGCCCGTCCCAGCTTTGCCTATGTTACTCAGGGTGAGCTTTCTAATGGTGAAAGAATTTTTGAAATCGGCGCAGTAGTTTTTGAGTTTATTCATTACAAACATACACACAAAAATACAAATCTTTCCTCTTTATAATATTAGTGTAGCTTTATTATTTCCTTTATTTATTTCTATACACATAAATTATATGCTTTACATGCTAAATTATATTAAATGAAAAAAAAAACCATTTAAAAATATTAAAAAAATAGTAGCCCACCGGTATCGGGAACAAAAATAAAGATGGTTTGTCATGGTTCCTCTCTCTGGAGCCCTGACCGGGCCTGGGCCGGACCTTGGCCGAGTCAGGGCTCCAGAGAGAGGAACCATGACAAACCATCTTTATTTTAGATTTATTTATTATTAATTTAAACCATTAGCCAAGTTATTTGGCTTCGGCGATGGAGCAGCCCTACCTAGACAAGACTAATGTGAATGCGGCCGACGAACCAAGAAGACGTCGGTTGTAATATATTGCGATGGATAAATGAGCTTGTTTTATAAGATAATTAATGAATAATTTGACAGTACCTACTGTATTTACAATTATTTTATTTAAAAATTGATTAGTAAAACATCATAAATTACAGAGTGATTCATCCACAGAGCTCAAAATGTAAACACCAAGCTTCTAAATCACCAGCCATTAAGACGACCAAAACACCAGGAGATCAGAACCGTCGAGTAGGTCACGCAGTCGTCTCATATTTTACTTTTATAGGAGGAAAGGACGAATCCGTTGTTTGTGAAGGGTAGTAGTAACAGCGCCTCCGAGGAGCCTGTCTAATCCCTTTCGAGGGTGGTCTGACCTAAAATTGAAATTCTCAGCCCCTTTCTAAGTGGCAATGTTTCACAGGCGAAGTCCACGTTGTAACATTAAAGTTTAAGTAATGACGGTGTTCTTCGACTTTAAATTTTCTCGTTCCTTCTCAAGCTATAGGTTTTATTGCGGTGCGTTTTGAAATATGGTTTGGGGCTGTTAATTGCTTTGATTTAGTGTATATCTAGCTTAAGGGATATTGGAGCTTGATATTAATTTGTGTGGTATTTTGACGCTAATAATTTTAGACGAGAACCCTCTGGATCTTCCAAATAATTTGCTCTTTTTTCAAAATATTACCATTTTTTTCAGCGTGTTGATTCCAATCTGTAATGATGGTCAAAACTTAGCTTAATAACATCACCATTTACAAAGAGAGTTAAAAGTATTTCACGACCACCTCATAAATGTTAAGGAACCGTAAAAGAAATTTAATTGATTGTGAGCCATTTTTTCAAATCAATCTTGTGGGCGGTTCTTATATTACACCCGTTCTAAGGTTTATGGCTAATAAATTTTATATAAGACCGGTAGTAACTTCCAATGGCAAGAAAATAACGTTGAGTACTTGTCATTCCGAGGTAAGTTGAAAATATTGGGATCACACAATATGTAGCCACCTAGAACCTTTTTCAAATTCTGTTTTCTTTACATGTAAACTAAGTTATTTTACAGGCTTAGACATTAACTTTACGTTCTTAAAGTAAAAAAAAAAAATGTAAATTAATAATTTTTGTAATGTGTAAATTCGACTTAATTATTTTGTGTAATTTTTTCAAATAAATATTTTCAAAATGAATGTGGTCAACGGTTTTTTGATAAGCGCAGATTAGATATTGACTGGTATTGTATTAAACAATTTATGTGAAAAACAATAAACTTTAAACAAGGTGACTTGACTAGTCACATACTTACCCAATAGCATAGATACCTACAATTTATATTATTTGAAGGCATGATGTCACTTACAATTACTATGACAATAAATCCGATAGCAATATACCGCCTGAACCTAAAAAAAACCTAAAATAAAAATAAATAAATATCGCTGGACATTACACACAGCGCCATCGTGGTGCCACACTAAGCAACGAGGCTTGTGTCGTGGACACCAGATAGTTGATACTATTACATAGATACTTTTTGTTTGTAAATACATACTTATTATACATATAAACATCCATGACTCGGAAACAAATGTCCATGCTCATCACACAAACACTTGCTCCTACCGGGATTAGAACCCGGTACCCCAAGAACGTAAGGCAGCCTCACTAACGCTGCGCCATTCGGGTCGTCTAAAAACCTACCCTTTTTACCTAGTAATAAGTATTTTTGTCACTCATAGTAATTTTCTTTCAGTCAGATTCGATATATTTTTTTTTTCAACATGGCCGCTAGAAACAATATTCCATAGACCTACCTATCATAGACGTGCTAAGTCAATACAAATATTTGACCTTCGTTTTTTTAATTGTAATATATTAACGGAGTTACGGCGCTCCAAAAGGAAGTTTCTTTATTTTCTGTTACGATACTATAAGATACTATACAAAAACTGTTCAAAAGAGGACGAAAAAACGATAATTCGAAATGAACATTTTAATTCCTTAAAGACAAAATTTTCTCTCATCACCCAGTTATTCAATAAGGCCAGAGGTATTTACAAAAAGTCTTATTCACCATCAGATGAGGATCTAGCACCTAATTAATGGCGTCTGTTCATTATCGGAATACCAACGAAAGGGGTTGACTCCGAGCAAATTCAATGAGTAATGAAATTAGAAGCCTTTCTTTAAATACGGTATTTTAATGCTTTTAAGGAGTATTTATTTACTGATAAAGACATTTTGTCAACAGTTTATTTATTACTTAGAAGTAGATAGATAAATAAAATAAAGTACATTTTGACTGTTGAATTTGTTGTTGCTACGCCGTAGCAATATTGCTACGAATCTGCGTAGCGCTACGACGCACAGTGTTTGAATAAAGACGAGCTAGCATTGATAACGGCCAATGTTCGACTAAAAATTACGCCTGCAGCAGCTGAATTACAATTCCTGCTACAAACAGAATTTCTCTTGCTATTTAACATAGGTGTCCATGCAATTTTTTTATTTTTTTAAACGTTGCTCCACACTCAAAATTTATCCTGTATCGTGGGTGCGTTCACAAACATATAAACTCACATACACAAACAGCAAGACGCGGAATAACGGAACGGACCATACAAATATTTGTTCCGTGCGAGAAATGAACCCGCGATACGCAGCATAGCAGTCAATTGCTCAGACTTTGCGCAAACCGTGCCGTCGATAAGTATTTAAAATTCGCGTACATTCGTATAAATACTCTTAAATGATAAACAAAGAAGACTTTCCCATCAATTTCAGTTAGTTGATCCTATAATTACATAGTAGGTAATTATGTCAGACTTCAAAAATCGTCGACAAAAAGTGCAATTCGGCTAAACATTTATTTTTAAAACCGAAACTAAGATCTTAAATAAATATCTGTTGCAGTTCAATGCACTAGGCAGACGTTTTTGCATCGCATCCTATTTTTGTACGTCTCGCCATTCAATGGGCCAGGACACACAGCCGGCAAGCTAATCTAGTGAAGGGGGCAGTTTTATTGCCGAAATTAGGTCGGATTTATTTATAAAAGAAAGACAGAAAAAGTATTTAATAGACTCACACAGGACAATGCAAAAAAATGGTTGAAATGTCAATAAAATACAACAAAATTAATATAAAAAGTAAACGTGACGTAAAAGGTAAAAGAAAAAACAAGTGAAATAGGTCCTGGGCGAGGCGAAAAGGCCCCTATCTCAGCATGGTGCTGTAACTTTAAAAAAAAAGTCACAACGCTGGTATTCTGATAGGGCCAAAGTGATGCCACGTTTATGGTGTAATATGATGTGATTATTAAGTTCATATTAATTTGCTTGTTACGGCTAAATGCGAACTATTAAAAGGTGAAGTTAATATAGTGATTTTGATGTCATTTTTTTGAAGAAGGTCAAGGATATGCACTCCAATGCTAAATTAAGTTATTTCCTTATAAAAAAAAAATTAATAAGTTTTTCTTTTCGATATTTCGTTAATGGGAAGAAAACGGCTGGTCTTTTTGTAACTAACTGAGTAATTTTATTACGACATTTATAATGTTTTGAATAACCATATCCACGATTCGAGCAAACAATCACTCATACATATTTTTCACCAAAAGCTCAAGAAACGAAATTGTACATACAATAATCACAAACCTAAAATCGTACAACTTTCCTCACCCTGTGTATCATAGGCATTCTTATTCAACAGCTAGGCCAACGACCCCGGCAGGTGTATAAAAATCCACAGCAGGGGTGCCCATTGTTTGCCCAACGTGACTTTGTACATCAGGGGTGCTCAACGCAACTGATTTTCAGTTACGCGTTCTTATGATGCTTCTTTTTCTCTGTTACACTTGACTAGACCGTTTCGGATTGGTGGGCATAAGGAAAAACAAAAGCTAGTGTGGATAGGTAGGTAGGTGTAGGTTTTGGAAAAGTAGTTTGTTGGTTAGTTCGTTTCCTTGGATATTATATGATTCGTAGTTATCTGTTGCCTCTGATTTTATCCGCATATCTATCAGCTCGCTCATTCATAAGTGACGGTTTAACTTAATCATAAATTATGTCTGTGGAAGCACACATTGTTTTAACATTTGAATATACTTATTTGTATGTCAATACTTTAACAAAAATTGTATTGTATTAAGTCCTAAGTCATTTATTTCTACATTGTGTATAAAATAAGTTAAAACTAGATTAAATTAGGATCAGATAGTATTATCAAAAAATAAAAAAATAACAAAGTAATAGTAAGAAAGAGATACGCCACCTTATATTGCCTGAAAAAGGGTTTTGGGCGGCTAATTTCCAAGAAAAAGTTGGCCAATTACTCCACGGTTTTTTATTAAAGCCCATTAACAGTACAAAAAAAGGAATGTGACACGACAGCAAAAAAAATATTGTAAAACTTATGCCACTGATGTACGAAAACTCCGTCATATCTCTTTCACCGCACGTAAAAGACTTGGGTCTGTACATTGACGACAGTTTAAGTTGGAATAAACACGTGGCTCAGGTGAGCCAGAAAGTCACGTTCTCACTGCGGTCTCTCTATAGATTCAAGCATTTCCTGCCATCTAGCACCAAACTTACTTTGGTCCAGTCACTTGTACTTCCCATTATCGATTATGCTGATGTTTGTTATTCTGATCTTTCCCAAGAACTTCTAAATAAATTGGATCGACTTCTCAATAATTGTATTCGCTTTGTTTTTGGCCTTCGTAAGTACGATCACATTTCTTCCTTCCGTTCTCAGCTTAAATGGTTGCCTATCCGACTCAGGAGGTCCCTCAGATCTCTCTGCATGCTCTTCACGATTATGAACGATCGATGTGCTCCCGATTATCTAAAAAAGTACTTCAAAGTGTTAGGCAGCTCTCACAATCGCAACCTTCGAGCTTCCAAGAATCTACTTCTCCAAATTCCTTCTCACCGCACCGGTTTTAAGTCAAATTCTTACGCTATCTCTACTATAAAGCTCTGGAATGCGCTACCTTTTGGCATTAAGAAAGCTGAAAGCAAATTCACTTTTAAGAGAAAAGTTCGTAACCACTATCTAAGTCAGAATAAATAACTCTCAATTTGAAGTCGAGTCACGGTAATTATTATTAGGTTTTTTTTTCTTTTTATATTTTGGTATTTGTTATAATATTTATTAGTTTATCTTGTATGTATTATGTGTATTGGTATCACTATAAGTACTTATATATATTTTTTCTTTTTTATATAGTTATTTTGTACCCTACCACAGCGTTTTCGTATTGAACCCAAAGGTTGACTGGTAGAGAATGCCTAATGGCATTAAGTCCGCCTATGTACCACTATTGTACATGAAGTTTAAATAAATAAATAAATAAATAAAACCAAAGAGGACCTACCAAAAAAAGATTCATTATTTATTTTCGTAGCTCCTAGGAACGTGTCCATAAATTAAGGAACTAAATAAATATTATTATACCGTGCGAAGTCAGAAAAAAAAAAAAAAAAAAAAAAAAAAAATATTATTATGATTCACGCCTTAGTTTAAAATGATAATAATTAAAAGTTTTAGTAGTAGTCAGTTCAGTAAATGGGTTAGAAGGGGCTGCTTATCTTGACGTCCAGTTTCTGTGATTCTAAATCGTGATCTCCCCTTTGATGAGTCTCGTCTTAGATCTTGCCAGATCACATACAATTCCTTTATTTTATTAAAGTATATCAGAAATTTAAAACTAATTCTAAAAGTGAAGTCTTAATAATAAAATATAAATACAAAGCAATTATTTTTCAAAGAAAACATTTTTATTAGGTTCATCAAAATGTTAACGTGAAAATAAAAATACAATACCAGTGTAAAAAGGTTTGTAAAGGAATCCAAGTACAAGCGACAATTTTTTAAATCTCCACAAAAATATCTAGAAATTGCTTGTTAAAAGGATAGGAAAAATGAAAGTGAAATTCCCGGAAAAGAGATTGGAAAAATCCGTCGCCGGTATAAATACGCCACGAATGCGTCTGAGAGGAAATGTCACTGCAAAAAGATTCGCAAAGAATTTAATAGGAATTTATTATTTTCCGATAGGTTATATTGGAATGCGGAAATGTGGGAATTAATCGAGGCGAATTTAAGTCATTTGTGTTTTTAAGCTATGCTTTAATAGTAGGATTTATGCTGTTTTCTCAAACATTAACCCACACTACTGGTGTAATATAGTTCCACTGTTAGAATTTGGACTGTCGGTGGCTAGACAAGCGTTGACAATCCAACAGAGCGCTTCTAATAAGATAATCATTTGGGTTTCACCAAAAAATGAGTAAAAACAAACACACATTAGTTAAGGTGGAAATGTTCTAAGTGAGCAAGTCCCCGAATAGTTAGGCAGAGGTGTACCCATTAGTAAACACACACTTCGCCAGTTTTATTTAAGTCCCATGTGATAGGGGGGAGCCTATTGCCATCCACCGGGCACAAATCCACTAGTCTGTGGCTCCCAATAACACTTTCCTCGACCAGGGAAGCGAACCACTAGACCAACAAAACAGTAATATTTTCATAAGAGCCATATTTTCGTACCGATTTGTAATACTTAGATTTATGTAGGTGTGTATTCCATTCCAATATATTTCCCGTTCGACATACATTGAGGCTTTGTCAATTCCCCGTCGTAAAGCACACACATTACGCACTCCAAGGTTCAGTCACCCCGAAAAAAAACCATACAAAACAATCTTCAACCCAACTTGACATGCAACAAACATTGAAAGACAGAAAGAAAGAAAAAACATAGAGGGCGTACAAAACACATTTACAAACCCAAATAGATTTGGATTGACGTAAAAAAGGACATTTTCACACAAATGTACGACCAACTATAAGTCTTGGTAAATCGTCACTTCGGCCTATACATCTCAATAAATTGCTTTGACAGTCTGAAGTAAGGAACATTGAAAATGGCGGAGAGGGAAAAATGAGTGGAGATGGATCGTTCGCGTTCTGACATTTGGAACTAATTATGCCCGTGATAGGGTCAAGATTATGTGCTTGAAGAGTAAACAAATTACTTTGTTTGATGTTAATAGAGTAAGTTATGATTGTAATGTGATTGCCATGGCTTGAAAATAGCTACAAAGATTGAATTGATTCAAGACGAATTTGATCGTCCTACACGTTCAAAATGTTATTTTTATATTTTGCTTTATGTAAATAATATTTACTTAAGGAAAAATTCATATTACGAATACGTTACTCGCAAATGTGTAACATTAGAATCGTTAAAATTTCAATTCATATCATTTTTGCGCTACCGCAGTGCCATTTGCAGCGTATACTAAGACGAAGTACCAAATAAAGTTTAGGTTTTCAGAAGTCGTCCGTACATTTTCTGTATTAATTTCTAGAATTCATTTTTCTCAGAAATATCAGCGATCACAATAAAATACACGTCGCCAAGCCTCCAGCCCCCACCCTCGAGTTATGGCTCCTAAAACACCTTTCGTATCAAAAAGCGAAGTGCCGCCTCACGCCAGAGAACAATAACCTTTTTCAATAAAAATCCTTAATATTATCCGACATAGCTTGAGACAAAAACGTAGGAAAAAAAAACATTCTTAACACGTAGCAGGAATAAAATCCGGCATTCGTCCATCCGATGGATACAATTGCTGTCCAACTGTGTTCACGCATCGCTGGCTTTTGGCTATGGCGACCCGATGACGTAATTAGGTACCTACCCATATTCGGACCCAGCTTTACAGTAATGCTGTTTTATTTTCCGGAAATCTGCAGGAATAACTTTTGCTACATTTGTTCTAGAGATGAGCTGACATTAGCAACGTTTGACCTTCTGAAATTTTAGGGCCTTTAACGTAGGCATTTTCAACGTCGCTTTTAACGGCCGATATTTTTTTGCTTGTGAAAAGAAATCCAATTAGTACATCTTCTTAAAAAAACATAAATGGTTTTGATAACTACCTACAAAAGGGAAAAAAAACCTTGTAAACTTTATTTACATCGTACAGAAAGATACTGTGGAATAAAATGTTCTTTTTAAAACGCTTTGCTCGGCATCAATTTGCAAACGTAAGTAGTGTCTTCAGAAAACATGATCTATTCATCAACGACATGAGACGATGAAAATGTGACGGGCTTTTTATAAATTTACGGAATTTTCCTCATCTTTCAAGTGAATCAAAAACACCTTTTAAAATGTGTGATGCCTTGTTCATTCTACACGCGTTTTATATTTTTATTAATGCTTTTTGTGAATGAATATTTAATCATTACGACTTTTTTGTACATAAATAATAAATATTGTTCACAATTCTAGATCTATTTCACCATATAACATTGGTTTGTTATTAACTCATTATCTTACTATATATTTTTAAATAAATAATAACTTCAAACTTCCACAATATTTTTACCAAACCAGCAGCAGCGAAGATAAAACCATCCTAAAAAACCAAGACCAAAATTCTTTTGTCCTAAACTCGAGATAATCTCTAAGAAGGCCAATTGATGAAATCTTATCTTTATTGTGACAGTCTTGATCCCGTTCGCTCCCGTCTAATCATGAAGTATGGCCCAATAACAAAGTTCTACCCAAGTTCGTTGGAGTTTCATTAGCCCTCTTTAGGCCCGTGCTCATATAAAAACGTCAATGTAAACTTAAGTTGGATTTATTGAGTTTTGTTAGAGACTTTTCGGTTGTTAACTTTCTTAGTAAATGTTACTTGAAATAAATATGTTGGTGTGTAAGTAGGAGTTAGGTTAAGTTAAGTGAAATAGGGGTAGTGTCACACTAAGGGATGATTATGGTAATTTTTATTGCTTGCGGTTAGAAACGGTAACATGTTTTTTGTATCTGGGAAATCTGTCAAAAACGCAGACACCATTTGTAAATTAGTGGAGTTGGTGCCCTAAAAGCTAATCCCAAATTTTACTGCGTTTTCATAGTTAAAATGGCCTAAAAATAAAGGAACAGGAAAACAAGTGAATTGAATTCCCCCATTTTATCACGATGGCCAAATGCCTCTTGAAATGTATTTTCCATTATCCCCAATACTATAAATACGAACAATAAATTCAGTATATTGCCAAAAATAACAAGCAAAATTAATTTGAAACGACTCCAAAAGTTAAATAAACCTTTTTTATAGTTTTTTTATATCCACAAAGTTTTGCATTGTTACATTGTATTGGTCTGGTTATATCCGAATTTAACCGGTCTGAACCGGTTTCCGAAGTTGGCACACTGTCAAAAGTAGTGCATGGCTTACGCTTACACCAAATTTTGGTTCGTCGCAGAGTTATCTGAGCGAATAAATTATAGAAGTAATGTTTTTGCTGAATTGGCCGATGGAATAATTAAGTTTTCTGTTACGTTGAGTTTTCTAGTTTAATCTGGAACTTTCTTTGTGGTTTCGCTGGCTGTCGTCATAGTTTAAAAGTTAAAGTTCTTGAATCTTGAGATTTTTATCTTCTATTTAGTTTATCGCGCTGGTCTTATTACTTGTGATATCGCTCGTTTATAGGGTTCCGTAGCCGAATGGCAAAAAAACGGAACCCTTATAGATTCGCCATGTCTGTCGATCTGTCCGTGTATGTCACAGCCACTTTATTCCGAAACTATTAGGACTACACAGTTGAAACTTAGTAGGTAGATGTATTCTGTGAAGCGCTTTACGATGTTTATACAAAAATAAAAATTAAGGGAAGCTCCCCTTATAAGGAAATGAAACAAAAAAAAATTTTTAAATCAAACCTATACGTGCGGCGTGTCTTTAAATAGGTCTTTAAAAATGACATGAGGTTTCTAAAGCCATTTGTTCTTAAAGTCAATCGTTTGAAAGATAGACACTTCCAAAGTGGTAAAAAGTGCCCCCCCCTCTAATTTCTAAAGTAAGAGGAGGAAAATTCTGAAAAAATGTAAGACTGTAAAACGTAAAAAAAAACAACAAAAATTGGTTTCAATAAGATTTGATGTGAGACTTGACTTTCAGCTTTTGAGATATGGGACTTTTTCATCAAACTGCAGCAGTTACTTTGTTCTTCATTAACATAATATGAAAAACAAATTTAGATTTGCTGTAAAACAATACAACATGTAATAAACTGTCTATAGACATTATAAATTATATTAAACAAAGAGAAGAACTACGATTAAACATTGTAAAAATAACACCAACACAAAATATAATACCAACCCCATCCCAGACTATAAAAATAAACGAATAAACCATTATTGACGTTGCAGTCCATGCCTTCTACAACAAAACTTTATTTTATACACTCTAAACACTTTAAAAGTAAGTAACACCTTTAGTTTGGAACTTTTACATAACAATCGAGGCTCGATTTAAGTATGCTCGAGTCCGGTAACGTCGGATGAGGCGCAGGGACGGACTTAGGTCGTGCATTGCATTGTACCAATGTAGATGAATTGATGCTGATTGTCATTGTATGGGTTTATGTGGTGGAGTAATTTTTACCAGGTTCAAAGGATCTCTGATTTGATTGAAGAAATATAAAAAATAAAAAGGTGAAATAGACAGCGGGAAGTATAAATGCATAGCAGGTTTGTACCTCGTAGATAAATACACTGTATATTTTGAGATATTAGGTAGTTATAGAAAGTTTTATTTTTAGTGTGTACTCAAGGGGAGTTCTATCAGCTTCCAGTATAAATTAAAACGACTACAAAACGGTCTTGAACATCCTGCCTTTCAAATAATGAATGTAAGGTTTTTTTTTTATAAAATTTGCTTTTCTTTATTAAAACACGAGGCATGCTATGAACCAAATTTTTTTAATTTGTATGTTTATAAAATTCTTGTAGTTCCTATCGATTCTAGTCATTCAGTTGATAAAAACGTCAATAGAATTTTAAATCTCGCCGGGAGTCCGACTCTGGTCGTCGACGTGTCACCAACAAACTATCCTTATAACTCTTCTCTTCAGGGAACGTGGTACTAACGTCTGAGTATATTTACTTCGTGTGTGTTTCTGAAATATAATATTATGAGTTCTATCTGGTAAAGACTGTTCTTATTGATTTCGTAGAAAAAATGTTAGACTCCTAAAGAGATCGAGAACATGATTCTTGGACCCCAAGCGTGGGCTTTTTTCGTCGTTTATTAAATTAAATCTGGTTTTTCATACAAAACTGTGAAATGAATGGAGTAGTGGGTGTTTAGGTAGATTTCGTCAGAAAATATCTACGTATTGGTCTTGCACCTTATGACCTTGAGCCCAAATCAACCTCCGGTTTAGAAGTTTATATATTTATATACGTATGTATGTTGGTATGTATATGGGGCGACCAGCAAAATTTAGCCACACTCTACATACAGGTCGCAATTATGCACCGATTGCTTTCAAACTTGGCCAAAAAATCGAAAGGGTCAAAATTTAAGTTTAGTTCCTGAATGGGCGGAATTGGTCCATGGGGGGCGGTTTGTCGAAAATCTGTTTTTTGGCCATAACTTTTTTCCTATGGACATTTTTTGAACCGTTTAACATTTTTATCATTTCGAGTAAGAATATGGGCAACTTTTAAATTAAATATTTATGATGCAACCCCTTACTTGAGGAGGGGGTTGAAATTACCAAAATTTTTGGAAAAAAAAATTATATATCCGGAACGGTAAACATTTTTAAACTGCATTTTTTTTTTTAAACAAATTATGTGCTCTACAATTTTTAAATTCAATATTAGCGATAAAACTTATGTAGTTTTCGAAATAAAAAATTATAACTGAAAAATTGAGGGCGTTTCCATGCTAAACTCTTTTTATGCGAGGATTTGAAAAAAAAGATCCAAGTGGTTGATAAAAATAAGAGTGGAACCTTCTTCGAAATCTACCTCCTCCTGCAGCTTGCCGAAGGGATTTTTTTAATAACCGTCTAAAATTTTGAACTCCCTTGTAGGTACTGAATTCGTGATTTTGATGTCGAGATTTTATCCTGTTTATTCTATCGTTTTATCTTCGTAATTTTTTATTGATTTGACAAAACAAAAAAACATAATAATATCCATTATTTTTCGATAATCTAACTGACGCGATGACGGGCTAAATAGAATCATATTTTTTTACTCACAAATCGTTGGTCCCTATTAACACTGTCGGAGGTGAAAATCGGCTACTTTACAAGAGAGCGCGGCAAAGTTTGAATTGTTGATATTTTTTTTATTATACGAACTAGGTTAACAGAAACTAACATATTTATAATACATGTTTAAAAGTTTACTTACGTGGTAATAAATTACTATTATTGTTTTTCTAAGCATGTTAAAAGTCTATCAAATCAAGTGTATTTTGTCGGATCTGCCACATACGACAATGTTACGTGTACAAACAAATTGATTATTTGTTGGAAGTGGCACATACGACACTGTTAATAGTAAATCCTAGACCAATGTCTGTCGTATCTGAATCAAAAATATAAATAAATCAATTTTTAAATATCTTTGTAACTTTATTGAAAAAATCAACACCAATCAAAACAAAATCTAGGAAACGAAAAAATTACAATAAAAAATAGCTAACATTGTCGCGAGTTGACATCCGTCATTGTTAACTGGTGGTTGTGACAATATCCGACAATGTTAACGTGGCTATTTTAAAAATTACTGGTAAAACATTTTTTTTTGTGGCAGCTACTAAAAGAAGGGACTTTTTAAGAGTGATTAATGAAATAAAAAGAAAATGGCAAAAAAGCACATACGACAATGTTAATAGGGACCAACGAAATCGTCCTTATTCCAAAGATAGTTTTGGATATGTAGATTATTTTGCGATGTCTAGGTACCAATTAGCCTACCAGAGTAATCTAGATAGGCCTTTGTTCTATTCATTCGTTTTCAATGTCAAGGCAATTAATTTTCCCGACGGGCCTAATGTCAGGTAGTACTTAACATGTTACCGATTATTGGGAAGGTTTGACTTATTCGCTCTAATATGTTTATTTTATTCTTTATTATTTCCTTTTCTCGTACAATAATCAGCCTCTAATGTTCCCACTGCTGGGACACACGGCCTCTTCTCTATGAGAGGGAATGGGCTATAATCCACCACGCGGGAACAGTGCGGGTTGGTAGATATAACATGTCTTCGAATTTTTGGTTCTAGGACATGCCGGTTTCCTCACGATGTTTTCCTTCACCGTTTTGAGAGCAGTGGTGATGAAATAAATTACGTAATGCGCCTGCCTGGGCTCGAACCCGCGACTTTGTGCTCGTAAGTCGAGGCCGCCACCACTGGGCCACCGCTGCTCTCGGCCACCGCTGCTCTCCACGTTATGTCTTTGCGACAAATAAATTATGAATGAATATGATTACGATGATTTTGAATTATTATTATTTAGTTCACTGTTAGAATCGACGTGTAGGCTTTTTTATAACACCACAAACAAATCTAAAACCCGCCAACACATAAAAACATTCACTATTCATTCACATAAACGCCTGTCATTCAATAAACACTTCTACAACTTCAATAGCTCATCTAGTCTTTCTTGCTCAGAAAATATTCTGTTATCATTTTGATTCAGTGATTGTGTCTTGTGTTCTGCTAATTCGATTCCGTTGTCCATGTCGCTTCAGATATATTCGATCAGTATTTTTGCTTCAGGAAACATGACATATTTTGTTACATCGTAGAAATGTTCCAGATGAATTTATTTTGTGTCTTTCTTGGGAATTATCTCGAATGTTGGAAGATCAATAGTATTACCTTTAAGCCTCTTCTCGTGTATCTATTTTGAGCGATCCCGTTTTGATCTCCTTTTTGTTTGGTCTTCTGTTTTTTACGAGATGTACGGGTAGGATAATGAATAAGGACTTTGAGATAACTGTAAAATACATAACCCAAGAAACGAATCATTTGAGATCGTCGATAATTCACGCAAAAAAAACATACCAAAGATTTTTCATATCATAACATATCATCACGCTCATTATCGCTATAAAGAGTAAGGTAGAGGTGTACCTTTATTAAATCAACATTCCTTTACGTTTTTCATTTAAACTAAGAACATCTCAAAAACAAAAAAGGAACACCAGAGAAACACCTCGTTAAATGAAAAAAAAAAAAGAAAATATTATCGTACTCTGTATAAATTTAATATGAAGCTTATACCTACCTGGGTGAAGGTTGACTATGACGTCAGAAGGCCTCCCCTCCTACGCACCGAACATTACTAAGTAGGGATGGCCCAATTAGCGTTTGAAGTTCATTACCGACTATCGAGTACGGTCTTGTAATCCGAGTAATCGATAAAGCCAATTAATGTTACAAATGTTAAACTTAGAATTGATTTGAGCTTCGTTTTATTGGGAAATTTCGTGTATTGAGATTAGAATTGTGAAAGATATTGTTTTAATTGAATTTAAGTTTTGATTTAATTTTTAATTGAAACGTTGCTCTTGTTCATGTTGCGTTGAAAAGTTAAGCAAAGAAAATGTTTGATTTATATTTTCTGCTTTACTTTGATTACTGTTGTGATTTAATAATGTTTTGAGATATTGATACTGACATTGTCGCTTAGTTTTAACTGGCTTACTGCTAGGCATTTACCGAACTATTTTAAGCAGCTATTTGAAATCGCAGCATTAACTTTAAATGGGAAAAACTAAAACATCCTTCTTAAAATGTATAATTTATTATCTAGGTTTTCAAACTATGCAACTAGTAAAATGTGACTAGTTTATTACTGGCGAAATTTGGGTGTACCGACAGTAAGACCTTTGCCTAGGCTTTCGGGGAAATAGGTGTCATATTATATTTATGTTATCTGTGGTATTTTAATATTTCAGAACGGAATTTACGTAATATCGACCAAAATATCGATAAATCGAACTTGCACATCACTACAAAGAGGTTTATACAACAAATACAAGTGAAATGAAATGATGGATGTGGTTTTAGTCGAGTTCAAAGCGTTCACAGAGTTACTTTGACAAAGGTTAAACTAAACTCCAATGTTTAAGATTTTGTTTGCCTACAGAACGTATCTGTTTTATTTGCTTTTCTATGAAGTCGCGTTTTTTCTAGAAAACTCTTGGGTTTTTAAGATATTGGGTGGAATAATAGATGCTGTGATAAGCGAAATTTTTAATAATAAATACTAGTATTGAGACCCTAAAATGAAGTGAGAATTGACTAAATAAAGTATTTAAGCATCTGTACGTGATGTGTGATCGATCAATGTGGCGACACTTGGGGGAGGCCGATGTCCAGCAGTGGACGTCTTTCGGCTGAAATGGTGATGATGATGTGATCTGTGTTAACAAAAATAGAAAGGTACTCGTCGAATTGAGAAGCTCCTCCTATTTTTTCGTCGGTTAAAAACATAACACATATCTTAGAGTAGGCATACAAATTGCGAGTTACAGAAACAAAAACTTAAAAGACTTGTGTATTCTGGTTAATCAATGTATGACACCCAGCCTCACCTGAAAACACAACGTTCATTCAAACAGTTGTAAGCACACCAATATTTATGTAATCCCATCAAAACCAATATAACATTTCAAAAACACGGCATCCAAATATTAGGCCACAAAAACAAAAGCGAAACGCAAACGATTTTTAAACATCGCACAGTTTACATTGCTGCTGTTATGCGTCATCATATGCGATACAGGTCGCACACAGCCGCCATACGTCATGGCACTTGGCGTTTTTATAGCCTAACCGTCCAATACTGATATTTGCACTTAGACCCACGATTTAATAGGCCTGCGATGACGGATATTGTTTTTCGATGAAAAATTTTCAGTATGTACGAGTATGTTAGACAATGACGGAACAATGGACTTGGTTGGGATCCATATATTCGTTTCGTTTCGATGGTTTTATTCAGCAGTAAAACATGAGTTAGCGTATTGCGGGATTATGACATGGTTTGTACAATTATTTGCTGCGAATTTTGAGCGATGGATTAGCGGTTTAGGCATTTATTACTAAACCATAATTATTAATTTTTTTCAGAAACCTGAAAGCATGCCAACCTGTGTTAACTAGCGGTACCGTATCATTCAGTGACTTGGCTGAGACCTAAGTTGGCGCTGCATCAGTAGACCTTCGAATACCATACATGTCGGAACGGCGCAGAACCTCAGTATTAGGAACGAAGATAGACAATCATTATATGCTACGTACTGGTATTCAGCTGAAGTAGCAGCTTCCAGTCCGATGGGGATACCCGTTAGACAGGAAGCCGACCCTATCTAAGTTAGGCTAGGCAAGGCAAGGTGTAATAACATTTGCTTTCAATTAGAAAATATATTACGTGGAAAAGATATTCACTCGCTATTTCCGTTTCAATTTTCCTGCAGTTTCAGAAAAATAATAAAGCAGAATCTATAAGGTTTAAGAGAACCTTTGTGAAAGGAAGTTGTTAACTCCTCTCTCAAAGTAAACTTTTTCAATGTTTTTCTGCAAACAAAACATAAAATTCTGCAAGAATGATAATATCAGCTCAAACAACGATTGACACTATTATACAGCAGCTAATCATATTAAAGATCTCGAACTTCACAGAATTCAAAACTTAGAATCATTGGACAAGTATTCCCAAAGGGTAGGGTAGAATATTTGAATACAAATGTGAGAAAATGCGGAAGATCTCAATAGGGATCTGTTCTCCTAGTACCTATTTCTAAAGAAAATCTAACTTTGTATTCTATTCAGTGCTGTGTTACATAAAATACACTGTTTAGTGGATGACTAGATGCGGGGTAGCAAAAAAATTGGGTTCCTGACAGAGGTCATGTCGATAAAGGTGGCTAGCTGAATTTATGTAATCGTATGTGCACTGCTATTGAGGTGTGTACTCCTGGTAGATCGTTGTGAATTAACTATAACCTTGATTTCCTGAAAAAGAACAAAACTACTAGGAAATAATAATCTAAATATGGGAGTAAAAATCTAGAGAGTTTCATATTCATTAAATCAAACATTTTACATCAATCATCCGGTAGAAAGTAATATTAAGTCATGTCAAAGACGCTAAAAAGTAAAATAATTCCAAAGCGCTTTTCAAAACCCAAAGAACAGATACACCCCAAATTGAGTGTTCAACCATACAAAACGGATCATCAATATCAAGTTACTCTCAAATAAGTACGGACAACAAAACTGTGTTAGCTGGACATCAATAGGCTGTTACTCTAAGAACCTTACAATTTATCTTCCGTCTACACCACAATAGACAAATTCCCATTCATTTATCAAAGCCAAATAACCTAAAAAGAGGGAAAAACAATAGTCTACCCCCCTCTCCCCTCTAGGAATGAATTAATCAGCGCAGTCACGATCGCCCGTAACGATGGCACGAACGAAGCAAAATATAACGAAAGAAGTTAGTTAGGAACTTGGACGAAGTACTAGGAGAGTAGGAAAACTTCGATACTGGCTATTGGTGTTTTATACAAGTTTTTACGTCGTTCCTATTATTATCTTGTGTGTGCAATGGCGTGAAGATGATTGGATTTGTTTTAGTGGATGGTCGAAAGTTTTGGCATCCGTCAAAATTATTGACGTTAGTTTAAGTATTGTTTTATGATTGGTATGTAGACGGATAGTGGTTTTAACGTAAAACGATTTCGCTGAGTCATAAAGTGGTTTCGGATTTCTGAAGACTAGACAGTGTTTTTGCTTTTACCATCGTAAATCTTTCATCCGATGTAATTAAAATTAAGCGTTCCTTGTTCACTATATTTGGGTGGGTTTGACGCATTTGGTGCACATCTCAACTTGTACACCATGCTCATGGAATTCAGTATGTATGTCTAAAAGATAACTGGCAAATATAAAACAATTTATTCAACAAATAATTCGATAGGAAGTACACAAACTCCTTTGTTATTTTTTTTCAAGATTGTTTACGCAAAGTCTGAAACTTCACGAGTTGGGAGTTGTTCATCAATCAATATTGTCAAGTGAACCTGATCAACGTAACTAACTGACGGTACCAGGATTCCATAAATCAAAAAGAGCGATTGCAGAGTTTTAATTCAATCTGCCTAAGTGATTGTTTTGGAAGAAAATTGGGAGGATAATGACCTGTAATTACAGTGATTAACCTCCAAGAATTTATAGAATACTATTTTACACGTGTTTTTTCTATATTTTACTTCTTATAGTACCTACAAAGAAAATTCATGTCACATCATTTTAACGGCACGTCGCGTCTTGTTAAATAGACATATAGAGGGAATGGATGCGAGTTAATAAGTTGCAAAGAAAGAAAATATAGATACGTAGCAAAATTCATGATTACATAATGTATAGTCCTTAACATGCTGAAACCCTCACTTATATTTTTTCCACGGAAAAATCGCCCAGCGATCGCCATTTCCTAGTCAACAACCGCTACCAGGCTACCATAAATCACAGAGAGTCATTGCAGAATTTAATTTAACCTACTAAGCAATCTTTTTGTTCCAGCTCGCCTTACAAGCAAAAAAAAAACGCTTGTACTGGCAACATCGCGGGACAATCTCGGGTGTTAATATAAATTTCATGAGCCAAGCTATCGCTGTGTTGCTATTTTATTAAAAGCTCGTTGTTTAGGCTCGATTCATATTAAAGTTAATCCTGTGTCACACCGTTCCGAACGTGGAAATTTATTTATTGGTACGAGAATGTAGGTCACGTTCGAACATGTCTTCTAGGTCGTTTAGGTAAAAAGGTTCTTATGGACTAAACGGAATACGTGTAATGGTAAACGATTTTTGTCATAGATGTAGGATCTGTGGTTGTTTCTTTTACAACAAATTTTACAGATTTTGAATATTTTGTCCTCCTCAATGTTATTCGGTCGTCGTTTACTAATATCATTACAATGTCTTCAGTACTATAATCAACGAGAAATGAAATCTACATTTTTAAACTATGGAAAATGATTCTAAAAAATCCCTTGAAACGAGTATACTCGTACCTACCACAAAAATAATAGGTAAATTTCTACATATGTAGGTTGAAAACATTTTAAAGCTAAACATTTTAGTACATAACAGTTTAAAAAATGTTTACTTGTCTATTAAACTTGTCGCCAAAACTATAGATTTTTTTTTTTGATAAAAATCACAAAACCCAATTTCCACAAAACATTTCGGTGTAACAGCGGTTCTAAAAACCGGTGCGTAGTAGCGTAGTATTACTTATTAAAGACGCACAGGAAAGCTAGCTTATAATTAGCTCGTAACTCGAAAGATGAACACATACCTATGGGAACCATGACTGCTAAAGTGGTTGAACCAGTTTATAAAGTTTTACGGGAATTAATTATTACAGTACAGCTTTAAAGTTGTTAATTTAGAATTGGTGTTGAAAAGTTTTATTTTAAGGACACCGTAAAAGTACTGGATTTATAATTTTAATGTTATTTTCTTTGTTATATGATTGTTCTTTGAATTCCAGTTCTTTTAAATTATTCAGGAGGCGTTATGTTGAGAAATGCAAAAAAAAAATCTTTTAAATGGAGGAATTATTAATTTTATGAACAAATTAAAACATGCTTCTGTGAAGTATTTTTTGGAACGTATTTTTGCAATAGGTATGGTTATTTTAGAAACGGAGACTATCCAATAAAAAAACGCTACATTAAATCAAGCGATTCAATATTGCAAGAGGCTACAGTAAAAATATAATATAACACTCATTATGGCCGACCTTGGCCTTTTTAACTTAAAATAAAAATGTATTCTAAGCACCTGTTTTTATTAATGTGGCACCTAAGTATTAGTATGTACTCATAAATAACAACATAAAACATAACTATTGTATAATAATAATGTGAGGCCTACCAGTAAGACATGGGTCCTCGTTGGTTGCGCCATCGACAGATCGAGACTTACCTGGAAATAGGAAGAGAAACATTATTATTACATGACAAAATGGGTATGAAAAATAGAACAAAAATTAAAAAAATCGGCCAGTTGCGAGTCGTACTTACACGCTCTTAGTGAAACCAATTTTTGTTGAAAATTTTTTTACGTTCTAAAATCTTAGAACGTAAAGTAGGCTACGGAACCCTAAAAAGGTGTTGCCATGCCGTACGTAACTTTACGCCGTGCGCCGTAGAAAACATTGAGAATGATAGTAACGGTTTTTCTGTTTATCTTGTTGAAAACTTTTAACAATAATAAATTTAAATCACCCATGGGAAAGCACGTGATAGCACTAGCATTTCAAGGGCGGTCCGTACACGACCCGTCTTACTAACTCGTTACTCGTATTCACTAATAATTGTTTTTGATTGGTCGTGTCGTGTTGGTCCGAACCACCATTGAAATACTAATGCGGTGGCATTTCAGCTAATGATTGACGATTATGGTTTGTAGCTGGTTACTATTAAATAGCGTCGTGGACAAACGAGCTAACATAACATAGCATTTCAATGGCGGTCCGTACACGACCCGTCTTACTAACTCGTTACTCGTATTCACTAATAATTGTTTTTGATTGGTCGTGTCGTGTTGGTCCGAACCACAATTGAAATACTAATGCGGTGGCATTTCAGCTAATGATTGACGATTATGGTTTGTAGCTGGTTACTATTAAATAGCGTCGTGGACAAACGAGCTAACATAACATAACAGCTCACCTGTAATCTCCGAAGGGTTAGTCAGAGGTGTACCTAATATTACACCCACATTTCGCCAGCTATGTTTAAGCCCCATGTAATAGGGGGCGAGCCTATTGCCATCAACCAAGCGCAAATCCACACTCTGCCCGACCTGGGAATAGAACCCCGGACCTCAAGCTCAGCAGTCGTCCTTACGACCACTAGACCAACGAATCACAAAAGCTACAGTAAAAAACACTAATTACACCAAGAAGTGCCCAAATATTTCCACACCATTAAACTAAAAACAGTTTAAAAATGTGAATAAATAAAATATCAGCAAATCTGTACCACAAAGGAGAACTCCCAGATTCTTTTAACCGTAAGTACGTAAGCTGAAGTATCGCAAAATGTTTGTCACACCACTGCCTTGATTGACAGTCGATCGATCATGAAGCACAGAGGCAAGTCTTTGACACAAAGTTGCTCGAGCAAAAGTTGATGGCTCGAAAGTTTTGATTCTTTTAAGATATAAAACAAAAAGTATATTGGAAAATTAGGACCTAATGTTTAAAGTTGTAAAAGAATGGTGGGCCAATTGATAATGATATTGTAATGAAAGATTTTTTCTGTTAATAGCGATTTCGTTGTCCTCTGATTATGCTCCTCTGAAACTATGGCTTTGTCACGGAGATATAACAAAAAGGTTGTTATCTATTATCTATACTTCTATACTAATATTATAAAGAGATAAATTTGTAAATTTGTATGTAGTGGGTAATCTCTGGATCTACTGAACCAATTATAAAAATTCTTTCACTAATAGGAAGCTACATTACAATGTGCCCGTGGGATAACTTCCAACCAAAACGCTAGCAAAGCCGCGGGCAACAGCTAGTATTATTATAAAGAGGTAAAGTTTGTGAGGTTTTAGGGGGTAATCTCTGGATCACCTGAACCGATGTTGAAAATTCTTTCACTATTAGGAAGCTACATTATCCCCGAGTGCTAAAGGTTATATTTACAACATACCCGTGGAATAATTTCCGACCAAAACGCTAGCAAAGCCGCGGGCAACAGCTAGTAATATTATAAAGAGGTAAAGTTTGTGAGGTTTTAGGGGGTAATCTCTGGATCTACTGAACCGATTTTGATAATACTTTCACTAACAATAGGCTACATTATTCTTGTGTGCCATTGGCTATATTTACAACGTGCCCGTGGGAAAATTTCCCGACCAAAACGCAAGCGAAGCCGCGGGCAACAGCTAGTAGGGAAATAAGCACGATCATTTTAATCAGCATGTAACGTTACCACTGCTGCAATACAGGACTCCTTTCTGTGAGAGGGGAGCAGACTGTAATTGACCAGGCGAGCCCAGTGCGGGTTAGTGGTCATTTCACACGTCTTGTGTAGTTCTAGATATTTGTGACACCTCTGTATAACCTATATTCTACAATTAACAAAGATTTAATTTTTCTAAAGCGAGCAGAAATAAGAACCATGCATTTGCTCTATTTCTATGCTTTGTTTAAAATATGCAACAACTAATTCTAAATCACCAATTTCGCAGCAAATACCTAAAATAATCCATAATGTACTGACTAACAAGCGTGCTCGTAATTTCATAACTCCGTGATTGACATTTCAAAGCTAGCAAATAATAGTGACGAATTAATACGTCGTGTATAATTAACGGCAGCTGTACCACATTTGAGTGTCGGCCACAAACCACATTCCATTAGTAATTATTGTTGAATAGAAATATCTCGTTTTACAAGCGTTTTCATCGCCGATCGTGTGGATTTAATGAGTTTACTATTGTTATCTAGGTTTTATGTCGAAAAGATATGTGGTAAGATATAATTTTAATAACTTGCCAGCAAGGTTTTTCAATTTAACGTTGTTTTTCAATGTAACATTATAGCAATTCGTAATAAATAAATCACATAAGCTGGAGCTCTAAGCCACCTTAAAAGCTACCGAAATAGCGAAATTCAATCGACCGAATTATATTTTAAGCAGAGCAAGCTCAATCGAGAGTACCAGGCGAACAGAAACTTGCGAGAGCCACGTAACAGGCCAGCGATAAAGTAAAACGATAACCGGCTAGTTTCCACAAAAAATCATTTTGAGTCCGTGTCCCTTTCTTGATAGAATTGTCCGTAACTCCCGGGAGCCTTCATGAGCCCCTGAATTATTTCTATGAAATAACTCCTTGCCGTGGCCCAAAAATAATTGGGGAAAAATAAAGAATGAAAGAAAAAAACGCGTACAGAAACTAACCGTTCCCAAAAAGGCAATTTCACTCGCAATCATGAGAAATAACGATATTACCCCATAAACTTTCGACGTGAAACCTAAATATCTCCTCATACCTTTTTACTTCTTTACAGACATTGTTTATTTTATATACGTGGACCATTCCAGCGGTCCTATGATATTTTTATTGTGAGGTGAACGAAAACGATTCTGTCCCTTCTGTTTATTGTGTTTTAAGTTTGGTGAACGCTTAGAATTTTTATGTTGAATTTTATCGTACCATTCGGGAGTAGACCGTTTCAGGTAGGAATCATTACGTGTTTGAATTTCAACTAATGTTTGCGCTGTTGTTACTGTATGCTATTGTGTGGTATTTTCTTTTCTTTTTAGTGACTGTAGAGCTTGTAGTACATAATGTTATGTGGGTTGGTAATGTCGTTGCTACGAGTAAAACCTTTATCTCCACGTATCTCCTGGGTTCAGTTATTATATTACGTGAATCGAAACCCAGTTTTTTTTTCAATAAATACCTGTCCCTTTTTCTTAGATACTTTGAAAATATTTGGTAAACGCACAGGTTTGTTAAAACACCTGCTCTATAATGTTACGCCATTCAATCCGACTTGTATAAGCGTAGAAAAATTTTGCTGCAGAAATCTCTCCGGCTCATATGAATAAAATCTCTCCCAAAAATAAGCTCTTTCAATACTTCCAACATACCGTCCTTGTATCAGATTTCAAGCCGCTCAAACCAGGAGCACATGAATAGGCAGCAACAGAATCAGACTACGTAATCCAATACCGTCCACGAATGTTTAATATCACAAGCAAAAGTTTGGAATACAGCGATGAATAATAGCTAAAGTCTGGATGCATTATACATGAGTACACATACACGGTGGCTTAATAAAAATAACCGTACATACGTAAGGTGGTGTGTATGTGTGTGTGGGATCAGAGAAACGCGTCCTTGACCCGTTTGTGGTGTTATTGAAATCTAAAACGGCCTGTTTAGTGATGTGGCATTAAATTCTGTGGAGCGTAGTTGACGAAACGAGGTTGTTACGCCGACAATGTTTCGTAAAAGTTGTTGTTTAAAATAATGCCTGATAACGTTCGGTTTTATACCGATCCACACGCTCTATTTAAACGTTTAATTGATTATCCTAAACAAATTTAAAGAACTAAAAGTAGAGTAAAGTTCTCGATATTATCCGGTTTATCCGTGGTGCTCGCAACAGCCCCGAAATATCGGAAACTCAAGACCAACAGAAAACATGATAGATATCCCGTTTCTAGTGTTAATGATAATATTAGTGACCATGACAGTTTAAAACATATACTAGAAGATTCGTCGAGACCAATACTGTAAGTAACTAACATAAATTGGAGTATACTTAGATTAGTTTGTGTGTGTATGTTATCTGAACTGCACAGATGGCTCTTACCCCTATTTGTAAGTCATTACCGAACCAAACCTGAAGCTACCAGCAAACCGAAGCACACAAATATTTCAGAGGACAATGTACAATCATTATACGCTTTGCTAAGAGAATTTAAATAAACATTTCATTACGGTACGTTATTAAAATATCATTGGAACGATTACTGCATACGATGCGCCGTTCCGTGAAGTATGAAATTAATATCTGATTTTATTATATTGTTGTTGACCACAGTGACGTCATTATTGGATTTTACGGTAGTATGGTGGTAATGAAAATCCGTGATTTTACTTTGAATCAATTTTATTGCTTTCGAAAGTAACTCGGAAAGAGTATCTTTCTCTACTCACTCTGAACAAATTAGTAATCCTGGGCACCAAATTGTTTGTCAAGTGCGTGGCTTCAATATTGGGGTCAGAGAGAGACATTACCTTCTGTACTAAGCTGACGTTGTACACCGTTGTACTATTTTGATGGCACGGTTAGCACAGTGGTTGGGCGATTGGCTGCTGCGCCGAGTGTCACGGGTTCACGGAACAAATATTTGTGTGACCTACTGGTAGTTGTTCCGGGTCTGGCTGTTTGTGTATATGAGTTTAAATGTTTGTAAGTGCACCCACTATACAGGAGACATAACTAGAGTGGGGAAAAGTTTTAATAAAAAAAAAACCTATAAAAAAGTTTCATTTCGGTATTTCTGATTTTCAATATTATTCATAGTTGAAAGTGGGTTCCCATCACTAGTCGTTTGCCTTTCTCGGTCACTCAAGTAACACTTATCGTGGTTGAGAGGGTGCTACGTTTGGCCGTTAGTTTTTTATACACTGAAAAAACCCGGTAACTATTTTTTATTTTCATAACACTCTTGAAAGAATCGCTCAATCAAAAGTATAAAAATCAAAATTTATTTTCGGGAGCTGGGTATTTTAACGGTGGGCGTTGCTGAATACACAATTATAATGTAATTAAGAAAGTTCATATTTCAAACAGATCATTTGCAATCAGATTAAATACTATCAAAGTCAAAGTAATTATTAGTCTGGTTTTTAGCGATACAGTACGTCCTAAAGTTAGGTTATGGTAACTCAAAAAACTATCCATTAAGTAACAATATAAGAATTTAAACTAATTATATATGTAATTAGCAGCCTCGGGTCTAACGGTTCTTTCAACGTTACGTGCAGTTCATTTACATACTTCTGTTTTTTCCATCGATTTTCTAGTGTTTGCATCAGTACTCAATACTCAATACTCAAAACTTTTATTGCATTCCACATGTAGGTTTCTTAGGTGGTAAACTTATAATTAGATCATAATTATGGACCCTGTCGGGCACAGCAAAATAAGTGAGTTAGGAGAGAGGAAGCATTTGTAAATTATACATATAACATTTCTCAGCAAACTAAGTACTTAAGTTATGACTTTATAAGTCTATCACATAGATATTCGTTTACAGAATAGTAGCTTTTATTTACCAGAAATAGTCTAAGTTTTTTTTTAAATATGTTAGTTTTTTCTTCTTTTTTTATTGATGCAGGTAGTTTATTACATAATTTAATAGACATTACGTAGGGACTTTTAGAGTGCATTTTTAGTCGAGAAATTGGTAAGTTTAGCCTAGATCGATGTCTGAGTAGATAGCGTGTCTGGATGTCTTCACGTTTTGAATAAAATTCTTGATGTTTCCGCACGAATTTGCATGTTTCTAAAATGTATATACAAATGTATACAGTTTTAGAAGGCAATGCCAAAATAAAGTATTGTATTTTTTGTAAGGCAATGCCAAAATAAAGTATTGTATTGTTTAACAAAAAATATGTTATGTTCTTCTCAGTAAGGAGAGCTGTTGCTCTCCTTACTGAGAAGAACATAACATATTTTTTGTAAGGCAATGCCAAAATAAAGTATTGTATTGTTTAACAAAAAATATGTTATGTTCTTCTCAGTAAGGAGAGCTGTTGCTCTCCTTACTGAGAAGAACATAACATATTTTTTGTAAGGCAATGCCAAAATAAAGTATTGTATTGTTTAACAAAAAATATGTTATGTTCTTCTCAGTAAGGAGAGCTGTTGCTCTCCTTACTGAGAAGCACATAACATATTTTTTGTATTTTTTTTTAGCAAACATGCTATGTCAACATTTCACACCACAAATATCATTGATTCATCAAAACTCCTCAACATTCGATTTTTTTTGAGTCAACCCCAACACAAGTATTTTTAATTACCTACTGAGGTTGTCTCAACTCATGTCTAGCATGTAACTTTTGAGACACAATAAACATATTTTTTTTGTTAGCGTATCGATGGCAAAAAGTTCAAATGTGTTTAGCCCAAAGCTCAGCCACGTGAACCCCGCTCACTGATGCAGTAAATAAATCATCAAACGCACAGGTGATAGTGCAAGATTCTATTAAAACAAACTAAACACGACCTCTTCCATTTTCCAACATGCAACCCCTCTCTGCTCAAAACAATACGGAACCCTATCAACATGTCTCCCGTTATCACAACATTTAATTCCCGTTGCGGTCACGCACCGTATCGATGTGGTATCGATGACCAGACTGTGCCCTGATCGCGTGTGGTCACACACAACTGTGACCAGTTGTGGTCGGATGGTAGCGAGAGAATAAATTGATTTTTGGTCGTTGATATAGGAAGATATTCATTTATTTTTCGTGATAGTTTTCAGGTTTTTGATTAGTTATGATATTTATTGGTGGTTGAAAATTTCATTTGATCCATGTATAGGGTTGCCATCTGTCCGTGTTTCTCCTCATTTGTTTGGACCCAATTTATCGATCCGAATGCAAAAAATCTCGAATCAGAAATTAGGTACCATTCAATAATGTCGGTTTTCGAAAAACCAGGAATGTATGTGCCTTTCTGTGATCCCAGTAAAGCTAAGGTATATTATGGTACCTACACTTAAACGTATTCAAAAAATATTAAATTGATGTATTATAAAAAAATCTAGCAAAAAGGACAAATGGTTTTGCATTTTAAAAACATTACTGGAAAGAGAATATCAACAAAGATATATAACAAATCAAAAGAAAACAATCCTAAAACGAGAAACAACCAAAAATATATAAACCATTAAAACCACACAGAAACTGTATATAAGATCAAACAAGCGTTCTATAACGTTTGTCGAGGAACGTGCTCTAGTGGGTAGTCCTCGATTTAAACACGTTAGTGACTGAATGGCTTCCCAAGGCTGGAGATATACGTTGACGTCAGTGTCAAGTGATAATATTGTATTTGAATCAAGGTTTAGGGTTGATATTTCGGTACTATTTGCTTTGTTATCGGCTTTGTTGTGGCGGTTTTACAACATAAGCAGAATAAAATGTTCTCGCTGCTGGGACACTGGCCTCCTCTCAATGACTGGGACTGGGTGTAGTCCACCACAAGGGCCTAATGTGGGTTGGTAGAAGTCACGTGCCTTCAAATGTTTGGATCTAGGACTTGACGGTTTTTCAGTGCAGTGATGATGATGTAAGTACATACCAACTAATGCCTGGCTGGGATCAAACCTATGACGTCAACACGTAGGTCGTAAAGAGGAGGGCGTAACCGCTTTGCCAGCGCTGCGCCGGTACCGCGGTAGCAAATTTAGTCTGCCTAGCCTTTTCCGAACTGCCTGTCTGACCTCCACAACCTGGTTAGTACTGGGTATGTAATGGGTGGTCCTCCATTTCATTTCATTTCATTTCATTTATTTTCATTAACAATTTACATTGTGTTGAAAAAATACATATTAAATAAAATTATCACATGCAGAAACAAATTCATATAAAAGCCTATTAAAATTGAAGTGAAGTGTATTAATTTAAAATATGTCAACAAATAAATATACAATGTCAAATTAAATGTCAAGTTAATAGCAGGTAGAATGTCAAAATTAATGCCAAAAAATAAGAGAACAACTTCGTCAAGGTCCTAATGATGAGCATAGTGCTAATGTCAAAAGATAATTTTAATTAAAGCTTGTTCACTGATATTATTTTAAGTGACTATTTTTATCATTTGACATAAATTCTGATACCGAGTAAAAGCATTTTTCCAACAAGAAGGCTTTTAATTTAGTTTTAAATGAGTAAGATCTATAAATTAATAATTTTAAATCAGTCGGTAACCTATTAAATAATTCTATTGCTTGGTATCTGGAACAATGCTTAGCTATGTTAAATTTTGGTGCCATCTTTTGTTTAAATTCCTTCCTTCTTGTGCTTTCTCTTATCTCACGTTCCTCTTGTGATTCATACTCATGAATATTCTTAGCAAAGTGATTTAGGATTACTAATATATATAAACTTGGTACTGTCAAAATTTCTAATTCTTTAAAGTGCTCTTTACATGAGTCTCTTTGTGAGATTCTTACTATAGTCCGTACGGCACGTTTCTGTAAAATAAATGCTTTCTGACAGTTATAATGATAGCTGTTGCCCCAGAGCATTATGCTGTATCTTAATCTAGATTCTACCAGCGCGTAATATATAGCCTTAAGTTGCTTCAGATCCAACATATCTCTAAGGCTCCTAAGTGCATAGCATGCTGATGATATTGAAGCGTCAATAGCAGCTAGCTCCTGTTTCCAATTTAAAAAAACATCTATGGCAATCCCTAAAAATTTGACTTTGTCCACTAACTCAATCTTGTTTCCTTTGACTTGTACATCTAAATTATCATTATGGCGAGTTGTAGTCTTAAATAACATGATGTTTGTCTTACTTGTGTTTAACAAAAGGTTATTGGCTGTAAACCAATCGCAGAGATTTTGTAGGCTTTTGTTAACATTTTTGGTCAATTCTTTTAAATCATTTGCCCCAATTATTATATTTGTGTCATCTGCAAAAACAACAAGTTTTACATCCATCCACAGACTAATCTAGGCAAGCGCGGCTTAACCTGAAAATTGATCAGACCGGTTGTTATTATTTACCCACGAGCTCGCTCTTCGGCCATGAGCTCCGCGAGTTGCGTAAAGCAATGTTCAAAGGAACACGGGCAAACAACACAATTGACACCATTCAACATGCATCGCTTAGTAAAGCTAGCAAGTCTAAGTTCAATTTCTATACAAATGGAAGAGAAACGGTTGACTCAGCTGATTCAACACTGCACCCGTGGGAACGAGTCTATGGCATAGATATGGCGTCTTGTTAGTGCTACTAGTTTCCTTTGACTAAGCTGCGAATCTCATGCTGGAGTGTGTAAGATACGAGCTGGATTACGTCTGGATAAATGAACAGGACAACGTGTGCTTTATTTTACTCTCAGTAAAATAAAATGAATAATATGAGATTTGAATTCGTTCTATGATTAAAAATATCAAAGTCGACGATGGAATCTTTCGAAATGGAGAAAGGCTTATTTGCTGCCGTTAATTATACACGACGTATTAATTCGTCACTATTACCTATTTGGTAGCTTTGAAATGTCAATCATGAAGTTATGAAATTAGGAGCAAGCTTGTTAGTCAGTACATTATGGATTATTTTAGGTATTTGCTACGAAATTGGTGATTTAGAATTAGTTGTTGCATATTTTAAACAAAAGCATAGTAATAGAGCAAATGCATAAAAAAAAAGGGTAGGATTTGATAAATACGGTGACTATATTGTGGTTCTTATTTCTGCTCGCTTTAGAAAAATGAAATCTTTATTAATTGTAGAACATAGGTTATACAGGGGTGTCACAAATATTTCTTGGGCAAGCCGGCCGCGGCATGTCCTAGAACTAAACAAGACGTGTGAAATGATCACTAACACCGGGTTCGCCTGGTGAATTACAGCCTGCTCCCCTCTCACAGAAAGGAGTTCTGTATCGCAGCAGTGGTAACGTTACATGCTGATTAAAACGATCGTGCTTATTTCCCCACTAGCTGTTGCCCGCGGCTTCGCTCGCGTTTTAGTCGGAAATTATCCCACAGGCACGTTGTAAATATTCTATGGCACTCGGGGATAAAGTACCTTCTTATTAGTGAAAGAATTTTCAAAATCGGTTTAGTAGATGCAGAGATTACCTCCTACAACCTCACAAACTTTACCTCTTTATAATATTAGTATAGATACTCGTAGTATAGAAGTGTGGATTTAGAGTCTATAGCCGCCTACTGTAGTATACTCTTAATAATACTTTTCCATAAATTCCATATTTTTTTAAAACAACGTAACATCGCATATTTATTTTCCGAAGGGTTATGGCAGAGGTGTACCTAATAGTACACCCACATTTCGACAGTTATGTTTAAGTCCTAGGTCACAGGCGACAATCCGATCACAAATGTAGGCACTGTGGCTACTACTGAGAAATACTAGATAAAAAACACAATTGCATTTTTGCGCGACTTGGGAATTCAACCCAGGATCGCATGCTCAGCACTGGTGAACCCAAAGAGGCAGTGTATTTTTTTTAAATGAAGTTATTTAAGGTCCCATTAAAATAGCGTTCAGTACGTTTAACCAATGCTATCCAAGCAAAAAAAAAACACTGATTAAAGTGATTTTATTTTAACCCCAAAATAATAAATTGCCGGCAGCACTCTAGAATAAACACAGTCAGTAAGTCAAAATAAAATCACTTTAATCAGTGTTTTTTTTGCTTGGATAGCATTGGTTAAACGTACTGAACGCTATGTTAAAATTTGTCCACCTATTTTAATGGGACCTTAAATTATATATATAGATATTAGAACAATTTTCGCTCACCTAGCTTTTACACCATCTTTTTCTTTCTCTTTACAAAGGACTCTCTCACTAAAAGTCACATCAACTCCCAACAAAACTAACTGGGTGTTTAACAGCGGAGCCGTCAACTGTGTTTCCATTTAATCCTTATCAAGATGTAACAGAAACACTTAACTTCTAGCTGATTCACTGACTCCCACGGGATGAGTTCGCTGTGTAGATAATGCGTCCAGTTAGCAGTTGACAAGTTTCCTTGAAAGCTTGAGTTGGGCGATGTTCGATAGTCTACGAAGCGGTTTTAGTAATCAGTCGGTTATTGTTAGGTTTTGGTAGTAAATTGTTGGGTATGTGGTGCGCTTTGTTAACACTATCAACTGACGCCGGTTGCTTAAGGGACGATGGAACTACTTTTCTCATGTGTGGGGACAAATGCATAGGGACGGATGGGATCGAGCCATTTAATGTAATGACTTTTACAGAAAAGTGGTTTTTAGTTCTTTTCTTTCATTTGGCTCTCAATACTCATGTTGATGTTCGAACGTAAAATCTAGTCTATGATGTGCATTAGTTTGATGCAAGTGTTTAAAGTTTGTCATTGATCATGGCTCTCTCACAGCTAAAAGCTAAATGTACTACTTACGGTTAAAGAAGTGGACTTAGCATAATCAGCCTATAATGTTCCCACTGCTGGAACACACGGCCTCCTCTCTATGAGAGGGAATGGGCTATAATCCACCACGCGGGCCCAGTGCGGGTTGGTAGGTGTCACATGTCTTCGAACTTTGGTTCTAGGACATGCCAGTTTCCTCACGATGTTTTCCTTCACTGATTTTGAGAGCAGTGGTGATGAAATAAATAACACAAAGTATCACAGACACAAGGCATAATAACTTGTGAAAGTACTGTAGTTGTCCATTCCAAAGCGTAGATCTCTATGTAGAAGAATGGGCAAGAAACTCCATGGACACTCTTTTCAATCAAAATATTGTTACAAGATCTTGGTTGCATCATTTATGTTGAGATTTTACATATATGTGAGAAATATGTAGAAAGACGTGCCCATTAGGAGCGTCCAGGGTATAATAAACAACAACAATATAATATACAACAATTTAAAAACAAAGTAAGTAGTATAAATAAACCATGGCAGTAAGAGATGACCAGCCCCAGCTGACAGCGCCCGTTCACGAACATGACGCATGGATCAGCCCCATTCAGCTCAACCATATTGAAGGGAACTAAACGACCCGACACACCCGCCACCATCAGCGAGACATTAGAGTGAGCATGACATTCTGTCAGCCACTGAGGCACATTCGAGTCAATGAAGGATAACTAAATGTAAATGGTAGCTTTACAGTACATAGTACTCACACATGTGCTATGCAATTATATAATACTAAGAGATCGAATCTTTGTATTGTATAATACAAAGATATTTTTACAATCTTCTCCAGCTTTTATTATCCATGGGCCTTATTTCAAAATTACTGTTCGGTACTTTTGGAAAACCAAAAAATTCTACCTAAATATTGTACCTCATCAGGTGCACCGCAGGCCACCTCCTCTGCTTACAACAAGACAAGACTTTGTGAAATCATGATGAATTCGTGTTCCTCGATATCGGACTGAAAGGCATTAAAGTAAGAGCCGGTCGTTTTGTAGTCAAATGAATTCGTTAGGTTTTTCTTCTAGATACATTTGTATTAGGGTTTTTGAAAGCATTACGTAGGTAAGATTTACAATATGGAGTAAGAAATGAAAGTGTTATGTCACTTATTATAGCACATTCAGATTTGATAAACCCAAGTGTAAACAGCTCGAAACCTAATGGATGAAAGGTCTATGTACACACAAAATATACTTTCTTATTAGAAGAATGTGTTATGGGCACTTAAATTAAATGACCAATTGCAAGCTCTTGTAATGAAAAAAAGTGTTATGTACGGATATAGCTCCGTCATCCATGATTTAACTAGCGAAAATCTAAAACAAAATGTTTTTTGATATGTATGAAACGTGTAGTATGTAAACGTGTTTCAGTTACAGAACTGATATTTTTGTTAATAAAGGTGTACGTATTATTGTAAAAATAATCCACTTTAATTGCATATTTTTTCTAATAGCCTTTAATATTGGCAAACATACATAATTAGCTAAAAGTTTTAGAAGTCTCAGCATCATATCTTATAAACTTCTATTTATACAAACAAAAAACCTTTAATTTGAATTTACTCAAGTTCTTGTTTTTGTCTCGTACCACCTTGTATCACCTTCATCCACTCACGTATTGTCTTCAATTGTTGTGCTAATTTAAAACAGAAAGAGAGGACATTTAAATTAGTAGGTATATGTAATTATCTTCCTGCCTCGTACGTGTAGTGGTTGCAGCGCGACTGCTGAGCATGAGGTCCTGGGTTCGATTCCCAAGTCGGGCAGTCTTATTGGATTTTTCAATCAGGATTTTTTCAGTAGCAGCCACGGAGTTTGGATTTTTGCCCGTGCAATGGGACGTACATATAACTAGCAAAATATGGGTGTACTAATGGGTACACCTCTGCCTGTTCCTTCGGGAATTATATGCGTGATGCGTGATGTTATGTTATGAATGTTCCTCACGCTACCTTTCTTGCTGTGCTGGTCACGCTACTACTGAGCTTGAGGAGTCGGGTTCGATTACAGAATCGAAAAAGTGCTATTGGATTTTCCCAACAGGAATTTCTCGATGACAGCTCTGAGACTCCATTTTCCGGCGAAATAAAACCTCTGCCTTACCTTTCGAAGCTTGGAGAAGTGATTTGTTGTTATGATTGAAACACGAAATCTTAAATAAATATCAAAAAAGTTCAGTCCATGATGCAATATTTAAGCAAGCAAGATAAAATACAAAAAACCGGCCAAGTGCGAGTCGTACTCACACGCACACAGGGTTCCGTAGCACCAAACAATATAATAAAAATATTTTGAAAGCATTCGTTCTGAAGTTGTAATGTTTTACATTCATCAACAAAACTAAATTTTAGTTTTTCATAGTATGTTAATGAAAAACAAATTTGATGCTGCAGTTTGATGAAAAAGTCCCATATCTCAAAAAATAAACATCAAATCTTATTCAAACCAATTTTGGTTGAAAGTTTTTTTTACGTTCTATAATCCTATACTTTTTCAAAATTTTTGTCCTCTTACTTTAGAAATTAGACGGGGAGGGGGAAACATTTTACCACTTTTGAAGTGTTTATCTTTCAAACGATTGATTTCTACAGAAAATGGTTTTAGGAACCTGTCATTTTTAAAGACCTATCTATAGGGGTGTCTATCGCACGTATAGGTTTGATGAAAAAAATATTTTTTAGTTTCAGTTCCATGTATGGGGAGACCCCCTTAATCTTATTTATTTTTTATTTTTGTATGAATACCTTATAGCGGTTCACAGAATACATCTACCTACTAAGTTTCAACTGTGTAGTCCTAATAGTTTCGGAGTAAAGTGGCTGTGACATACACGGACAGACAGACAGACTTGGCGAATCTATAAGGGTTCCGTTTTTTGCCATTCGGCTACGGAACCCTAAAAACCGGAGCAAGTCAGACTCGCGCACGAAGGGTTCGGCAAGATTTCCTAAAAAAAAAACACGTTTTTTGTAAAGGAGGCATACCCATAAATATTTATTTTATTCTGTTTTTAGTATTTTTGTTATAGTGGGAACAGAAATACATCATCTGTGAAAATTTTCAACTGTCTAGGTATCACGGTTTATGAGATACAGCCTGGTGACCGACAGCCAGACAGACAGACAAACGAACGAACAGTGGAGTCTTAGTAAAAGGGTACTGTTTTTACCCCTTAAGACAAATTGCTATCACACCAAAAGTACCTACGTCTCATAAACAAATCAAAATCAAAATCAAATCAAAATATTTTCATTTCACATAGGCCTAGATGGGCACTTATAAAACGTCGACAAAAATGTGCACGGTTCGGGTTGGTCGTTTCCTATGTAGAAGAACCGGCAAGAAACTCCATGGTTAAACAAAAATCATCTACATCTATCTCCAAAACAAATTCCTGCTCTTCACGGTTACCTGCTTTTGTTTCACCTTCAGTCTCATCTTTAAACATTCATAGTCGAAGATATTTTATTTGTACGCAACCTTTACCCCATCGGCACGGCTGAATGGGTTTGCTCGGGACTTGTCAAAAGATTGGCCCCAATCTCGAATCCAATCTTACGAGTCACAAGTCAGGGGGTGTCAGTGATCACTGACCCGCGTCGTGTTTTAGAAAATCCTCACATACTTCAATGAATAGGAATATTCAATGGGGAAAGAGGATATTTATGGGATTTCAGTATTCTTATTTATTTAAACACTAAATCGCTTATATGCTGAAATAAATGAGACAGTCTACTGAACACATCAAAACTGGTTAAAATAATAGTTTATAACAAAGATATATTTTTTTTTTCTTCAAAAGTTACACAAGAGTATTTTACAAATCTTCTGCCAAACTGCAGGACAGTTTGTCGGCAGTGTTCTCGTGGACACAGCTCTTAAGTTTTCTTAACACTAATGCATCAATATAAAAGGTGAGGTTTTATTACATAGACGTACGCATCACACCACACCCAACTTCACACATACTCGATATAAGAAACACAGTACTTATTTTGCTTTGGGTATAATTATTACGTTACTCTGTTTCTGTTTTATGTTGTTTTGTTCATTTGTTTTGTTTTGTTAGCAGTGATAGCCTAGTGGTGTGACCGTGGTACTGCCAAGTCATAGGTCTCGAGTTCGAACCCAAGACACGCATCTTTGATTTTTCTGATTCGTGTGCGTATTGTAGAAACATCATTTGCTTCGGTGAAGGAAAACATCTTGAGAAAACCAAACAAGCATGCCTGAGGGATATTTTTCGACTGCATGTAAAGCCAAGTCAGAAGCCTATGGGTGGCATATAACTCTAACACCAGATTAGGCACTAACCACACGAAAATGAAAAGAAGATTGATTAATTCCGAAAATAAAGTTGTAGCATCTGAGATATTTACTAGAATTTTACATTTTTGGTCGCTCAAAAGTGTTACTTTTTTTGAATATTCCTGTTAATCTGGGCTTGTTTTAAGTCACATTCACCTTTTTTTCTCTATCTTTTTCTAAAACTGAATACCACTTCAAGTTTCCAGTTTAACGGCTTTCCACCTTACAGAATATTCATTGGAAGAAAACTCACGTAAAATAGTCACGATGTAAAAGTAAAGGAAAAGGAGGTCAAACTGCAAAACTAAAAATAACTTTCAGTAATCAAATAGGAGGTGTTCTCAGTGAATACAGGATGTGAAGACCCCGCCTTAGTTCATGCATGAAAGGAACTACACAAATAAATGAGTGAATGTAAGAGACCTCGTGTACTACACGGGGAGACGATCACGATATTTGGCCGCAGAAGCTTCGGTCAGGAAGAAAGTTTGGTCGTACAACCAGACATCCGACCCTTTTGTTCAAGATAGCGGCTGTTCATGCGACAAGTCGTGGCCATGGCCGCATAGTGTGGAAGGGCCTTAAAGGTAAGAGTAACTGGTTGGACACCAGTTACAAGCGGTTTGCGAGAGAAGCACAAAACAAATGAAAAAAATTACCAATTTTCGGGACTTGCGTCGCGTCGTTACTCCCGCGAAGGGAACAAGAGACGCACACGCGTGTCGCAACGACTAAGGTTGTGCACAAGGTTTAGTTCATGCATGAAAGGAACTATAAAAATAAAGGTGCGAATGTTAAGGTTCGAGTAATGAGACCTGTGTAGCATCGAAGTTGTCTAGACTTAAACGAAAGGTTATTACTGAAAAAATATTTATATTTCTCTTACCTTTGAATTTTGAAGAACATTCTAAAGTAGTTGCCTCGGTGTTTTCGCGGAAATCGCTTCTTCCAATTAGGAACGTGTAACTTTTGTTTCTTAATGTTTGTTATTTAGAATATCTTTAGAGAGAGACACAAAATGTTTCAATTTAAGTCAAAAGAAAAAAGTATACTTGGAAGAACTGGGGAGGCATTTGACCAACAGACGGACAGCTACAGTTTCTAAAATAAAGATAATAAAACTAAGACATAACTATTCCATTTAGGACAGACTAAAATATTTTGACAGATAGTTCGTACACATGTGTGTGTACAAACTATCTGTCAAAATATTTTAGTCACACACACACGAACTATCAAAGTCTGAATGTATTTAGGTTTAGTGGTCGCAAGCGCGGCTTCTAAGCATGATGAGGGCCTGGGTTCGATTCCCAGGTCGGGCAAAGTGCAATTGGGTTTTCTCAGTAGCAGCCACGGAGTCTGGATTTGTGCTCGATTGATGGCAATAGGCTTCCCCCTTATTACATGGGACTTATAAACATAACTGGCGAAATGTGGGTGCACTTTACCAGTTAAATAATATTTGGATTCCTAATTTATTGGTAAAAAGACTGCTATGAATTTTTGACACCTGTCACCTGGGTCAGCCTATTTAAGTACTAAATATATACATGGAAGTATAAAGGGTAAACCTACCACTATAATTTAATATACCAATAGATATGAAGTTACGTTGATGCCAGCTGCTACAGCACTATTAGGTACATCTCTGCCTAACCCCTAGAGAATTACAGGCGTGATTTATGTTACGTTTAAATCACCAAACATTCAAGCAATCACAACTCAAAATCTATCAATCATTGATCGTTAACTTATATACAGCTTATTTCACGAAGCCTGCAGCAAAGCATTATGTACATCAAATTATGTAACTTTACGCGAAAATTATTGCTGGGAAAATACTTTTTTTGGTTGTATAATCACGGTTTACGGTAGTACTCAATGTAACGGACTCAAAACATTGTGCTGATAGATGGATTGAAGAGTACCGGGGTCGTGAAGGTGTTTAAAGTAATAAAATCTTACATTAGAAACATGTAGGTTTGTAGGTCTGTTTAAAACTTGTGAAATAGTTGGAACTTTGGCCCCCAATATCTACGTAACTAGACCGTTCCCATGTATGATACATGGGAACGGTCTAGTTAGAACAAAAAAATGATCGCAATGACGGGGAGAACTAGCGCCTTTCGACTTCGTTAAGGGTCTTGTTACACCATTCATAGGTTGATCTCAAAATCAGTTTAGGATGATGTACATATATCACATAATTATGAACATCATATGGATGATGTAAACCCCATCCTACATTTATCCTTTATAATTAAATCATCACATAACAAACAGCCTTAGCAATTATCCATCAGGAGCCGTCCCTCAAGATCCATTAATACGAGGCCTCTCCACATATCTTGCAATTACAATAGCGTTCTTTGTCCTCCTGACAAGAATTAATTGACAAATCGCTGGGCCTTTAATTGATGGTAAAGTCAAAAGCAGGCGCTCGTGACAGATGGATGGAAAGAGTGGGCTGTCGGATACATCGGCTGTTTGTTGTATGAGCTTGAATGAGTAGTGAATGGTGAATGCTTCATACGTTTATCGTTCGTTCAGAGTTGGTTTAGTTTGTTTTTAACCCTTTGAACGCCAGAGCATAAACGAACGCGCGTGGCCTCCGCGCCAAGCCACGATTTCACATACCATTTTGTCACTTATTTGTGTCGTTCAGCGTACAAGGCACTCGCTTGCTTGTCACGTATATGTGACAATGGCGTTCAAAAGTATATTAATTTCCTGTTTGTATGAAAATCGCAGATTTTGGTAAGTACATTTTAGCGAATTACTTTTTTGAAAGATGTTTACTTTACTACTTACGACTTCGTTAGTTTTAATCTTTTAAAAAAAGTTTGTAATCTTGAAGTAGCCGCAATATTTGAATCGCACCTGCACGAAGAATGATTTAATTTGTTTAATTATTATATACCAACTCAACTGAAAACAGGAATAAATCGACTGTACCAAAATTCAAACCACAGTTATATTTACACAAAACCATCGCAAAAATTGCTTTCAACCAATTACTTACATATTCAACTTTCAATCGAACAAATTATATCAAAACATACGCTGTTCATATTAAATTTACTTCGACGAACTCCGTAAACATTTCCAAGTAAACGAAGAGACAACTTTGTCATATACTTCTGGAACATTCGTTACATTATTCAAGTTATACACTTTTTCCGATGCAGTGTAAATAGGAAATTGGATTTTGCCGAGTGTACGCGAAGTTAGCCGACAGTGTGTAGACGCTCGTACTTGCATGCGGATTCTTAGGACGAGTTTACACTCAAAGGATAGTGGCGAACTCTCAAACAAATTTTTGTTGACATTTTTTTTTGGCGTCTGCCTATGAAAAATATGTTAAAATATTGAGTTTGAATTCCTGAACAATTTTGTCTTCAGTTATACTTTTATAGGAAGTCAGGAATTAAAGATATTCCAGTTTGAAGTTTTAGAGGTTATGTTTATTCTTGTCAACAACAGACTAATCGAAAAAGAATTATAGAAATGCATTTATACAAAATAAACTACGCAATGCGTATTCAGAATATTAAGTCCAACCGACAGGTCTGGCACATGGCCCACATGGCCACATGAGATATAAGTAGGTACTTATTTATTTAATAATCTTAGTCAACTATCATAAGAGCAATTAGTATGATTTATTACGATGGTAAGGGTAGGTCAGGTATAGAAAAAGAAACGTATTTTTTTAAATATTTATTCCTCATCTTCTCTAATCACAGTGTCAACAAGAAAACCTGCGGGTGTTGAGATATTTGGTTCAGCTGTAGTTAACTGGTGCTTGCCTTTTAACAATGATTCTGGTATGAATGTTTTTTGGCCACATCCTTTCAACAAAGCAATGCTATCTCTAAAACCTCCTAAAATAAAAGCCAAAGTCATTGTTTCTGAAATGCAGCCTTAGAGCAGAATACTCATTACTAAATAAACTAAAAAAGATTTTGTAAAAGTTCAGTGGTCAGTTCAGTACAGTACATGTCATTACGCATGTTTTTTTCGTTGGGGATTTTGATACGGTGTCATTTTTATGAAATAAAAAATTATAACCGCTATATTCTTAGCACAAACAATATTTTTTATTATAACATAAATTGTATTCTGATGCAGAAATGTATTTACAAAGTATAAATTAATGAAATACGTAAATCCAAGCATTTTATGTAACTTGTCTAAGATTTATATTCCATGGCAACATTAAAAGTATAGCTGAGCCAAAAGTCATGAATTCAAGCCCTAAAGAAAAAATCTAAGCCATGATTATATAGTCTGCCGTCAAACGGTGAATGGCCGTAACTACTTTAAAGTATATTTTGCGTAAATGACAATTTTGTCTGAAGTGAAGTTTTAAAGCACTGTCGATAGTCTTTACTTGTCTTATTTTATATGATAATTTAACTGTGGCTACGAGCGAATTGGAGCTTTATTAGCTAGACAGAAAGATAGAGAATTTCTTGCTTAATCCGAATCAATTTTAACTCATTTTTGATAAAAATGTTAGTTACCTCCTTTCACCGTATGACGGCAGTATTATCATCAATAATCTAGTCAATAAAGCTCTTAATTATGACGACTTTTTTTCCAGACTTTCACAGGCCTTAAGCTTGATTTGATAAAACTTTGTAAATTATTTCGTCGGTGTCTATAACAGTGACATACGTAGACGCTTAATAATTTAATCAGCAATTTATTCGCCACTTTTCTTTTTTCGACAGCGAAATTATGGACATAACTATATAAAACTCTGGTATGTGCCAAATGTTGAGCTGAAATGGTGGTTTAAAGATGGAGTATTATTAGTATCAAATTCTTATGTTAATGCCTGATAGCTTCGATGCCTGCTAGCTTTTAATACAACCAAAATTTCACTAAATGTCTGCAGCACACAAATCTGGTTTAAACAATCTCTATTGCAAAATCACTGTCACCGCTTGAACCTTCGTATTGTAGCAGCTTGAACTCAATATCAATTAGCATTTTACACGCACACATATTGCAGGTGTCGTAGACACAAACCACAATGTGGTGTGTTTGTTTCCAGTGATCTTGTAGACCACAAAAATGTGGTCGCGTCGTGTGTTTCAAAAGTACTGTCTGTACAAGCCCTTAGTCCTCGCAGTCTTTCTTTCTTGCTCGTTTTAACTCTAACTCAAGAATCTATTAAAGTTATGCGAACGATTTAAACTACGCCAAGACTACGTATAATGAATGAAGTAGTTCCTATAGATTGGACGATTATTTGCAAGTTTTATAGGGTCGTTGTAACAAATTATGTCAGAGGAATTTATGGGACTGAATTAAAAGTTGTAGTTAATTTTTATGACGTGGTTACAGGTTAATGGTCGTTCTAAAGACCGAATTAATGAGGTATGTGACAAGGTTAAAATGGTAAGGTTATATTACTTAAGCAGTTAAACAGTTAGTAAGGGTAAGCTGGTATTAAAACAGTTTCTTATGTGCCGTGAAAAACATTGCGAAGGTTATGTTGCACGAAGCGTTCGTAGTAAAATCCTTGTAATCCGAAATCATTTATGAAAGACGACCATGACCATGTTTTAACCTCTTCTCTATGAGTGGAGATTGAGCATGTTTGCCAAAGTATTTTTTTTCACTAACATTAAAAAAACAATGAATTCTTTTCCATATTTCTATGGAAGAATGTACCAAAACTTTCAGCGGAAACTAACGTCACGAAAAGGACAAGAGGTTTCTTTTACGCTGAATCCCCTGAGGAATAGGGAAGTAATATTTCTGTTTGTAGTTTGATCCTGTCCCCCTGGTAAGAAATATTGTGTTAAAAGTTAATGCAAGGGAAATTCACAGAAATATAATTCCCAAAGTGAAAGTCAACACATGATCATCTACCTAGCCTTTTCCCAACTATGTTTGGGTAGCTTTCCATCCTAACCAGATGCAGCTGAAGACCAGTAATTTACATCTCGCAACAGTCTATTGACCTGCATAACCCATTTACTGGTACTACATCACCCTTTGGTAATACTGGTTGTCAGACATTCGGCTTCCGAATGGCGGTTCTACAAATGGCGGCCAAAATATAAAACAGTTTGATGAGTAAACACGCTGTGTAACCAATAATGTATTTAATCCAAACCATTGACTTTAACCACAAAACAAAAAGCGAGATTAGATAATAGAAAAATGATTTCCAACGCTACGCAGTCGACCTCAGAACTAAAATCGCAAGTCAACCCCGTATAACCCGACCGAAACGCGTAGACACACAAAACAGAAAAGGTTGAAACAAAAAAGGAACAATTTCCACAAACCAGTATATCACCCACAATCATTTATCAGAATATAACTAGTGGGGCGGAATAGGATACATTGGCTTGGACATTTTCGTCCGTGTACGCTTTTTGCGAACGTTTTTTTGCTTTATTTTTTGTACAAAGCTGCTTTCTGTGGCTGTATGAGTGCGGCTTTGTACAAGTATTTTCGTTTTAAATGCGGCGGATTGATTTTTTTGCACGTTTTTGTAAAATATTTGGCATAGAATGTTGAGCGGATAACGAAAGTGGCACGTATCCTTTAGTTATGTTATAGGATCAAGTTGGAAATTAAAAAAATGTGTTTTGTAAGTTTCTACGTAAGATAACATCACGTCTGGAACCCCCGAAGGGTGAGGCAGAGGTGTACCTAATAGTACACCCACATTTCACCAGTTATATTTAAGTCCCATGTAATAGGGGGCGAGCCTATTGCCATCATCTGGGCACAAATCTTGGATCCGTGTGGCTGGTACTGAGATATTCCCGATGGAAAACCTAACAACACTTTGCCCGACCCGGGGATCGAACCCAGGACCTCATACTCAGCAGTCGCACTTGCGACCACTCGACCAATGAGGCAGTCAGAGGCGTTTTTACAACTTAGGTTCCTTCATTAAATTTCTATACATGTTATCTTCAAACAAAACAAAACTGTCCTTATCATTACAAATGCCTCACTTGACTTACAGCTTAATGTAAGGCGTGAATTACACAGAAACGGCGTAAGGTGAAGGCGCGGCGCAGGCATGATGCCACTTCAAAACGTTTTCATAAAAAATGTACGCAGGCGACACGTGTCGTGAATTACACACAAGCGGCGCGGCGCCGGCACGAAGTTTATTTTTTTTCGCCTAACCTTACGCCGTGTAAAAAAATAATCAGCTGTCCCATACATTTGGGTCGAGTAGGTATTGAAATTTTGTATAGGACAGCTGATTATTTTTTTAAGATTTCGATGGTGGTCCCATAGAGAAAGTTGTTCAGTTTGATGGTCCGTACCACAGTATTCCATATGATTATACCCTTTCTGTTACACCCTGTATAATTCGCGCCTTAATCTACATTTGACCAAATTCACCACAATTCATTTACCACCACCCCCTACCCCTATTTACCAAAACCACTTATTTACCAGAAAGTACATTCAAGACCACTTTGTTAACACGTATTGGCCTCACTAACAAAAACCCAGAAAAAAACACGAGTTAGTTACTTTCCCGTCTACCCTCAAAGTTCCTGTATCGTTAGAATATCAATGTGATACGGAAGAAAACTTTGTACTTCGATACTTCGTTACTGTATTCTAAACGTTTTCGCGAGCTAAAGAATTTTGGGGGCAGAAGTTGTAAAGTGAATTCTTGATCCGTTGATGTCTGTTGGTGAAAGCATTGCCCGTGACCCGACGGAATTAAGATTGAATTAATTATTGGGTTAGGGATTATTGTGGTGGAACCGTTTCTAGCATTTAAATGTAGCTCCGCGGGGTAATTGCGTCCAGGGCTGCTGGACTTTTGGAAAGAGATACCGCGGCCCTGGAACACAAAGGGCAAAGGAAGGAACATGGATGCGTTTTAGTCAGTAGAAGTCTGACACTCCCTTCCGCTCCGCCCTGAGGGGGAGATCATCAAATGAAGGGGTTATTTGATGAATTCGTCATTTGATGAAGGGGTTATTTTATGGGAAATCATCAAATGAAGGGGTTACTTGATGATTTCCCATTCGAAAAAAAGGGTAAGGGGCGTTTTGACAAACAACTATATTCATTGCGTTTTATGTTACGTTTCATTACTCTATTTGCGATACGTTAAGTTATGTTACAGCACCTTACGACCTTAAAAATATGGCTGTGACAATCTGGTAGCCGAAAGCGGAGGACAGGGAGCTGCTTCGCAGTTTGGGAGAGGCCTATGTCTAATAGCGGACCCTGACAGTTTCCGATTCATTTGGGAGGGTGTTGCAAATTCAATATTAGTTGGTCAACTTTCTTCTTTTATTTATTTCATATTCATTTGCAAAAGCGGTACATAGGCGGACTACGGGATGTCAGCTCAAATTCAAAGCTTGCCCCCTCTTTCTCAGTTTAGATCGTTCTTTCCCGCTCGCACTAACAAGAAGATTATTTTAAGGTGAACTATACTATTAATGGAACAAACACTCATCACTCTCACTCTCTTTGACAAATACTAATCATCTGCAAAGGCTCTTTTACACGTTAAAAGGAAAACCATATGTTTTTATTATCTTATTAAAATGGCATCTGCAAGTAATTTATACATCTGTTTCAATAAACAACGTTTTTTAAACACTCGTACACCAACATCAACTTTCTTCGAAACACAGGAAGAGTACATAGAATTGTATTTACAACAGCCAAAAAACAAGTCAATACGAGTTTGAACCCTCTCGCAATAGCCCAATTTGCATCGCGAAAACGCACGTACACAACCCTAAAAACTTGTCTACATTTTATTGAGTTTAAGACCCTCTTCGAGCCCTTGATTAGTTCCAGGTAAACAGTTTTCTGGGTTAATTTGGCCAAGAATAGCTTCTTATTTACTTTTAAATAACTAGATGTCGGAGATCCAGAAATTTATATTAAATAAAACGATATTAATGAATTTATTTTATGTTGGGTCGGGTTAGATTGGATTCTCTATGTTAGTTGGATATTGAGAAAATAGACGATCAGGAAAATTGGCGATGTTAAAATAAAGTTTTGGTTTTTATTGAGTCTATTTTGTAAGACTCCGGTTCGAAGAATTCAACTTCTTGGAATACGCATAGAACCTCATTTTTTTTTCAGATAAATTATCTGTAGATACCTAATTATCTATTATTCATTTAGTTTGATTACTTATCTTAAGTGAACATAACCTGACTGAACCCTTTTTTCACAAAAAAAACGTGCGTGTGTCCAGTTGGCGAAAACATAAAAGTGATTTAATTTGAGTTTCACTATGTGGACCCACGTCAAAATCTTGGCGTGTCCAGATGACGAAATAATAAGTGATAATAATTTTGAGTTTCACCAACTGGACACACGTGTGTCCAGTTGGTGACTAACCCACGTATACTGTCACTTACAGAATATCTTCCATGATGATTAATTATTTTGAGCTCCCGATTTTTCGACGCTGTTGCAAGCGCCGCCGCCGTGATCGCGGGAGTACTGTAGAATGCGGTTGGATTGAAAATAAATTGTTAGGTGCAGACAAATCAGTCTGCCCTCTTTCTTTGAAGAGTTTCTTTCAGTATATGTTTAGTTTTAAACCGTGAAAACTTAAAGCAGTATTATCTTAAGTGGCTCTTATTGACACAAAAAATAAAAAAATACCATTCTATTCATCATTCTAAAAAAATATTTAGAATAATGTTATTGAAGTTGATGTTTATTACTTAATACCCACATGACGAAACTTTGACCCCCACCCGACGAAGGGTTAAATCCACATCAAAGTCAACTTCCGCAAGAGACTTTTCGGCGTACTAAAGTTTTTTTGTATTTCTACACACCAAGTCCATATAAAGATATAGAGGAAAAAAAACTTCGATCGTGGCAGAAGTCTCTGAAGAAATGTTGTTTGCTTTGGTAAATGCAATTACCCTTTCTGGGACGGCGGACGAGTGTTATTATATTACTATTTTATTAAGGACCTCCAATATAATGCTAGAGATTGGTAGTTACGTAATGCTAAGTTTTACGGGTTACTCTCAACTGTTGGGTTGGGAAAAGAGGGTTAGAAGTTAGTTCTTCGAATGCTCAACACACATGCATAGATACTATACTCTCTTTAAGATGTATTTTTTCTAAAATACTCTCACTCTTTCTTTCTCTTTAATTTTTGTTTTTGTTAAATTCTAGCAACTTTGCAAAGGTGTTTTTTCCCCCATACAATTGTGGCCAAACAATGTACCTTTACAATAAAGGTATGAATATAAAGGAAAAAAATCGCAGATACTGAAAAAAATATATTGGATTTATTAATGCATTTGTACCACCTGAAATTGTCGATCAAAGATGCTAAAACTTGCAACCCAAGAATTTTAATCTGGCAATCTCGTAATTCATTTCTCCGATGATGCGTTTCGTTACTTCATTTAAACACGTATGAAAACCTAAAAATATACTATTTAGAATTTAGTTTTGTATTAAAGATAGGTTAATTTTCCCGGAACACTTTTTTGTGAAACATTATGGGATCAAGAATTTAAAGATTACATTTATTTCACATTTCAGATTATTTTTTGCGTTTGGTTAGCTACTGGCCAAAAGACAGTGCTCCAGGGCCGATAATTTATTATTTTATTCCTTTTGTTGTTGTTGGTGACAATATTGTCATTAAGATTATTTTAGCCCTTGTCAGACGATCGATCAATCGACCGATCTCGAAAGAGTTTAATATTTTGACAGATGGAATAGTTTGACAGCCGCCAGCGCTGTTAAGAACGTTTCTTTGAACGCAGTTATGATTCGAGGTAGTGTTTTTTCATATTCTTTTATATCTTAATCTATCGAATATTGAAGGATTTAAAATACTGCTATTAACGCAATGTATTGGAAAGAATTTAAATAGTAATTTGTACCTCGGTACATGTTTTGGCCGAAAAAAAAACACCTCCTTTCATTGTGCTGCAGAGACTGGCCTCCACGACACAGGGAACCCTAGTGTGGAGACCAGAAACCTATTTTTGATGTGTTTTTTTTTTTTGTTTCTGTGTGTGTTTTTTTGTTTTTTTTTTTTGAGTACTTCTGAAACCATAAAGTTTTTTTAAATTGACATTTATTTATCACAGCTGTTGCTCGCGGCTGCGCTCGCGTTTTTGTCGGAAATTATCCCACGGGCACGTTGTAAATATAGCTTATGACACTCGGGGATATCTTCATATTAGTGAAAGAATTTTTAAAATTAGTTCAGTAGATCCAGAGATTACCCCCTACATACTAACTTACAAACAAATTTTACCTCTTTATAATATTAGGTATAGAAGTATAGATTTGTTCCAAACATATACTAAATATAACGTGCTTGCGTAATTACAACTCGCTGGATAAAATTGTATCAAACTTAGTCAGATGGGTGGACGTTCTACAGAACTGGCAGAGAAAACCTCTCGGCGGATGAAACTCACACAGACCAGGGCAGCATGTCACAGAAGAGAAGACGCCTAAACGCTTAGGTAGAAAAAGGCTGCTAATAATGATTTTTAGAACAGGAAAGTATTGCTGAAGATTTAACTTAAAGGTAATACCGACATCCATATACTTTCCATAGAAATAAGAATGAATTAATAAATGCGAAAGTTATGTCTGCAGGTCAGACTTTTTTTTACCTTTCCATTTCTAAAGCACTGCACGGATTGTTATAAAATACAAACAAAATCATGGACAACAGCTAATTGGCAAACCCTGATATCTCCACCACCTGACATCATCACTGCTCCTCCACCCCGCATGATGACATAGAAATAAGTTCTCTTACAAATATTAGATTATTTAGAATTTCATATAATTTGCCTCCGCCTTGATCAATGCGCCCTCAAAAGGTGGCGAAAGGCTCAGTTTACCCCTATAAGGATAAAAGCGAAACCGATATACATGTACCTTCGGGATTTCGAGGGCCGATATCCGAAGTTACCAAAAATAAACTTAAACTTTGAAACCAGAAAGGATAGGTCAACAAAACTTTGCACAAAGGTAAACCTTGCATTGGAAAGGATTTGCGTGGTAGTTAGATGTTTTTTTGTGAAAATCGTGTCGAGTGTTTTAAGTGAGGTTGGGTAAGAAATAAAGGTACACTAGTCGGTCATACTTCCATAAAAACGTAGTATGGCAATTACTCCGCTGTTTGATGGTGTACGTTCAAAATAAAAAAATTGTCTCATCTATATCTCTCTAGCCCTGAATGGAAACAAAAAAGTTAAAAAAAAAACATAATTATATCTGAAAATTAAAAAAAAAAGTATTTTTTTTACTTCTTTGTTTTTTCACTTTTTAGTTTGTTTGTTTTGTATGGAAGTACGACCGACTATTGTACCCTTAAGTCTGTAATTCCACTTTTCAGTAATAATCGTATGTCTTTAGAAAGGCGCAATAATGTTTAAGTATTAATTGAGGAGCCGTGGCTAAATAATATCAATCGCTCAGGCCAATCTTTAGGTCAAGCTGTGCTTGCCTAGATTGTTCCATGGATGGGTGACCACCCATTGCATATCGGGTTACCTCCGTGCCTCGGAAAGCACGTTAAACCGTTGGTCTAGGCGGTCATTAGTAGATCTTTGATAGGTAGTCAGTAGCTTATAAATCTGAAAACCAGTGTTACTAACGGGTATCGTATTACCCGCATTACGTCGCTCCGTGTATACTCGTAATACTGGTATTCAGTTGGATCCAGTTAGACTGGTAGCCGACCCTACATAGAAAAGGCTAGGCAGAACATGATGAATATTTAAGAATTAATCTAGTTCATTTGAAAATGAGTTGCCATGCGAGCCATGATTTAAGAATATGATTCATATTATAGGTTAAGCTCCTAGATGCATAATGAAAATACAGTTGCCTACAGTACGAGTTAGGTAGTCAACTAATTTTAGTATGTTAGCAGGTCTGATATAAATTGATAGGTGTTTGATTCTATGAAAACACCTCCTCTTTAATAATTGTATTTCATCTCAAAATTCAATACTGCCATAATTTACCTAACCCACCTCCTGGAAAGGTGGCCGGTAGATACACTACCAATTCCAGAACCAACCTACATATTTATACAATTTAACGAAATTAGATCCAATACCGTTCCACACATTACTAAATCCGGCAAATTGGTCCAAACATTTGCCCAAGCGGCCAACATTAAACAAAATTTCAAAGACGCTTCTGAAAAGCGAATGTACGTAGTGAATTGAAGTGGGCAAAGGGAAGCAACTGAAACTGAATTAGCTTGGTAGGCACTGTAAACTCGGCGCTGGAATTCGGTTTAAACGTGACGTACATAAAATTTGTTAAGTACGTGAAATATGTTGATTCCGAAGGCTTCGTCAACGGAATTTATGAGCTTCAGTTTAGGAGTTATAGTGGCTTTATTTTTCAACAAAATAAAAGTACTGCGTAGTCTATGGTATTTAAGTGCTCCACTTTTTTTTTTAAACTCGCTTTGACTGAATGTTGCGCTCGAAAAGAGAAAATTGTGAAACATTTTTTGATTAAACTCTGTCCAGTAAAAAAGGCTATCAATATTTTCGCAAAAAGCCATTGTTGTTATAATAAGCAGCATACCTTTTATAATAATTTATGGTTCAGGACGTAATAACTGATAACTGTCGATACTTGATCCCCAAGAGTAATAACCACAACAAAAGGATCCTCCCCATACGTATTTCTAAATCACAAAGCCCACTCGTACTAAGCAACGAAAATAATAACCCTTCTTTTATCGTATCCAAGGAGAAATCCTTTCAAGCAATTTGGAGAATATAACAAAATCGTAAACTTGGTTCAGCTCTTTCATTGGGAATTACGAAGCCATGACCAGATCACCCTATATACAAAAAGAGTAGACTTTCAATCATTAGAAACTGCAAACTTTTGTAATGAAACCATACATCTTTCTCATTTTCGCATCTAAGCTGGTGTCAGACTTGGCTTTACATGCCATCGAGAAATATCTCTCAGGTATGCTAGTTTGGTGTCCTCACAATGTTTTCCTTCGAAGCAAGTGTTAATTATACAATAAACACATAAATCCGAAAAATCAGAGGTGCGTCTTAGGTTCAAACTAGAGACCTATGACTTTCAGTCCGACGGTCAGATATGCTATCACTAATAAATAATATTGATTAATAATGCTGTAGAAGAACGCAGTATTCCTATTTCAAATTCCTCTAAAGTATCTCCCCAAGGTAACGAATCCTGTGAAATTCTTTTTTTGTAGGTATTGGCAACACCAAACTCATCAAGAAGAACGCAGCCTAAAGCGTTTAAAAACTCTTGTAAACCTAAGGAGGTCGCAATCAGATGAATTTGCGAGCGAAAACTTTTTTAAATAAAATTGATAGCAGTGGTTAGCGCCACGGGCGGAGGGCCAGTGTTATTTTTTAATTAAATTTTTCATCTTTCGCTTTTGAAGATACTGATATTTAGTAATTATGGAATACTTTTTTGCGTACATATTTTTGCGCAGAAATGCTTTTTATTTGCTTTTTGTTGTCTCATCAAATATTTCTATAATTAAATTACTATGGAAGAGGATGAGGTTTATCACAACAAATATGTTTCAGCAGTTTGTAAATATTCGAATCTAGCATAGTGTGGTAGTATAAGTTTGATGATTTAACTAAAATTAATATTTCATGATAACTGTTATCTTTTTGGCCAGAATTGCCAGTCTCCTTATATTTACTACTTTCTTTCGCATTTATATTATTAGTTAGGATTTAACCTTTTTTTTTGTTTTTTTCTGAGACTAATAGATACTTTTTCTTTCTTTCTAATCGCACTGATAACAAATATAAGGTCCCATTAAAATAGATGGGCAAATTTAAACACAGCGTTCAGTACGTTTAACCAATTATTTCCAAGCAAAAAAACACTGACTAAGTGATCTTATTTTCACCTAATGGATGTGTTTATTCTAGAGTGCCGCCGGCAATTTATTATTTTAGGTCAAAATAAAATCACTTTAATCAGTGTTTTTTTTTTAGCTTGGATATCATTGGTTAGACGTACCGAAAGCTGTGTTAAAATTTGTCCACCTATTTCAATGGGACCTTATATATAAGGTCTATCTATTCATACACGAAATCTTTTAAGGGGTCATTGTACTCATCATTATGAACAACTTTCACTATGGGACCAATCCCGAAATCGCGAAAAAAAAAATGTGCTGTTCAGTACATTTTGACGAGTTAATGCGATCATATTGTAGGGAACAGCTGTTTTTTTTTTCGTGATTTCGAGGTTGGCCCCATAGTAAAAGTTGTTCATAATGATGAGTACAATGATCCCTTAAGAGATTTCGTGTATGAATAGATAAACCCTATATTATTAATACCTACACCCACCTAACTAAAACACTACACTGACTACCTTTTCCATTCTACCAAACTTTCTTATCACAGCACACTACTAAAACGATAAAATAAATCTGAACCTTACCTCAGAGGACCTAATGACCATAACGAGGTACACATGTAAGTACAAAAGAGTAACCTGATCACGCCATTGGTCAGGGATAGGGTAAGCGCACCAGTTACAGTACCTAATGGTGACTAAGGTAAGGGCACCAGTAATGGTGACTCATTTAATTTAATTGTTATTATCCTTCAGTACCCACCAAACGACTTTCAATGGCTCCCGGTAAAAGGTTCTCGGAGAAAAATTAGGAGGTACTGATTATGGTTATTTTTCTTTGGCGATTGATTTGGATCCGTGTTTTAGAGAAGTGTAGATAGATAGATAGTGGTTTGTCCCTTCGGGTTCTCTTCAGGTGAGAAGTTAATATGATAACCCTTTTAGTTACGTTTCAGGGGTGACATTATTTTTCATGGGCCAGGGCGTCAGGGGTCATGCTACTTTGCCTTATGATCCTTGAAGTAAATGAGAATAATGTATATAGTCTGACGGCATAATTAAATATAAGAGTCATGACGATACCCAATTAAATGCTTTCAGTCATTGCAGACCTTGAAAGCCCGGTAAGTGACTGCGTGTATGAGATAAGATGATACAATGCTAAAATTCGGACCAACTATTTTTTTTTATTAATTCAAAAAAAGAATGTAGGTAATTAAAAATGCTGATGGTTTGAAACGTTGAGATGGTTTGAAAATGTAATAGCACACAAACAAACCGAAAAACAGTTCCAATATTCTAAATTCAAAATTCAACTGCTTTCAACATTCATACGAAAGATCATCATCTGCCTAGCCTTTTCCCAACTATGTTAGGGTCGGCTTCCAGCCTAACCAGATGCAGATGAATACCAGTATTTTACATGGAGCGACTGCCTATTTGACCTCCACAACCCAGTTAGTACAGGATAACATGAAACCCCTTGGTAAGACTGGTTGTCAGACTTTTTGGGCTTGTGTGTGCCTGTAACGACTGTCAAAGATCTATAGATGACAGCCGAGACCAACGGCTTAACATGTTTTCCGAGGCACGGAGGAAACTCTGTATATATGTAATGGGCGGTCACCCATCAAGATCAACTCAGGCAAGTACCTAAAGATCGACCCGAGCATCTGTTATTATTCATACGAAAGATACCTAGCCTAAAATCCTCTCTCAGGGATTTATCACTACCCTACGCAGTTGACATAACCTAATACTCCAATATGAACAATATCAATTCCCCAATTACAAAGGGCTTATCCAATTGATCAACCGTTTACACTTAGCTTCCCTCTGATAGGGCCCGCATGCCGGCAATTAATTATCTGCTAATGTAAATGAGCCGATTAATTAGTTGCAATCACACTATTGTAGGTGTTGTCGCGACAAACAGATCTGAATTATTTGACTCTGTAGAGTTTACATTGCGTGAGATGTGTGTTTTTTCGAATTATTAACATACTAGCGACCCGCCCCGGCTTCGCTCGGGTGCAATGTTATACGTATAAACCTTCCTAACCTTCTGTACTTCCATGATGGATGTTTTTTTTTTATTGCCTAGGATGTCACCACTAATAAACGCTTTTTCATTTTTTCCTCTTGAATCTATCTACTGCTGAAATTGCATTAAAATCCGTTGCGGAATTTAAAAGACCTAAGCTTACAAATAGCGGGTGCGGCTTTGTTTTTAACTATGAAAGCAACCAACCACCGAACCACCAACCAAACCAATTAGTAGTAGTTTGGTTGTCCACCAAATTAAGCTATTTTTTTTTTCGGTTTGCCCGTGACATGGGACTTATACATAACTGACGAAATGATTAGGTACACCTCTGTCTAACCCTTTAGGAATTACAGGCATGATGTAATGTTACCTAACCTAATAACTTGAACCTACGTATGCTTATAATAAGCTGCAAATGTAACAAACCGGGCCACCGACAAGCTGCCAGACGCCACCAAGAAGGCTGTTGGTGTTGGAGGTAGCTGAGCTTGGAGATATGTAATACCAGGTCGCGATCCTCAGCATTGGAACGACGAAGAAGAGAGAAAAGTAACGTAGATATCTACGTTTCAGCAACAATAAGATTTTTATAAAAACACTCAACATTTATCGTTATTATCATAATAAACACTCATCGGCAAAATTATAAATCAAAATCATAAAATTTTCATTTATTTCGACATCACGAATTACCGGCGCTGATTCACATATGCACCATCTTGTAGAGAGAAAGGTGTCTGAAGTAGGAAGGTCCTTAGGACCACCTCTAAAATCGTAGTATATTAAAGAACGTACAAGAGTGCCTTCAAAAGATACAGGTACGGCATTTTTTTTTTCGTGTCACTGATTTAATCATTAACCAAATCCAGCCACCTGTACCTATTCGATTTTTCAATCAAACTTTTCTTAAAAACGGTCCTCCAAATATTACTTTCTCGGCGCCCGAAATGAAACGGTTTTCCCTTTTCAAACTTTTTTAACCAAAAATCAATACAAAGAGCTCAAAGTTGTGTAACAAGGGTGTTCAATAAAGAAGAGAATTGTCGATAATAGTAATCACTTTCAGTGTCTTTCCATTTTTTCCTTGAAACGTAATGGGCAGTTCAAGCCGTTTATGGCTTGAAAATTGCAAGCTGTTAGACGCTTTTTACATATTTTCCATTTTTTTGTGAAATTAAACTGAAAATAATTTAGTTAGTCAATAACTAAACGGTTTTATCTATGAAAACATGAACATTCATTTTTTTTTTTTTTTTTAAAACAGGTTTTATGATTTCAGAATATCGTCGGTGATACCACATAATAAGTTATTATTTTTGAAGGCCTAGTTGTGAATGGAATAATATTGAAAATTAGACCTTTTAGCAAACTGCTCTTTCGTTGTCAGATGTAACATGTCGCCAAAAAAAAAAACAATTGTAGAAGAAAATGCATAAAAATGCAGAATTAAAAGCGCATTCATGTACACTTGCGACGCTTTTTGAAGACTATTGCGGTAAGTAAAAATTTAGATACAGACACGAGGAGAGACTACCAATTTCCAAGTGCAACAGTACACGGTGCAAGGAACTTCGTGACACAATCTTTTAGCAAGAATTTAGAATCTACATAAGTCGAGATCAAAAAAGCAAAAATATGCTGTTTCGTATACCTACCTAAAAATGCCTTCACGATCAAAATGTGCAGTACAGCTGTTTTCATTGCGGTAAAAGAAATCAATGCCTTTGTACTGAATCCATGGCAATAGGTTCCATCGCATCTTGTCATATTACTTGCAAACCGATTCCACATAACTCATATCTAGCAAAACCACATTCACTAAAACTATAACTACATCGAACACTCGAACTTCTGACCAACAACTGTCTACAAACAGCCTTTGCCTTATCCAGACTCCTAATTATATTACAGGCAGTACTAAAAACTAAAAGACTAGAAAAACATGGCCATCCCACGTATCTATTCTGGCAAGTTTAGTATTTGTATTTGGCTCAACTCAAAACTTCGGAAGATTTTTCTAGAATGTTGGTAGAGAGTGGTTCACCTACCTCAAGAGTGTGGTGAACAACACCCTGTTTTTAGCCAACAGCAAAGAGGGTTCTGTTTTGTTGGAACAATCCCCACAAACATTTTTTTTTTATTTATCAGGTGATTTTGACTGTTAAGGTGGAAGCATCAGGGCAGCCCGCAAATTTTTATTTTTGTTACGTTTTTTGCAATTTGCAGGTCAGTGTCAAGTTGCATGTTGATGAAAAATTAGTTGCGCCAGTAACACGTATATAGTTACAGAATTATATTCATTTAAATCATCAATACAAACCTCTAAGTTCATTTATCCCCATTGAATAACTTTTTCATGAAATAGTTACAGAATAGGGTTAAATTAACTTAGAGGGTTTTATTGATGATTTTAATTATTATAATTCTGTACCTACACACGTGTTACTGGCGCGACTCATTTTTTATCAACATACAACTTGAAACTGACCTGCAAATTGCAAAAAACTTAGAAAATTTGAATTTCACGGGTTACCCTGACGCTTCTGTGTATCAACACGAGCAATTCAGTATTCTTTGTATGAAACTCCCTACTGCAACGCACACTAATCGGAATCGGAACGTAATCGCCTCGCCTCGGGACAAGCTCACGATACGGTGACGATCCCTTTCCAAGTTTATATGAGTGCTATTTCCTCAAGGGGGAAGCGCAAGGGGCCCGCGAATTCCAAATTTTCTTTCGTTTTTTATAATGAGCAGGTCAGGTATCAGGGTGTATGTTGATTAAAATACAAATAATTCGCGCCTGTAATACATACATGTATGTACATACATGTATGTACATACATGTATTTAAACAGTTTTATTCATTAAAATCATCAATACAACCCTCTAAGTTAATATAATCCCATTGAATGACTGCATGCACTCATGAAAAAAACATACTTTATTTCATCGTTTGGAAAAAGCTATAATAGCCACGCTTCATGCAGTGAAAACAAAATCAGGTAAGGTTGACTAGTAGAAAATGCCTATGGCATTAAGTCCGCCTCTGTACTAAGTGCTTGAAGTGTTAAATAAATAAATAAATAAATAACCTAGCACCTGATTTTAGTGAAACTCCGTACTGCGTTAGGCTAGCTTGGAGACGACGTTACCATCGACTTGCCGACTGCACATTACACTTAGTTGAGTAAGTAAATCGCTGATTGAAACATTTACACTAATAATTTTAATGTGTCCAGATTATTGCTAAATAGTAGTTACAATAGTTATATCGCTGACACTATTTTTAATACCTAGGCTTTTCCCAACTGTGCTGGAGTTGGCGTCCAGTCTAATCAGATGCAACTGAATACCAATATTTTACATGGAGCGACTGCCGATCTGACCTCCCTTGAATGCCTGTAACAACTGTTAAAGACCTACAAATGACAGCCGGTACCAACGGCTTTACGTGCTTTCCGAGGCGCGGAGGAAACTCTGTAATGAGTGCTCAATCATCCATGGACCAACCTAGGCAAGTGCGGTTTAATCTAAAGATTGACAGACCGGCTGTTATTACTTAGGCACAGCTCCTCAATGAGGTTACAATAACGTTACTAAAATGGTTGAGTATAATAGTAAATTCTAACAATATTCGCTTGTTGCCACTCAATCATCTATGACCACTACTCATTCAAAATCTCACCACTTACCATAACATCCTCCACAGAACCCAGCAGGCATATCTCGCTATCCTGATTAAGAAGGTCACTGCCTGCAAAGGGTCCTATTACGCAAAGAACAGCTGTAAATAAAAGCGAACGTCCACAGGTCCGTTTTGATGGAGGTCCATACTTACCTGGAACAAAGAAATGGGCTGCTTAGTTATATGTTAAATATTAACTTGTATATTATAGTAACAGGATCGGGGTGACTGACATGAGTTTTGATCTTGAATTGTTGTTAATAATGTTGTAGCTACATCAAATTCTTAGACTATTTTATCTTTTTCAAATGATAGCTTCTTTGCGATACATGTAGACACCTACCGGCGCAAGTAAATTAATAAAACGTACCATCAGCTGGTACTACTTCAATGATTTCACTTTCATGAAATCAAGGCGGAGTTTTTACTCGTGATAAACTGAATCGGGGCCTATTTTAGAACTACTGGACAATAATCACCCTATGATGTTCTTACAGCTTAGACACAAGCTTCCTGTCTCTGAGAGGGTGACCGTGGACCAAACTGTACCTAAAAGTGTTTGTCAAGTTCTAGCGAAACACAAGTAAATGTGATGACTACTGAAAATACCATTAGCATTTCATTTATTTTCTCTAGCTCTCCATAATTTTCATACTCACAAACTATAAAAAAAACTCTACTATATTGAGCAAAATGAAAGTAAAGAAGGAGACACTGCGCCATCTTGTCTGCCGTGATAATAATGTCACGTGCTTTCGACGCGAAGACACGCGTGTGCAGTGCGGACAGACTTTGTAATTTATAATATTGAGCCTTTCACTAAAGGGACAAACGGTTTCGAATAATATGTACACCAAATAAATGTTTTTTCAGAATTTTTACCTACGTGCCAGATCATAAATGTGCATTTAATTTATTATGTCTCCAACGTTTTCAATGCTTCTTTCTTTTAAATTGTTTATGTTTGTAAGTAAATACTACCTACATCTATCTGATGTTACACATTCTTATCTTAACTTTACAACCTTAGACAATAAGCAAGGGCGGTCTGTGCTACTACTTCAGCCCCCCGAGTCGCTCACTCACATAGCTCACGACCCTCTCGCGGTGCTCTACATCATTTGACATCAACGACTGACGACTGCAAGCAAAATTTTAATAGAACTAGAAAGTATACCACCCAAAGAGATTCAAATATTTACGATACCTAGGTACCACACAAGATATTTTGCAGACTACTCCTTAGTCAGAAATATCAAATCCAAACTCCTTTTTGGTAAATCTTAGCTCAATTCCAGTGACCTAAAAGCGCTTTATGATATCCAAATATTTGCAGAACATTTTCTGCCAGTGAAGTATTCACTTAATTGCAAGTCCACAGAGATAATAGTTAAAATAGCTTGTTAATCTTTGAGAGTGCTGGAAGTTTACTAAATACCTTCAAAGTTGACTGGATTAATTTATTCGAAACTATAAAGCTCTTTAGTAATGGGATATGGTTTTATGTTGCATAGGTTAAGAATAATAAAATAATAATATAATAGGTTAAGAAGTCAAAGGCAATGAATGATCGTAGCAGATAGCTATCTCTGGTTCCTGCCAACCTCCTTAGGCCAAAAAATGCTGCAATGAGGTTTTTTCTAAGCCAGTTTCCACTAAAAAACGATAGATGGCGCTGTACATGACTTCAGAGTAAAAAAAATTGTTTACCTGTATGGAGCTGGCGTTCTTTGCCTTTTAAAATAAAATGGTGGCTAGTATACTTATGTCTGTGGGTGTTTTGCAAAATGCAAAATTATGTTTTTGCAAAATGAAAACAGTAAGTTGCAATGCAACAAAAACGCAAATCGAACGGAGAAAGACGAACGCGCACAAACTAGGAAGGAACAATTTTCAAAGGCAATGAACGCCAGCTCCAAACAGCCAAACAAAAATGTTTACACTGTAGTCATGTACTGCGCCATCTATCGTTTTTTAGTGGAAGCTGGCCTGGAAAAAACCTCATTGCTTACTTTTAATGCGTGAATGCCACTTCGCCCACAAAATCACACATAAAAAGTTTGCATTTGCAAAACCAATTAACGTTCCAATTTCGCCAAATAATAAAATTGTTAACCCATGTTTTCAAAAACTAATATTTTGTGAATCTTGTTTTGCATATCTGTGTTTATAATAATAATATACATTTTTTTATAATATATAATTATAAATTTATTATATAATATATATATTTTTTTAATATACCACGTGCTCCTTGATTTAATAAAAAGGATATAACACCATATAATAATAGTTAAATTATTTTTGTTGTACTCTGCAACTCTTCTCTTAGGTCTTCAGAGTAAATTAAACTGAGGTACACAAACAAAACAAACAAACATCATTTAAATGTTTAAACATATCTTTAAATACCTACGTTACGACATCATGCTTTTAACTCGTCCTACACAAACGTACGGGTCCAGACCAAAACGCGAAAATCAATATTTCAATATTCATAATTTGCCTTTAAATAGTATTTGAAAGCAAAGGTAGTGAGATGAGAATCGATCGATCTCGTTTCACAAGGCAAACATTGTAAAATGAACGTGTGTATATATTAAACTTGCATCGTACTATGTTAGTAATTAATTAAAAGATTGTATCGACGCCGCGACGCCAAATAGGGCTCCTCGGTGAGAGCTTGTTACACCGCTGAAAATATCGGTGTCCGCAAAGTCAACAGTTCAGCATAATTGAATCGACATAGGTAATGGTCGTGATAAAGGAAGGTGGGTGCCACATGTTGGGGGGAACCACGTGCAGAAACTGTGTGAGCGAGACACCAACACACTTCCTCTGTCACACTAATGGCTGACGTATACGTGTGCTTACAGGTAGCGTGGGTGCTGAGCGTGTAGTCTGGCGCAACATATGTTCCACATCGAAATATATGCCGCATACCGTCCCGTTATTTTGTTTCATAGGTACGTTCGTACGTAAATAGGCCTCTGTTACAAGTTTCGATTTCGATACGGCATTGTGAGGCGGCGTTTGATAACGAATTCAATCATGGGGAAGTAGGTGACGCAATTTGCGTTCACACGCCTCAAGGAAACGATCGTAAAGGGATTTTTGTTTCCCCTGATAGCACCAAAAAGAAATATTGCAATGAAAATTGGGCAGAGTTTTCTCTAATCTATGGTTGACTTTTTAATCCGTAAATATTTCCGTCACTTCACTTCACACGTCATTGTAACAAAAACATTTGGAATTAAACATGGGATAATTTTTACAGATCTACAAAGTATGTAATACTGACAAGAATGTAGTGTTTCATCTACACAAGCCATTGATGATACAATTGAAATAGAAGTTTATCTTGCACGGAACGATGTATAAACTTATTGATACCTCCACGGTACTACTCATTGTAACTAATGTAGCACAAATGTTAATCATTGCGTTTTTGATGAATCCACTCACTGATGTCGTTACTCTATCCAAATATATAAAACAATTTAACGAACAAGTGAGATCAAGTGAAACAAATACCCATTACCTTGCAATAGCAATATTATATGCTTTCATCATAGCAGTAATTGGTATTTACGGTCCATTGCAAACATTATATTACGCAAGAATTCCTAAACATATCAGACCTGTTTTAACACCTACAGAAAATGTAAAACGTATTATAGCCATCACAAATGCCACCAGAAACTACTTGCTTGCATCTTTCTCCCTTTTTTTTGTACTGGTAACTTGGAGATTACTTGACTTAATAATATTTTCAGCGAGACTTCATGAATTTTCTGATTTGATGGGTCACTACAATTTGGTTGATATTGACCTTGTTAAAGACGAAGATGAAGATTCATACATTACAGGAATAATTGATGAGTTAGTTGACGAGGAAGATGATGACCCTGCACTTTGGCCTGTAGTAGTTCAGTTGAATTCACAGGAGACATTACTACTCAAAAAATTTATAGAAGAGGCATCCCACGCCTTTCCTACAAATCGACTCGAATCATTATTAGCCCTCCCTGGCCAGATAGAAGAACGCGAAGATACCAGTTTTCCAAACCCGACTCGTGCCCCAGGTCCAAATCAACAAAGAAGAGTTTCATTACCAACAGAACTTACCAGCATTTCAGAACCGAGGACCGATGCTCCAAACCCGACACCAAATACCAGTGCTCCAGACTCTACTCCAAATACCAGTGTTCCAGACCCCTTAAACCTAGCTAGAAGTACCTCGCAAGATAAAAACGTTAATAAAATAAAGGAAAAAAAGGATTAAACTAAAGTGATGATGCTAGGTGTGTTCCGCATGTTTCTTGCATCCACCCTCTTCGTTGAACTCGTAGCGGTGGTAGCTCTTTTAAAACCTTTCCAAGAGCCATGTCGTATAAGAGATTACTGGTGTAAGATGAAACTAAAATATTCTAAAACACCACAACTCATGTTGTTCGTTATAACTCTTGCAACCTTTATGAGCACTTTAGTCGAAATCTGTGCGCAAAAATCTCAGAATCTAAGTATAAGCCTTTTAAAAGATGTGGAAACGAAAATTATTTTGGAATTCTGTGCGAGTAAAATTTCTATGTGCTATTGTTGTTTCTTCATGCAGTGGTACCTTATATTTTTGATTGGATGGTTGGTACACTTTTCGGTTAGGTTGGCTCGTCTTCTAGAGTTCGAACTTATGTGTAGACATGCCATTTTAAAGAAAGAAGAAATCACAGAGGTCTCTAATACTGCCGTTGTTATGACAAATGTGTTAGAGCCTACTGAGAGAAATGAAAATTCGAGTGAAACTGGTTTACTACCCTCGCAATCCATCAAATAATTGCCAACGAATCAACATTATCTTTCGGACTAGGAAATATAAATACTTAAAGCACCATGCAGGTTTGATCGAAAAACAATCAAGTAATAAATTGACAGGCTAACGTGAACCACAAAAGAATAAAGTACCAAATTCACAAAACGAATGCTTGTCATGCACTTATCAATGAATTGTCACAAGCAACATGTTTTGAAAAACAGGAAAGTGAAATAACAAAAAGAAACCATTATATTAGTAAAATGCCATAGAAATATTATAAATCCAGCAAGATCAAAATGATGGCCTCCAACTGCATGGTGCTGACATGTTTGTTATTAGTTCAAATGGCCATGCTATTGATCATGCTGAACCCCATCTATGACGCCACGAAGCTGACGCAGTTCATCAACAGCATAACGAAGGACTACAGACGAACGTACTTATTCTTTATTGCATTTTATTTCACATCTGTGCTATACCTTGGCATGTATCTGCCTCTTCAAAGCATCCACACATTGATCTTCAGTAACCGTCTGCAAGAGTACGATAAGCTGACACTGCTGCACAGCATCGAGAAGAACTACATCACTGCTGGTTTCTCTCTGTTCTTGGTCGTGGTTATATACGGAGTGAGAGCTTTACTTGCATATACTGCTAGTTTGACTGTATTCACTAATGAAGTAGTACCAGTTCGAGTACCTTCAAAATCTAAAGCACATGCAGTTAATGAAAGTATCTTACCCAATCTGTTGCGCGTGAAGAGATCGATATCCTACGAAACCGTATTATTTACGAACGAGCTGAAAGAAAAACTCAAAATCATGATCAGAGGCGTGGAATACCCTCAAGAGATGAGCACGCTTGCCAATATCCTGGAAGCGAACCACGCCACCTTCTCATGAATATTTCACTTTTACAATAAATTTTTGATCATTTTTTTTTCGTGTTATTTTTTCTGAACTATTGGTTACGAAGACAGCGGTATTTGGAAATTCTTTGGTATTACACCGGGGCGCGGCAACGGGAAATATTCCAAGACACGGCTATAAAAATAAAATGCCAGTACAGAAGTAAGGGAAAGAAAAATGTCGAATAAGAACGTTTGGAGTGTGAGAAAAAAGGGAGCGAGTCTACATTAGGGCCGAAATGTTTTCCGTTGAATTGAGTATAACGTTTATAGGGTTCCGCACAGAATCATAAAATGGAATACTTATTGATTCGACGCGATACTGTCTGTCTTCAGGTGAACCGAAGTGAGGTCACATCCATTTTTAATTAGGTACACCTTAATATTTTATAAGACAATATAGATCTACAGAGATGCCGTTCGGATTCTTAATGCTTAATATTTCACATGCTACCTGGTTTTCCACCACCAAAAAAATATACTTCTGCTAATAATTTAGCGGTAATACTTATTTCTTTACAAATTTAATACATTTTTGAAAATTATTGCTTAAAAAATAACATAAAAAACATGATCATACGTTTATTTATTCTAAGGGTAAATTCAGACTGAACGAAAAAATCCTCGCCCAATTTACTGGGTACATTAAAATTAGGACCGTTTTCGCATTGTTTAAAGTAGAAACTTTAATGAATTCCTTGCGCATATTCGCGATTCGGTCGCGCGCCTCCTCGCGCTTGCTTGGGATTCCTTGAAGATACCCGAGACCACACGAGCAAGTTCTGGGGGCCTAAAATGGAAGCTTTACCAGAATCATAATATGAATCACGAAAAAATTTAAAATTCTTCTAAATGATCTTTATGGTTATGAGCACAAAGTCCATTTTAAGAGTTTTAATTTTTTAACGTGATTCGTATTATGATTCTGATAAAGCAGCCAATTTAGGCCCCCTGACGTGCCCATACTACGCGCTCTTCCTAGCGCGGTCTCGAGTCTTCTCTCAATGTCGCACCGTCTCGAAGCGCGTTTCTGCTCGTGGTGTGAATTGCGACGAGGAGCTGTTGCATTCTGTCTGAATTGACCCTTTTAAGTATAGAAATGGTATGAGTACTCGTAAGAAGAGATTTTGTACCAAGATCTGCAGCAAATCAAATGACATTGCTGTATCCAGTCAATAGCAGGTATAAGTATACTACATCGTCATGGCCCCAATAAATTCCTTCCGTACGAATCTCGGTCATGGCGGCCAGTCTTAACAATGACTACTGCTTGCCAAATTTAATCGAAATCTGTTCAGTAACAACGCGTGAAAAGGATATAGATGAGCAGAGCTAATTTCGCATTTATAATAAAACTAGCGACCCGCCCCGGCTTTGCACGGGTGCAAGTTATACATCTAAACCTTCCTCTTGAATCACTCTATCTATTAAAAAAAACCGCATCATAATCCGTTGCGTAGTTTTAAAGATCTAAGCATACATAGGGACAGACAGCGGGAAGCGACTTTGTTTTATACTATATAGTGATATTATGCAGGATGATTAGATAGATTATACCAAAGCTGTATAACCATGTACATTTAATTTTCAAGCTTTCATGATACCTACTTAAGGCCCAACATATCTGCAAGACCAACCATTGATTACAAAGACTGCCATACTATGTAAGAATACATGCGTATTGTAAGGCTTTGGCACCAATTCAAAATTGCCAGTGTGGCGCCAGACTTGTCAGGTATCTGCCATCCCGGGCCAGAATTAATGGCATACTGTTTAAATTTAGCATTGTTCGACTGAATATAGAAATGTTTTGGGATTCTTTTCCTTGCTTCTATGGGTCATGGGTGAAAAGAGGTGTGTGTGTTAAGGCGTTTAAGTGATCTTTTGTGACGATTTAAAGTGCGTAGAAAAGGAATGTGTTTAAAGAACTAATTTTCGATGTGCGCGTCAGTAATAAATCTAAAAGACTGCATTTTAAGTATTTGCGACATTTAATAACACCAGCCTATTACTGTCCCACTACTGGGCAGAGGCCTCTTCTCAACAGAGATGGGTTGGCGATTTGGCGATTTCAGACGTTAATAAGTCCAGGTTTCCTCACGATGTTTTCCTTCACCGATGTCAGTGCTGTCCAAGATAAATTTAGAAAGTACATTTGAATTGAAAAAGTCACATTGGTACTTGCCCGGATTTGAACCCACAACCTCATGCATGAGAGGCGAGGCCTTAACCTCCGGAAATAATATATTGATGCTTGGGGCTGTACTACGCAGATTATTGAAAATTGTTAAAAAAGCTCTTTTCAAGTAAGTGAATCCTTTCTGATATACAGCGTGTAACAGAAAGGGTATAATCATATGGAATACTGTGGTACGAACCATCAAACTGAACAACTTTCTCTATGGGACCACCATCGAAATCGTAAAAAAATAATCAGCTGTCCCATACATTTGGGTCGAGTAGGTATTGAAATTTTGTATAGGACTGCTGATTATTTTTTTACGATTTCGATGGTGGTCCCATAGAGAAAGTTGTTCAGTTTGATGGTCCGTACCACAGTATTCCAAATTTCAAATTTCAAATTTCAAATTCATTTATTAATTTTGTGAACATAGGGTAAAAATATACAGATGTTTATAACTATATGGTGATCCATACTATGTCCCGCCAGAAGGCATACAAAATGGTGTAGAGAATCAATTAATGTCAATTAACAAAATAAAAACAAAAAATAAAGTTAAAACTAAGTAGTAGATGTCACTATTTCATGTCAAACACATAAAACGTTAATAATAAAATATGTCAATCAATTAAAAAAGACAGCACATAAGCAAGTCTGCATTACAAAGTCACAATCAAAATTAATAAAATCTTATATAATGATAGATGCAATATACAATACAAAATGTCAATAAATCTGGGGAAACGGGAACAACATTTTATAGACCTTATGTTTATGTAAATACTATTTTAATTTGTCATTAAGAAATTCATTAACAGAATAGTACGCCTTTTCATTCAACAATTCAAAAAGCTTACGTTTAAACTCCTTTATGTTGTTGCTTGATATAATTTGATCAGGTAATTTGTTATAGAGTTTTGGACCCATTGCATATATACTATTGTAGAGGAATTTGGTTTTAGTATATAGGGGGTGCAGCTTTTTTGAGCGCCGTTGACTTTCGACAGAATTATATAGAGACATGTTGTTCTTTACAAAGATACAGGCCTCAAAGATATAGAGAGATGGTACAGTCAATATTTTTAAGTTACGGAAATGTGGCTTGCATGAGTCTGTTCGTTTTAATTTACATATAGCTCTAATACATTTTTTCTGTGCTATCAAAACCTCCTCTATCTTAGAAGCATTACCCCAAAAAATAAGACCATATCGCAAAGCAGAAGCGACATAACCATGATAGGCTGCTAGGAGCGCTGCCTGATTCGCTATTTTCCTTAGCATATTTAGAGCATATGAAAACTTACTGAGCTTCCCACATACGTTATCGATTTGGGTCCTCCATGACATATCGCTATCAATGTGCAGTCCAAGAAATTTTGTTACAGTAATTTCATGTATTTGGTCACCTTTGTAGTTTACCTGAAGATCTGAGAGTTTGTTTGGTCGAATTTTAAAAGTCATCAGTTTAGTTTTAGCTAGGTTAATTTTGAGGTTATTAGCGTTCAGCCAGTCAACTATCGTAACAAGACTATTGTTAATGTCATCTTCTATTTCTTTGGTGCTACCAGTGTTATATATAACCGTGCTATCGTCGGCAAATAAGGACATTTGGTGAGTGATAACTTGGGGAAGATCATTAACGTAGCAAATGAACAGGAATGGTCCCATGACAGAACCCTGCGGAACACCGTAACGGAGAACTCTAGAGCTTGACGAGTGTACTACTTCAGTTTTGGACTTTATATCAACTTGAGTAATCTGCGTAATTTGTTGTCTGTCCTCCAAATAAGATTGTATGAGGCTCAGAACATTACCTCTGACGCCGTATCTATATAACTTACTTAGCAGTACCTCATGGTCCACATAATCAAATGCTCTGGTCATATCCATATACATTGCCATTACTGGTTTCCTATTGTCCATATTGTGATGTACTTTTTGAAGAAAGTTGTATATGGCCATATTAATGGTTTTTGCCTTCCTGAAACCCATTTGTTCCGTGCAAAAAATTTTATGTTTTTCAAAGTAATTGTAAATACTATTATAAATCACTTTCTCAAAAATCTTTGAGAAAATCGGTATAAGGGCTACTGGTCTATAATTACTTAAAACTGTTTTGTCATCTTTTTTATGTAATGGCTTGACAATTGACACCTTTAACTTTTGCGGAAATATACCATTTTGAATGCACCTATTTATTACATCACTTAATATCGCTGCTATAAGAGGAGCCACTGCTTTAACTACTCTTGTGTCAATGTCATCATATCCTGTACTATTGGTGTTTTTAAGGTTATTAATAATAGTCATAATGTCCTGTGGTATGGTTGGTTCCATAAAAATGGATTTATTAGATCCTATTGTATTAAAATTATTATTAGTTTTAAAGTTATTGGTATTAGGTTGAACTGAGTCCACAAAATAATCATTAAATTGCTCTGCTATCATTTTAGGTTGTGTTATATATTTATCATTAACATTAATTACACGTATATTATCTTTAGGGATGTTGGGTTTCGTACTATTTATGACCTTCCAAGTTGCCTTAGATTTGTTGGTACTTGTTCTAATAAAATAGCTATTTTGAGCTCGTTGTGTTAATTTGATTACTTTTTGATATCTTTTTGAGAATGTTTCAAAAGCTATTTTCGAGTCTTTGCTTCGTGTTAATCTATATTGCCACAGTAAAGTTCGTCTTCTCTTACTACAGTGTTTTATTCCCCGCGAGATCCACTTGGGCCTCGTAACTGTTGATATTTTACGTTTGATTATTGGGAAACAGAGATCGTAGAATAGTTTAAATAAATCATAAAATGAGTCAAAGCTTTCATTTGCATTATCTGATTCGTAAACTTCGGAGAAACTGAGACTGGAAATACATTTCTTAAAAAGGTCAATGTTTTCCTTGCTGTAGTCACGTTTATTAACATAGTAGAATTTTAAAATACATGTTCGCTGTACAGGAAACTTCATCATTTGTGCTGTGTGGTCAGACACACCTAGGTCCACTATATCACTCTTGCGGCCTCGTATATTGTGAAGAAAATTGTCTAGACAAGTACCGCTACTAGGACGCGTAGGTTGTTTAATTTCTATATAGAGATTAAATTCCTTTAAGAGATGTTTAAATGTAGTAGAATGTTTAGTTTTCTGAAGCACGTCAATGTTAAAATCACCGCAGATTATTATTTTTTGATTATTTTTATAGCAAAACTTTCGTAATAAGTAGTTTAAATTATTAAAGAAATGATTCATGTTACTTTGTTTCGGAACTCTATATATGCACAATATTATAATTTTATGGTCAGTCAAATCTACCGCGCAGCATTCAAATACGTTGGGAATGTTAACGCTTTTAACTAAATCAATTTCTGAGTAAGCAATGTGATTGTTGACTAGTATACATGAGCCACCATTTCGCTTTTGTCTTGTGAAGCATGTAGCCAAAGTATAGTTGGGGATGTTTAGAAAGTCGACGTCACTCTGCTTCATATTATGTTCCGTAAAACAGAGAACATCAATACATTTCCCACTGTGTGCGAAAGTATCCAAATGTTCCGTTATTATATCACTCTTTGTTAGTAGACCGTTTATGTTCTGATGCAATATACATAAGCTGTCATACACGAAAAAAATGCTGATCAATGTCAGTTGTACATGAACGGTAAGAATTAGGTGAATCGCAAATTAAAGGATCTTTAACAGATGTTTCGTTCGTATTTGCGTTGGAGGTCGTGTAAACATAGCTTTTTAAATCATTGAAAATACTTGTGATACCGTGGTTGCTGATTCGACCACTATGTCTTTGAAACATGGTGTAATCACACGATAAGTTTAAATTTGAGTCAAATAGTGTTGCATAATTATAATTTTGTATGTCTAGATATAGAAGGGTATTAAACATTTCAATTCTAAAATTATACATAGTCGAGTAATAATTATATTTATAAGTCGGTAAGCATAGTATCATATTTGTATGTTTTATAGCTGATAGTGTTTCCCGTATAGTCATTATTATCTCAAAGTAATTATTAGTCTGTCGGAAGTCATCTTCCCCAATAAATATTATACAATTATCCATTTTCGTGTAATCAGTTAGTTTAGTTTGAATGTTACTTAACAGATTGCTTATTCCACGATTTGGTAAAAGGTAGTGACATACTTGGTGACACGGAAAAGTGTTTTCCGCTATAGGTAATATTTTGTTGATCTGATTGCTACTTATAATACACAGTCTGCTCTTTTCTTGAGTCGTCCTGTTTGTCATCTTTTTAGGAGTTTGAAGCAGTTGGTCCTGAAGAGTAACTTGTGTGGAGGTGATTAAGTCCGTAGTCCCATTTTTTGAGGACTCCTCTCTGTGTTGTCTATGTAAAGTTTCTCTAAGAGGTGTAGATAACTTAGTTCTTTTGTATGGCGTTCCAATCTCGCTCGCTAATTTCTTGGTTGCCTTTTCTACGAGTTTATGTTTAATATTCATAGTCTCCATTGTTTTCTTAAGTTCTGAGTTTTCAATAGACAAATTATTTATCTCCTCGTGAGCCGCTTGTAACTGTGAAGTAAGTTCATTAATTTGATGCTTGAGGTCCTCCATTTCTTCATTCTCGACGTTTATAATGTTTGGTACGCTATTATTTGTGGCGCCCTCTATTGTTGAATCATTAGAACTACATTCATCGAAGGATTCTATTGCAGATTCGGATCGTCGTCGACTGCGAAGTGTAATATTCTCAAAGAAATTCATTGTGTTCTGATGTTTTTGTAAAGTAATTGGAAAAAAGATATGTTGTGTATAGTGGGATTCGAACGCGAGTAACTCAGATTCAACGCGTAGAATGTCAACGCATTAAACCACTGCGCCAGTCGATCGCTACGTAAAGCGCTTGAATTAGGTGACCAGGTACCTCTTGATCTGTTAAAGTCAGGTGTCGGGCGGTCTGGGCAGGTCCAAAGTTCAATCCTTTGTTTGAGGAACGCACGTTACGAACGGTTAAGGTTTAAATAATTTTGTTTACTTTCGTCACTGTTTTTTATTGCGCTTAGTCAAGAATCATGCAGTAAATCACTGGTAAAAGTTTATAGTTACACAGGTGCACAGTTTATGTCACAAGAAGTTTGTGGTCAACGATGTTAGGTTTTTCTTCACAGTTTTTAAATTGTATAGAACTTCACTTATTGTAAATGGTTTTCGTTCATAACAATGTCACATATGTCTAAGAGTGTCCTTTCACTGATTCACTTAGTTTCATCACTTAAATACTGCTTGTTTATTTAAGCAAGATTTTAAAATACGGAGCTGATGTTTACATGGACGGTTACGTTCCGTTCGCCTCGGAGTCTTCCATATGATTATACCCTTTCTGTTACATGTTGTACAGTCTATCTAGTCGATCTTTATGATTCTCCAAGTTTTAGTTTTGCGTATAAACAGTACTAGCGGTTGCCCACGACTTCGTTAGCGTGGACATTTTGACGTGATTTTCCGGTATAAAAAGTAAACTATGTGCTATTCCCGACTAGTTAAATCGTTCTCGCGTGATTGTGTATCAAACATCCATTTGAAAAGAGTAACCATGGAGTTTCTTGCCGGTTCTTCTCCATAGGAAACGACCAACCCGAACCGTGCACCTTTTTGTCGACGTTTTATAAGTGCCCATGTAGGCCTATGTTAAATAAAAATATTTTGGTTTTAATTTTAACATTCAAGCATCCAATCTTCCACATTTATAAAAGTAAATGCCAGCACATCAACAAGCTACTACAATCTGTCAAATTTCTTTAAGACATTTTCAACTTTATCGCTACAGCATTAGATTCAAGTTTGATTGAGAAAAATTGACAGTTTCGGGTAGCTTTATGTGCTGGCGTCTGTACTGCAATTCCCTCAAATCTACCCTCTTCAAACAAAATCAATACCTACAACAAAATAAACAGTAAGTTAAATAAAGTCCAAACCCGGCCATAAAGCAGTAATACAACATTCATTTGAGTCGAGCACATTTATAATTACCGAAGCAGCGGACTTTCAGTGGATTGTGCAAAGAAACCCGAAATAGGTAGGAATTGCGGTCACCCTAAGCTTCCCTTGGGAGGCACGCAATGCGCTTGATAAATATTACAGCGCTGACTACACTTTAAGTTGTGGAGAGGTGATTCCGATGAGATACTGGTATGCAGGTTTTTGCAAATAAAATATTTTATTTTAGAAAATACTATAAATAGGTATTTTGTAGCTCTACTAAGGGCCTAAAATTGCCGCTTTAGCAAAATCATCAAAGCTACCATTTAAGGCCTCCTGTTGTAAAACATTAGGGTTCTGTTTCACCCCTGTGATGAAGTTCCCGTTAACTTACTTAGCAGATAATTCCATACAAATTATGTTCCATTTTTTAATTTATTTGGTAAGTATTTGCTATTCGGACATCGTGAAATATCGCCCTATGGCTACGTTTCGACTGACAGGTGGCTTATTTAGCTTACTTAGTGCCTTGCAAATAGTGAACTGAAACGAAGGTTCTAAAATTTTCGCATCTGCGCGCTTGGCGCCATCGCTAGCATTTAACCAAATCTAAAGTTTGGGAGGCTACCATGACGTCTTCAAGCAGGAATAATTCCAGTGTAGGAAAGAGATAGCGCTAGACAACCTGTATAGCTCGTGTCTCTTTCCCACACTGGGATTACTCCTGCTTTAAGACGTCATAGTAACCTACTTGGCAGGCTCTAGGCGTTAAGCAAGCCGCCTGTACTCAGTACGTCCGCACGACTACCAATTAAGCAATAGAAAACCAGTTTATACGGATCTCTCATTGTACGGGAAATTAATACAAAGCAAGGTCATGCTATACTGAAAATGTATAGCTTGATGTGTCGCCGTGTGTACGTAGCCTATTATTACTTAATCAAAATCAAAATATTTTATTTCACATAGGATTACATGGGCACTTAAAAAACAAGATAATGTTCTATGGAGAAGAACCGGCAAGAAACTCCATGGTTACTCTTTTATATTTTTGGATTAATTGACGAATTTGATAATAAAGATATTTTATTTTTATCTCTGCTTAGTTCGGCGATTAACATACTGAAATATAGTTTACCTTACTAGGTTGGCATAAAGTTCACAAGTACGTCACAACTTAGACAAATACATCGATCTGAATATAAATAAAAGGTTTACAAAATGTCTCAAGTTTTAGTCCTTAAAACGTTGTTGTCCTTACCCTGATCAAAGTCACGTACGGTTCTAGTATCTATTCCATATTTAAATCATTGTTTTTTAGTTGATGTTATTTCTTGCTGAAGAAATTTTGACTTTATAACTGTGTTGTGATGGGCTAAAATCGTTAGTCACTGGACGAGGGAGGACACCGCCGTAGAAGTCGACCTGCTAGCCTAAAGCAGTATTGTTTTAATGTTATTCCAGAGTGGAAAAGAGATGGGGCTAGACGTAGAATGGAATATAACAAATTTTGTTACGACAAAATTGTTATATTCGACGTCATGGTAACCCTGACCCTGATTTGGTTTGCGGAGCAAACATATCCAGAGATCGCACAGGATAGCACGATTTGGATGGAGAAAGGTAAGGCCTTAGACCAGCAGTAGGACACAAAAATAAATGTTTTTTAACTAGTGGTTCAGAATTACTAGGTCTATTGAAAAAAAAAAAAAATTAGTCAAAATGCTAACTGGGGGCTTACCATATCGTCTTAAAGCAGCAGTAATTCCAGTCTGGGAAAGAGATGGCGCTACATGACCTGTATAGCTCTGTCTCTTTCCCACACTGGAATTACTCCTGCTTTAAGACGTCATACTAACCCCCCTGATCTTTATTGGGATACAGGTTCACTCAAATCTGTGTGGTTCTTTCTTCAAAAGACCATCTTAGACACTAATCTGCATAGTTCTCATGTGAGTAGATCAAGATCAAGATTATTTCTGGACCTTAAAAGAGACTTCTAAGTTGGTTTCGGCGGTTTCTTCTCAGAGTAGTCAGGTACGAAACACCGGCTCCATCTAGTTTTTAAAAGAAAAAAAAGATGTGTAAAAACCTATTTGCAAAATAAACATCATTTATCATTCATTTCGGATCGCATTCGGAACGAGGTAATCCGACAGAGAACCAGAGTTGCCAACATAGCTCACAGAATAAGTAAGCTGAAGTGGCAATAGGCCGGTCATATCAGCCGTAGAACCGATGACCGTTGGGGAGACGTGTTCTTGAGTGGAGACCGCGAATCGGTAAACGTAAGGTGGGACGTCCTCAGGCTCGGTGGAGCGACGATCTTCGCAGGGTGCCTGGTAGCAACTGGATGAGAGCTGCTGAGAATAGAGTTGAGTGGCGTGCGATTGGGGAGGCCTATGTCCAGCAGTGGACTGCAATTGGCTGATGATGATGATGATCATTCATTTAACATTGGTGGGTATTAAACTATTTTTATTTTCAAAAACGTATAGAGGACTTGTTTTCAGTCTTGAAAACTAAATTAAAAACTCAGAGAGATACCGCGGCCCTGGAACACAAAGGGCAAAGGAAGGAACATGGATGGGTTTTAGTCAGTAAAAGGCTGACACTCCCTCCTGCTCAGCCCAGAGCGGGAGGGGTTATTTGATGATTTCCCATGGGTAAAAAAAAAAAAAAAAAAAACTACTACATAACGGTTGGTTAAAGATAGCTGGTATGTAAACAGTGTCAAATAACTAATTGGCTTCTGGCGTAGTAACCGATTTGCTCTGCGATGTGTATAATATTCAATATGATACGTATTCAGGGTCGCAGCGTCCCTTTATATCGGTTTTGTGTTAGCAGTGAAGGGTTGGGTGTCGGAGTTAATTATGAAAGAGGTTGTGTTGAAAATTTTCTAGAGCAGGTTGCAGTACACACGGCGGCACATCAAGCTATACATAACCAGTATAACCTGACTTCGCTTTGTATGAGCTTTCCGTGCGATGAGAGATCAGCTTAATTTGGTTTTGCATATCTTGATTGGCCGCCGTGCGTACCTACATACATATACTCACGCCTTTTTCCAATGCGGGTAGGCAGAAACTACAGAACGCCAACTGTTACCATCAATACATACTCCTTTTTCCTCGTCCACGTTCAAACATCTGGTCATACACGCACCTCGGTTGCGAGTAGTAGTACTCGCAACCGAGGTGCACCTGCCCTTTTTGGAGAACCTAATCATTAAGGTCAGTGTCGTTCTAGGGCTTGGGAATAAAAAAAACTTGATGTGTTATATTTGCAACTGTATTATGCACTCATAAACAGTCTACATGTACTACCAAGTTCACTTACGGTTGACTAATTTTCAACCTTGTTACATAGGCTCTAAGGACGAAAAGTAGGAGACTGTCAGTGAGATCGGTGGTACAAAAATCCGAATTTAAAAATAAAATCTTGTATTATTTGGAGATTCGATTATAACTTAAAAATTTGTAGGTACTATTGATAGGGAATAGATTCGAAGAAATTAAATAGATAATATAGCACAAAAACATTACGATACTGCTAGTATATTATTCGGTGATGTCATCATAATATTAACGACTAACTCTCAAAATTAAACTACCAGCAAATCTTCGATCTAAAGATACCTAAACACATTTAATGTTCAAGCTTACATCAGTGCAACAAAAGTCATTATAGTTTGCATTTATCCTGTGACCTATGACGTATGATATAGGTACCAGACAACTGAATGTTTCATACAAATGGAATAAACTTTACTAGCAAGTTTCTCAGATAACACTACCCACGTTCTTATCAAAGGTTAAGTTGAAACGTGTTGTTTTGATTCCTACAATGTATTGATTTGGTAATATAGGTATAAAAATATTAAAGAAAAACAAACGTTACAAGAAAATATTACTGGAATTCGTTACCTGATCTATCAAAACTATGGCCATTATGGTAGCGAAAGCCTAGTGGTGTGACCGTCGGACTGCCTAGTCATAGGTCTCGAGTTCGAACCCAAGGCACGCATCTCTGATTTTTCGGATTCATGTGCGTATTGTACAAAACTCTTGCTTCGGTGAACTAAAACATCGTGATAAAACCAGCATGCCTGAGAGATATTTCTCGACCGCATGTAAAATTAAGTCAGATTGCATAAAAAACTCTGACACCAGAAAGAAAGAAACATGATAATCTTCTCATTGTTAAACCATGCCGGCAGTAGAAAAAACACAATTTTTATGTCTCTAAGTAGCTGGGTTTAGCACACATTCATCATTCAACTCACAAAATCCAAAACAAAACTTTTTTTAAGGTGGATGCATCAGGGTAGCTCGTGAAATCCAAATTTTCTTACGCTTTTTGCAATTTGCAGGTCAGTGTCAGGTCGTATGTTGATGAAAAATGACTCACGCCTGTAACATGTATGTAGTTACAGAATTTTAATTATTAAAATCATTAATAAAACATTCTAAGTTCATTTAACCCTGTTCTGTAACTATTTCATGAAAAAGTCATTCAATGGGGTTACCTGCAAATTGCAAAACACGTAAGAAAACTTGAATTTCGAGGGCTACCCTGGCGCTTTCACCTTAACAGAAAACACTTTTTCAGCACTTTCTCAATATCAATATACAAACAATACATTTAATAATAACTTCAAGCAACTCAATTAATCCCAGTAACAACAACCGTATCATAAAACAACCGCCATTTTGTACAATCAGCAAAACTGAACTAACACAACCCCCCCAAATCTTTAGTAGAGTCAACAAAAGAAGTTAAAAAACCAATATTTATCGTATTTACGAACCGTAATTACTACTATCGTATAGTATTTGGTTTTAGATTTATTTTATCCACATATCCTTTCTGAGGGCAGCTAGTCAGCGAATTCGCACAAACAGGAAACAAGAATCGCCTTATAAATGGTATTACGGTGTAAACGATGAGAGATTAGCTAAAAAGGAAGTGTTTGGGTGGTATTATGTTTTGTTTTATTAAGCTGTTTATTTTTGTTTTTATGGGTGGGTCAGGGAGAGCAGCTTAAGATGGATTTTTTTGTATCAATGAGCTCATGTGGTATTACTGTATGGACCTGGCCCTGCAGTTTCGACATAGCGATGCGGATTTATGGCGGACGCGAGCCGGACGCGACCCACCGGTGTCGGCTTCCACCTTAAATCCGCATCGTTATGGCTTTGCGACCGAGTTCGGCTGTTTTGCGATCGCTATCTATGTTGCGACTGGAGGGCCTGTCGTACTGGAGGACACGGTAGAGCACACTGTGCAGGTCTGCTCCGCTTGGGCGGAGCACCGCCGTGTCCTCGTAGCGGCAATCGGCAGCGGCGACCTCTCGCGTCCGGCCCTGGTCCAATCCATGGTCCAGAGTGAGAGGGAATGGGACGCCGTCACTTCCTTCTGCGAAGCAGTCATGCTAGCGAAGGAGGTGGCGGGACGTGAGAGGGAGAGAGCCTCATGTCTCAGCCGTCGCGGGAGACGCCCTGGGCGTCGGGGGCCACGTGGTGGCTCCCGGCCACAGTAAGCGCGGGCCTGTTGACGGTGAGTAATGGGCTTACTCGCCGTCCATCCGTCTTATGACGACAGGCCGTGTCGACGGCGCGTTCGTGTTCCACGCACGCCTCAAAGAGAGTCAGCAAACAGGAAGGGGTCTGAAAGGACCGATGCCTGCCAGGGTTGCGGGACTGTTCAAAAGAGATACCGCGGCCCTGCATGTACCGGAGATGAGAATGTTGAAGTGGATGTGTGGAGTGACAAGAATGAATAAAGTAAGGAATGAGTGTATTAGAGGAAGTTTAAAAGTTGCGCCCAGTTTACAGAAAAGTTGAAAGAGAATCGACTGTCTTGCTATGGGGCATGTGAGGTGGAGGGACTAAAGAAGACTAGGCATGTGACTAAAGAAGTGATGAATAATTATGAAATAATGTTGATAGATGGAGAGGGAGAGGACGACCAAAGAAAAGATGGATGGATTGTGTGAGGAAAGATATGAAGAAAAAAGTAGTGAGTAGCGTGACGATTCACAGGAGAGAATGGAAGAAAAAAACGTGTTGAGCTGGCCCCAGCTATCATGGGACAAGGGCATGAAGATGATGAGCTGTTGTGATATTAGTATTTAGAAATCCGTCATGGGTTCGCTTAACTTCAATATCAAGTGAATTGAATCCATAAAACTTTTTCAAAACATGATGAAAACACAGCCATAAAATCTGTCGAGTTGTTCCACATTACTCAAGCTACACTGGATTTATCGACCTAGCCAAATAGTTATATTATGATCGGATTTTTATTATGAATTGAACCAATTCAGAATGTCCAAAACAATGACATCAAAATTACCAAATACTACTACCGTAACGTATTAAACAATTTGCCTAAAACAATTGTAAGAGCAGCAAGTCGTGGATTCGGACCCAAGGCAGACGCATTACTTTGTGTAATTTATTTCATCACCACTGCTCAGAAACGGTGAAGGAAAACATCGTGAGGAAACCGGCACGTCCTTGAACCTAAAGGCTGAAACACACCGGATCCGTACACGTAGACGTGCACGTGCACGTGCACGTACCATGACGTTGTAATATATGGAACTTTATAGAGACATGGCACACCGCTTGCGTGACGTACACGTGCGCGTAGACTACATGCGTAACGCTACGCATTGCAGCTGCCATGTGTCAAACTTGCTGCGTACCTACGCAGAGCGGAACAGCAACGTCACATTGATGCGTGCAGATTACTGCACGCATCAATGTGACGTTGCTGTTCCGCCATTGACTACAACGTCATTAGACGTTGTAGTCAATGGCATTCCGTATTGGACGTCACACCGAACAAGTTTGAACACGCACGTATCTTTGCTGCGCGTGACTACGCGCGTGACTTACGCATTCAGTTGTATTTGTTTTCCAGTTTTACCGATAGTAAGTGACGTTTTGTTTCAGTTTTAATGATGAATAATGAAATTAAAGAAAAACTAATTGTTTGTACAACACAAAAAACTAAGAGTAAAAAATATGTCATATAAAACTTGAACCCATTGTTTTTTGGCACACCCAGGAATATTCTGTCACAATAACAGTAATATTGCTTCTTCTTCATCAGATGAACTACTTGGTCCATTTACCCAATCTTCTTCAGACATCGTGTACAAGAATTGCTGGGTACGCAAAGGACCGGTGCGTTGCGTGCGTACTACGTATGCGTAAGCGTAAGCGTACACGTATGCGTAACCCGGGTTGTCAGGGGTTCACGCGCGTCGCCACGCGCGTGTACACGTGTACGTCACGCCACGCATCTGGTCTGACCAGGCCTTAAAATTCGAAGAATGTGACACCTACCAACCCGCACTGGGCCCGCGTGGTGGATTATAGCCTATTCCTTCTCATAGAGAGGAGGCCGTGTGTCCCAGCAGTGGGAGCATTATAGGCTGATTATGCTAATTGTAAGATAAAACTTAGATATATTCCATTATTTGATCTTGGCGTTCCTAAGGATTATTCTTGGGACACTCAGACGTTTAGGAATTGTCTTTAGGGCAATTTGATTCTATGCGAATGGCTTATTTATTATATCGTGACCATTTTTGGAGCTATAGATAATGGTAACGTAATGCAACCGTCTCTCTCTCTCTTTCTATTGGGGTATTAACTTTTCTAAAGATACAAAAAATATTTAGGAAAGTAGGTACGTACTGAACATAACACCCAAAACAAATTTACCCATAATTTCATAATAAATGTAATAGAAATAGGATCAATTCTCTTTGTACTTATTTGTTAGGAAAATAAACATATAAGTCACAGTTATGGACCCAGTCGGGTACAGCATAGATCAAGTAGGAGAGGAGGAAGAACACAATCAACTTAAAGTTATAATTGTTATTCATAAAGCGAAACCAAACTCGATACGCATTGGTGCGTTTTTTTTTTGTGTCTAACTTTTTGAGTGATAAAAAATGTTTCGGACAAAAACGTTAGCGAATCGAATTCGGCAATCGAAATGAATATTTTATTGTTACGGAACAAACAGTAGTTTTTTTCTTTGATTTTCTATGTTCCCTTATCTACGGTCAAAAGAAAACACTGTGGGTTCTGATATTCCGGAAAGGGCCTTAGAAACGTTTCTAGATTTACCAAACTATGGGTTTGTTTTTTTATTGAATCTCTGTAGCCTCTTTTTATTCTAGGATAGATTTTTATGAATCTTTGGAAATTTAATATAGAAATCAGTTACCAACAAATACACACTACTTATGGCCTACCATGACGTCTTAAAGCAGTATTATTTTAATCTTGTTCCATCATCCTGTCCGTATATTTTGTTCCATCATCCATCCGTACATCTTGTATAGCTCTGTCTCTTTCTCACACTGGAATAACATTAAAACAATACTGCTTTAAGACGTTATGGTAACCCTACTGAGCAAAAATCCGTAATTTTTATTTTATAAGTTCTAGCATTCTACAAAAACTAACGGTTGTTGTGATTCCTACACCCAATACTTTACCACTACAAGCTTAAAATAGAACATTTTAATCCCAATCATTCTCTCCCTCTCTCACTTCACAGATATTAAGCAACAAGAGTGAGGCAGAGCATCAAGCAGACTGATTAAACTTCCCCGTGTGTAATAACTGCGATAAGCTTAAAGTAGGACCTGTACCGTCGGCAAAAGAGATTGGGGTATAGGCCGGTAGCGACATCTGTGTTTTAAATACAATTTTCGCTTGCTTTATGTAGTTGTCATGTGTATTTTGAATTACTGTTGCTAGTTAACTGTGAGTCTATTTTATTTCGCTGTGAGTAACCGATGCTAGTGTAACACAAAAAAAAAACATTTTTTTGTTCATGGTTTCTCGAACCGTCCTGGGTAAGTACCAGGATACTATGAGTAATCTGGAGCAAGATAAACCTTCAGTAACAAGTTTTCTTAGTAATTGTTTTCCTTAATTTTGCCCTTTCTCATCATCAAAATCTTATTAGCGGAGAAGGAAGTAAAGTAAAAAAAGGGGAACAAATATTTGAATAAGGCGAAGCCAGGCTAATCCCACGACTCGCGTTTTAAAGGTAAAGTTTATTATAAACAGAGAAATACGGCGTTAATTTATAATTAAAGCTTCCTTGGAGAATTGTAACCATGTAGTTTTTACACAGAACAGTAATTATGAATATTTTATTCTTTATATTTGGTTGGACAGGGTAATAGCACTTATAGCTCTGTTATCAACTTATTTTTTGTATAACGTCAATCAGTAAATACTCTTTATCGATTATCATCATCATCATTTCAGCCGAAAGACGTTCACTACTGGACATAGGACATAGACATCCCCTAAGTGTCTTGCATCCAGCGAATCCCCGCAACCTTCACCAGGTTATCGGCCCACCTATTGGGAGGCCTTCCAACGCAACGTCTTCCGGTTCGCGGTCGCCACTCCAGAACTTTTCGGCCCCATCGGCCATCCGTTCGTATGGCGATCAGCTTTTATTAACAGTGGTCTGTTTGCAACATTACTAAACAAATTGTTTTCATCAATTCATCATACAAAATAAACATAGCGTTGTAGCAAAATAATATAAGACAGTGGTGAGTTGGTTACGTCATTAAAATACTTTAATTCTTGAATGAACACAACTAGAAAGGACAACACAAACACTACGAAGCTGCGAGTTCGCCACAAAATTGTTCATCTCACCCTACACGAGAAACATTCAGGCGCAAAAATAATAGCTCTAAATAAAATTCATCACGCTTAATAACTGTAAAACGACTTGCAAACGACGCATACGTTGCCTACCGAAAAATATTAAACCTCTGACACAGATCTATTTATGAAAACCAGGTACCCATACCTTCTCATATTAGGGTTACCTCCGCTCCAAGCGTTACCTAAATTCACAAAAAAAAACAATTGAACACGCGATAAAAATCTCGAACACACTGATAAAAACGTACCGGTTCAAAGTTTAAGTGTTTTAACCCGTAGAGTAATAGTGCTGGAAAATCTTGGCGAAACAGCTTAATATAAGCTGGCTGTAGATAGAGGGAGACAGATATAGTGGTCCTGCTAATGGCTTGGGGCAGGCAAGCCAAAGGCACACTCGTAAATAAATGAGCGAATGTGTTTTCTTTTTTTTCTATTTTTTCTTGGCGTGGGAGCCCATTGCTGTGAAGTTAGGGTCGGGTGGAATTGTTTTATGAGTAGTTGTAACGTTGAAAGTAGGTTAGTTCTGTGTGTTTAGCTTGTGATGAGCCTATTTTAAATATGGCACGGAAATATCTAGGGAGGTGTTGGTTTATGATTACGGAGAATGTTGGAGCTAGGTTGAATATTCCTTTTTCGCTTTCGTTCGTTTTTTTTTTTTTGATTCGTATAATAAAGCTTGGGGAATTTCGTAACATTTCATTTGTAATGCAACGTTTGGTAATACTTCTTAGCCTATTTATTTACGGACACAACTAGTAACGATTTGGTAAAAAATCTGTTTTCAAATCATACTACGAGTATCAAAGGAAAACATGTATTTTAGTAACCTATCTACTTGTAAAACACAGGTGGACTATATCTTAACAACATCCTTTAAAACCGTCGCATTGTAAACTTCGTGCTGGAGAGTGTTCACGAAAACTGTGTAAGACCAAATTTATCCACTCCCCATCAGTTTATTGTAGCCATTTTCTGGCGCCCATTGTTGTGTGGGAGGGGGTGTAGTTCGTGACCGTACGCCGACAGGGGGTGTGGTGAAAGTTATAGGAGAAAGATTGACTTTTGAGAATTAAACTGGCCCACCAATTGGTGAATGCTATGCTGGGGAGGATTTGTTACTGTACAATAAATGAATTAAAGAAAAACCAGTTGATATTCTTTTCCTTTAATTCTACGGCTAAAGCTGATGGTTAGCCGTAAGCAACTAAGCTATGATTCAAGTTGGTTAAAATAATCTGATCTTTCTCAGTTCGATAGAAATAACCTTAAATCAAATTTTAATACGGTTTTTGTGAGATAGGTAAATTAAAAGTAAATCATTTTGAATTATTACGTCAACAAATAAAAATAATTAGTTACAATATCTTTTAAATATTGACTTTTAAATGGGAACAGCCGCTCGGGTCGATCTTTAGGTTAAGGCGCGCTTGCTTAGGTTGGTCTGTGGATCGGTGACCGCCCATTACATACCGAGTTTCCTCCGTGCCTCGGAAAGCACGTATACCGTTGGTCCCGGCTGTCAATTGTAGATCTTTGACAGTCGTTACAGGTAGTCAGTGGCCTAAAAAGTCTGACAACCAGTCTTACCAAGGGGTATCGTATTACCCAGTACTGTCTGGTTTGTGGAGGTCAGATAGGCAGTCGCTTCATGTAAAATACTGGTATGCAGCTGCATCCGGTTAGACTGGAAGCCGACCCTAACATAGTTTTGAAAAGGCTAGGCAAATGATGATGACTTTTAAATGGGAATAAAAAAAACGAATACTACCAATAAAAACAATACTTTTACACTACTAAGTAACCCGAGCTTCCACATTTTCCAACAAATTTTTTTCATCAGCTCCAATTTCGTGTTCAATCTTGTTTAATCGCTGTATTCTTTCACTTGCACCACACCTTTGTTACAGAAAACGTTCGCCAGCATGGTCCGAGCCCCGATGTATCAGATATAACCTTAAATTATTAATGTTTATTCGAGTATTTACTTCTTTGCGCTGAAAGTCGCTGCTCAGTGCAAACGCAACGTTGTCTGTACATTTTTTACGTACACTTAAGTACATTGTTTAGACGTTTGTAGTGTTGTAATTTTAAGATGTTAGATTTTAGGAACTGGATGTTGTAGTTTAATGTGTCTTCATAATCAGTCTCGTGCCCGTATCCCAATTTATTTGCGGTCGGCGCAGCATGTATTCTTCTTCCATACTTCTCTATTACTCGTCATCTCAGCAGTCACCTCCTTTCTAGCCATGTATGTCAGTTTGAAAATAAATAAAGTATTTGTAACGCGAACATAAAAACAACTGTATTTGCAGTAATATTAACTTGTGCTTTATTTATAATTATTATAATTTCATATTAACACATTGAAGATCAAAGAATTTATTTTAGGATGAAAAGAAAAATATCATTTTTTATTTTAATTGCAATACATAAATCTTTAACATAGAGCAGCATGTTTTTGAATCAACTTTATAAATAGAATGATTACGGCGTCTATCGCAATATAGAAACATATTGTTAGCAAAAAACAAGCAAAATAGGCAATTATTACTTACATAACACCAAAGCAGACTGTTACTCATTAATGTTATCTTACAAACAATACCAATGACATTCACAAGATCACCTATCAAAAGATGACCGTCTTACCCTCCAACTACACCCTGTAGGTACAGACTGATAGTAATTATGCTTACGCATCACCCTGTATACCGTAATCTTTGGAGTGGGCGTTCTGTTTATGCTAATTTTTAAGGGTCGAAACAGAATATTCGCAAGGGCAACAACCATTTATTTTTATGATACGACCTAAAGCGTTAAAGTTTATTTTAGGTATTACCAGCCTCTGCACTTTGCGGGTACGTTTTTAAAACACCTATTTAATTTATTGTCAACGCTTCGAAAATAATACGAATGCATTTTTTTTTGTGGATGGCAGATTTTTTTTTTTATGTATGATTTTGGCTATTCCTGGTTTTGTCAAAATGAGAATTATGTATAGTTTCAGCACGTAATATATATTTAATTATTCATATATATATGTATTTTTTATATATATATATTTATTATCTCTTGTGGAATATTAATCAGCATTCTATTGTAAGGATGAATCGAAATTTTGGGGACGATATGTGTATTTTTTTAGGAGGCCGTGTGTTCCAGCAGTGGAAAAATTATAGGCTGGTTATGCATAAAGCTTATATTTTATTTCTTAAAGTTAACAATAACTTTTGCAACGTTTGGAAACACGTTTAATGCGTTTAGATTATTTTCATAGCACAAATTACAGTATTTTCTAACATCTTTTCAGGCATTATCAAAATATTATGCCAAACAAACTGTTTCTATAACCCGTATCTATAGTGTAGTTTAAGTAATTATTTAAGTTTAATTACATAAGAAAACATTTTTATGCAATATACAAGAATCTAAACGAAGTAAGAACCGTCAAAGAAACCAAAGCTAAGAATTATAACTTTTGACAGTAATTCTAACATCAAGCAATTAATAAACTACAGGATAAAAATCGTATCATAAATAATTACTTTTACTCAAGTAATCACTTTGACTTATAAATTGATGCGGGTGTTAGTAACCATTGAAAGATGGAGATAAAACAAAACAGCATCACGCATTGAAACTATCCACTCCAACTAAACCAAACCCCGAAAAGCTCCCCTATAGATATCATTTGACTTTTGTTTGTAAAACATTTGTATAAATGTGCCCTGTTTATCATATTTACTGTCGGTCCAGCCATAACCTATGCTGTTAACATAGTTACTGCTCGCTATATGGGGCGGAACATAACTGGCGGACGCCGAATGGGGGCAGAATGCCATGCCAATATTAGGCATAAGAATAGTAATACGGTTGATTGCTGTGTGGGCAAAGAAGGTATGGTTTATTTGTATTGTTTTCTAGTATTTGCTGATCCTTGTTGTATTTATGTTAGTTTTGCATAAACATAAGTAATCGTTATTTTTGTATTCTGATAATATGTATTACGAAACTTACACTGTCACTTACGGGACATCTTCCGTGATTATCCATTATTCTGAGCTCCGGATATTTGTTGATATTACCGATATTTGAGCTGACGCTGTTGCAAATGCCATGATCGCACGATGGCATGATGATGACAATGATGGAAGTGACAGTATAAGTTTAATTATAAACTGTAAAAGCTTAAAACAGTATATGTATGACCAGTTAACTAGTACAATTCAGTTTGAACAAACCTTACATAACAACTTTATCGAGGATATTCTGTATGTAAGATTTGTTCTCTTAACATAGCAAATATATTAGTTGAGCGGGCACATTGTATCCATGCTCTGCTAAAAGTCGCACAAACCTATCGTAACACAATTGCTGGTAAAACCACAGTCATCTTCAGTAAAGTTGTAAAGTCTAAGGTGTCTCAAAAAGCTGGTAACTTTGCAAAGCAGCTATTAAATGTTTCGCCTCTTTTGATTAATTTGTCCATTTTACTGAATTACATTGAGAAGTATAGTTCTATTTTATACTAAAACTAGCGACCCGCCCGGCTTCGCACGGGTGCCATATCATACATATAAACCTTCCTCTTGAAACACTCTAGCTATTAAAAAAATCTCATCAAAATCCGTTGCGTAGTTTTAAAGATCTAAGCATACATAGGGACAGACAGACTTTGTTTTTTTATATTATGTAGTGATGATACCCATGTACAAGGTAGTGATCAATAGGGCAACACACATTGATCATACAATCATCATTTACTGAAACTCAAACGCATGAAATGATACAATTGTTTCCGATGAACGTTTGAAACTGTTTTGACACCTTTAAAGACCCTGTATTGGATGAAGTGTCAACATCGAATGGTAACTCACAATGTTTTAGAGTTCAAATGGATTTGTGTCATATGCCTAACTATTTTGTTTGAGAGGATGTTGCTCTGTTTGAAGCATTGACCGGTCTGTCGATTAACATCTAATTTAATAAAGATGTAAAGTCCGTAATTTTAGATGCAGGGGATAATCTTCGCAACTACTGATCCGATTCCGAAAATTCTTACACGAATTCAAGCTTGGGCTATATTTAAAACATTTCAATTGTAATTTTCCACTGTAATGGGAGCGAAACTACAAGTAAATGCTAGTTATTCATATTTTCGCTCTCTCCTTCTCTAGAAGAGGAAGCTTCTGTCCTAGCCTTGGGAACATCAATAAAGACTGATTAGTAGACTGACAGTGATGATGTCCTAGATGATGCATTCAAAGTTGTCAAGTGGCCCTCGGCAAGTGGCAATCACTGAAAAGCGTTCCCTAGCTATTTCCTAAACGCATTTTGACAGGATAACTTTGCTGTCATTGACTGTCTCGTTGGTCTAGTAGTCGAAATCGCGACTGCTGAGCATGAGGTCCTGGATTCGATCAGGAATTTCTCAGTAGCAGCCACGGAGTCAAGATTGTTGCCCAACTGGGCAACAATCTTGACTCCGTGGCGGCTACTAAGAAATTCCTGATCAACTGATTACAATAGACTCGCCCCGTATTACATGCGACTTAAAAATAACTGGCCAAATTTGAGTGTACTATTAGGTACACCTCTGCCTAGCCCTTCGGAGAATACAGGTGAGATGTTTTGTATTTACGGAGTACAGAGGCGGACTTAATACCATAGATATTTACTACCAGTCAACCTTTTGCGGATGCTCAGACAAACAATGGTTGGTGTACATCTGAAAATTGTACACGCAGAATGTTCCACTTTTCTCTGAAAAATTGAACAATAAATCACTACATAGTATAAAACAAAGTCGCTTCCCGCTGTCTGTCCCTATGTATGCTTAGATCTTTAAAACTACGCAACGGATTTTGATGCGTTTTTTTTAATAGATAGAGTGATTCAAGAGGAAGGTTTATAAACATGGCACCCGTGCGAAGCCGGGGCGAGTCGCTAGTTAGAATAATTTTTTAAAATAGATATGCGAGTTTGAAACCTCAGGTAAGAAACTTTATGGAAAGCAACCAAAGAATGTTATTTTTGCTCTCTAATTCCCGGTGAAACGCAACTAATTCAAACACACAACTCCTGTCGTGTTATCTACCTAAGTACATACTTTACTCGACGAACCTCTCCACAAACTTTCAAGTTACTTTTGAAAGATTTCTGTTTCGATTTCTTGTGTGTGTTTTGAATTTTTACTGGCAAATTATTATTCTTATCTGTAGCCGCACATATTTTTGCTATAAATAAATACATGTCATTACGCTTGTAATTTCTGAAAGGTTATGCAGAGGTTGTACTATAGGTAGGATTAACCTTAACAAGTTTCCCCCTTATCACGCGCCGTAAGATTGTTAAATATTGTTGCTGGTGAGGTAGATATATTGAAAATGATTTAGATGTGTTTTTTAACTGTAGGTATTTTTAAAGGTATTATAATTGTGTTTTTAATTGTATTTTTAGTATGTAAGTTTAGAGGTACTTTAGTAAGTTAGAGGTATTTTGGTGGTAGTAACATCGCATTGTCGTTTTAGCTGTTAAGGTGTATACGTAATTTTAAATAAATAAGTAACACCCACGTTTTGCCAGTTCTGTTTGACTTCTATGTAATGGGGGTATTGCCATTAAGGTAGATGCGCAAGGGTAGCCCGCGAAATTTAAATTTTCTCAAGTTTATTGCAATTTGCAGGTCAGTGTCAGGTTGTATGTCGATGAAAATATGAATCGCACCAGTAACACGTATGGAGTTACAGAATTATAATCATTCAAATGATTAATACAGCTCTCCAAGTTCATATAATCACATAAAATAGCTATTTCATGAAAAAGTCACTCTTTGAGATTATATGAACTTGGAGGATTTTATTGATGATTTGAATAATTATAATTCTGTAACTCCATACGTGTTACTGGCGCGATTCATATTTTCATCAACATACAACCTGACACTGACCTGCAAATTGCAATAAACGTAAGAAAATTTAAATTTAGCGGGCTACCCTTGCGCATCCACCTTAACAGGGCACAAATCGGGATTCCAGGCTATTACTGAGACAGCCTGTATTATGGAAAACACCAATATAATTGACCGAGCTGAGAATCGAACCCAAGACCAAACTCAGCAGTAGCGCTTGCGACTACTACTCCAATAAGGCATTGGGGGCTCACGTGTGATTTCACCGCTAGAGGCGCTAGTGTAGCGCGAGGTCACCGAAATGTGAGATGTCATAGAAAGTTCGCGCGTTGCGTGCGTTTTCTCAACTATTTTTAATAATATTCACGATTGTGGTTTAGATTGAGCCATTCCTGGTTGATTATGACTTGAAGATTTTAAGTAGCAACATAGGATCTTATTGTTTAGTACTTGAAGGTAAAATGATTTTTTAAATGTTTCATGTTTGCTAATTTTAGGGAGAATATTGTAAATATGTATCTGAAGTTTACAATATATTGTTGTACGTTATAAAATAACCTTTTTATGAAGTTATTGGTACTTTAAAGTATAAAATAAAATTGTTGACATGACGTTACTCGACATTGGCGACGTCCGGTGAGCTCAAAAACGATAGCCCTCATTGGTCTAGTAGAGTTCTATAAATATAAATCTTCAAAAAACATTAATAACACACCCAATAATTGGCCAACCTATACCGGGAGTTATCGCGTAGGTTTCTTCATTAAATCCTTAGGTATATATTAAAAGAACATTAAATAACGTTAAAATTGGGTTAAAAGTACAGCCATTACATAAGTACTTTCAAACATAATTCATAATTATAACATTCATCTGTCGTTGTAACCTAATTTTATCCCCATAAACTTCGTTATGATATTACAGTTATTGCGTAATGAGATTAAACACCTTATGAAGCTGGATAATGGCTTAATTACTCAGATTATGATGTCATTATTGAAATTATACGTAAGATGGGTTTGATGTCAGTGATACGGAATTTAATTGGGGTATTGGTAACTGGTTTGTGCTGATTAGTGATGGTAATTGATAAATATTATAACTCTAGTAAGTAGTTAAGCAGCTTACAAGCAGGCACAGTTTTTTAAAAACCGCAGCGTCCCTTTCAGGAGATCCGGCCGACGCCCGATGTAAGCTGTGGGTAAATAGCTGCCCCCTCCCACTCACTACTTACCACCAAGTGAGCATCTTCCTGCAGGGTCTAACCTTCCGTGGTCCACCTGGAAGTCCTTGAACCGTCTTCGGAGTCAAGTAGGAAGATGTAATTCCAACCTCGTTAAGTGGGGCTACCGCAATGAAACAGCAGCAGGGTGTGGCTGTGGAGCTGTGTGTCACAAACTATGCTCCACCTCCTATCCTGCCCTCTTAGCCCAAAAACATGTAGCCCAAGTGACCTCTGCGCTGCCACCGACGACGCGGTGGAAGTGGCGAAGTTCTGGGCTAACCAAATATAAAAATAGTCGTGCCAGCGACACGAAGAAGAAGAAGAGTAAGTAGTTATCAACTTGAATTGAAATAAGTGAAGAACATGAAACGTGACAATTAAAAATACCGGCCATGTGTGAGTCGGACTCGCGAACGAAGGGTTCTGTACCGTAACGTAAACAAAAAACACATTTGATGTATGGAAACCCCCTTAAATATTTATTTTATTCTGTTATTCGTATGTGTTGTTATAGCGGCAACAGAAATACATCATCTGTAATAATTTCAACTAGTAATAAACTGTTTTCAACTTTTTATCTTTTAGTGTTTATTATATTTCCTTTAATTCTTTATATTATAATTCAAGTAGGTACTGTTTGTTTTATCTTATTTCATGAAGCTCAATATTTATGCTGTCTTGGCTTCCGTACGTTTTTTCACCAGTGACCACTGAAAACCAGCGCTGTGCTGTGGGCCCCCCATAGCACAGCATCATGCTGAGTGGTGACCTGCTTGTCGCAGTCACGACGCGCAATATGTTAATTTTGTATTTATTTTTCTTTGTACCTATATGTCCTGTGTATTTATAATATTTGTTATGTATTGAATGATTATTGTTAATTTATTTCTTGTACGCACGTTATGTCCCTGCGACAAATAAACATTTTTTCTTTCTTCTTCTTTTCTTTCAACTGTCTAGCTATCACGGTTCATGAGATGCAGCCTGGTGATAGATAGTCAGACAGACAAACAAGTAATAGGGGTTGTTTTTACCCCCTGGGTACGGAACCCCAAAAAACACATCACATGCAAATAAAACGACGATAAGACGATCATAAGACAAAAAGATTCCAAGAAGATTTTTCTAATAATGCGGAATAGACTATTTTATTATTATTTGAATTTCAATACAACAACGCTAATTTTGAGGGAAATTACCGCAACGCCCATATCGCTGAAAACCAGCTTTGAGCTCAGCTTAATCTCAAATGAGTCACTACACTGAGTTCTTTCGCTTTCTCTCTTCGTCAACATACAACCCAAAGTTGATGCTGAGTGTTTTTCCATTAATTTGTTTTTCTTTCCATTTTATGCGTCATATTTGGCGAAAGAAGTTATTATTATTTATTATTATTATACTATTTGAAGCTTTCACGGTTTATAACTAAACATAGTATAAAACAAAGTCGTTTCGCGCTGTCTGTCCGTATGTTTGCTTAGATCTCTAAAACTACGCAACGGATTTTGATGCAGTTTTTTTTAATGGATAGAGTGATTCAAGAGGAAGGTTTTTATGCAAAACATTGCACCCGTGTAAAGCCAGGGCGGGTCGCTAGTACACAATAATAAAAGACCACGGAATAATTGAAAATCACGGAAGGTATCCCGTAAGTGACGGTGTAAGTTTTTCGTTCTTTCTAATCGGTCGATACAAAAAGGCATGTTGCTAGAAATAGCCCTAAATATTCTATGCACGAAACCCTCAGTCTAACCCAACAACTACCACTTTCAATCAACACAAATACACACACACACAGTCAACAAAGATCCCACGAACAAACAGACGCAACTATTAAATGCCACCTGTTCGACTCAGCATCAAAAGGGTTTCGTTTACAAAGCGGGCGTGACAAATAGATGATTTGGGCTGTTTGGGACTGTGGGACACTCCTATTGTCAACGAATTGACGGCACAATGCGAAGGTAACTTGTCACAATTATTGTTGGCACAAGGCCGAAAAAATTACTTTTGATAGGAGAAAATGTGTGTGAATGATCACTTTTTTTTCATTTTATTGAATGGCCGAAAAATATGCACTCGATGGTCAGTACTGTCAATACAGGGTGTAAACAGATCCTTCACGAAGTCGTCAACCAAGCATTATGTACATCAAACTAAGTAACTTTACGCAAACAATATTGCTGGGAAACGATTTTTTTTTTGGGGTGAAAAATCACGTTTTACGGTGGGACTCAATGTAACGCACTCAAAACGTTATGCTTATGGATGGATTGTGTATTACGGGGGTCGTGGAGGTGTTTAAAGTAAAAATCTTAGATTAAAAATATGTATTTCAAAAAAAAAACTTGTGAAAAAGTTGGAACTTTGACCCCCAACATATCCGTAATTAGAAGGTTCCCAGGTATGGTCTAGAATAAAAAAATGATCGCAATGACGGGGAGAACCAGTGCCATTCGGCTTGGTTAAGGGTCTTGTTACACCCTTTATAGACACAATTAAAAACCTATTGTGTCTCGCGTAGATCTACGTTCCGCGGCATACGATGGGTTAAAGGGCTTATTTATTTACAGTAAATATCTCTCTTGTATCATAATACAAGATGAGACAAGATGTGTAAACTACTAAGTTAAATACCTACTGATAATTATACAGTGTGTTTGGTTAGCGGTTACCGATAGATAATTCAAGGGCAAATGTGGTTCCATTCTAGAAACTAGATATCGTTTGCAAACTCAGCGGTCTAAGTCCACCGGATGAACCTTGTACGCATTGGAATTCTGAATAAACTCGCCTCCAAATCTTCAGTTCGTCTTCTCATTTTTAATCTCAGTAAAAATCCTGAGTAGTTGAGTTTATTGATAGAAAAGTTTCTCAATCTCCGAAACCAAAAGTATATTATAAACTCAATTCTATCGACAAATACACGTTTATAAATACTCCTAACCCCCCAAATTCCCCGCACATGCGATATGTTCAATGAAATGCTAATATCTTAGAATTTAAGTGCAAATGATCCTTTAAAGTGACGGTAACCATGTACTGAATCAAAGAAACGAATTTGGCGTGATGTCCCATTCTAAGAAACTAGGCACATTAGTACTCGCAACAAAACTTTGAACCATATTCCAACAGCACCCTCAAGGTATAGTCAGACTGAAATATTTCAGTTCTCCCACCATTCTTTGTTTTAAACGAGTATTTTTAAAGTTTTCAGCACTTTTCCCGGCGCTTTCTGAAACTCTTTAATATAAGGCTCGTCTAGATAAATGAAAAGTTAATATACAAGGTACTTTAGTTTACAAAGTTTAACTTTTAATAGTTTTCAATTTATAAAAAAACGGGCATTCCTCTTAGGAATTCGTTATTGTTTGATACTGTCTTGTTAAGTCTTATTAAATAAGTAGTATATTTACCTGTCAATAAGGTGACTTTCAGATAATGTTATCATAGATAATTCAATATCTTTTCAACGTTATGACGACACGATAGTTTATTGCTCAGATAACATCATAAAGAAATAAAAAATACAGCCAATTTTAAACCATTTATAACAGTCAAGTTTTTAGGGGTAATATTTCAGCAAAATCAGCACTTGTTTCACAAAAACCCAGCCATGCATCTTGGGTTGTCAGTCCTACAAAGCGCGACAAACCCGATCACTATCGTGGCACTGCCATCCATCACTACGGTTTACGGCCGCCATATTTGATTATTTTTAGTGCCGGAATTTGACCGCTACACCTCGTATGCAATCCTGGTACATGCAAGTGAGGAAAACGATCGACTATCATAAACGTAAATGTTTTACATGCAAGTTACGGTGTAACTTTGAGCTTTATTATCTAGTTCGTAATAACCATATTTGATTATATTTAGTGCCACAATTTGACCGCTACAGCCCGTATGCAATCCTGGTAGGTACATGGGCATGAGGAAGATTACTGTCATCTTCCACGTTACTGTTTAACATGCAAAGTTACATATTATGTAGTGCATGGTAAAAGACATATTTTAGTTATGGCCACTTCTTCTTGTCAGTTCAAATACTATAAAGGGGAGTACATGTTTAGTCATATACTATGAAAATACCCTCAGTATTGTGCTTACCTCAGTAACTTTTTACATTTAAACAAACAGTCATTCAAACAAAAAAAAAAACGAAGCTTTACTAGTTGGTTAATACAAAAATTATGAGGCAACCAGCTCATACATACTTCTAAGATTGAGGGTGGATATCAGCAATAAATCTCGATACGGTCAATAATAATCTCGGCAATATCTGAATACGGTTAACACATCCAACAGTCGTGATCAAGAGCTGTATGTGACAAGATTCCACTGCAAAGATGACACTGGCAGCTCATGAATGTGGTTTAGATGCTGGTTGCGTTTAGTGTATTTGGTTAAAACCAAATTTGTTCTTGGTGTAGGTTACAAATAAGGCAATGTAAGACAAGGGGTTAAAACAGATCCCTCCCACTTACCTAATACCAAAACAATCTTATCATATCAAGAATTATTCAAATGCTGACATTTAAAAAGTATGTTTCAATTGTTTAACACAAAAATGACAACCTAAACAGCCTTATCCCAGTACATACCAACACTCTTTACAATTTTTGTGTAATTTCATAGACATTATACAATTTTTGTACACAAAAACATGTTGTATAATGTTGTACTTTTATATAATTTACTGGGCACACAAGTGTGTTCGTAATATTACTCCGTCCCAGTAACATTGCCTCTGCATTGGATAATTTTCATGCCACATGCTACACAACGCGTTACTTTTTTACTTAAAAGCATTTTTAAACAATAATATGCTGCAGAAGAATAACTAGATGAGTATCGTAAAATCTAAATGAAACAAGAATTTCATTTTGTTTTGAAGTTATAGCCTGTTTTAGTTGATCAAAATGATGGCAAATTCGTAATACATGCAGCACCATTCTGAGATAGCCTTTTGGCCTCGTACAGGACCAATATATTTTTTTTTTGTCGTGTTTTAATTTTAGTTTTATTTGCTTTGTTTTTTTTTTCACATTGTATTGCTTAACCTGTATGAGTCCAATAAATACTGTTTGTTTCTAATAATCGGCGTATAGTTAAATAGGCTATCAGCAGCAGTCCACGATTTATTTAAGTTGCTGGGATATTGTTTAAACTGTTATCTTGAAGGACTTTCACTTAATTTCTTTAACTCACTTTGAGGTTCAGTTATGTACTTGTAAGTTTAGTAACAAGATTATTTTACTGTGTGTGTTTTATTTGCATCAGATGGCTAAATAATGACACCCGTTCGGGTCGACCTTAACTCTTTCAGTCTTGGTGGTTAGTGTCACTAACCACCTCTTACCGATTGTTTAAATTAAAATCTATGCTATTTAGCGACAATCTGTTGAATTATCATGAAAATTCAAGGCATGATGGATAAGTTGCGACCAATTGTTGATATACTGAATGAATGACAGTTCATTTGTGTAGAACTGAATATTACGTTAACGTGCTTTTATTCGTGTGTTTGATAAAAAAACTATGAAACGGGGACGTAAGCTTTTTACTTCAATGTTTTTTACTCAATGTATTCTCATATATCTATTTTATACGTGTTTACATAAAAATGCTAACAATTTTGTGTTTTCGATATGTATTCAAAACAAATGATGGTGGTTAGTAAACTAACCACCGTGACTGTTTCGGGTTTATGATCATAATCTTCATGAAACATATGCAGGTAACTGTAAGTGCATAAAAAGATAGAGAAATCGCAGAATACTTGTTTGAAGACATCCCTTCAGGTAGCGAGAGTATTTGCAGCAATAAAGATGACGAAGCAGATACAGAAGTTCAGCTAAATCCAGGGGTCTTAGGCGATTTGATTGAAGCACTACAAGTAACCGATTATAACAACTTTAATCCCGATGAAAGCCTTTCTTTGTCTAGCTTAGAATGTCGAAAACCTGATGCTACAGACTCCAACACCGTAAATTCAAACAAACCGATTACAATAGCTCCAAAATGGGAGACCAATTATGGGATGGTCATGTCATTTCATGTCCTCCACAGCCCGACTTTAGCCATTGCTGGGTATAGTCAAAGAGAGGCCTTTTTGCTTGTGCCAAGCTCCACATTTATGTGCCGGCGTCATCCAGGATATTCCCGCAATGGCAAGAATATCGTCTACCTATCACACCACCGGATGACCAACACTTCTCTTTCCATTTCTTGGACGCCAGTCAGTCACATCTGTACTCCATCTGCCATCACCACGCCTTGCTAGATGTCCTGCCCAACTCCATTCTCCTTCCATAACGCGATTTCCTGTATCGTGGGTGCGTTTACAAACATTTAAACTCACATACACAAACAGACCCACCCATCCATATATATACATCGGGAAAACTTAACCTTCGATCGACCTGTACGTCTGTATTTTTTTCCGCACACATTTTCTACAAGTTCATTTGCTGTCAACACAGGAAAAATCAAGCCACGTTTATATAAACAAAAAATAAAATCCTTTAGTAAAATAACAGGTGCAATATACGTCCCATCTGTTTCATAAAATAATCGATAACGTACAATATCTAAAGGTTATAAATAGATATGGCGTTCCCAAGCGGGTCCACGTCCCTCGGTGCCCATACATCATCCATAATCGAAATTCTAATTTCTTCCACTCCAACTATCCTTTTGCACCTAAAAGGAGCCGACACACTCACTATGGCGCACTAAAGCATATTTTATGAGCTTCCCATGGCGGAAATTTCTGTAGTAATAGGTAATGTTGATCTGGAATATGGAGTATTCCCACACTATCAATATATTCATCCATACTATATATTATAAATGCAAAAGTTACTCAACGTGTCTGTTATCTTTTCACTTCTAAACGGATGAACAGATTTGGATGAGGCACACGGACAGGCAATGACATAAGTTAGAACATAGGACACTTTTTATACCTTTTATTCCCGTAAGATAATTTCTGACCTCAGCGAGGCCAAGCCGCAAAAGCATTCAATCTCGAAATATTAAGGTCTTCCACACTTAAAAGGAGCTGAAGCAATCACTATGGCATACTAAGGCATATTTTATGAGCCTTCCATAGTGTTATGTCTCTAGTAATAGATAATGGTATTCTGATATACTCCCATACTATCCATATCGGTAGGAGCAAATGTTTGTGTGATGAGCATGGACATTTGTTTCCGAGTCATGGATGTTTATATGTATAATAAGTATGTATTTACAAACAAAAAGTATCTATGTAGTATTATCAACTATCTGGTGTCCACGACACAAGCCTCGTTGCTTAGTGTGGCACCTAGATGGCGCTGTGTGTAATGTCAAGCGATATTTATTTATTTATTTATATAACCATAAACACGTATACAGGGTGTAACAAGATCCTTAACGAAGCCGTCAACCAAGCATTATGTACATCAAACAAAGTAACTTTACGCAAAAAGTATTGCTGGGAAATGACTTTTTTTTTTGGGGTGAAAGATCACGTTATAAGGTAACACTCAATGTAACGCAGTCAAAACACTGTGCTGATGGATCGATAGAATAGTACGTGGGTTGTGGAGGATTTTACAGTAAAAATCTGTTAAAAACATTGTATAAAAAAAAAACTTAGAAAAAAGTTAGAAATTTGACCCCCAATATCTCCGTAACTAGAAGGTTCCCAGGTATGGGTCTACAAAAAAAAATATCGCAACGACGGGGAAAACAAGTTGCTTTCGGCTTCGTTACGGGTCTTGTTACACCCTTTATTATAAATGCAAAAGTTACGCAACCTGTCTGTTACCTTTTCACATTTGAACGGATCAACAGATTTGAATGAGGCACACGGATTAGGACATAGAATACGTTCTCGTGGATTAATTTCACCCTCAACGCAGGCGAAGCCATGGCCTAAAGCTAAGATCATACATAATCGAAATTCTAATTTCTTTCACACCTAAAGCGGGCTGAAACACTATGGCCTGCTATGGCATATTTTATGAGCTTCCCATGGTGTATAACCATCTCTAGAATAGGTTATGATATTCTGGTTAACCCACTAACACTTATTGATATTGACTATGTAATATATTACATACATGTATGACATTTCTTGATTTTTTTACGACTCTTGTCGTGACATTTATGACCGTAGCTCGCTATATAGGGTGGTGTGTAGGCATTATTGCCTCGTTACATAAGAAGGGTCTTGAGACCCTTCTTATGCGTTCTGCGTTACTTTTGTGTATGTTTTTTTGTATATAAAGACATGCCTGTTAGCTCTGTAGCGTGGACAGCAGCATTAGGGCCAATTCAAGCTTAAAAAAAAATGGTTTTAGACTACATTTTTCCAGATTCCATGTCAAATCTTAATTCATTTTTTCCCTAGAAATAACTGTTTGCACTGACCTTCTTGTTCAATTTAAAGCTTGCATTTTAGACTTTCTTGGTGATACAAAATATTGTAAGGAACGTGAACTCAATCTTCTGAAATCACATTTTATACACTGCACGATTTCAGAGGATTTATTTCACTTAAAGACGGTAATGAAAAGTGATGACGTTTATTTATATAACTTAGTTTGTACAAATCCTTTTACACTCAAAAAATCCTCCTTACTGACTTTCCGGAAAAGAAACACTGCAACAAACACTTTTAGTTTATTTCTATCAGGTATTTAAACGTGATGATCGAAATAGTATCTAATTAATCTTACCTACATTGTCACTTCGGTGATTATCAATTATTCTGAGGTCCTGATATTTTAACGCTGTTGCAAGCGCCATTATCATTGCTGGATGACAGTCATCCCGCAATCATGGCGCTATAACTGATAATTACGGAAGATATCCCGTAAGTGGCTGTGTAATTTTAGTTTTAAACCGTGAAATTCTAAAACAGACTTTTTAACTGTCAAAATTCCATTTTATTATCTTGCTGTGTAACTACAGTTGAAATCAATCACGGAAGATACCCCGTAAGTGACAGTATAGTATAAGTTAGCTAAAGTTGAGATTTAAATGGTTAATTAAATGTACCAAATAGTGCATTAATTGTTAAATAATAACCCTACATTATTTTAAGTTACTAACTTAATATTACAATTCAAAATAAACGTACCTATTAAATACAACACAAATTAATATTGCGGTAAGTTTCGCTCATTTAAACACGTTTAGTCCATTAATGGGCCTTTTTATGTTCCAGAGAATTTTGTGCGTAATAATATTGGGAGATAAATGTTATTGGACGATGCCTACATGAGTATTCAATTAATCGGTTGTGAATTTTGTCCTTATTATTCTGATGTTGAATGGAATGGTGGCTGAGATATATTCTTCTATTTTTGTTTTGGTGTCGGCGGTTTTGGCGTCATGTTCGTGAACGGGCGCTGTCAGTTGGGACTGGTCATCTCTTAGCTGCCACGGTTTATTTTAATTACTTTGTTTTTGAATAGTTATAATCTTTTACTCTGGACGCTCTTAATGTGCACGTCTTTCTACATCGTTCTCACATATATGTATAATCTCAACATGAATGATGTAACCAAGATCTTGTAACAATATTTTGATTGAAAAGAGTGTCCATGGAGTTTCTTGCCCATTCTTCTCCATAGAGATCTACGCTTTGGAATGGGCAACTACAGTACTTTCACAAGTTATTATGCCTTGTGTCTGTGACTGTAGCTTCGCCTTTGTTTTTCTGACTTTCAAAAGTGCCTGCGAAGGTCTAATTGAAATAAACGCTTTGAGTTTGAGTTTGAGTTTTTGAGGTGTTTGTTTTCTTGATAGATTTTGGTGTAGAAGAAAATAAGTATGAAAGTAAAATAAATATTCTAAGCGTACCTATCGTTAAATCTAACACTGCTAGAAAGTGTAAAAGAGGTAAGTAAGGAATTCAGAACAGTAAGAAATTTTAAAGTTAAAAAATATATAAATTAAGCCTCGAAAACTCAAAATAGTCGTAAATCGATCAAATCAACCTTAAAATGTACTTATGGTACATTCAAGGATAACTAGATTGATTTGTTGTTTAGTGACGATATAATCGTTACCTAACATGAAATCGTATAGAGATAATAAAGCAGCGGCGGCCCTGTGGTGGCGGCCCCGACTTACGAACAGTAAATCGTGGGTTCAAACCCAGGCAGGCGCATTACTTTGTGTAATTTATTTCATCACCACTGGTTTCAAAATGGTTAGGGAAAACGTGAGGAAACCGGCGTGTCCTAGAAACAAAAAATTCGAAGACATGTGACATCTACCAACCCGCACTGGGCCCGCGAGGTGGATATAGCACGAGGTGGATGTGTGTCCCAGCAGTGGGAATATTATAGGCTGATCATGCATTATGCAACATGAAATCACGCCTATTATCCGCAAAAGATTAGGCAGAGGTGTACCTAATAGTAATAGTACACCCACATTTCGCCGGTTAAGGCTAAATCGTTAAATGATATTTCATAATCACGTTTCATCACCCCATCTTCTATAACACGTTACAATCTAATTTCCCTACCAAGAGCAAGCCATCACAACAACAGCCTTCAAAATAACACACAACACAAACTCCTCTCGATAAACGGCCAACAAACTTGCGCCCCAACCAAAAACCGCTATCAATACACGATTTAGTAAACTCCGCAGAAACCACACATAAATTCATAAGGCCATCGACACACTAGCCTTCGGAAAGTCGTTCCGTAACAGAATTTTGCATCTAAAGTGACTTCATAAGCTCACCGAAGTAGCTAATGTACACACGGCATGAGGACCGTGCGATAATCTGCACGTTGGAGGATCGGGGCTAAGTCTGATATGGATAGCTGATTGGGATTTTAGGAGGCTGTCAGGCTAGTTTACTTTAAGTAGCTACGAGGAAATTTTATAATATCAGTGTTGCGTTTGAAGATGAAGCAATTAATAGCTCTAAGAGTCTGTGGGAATCGTAACACGTTGGGCAATGTTATTTTTGCTTGGAAAAAGGTGTTGACACATCTATGTATACACTATTTTTTCCAAATAAAATAATGATGTTCCATTGTACACTGGTGTGTATTTAGAAGGTTGAAATTACATCCTAATTTATTATATTTTCCACTTAATTCGTTTAGTAAGTTTAATTAAATATATACAGCGTGTAACAGAAACGGTATAATCATACATTTGGGTCGAGTAGGTATTGAAATTTTGTATAGGACAGCTGATTATATTTTTACGATTTCCATGGTGGTCCCATAGAGAAAGTTGTTCAGTTTGATGGTCCGTACCACAGTATTCCATATGATTATACCCTTTCTACACGCTGTATATATATATATATATATATTTTACATACCATACTAAAATGGCGTTTCATAATAACTCAAACCTACAGATTTTATGGTTAAAAATTAACTACAACTTGAAGCCCAATTTTAAAAAGGCTTTCTCTCTCTTTCACTCGACCCGTGTTGGAAAGAAATAGTATTATATCTCGAAAACCCTTCATCTTGATTCTAATCATGGTTTCATTTTACAGAAATTTTGCAGAGATCGTTTGAAAGATAACTATCGTATTACAAAGATAGTCTTATCCCGTGGTTCTGTTTGTGTTAAGGGAGAAAAGATGCAAAGAATATCGATTTTACAGTGTTTTGAAGGAATTGTGTTGAGCCTACTATATAATATCTGAGAGGCGTGGTTCTTTGTTTGTTCAAGTTAGATACCAAATATAAAAGCTTTTTATTACGTATATAATGTTCGACATTGAATTGCGCAAACACTTTCTCAAAGCAAGTATGTATTATTTAACTTTAATCTTGATTTTACAACAGATATCACAATATCGTGAAGACGTTCTGTAATATACATAACATTTGCTTTTACAATAAAATGCCACATACCAAAAAATCTATCACTCAAAAAATATAAGCTATCAACTCGCCTATCAACTCTTCCATTGCCCGCACACCGACAAAATAAAACGAAACAATAAATACAAAACGAGCAATGGAACAAAAACAAAACACTATAATCCGAACTCACACACGCCACAAGCCACAGTCTAACGGAACCTCATATAAAGGGCCCATTGACGCGGCAATGACGAGTTTGCGTCGAAACAAATTAATACCGGATAAGTCGTTACCGCGATCAAGCCAATCGGTGCGCAAGGAAATGACGTATCGCAGTTCATTTGAGAAGGGAAATCGTAAACCGTCGAACGGAAGTTTCGTTCGTTCGCGCCAATTAGGGGCGTTGAGCTACTGCGATTGTGGCGATAAAATGGAGGCTGTTGCTTTATAAACGGCGATGAGAAGAACGGAATATTGGAGAAAAAAGTCTTCACTACATAATCTTACATTGATTGCCATAAAATCACAAACTGGAGATAAATGTGATCATAATATCAAACTTATCATGGGCAGGTTAAGGGAGAAGCACCAGGGTAGCCCATGATCTGAGATAGATAGGTAGATAAACCATTTATTTAGTACACACAAAAGACACAACACAGAGGCACAATAATGTTACAATCTACATGTATATTGTTTAAAAACATAAAAAAAAACAAGGTGCCATTACACAAAATGGAAAACATAATTTACGAAAGAAGTATAGTAACACCATGACGAACTTCAGATAAAATAAGGAGGAATGAGAGGGTTATATTAATGATTTTAATGATTATAACCTGTAAAACCATATTTGTTAAGGTCGCGAATCATTATTTTAATCAACTTATAACCCGTCATTGACGTGAAAAGTGCAAAAAATTAAAAAAAAAAAAAATACGATCAATTAAGTACATGTCAGATCAGTAATGGTGATTATACCAACATGGTGTGCAGCTAAATCTGGCTTCCTCCAAAATAAGCTTGGGTTTCAACTATGTGTGTTCACCAACCAATTATGAGTATAATTGAATTTTTATTCATTATTTTTTAATATAGCCAATGATATTGGTATACATATAAATATTGTACACCCAGTTCCAGTGATACAATAATGCTAATTATAAGGTCTGTCTTTTCACCTGTGAATAACAATAAGTAAATTAATTATGAAATTTATTTTAGTAGGAATATGAGACGTCTTGTTGCACGTAAAAATGTATAAATGAAGTGTTAGAAGGTAAACAGCAACTTCAGTTCTTTGGTGAAGGAAGTAAAGATGAAATTCTTTTGTACCTATTACTAACAGAACAGTTGCAAATCAACCTATCAATAGACATCCCACTCAAATACATCATAACATATCATCACGCCTGTACTCCCCGAAGGGATATGCAGAGGTGTACGTCACAGTACACCCACATTTCGCCAGTTATGTTTTTAATTCCCATGTAATAGGGAGCGAGCCTATTGTCATCAACCAGGCACAAATCCGGACTCCGTGGCTACTACTGAAAAATTTCTAATACAAAAACCCAAATAACATTTTGCCCGACCCGGGAATCGAACCCACGACCTCATGCTCAGCAGTCGCTCTTGTGACCACTACACCAACGAGGCAGTCCACTTAAATATGATCTGTAAATTCACTGCTTAATCTAATAGTCATTCAATCAAAGGTAACTATTGTTCCCTATTAGCAACAACAATCGTTAGGTTAATGCTATTACAACCGACACGTGTCAGACGTATCAGTTTACTACACTTAATAGTTCATGCTACAGGTATTGATACATTTGGCTAGTGATTTCTGATGTTGTAGGCCAAAAACTATTTTAATAATGGTGACATTTTTGAGTGCGATTTTAACGTGAATGGATTTTATTTCCTTTTGCCCAGAAAGCTGTGAGTCAAAAAAAAAACTTGAACGTGGAACTCTGACAGCAAGAATGTCTCTTAGAAAATGGCAGGTTGTTCTTAAGTAAAACTAAAAATCAGTGATCTATTTACGCCTTGGATAAAAACTCATGAGGATAGGCCTTTGCACAGAAGTAGTAACATAGCATCACGCCTGTAATGTCCGCAGGTTAGGCAGAGATGTTATCATTAGTACACCTACATTTTGCCAGTATGCATGCAATAGGGGGCGAGCATATTGCCTTCAACCGGGCACAAATCTAGACTCCGTGGCTGCTACTGAGAAATTCCTGATGGAAAACCCAATAACACTTTGCCCGACCTGGGAATCGAACCCAGGACCTCATGCTCAGCAGACGCGCTTGCGACCAATTGACCAACGAGTCAGTCCAGAAGTCGCAGAAGTAGTATTGTGCAGACTATGAGTAACAGTTAGCCTCCAGCATCCTACTAAAAGTACTAGTACTGCTTTTTCGATGTCGAGAAATCAAAAGCAAAAATGGATTACGGTGAAAACAGACAGATAGAAAAATCTATAATTGGGTTCGAATTTGGTCTCACACAGTGAGCTCGTGTAGAGATGAAACTTTGTTTATTTTCAACAAAAAAATATTTGACATGCAGGTCCTATTCTGTTCTATCCTATTCTATCTTCTCAAAGGTGATACTGCACGTTCGTATATGCATTCAACGCAAAATGTTTTATTCAAATAATGTTTTTTTCCTAAAAATGTGATTCTTTTAAGATACGCTTTCCACTCACGCTTTCAGTCACGTAAACTTTGAATAGTTGAAACACCCAAACGTCAAACAAACACAATTTCTTTAAAAATAATAAGTCCTTTGAAAACTTGGTAAGGTGTAGTCGATTTTAAATGAAGATGTAAACATGGTAAAAAACGTGTTGCAGATATTGAAATTTTGTTAGTTCACAATAATATAGATACAGACTTATCGGAATCTTTTTATTCACGTATCGCGGATTCAATCATAATTATAATAATAATTTAAATATTTTCTAAGATGCAAAAAGTCTGTACAATTTCTTAATTCAGCAAATTACAGCAAAGCTTTACTTGTAAAAAAAACAAAGCAATTAGGGTTATATTTAAAACTTGTCATGGTTACTAATGACTAGATATGATACATTGGTTCACTTTCCTGTTTCCACAAATTAAATAGGTACATGTACAGACGTTAGCACATCAAGCTATGCATTAAGCAATATGTGAAATTTCTCTATTAGATTTTCAACTTTATCGCTAAAACATTACGTTCAAGGTTGTTTAGGAAAATTTGACAGTTTCGAGTATACTAGAATAATATCCACTAAGCCTTTGCAATAAAAAAAAAACACATGAATTCGTCACAATAAGCCAAACGACTACCCTATTAATCCACAATTCCCATCAAAATATGCAGGCGAATTTCCCGGGACGTACGCAAATAATCAAGAACACTAGAGATTGGAACAGCGAGCAATTTTCAATTCGCTCGGCACCCTTCATCCGTACGTCAGGGTACGTCAGGTTCGCCGAACTCGACTCGCACGGCTCTTCACTTTCGACGTGGGTCCATCTTGTCGGATTAAAACCGTTTGTTCCTAGGTATTATTAGCTGGTATATTGTTTAATAGAAGCCTTTAAGCCGTTGGTCTCGGCTGTCATTTGTAGATCTTTAACAGTCGTTACTAGTAGTCAGTGGCCTGAAAGTCTGACAACCAGTCTTACCAAGGGGTATCGTATTACCTAGTACTAACTGGGTTGTGGAGGTCAGATAGGCAGTTGCTACATGTAAAATACTGGTTTGCAGCTGTATCCGGTTAGACTGGAAGCCGACCCTAACATAGTTGGGAAAAGGCTGCTCAGATTCTGATGATGATATTGTTTAATAGAAACAAGGATTTGTACTGGTTATTTGAAGGTGACTTTTCTGCCCAAGACGAACAACACTGCTTTGGTTCTAGTTTATAAATACCGCAACATATAAAAATTATTAGTTTTCTACGGTCTAAATTCCAATAAGTGATGAGACATAAAAATATGAATCACAAAATTCGTCCCCTGTTCTTTAATAATAGATACAAATTATGTAAATTTTTTAACAAAATACGTATATAAATAATTTATAGGTTTAAATAAAAAAGGAATACCAATCACATTTCAGTCAAATTATAATTTACACAGACGCGTGTCTACGGCGCTGACTAGCCGTAGTCCGTAGCATTGTACGTAGCGCGTAGCAATTTCGTAGAAGCACTACGACCCTCGTAGCGGTTCTACGAAACCTCGTAGCCACTCGTTATCGCGGTTGCAACAAAAATTGCATTTACATTATTATGGATGTCGTAAATGGCGCTTTGAGGTAACTTTGTAATATTAATGGGAGAATATATTCGAATATATATTGCAATATTATAGGAAAATTCTGAAGGACGGTTCCATAATATTGCCATAAATTCTCTCATAAAAATTGTTATGGTATTGCAATTTTAAATGACGATATTGCTCATACATTAGTCAGTCAGCATTTTCATTGATTTTATGATAAAATAAGTGCTGCATTCTTAAGCGTTAATTTTATAATGGAATTAACGTCATACTTGCAATCTCCGAAGAGTTAGGCAGAGGTCCCTACCTTTAGTACACGCAAATTTCATCAGATATTGTTGGTCTTGTGTGATAGGTGATGAGCCTATTGCCAGCAATCTGTCACAAATTCTGACTCCGGGCTGCTACAAAAAAAATCTTGATGGAAAAACCCATTAACACTTTGTCCGACCTGGGAATCCAACCAAGACCTCATGCTACCTGCTAGGGTTGCGGGACTGTTCGAAAGAGATACCGCGGCCCTGGAACACAAAGGGCAAAGGAAGGAACATGGATGGGTTTTAGTCAGTAAAAGTCTGACACTCCCTCCTGCTCAGCCCAGAGCGGGAGGGGTTATTTGATGATTTCCCATCCGAAAAAAAAAAGAAAAAAAAGGACCTCATGGTAAACACATAGAACTCAAGTTCCTATGTGCGTAAAAATAATGTGTAGTATACAGAGTCTAAAGGATAGCCCTCCACAGACTGATGGGGTGAATTCAGTGTATCATACTGAGATGACCGGTACAGGAAATTATTTCAGAAACGTTATGGGAATCCAATGAATTCGATTTGTTTTATTTCCTCATACGCAATCGTAGGTCCTAATAGATAAGTGAAATGGATACTCGTACTACGACTGTGTCGATAACTTTAATTTGTGTCTATGTCATCATAATTATGTGCTGCAATTATCATTGATGGCTGTAATTAGTCGTAACGATTCACTACACTATACATTGGGTTTAGGGATCTGTCGGAGATAGATGTCATTGCAGTGATGGTTCCATAGAGTATTCATTAACATACAAATTATTAAGATACACTGATTTTATCCTTTACCTTTATCATGTGGTTAGTGCCTAAACTGGTGTCAGAGTTTTTATGCCGCCCGTAGGCCTTTGACTTGGCTTTACATGTGGTCGAAAATATCTCTCAGACATGCTGGTTTACTCACGATGTTTTCCTTTACCAGAACAAGTGATAATTATATGCAAAAGAAACCGAAAAACCATAGGTGCGGTTCTTGGGTTCGAACAAGATATGCTGTGTCAATCCCAAATACATTGAATAAGGGCAACAGAATGATGATGAAGAAGAGCTCTACGAACGCCAATACTCTGGCAACAAGATTACTGACAAACGCGTGCACTGAGTGGACAGGTCCTCTCAATAAGTGTGGTTCTTTCCACAAAAGACATTTGTCAACAGTTGTATCTGCATGGTTCTCATATGCCCTGGCATATCTGGAATATTTTCTTTTATTTGTTTCAGTTTTTCTTTTGAGAGAAGTTGAATAAAAAAACTTTTGCCCAATTTTTTTAAGTTAAGCCAAACATATTTTGTACGCTATTCCTTTATGGCAAAACACGTTGCTACTTTCATTTATGTGTAAGACCTGTATAGTGTTTATATACCTACATACTCATGTTTTACAAAATAAATATATCTGTATCTTTTTCTTGGTTTAAAACCAATATAAAGAAATACGCAGGGGGTGGTGATAGTGGTAAAATATAAAGTGTAAAATAATAAACATAAGCCTTTCGTGTGTTGATTCAGACCATGAAACTGAAACACTTTTGTTCCATGACTTTTGGAAATTCATAACTTTTTTTTTGCTTTCCAATACATGTTGGTCAGCTGATCGCGTCTATTCCTATAGAAGTTCATTTTTTTACGAATTTCAAGGACTCATAGAACAATGGTTGTTCAGTTTCATGGGCGAGACACTACGGGAAAGGTTTTGCGTTTATAATGTTACACTTTGTATACAGGGTGTAACAGGACCCTTCACGAAGCCGTCAACCAAGCATTCTGTTCATCAAACTAAGTAACTTTACGCAAAAATTATTGCTGGGAAACTACTTTATTTTTTGGGGTGTTAAATCACGGTTTACGGTAGGACTCAATGTAACGCACTCAAGACATTGTGCTGATGGATGGATTGAATAGTACGGTGGTCGTGAAGGTGTTTAAAGTAAAAATATTACATTAAAACAAAATTTAAAAAAAAACTTGTGAAAAAGTTGAAACTTTGACCCCCAATATCTCCGTAACTAGAAAGTTCCCAGGTATGGACTAGACCAAAAAAATTATCGCAATTACGGGGAGATCTAGTGCTTTTCGGCTTCGCTAGGAGTCTTATACACCCTTTATAATTTACCATTCATAGGTCATACCATCACCACTTTACATTGAAAGTTCGGTGCACCCATGTTACCTTGTTGACTAGGGCATGAGATATTGCCTGCCCTACCATCTCTCAGAGAGAAATCTTACGTCCCAGCAGTGACAACATTTTTAGCCGAATAAGGTTATGTTAATTTCAAATCAAATTACTTCTCATACTCTTGAAATAACCGATCTTAATTAAACATACAATTATACCTTATCGATCTGCGTTGATTTTGTAGCATAACCTAAAACCATTTAATTACGAAAAAAAATCTAATTTAGCTCCTAGCTTCAGCCAATTTTGATATTTCGAACCGTATTCCAACTGTGATAAAACTCTGAATACAAACACAGGTGTAAAATCAGTTTTAGTATTTAGAACTTTAACGTTGTCAGAATAAGATCGTAGTTTAAAAATGGCTCAATGGTTCCTATATCGAACAGAGAAGCACTGATGCGGTTCCACTAAGTAGCTAAATGAAAATTGATTAGCATCTGACAGTTGAACTGAAGCTGAGTGGGCTTATTTTACTTTAGAATTTACATAAGGGGATTTCACGTTTGATTTTGTGCTACCTAGCTGGCTTGGATTTAGGTCGTGCATTTATAGTGAAATAGTCAATTTTGTGGTGGAAATCGTGGCTTAATAATAACAACTACACAGGTCGATCTTCGACGTTAAGCCGCGCTAGCTTCGGTGGGTCTGTGGATAGGTGACCATCCATTACATTAAATACCGAGTTTTCTCCGTGCCTCGGAGAGCACGTTAAGCCGTTAGTCCCAGCTGTCATTTGTAGTGTGTGGTTATGACAACCAGTTTTACCAAGGGTATCGTATTACCAAGTACTAACTGGGTTGTGGAGGTTAGATAGCCGCTCCATGTAAAATACTGGTATTCAGCTGCATCCTGTTAAACTGGAAGCCGGCCCCAACATAGTTTGAGAAAAGGCTAGGGACATGCAGCACTAAACTTGTGAGTATTTTGTCATCTGAGGGCCTAGACACAGTGCTATTCTATCAGCAATAATACTATGATCGAAAACTGAGAAATGTATTGGACTAATTGACAAGAGCTACCGACAAGCTAACGTCAATCCTGTTGATAAGAGGTTGTAGAAATATGAAATTCTTTAAAAGCGATGATCACTTTTCTGAAATTTAGAATGAAATTTTGTTGTTAAGGTTTTTTCCCGATTACGATTTTTTTACATAACAATTCAGATTTTATTACACACTGAAAACACACACATTTGAAACTGAATTATCTGACTATACAGAATGGGATAACATTGTATCCTCATCTTACTAAACGACTACAGTAGCTAAAGAAGCCTGGCGGTTAGTCACCGTGGTTTCGGTCGATAAGCTGCTTAGCGAGTGTTACAAGCCTACAAATTACTACTGTTGGCGTATATAATGCATTGCAAACATTTTCCTACGATGCCTACTGTAGATTATAATTATTTTCGATCTCTTGAGAAAGTTTACATTTATAAAAGGAAATTAATGGAATTTTTGGATTTCCCCGAAAAATGGTTGATTGAGAGTCATTTACATGGCACTTAATTTTCTTAAAAAGTTTCAAAAATTTCAAAAATCGCAACGGTGTTTAATTATCATGAACAAAATAATCGGTTTAAGGAAAGGTTAACCAATAAGGTAAACATTTAAGCGTGTTCCAGAAACGCTGTTTTAATTTATAAAAAAAATAATATGAAAAATATATGACCACAAAACTAAAAAGGTCATTTATAAATTATCACGGTCGAAAAGAAGAACGTCCCTAGTCGAAAAACAACGTTTCGTCACAAACATTTTCTCGATAAGCCAAATGAAACGCGACGGAAAAACTCGTTGTCACAACACTAAGGGGGGGGATCCCGATCGTTTTGGGGTAAAGGGGGGTGATTTAATAAATATTCAAATAAAGGAAGAGGTCCATTGGGCTCCAACGACGGACGCCAGCAACTCTGTATTATGTGTCGATTTGTGGTGAACAGGCGAAAATACAACGTAATTGAATAGTAATAAGGCTGGTTTTCTAACGCTTGCTCAAAGGTTTTGTAACTAAAATCGGCCGTTCATTATTTTTTTTACGTAACTTTAGCTTTCAAGTAAACAAAATAAAAAATAGTATCTGTATTGATTGGTGTCTGTGGACTTTTGAGTATCTTCAAAAGGTTTTTGTTGGTAGCACTGATTGGCATAGCAAATATTATTTTTAATATTGTTTTTTTTTTTTTAGACATTTATCTGAATAAAAAAGAAGTAAATATAAAATGTTGACATGATATAACATAAAAAAAAATATATTTAAAATAGTCATTAAAAAAAAACTCCAAAAAACATGCAAATAACGACACTGTTAAAAAAAACACGAATAAATGCCCCATCGTTATGGAATTCCTCCATCAAGTCTTCACGAGTGTGCATCCTGTATAGCCGCCCGGACAATAACCGCTAACCGCTGACTAAACAATATCCCGGAGATAAAACCCTTGAAAAAACTTCATATTTGATACTTGGGCGCCGGCGACGCAATAACTGCCTCTTAACGATAAGATTATAAGCTTCCCCTTAACTGATTTTAAATTGTGATGCAGCGATGTTGGTGTAGTTTAGATTTAGTACCTTTGAGTTAATACTTTTTACTCTGTGTCTCGAAGATTATGCAACCAAACGAATAAAATCGAGTTTGAGATATTACTGATTTTACTTGCGAAGGATGATTAGGCAGATGACGACTGAATTTTCAGTGACATGTCGTATTCAAATTTTCCTTATAATAATTATTAGACATGAAGAGTTTATGACATGACCAACCAAGAAGTATACAATGTTGTATGTAAGAATCGTAGAACAAAAAAGGAGCATTTTTCTGCTATCCGTTCAGTCCTATCGGTAGAACTCGTCGTAGAACTACACGAACTTCATTATTTTTTGCTCTGTTAATTTCTACTAGTAGGACAGACTACCCGTTCTGTCCTACTAGTAGAACTGAACAGTACGACTTATGGATACAACGATCTTTTAAGATGAGAGCATGTTAAGGCGTAGCTTGGGAGAAATATTTGTCCAACATAACATCACGGCTGTTATCCCCAAAGGGCACACGTGTAAGCACAGCACCCACATTTCGCCAGCTTTTGTCCAACAGTGGACTGTAATAGGCAGAGTTGATTGATTCTGGACTAAAACATATACTCTATGACTTGCTGACACTTAAATGCAAAATTACGAAAAACATGTGACAATATTTGAGACATGTGTCTTTTGAGAAAAAAAAGAAGATAAAAAAAGGTACACAAAAGATAGAAGATATACAATGTATTTAAAGGTTAGTCTTATGTTTTCAGACAACTGTAGCTTACAAAACCTGAGAACTGCTACCAGCGTATATGATGAGTGAAACTTCTAGAACTGAGGTTACTTAAACCGAAAAAGATTAGAGGCATCCATCCATTTTTCTAATTTTCCATAAAATTCTTGCAGCTAACACTATCACCACAAATTCTTATTATAATTTATACTCCTCCCTTCAGGACTTAATAAGCCATTGACATCTCTTTCGCCTAAAGAATCATTTCGTCGAGAAGGTTCTCAGTCAAATAGTCCTTAGGGACGATGGGTTTCAGCATTTTTAAGATAAGGTTACGTAGCACCGAAAATATTTATGAATAATGGAGAGTAATAGGATTTTACGCATTTTCGGATCTCGTTAACATATTTTATTTTATGTTTTTTTTGTGAATTATTACTAAGGTAGTCACTAGAATTTGATATTTTTAAATGTATATTTAAAGTGTGTGTGTGTGTTTTAAGTGTGTATTTAAAGTGTTGCAATATCCCTGATACCATGTATATGGTATAAGGGATATTGCAACACTTTTACAATACATTCAGAACGTGATTCTAGCCCCACCAGTCAGTCGTCAGTTTAAAAAAAAAGAAACTTTGTTATATCCCGACGAAGTTCGAAGTTCGAAGTTTCAACTCTGGAAGTCTAAAAGTCACATAAACGTGACCCGCAGAAAGTATAATTGGTAAAATTTTGTGTCACATTTTCTCTTACAACATGTAGAAAAAAAATACGTATCTAACGTTTTGAAAGTGAAAATAGCTACAAACAATTGTCTATTTTATAAGTTAATTTAATATCGATCCTCATTTTATTTTGTATTTATAATTTAATTATTTATTGTCAGAAATATTGGACACGTGATAAATACTGAAAACCTTACCAGTTCTGCAAATTCAGAATGATCTTGATTTCCCTAAGGCAATTTATATGAATTGGTTGCTACTTTGACATTGATACCTCAACTACTCTGTCCTAGTTAATAAAATGTTAATTAAAACGTTTATTGCTTTTTAATAGAAACTTCAAACTTGACACCTGTCAGATGAAATTTGATAGCCTCAATCAGCCCAACATGTGACGTCATTTGGAGGTGAAATGAAAGCCAAAGAGTTTCAATTTTTTTTTAAACACCAATTTTATAATTTTATGAGCTCAAAATGGCAAAATAAGGTTTAGAAAACTGATATCTCAGAATCAGCATAGTTTAAGTTTTAGGTAATATACCGAATTGTTGGGGAATATAATATGGACAATGACTGATCTTAATCGCGTTTTAAATGTGTTGATGGTAGTCAGCTTTAATGGTTTAATCTGCCCTTAGGCTCGCTTGCAGCACAACTCACTTAATACGACTTCAAAACATCGTGTCTGTTACGATCAAACGTTTGAAGATAAGAAACAGAATGATAATTCAAATATCCTTAAGCGTTAAACCCATTTCAAGATTTGTAGTGCAAGTCGGCTAAAGTTAACTTCAGAAAATGGGTCATTTATACATTTTCGGATTAGGAATCCGCTTGATGCGAGACGCACGGGACCGGTCAATATGGCGACACTTAGGAGAGGCCTATATCCAGCAATGGACATCTTCCGGCTGAAATAATGTTGATGATGATACATTTTTGAAATCAGTGTCATTTGGTTTTTCTGGAATAATTACTATGATATAAGTAAGGATCCCAGCAGGTGGCGTTCTGTTGTTTCTGCCTGCCACCATGAGACAAAAGGGATGTATTTTTTAAACTAACTGTTGCCCGCGGCTTCGCTCGCGTTTTGTTCGGAAATCATCCCACGGGCAGGTTGTAAATATAGCCCTATGGCACTCGGGGATAACGAAGCTTCCTATTAGTGAAGGAACTTTCAAAATCGGTTCAGTAGATTTGGAGATTACCCCCTACATACAGACTTACAAACAAATTTTACCTCTTATAAATTATATTCATTAATAATATTATAGTATAGACAAACATTCATTGAAAAAAAAAAAATCAATGAATGTTCGTCTTTTGCATGAAATTCAGATCAATAATACAAGGGGTATTATTGAAACGGGCATAACAGTCGGGCAATCGGAAAATAATGCCAAATAGACAACCTAGCTATTATGGTTAGCTTTTTTATTTATTTAATTAGTGATAGATTAGTCTTTAATGAACCTTTGAACAACAATAGAATACCAACCAAGAACACAAATGATTTATTTTTAAGCTGAAAAATATGATGGTTAAAAAAAAATGGCTTTGCCTTCGAAAGGGGCAGGTGAAATTACCAGTCACCCTGTAATATAGCTCTTGTTGACAGGTGTGTTGTAGGTGTAATTTATCTCATGTAATATACAACCATTCCATAAGTTACATTATTCATGAAATAATCGTCCGATTCTAACCTGAGTAATATTGATATGACAAATTCTTTTATTCCGCAAGCAGACTACGATATCCTGGTACCAATTTATTAATTTCAATTTTGAATCGAATTAAACCAGATAATATTTACATTATTTTGAAGGTATCATCTAGTTTAAGGTAAGGTTCTAACCTTTAACATTGTATCCTTATGTGAACAGAAAAATACCCTCAGATGCTTGAAAAGGCATTTTATTCATTATCATTTTTATGGCATTTTTAGCTTGTGTTTAACATGTTGTAAAAGTGTGTTTATATTTTTACTTAATATGTTTTTTTTTTGAGTTTTCTAGACTTTCAGTCATCAACTGACTCGTGAAATCTTACCGTACGTAGCTTAGAACTTGAATATTTTTACAGTAAATTAAGGAATACTTCAAATTTAAACATCGCTGGTTAATACTAAGCCACCTTTCACAATAACCCGACAGATATCTGTAAACAACTTTTTCTAAGACGTACAATTCACTCCTTTTCCTCAAATAATTTATTTTCGCCCCTTTCGATGTAAAACCAGGATATTTTCCTTCGCAACACTTAGTTACGGCAGTAGAGGTAAATGGAGTAGCACAAATGAGGGGAACGCGTCCTATTCATGGCTAAAACTTTTACAAGTGTGTGTACAAATGTATCTGTATTATTTATATGGAGGATAGAGATATTTAGTATTCACTGCAAATTGTACTTTAATTTTTTAGGGCATTATAGTCACGATCACTAGTATGTACACACTTACCACAATTCAAAAGCGATTTTCTTATAAAGTGTCGATTGCAATATATGAAAATCAATTTTGAATGTTTATATTAAATTGTATACATATGCATTATCATTCGTGCTCTTGACTTACATCTAAAATAAAGCCACATAGCACTTACATTAATTTGTACCTGATTTAATACCAATTTATTTTGCTAAAATAGCTAATTTATTCTGGTACTAATTTGATATTTTGTAATTGAGGAATTTATAAAAGATAATTAACTGTAGAACCATTCGTTTCATAAGTAATTATGAAAGCATTGAACGTGTGGGAGTGTCTTTTTATTACATTAAAATGTACTGAAACTGATCAAACGATCTTAATTTAGATCGCAATATAATTTAGTCTTTTTCTTCTTTGAATATTGTTTTTTTTTCTATACGACCAAAATTCTTGTATCGATGTACCAAAATACTTCTACCAAAGAACTAAATACTTGTACCAAAGGACCAAAAATACTTGTACCAAAAACCAAAGTACTTGTACTTCGTTGCGTTGCGCATCATGTTTTTCAGTTGAAATTGCATAAACCTGGAAATATTTCAAGCTCTTTACGTAAACTTTTAGCCGTGAATTCTCATAGTAAAAAGTGGGTTAAAACCGTGCACGGCTCAGGCCCTCGACGACATAGAGTAAGTGCTCTGCAATCCGTGGAATTGAATTTCAATCACGGCTTTGATTGGCTGGACTAAGTTCATAGGTACATAGTATTTTATTGAGCAGGGGACATTTTTATTATGTAACATAATTAGGCTCTTAATAATTGGGACTGTTTTAAAATATATTTTTATGGACGTTAAAACATGTTTTATATAACATAATATCACACATACATTTCGCTAGTTAAAAATATGTTTTATCACATTTTAATCAATTTAATGACTGAAAACGTGGACCTTATTCAGTCAGAATTGTATTTTCACACAGATCTCAAGCATTTTCCACAGAAATCTCATCACCATAACTTAAAACGAGCATCCAACTCCAACTTTAGAGAAATTCACAATTTTTGACTTAACCTACTTTCGGTTTGAGACGGCAAATTGCAACAACCGTACGCACGAAATTTATGTACGACGGCTGTACAAGTTACGTCGCAACGTAATCGTAAATATACGCCAGGAGTACGGCAATGGGGAATAAAGTTATGGGCCATATTGAGAGAATGGCTAGTGGTGTACCACGTAAGTAGCAACAGGGATTATTTTTAGCAGGCATAAAAGTAGATACTAAGTGTATGTGAGTACCACTTCACGTGGTTTTCCCGAGTATTTTCGCAGAATTTCTGGGTGTACGAATTTATCAATTTTTGTTGGGAGAAAATGATGTGGCTTAGTCTACTATGAGTGAACTGAACAGCCAGCGGGCGCTTGTAAGGTTATGAATGTTTTTGCGCATGGCCCGCGCGCACTTAAATCACCAGTCCGCTCGCCAAATGTGGTGATTATGGCGAAACATGTAAGATATAAGTATTTTTGTGCCAATCGTGTAAAAAAATGAAATAATTTTGTTGAAAAATGATTATTTTTTGTGCTAATAGTGTATTTTTGTTGTTGTTACTGTTTTAACACTAATGGTACTTACAGTGTAGCGCAAGGGGGGCACATAGCCGAGAGCGCACGAGTGCCCGCCCGCCGCTCGGCCGCGCCGCCGCGCTACCGCATGGCGCCGGCCCGCCAGCCCCGCGCGCTGAGCTGCCCGCGCGTCCAACGCCCGCGCGACCTCGACAACCAGTCCACGACTCCCCACCAACAGTCCGACTGCCGACAAGTCACAACATCGTCACTGTACCAGGCGCCCAGACACCCGGCACCCAGACTACACCGCCACCAGCCGCCGCGTCAACCGTACATCACACTCGCACGTTAATAATGTATCAAAACTTTTTCCAACATTGTCGCAATGCAGAAAAACCGCTCCAAAACGCTCCGAGACATTAACTACGCTTTGTCTTCTCGTACGACTTTACATGCCAGCTTATTTATTCACGGGGAAAATTGCGTGCTCGCGTGGACGCGACGTGGTGTCGGCGGCCGTTAGAATTGATCGGGTTTGTGTATACTCACATTAGCATGCCAGCGTCGGCCTCCCGGTTATCAACTATCGTTAACGTAAACAATTGAACACACAATCATCTTGTCGAGTGGCGCGGCGCGATATCACATGCCGGTGGGACGCGGGTCGCAGGAGCCCGGGCGGAGGCGCCCGGCTCGTCAGAGCATGGGCCCCGGGGCGCACGCCGCAGGGCTGCCGGCCACCACACCGTATGCGGCGTTTGCTAGCTAAATGAGCGGATTAGGTGCGCGGGGCGGAAGTGTCGGAGGCGACACGCGCGTCGTTGCCACTGCAGGCCGCCACTGAGGCGGGGCGGCCCGGGAAAGCCTCCCCGCGCCCTTCCCTCCCCCCGCGGCAGCCCCCCGCTCCACCCCGCCCGCCATGTGCCCGGAGCGCGCTCAGCCTCTCGCCTCGCAAAGGGTTGTCGGCAAAGGGAAATTGCTACTATCGTCTTTTTGTCGTGACGACAATTGGCCGTGCTTTAGGCGGCGCTTTCTCTTTGACCGGGGGTCCAGAGCGGGTCGCTTATTGTATAAGAGAAGCTATTTTATTTAGTTTTAGATCGGGTGTATAGTATTAGAATTGTTTTCAGTCATGTATCGGGGTCGGCGCGTTATGTAACGCCGTGCGGGCTGCCATGGCGCTCCGCAGACGCAGCGCGCCTGTCGGAATACCCCTAACGCAGCCCTTAAATTTCTAGTGAAACGTTACGAGCGGGCGCGAAGGTTGCCGAGCTCGTCCGAGCGACAGGCCCGAGTGCGGCCGAACGCGCGCGACCGGCGCCGCCCAGTCAATAAGGCCGTCTCCACTCGCCGAACAAAGACACTAACCTATAATAATTACATTTAATTAAGGATAACTGGACTATTTTGTATAATAAGCATATCGCGCTGCAGCGTTAGCATCCAGATTTCACACTCGATAGAGCATAATTATTTTATACGTGTAGTCGTTTAGGTTATCTCGCACGTGTACTGTGGCACTATTAATAGGTTGGTGATAACACTTGTATAATAGTTCTAAATTTTAACTAATATTCAGTTATACCCCAAAAATCCCCAAAAAAAACACGACAACACACACATTTTCCCAAAAATTTTCTTCTGCGATGTATATTCCAAATTGTTTATTATTTATTACTGTCGGGTAGTTGGTCGGTCACCTGTGCATGTCCGAGTCCTTAGTTGCAGCATTGTGTGATGACTCGTCTCCATAGATACGCGTCCGTTGTGAAATCCGATGCTTTATTTACATGGAATGCGTTTTATTATTCGTTTCTTTTGCGTTTTAATTCGTATTCAGCGTTTTCATTATTGGTTTGTGTAAGATAGGTGTTGCAATGACGTTTAATTGGTACCGCTTTACGTTTTATGGTTTTCCTTGCAGTTAATGTTTGAGTTTTTTTTATTGGAATAATTTGTATTGGTATTATTGTGTGATATGATTTTTTTTGTTTCATAATATTGGTGAGGTGTCTTCATTCCTAGATAGAAGAACCACAAAGTCGTTTGGTTTATTAAGATTGCCAGCAACTTTTGGAGTTTTATACATACAAATTACATGTTTTGTTTCAGTTATTTTTGACATGATGAGATGACAACGCGAATCATCATCAGAGATGAACAGAAACATGACTGGCACAGAAAATCCTATTTATAATTCAGGAATATGGATTGAAATATGAATGAAAGATAGATATGAGGTTATTGGATGCATACACCTTCACATACCTTTTTAAGGGTTCCTTATCTCAAAAGGAAAAAACGGAACCCATAAAGGATCACTCGAGTGTCCGCCTGTCCGTCGCTCACAGCTAATTTGCTCCGAAACTACTGGACCGATTGAGTTGAAATTTGGTACACATTATGTAAATTGGTAACCAAAAGACGAACGTGTAACGCAAATTAGTGAATTTTAAATACGAGGGCCACTTTTAGTGGTAAATTACAAAATGAAAAAAAAAAGTTTTGCAAACTATATCTTGATACCAAATGAAAAGGAATAAATATTTTTGAAGTTATTTAAGAAATTAGGCTACAATTGACCATTCCCTCCCCCTCTTAACTCCGAAACTAGAGCGACGAAAACTTTGAAAAAAAAAATACAAAAAATTGTTCTTGCATTAGATTACAGGAAAACCTATAAGAAAGCTATACGAGTATTACAACCAATAATAAAAATACTACGATGATACGGAAACCTTTTTCTTTTTTTTTCGGATTGGTATTCATCAAATAACTCCTCCCGCTCTGGGCGGAGCAGGAGGGAGTGTCAGACTTTTTATGACTAAAACCCATCCATGTTCCTTCATCGCCCTTTATGTTCCGGGGCCGTGGTATCTCTTTCGAACAGTCCCGCAGCCCCGGCAGGCATGATACGGAACCCTTGATGCGCGAATCCGTCTCGTACTTGTTTGATAATGTTCAGACAGACAGACACAATATCGTTTACCAGATCAAATGACAAGAACAAGAGCGAGAGATAATGTAACGAGCCTAATCTAAATATTACCTAATGATCAGTTTAAAACAGATTTCAATTGTGTCTGATGGTCAACTGGTGTGACAAGAGGTACGTGCATATCATAAGATATCAATTTCTAGGTCGGGCAAATTTATATAATGCTTTTCCATCAGTAATTTCTCATTAGTAGCCTGGAATCATGCCCAATTGATGGCAATAGCATAATCAGCCTATAATGTTCCCACTGCTGGGATACACGACCTCCTCTCTATGAGAGGGAATGGGCTATAATCCGCCACGCGGGCCCAGTGCGGGTTGGTAGATGTCACATTTCTTCGATTTTTTGGTTCTAGGACATGCCGGTTTCCTCACGTTGTTTTCCTTCACCGTTTTTGAGAGCAGTGGTGATGAAATAAATTACACAAAGAAATGCACCTACCTGGGTTCGAACCCACAACTTACTGTTCGTAAGTCGGGGCCGCCACCGCGGGGCCACCGCTGCTCTCGATGGCAAAAGGTTCAGTCCATATTAAAAAGGACTTAAACAAATATCTGACTGCCTCATTGGTCTAATCGGGTTCGATTCCCGGGTCGGGAAAATTGTGATTGGGTTTTCAATTAGGAATTGCTCAGTAGCAGCCACTTAGTCTAGATTTCTGCTCAGTTGATGGCAATAGGCTCGCCTCCTATTACATGTGACTTAAACATAACTTTCGCAATGTGGGTGTACAGTTAGGACACCTTTGCACTTCGAGGATTAAGTGATGTTATTTAACCATATCTCTCGAAAATACTTTTAAGGGTGTAACAAGACCCACTGCGAGGATCGACCGGAGGACACGGTGGAGCACACTGTGCAGGTCTGCTCCGCTTGGGCGGAGCAACGCCGTGTCCTCTTAGCGGCAATCGGCGGCGGCGACCTCTCGCGTCCGGCCCTGGTTCAATCCATGGTCCGGAGCGAGACGGAATGGGACGCCGTCACCTCCTTCTGCGAAGCAGTCATGCTAGCGAAGGAGGTGGCGGGACGTAAGAGGGAGAGAACCTCACGTCCCAGCCGCCGCGGGAGACGCACCGGGCGTCGGGGGCCACGTGGTGGCCCCCGGCCACCGTAGGCGCGGGCCTGTGGACCACCGTCCACTACTAGCTATGGGCTAGCTCGCCGTCCGTCCGTCTTATGACGACAGGCCGTGTCGACGGCGCGTTCGTGTTCCACGCGCGCCTCAAAGAGAGTCAGCAAACAGGAAGGGGTCCGTAAGGACCGACGCCTGCCAGGGTTGCGGGACTGTTCGAAAGAGATACCGCGGCCCTGGAACACAAAGGGCAAAGGAAGGAACATGGATGGGTTTTAGTCAGTAAAAGTCTGACACTCCCTCCTGCTCAGCCCAGAGCGGGAGGGGTTATTTGATGATTTCCCATCGGTAAAAAAAAAAAAAAGGGTGTATCAAGACCCTTAACGAAGCTGAAAAGTACTTGTTCTCTTCGTCATTGCGATCATTTTTTTGGTCTAGGCCATACCTGGGAACCTTCTAGTTACGGAGATATTGGGGGTCAAAGTTCCAACTTTTTCACAAGTTTTTTATGCATTTTTTTAACGTAATTTTTTTACTGTAAACACCTCCACGACCCCCGTGCTATTCAATCTATCCATCAGCACAGTGTTTTGAGTGCGTTACATCGAGTCCTACCGTAAAACGTGATTTAATATTGTAACACCAAATGATTTGAAAAGAGTAACATGGAGTTTCTTGCCGGTTCTTCTCCATAGGAAACGACCAACCCGAACCGTGCACATTTTTGTCGACGTTTTATAAGTGCCCATCTAGGCCTATGTGAAATAAAATATATTGATTTTGATTTTTTTTTGCGTAAATTAACTTTTGATGTACACAATGCTTGGTTGACGGCTTCGTGAAGTGTCCTGTTACACCCTGTAGGCACACATATGGCTAATCCTTGTTCAATTTCAACAAATTTTCAATCCCCACACCACCAGCACGCTATATTTCGTACCGACAAAGCTTTGAGAATACAACAGTGAGCCAACAATTCACCGATGATGGATCGGTCCCGGTCGCAAAGTCAACTGCGCGACAGTCCATATAGAATGGATGGATGCATACAGATTTTTGCTGTGCGTTGCATGCAATCTGATTCAGAATTATTTTTCGGAGATGGAAATTTGAAAGGTTTTGTGGTTGTGTGGTTGTGTGTTGCAGCGATGCTTGTTCTTGTATTTTATTTAGTGATATGTTTTTGAGTTAACAGTCGTATTTTTTCATTATTCTTAGCGTGTCAATGGCAGTCTAATCGATCAGGTGGCATACAATGACGTCTGAAAGCAGTAGTAATTCCAGTGGGAGAAAGAGATGGCCTGTACAACTCTGTCTCTTTCCCACGCTGGAATTACTCCTGCTTTAAGACATCAGAGTAACCCCCCAGTTCCTGTAATGGGCAGACAACAGGTCAGGTGCCACATGATATTAAATGGCCCGTAGTGTTTTGAAGGACTACACCACATTTAATATACACTCCGGGGTAAAGTCGTTTATAATTATTAATATCTATCTATAAATCTTTTAAGTAACCTCACAGCTGAACACTGTCTCTTAAGATACAGGTTATCCTAGTTTAAGAGGCAGGGCTCACGATATCTGTATACAGACTTCTGCAGCGTAGTTAGCACCTGTTAATCAGTGTATACTAATGTATGTTTCTTTGTGACAATAAATATTATTATTATTATAATTGTATATTTTAGCAAAGACATCCAAATGTTTACAAGCGAAAAACGGGACATGACGAAAAAAAGTCGTAATCCAATACTACATACTACATAGAAACAAATCGATACGTCTTGTGTTATACACCCGCTTGTCAGGTAGCATGCGTATGTCAAAATAGATTTTTGGGATCAACATTTTTGTCATCATGTGCCTAGCGTTTTCCCAACTATGTTAGGGTCGGCTTCCAGTCTAACGGGATGCAGCTGAATACCAGTATTTAACATGGAGCGACTGCCTATCTGACCTCCACAACCCAGTTAGTACTGGGTAATACGATACCCCTTGGTAAGACTGGTTGTCAGACTTTTGCATCACCTGTTACGACTGTCAAAGATCTACAGATGACAGCCGGGACCAACGGCTTAACGTACTTTCCGAGGCACGGAGGAAACTCGGTATGTAATAGGGGGTCACCCATCCACAGGTCAACCTAGGCAAGCGCGGCTTAACCGAAAGGTCAACCCGAATGGCTGTTATTATTTAGCCACGAACTCATCACATTTACATTTTTACATTTTTGTTTTTCATAAAATATTCCTCATGTCTGTTCTATTTATATTTTGTTTTTAGTCACTTTTGGTTTCTTTAAACCAATGATGTCGTAAAGTCAACTACGTACTGAGACAGTCCATTCAAAACGGAGATTTAACCGGAGTCATTTTTATCAAATTCATAAATTGATATTACTCGTCATGACACTTATTATATAGTTTCTCTAAGATGTTATAAATTTTAAAAGTTAGAATAGATGTTTCAAAAATAGTCAAATTATGCTCGAATGATTTGGGCTAGCACCTCTGCCTGCCTCTTTGGGGAATATAGGAATAACATCATAGATACATTTCTCTGAAAAAATATGGCTAGCACAACCAAAACTAAAACTAATTACGCCACAAACTTGGAAAGAACTAGAGTTTTGTAGAAAAAAAACTTTCATAATCTTATTCTGATTCAGTAGATGCCTTCGCTTAGGTCTAAGCCAGTATCAGACGACCTAACTTTATCTATACAACGTTTATAGCAAATCTATTGGGATAAATAATGTTTCCAAAACGCCTGACTTAGTGTTATAAGTACCCAATCAATTTGAAATAATCTAGAGATTTAAAAATACCGAAAAAATGACTGATAATGGTTTTACCTATACCCTTCAAATTGAGCTAATTTGTTTGGATAAGGCAAACCCTAATCCCAAGACTAAAAAAGGTCACATCATCTGCCTAGCTTTTTCCGAACTATTTTGGGATCGGCTTCCAGTCTAACGGAATGCAGCTGAATACCATTAGTTTACATGGATCGACTGACCTCTTCAACCCAGTTAGTATTGGATAATACGATACCCCTAGATAAGACTGGTCAAAAAGCTAAAATGTTCGTGATGTAGAATAACAAATAGATCATTCCTACCTTCCCGTCGTCGATACTTCTCTTAACAGATGTGAGTCCGGGCGATGGAATTTTCTTCTTCTTACTCGCGTAGATGATTCCCATAACTGTTTGAGTCAAATTAGTGCAATGTTTTCTATAATTTCTCCATCATCTACAACTTTAGACTACCTCTTGAAACTCGGGGAAAACAATTAAACTTAATTCTTATCAATTAGTCGAGATCTATCTAAAAGAAATCTAAGTATTCTTCAGTATGACTGATTGAACTCTCTTTATAACTGCTCCGTTGAACAAAATTGTGCCAATTAAAATGAACTTTTTAAAGTTAAACTTCATTACCGGTTTAATAGCACGTTTTCAAAAATGTCTACAATTAAAGCTTTGTTTGTTCTGTTTTTATTTTTAACCGACTTTCTTCAAAAAGGAGGAGGTTCTCAATTAGGTTGTATTTTTTTTTTTATGTTTTTCCTCAGTACTCCGTCATTTGTAAACCGATATGAAAAATTATTTTTTCATCTGAAAGGATATGCTTCCCGATTGGTCCCATAGAAATTTCATCAAAATCTGTTTAGGAATTTGGTTGTTTTCCTCACGTTAATTGTCACATCACGCGACGTCGCGTGCTGGCGCTCTGATGTACATCACGCGACGTCGCGTGATACTTGCTAGTTAAATTTGACACACTTCCCGATTTCTGATTGAGCTGAAATTTTGCAAGCATGTGTATATCGCGAGACAATGCAATATTATGATGACATGGAGCTGATCTGATGGTGGAGCTCGAAGGTGGCCATACGAACTCTGTAATAAAACGACGCAACGCCGTCGAGTTTGGACTCGTTTGATTTGTCTTGACAAGTACTGTAGTCCTAAATGGTAACCAGGGTCTGATGATGGAGCTGGAAGGTGGCCATAGGAACTCAATTAAAACGACATAACCCCATCGAGTTTGGGTTCGTTTAATTCATCTTGTCGAGTACTTTGCCTCTAGATGGTACCCAGGGTCTGGTGATGGAGCTGGAAGGTGGTCACAGGTAGTCCGTAATAAAATGACACAATCCCATCGAGTTTGGGCTCGAATGATTCGTCATGACGAGTACTTTGGTCCGAAATGGTATCCAGTGTCTGATGATGGAGCTGGACGGTGGCCATAGGAACACCATTATAAAACGACAAAACCTCATCGAGTTTGGGCTCGTATGATTCGTCTTGACGAGTACTTTAACTAACTTCTAGTTACAATGTAAAAACTAATTCATGACAAGAATTTGTGTGGTATACTACAACTAAAAACGGTAAAATAAAAAAACTTTCTGCGAAAACAAAACCGACTTCTAAAAAAACACTAAAAAAGTCTAAAATAACTTTACTTTCGGAAGTCGGTGGCAAAAAAGATACAAACAAAGACACCGACTTCCGAAAGTAAAGTAGTTAATGTTTTTAGAAATCCGTTTTGTTAATCTAAAAGTAGTAATGCTTTTTCCGAAACCTGAGGCCTAATAAGTAGCATAAGCGCGCGGTGTAATCATAACGTAAATACATCGATTAAAAATACTTGTTTCACATTTTTAGTAAGTTCATAACTTTAAGAATTTATTCATATATAAGGATGATACTGATTGTGCTTGTTGCAAACAATTTAACTAAAATGCTTTAAGACAATAGTATTTTCGATTCAAACATCGACGTATTTACGCTAAAGTCTACACCGCGCGCTTGTTGGGGCCTCTGGTTATAAAAAGTCACGAGTGTTTAAAGAATCTTAATTATAGATAAACTTAACAAAAAACTAACACTGTACCTATGTACTTTGATATATAAACACAAGGCTCGCATCTGCCCAGCGTTTAGGCGACACCACAGGCTGAGCTTATTTTTCTATGCCTTTCATAAAAAAAAGTAAGATAACGCTTTATTTTAGTTTTTAATAATGCATGTAGTTATGCGTATCATATTAATAAATAATATCTCAACGTCAAAAATCATCAATTAAGAAGAAACTGCAGAAGAAGCACTGTAAGGCTCACAATAGCATCAAAGACTGGGTTTAATATAATATACGAGTACCAGGATTACAGGAGAATGTAGGATATATCGATCATGGCTTATTTTTATGGGCGATGTTATAAGATTTTATTATTACTAAGTATTTTCTAGTTTTTTGCCTACCATTTTACTTGTCATGTCACAAAAGACTTCCCTTTTTTAAAACAATTGGATAACGTCCTTATCAATGCTTAGAAACCAGTCTTATTCACATTTTACGTATTATGCAATAGCCATTAGTGCGTTTTGGATCTAAGAGCCCCGCCATCTTTTTTTTTAAATTGTTTCCCGACAGCGCCCTCTGTTAACATCATTCTAGCACCAAAAGAACTGTAGGACTGCATACTCTTTTCTTGGAGTGATTACGATAAACTTCATTCAGTTCCATTTATCTAGATACATCTCCAGCAATAATTGGGCGAAATTAAACAAATTAAATATTTACTTCAAAAACATTAAAGTTTTAACAGGCGCATCATAGCACACAAACCTTACCGGGTAGATGAATACGCCCACAACACCAAAAAACCTCAAAGGCGTGTTCCGACATACTGCAAAACGTATGGGGCTTTTTTTTTTTTTTTTTTTTTTTTTTTTTTTTTTTTTTTTTTTTTTTACCGATGGGAAATCATCAAATAACCCCTCCCGCTCTGGGCTGAGCAGGAGGGAGTGTCAGACTTGTACTGACTAAAACCCATCCATGTTCCTTCCTTTGCCCTTTGTGTTCCAGGGCCGCGGTATCTCTTTCGAACAGTCCCGCAACCCTGGCAGGCGTCGGCCCTTACGGACCCCTTCCTGTTTGCTGACTCTCTTTGAGGCGCGCGTGGAACACGAACGCGCCGTCGACACGGCCTGTCGTCATAAGACGGACGGACGGCGAGCTAGCCCATAGCTCACCGTCCACAGGCCCGCGTCTACGGTGGCCGGGGGCCACCACGTGGCCCCCGACGCCCGGTGCGTCTCCCGCGGCGGCTGGGACGTGAGGTTCTCTCCCTCTCACGTCCCGCCACCTCCTTCGCTAGCATGACTGCTTCGCAGAAGGAGGTGACGGCGTCCCATTCCGTCTCGCTCCGGACCATGGATTGAACCAGGGCCGGACGCGAGAGGTCGCCGCCGCCGATCGCCGCTACGAGGACACGGCGTTGCTCCGCCCAAGCGGAGCAGACCTGCACAGTGTGCTCCACCGTGTCCTCCGGTCGATCCTCGCAGTGGTGACACCCGGGCGTTTCCTCCCGCCCGATTAGGTGCAGGAACCTCCCGAAACAACCATGTCCGGTGAGGACCTGCGTCAGGCGGAAGGTGAGGGCGCCGTGGCGCCTCTCCAGCCACTCCTCAAAGAGGGGACTTACCGCCGTTATAGTGGCGTGCCCTGCACGGGGTTGCGACAGTCGCTCTCTCCATGTCGCCATGAGATCACGCCGGAAGTCTGTCCGCTGAGCGACAATTTGCCGCGGCAGCGGAGTTTCCCCCCGGCGTAGTGCCTCCACGCGCCACTCATGCAGGCGCGCGAGGACTATCGCCTCCAGATCCCATGGCGGCAATCCGGCAAGGAGGCTCGCCGCCTCGCCGGAGATCGTGCGGTACCCCCGGATTAGCCTTACGGCTACCACCCTTTGGGGCGCGTTCAGATAATGGGCGGCTCGCCGCCTCAAAGAACGCGTCCACACCGGGGCCCCGTAAAGGGCCATGGACCGCACGACCCCCGCGTAGCGCCTCCGGCAGGAGGCGTTTGGACCCCCCAGGTTGGGCAAGAGCCGCTTGAAGGCAGCCCCGGCCCGTTCCAGTTTGGGGGCCAAACGTCGGAAATGCTCCACGAAGTTCCACCGGCTGTCGAGGACGAGACCTAGGTACTTCAACGTCGGCTCGACGCCGATGGGAACCCCTCCCACCGTGAGCATGGATCCCGACGGTGGCGCATTCCGAGGCCCATGAAAGCACATGGCCTCGGACTTGTGCAATGCCACCTCGAGACCCAATTGCCGGATCCTCTCCGCGACTATCGCAACCCCGCGAGTCATCAGCTCGGCCGCCGCCTCGTGCGACCTCCCTTGCGCCAGCACCAGCGTGTCGTCAGCGTAGCAAACTACGCTGACGCCGTCAGGGAGGTCGGCGCGCAGCACCCAGTCGTAACCGATGTTCCACAAGGGCGGCCCCAGAACCGATCCCTGTGGAACACCGCACGACATCTCTCGCCGGTTCCACTCTCCGCTGCAACCAGGGTAGATGACGTACCTGTCCGTCACGTAGTCCCCGACCACACGACGAAGGTAGGTCGGCACCCGGTGATACCGGAGTGCCTCCCTAATGCAGCTCCAGGGCATGGAGTTGAAGGCGTTGGCGATGTCGAGAGACACCGCCAAGACCACCCCACCCCGGGACACCGCATCCCCCGTCGTGAGGGCTCTCACGCGCATGATGGCGTCCACCGTCGAGCGCCCCCTGCGGAAACCAAACTGGTGTTCCGCAAGATCCGGCCCAATCCCCGCCAGGTGCCCGGCGAGGCGGTTGGCAATTACTCTTTCGAAGAGTTTGCCCACCTCGTCGAGCAACACAATGGGCCGGAATGCGGACGGAGAGTCCGCAGGGCGCCCCGGCTTCCGGATGAGGACCAGCTTCCCCGTCTTCCAACGAAGCGGGAACTGGCCTCTCTCCAAGCATGCGCTTAGGAGCCCCTCCAGTCGGGGCCCGAGAGCCTGCAAGGCCAGGACCCAGGCTTTGCCAGGTAAGCCGTCGGGTCCTGGGGCGGCAGTTTTGGCCTTAAGCCTGCCTACCGCCACTCTCAGGTCTACCCCAGTCACCTCTGGAATGTCGTCATCATCCTCAGTGTGGTCCGCTTCCGGCACCGCAAGTGGCGGAGCCATGGGCGGGGGAGGATGTTCCCCTCGCGAAGGGAACAGAGCGCTCACCACGTCCTCCACGAGCTCAGGCCGGAGACTCTGCGTCAGCGGAGGGGCCCTGGTGCGGAGTTTATCCCGCACCATCTTATAAGGGCGCCCCCACGGATCTCTGTCGAGAGTCTCCAGCATCTCCTCGCGGGCCACGTCCTTGGCCCGCAGGACAGCCTCTTGGAGGGCGGTCTTCGCCGCTCTGTATCCCTCAACGTATGGGGCTTAAATAGATATTTAATTCCTGCGCTAATCCTATGAATTTAATGGGATATCGGCTGGTTTGAACCACTACACTTGGATTACGAAGGGCGATGAAAATTCCTAAAGCTTTTAACGGTTTAGTAGTAGCGAGAGTTATGCATGTCGGGGTGTCAGGATTTACTCCGCTAGGCTTCTACATCATGTGCAGATGATGGGTTTCGTGCTATGAAAAGACATTGAGCGATACACCGTTTCTAGCGAAACTGACGAATTACTTGAGATTAAAACTTAGCAAAATAACACGGGGCACAATGAGGGTACAGTTCCAAGAGGTCTTAACTCCGCCGCGATCAGACACTGACTGTCGTCCTGGCTCAGAGTTTACCATCAGGGCTCTGTAAAAGCACGCTGTGGTGTGAGTAGACTTGTAAGTAAGTCGTGTGACCACCACGTACTTGCGATCCATTTCAAGCCCGTACCAATGACCGTCTCCGACATGCACATGTTATTGTTTTTTGAGGAAATATTATGTAATGTAGAAAAATAAAAAAGTGTCTTAAGTATGTATGTATACAGTAAGTAGTACTAGCAGTTATGAAATAACTGTTTGTTTACCAACTTACTTTTTTTCCATTATGCGGTTATAATTATAGTTTGTGAAATCACTTGCCCATGAAGATGATGATTTTTCTCAGATGCTGAGAGTTAACAATACTGAAAGAAAGAAAAATGTTTATTTGAAGTTAGTACATTAGGCACACACGCAATAATATTAAAAAAGTAACAAAAAAAGAGAAAATAAATAGTATGACTGTACTGTGTGCCTCACGGCTGCGCCAAAAAGGTCCATTTCAGCATTCATGCCAGACAGGTGAGGCTGTATGACGCTGGTCTTCCAATGAACCTTGAGGGGGTAAGTGACATACAGAAAACAGTTTCAAACATAATATATAAATAAATGATAACAATAAATAGATATCTAGTTATTTTATGAAATGTGTATGCTGGTACGAGTTCGGATAAAAAATGTAAGTATGTAGTATTTTATTGTGTTCGAAAGTGCTGCGAAAGTACTGCGAGGAATCGGTGCTTAATGTGGATACCAAGGTGAGCAGTTTATGAAATGTACAGATTACATCAACTTCAGAGAACCTTTTTGGCACTACCTAATCATGAAACAGAAATGTCACATCATAAAATAGAAAAGCTCAGCTTAGAGAAGCTCGTGGCCAAACAATAACAGTCGCACGGGTCGATCTTCAAGGTTGGTCCATGGATGGGTGACCACCATTACATACCCAGTTTCCTCTGAGCCTCGGAGAGCATGTTAAGCCTTTAGTCCCGGTTGTCATTTGTCTGACAAACACTCTTACCACTACGATATACGATCGTATTACCCAATTACTGGGTTGTGCAGGTCAGATAGACAGTCAGTAGGTGAATACGGGTATTCAGCTGCATTCGGTTAGACTGGAAGCCAACCCCAATACAGTTCAGGAAAAGGCTAGGCACATTATAATGATAATGATTGAACTAAGAAAAGCTTTTTCAAAGAAATAGATAGATCTAACAACCAAGTTTATACTAAACACGTTATTCTTCAATTCCCAGACCGATGTAAGGAAGTTTATCTATGCACCACTTCCAAGCAGCGTTTCTATGCAACCATTTAATTCCTGTGAAACGTCTTTAGAAGGAGCAGAACCGTACGATCACAATGTACCGTTTGCCTTTGGGATTGAAAACGCATCAGTGAGAGACTATTTTAAATAACGGTGCATTTATAACAGATCACGCTTGACGATAAGAATTGTTCTTTTAAAAAGCGAAGATTAATGGAAGTAGTCTTAAAAACTGATTTGCTTTTCAGGGTCTTACCCAAAGGGGACCCTATTAATAAGCCTCCGCTCTCCATCCGACTATCCGTCCGTCCGTCTGTCTGTCTGCGGACTGTATATTATGATCCGTTATAGGTAGACAGTTGAAATATTCATGTGTATTTCTGTTGCCGCTGCAAATAATAAAAAAATATAGGAAGCTCCCTTACCACGATGGTACGGAACCATTCATGCGCGAGTTCACCTTGCTCTTGGCCGATTTTAGACTGGCCACTACCTGGATCTAACTGAATGGCTGGCTGGTTGAAGTCGACTGACCCCAACACAGTGGGGAACAGACTACCCCGTTGAAGAGCTCATGTCGTTCTAGATAATAACCTATACAACAGCAGCAGGTTATAATCTTGCTCAATGACTTATAGTTTTCAGAGGCTAACTGTCTGTCAGATTTCCAGGATGAGTCAGGACAGATGAGCCAGACTCGGCATACAGTGGGTACCTGAAGACGGTCGTAGTCACTGAGGCAGGCCTAAGAAACGCTGGAGTGCCAAGAATGGGGGAGACGTTCGCCCAGCAGTGGGACAGAATAGTCTAATGAAAAAAAAAGCTGTCTAGGAGTAAATCAGGAATTAATTTACACACACAAATTAGCACTTAAAAAAAATAACCTCATGTTCATCAAAAGATATTTTTAATTAACTTTACCAAAATCTTAACTAATATTGGTAAGAAATATTAATTTGAATGAAGAATCTTGTTGTTCAATCATTCTCAATTTAAACTTAATTGTAAATCAAATTCTCATTGGGAAACAACCACTAGAGATAAATCGTTATTTCTTTGGAGAAATAAGTAAATTGGTTTCCGCGGTGGCAGGGTTGCCAGCCGTGGCATCCAAAATTAATATAAAGGTAGGTCGGTATAGGTATAACCGGCACTCCCGAGTTCACTAACGATCTACCACTTTTCACTCTTATGCCCCGATTAATAAGGTTCAAAAGTGATCGACCGTCAGTGTTCTCTGTAGTATGTTCCCAAAGTCGATTCTGTTTTCGACGTCTTGTTGATCATCAAAATGAAATACAGTTGTTTGATGATACTGTTATGTATACTCGGCTAATAACCAGATATTTGATGAACCTAGAAACACGGTCGTCTTCGTAGTTGTTTTATCACCCTAAGGTTGAATGTCGCTTGCACGCATTAAGCCAAAAAACCACAAGGTACAGACTACAAGCCAGCACATCAAGCTACCCAAAACTGTCAAGTTTTCCAAACCAACCAATTAGGTTCAACTAATACTTTAGTGATAAAGATGAAAAACTATGTATTAAAGAAATTTGACAGATTGTAGTGTCTTGATGTGCTGGCATTTGTACAAGTATATTCGTGAATGTGACACTTGATAGTTTCAACCTAAGTGACGGTTCAATTCAGTGGAAACCGTGTGTAAACTGATAAAATTACCTAGAATCTATGAACTGTCTCTGTTCGGCTGAACAAAAGTTAAAAAATTAAATATCTTGTCAGTTATGTTATCTTGGTATTCCTCAGTGGCTAATAAAGCTTCTTGTTAAGGTTCGACCGAAGAAGTAAGTAGGCAACGACAAGGACTTTGTCAAGTAAGGTAACAGCTAAAATTAGAAATAGCTGCCTCAAGATTTATCAGTAGCACGTATTTTACTTGTAAAACAATATTTTTTGAATAATTAGCAAGCTATCATTATATTTCTATGCGTTAGACTAGATTGGCTGATACCAAATTTAACTGTTTTTTTTTTTTTTTTAATTTAACAAAAAAGGTCAATCTGGAAACGGATTTCGTTTCAGATTGACCTTTTTCCAAAAGGGCACTTAGTTTTCACAAAACATATAGTATCTGCGCTGTTTTGATTAAACTTCTATTAGTTAAGTCTAAAATCTTAAATTGAATTTCACTTTTAGGATGGCATAAAAATTGGGCCAAAGTGGCAACAGTTTTGGTTCCAAAGAACAGACAGAACTCGGCAACGCGGTAGGCCCAGAAGAAGATCTTGTGACGAGCACATTATACAGGGTGTAACAAGACCCTTAACGAAGCCGTCAACCAAGCATTAAGTACATCAAACTAAGTAAGTAACTTTACGCCAAAATGATTGCTGGGAACCGACTTTTTTTTTTAAATCACTTTTTACGGTAGGGCTCAATGTAGCGCACTCAAAACATTGTGCTGGATGGATTGAATAGTGCGGGGGTCGTGGAGGTGTTTAAAGTAAAAATCTTACATTAAAACATGTATTAAAAAAAAAAAACTTGTGAAAACGTTGGAACTTTGACCTCTAATAACTTCGTAACTAGAAGGTTCCTAGGTATGGTCTAGAACGAAAAAATTATCGCAATGACGAGGAGAACAAGTGCCTTTGGGCTTCGTTAAGGGACTTTTTACACCCTTTATAAGACTGGCCTCTTACCAAAAGGATTTGGCCCAAATAGCCAAAGACAGTAAAAATGGAAAGAGGAAAGTGAGGCATTTGCCCAACAGTGGGACACATCAGGCTCATAATAACCTAAATGAACTTCAGATAGCTTTCTCAAGGGCTTCAGGTTTTTTAGACTTTCCAATCAACATTTCACACGAACTTTTATTTCAAAACCCATTTCACCACGATTAAAGGCTAGCAACCCTAACCAAATCATCAATATCCCTCTTGTTTCGAGTTCCGATTAAATTACGAGTAGAATTTTCTAGAAAGTTCTGCACCCTTATTTGCACTGCATTCCATTTTAGTGTTAAGCAAGGCGAAGACTATTGTATTGAGAGAAATATGTACTTACCAGCTCTGTTATCTAGACATCAAAAAGTACATATCGAAATCAAAAGTCTTTTATTAAAGTTAGACTCAGAGTCAGCCCTTTTTGAACGTCAAAAGTACATAGGATAATCCCCCAAAACGGCCCTTTATCTAACCAGGGATTGCTCTCACAAGTTTTTAAGCCCCAATTTCCATCAACATTGATAAAAAATATTCATATTTATTAGACATAGGAACCAACACGCACGACATATGTTCATATCAGTTATCAAGGTAAAAACATCTGACTTTCCTATTCAAAATTCTACAGCACATATACCGCTAATATTTTGCTACAGAAACCCATTACCTGTAAATGAGATTATTTCTTATTGCGACTCCATAAAGCTTAAATTCGATTACTTTGCAAACGTATTCAGAGCTCGTTAACGTCACCGATACACTGTCAAACATTAGCTGGTTACTTTGTAGGGGGACCATGATTTTAAAGTATCGGGTTTGGGCTAATACAGCGGTTTGTTAATTACGTTTCAGCATTATGTAAGACACAAGGACGTATAAAAAGACAAGAAACTAGAACTGACGACGATTAAAACTAACTGAGGTTCTATAAAAGTGAAATAATTAATTCTAATTTTTTTATGAATTCATTTCCGACTACTAACGAAAATTTTAATCATGGATAATATGAAGACATACAACACATATTAATTAATCTTTTTGTAAAAAATAGATTGAAACCGTAGTATATCATGTTAGTATTATTGAGGCAATTATAATTCTGTAACAACTAACAGAAGATGGATTATTACTTTGTCTGCTGGAAAGAAATAGCCGCTCCCTTTCAATGGTTACCGCATTATTTTATTGACCACTAGCTGTTGCCCGCGGCTTGGCTCGCGTTTGGTCGGAAATTATCTCACGGGCACGTTGTAAATAAAGCTTATGGCACTCAGGGATAATGTAGCTTCCTATTAGTGAAAGAAGTTTCAAAATCGGTTCAGTAGATCCAGAGATTACCCCCTACATACAAACTTACAAACTTTTACCTCTTTATAATATTAAGTACAGATTGGTTGACGTCCATCGGTTGTTTTAAAGTATCTGCAGAGATATAGTCCATAGTCTGTTCAGGACCTAAAAACAACTTAATAGAGAAACAAAATGACCTCACAAAATTTTCCGATACTATCCTCTGAAACGCCTTACGCATTGCCACCATACTCCTAACTGGCATGCTCACAGATTGGATTCTGTCAACCAACGCTTTTAGCTTGCCATCTTGTCTCGGAACGTTAAAACTATAAAATGTCTTATAGCATGTTATTATTCAATAGTTTGTTATTGATATTGACACTGACAGTCTCCTGGGACGCGTCAGATCGAACTGAGAAGACGCTAGCGGTTTGCTGTAGCATATAATATTGAACTATTGAATATGAAATGTGATGTGACATTCTTATAGTTGGAACTTTAATGTTTTGTTAAAGATGAGGGTATAGAAGAATTATTACACAAAAACAAGAATAACATTAAAACCAAAAAAACCAGCCAAGTACGATTCGATTCGTACGACTCGCGCACGAAGGGTTCCGTAACATTACCTAAAAAAAAGACGTTTGCTGAATAGGAGCCCTCCTAAATATTTATTTTTTTCTCTTTTTAGTATTTGCTGTTAAAGCGGCAACAAAAATACATCACCTGTGAAAATTAGTAAAGTATAAAATACAGCCTAGTGACTGATAGCCAGACAGACAGACGGACAGTGGAGTCTTAGTAATAGGTTTCCGTTTTTACCCCTTGGATAGCGACTTAAACAGTCGAGACCCATTATTGGGACGATTTAAGTGTATATATGTTAATGGGTCCCTACTGTTAAGTCACTATGTTCTATGCTTTTTATTTATTTATTTTTTTACGCAGTCGGGTTTTTTAATTTTTTAAATTACCGTTTTTTTTTTTTTGTTTTATTATTGAATAATTTTTATTTTGATATACCCAGTGTCACTCTCACAGTAAATACGAATCTAACGACACCTCTCATGCTAAAATCCATCGAGCCGTTCAGGCCACAGAGTGTGCCAAACAATTATACATACATACATACATACTCTCGAAAAACATAAGCCTCCTTCTGGCGCAGTCGGGTAAAAAAAAAAAAACAAAAAGAAATTTGATCTCGAATCTTTACTATATATACCTAGTACTAGTATTATTATCTATAGTAATTATATTTGTTTAACAAACTTGCAATCCAGGATTGAAATGAGGACACCAAAAAAATCCACTTTGTTCACTCGGGTGATATCACCCAGGTGAACAAAGTGGAATAAACCTACCTACCAACTCACTGTATGCTTGTTTTGTCCAGTCTATAATGTTGCCGTGCCATAACCGGGTTTCATGGAACTTACTTATGTAAATGTAACAATTAAATGTACGGATGAATTCAATAAAGAAAACTCTATTGAATTCATCCGTACATTTAATTGTACAGTTTATTTTTATTAGACCCGTAGTAATTCATAACAATAAAAATATAAACAAAGTCACGCCTGAAATTCCCGATGGTGGACTGACGAGTACTGAGTGCACGAAAGAGCAGCACACCAATATTTGCTCATATAGCAAAAATACTCGTCTTGTAGGTTGAATAAGATCCATCATGGTTCTGGCTCATGGGTCTTTTGTAAAAAAAAAACTCAGTAGATCCACATCTTGAAATCCAATGACAAAAAAAAATGTCACTACTCCCATCATAGATCTGGCCAATGGATCTTCTGAGATTGAATGAAGCTCTCGATGACCACCCTAGAAAGCTATTGAATGCAGTCGCTGTGGCCGAAATAGGCTGGATGGCATCTTCATCATCACACCCATATTACAATATAACGCTAGTTATATGTACTAGTTTCAAATCCGTTAGTGACAAGTTTACTATGATTTCTTTAAATTCTAATCATTATACTTATACTGTCACTTAAGGGATATCTTCCATGATTAATTCGTATATAAGGTGTATCTATTCATACACGAAATCTTTTAAGGGGTCATTGTACTCATCATTATGAACAACTTTCACTACGGGACCATACTCGAAATCGCGAAAAAAAATCAGCTGTTCCCTACATTATGATCGCATTAACTCGTCAAAATGTACTGAACAGCTGATAATTTTTTCGCGATTTCGGGGTTGGTCCCATAGTAAAAGTTGTTCATAATGATGAGTACAATGACCCCTTAAGAGATTTCGTGTATGAATAGATATACCCTATATATGGTATATGATTAGTTGTAAACCGTGTGTACGAGTCATGTATCGTACATGGCACACGCGCATTGCATAGATCAGCACTTTTCCGTCACCTTACACAAATTATATTGTAAAGCGACAGTACACAATCAGCGTTCATAGTCAGCTGTACTCATTCACGAATTATTCATATAGCATTAGTTACGTGGTAGTTAAATATAGTCAATAAATCACCATCTTTGGCTATCCGTGACTTATTATTCAAGCTAACAATCAAGGTGTGTGCGACCCATTCAGCAGCGCATACATCTTTATGGTCCTTCGAGCCTCGAGATTTTGTATGCTTCGCGTTCTTTTGTGCGGTGGCAATTCGGTTGGGCTGACCGACCAGGAGCAGCATCTCACCAGCATACACCGTGAAAGCTTAAAACTGTGTCTAATCATTATGAAGCAGATTAATACTAGGAAAAAATGGTGTTTAAGTTTGCTCTGTCCAAACTAACAAAACCGGCCAAGTGTGAGTCGTATTCACACGCACATAGGGTTCCGTAGCACCAAACAATATAATAAAAATATTTTGAAGGCATTCGTTCATTTGTTGTATTGTTTTAAATTCATCAACAAAACTAAATTTGGTTTTCATGGTATGTTAATGAAAAACAAAGTTGTTGCTGCAGTTTGATGAAAAAGTCCCATATCTCAAAAAATAAACATCAAATCTTATTCAAACCAATTTTGGTTGAAAGTTTTTTTTACGTTCTATAATCGTTCTATAATCCTATATTTTTTCAGAATGTTTCTCCTCTTACTTTAGAAATTAGAGGGGGGACACACACACATTTTACCACTTTGGAAGTGTTTATCTTTCAAACGATTGACTTTGAGAGAAAATGGTTTTAAGAACCTCAATGTCATTTTCAAAGACCTATCTATAGACACCCCGCACGTCACGTATAGGTTTGACGAATAAATTTTTTTTTTAGTTTCGGTTCCATGTATGGGGAGACCCCCCTTAATCTTATTTTTTTTTTTTGTATAAAAACCTTATAGCGGTTCACAGAATACGTCTACCTACTAAGTTTCAACTGTGTAGTCCTAATAGTTTCGGTGTAAAGTGGCTGTGACATACACGGATAGACAGACAGACAGACAGACTTGGCAAATCTATCAGGGTTCCGTTTTTTGCCATTCGGCTACGGAACCCTAAAAATGGATTTTCAGTAATTAAACGATTTATTATAAACACTCATTTATGTCTCCAGTGTATTTGTGACAAATGAGAAAGTTACTAAATCCAACCAAATTATGTACTATTGAAATAAATTCCTTTACCTCTGCCCAGTTCCCCAACAGAATAGTCGTGATAAATACCGTAGCTCACAACCGAGTTAGGTCGAAGGCTGCACGGCAGTTATTTGATTTGTGAAATCAATTCGTCTCCATTGCAAGCGGTAACTTAATATTTCCATTATCGTTTTTATGGTGTCCGGGTAGCGATGAAAAATTCTTTCGTTGACAATAGCTGGTATCTTGTAGTGGCTAACGATGTTGCTGTGTTTTTACCCGACTGCTGTGGTGAAAGCCAAATACAAAACATTTGTATTTTGAGGCTAAGGGATCATCCCTTAGCCTCAAAAGTAATGGGCTAGCTCGGAGTCCGTCCGTCTTATGTCGACAAGCCATGTCGACGGCGCTTTCGTGTTCCACGCGCGCCTCAAAGAGATGTCGGCAAAGCGGAAGGGGTCCGCAAAGGCCGATGCCTGCCAGGGCTGCGGGAATATTCGAAAGAGATACCGCGGCCCCGGAACACAAAGAGCAAAAGAAGGAACATGGATGGGTTTTAGTCAGTAGAAGTCTGACACTCTCTTCCGTTACGCCCAGAGGGGGATGATGATGATGATGGGGGAGGGAGGGGGGGGGGATTTGATGATTTCACGTCTGAAATAAAAAATATTGGATGATTTGAAGAGCCGTAACTCGATTTTGTTATCATTTTACAATCTTAAATAAAAAGTTCAGTAGGTATAGTATATTGTGTCATGTGTGTAGCCAGTGAGAGTTATAGATTCAGCAAGTGCTTGTGTACGCTTTCAGCAAGGTTTTGTGCGCAAGTTTCCACACACAGGTTCAACCAAGCAAGTCCAGTTGAGTCCAGTCTCAGATGCCGAGTGAACACTGAATATATTTGGTATATTCTTACGTGTTATATGTACTCACACTGGTAGAATATAATATACTTATCTACAACATCACAATTTGTCCTAGATAGGTATGACAAGGGACTGGATCTGTAGGCATAAAAATATTAAGTGTCATTTAATGTGTATAAAAACAGCTAAATAAATGCGTTTTGCTAAGCAATAGCTTTATGTAACACTGTTTTAAACTTTTACGGTTTACAACTAAACTTATACTGTACTTGTGCTTAACAATTTATTTTCCATCCACCCGCATTCTTCAGTCAACCCGCGATCATGGCGCTTGCAGCAGCGTCGAAATATCGGGAGCTCAAAATAATAGACTATCACGGAAGATATCTCGTAAGGGACAGTATAAGTTTAGCTTTATGTAATTACCAAAAATATAGATACTTTAACTGCATTTGGTTAGCCAAACACACACAACGCAGTCTTTTGAGGTTAGTTTCCAATCTAAACTGAAAATGCGGATAAAGGCCAGTCGGATTAATAAAGTGCACAATTTATATTTGTAGAACTACATACCGACATCTGTTTTTCCAACAGTCACAATATTGAAGTACTTAAGTCTTAGACTATAAAAAAAGCTACTGAGCTTAGGTACCTGACTAAGTATTACACTTTGTATTTTCACTTTAACCTTTTCAGCTAATATCAATAAAGTTTGTGAGCTACAAAATTCAGGAAACAACTTTCGAATTTGCAATCTGACTGGGTATCGACTGAAAGTATATCGATATTGAAAAATATCTAAACTTTGTATTTAGCTAAGCTGTATTCTGAAGTTATTTATAACTGCCGAACTAAACAGAAATATACTTTTTTTCACTAGTACCCCATCTTAAATATATTTTATAATCCGTAACTGCAGGGAAAAGGCGTTGCATTTGAAGATTTAATCCTTCTGACTTTTCCAGCTCAGTCAGTAAAGTATGAGACGAAAAGTCAGAAAGCTTAAATAAGAACATGGATGGGGTTTAGTCAGTAAAAGTCTGATACTCCTTCCTGCTCCACCCAGAGCGGGAGGGAGTTTGATGATTTCCCATTAGAAAAAAAAAGTCAGTAGAGTATAAAATTTAAAAAATAGTACACAATTCTGCCTTGTTTGTGAGTGTACCTTCAGAAATATAATTTTTCCCTTTTTCTAACATCTAGCAATTTTAAATTTAAGTCAAAAAGCAGTAACAGCAATACCATTACTGTGCACAAAACTCTGTCAAAAACCACTCAACTGACCCGAAAAATAGTTCATAACATTTTTAACCCGACACGTAACTATCCACTAGAAGCCGCCACCTTCCATTGCAATTTTTCTGCTCAAAGTAAAAGAAATGCATTAGTCTTATACGGAACTGACGTAGTAATCCTACACCGGTCATACGGTTCGGTGAAGCCATAACTTAATTTAAGAAGCTTCTTGTATTTGCCAGTAATGGCGGCGAGGCGTTTCAAGTTTTAAAAAGCCTGTCTCTTGGAGTATTTGTTTACTTTTAAAGTGGTCTGTTTTTGTTTGGCTGGAGATGGTAGAAAGTGCTGGATATTTAATGGTGTGGTGTGCTAAAATCTGTCTTTACCTTTATTTTGTCAGTCTTTGAAAAAAATATTGTATGTTATTTTCATTAATGTTTGATTAAAGACGACTACTGTAGCAGTGATTTTGAACAGTTTGAACTTTAACCGTTTTAGGCATAATAATATTTGTAGCAATCCCGCCTTGAGTGCAATTACAAACTTTGCGCACTTGCATCAAAATGTACCTCCTATTTAGGCTTGGTTTGATCATCATGCCATGTTTTTTAAATGTCAAAGAGTTCAAATTGGCGACCCAATGGAAGTCGTTGCTCTTTTCACGTGAGCCCTGGCAGTTTGTTATAGATAAAACTACCAAACTAACCATACTGCTTACTACGTGTTTGCCTCCACAAAATTAGGTGACCGTCGAGAACTGCCAAAAAGGAAAACAAATGAAAGATGTTTACTCTTCACGCTTCAGCTCCCCGGAGACTAAGAGGCCAGTCATTGTGATGAAGGCATGGCATGCGATATATCTACGTCGAGGGTACGTGGGCACTGGCGTATGACCGTCTAAGACAGAAACAGTTTCAATTTCGGTGAACAGAGGAACGGAACTATGAGTCAAAAAGTCACATCCCATAAATGCACACAATCGAAAAAATTCTAATAATATCGAATTTAATTAATTAATATTATTAATACCTTTTTCATTTTAACACATATTAGTTACATTTTTATTTAAGTATTCTAATATAAAAATAAAATATATAAAAAAAAACATATTACTATATTTTTTTTATTTATTAATATTTTTTGATTTTCTTTCGAAGAATATTATCAATGGATGTTCTTACCACGTTAAGCCTTTAGTCCCAGTTGTCATTTGTAGATCTTTGACAGTCGTTACAGGTAGTTGGTGTCCCGAAAGTCTGACAACCAGTCTTACCAAGGGGTTTATTACCAGTTCCTGGGTTGTGGACGTGAGATAGGCAGTCGCTCCATGTAAAATACTGGTACTCAACTGCATCCTGTTAGACTGGAGGCCGACCCCAATATAGATAGGAAAAGGCTAGGTAGATGATGATGTTCAATGAGTGACTAGGCTTGTTTTCTATAGTATTGTTACGTCGGTTGCCTTACGAGAACATTCTAGATTACGTACCTGTCTCGAATATTCCCGTAAGAACCTGTTTAGAAGATTAGAGTCTGGAATGCCAGTATAGAACTGTCTAGAAGATTCGAGAAAGCTGTGAAAGTTTCACGAAGGACAATGTTCTACTATGGAGCTTTCTAGAAGATTCGAGAAAGATGTGGAAATTTCTCGAAGGATTATGTTTCACTATGGACTGTGAAGAAGGTTCGAGAAGTTTGTACATCTTTCTCGAAGGATCGGTCGTCCTATAAATAGCCGTCGTGTTTGCGAGAGCAGTCAGTCTGGTTTTGGATACACAACGAAGCGAATCGAAGTGAACTAGAAATACGATATCTAAGTGAGTAGTGATCAGTAGTGTATTCGTGATTAAGTTTTAGGTGTTTTAATACATTTTTGACTTTCCAATCATGTAATGAAAGTCACTTTATCTATGCCTTTAAATTTTAGTTTTACAGTCGACGTCCTTCCGTTTTACAGTTCGCAATCGTTGTCTTTAAATTATCACACTATTCAGTCTTGCCATCCTCAAAAATGGACAGACCAGAATAAAGTTTGATATTAGTTTAGCTTTCAGTGTATCCAATGTTTTGTGGTGCAAGCGGACATTAGTAACAAAACTTTGCATACGTATTACAATATCGTTGATGTTGAACACGAATGGTTAAAATACTGTTCACAAAATAAATCGACATTAAGATTAGCCCCTACAAAAAAAAAAAACAATAATATGGAATTTTTTAAGAAATATTTAAAAATGTTAAAAATATGTAAGAAAAATAAATAAACAAAATAATTATAAAAAGTAAAAAAATGTTTATTTCAATTACATAAGGCTTATCAAACATGATTTGGCACCTTTTATGCAAGAAGATGCTTGTGCTAGGTGACTCCGCTCTTCCACTTAACATTATAGTGTATGCAATTGAAAACAGATAAAAAGAAAATAAAATATAAAACTTCAAAGACTAAAGCTAAAAATTAAAGAGGATTAAAGAGGAGCGCATTTAAATTGTGTGATTTATGCGAGAGGGATATTGTGTGTGTGTAAATTAAATTCCAAAATCCAACATCCTATCTACAGTTACGTAAGTTGCCTCCGCACTCTCATATCGGAAAAGTAACACAACCATCAGTACGTCTTAATTCTCTCGCCGATATTACCGCCCGGAGGCCACTTTTCTAAAAACCAATAAATATAATAGCATCAGATATCCTACGAAATAAAAAGCAATCGGTTGAGTTCCATTTCGTCCAATATTTCGTATCGGACTTAAATTTTCTGGCGACGAACTTCGATTTATTTGACCAGAGGCCGATTTGGTTTTGGACGAACGATTTCGGGTTTGTTAACTGGTTTTAGTTTTTATTATTATGTCGCCAAGATAGTGGATGAGATAAAAGGAATAATCTTTAAATAACTGTGTGAGAGCTGTATCTTATAACTGGATAAGTCGTCTGATGAGCATGGAAAGGTCTAATAAGTGACCATGAAAAACACCTGTATGTTAGCATTTAGTACACAATCAAAATGTTGAGCGAATGTATATTGTTAAATACTTTTACCGTCAAACTATTTGTTGATTAGTGATGTAAGCGGGTCTAAAGAACTACGGTAAAATTTTGTACAAATCGCGAGGAATATTTTTTTCTCGAAGCACAGTAAGTTATTGAGTAACATTCAATGTTGTTATGTCTAGACATAGTTTATTTACTTTACCACATCAATTTTAGGCAAAATACAACCACTAAATTGTAACTAACCTACTTTAAACCACAACATACATATTTAAGTAATACAATTTATTTTTAATATAGAAATGTATAAAAATGTACCAGGGTCGCATGAACCGCGAACATATTTCACTGGCCGAGAGCCAATGGCAGGAAGTAGCGTTGCCAAGCCGGTTCAGCACGGTAATGCGGGTAGCTGTAGATACAGATCAGAGGATAAAGTACTGGGTTTTTAAACAGTTTCGTTTGATTGGTTAGTGAAAAGGGAGTGGTTTTGGCGCCTTACAAATAATTAAATATTTTCGACACAAAATTTTGATTGAATGGCAGACGAACATTGGAAGAAATTTTCGGGCACGAAGAGTTCCGTACAATTATCTAAAAAAAATATCTTTATTGGTGGCAACTATGTATGTATGTGGATGGCGACACCCTTTAATTTTAAAGATTTTTTTTTTTTTTTTGTAATTTTTCCTTTATTTGTTTTTTGCCAAATTTCGTGATTCTAGGTCAACGGGAACTACCATATAGGTTTACGACCCAAAACCTATAAGGGTACTTGCGGTTGACCTAGAATTTTCAATTTTGGTTAAACGCAAGGTCTTACAGCACAAGTAAAGAGAAAATTAAGAAAAATTAAAAAGTTGAAAATTAAGGCAAATTTAGGTACTTACAAGTTTTCGCGAAAATCTAAATTTGCCCATATATTTTATCGTGTTGACTCAGAACCTTGATTTTCATACACCTAATAGGTACTATAGACCACAGTATCTGGTATAAATAATTCAACTTGCTAGGTCCACCCGTTCCTGAGAAAATCGGTGGTGACACACGGACAGACAGACGGACAGACGTACAAGAGAGTGATCTTAAAGGTAAAAAAAGGAACCCTTATGGTTCCTTTTTTTTACCTTTTGAAGTACGGAACCCGAAAAATGACAAAGCCCCTTACAACAAAAATATCAGGTATAATTTTATTATTCTCACGCCTTCTTCATGGGGATAGGCAGAAACAAAAGAACGTCACAAAAAAAAGTTGTTTTTCATATATTTTAAATAAGTCTTCACTTACTAACTCTTTAGTCTATTGGCTATTGTAAGTTGGGTTATTAGGGAACGCTTAGGAGCTGTTCAGCGCTTCGATTTGAGTGTTCAGTGGCAATGTGTCCCTGGACTAAAACATGTGTCATGTTTGAGGGGGAAGTGCCAGTGAAATTCTATTTTTCGTACATTTTTTAGTTAGGCTATATGTTGAATTAAATATGATTCACGAAAGTTAAAAACATTCAAATCATCAATACAACTCTCTGAGTTCATTTAATCCCACTGAACAACTTTTTCATTACATTTTAATTCAATGGATTTTTTCGCGGCCTACCCTGGGGAGAAATGTGGGTGTACCAGCACAACCCTGCATTAGGGAAGTATATAGTCCTCCTGACCGTGTCACGGCGGCCAATCAATCAGATTAGCCATCGGCGAGGGAGATATTATAGTGCTCAAATGTCCAACACGACCGGAAAGAGATTAGGCGCAAGACTTAGCTGGCTTAGCGTGCTCTTAAAGGATATCATACCGCCAACTTCCAAACTCCGGGCTACTGCCGAGAAATTTCGAGTAAAAAACCCATTAGCACTTTTTGCCCGACCCTGGAATCGAACCCAGGACCCTACGCTCAGCAGCCACCCTTGCGACCACGAGACCAACGGGGCAGTCAGTATTCTCCAACAGCAGTGTGACTAAAGACCGAAACCGGGTTCCGCATGTCCTAAGTGTGAAGGCATGCTATCTCGAAATCTCCAAAGAATTCAACAACATTTCAGCACAGCCGTACCATCATCATAGCCATAGCTTTGCAACTGGCATCCACACCACAGAAACAGATTGGGTTGACCCAACTTATATTTTAACTTCGCCGATATACGAGCCGCGTCCATAATGTATGAACCAACATCGACCGCTCCACCATTACTGAAATTTGTTGGTCATTAAAATTGTAAATCAGCTGCTTAGATACAGGAAATACCGAGTTATATTTACTTCACCTCTGGCTTTGATATACTGTTTTTTTTTTTTTTTTTGTGAATCTGAGGTGGTTATAAATAGTTAAATCTAATTTGAACTTTACTTTGTATGACTCAAGGAACTTTTGATTAGAATATATTTTGTATTGACTTTTTTTCTCATGTAGAATGATGTCATTTTGGAATATTTTCAAACATGTCTAACTATTACGGGCCTAGTGTAATAAACATTACATTTACAGCTCATTTGAAATGTTAGTCTGTTAAAAAAAAAAAAAAAAATCTACGTACAGACCCAGTATATCAAAATACCCGAAGCTGTAAAATTTTCCCAAACAACCTTGAACCTAAAGCTTTAGCGATTAAGTTGAAAATCTATTAATGAAATTTGACAGATTGTAGTAGCTTGATGTGTTGGCGTCTGTTTATGAAAATTTTGTATTTGTGCAATAACAACACTATTAATTTATTTGTATTCTTTAGCTATCGTCTCAGATATTTGAATCAACAACACTCACGGATTCTAATACACTCAAATGGTTTTTGTATCGCACCAACTGTATTATAAGGATCATTATCATCAAAACCATTTCAGGCGAATAAATCTATACTACTATTTTACAGAGGTAAAATTTGTAAGTGTGTATGTAGAGGTGTGTATCTCCGGAACGAATTATCCAATTCTAAAAAAAATTTCACTAGCAAAAAGCGTAGGTGCTATAGACTATAAAATATATTTATATCGTGCGTACTAGCTGTTGCCCGCGGCTTCGCTCGCGTTTTGGTCGGAAATTATCCCACGTGCACGTTGTAAATATAGCCGATGGCACTCGGAGATAATGTAGCTTCCTATTACTGAAAGAATTTTCAAAATCGGTTCAGTAGATCCAGAGATTACCCCCTACAACCCCACAAACTTTACCTCTTTATAATACTAATATTATAAAGAGGTCTCTATACTAATATAGATTAGCAGAGCTATCACAATTTTTGCTTCGGAAGTCACGGGTGAAATGCTAGTCAAATATATAAAAGCACTAAAGCACGAATCCCGTCCCTTTTTCTTTTTAGACACAAACCTGCAGTGGCACAATTGCAGCCTGACATTTCTACCCGAAGGGAACAAACTCACAAAGACAGATCGTTTTTAGTTTTCTCCAGGGAAAGTAATGACCGATTACTCTCAAATATAAAGCGTACCTATCTCTTAAAACTATCCACTTGAAAATGCTATCCTGAAAACAGTTTTTGACGTCTAAGAAATATGGTTTTAGCGTCTCCTAGGACATAGCTTATTCAAACTACGGTACTACAAAACGTTATGAAACAACTTAAGTTAGTATTTATCAGGTTCGAGACAAAGATTTAGATCTTTAGACTGTGACTAAAGATGGCCAAGCTGACCGACGTCTTGACAACATTATTCCAAAGTACCTGTGATTGGTTTAATTGAAATAAATGCTTGCAGTTTTTTTTTTTAATGACTTGTATATTGTATTGTCTCACTTACTCATACAAAAAATCGTAGATATCGTTCCTTAAGGGATGTGTGAGCTCATTCATTTCAGTGTGGACAGCTTTCCGTGCGACCAAAGTACGGTGAGGGCATCTAACTATTCAAATCTTTAGTTCGAGACGGCAAAGTTGCATGCTTTCTTGCGGTGTAGCTCAAAGTTGAGTATAAACTGTTTAGCGACATAGCTGAGGCGTTCTCAGTAAATTGTGTTAGCGGAGCATCTTGCGCCAACAGCTTCGAAACGTCGAAAATTTTCACGACCTACAGCTTGGTGAGGTACGAAAGTGTAGAATGAGGGTTACGTAATTAGGAGACGGTTAAAAATGATGTAAAGAGTCGAACTTCTAAGTTTTTCATGCTTGTATTGGTAAAAAAGAAGCTCGTTGCTGAATAATAACTGCCACTCGATTCGACCTGTAGGGTAAGCCGCGCTTGCTTAGGTTGCTCCGTGAATGGGTGACCACCAATTACATACCGAGTTTCCTGCCTGCCTCGGAAAGCACGTAAAGCCGTTGGTCCCAGCTGTCATTTTGAAATCTTTGACAGTCGTTACAAAATCAGTGGGCCGAAATTCTAACAACCAGTCTTACCAAGGAGTATTTTATTACCCAGTACTAACTGGGTTGTAGAGGCCAGATAGGCAGTCGATCCATGTAAAATACTGGTATTACACTGCCTTTACTTGACTGAATGGATGCTTACAATCAATCGTTTACAAAAGTACGCCTGCAATTTTACGGGCATCATGATTGCCTGGGTTTTTTCACTCAACATTTCCTCAGTGGCACCCCGGAGCATGTATGCGTGCCGGATTGATTGCTGTATTCTCGCTTACTATTACATGGGACTTTTGAACATAACTGGTGGACGCGTCATGAGTGCACAATATAGTAGGTACATCTCAAACTAACCCCGTGTGGAATGCAGACGTGATGTTACAAGCTCCATCACGCAACATTTAAAGAAAAAAAAAAGGAAATATAGAAAAGAACTTTGACACTAAAATCCACATTCAACCTTCACCAATGAAAAAATCTATTAATAAAAGATCACTCTACAACTCGTATCTTGATTATCTGCCGAATAAAATGCAATTTTGGTAAAAAAAGCTGTCCTCGGTCTATTGACATGACACAGGACATGGTGTAAATGCATTTCAACATGAAAGTGGCGGAAAATTCTCGATGCAAAGTGCTTTCAGAGTTTATTTTTTCAGTTTATTGGGTTAGCATCATCGTTGCAGCCTGTTAAGTTTCAGTGGTGACCATGGCGATGTCTTTAATAATTTTATACTAATAGATGAAAGAAAGCAAAAGTATTTATTAGACTCAAACAGAACAAAACCATAAAACAAAACTAAATAATAATAGAATAACAAAAAAATTATTGAAAAATTATTTTATACAAGATGTTACTAGCCGTCAACCAAGCATTCTGTTCATCAAACATTCGCAAAAAATATTGCCGGGAAACGACTTTTTTTTTGGTATGACAAATCAAATTTTACGGTAGAACACAATGTAACGAAGTAGGTACTTGGGTCGTGGAGGTATTTGAGGTAAAATTATAATATTTAAAACTTGTATTTACAAGAAATACTTGTGAAAAAGTTGAAATTTGGACCTCCAATATCTCCGTAACTAGAAGGTTCCCAGATATAGTCTAGAACAAAACAAAAATTGGAACTTTGACCTCTAATATCTCCGTAACTAGAAGGTTCCAAGATACAGTCTAGAACAAAACAAAAATTGGAACTTTGACCCCCAATATCTCCGTAACTAGAAGGGGGAACCTTCTAGGTATGGTCTAGAACAAAATATGATCGCAATGATGGTAAGAACAAGTGCCTTTTGGCTTTGATGTGGGTATTTTTTACACCAATTATACATACACTCATACATTAAACTAAATTGTTTCTGTTTGAGGCCAAAAGGTCCCCAGGACAAAATGACGTGACTGGTGACTGAAAAGTTTTTGGCAATCGGTTGTTACGACATTAGTCCCGCATGTGATGCGTAGGAATGAGGTAAATGTGAGAAGAATTTTGAGTATGAATGAGGATTACTATAAGAGTAAGAGAAGACCAAAGAAATGTTGGATGGACTGTGGGAAAGATGCTATGACTAGAAAAGAGTTGACGGATCAGATGACGACTAATAGTAGGTAACTATAGCATGGTAGAAGACGACATGTGCCGACCGCAAATAAATATAAATAAGGGCATTTTTTTTTAATAGCCTATTTTTATGCCCCACTGCTGGGCAAAGGCCTCCCCTTTCTCCTTCCAAACCTCTCTGTCCTGTGCGATATCTGGCCATGTTCGCCCCGCAAACGAGATCAGATCGTCACACCACCTTCGCTGCGGTCTACCTCGACGGCGATTTCCTCCGACAGGCATCCAGTGAGTGACGATCGAATAAGGGCATTAAAAAGCTTAATTTTTTGACAAGTTTATCTGGTAGGATTGATATGATAGTGGATCCACTCTCAGGAGATGGATTAGTGTTTCCAAGATATTGTGGCTTTGAACATTTGCCACGGAAGAGTCAGAAAATTGGGTTTTTGGTTACCTTAACTTCCACGACGCAGGCGTACTTTCAACCTTAATTATTTTGGAGTGTTTCTTAATCATATTCGTTGACACTGAAGAAATCACTGACGTTTGTATGTAGCTTCTGGTGCTGCTGGCAGTTATAAATGCTCACAAACCGTCAAACCTAAGCATTTCCAGTTGGATTTTCTAAAAAACCTCCGTAATATGAATAAATCTAACGTAAGTATCATTTATTTACAAATTTCTGTAATCGTTCTTGTACACGACAAATAAATAAAAAGGATCTCAGTTCTCTACTCATACTTTATTAAAATAGGTATGTCAGTCTTGTCGTGCTCTTGTTGACAAAATACAACTCCCTTGCTTCAACAATAACAGCTACATGAACTCTAAGAAGTAAAGAACAGAGTCAGTTTTGCAATGAGTGTACGGTAAAGTTAAGTTTGCAAAGGCTTATTCGAATTACAACGCCCTACGTTCAAGAGATCAATATTGCGTTCAAAAAGTAGATTTGATCCACAAGTAGTTGCTTTGGGTTGAATTACAGAGAAACAAACGTAATAATGTGGAGCCAATATATTAGTATGGTGTTAGTACGGCGACTGAACACCTATACAAGGTAGAATGAGACCCTTCACGAAGCCGTCAACCAAGCATTCTGTACATCAAACAAAGTAACTATAAGCAAAAAATATTGCTGGTCCAATTTGTTTGGGATTAAAAATCACTTTTTACGTGGTAGGACTCAATGTAACGCACTCGAAATATTGTGCTGATTGATGCATTGTTTTAGTACTGTGGTTGTAGAGGTATCAAAGTTAAAACATTAAAAGCTTCCCGTGACCCAAGGGCTAGCTTTTACCTTGGACAGAGGCTAAGTGTTGCCATACAAAGTGGCAACGCCACCAGTCTCTTGGGCACATTACCAGCTGACAGCGTTGAGGAGGAGTTTTTCGATGCCTTTTTTTTTGTTTTGTTGTTAGTTTATTTATTTTAGTTTATATAATAGATTTTAAAAACTTGTGAAAAAGTTGGAACTTTGACCAAGGTATGGTATAGAATAAAAAAAAAATCGCAGTGACGAGGAGAACCAGTGCCATTCGGCTTCGCTAAAGGTACTTTTACACCCACTATAGGGCTTCGTAAAGGCAAGTCGAGAGCTAGCTAGCCCAGTGGTCTGGTCTTTGAGAAAACCAACGTTTTCCAAGAAACTCTTTTACGCTTGATGGTAACCAGGAGAAAACTTTGATAGCTAGCTACCAAACAGAGAACAGCTATTTAGAGAGAAATGTTACTGCGTAATTTGTAACAAGCAACCAGTTATGTTGGTTTAGAATGATGTACTGAATACATGGTAACAGTTTTAATATCGGTGTTCCTTCCACTATAAATAATCTCTTGGTTTTGTTATGAGGCAGGCAAACAAATTCAAGGATAGGAATGCTATAATTACGCTGTACTATTTTTTTGTACGTAGCAAACTGGAGTACAATGCGCTGGTATGGGGTCCGCATGAGCAAAAATATAAGCTCATGATATAACGGGTCCAACGGAAATTTGCTCGGTACATATATAACAAAATATATGGATACTAACCCTATTTATATCAGTCTCTGTTTGTCACTTGAATGGTGGGCATCAACACGTTAGAACTTAAACGTAAGTGTGCGCTGTTGATGCACTACTATTTACTACTAAATAGTAGAATTGACGACTAGACTACTTTAAGTCGTTGTTCATTGTTTGCTCCAGACCAACTGCGGCGGTCGCGGGCCTGTGCCTCGCGAGGCCTGTTCGCGATTCCCTCTGTGCGTACCCAAACTGCTCGATATGCGCCCACAACCCAGGCGATGAATCTGCTAAACACCCTGATTGCTCAGGAGCCGGATTTAGATATGTTTATGAGTAGTTGTAAAGCTATGCTTAATTATTGCAATAAGTTTATAGTTAGTTTAGTCTTATGTTATTAGTAATAGTTATTATGTTGTGATGTTGGCTTGCTGCACGTTTTGGTGTAAACTGTAAGTGCAGCAAGTATCTATTTAAACAAATAAATAAATAAATAGGTTAAATAGGTAGGTATAAAAACTCCTTTAAATTATTATGTAGACATTTGAAACTGGTCTTGATATATTTAATTTGCGAATAGTCAGCTTTATACCTATCTCCCAACAAATTCTAATGCTAAAAAGCACTTTTCAAAAACAGTCACAATGTACGAGCAATTCAATTTTCTCTTATGTACGTTTATTGTATTATTTACTTGTCTAAGAATAGAAAATGGCGTCCCAATATACTCCAGAGGATCGCACTATGCATATTGTAACGAGGTGAAACACCTTTAAAGAATCTTATTTTGCAAGGAATCTGGAGTACCTAGACAGTTGTTAGTTTAAGATAGGTGTCTGTCTGCAGTTATGCTGTATAATTTCCTGAAATAAAAGCTGAAACCACGAGAAATATCGATAAAAGTGATCAAGGGAGTCTGAAATTTGAATTGGGAGAAACAGTTAACTGCATTTTTTTTAGTACCAAGCTACGTACGACGTACGTAGACGAAGTGATATTCTATCAAGGCTAACGATTATGGAAAAATCAAAAAAATCTAAGGACTGACATAAGTCACAGTTAAACGTATGATAATCAATCGTTCGGCATTCAAATGGCATAGAGGCAAATGATTTTATTCTGTGAATGAAACTACTAAACTAATAAACTTTAAAGATTCACGGTGACATTTTCTTATTATAAATTGGCAAATCATTGACATTATTAATAATGATAACATCATATTTTTTAATGTTTTTGTATTGTTTTTTATACGAAATATTTAAAAATGTAAATAATTTGTATAAAACTTAAATAATGGAATAACATCAATTATTTTATTTTACCTTCAACCTTCAATTATTTTATTAAGATATTCTATAATTTTGCATGATAACTTTAACAAATAGTTTGAGCAACTATAAAAAAAATCGACCATAAATAAAACATTTCATTTAATTTAATTTCCTATCAATTTAATATGTAGAAACAGAAAATGTTTTTTTTGTAATAAATACTAGAAACCAGTTAGTAGTACAAAAGTAAAGGTAATGGTGCGAATGTGTTGCTTATGTACAGATATTAAACCAGTCCATTTAGAGAGTTGAAGAGGAGTTGTGTTAAGGGGTAGTAAGGCCTTTTGGGAAAAGGATTTTTATTATTACATCAATTTATATACCTTAAAATGTCCATTATTTACAAGCTATAAGTAGATCTCAAATATTATCAAAATATGTACAAGTATCAAAATGGGAAACGAATTACAGGGCGTCAAAACATTTGTCAAGTGCCAGTTGGATGGCAATACTTATTCTTAAGCCAAAAAAAGGCCAGCCCTCTGGTCACGTGAAGAGTCGACCACCCATTTGGTGATATCCCGATTACGATACAAGGTTAGCACTCGGACCCCATAGTCCTCGTGTTTGAACCCCAAACCTTCAAAATTCAATCTACCCTTTTGATAATTCTGATAAGTGGAGAGAGATTGTAGACCGGTTGGCCATCGCAGCAGGTTTTTTAGCACTTTAGGAAATAGAGTATATCCTATATACTGTATTTCCTAAAGGTGAGCAGTTACTACAAATACATAATTATCAAACACCCATTTCTTTGAGAAAAAACCGTCTACACGTTTACAAAGAGTAACTAGTTCCTAAAGACACCAAAAGACACCAGTAAATTGTTGGGTCTTTTTCAAGGGAATTCCTGTTGGCTAGTTCGCTTGTACTGTGAAAGAGCACTTAGGGCACTCGGGCGAGAGAGAATCTACTAGCTTAGTAGCTATGTCTCTTTTATGGGTTCTGGAAATAATCTTTGTTACAATACAACCTTTGAATTGTAGGATGGACGACGGAATTTATGTTTGATTTAGTACACACGGCGAGATTAACTTGTTCATTTTTAGGGTTTCATACTTCCGAATGAAACGGAGCAGAATTCTTGTAGGAACACTCGTGTGTCTGTCTGTTTTAAAAACCGAATGAAACCAAAACCGTGGTCGTCTTGACATAGGATTTAAGCTTATCATAATCGAGTATAATTATGTTAGTTACAAATAGGTATACACTAACCAAAAATTACACTATTTTTGTGAACTAAAATCAAATTATTACGCGGATATCTCCAAATACATTATCATTTTAAAGTTAATACAAACAGCGAAAAAAAAATTTTTATTTTTACCTTCATCTCGAAACAATTTCCATATTGGCCAAAATGCTACTATGATTCATCACCATCATCCGCGCCGCCGCCAGTAATACGCCGTGTGGCCCTTATGAAGGGTAACTTCAGCAACTCATAAGTTTATATACAAGGTTAGTTTCCAAAGACCAGCCAAATTCTCAGATATAATGCAGTACATCATTCTGAGTCCCCCCACATAGAATTTTTTCTTCGGTTATTAAAAAAAAAATCAGCTGTTTCCTACAAAAGTGCAATACCTACATGGTCAAAATGTATGGAACAGTTCTATGTCAGTGTCTATGTTTTATGGTTTCGACATTTTATTCCTTCTACACTAAAGAAGATATCGCTTACAATCTAAAACTCTTCACACTTAAAATACTGCACACTGAACACCTCTCCATGCTTGTTTAAAATTTGTTCATTGCTTTGAACCAAGTTGGAACTTTTGTTAACTTTTCATCTTGTTTTAATTTTTTTTGTGTAGTAAGCAACGACCTATTGTCGGGCCTATGCTGTTCCCCCATACTTAAGTACTAATGCTGTAACATGATAATATTGTAACACCAAATGATTTGAAAAGAGTAACCATGGAGTTTCTTTCCGGTTCTTCTCCGTAGGAAACGACCAACCCGAACTGTGCACCTTTTTGTCGACGTTTTATAAGTGCCCATCTAGGCCTATGTGAAATAAAAATATTTTGATTTTGGTTATCGACCGGCCATTCTTCAGCTATATCTATGAAAAAACTGTATTTTAAACACAGAGGGCTCTCACAACACAAACAACAGATTTTCCACAGCTGGACCTCTGTCAGACTTCAGCTTACTGTGCACTGGTGTGTAAAATAAAACGTCTACATTGTCTATGTTTTGCAATCCATTTCATGAATGCTAATGAAAAAATCTGTGTGGTGGTCTAGATTTATACTCCTATGTCATACAGACCTATTGGAAGAATCTTTTGTGGTCTGGCTGGAGTGAGAATCAGAGCGTGTTGTCGAGCGCATCGTCGATGCTGCCGGGTGCGATAGCACTGCTGCTTTACGATAAATAAGGTTCAACCCATAAGGTGAATGCTGTAAGATAGCTGTGCTCTATGTCAGTGTCAAATTGTATGTTAATCAAACAATAATTCGCGACCCTAAAAAAACCCCCTTAAATAATCAATACAAAGCCCCCCGAACAAAAAAACACGCGAATGTCTTATGGGAAAAACAATTACCAAAAAAATCAAATGCCTACGGTTATGCTAATACGGGCACATCCGCCGAAGACCAGAGCCCCACTGACTACACGCAGCTATTAGATACAAGGCGAAACGGCTAAAAGTTGGAAGACAAATATATCGAACGAGTCACTACAACAAGACATGGAATATTTCAATAAAAGCAAAGAAGAATGGATTCAGTTAGCAGCAGATAGAGAAAAATCCAAATCAGCCACCCAGGAAATATATCACCTTTGCGAAACTGACAGTAAAACAAATACTAGTGACGATGAAACATATACGCGAACATAATATTATTAAATAAGACGTGCCAAAAACGGATGGAATCGCAACCACCAGAAACGAACATGATTCTCCAATGATAGAATAGACCAATCAAACGAAGGTCAAAACACCAATGCTCATTTCTATGGATTGTACCTGTCTTTACCACTATTCCTATATTGGCTCTAGGCTGCATAGTCGGCTGATTGTGCCCGACTGGCTGCGGTTGGTCGGGCTTCCTCTCCCATCCGAGAGCATGTCTTTCCTTACAAAATCGTGCCTCCTGGTGTATCCGGCTTGTCCGGGTCAGGCTTGTTCCTGGCTGGGTGTGGTGCTCAATCATCATCACCTTCATCAATACAAATATGCAAGAATTGGCCTTAACTGTCAAGTTATCTCGAAGGATAAAAACTTAACTGTCAAGTTAACTCGAAGGATGAAAAGTTAAGAGTGCTAGCACTTTTCGGAAAAGTACAAAAGATAATCTATAAACGCACCACATATGCTGGCAAAAAGATGTATCATAAGAAACGTTCCTACAAGAGACCTTGTTTTCAATCGAATCTTTTAACCCATCAGAAAATATATCGCTCAACCACTTCAAAAGCCAAAAGGTCCACCTCGCATTCCTTCACAGTGTACAGCAAATACAAACTAGTCGTCTCGAACGATTTTTGAATGCATCGTGAGCACGACTGTACCAATTACTCGTGCGGCCGGCCTCCGCGGAATATTCCGGACTGACCCGACTCAGAGCGATTTTAAATTGAATTTTTGAGAATTACGACGACAATTTTCGGAGTAACGTGGAATATAGGGGTGAGTATTGTGGATGGTAATGCTGCGGTTGTGATTGATTAAATTTAAATAAGTTTAGTTTCTATAATCTACAAGTTTTTGCAGGATATTACATCATCATGATCAGCCTACAGCAGTCCACTGCTGGACATCGGCCTCCTCAATTGCACAATTCTCGGCAACTCTCATCCAGTTGGTACCAGCCACCCTACGAAGATCGTTGCTACACCAAGCCTGATGGCGTCTCTTGCCGATTACGCTTGCCGATTTGCGGCCAGGATACTAAAATTCATCTTTTTCCCTGCTGTAATCACGATTTATTTGAGGTTGGTTCTGCAAGCTTTTTCCATAGTTTTCTAGGCTCATGAATCCTCCATCACTTCCTTTCTAGCTATATCGTCTGATAGTAGAATTATAATCACGAAATGGTAAGTTTGAAAAATTTGTATTTCCTAGTGGCAGATGATAAACTGACTACCAGGTTGAAAAGGTTTTTTGGCGTATTTAGTCGGTTTACAGGTTGAATGAAAGTTCATAGAATGAGACTTAATTACGGACATTTACAGACAGATTATTTTTATATAGGACCATTTGGATAATTTTCTTTACATATAATTACTAGACGTTACAAACACCTACTCTCAAACTTATCTCCTGTATATTAACGTTATCCACCTCCAATTTTAAAAATAAGGAATACATACGTACGTTTAAAATTACCGCCGTCGATTCTGTTTGGAAAATGGTTTTGAGATGCACTTCATGGTTGTATTTACGAGTACGATCCTCCAATCACAATTAATCAATTGTATAAACTAATGAAATTTTTTATAAGCTGAGATTGCTTCATAGAAAGAGTACAGACATATTATATATACATATAGTCCTCCTGACCGTTTTCGGTTACGGCGGCCAATCTCAACGCAGATTAACCATCGGCGCGCGAGATATTATAGTGCACAAGTTTGTGCGCAGGCACAGGTGCGCTCTCTGTTCCTTTACTCTCATAGTCCGATGGGACGGCAATACGAATGCGGATGACCGGAGCGAGATCAGGCGCAGGACCAAGAGAGACATACGGTGTTGATGGAAAGTGAAAAAACTGAAAATTTGGAATTGTTAAAGGCCGGAAGTTTTGAGAGTTGTTTTAAGAAATTTTGAGTTTGACGCGCACAGAAGACAGTGCACTTGGTGTTCATTGATCTAGAGAAAGCGTTTGATAAGTACCTCGGAATGTGTTGTGGTAGGCCCTGAAAGAGCAAGATATACCTGGCAGTATGTATGTACAGTAAATTTTGTACCTACGTCCGGTCAGCTACTGGCAACTCCAACGAGTTCAGTGTGGCTGTAGGCTTGCATCAAGGGTCGATCGGATAAGGACTCAAAAGTCCTTACCTCTTCTTGTTGATTACGGACGCTTCGACGTCAGCCATACAGGACGAGGTACTCTGGTGCATGCTATTTGCCGACGACATTGTTCTCGTCATGAGAGGAGCTCGTGGCAAAGTAATTACAGCCGCTCGGGTCGATCTTTAGGTTAAGCCGCGCTTGCCTAGGTTGGTCTGTGGATGGGTGACCGCCCATTACATACCGAGTTTCCTCCGTGCCTCGGAAAGCACGTTAAGCTGTTGGTCCCAGCTGTCAGTTGTAGATCTTTGACAATCGTTACAGGTTGTCAGTGGCCCAAAATGTCTGACAACCAGTCTTACCAAGGGGTATCGTATTACCCAGAAGTAACTGGGTTGTCGAGGTCAGATAGGCAGTCGCTCCATATAAAATACTGGTATTCAGCTGCATCCGGTTAGACTGGAAGCCGACCCTAACATAGTTTGGAAATGGATAGGCAGATGTTCTCGTTGGTGAGGATGGACCTGAGACCCAGAGCAGATTCGAGAAATAGAAACAGAAGCTAGAGAATGTTGGCTTAAAAATCAGCAGAACTAAAACTGAATATATATGTTGTGCGATTTTGGCGGTCTCTCCAGTTCTGGAATCATATTGCTAGATGGCGCACTTCTCCAAATCTACTCCGACTTTCGGTATCTCGGTTCAATCGTGAAAAGAGATGGCGAAATAGATCGGAGTATTAGGTACAAAATTAACACGGGATGGATGAAATGGCAGCAGGTCACGGGAACAATCTGCGACAGTCCCGCATTTCTCTTAAACTTAAAGGGAAAATTTATAACACAATGATTAGACCGGCCTTATATGGATCATAATGTTGGGCCACAAAAGGGATAAATGAAGGCATTTGCATGTGGCTGAGATGAGAATGCTGACGTGTGGTGATACGCGGTTGAATAAAGTAAGATAAGAGGAAGTTTGAAAGTGGTGCCGGTGACTGAAAAGTTATGTGGTAGTCGGCTGTCTTGGTATGGCATGTGATGCGGAGAAATGAGGAAAAAAAGGTCGTGAGGAGTTTTTAGCATAAATGTTGAAGGCTATAAGAGTAGAAAAAGATCAAAGAAACGACGTCTGTGTCCTGCGTCCTGTTGTTTGTTCATAACTGGAACTGATGCACGCCACTGAAGGCGTCAAACTCGTGACTCAGTTCTGGTCCGACACAATCTAGATTGTCATCGACACTCTAAGAATAAAATTACACATTGACACAACTTAATTTATTTTTTGGAAGTAGTCCGTCTCAAATTCACACTTTAATACCACTTTAGATGTTTTTTTACAGTGCACCACTACATAACAACAAAAATACACACTTTTCGAAATAACACAGAAAATAAATCTGATGAAATCCTGTAAGCCTAGCGCAGCGCAGCAATGTTCACAAGCAGCTTACACAGGCACATAACCACGTAACATTGCAGTTTGGAAATGTACTCTTTATTTATCATGTGCTCCTGGTTGATTGTAAACCATGTGTGGTGTGAAGGATGTACTAGGCAGTTTTCTTCAATTTTTTTATTTACATAAAATAAATATAATCTCGCATCTGCTGCCTTACTTTTTAGGAAATATGGTGTTGCGTCAAAATAAAATTCAAAAAAAAAAAAAAAAATTAGTAGCAATATTAACGTAATCACCACATAAAAGACTAATTTGCTTAGCTAAAGCTAAGCAAATTAATCTAAAATAATATAGGATTTCTTTACATTTTTAATCCAAAAATATTAGAAGCAACCTTTGGGAAGGGGCCTTTGTACATTTAAACACAGTTCTTTTTTTGGTACCTTTCCAATTACTAACTAAATGCTGGACGTCAACTCGAAATATGTCTACTTGGCCCTTGCGGAGTGGAAGAGCTTGGCGGTAGTCATACGCATACGTCATCATCAGCCTACGGCAGTCCACTGCTGAACATAGGTCTCCCTACTCGATTCTCAGCAGCTCTCATCCAGTTGGTCTCCACTCAAGAACACGTCTCCCCAACGGTCATCGGTTCTACGGCTGATATGACCGGCCCATTGCCACTTCAGCTTACTTATTCTGTGAGCTATGTCGACAACTCTGGTTCTCTGTCGGATTACCTCGTTTCGAATGCGATCCCTCAGAGAGACTCCTGCATAGCCCGTTCTATAGCTCGCTGACCGACCTTAAATTTATGGACCAGCCGCACCGTGAGTGCCCACGTTTCGGCTCCGTAAGTCATAACAGGCAGGATGCACTGATTGATACGCATAAATAGTAGCAACAATATTTTTCATACTATGAAAGAATTCATCCTGACCCTAATCTCTTCTTTCCGAGATCTATAGCGCCTGCTACCAGGGTCTCATAAGCTGAAAACAACTGTAAAATACAAAGAGAAACATTAAGCCACACCGCAAAGCAACAGAGCATCGAATAAAATGGAATTCTTCATCGTTAATTTTCTCTTTGTTTTTCTCAAACGGAACACAAAATAGTTGAAAAACTTCCACTTAATTGTAAATATATAAAAGTAACCAAGAGTATTTTGTAGAGAAGTTATACAAAGCTTTTTGAGGTAACTTGGTAGTATTGTGGTTTCGTCTCCCGGGACCGAGAGCCAATATTTCTAGGCTCCGATTGCTAAATAATTTCTAGCTTGCTTACTTCATTAGTTTCTCCTTTAATTAATCTTGAAGCCAGATTAGTCGCAGAAAAGACCATTCGCTAATTACAAACAAAAGGGGTAAGGGTAAAATTGTTCTGAGAAAACATGACGTCGTGCTACGCCTACGCTACGAGACTACGCTGGAGCTACGGCGTAGCTATTGCTACGACGTAGCTAATGATACGAAAGGTTAAAGATTTGGTACGAATTGAGTCTATTTTCTCGGAACATCCTTATTTGTATCGAGTCTACACAGGCGTGATGGATTATTTTCACAACTAATAAAAATCGGTTACAATACTTTATATTGATTACTTTCATGGTAATTTTATAACGCACACCATTTTTATCTCATCACATCAGTATAAAAATACTTACAAAATTAACCTTATAGTAAGGTAATACAATCGGAGGCCTAGTAACCTTTGTTACCTTCCGTATCCCGCCGTCCCCATAATGTATAAATTTACGGACATCCCCAGGCAATAAACTCCTTTCTTACAACGTTTTAAAGCATAAAATAGCCGAAATATTATCCGACGGAGCTATATTTTGACCTTTACGATGTTAATTCCTTGGATGATTCTTCTTATCGTGTTAATAAATTGAAGAGAACGTTTGATTGGGTCTATGTAATTATAATTAACGAGGACTTTATCTATTAACGTTACATCTTATGGTCAATTTAGTATTTACCTGTTGGTTTAAGAGGATTGTTGACTATAAATCAGCAAGGAAGCTGTGGCCGTATAGACCCTTAGCGAGTGGTCGCTTAGTTTATAAGTTCATTTTGCCCCTGGCTGGAGGCCTTAAATTCTGGGCATCCACGGGGATAGAACGGTTAAGCAGTAGCCAGCCTCGGAGGCTGAACTGCGAGATGCCACCTCCTAAAAAAAAAAAAGGCCGTATTGAAGTAACTTTTCATATTGTGATCACCATCATCTGGATGTACCACTTACGGCAAAGAGCTTGTTGTCAAAGAAAGTTTTAAAAGAAAAAAATACCGGCCAAGTGCGAGTCGGAATTGGGCAACAACGGTATCAGACCATTACATAAAAAAAATTGGCGTCAAGCTATATTATGTATGTATAGGGCACCATTAAATTTTAAACTTTTTCTAAATTTTGCAATTTTTCCTTTATTTGTGCTGTAAGGCCTTGCTGTTTGCCAAGTTTCATAATTCTAGGCAAAAGGGAAGTACCCTGTAGGTTTTGATTCTCATGTGAAATCGAAAAAACATTGCAAGGTTTTTCATTGCTCCAAGGGGTAGCAGACTTGAGTATTTGGTATTAATTTCAGCTTGATACCGCCACGCATTCCTGAGGAAAAGGGTCTTGACAGACAGACCGGCAACAAAGTGGTCTTATAAGGGTTCCGTTTTGCCGATTGAGGTACGGAACCCTAAAAAAAATCACGACACATTTAACAAGTACCTATAGTACTAGTAAATAGTATAATTAGTAAACTAGTATTTTTCATAAAGTTTGTTTTTTTTTTACCGTTTTTTTTACTTGAGCTTGTTTAGTTTTACAAATATAGATTATTAGAGAAGCTCGTGATTAAACAACAACAGCAGCTCAGGTTGATCTTTAGGTTAAGCCGCGCTTGCCTAGGTTGGTCCGTGGATGGGTGACCACTCATTACATGCCGCTTCTTCCGTGGCTCGGAAAGCACATTAAGCCTTTGGTCCCGGCTGTCATTTGTAGATCTTTAACAATCTTTACGAGTAGTATATTTACTGCGTGGGAAGAGGCACAAGATGCCATAGGAATTTTCTGTGACCTCTCAAAAGCATTTGATTGCGTAAACCATGAAACCCTACTCTTAAAACTTGAACATTACGGGTTAAGGAAACTTGCGCTCAGTTTAGTGAAATCGTATTTAAACGATAGACATCAGCAAGTACAAATAAATGGTGTCAATTCAATGGGTTTAAAAGTAAGTATGGGTGTACCACAAGGTTCGATATTGGGTCCTTTCCTCTTTTTGGTATATATTAATGATCTACCCCATTTATTTAAAAACCAACCACAAATGGTGTTATTCGCTGACGATACTTCTTTAATATTTAAGATAAACAGACGTGCCACAAATCTCGACGACGTAAATAACGCCTTAATGCAGGTCCATAATTGGTTCACCGCTAATAATTTAGTATTAAATGGGAAAAAAACGAAGTGCATAAGATTTGCTCTACCGAATGTTAAAAGTAGTGATAGTGACATAGTATTGAATCAAGAGAAACTGCAATTCGTCGAAAATACTGTTTTCCTGGGGATCACGCTCGACTCAAGGCTACAATGGGGTCCGCATATAACATCTCTTGCAGGGCGGCTGAGTTCAGCAGCATATGCTGTTAGAAAAATCCGCCAATTTACTGATGCAGATACCGCGAGGCTAGTCTATTTTAGTTATTTTCATAGTATTATGTCATACGGTATTTTACTATGGGGACGGGCTGCAGACATTGAGTCTATATTTATTCTGCAGAAAAGAGCCATCAGAGCCATATATGATCTACGTAGGCGCGATTCTCTAAGGGAACTGTTTAAAGAAATTAACATCATGACAGTACCTTGTCAATACATCTATGAAAACATCATGTACGTTAGGAAAAATCTGCATTTGTTTAGTAAAAGAGGTGACAGACACCACTATAATACTAGAAACAGGGACCAACTAGTACAGCCAGGTTTCAGGCTAGCTAAAGTAGACTCATCTTTCATGGGGTACTGTTTAAAATGTTATAATAAAATACCTCCCCACATTCAACAACTGAATGAGACAAAATTTAAATCTTGTATAAAACGCACACTATGTAGGCAAGCATATTATAAGTTAGGGGATTACATCGATGATAAAAATGCTTGGCTCAATGCTGGTCCTGCTCCACAACCATAGGGGCAAACTAATCAGAAGCTCATGTGAAATTATTGTGGAAGCTGCAGAAGATTGTAAAAATATCTTTGCATTGTATAGATTCAATCTCTTAGTATTATATAACTGCATAGCACATGTGTGAGTACTATGTACTGTAAAGCTACCATTTACATTTAGTTAACCTTCATTGACTCGAATGTGCCCTGGTGGCTGAGAGAATGTCAGGCTCACTCAAATGTCTCGCTGATAGTGGCGGGTGTGTTGGGTCGTTTAGTTCCCTTCAATATGGTTGAGCTGAATGGAGCTGATGCATGCGTCATGTTCGTGAACGGGCGCTGTCAGTTGGGACTGGTCATCTCTTAGCTGCCACGGTTTATTTTAACTACTTTGTTTTTAAATTGTTGATAGTTATAATCTTTTACTCTGGACGCTCTTAATGTGCACGTCTTTCTACATCGTTCTCACATATATGTATAATCTCAACATGAATGATGTAACCAAGATCTTGTAACAATATTTTGATTGAAAAGAGTGTCCATGGAGTTTCTTGCCCATTCTTCTCCATAGAGATCTACGCTTTGGAATGGGCAACTACAGTACTTTCACAAGTTATTATGCCTTGTGTCTGTGACTGTAGCTTCGCCTTTGTTTTTCTGACTTTCAAAAGTGCCTGCGAAGGTCTAATTGAAATAAACGCTTTGAGTTTGAGTTTATGTGGCCCGAAAGTCTGACAACTATTCATAGCAAGGAGGTTGTATTACCCAGTACTAATTAGATTGTGGAGGTCGGATAGGCAGTCGCTCCATGTAAAATATTGACATTCAGCTGCATCCGAGATCATGAAAGGCTAGGCACTAGGCAGGTGATGCATATTTTTTTATTATTATTATTGTCGTTGTATATATGTAGATACTTACTTTTAGTCTACTTTATTTATTTATTTATAATAAGCACACCAACAGCATAGTCACTTACAATGGGGGCTATCGCGTATGAATTCGACGCTAGAGGCGCTAGTGTAGCGCGGGGGCACCGAAATGACAGATGTCATAGAAAGTTCACGCCTTGCGTGCTTTTTTAACTTGTATTTTTACAAATATTAGATTGGGCCATTCCTGATTAATTAAGACTGAAGATTTTAAGTAGCAACTTAGAATCTTAATTTTCAGTACTTGGAGATAAAATGATTTTTAAATGTTTCATGCTTGCTAATTTTATGGAGAATATTGTAAATATATGAACCTGAAGTTTACATTATGTTTTTATACGTAATAAAATAAACTTTTCATGAAGTTATTGGTACTTTATAGTATAAAATAGAATTTTTGACAGGACCTTAATCGACAGTGGTGCGATCTGGTGAGCTCAAAAACGATAGCCCTCATTCAAATCAAATAACATCTAATATTGGTATTTCAGTAACGATGCAAATAACAGGAATGCATGACATAGAACATATGAATAGGCAGCCAGCAGGTAAAGCCTTCCTTTAGCGTCAGCCTTTAGTTGGTATAAGTAACCTTTTAAGCATTATTTTAATTCTATTTGTAGTCTCAAACACTGTTTTAAACTTTCACAGTTTACACTTACACATAAACTGTCACTTCTCTGTCACACGGGATATCGGGAGCTCAAAATAACAGACAATCACGGAAGATATCCCGTAAGCGACAGTTTATGTCTATTTGTAGTCTGTATATAATAAATAAATAAATTGTTAAAAAAACATATAAGGAAGACATTATTGGCCATTCACCTTATCGATAGTCCCTTGTTTTCTTTTCAAAGCTGTGTGGCTAGATCTTTTATTTGATTACCGGTTACTGCACAATTTTTTGTAAGAGACAATAATGCAGCAAGTGCTGATCTGTTATATTTTGGTATGCCTTCTCTGACGTCACCCCCGGGAAGCCGCCAACCGTTTCAAAACTCAAAGCGACACGGTTTTACAACTCCTATAAAAATAATATAAACAATTTTTCTAACTTCGAACATTACCGTTTTAATACACTGCGGGCCAATACAGAGAGCAATAACTCAATTCTCACGCACTAACTTCTGAGGGCATTACCGAAGTACTGATCGAGCGCTTTAACTTCTCACTCACAAGTTCGCATATATTTTCATGCAATAACAACCTTTGTCTGAGATCATTTCAATAATATCCCAAGTTTAATAGCAATACTCCACAGGCTCGAGGCAGTAATAAAATTTAACGTGTCGTTGCCGAGTTTTGTGACTTTACCTAAATTTATTGCAAAAACTTTTTCACGCGATCCATTTGTTAATCTCGGGCGTTGCGTATTCACATTTGAAAAATACGACAAGCGATATGTTTCGCTTTTTTTGGGCTTGCGCGTGTCGTGTCGCGAAAACTTGTGTGTGTAGTTTTTTGTGGCCCCAACTGTAACGCTGAATGCTCCCGATTCAATGTTTTTTTAAAGTGATTTATGGTATCGTTAATTTTGACAAAATGGGACTATGATCCGGTGTTTTTTTTTAATTTATTGGGTACCTACAAAATATATTTTTGCAGATAAAAATTGCCCACAATCGACCGATTTAACCTACTTATAACACAGAAAGTTCCTCTGTCAATCAATACGTAATTTAAAGCAATTTATTCCCCACACAAAGCCATTAAAAGAACCTTTTAACACCTCATTATTATATCAAATCTATGTAATGTTAAATCCTACCTATTTACCTGCTTACCTTATAATGCGAATGTAACTCACGTGAAACCTCAACTTTGATGAGTTGTGAAGTTTCAAGGATATAAGTACTTATGTGTATTTAAAACAACGTATGTGGTGGGAGCGACTGTTAATGTATGTGAATGGTATTTATGGGTATTTATTTTGTTCGCTTTATATAAGCTGAGAAGTCATCTCCGTTAATATTTAGGATAAATATTCATTTAGTCGGATAATGGAACTGAAAGGCTTTTTTTTCATTTTTTTTTATTCATCTATATAGAAGTATTGAGGAAAATGCTGAGTATGAATGTAGTATTGTAGATGGCTATAAGAGTAGAGGAAGACCAAAGAAACGATGGACTATAGACTGTGTGAAGGATGATATGGCTAGATAGGAGGTGACTGCTGAGATGACGAGTAATAGAGAAGTATGGAAGAAGAAGACATGATGCTGCGCCCAAATAAGTTGGGATAAGGACAGGAGAAATGATAATTCATCTGCATAGATAAACTTAGACAATGTATTCATGTTTTGCAATGAACATTTGTTATTTGTTTAGTGATTTGATTGACTGCTTTCGTTTTGTCCTTTGGAAATTTTAAAAGCGGAAGTCAAGGCATAATTTAGATTAAAATATGAAATGAAGGAATAACTAACGTTGAAAAAAAAACACCAAATTTAATGTTTCACCTCATAATTATTACCACAGCCTAACTATACCTAGTAGCTAGTACACCTGTGCTAGGAATAAGATATCTCCACAGGCAGAGACTTCACTTGTGGTTATTGTCAGCATTTATATAATCAAACTCCATGAAAAAAATTTTTCCCAAAATATGTTGAGGTGGGCTTCCAGTCTAAAAGGATGCAGCTGAATACCAGTATTTTACATGGAGCGACTACCTATCTGACCTCCACAACCCACTTAGTACTGGCTAATACGATTTCAGCTTTTGAATACTCGTAACAACTGTCAAAGATCTACAAATAACAGCCGCGACTAACAGCTTAACGTGCTTTCTGAGGCACGGAGGAAACTCGGTATGTAATAATGGTCACCCATCCATAAACCAACCTCGGCAAGCACGGCTTAACTTTGAAGCCAAACCCGTGCGGCTGTTATTATTTAGTCACGAGCTCCTCAGGGCTCCTCAGGGCTGATGAGGCAGGGATGCTGAGGAGAAATTCATGTCACAAGGCATTCTCTACCAGTAAACTTTTGGCCCTTTGCCAGTCTCATCCAGATTTTACTCTCTTCTTCTTAGCGTGTCGTTGGCAATCTAAATGGTGTCGGCCCAGAATTGAGCTACTAGTTTGGCGCTTTCGGTAGCGCCATCGGTTCCTGTAGCGAACAAACAACAGGACACGCAGGACACGATATTAAGTGCCCCATCGTTTGTGGAATAGCACCACATTTACACTCCACAGCAGAGTCATCAATGAAACTCCACTTGAGCAGGTTTTCCTTGCTGCGACTAACCTGGGTCCAGAGTCTATTAAAGACTTCCAGGTCAGCCATGGCAACTCATGTCCAGGTGGGAGATTTTCAACAGGTGGAACGAATGGGTTAGGTAAGGATCGCCACAGCTTTAGTCTTTCCGGTTGTTCTAGGTTTTACTTATTACCTACGATAGCAACAATGTCGTCTGCTCATCTCGCAGCCATTTATAAGTAAATACAATAGTTTTATATTCCAATAATATTCTTAGTTGACCTTTGCAAGACTGAACTAGTATAATCAATACCACAAACTTTTGCTTACCTTCCAATAAAAGTCCCGTAAAAATCGCTCCAGCCGTTTCGGAGATTAGGCGGAACAAACAAACAGACAAAAAATAAGTATCGTAATAAAAAAATAATTTAAAAGAATATATATAATTAAATTAAATATAATATATATTAATATATAATTATATCATATAAATATTTAAAAATAATATAGATACAGAGATTACCTACTATAAACATACAAACTTACAAACAAATTTTACCTCTTTATAATATTATTATAGATAAATCCTGATGTAAAAACCCAATAACACTATGCCCAACCTGAGAATCGAACCCAGGACCACAAATCCACGCTTGTGACCAGACCAACGACGTTTCTTCTAAAAACCTCCTAAATATACCTCCTAAATAAATAAGGTAACACACTCCACTCCAATAACAGGGGCCTCCACCCTTCTCGGATGTTATGTACGTGAATTAAATGAAACTGTCAGCGGCAATAACAAAGATACGAACTTCAGAAACAATCCCAATCAATGGCGGTAAGATTTTAAATAATATCGATCTGCAACATGGCGTCTGCGTTATAGAAAATTCTGGGGACTTTTTATCGTTTACAGCGAAATTATTTCTAGGAATTGATAATGGGTAGACGTGTTGTTTAAGAATATTCGTGTCATGTTTAAATGTACTTTTTCTGGGTATTTTATAAAAATATAGAATTCAAAACGATATGAGAATAATTATATTGGATATTTTCCTAATAATGATACCTGCACAAAAAGAACGGTTAGGAACAGCAAGCATTGTTTTAGAGACAAGCTTCTTAAGGCTTGTGTCAAACATTATTTTAAATGTGCCCACTACTGGGACACACGGCCTCCTTTCTATGCGAGGAAGTGGGCTATAATCTACCAAGCGGACCCAGTACGGGTTAGTAGATGTCACATCCCTTCGAATTTTCGGTTCTAGGATATTCCGGTTTCCTAATGATGTTTTCCTTCACCGTTTTTAAAGCAATGGTGATGAAAATAAATTACACAAAGTAATGGGCCTGCTTGTATCCACTGGCCTACCACTGCTTTCACAGAAGCACGACTGCTTTGAAATGAGAGACAAAATAATAATGCCTTTTATTCTGAAATTTCATGTTTACAAAATTTCATGTTTACAGGATATCTCTAAATTCAGTGTGCCTCCTGGCATAGACCTACTCTAACATCTTCCATTTATTTCTGTCTCTAGCAACCTTTCTGCAGTTTGGTCCCGCTATTAGTTCCATCTTATCTTTCCATCTTTTCCCTCGTCTTCCTTTTTCCCGTTTATCTAGGATACCAATCTTCTTAATATTATGACCCATCCATCTCCACTTTAGTTGCCCAATCATTATAATGAAAGACATTTTTTTTTTAAATAAAATGATTTTATAGGATCTCGCATTAATACGTAGAAAAATCGTGGTCTTTCAAATCCAAGTACATAATAACACGAAATGGCTGAAAATATTACGACCTAATTATGAATATATCCTCAAACATCTATTTAAACTCGCATACAAAATGTAACAAACCTAGCTTTGACAAATGGAGCCAAATTACGCCTCCATCATTTTAAGCCGTCATGAATAAGTTTAGATATAAAATGATATATTTCTGCTGTATTTGTTCGTAGAATTGGAATGTGAGGAGATAGCTGACAGAGCCTTAACTTTATGTCTCCGTGCCACTAAGGTATGCAGGACTGAGGCGGTTAAGTGGTAGCTCCTGGAAGGCGTCCGACAAAGGGGTCTAGAGTTCAAGTTGCAGGTAGAACTGTATTATTATAATTTTTTAAAGAATTGAACCTTAATTCGTGCTGTCTTTAAAGCAACAGAATCGAGGGATAAGAATCGAGGAAGAGAGGAAATAGGGGATTGTTGGTGTACGATGCATCACTGCCTATCCCTTTGAATTGACGTAGCGTGTTGTCCATCACCAAAACATACCCCCTACATGCAGTAGCGTACCTTTCACAGCGGTATGACGGTAGTCTCTGTCACATATCTACTCCTTTACCTACTAATAAGACACTTTACAAAAGGAATTACACGCTTTAGATATCAGAATTAATGAGCTAAGACTCCTGGTTTAAAACTTGGAATAACTTAGGGATATGTACATAATAATGAGTTCATATACTGAAGTTCTTGTGTGGATCAAATCTGTTGGTTTGTAAATACGAGTGCTTCCTACCTTAATGTTGAAGCAATTTGTTTGAAGATGATGTGGCTCCTTTAAGTGCTGTGTTCCTGGTACTATGTAATGAATTTCAGTAATTTATGAAGAGAAAATTTGTGTCAATTGGGATATCGTGTATGAATTCGCCGCTAATGGCGCTAGTTTAGCGCGGGGGCACCGAAATGTCAAACGTCATAGATTGTTCGCGCGTTGCGTGCTGTTTTAACACATAATATCGTATTTTTACAAATATTCACGATAGTGGTCTAGATTGAGCCATTCCTGATTCATTATGTCTTGAAGATTTTAATTAGCAACTTAGAATCTTAATTGTCAGTACTTGGACGTAAAATGATTTTTAAATGTTTCATGCTTGCTAATTACCTATAGGGAGAATATTGTAAATATATGAAACTGAAGTTTACACCATGTTGTTATCACTAAATAGTATAAAACAAAGTCGTTTCCCTCTGTCTGTCCCTATGTATGCTTAGATCTTTAAAATTACGCAACGGATTTTGATGCGGTTTTTTTAATAGACATTGAAAAAAAGATGACATTCCACCCGTGCGAAGCCGGGGCGGGCCACTAGCACGTAATAAAAAAAACTTTTTATGAAGTTATTGGCACTTTAAAGTATAAAATAGAATTATTGACAGGACCTTAATCGACAGTGGCGCCATCTGGTGAGCTCAAAAAAGATGAAATGATTTTCTGTTGGTTTTCTCATTTGCTTATTCACTTTCCATGTCATCGGGAAACTCATCGTTAATTTAAAAAAAAAAAACAAATAACTTTTACCTACAAAAGTGCAAAGCCTACATGGTTAAAATGTATGGTACAGCTGGGAACAAACAGTACTCAAAACAAAACAATTCCTCATAAAAATGCTAGTGCCCCAAACTACGGTAGCAAACTAAATATTTTAACGTCTCAAGTCAACTGTAATTCACGGTTAAATGTAAGCAAACTTAGTTTATAATAACATGATATTTTCATATTTCCCCGTACTAACAACGTGGAATGATGCCACGGGTACAAAGTATGAAGTCTTGGACTTGGATACACTTGGGATGTGGTGTGAGTGATGAGCGACAGCGGTTTTGGGAAGTAACATAATTATTTATATTTTCAGCCGACATCTAAAGTTTTTTGGGATGCTGGTCCGTAATTTATTTAAGCAAGTACCTGCTACCATGAAGCAGACCAGCTCCTAAGAGGGCCCTTCCCGGTCCTTCTATCGTCAACGCGAGTATGGTCGAAAAGCTTGTTGTTTCATCCAGAGCCTCAGCGGCGATTTTCTTCCAATTCCCCCGTCTTATGTGCGGGGTCGGGCCCCGCCCCGACCCCGCACATCTCGTTACCCGCGCACCTCATACCGCCTAACACGATGACATTGAACGAAAAATAGTGTTCGAAAATTTCTTAAACTTGTTCCAGGAAATACGTGTTTTTGAATAAGTCTTACAAGTGTGTGAAATAAATATTTGTCATTAAGAATCTTCATTACATGTGTAAGGTTTCTATTCTTCTATTCGAGATGTTTTCTTTACTTTTACAGTTTATGAGTACATTATGAACGGCCAAAGTTCAGTTACAATTTGTGCAAAACAGCAATTTTGGAGGCTTATACTGAATTTGTTTCTAATTTTTTTTTTCTACCATAGAAACCCAGATTTAGTGCACAAAATACCTATTAAAAAAAAAACACTTTTCACTGTATTCATGTTTGTTTTGTTTAGCCTGCGCACATACTTATTATCTTTTAGTGTTTATTATATTTCCTATAGTTCTTTATATTATAATTCAAGTAGGTACTGTTTGTTTTATCTTATTTAATGTAATTCAATATTTATACTGTCTTGGCTTCCGTACGTTTTTTCACGGGTGACCACTGAAAACCAGCGCTGTGCTGTGGGCCCCCCATAGCACAGCATCATGCTGAGTGGTAACCTGCTTGTCGCGGTCACGACGTGCAAGCTGTTAATTTTGTATTTATTTTTCTTTGTACCTATATGTCCTGTGTATTTATTTGTTATGTATCGAATGATTATTGTTAATTTATTTCTTGTACGCACGTCATGTCCCTGCGACAAATAAACATTTTTTCTTTCTTTCTTCTTTTATTAGCTCAAAATCAAAGATAGATGTGTAACAACTGCATAATCACGTACGAGCGTTTGTATGAAAAGTATGACGGGTTGGCCGCTCTTAAGCATAGTAATCCACGTAGTAAAACCATTGCTTTTTATTAATGAAAAACTGTAGGTACAATAGTGGATTTACATCTGGACAATAAAATAAATGCATATCATTTCATTTAAAAAAAAGGTCCCTGCCGTTTTACAACTGATAAAAAATGTATTTTCTGCAATAACCTGAGTTAATGATACTTTCCTTCTCGCATATTACAGGGTTATTCAAGTTTAGCTGCAATTGCTTGGATTATTTTGCATAATATGTGAAAATGTAAATAATTTTAAAGGGATAAATAAGATTTGAAGTCAAAAGTAGGGTTTTATCAATTAACAAGGATGAATCCATCTAGTAAAAATAGTGCAAGTAACGTTATTAGTAAAGAGAACCAAGGTTACCAAAGTACACCGAAGAATTGCCAAATTTACGTGGCAGTGGGCAGGGCACATTGTTCGCAGAACGGATGGCCGATGGGCCGAAAAGTTCTGGAGTGGCGACAGCAAACCGGAGACGTTGCGTTGGAAGGCCGCCCAATAGGTGGACTGATGACCTGGTGAAGGTTGCGGGGATCCGCTGGATGCGAGACGCACAGGACCGGTCAATGTGGTGTGTGTGTGCACTTGGGGGAGGCCTATGTCCAGCAGTGGACGTCTTTCGGCTGAAATGATGTACGTTATTAGCTAGGCCCCTCCCTCCACTTCTTACAAATAACTATCCTTGCCCCGCATACCCCCGCCTCCTCTCCTAACTTACACTACATTGTTAACAAAGTTGCGCGGTGTATTCATACCAGTTTACTGGCAACTTTTAACTGGCCAGATGTGGCTCAGCCTCCCGGGTATGAATCTGATTTGCTTGCAGATTAATACGGGAGGCAAAACTTTTTTTTATTTAACTAGAGACGAATGTTTCCAAGAGTTCTTATAGCTTCAAGAGGCCCCGAAGTTTTGCATTTAGGGGAGATATTTTTGTTTTTAATTTAGTAATAAATCTAATTAAAATACTGTTACTTGCGCGCGTTACCTAATTCAAGATGGCGGCGTTTGAGAAAGTTCTGCCTGTGTTTCGTGTAGGATTATGAGACTTTCTTGTCACATTTTGTGAGAAATAAGGCGACGTATTTAAAATATAATTTGCTTTTTTATTTCTTGATTTATTTTTACAATGTGTGTCGCGTCTGCCTAGTGGTCGCAAACGATTGGGGCCCTGGGTTTGATTCCCAGGCAAGGCAAAGTGTCATTAAGATTTTCCGTCAAGAATTTCTCAGTAGCATCTTGGAGGCTGTCGAGTTGTCTCATAGTGAGACTGCTGAGCATGAAGTCCTGGGTTAGATTCCCGGGTCAGGCCAAATATAATTGGACTTTATCATCCGGCATTTCTCACTAACAGCCACGAAGTCTAGATTTGTGCCCGGTTGATGGCAATAGGCTCGCCCCCTATTACATGGGACTTAAACTGAACTGGCCACATGTGGAAACAGGCGTGATGTTATGTTATTTAAGTCCTTTTTTTTTCGGATGGGAAATTATCAAATAACCCCTCCCGCTCTGGGCTGAGCAGGAGGGAGTGTCAGACTTTTAATGACTAAAACTGTACTGTTATTTAAGTCCTAGGTTCAATTCCCGGGTCGGGCTAATTTTAATTGGGTTTTTTCATCCAGCATTTCTCAATAGTAGCCACGGAGTCTGGATTTGTGCCCGGTTGATAGCAATAGGCTCGCCCCCTATTACACGGGGCTCAAAACATAACTGATGAAATGTGCATGTACTATTAGGTACACTACTGCCTAACCCTTCCTGATTACATTATCCCACATGCAAAATACGCGCTAGAATGTGGAGTTGCGGACACCAGCCCGCTATACAATACAATTACATTAACGTGTTATTTATAACAAACACACACACATACACAAAACACACATACACATACAAAAACACACACACACACAAACACACACAAATTAAAAATCTACATACTACTAACCCGATTGTTTGTGATATGTTTTTGTAGTTTATTTGTTTACTTTCAAATGTAACCTAAATAGAGATAGAAGGCCAGCTAATACAGTTACCTATAATGATGACACGCCGCTTGTGCCCGCCAATGAATGTCTATCCAACGTCCATTACTGAATAGGCTGTTTTCAGCTGGGTCAGTTCTCAACGTGAAGGCTTTTTATTTACTTTTGGGTTCGCTAGTCAGATATCAATCAATTAATCTTAAAATATAGGTAGTTTTATTTACATACCGAGATTTCCATGTGCCTCGTGTAACGTTGCACTTTGCAAGTTACATATTTAAAGAGTTTTTAATAAGAATCCATAAAAAATAAGAAATCTATGTATCCTTAAAACTATATATTTACACACTTTTAAAAATTTAACTTATTATGATCTTAGTAAACCAAACACTCAAAGAAATCATTTAAATTAAATAAGGATAAACGGAACCTACGAGCTTATATTATATTAAAGAGTTCTCGCTTCAATGCGCCCGCGCATCTCCAAAACGATCATTATCATTACCGAGCGTCGGCGTCGCCGAGGAGCCATGATTCGGCTCGGCTCGGTAAGGACGATGACTAGTCGTTTTGAGCGCATTGAGGTGACAGCTATGTTGCTCGCTCTGATCGTTTCTAAATAATTTTATTAAATACGTTGCGAAATCTCTCTAAGGTAAGTTTCATGTATTTTATTAAAAGGGCTAACTGTAAAGTGTTCCTAGAACTTCTTATATCTAGTTTTCTGCTGTATTTCTCCCTATCTTCCTATCTGGGATACTGTGACATTTGGACCTCTGAAACGGTTCCGACAGCTTGCTTACGCTTCCATTTCTGTCTGGCTTTCCAGGATTTTGATCTACCTCACAACTCTTTCACCACGACGTGGTTCCGGCGTTGTGAAGGACGCTTGAGTGAAGATCCTCTGCTGCAGAGTGATCCTACCCTACGCTGAGTTCACCTACCAGAGACAGAACCTAAAATTGGAGCCGTTGGTTGCAGGCAGAGTCTAAATCGGAACCATCACCGTTGGAGACAGTTCAGTGGCCAGTGTTCCCTAACACATTTTTTTACCCTCTGCAATCAAGACGTGGGATGGACACGGAAGTTTAGGCAGTAAATAATAAGTGTCATCATCGAGCTCTTATTATTTACCAGCCACTACATATCTACCTGCTGACACCCTCCTACAGGGTAAGTGGCACACTCGGAATACACTTTAAGTTATGATCTTGGCTGTCATTTTTAAACTTTTGACAGTCGTTATAGGTAGTCAGTGGCCCGAAAATCGGTCAATCAGGCTTGCTAAGAGGTATCGTATTACCCAGTACAAACTGGGGAGGCTAGATATGCATGAGGTGACAGTGGAAGATAACCCCAAAATAGTTGGGACAAGGCTAGGCAGATGATGCTATTCTAATCAAAGCCGGATCATACTCCGTTTTTTTTTCCAGCTATGTTGGAAACTCTTCTGACCAATACATAGAGTAACTGTTTTTAGGGTTCTGTATCCAAGGGGTAAAAACAGGACTCTATTACTATGACTCCACTGTCCGTCTGTCTGTCTGTCTGTCTAGCTGTCTGTCACCAGGCTGTATCTCATGAACCATGATAGCTAGACAGTTGAAATTTTCACAGATGAAGTATTTCTGTTGTCGCTTTAGCAACAAATACTAAAAACACAATAAAATAAATATTTAAGGGGCTCCCATTCAACAGTGTCTTTCAATCAATCAATCAAATCATTTATTTGCAATGAATGTAGGTTACATTGAAATACAGGTGGAGTAGAAAGGAGTGAGCCATGTACATTCTGCCTGAAAATAGGCACGCAAATTTAAAAAATAAAATAAAAATGTTATAACCTAAAAATAAAATTAAAAATTATGATGTCACAGTTAAAATAATTGCATTATACATAACATTAATTAATATTGAAAAATGTCAAATAAAAATGAAATAATAATATAGTTAATTAGAATAAAATTAAAAATTAGTGTATACTCTTTTTTAGATAATTGTGTGGAACCCTTCGTGCGCGAGTCCGACTCGCATTTGGGCAGGTTGTTTTACCTGTACAACCCAGTTACTCCATATTACGATACACCTTGACCCTTTCGCTTTCAGACCAACCCGTAACGACTGTCAAAATGCTGTTAAAGATCTGTGAATGACAGCCAGGTTTCAACTGGTTTACGTGCTTTCCGGAGCATTGAGTGGTCTGGCTATGCTACGAATAGTTACCCATCTACGGATCGACCTTGGCAAGCTTTGCTTAACCTTAAAGATCGACCCGTGCTGCTGTTATTTTTAAGCCGGCAGCCCCAAGTTTATTTCTTACTGACGCATGAAATTACTCAAAACTTCGTGCTCTGCATGGTAGGAGACCTTTGTTCTACTCAGATATCACAGCCTCGAATTATCATAATTAAATTATACACGTAGGTACCCAAAACTTCTAAATATTCGCATAAACAAATCCATAATAACTCGAATATCTAGTATAGATAAACATGATATTCAACAACTTTCGCGGGGTGATCCCGTTAAAACTCTCCAAGGCGGGATTCGCGCGAAATCGCCGAGTTTACGCGACGGCATCGATTCTATGAGCATACAACTCAGTAGACGTAATAAGAGGCGTGTATGGTGACCATCATTTGGCCATGTTATTATCTACTAGCTGTTGCCCGCGAGCTCCGGCCGCGTGAAATTATTGAATCGGATTTTGCTAACAATTTCAAAGGTTTTTTTTTTTGCACGGAACCCTGATCCTTTTTCTTAAATAAGTTTAAAATAAACAGCCTAAGTTACTCCTTATTATATCAGCTAACTGCCAGTAAAAGTCCCGTCAAAAAAGCTGTTACTTTGAAAGTACATATAGGTAGGATCGGAAACCACGTTTGCAGGAAAACTCAGGGATTATGCTTGTAGTTTCCCTGTGTACAGGAGAGCTAAGGTAGCCAGTGTCAACCGAAGAATTCCCCAAGTGAGCAGGTCATTTTGCTCGCAGAAGATATGACAGATGGGCTGAAAGGTTCTGGAGTAAATAACTGGACTAAAAGTAGTTGCCATTGTCCTCAGGCAATACGAAGATGTTTACGGAGCGACCTGTACGATTCCATTGCTTGGATTAGAAACATTAATGTAGCTTTTAACAAAGATCAGTCATTATTTCAATTCTTATGCTGATTTTTCGGATTCATGTGCGTATTGTATAATTATCACTTGCTTAGGTGAAGAAAAACATCGTGAGGCAACCAGCATGCCTGAAAGATATTTCTCGACGGCAGGTTAAGCCAAGTCAGAGGCATAAAATCTCTGACACCAGGTTAGGCACTAACCACACGATAAAGAAGAAGATTTCAATTCTATTGCCATTCGGGTGCTTAACATAAACAGACCACAAACAAACTGTCCATCTTATGTCATCTTCAACCAAAAAGTATCAACTTTTCAGCTCAAAAAATAAACCTTTTCAATATTCACCACGTCAACATTTTAAAAATATATCCACAGAATCTGGAACGACTCAGTAAATACGGTTTCCGTCAGTTTGGCTCTAATTAAACATAACCGGAGTCTTGTTTCTCTTACTAGACGCCTTTGACTAGTTTTAAGGCTGCGGCCACGAAATCCGCGGAGAAAAGTGGTGATTGACCAGGGCGATGGAAACTGTGGTGAATTTCCACCAAAACCGGCCTTTCTCGTGTGATTGGACGAATCTCGCACGTTTCCGCACCGCTTCGTTTTGGTGGCCACCAGCCCTTATACTAAGGGCTAGGACAACCTATGAGGCTGGCTTCTTTTTAACCGGGCTATCCTGTGGGTACCTTGAGTGTAAGGCCTCCAGTCAGGGACAAATAATTTATAAACTAGGCGACAGCGCACTAAGGGCACCCCCTGTGGGGTACGAGCCTCAGCTTAGGCCGTCGCTGGGCAGGGCAGCCAAGGGACAGGCTGGATCTGAGTGTGGCAAGATCGTTAACCTCCGCTGCGTTTTATAATTTCGAACGCGCAGTTACGTGATGTTATATTGTGACTTGAACGGCAGTGACATTTATTTCCTTCTGCTTTGCTATTATCTTCTATCTGACAATAAACATATCTTTTGCCGCTCTGTTAGTGCAGCACTACGGATGTTCGGTGTGCGGTTACCAGTCGACCGCTACCTCAGGCAGCAATAGCATCACCTATGAAAACTTTTCCATAGAAACTGGTCGTCCTGCCAGGGTTGCGGGACTGTTCGAAAGAGATACCGCGGCCCTGGAACACAAAGGGCAAAGGAAGGAACATGGATGGGTTTTAGTCAGTAAAAGTCTGACACTCCCTCTTGCTCAGCCCAGAGCGGGAGGGGTTATTTGATGATTTCCCTGCCGAAAAAAGAAACTGGTCGTGTCATTAACGTCTGACATGACGATTGAGGTATACCGCTCCGGTTGCCAATTGCTGGCACATTCAAAGGTGTGCCTTTATGCTACCGGTGCCATCGATCCGCTCGTGCATTGCTTCTCGCTGGTTTGGTACCCTCAGACTAAGAGAAAACACTAATGAAGGAACGAAATTGTGCTACATTTCAAGTATCGGTTAAAAGCCGAAAAGTTATTTAAAGTTAAGACTAAGATTTATTGAGACGTTTTTGTATATATTAATTAAATCAACTTGAAAATAAATTTAACGATCACAATAAATATTCACGAGAAAACGGGCTAAGTAGAACTTTTAGCTGGTAATACATAGATACATAACATGACGTCTCTAATCCCCAGAGGGTAAGGCAGAGGTATACCTGATTTGCGGGACTGTTCGAAAGAGATACCGCGGCCCTGGAACACAAAGGGCAAAGGAAGGAACATGGATGGGTTTTAGTCAGTAGAAGTCTGACACTCCCTCCTGCTCAGCCCAGAGCGGGAGGGGTTATTTGATGATTTCCCATCGGTAAAAAAAAAAAAAGAGGTATACCTGATATAGTACATCCACATTTTACCAGTTATATTTAAGTCCCATGTAATATGGGGCGAGCCTATTGCCTTAAATCAGATACAAATCCAGACTCCGTGGCTGCTACTGAGAAATTCCTGATGGAAAAACCCGATAACACTTTGCCCGGCTCGGGAATCGAATCCAGGTCCTCATGCTCAGTGGCACTTCGCGACCACTAGACCAACGAGGCTATATCTGATTTAATAAGCTAGGTACGCTTATTTGGTGATTTTTTATACATGTCGGTGATTGTCTGTCTATGAAAATCTTTTGGTTATACGTGTCACAATTATAATGTTGCCGTATCATCGTTGCAACGTAATAAGACCAAATAAAATGAAACCTAATAATGTCATTACTCCTCACTTCTGGTTGAAGGCCTCTTCCTCCTCTGAACAGAGTAGGCACAAGCATTGATCCCCACGCTACGCAATGGCCATAGGTACACTTCGACAATTTTAAACACAAGCGGTAAATAACTAATCAAAAACTATTCCTCACTCACCCAATATAACTCAGAAAGCAATTTGCAAACGTACTAGCAAGCAACTGTTAAGGCGTAGGCGTTTGAAATCGGGCCCAAGATATATGAACTTAAACCGAAAGGTACCTAATGACCTGCCCGGGGCGAGTGCCAACAGTACCTAACGCCATGACGTATGTAACATGCTCGGTTTGGCTTCAGTTTGGTCCATAATTTTAGGTAAATTGACGTAGGAATCGGTCGTGATGGATGGAGTTAGACGCTTGCGATTATGCGTTCGTGAATGTCAACATTTTAAACCATATAAGATATACAAGCAGTGTTACCGAAGAGATTTTCCATTGGCAACTATCCAGGACTCTTAACAGAAGAATCTCCAAAATAATTATGGTACGTCGCGTTTGTAACTTCAAAATTGTCGAACTTCTTTACTCATTTTCATGTCCTATTTAACCACTGGGATGATTTTTGATTTTTTTATTGCTTCAAGGGGTAGCAGACTTGAGTATTTGGTAATAATTTCAGCTTGATACTGCCACGCATTCTTGAGAAAAAGGGTTTTGACAGACAGGCAGACGGACAACAAAGTGATCCTATAAGGGTTCTGTTTTGTCGATCGGGGTACAGATACAAAATTTTAAAACCTTCTCGACCCAAATGTATGGGACAGCAGATTATTTTTTTGGGATTATTATGGTGGTCCCATAGAGAAAGTCTTTCAGTTTGATGGTTCGTACCACAGTCTTCCATAATTAAGACTATACCCTTTCTGTTACACTCTGTATATCTTGTACAAAATACCATACTTTTCTGTGCTTTGTTCTATACTCATCTGGGATTTGTTTGTCAGTGAATAAATGAATATAAGATTTTAAAACTATTAGAAAACTACATTAATAATATTCATTAACAAGCAAACACTTATTGTAATTTAATCTAAATCAACAAGGGTTAAAAACGTTTCGAGTTTCATCAACAATCGTCTCAGATTTCAACGTAGTAATAAGATTGGGTAATACCGTAATACCCATATAACTAATAAGTGTTCCTCATTGGACCCTCTTCACGAAAGGGTTGAGGATATAGTTTCAGGGTTATAGGCTTCGTAGAGGCATGAAGCACCCGCAGTTTGGTACCCGTACAGGCAGATGTCAAGTCAAATCAGTGTCATGAAAATTATGGTTGTACACGAATCTTTTGACGTGTGGTCTTGTTAATCTTGTTTCTATCACGCTTTAGTTAGCTTCACCTGTAACTAAATAAGTCAAAAATCTTGACCCACTTCCCGGTTTCCGATGGAGCTGAAATTTTGCATACAAGTTTAGTTTGGATGACAATGCATGATTAGCTAAATGACGTTATTTTAAATCCAATATGGCGGATTCCAAAAGATGGAAGACTAGTTATTTTTTATGCATTCCCATGGGGGGTTATCAAAATGAAAGCGTTTACTGAGAAGAATACGAGAAATAAAATGACGCCAGTGTAAAGCGTTTTTTTTTTAGTTTTTTAATAGTACATTACTACAGCAGCAGCACAGGACGTGTAAATGTAGGCCGAGGCGAAGCCGAGGCACACACACGTAAGACCATCAATGCCTAGTTGTGGCCAAGGATTGTATAGTACTTTTCTCAAATAATGCGAGGAAATTAAAACTCTTGCATTGAAGAGTTCATATGTTTTTTTTTCAATAGTCGCTTTCTATTTGCAAGCCAATTCGAAATTTAAATAAAACTTTTGATAAGTTACCTCCTTGGTTGACATGTTTCAGAGTAAAAGATCGTTCCATTTTTTAACCGACTTCCAAAAGGAGGAGGTTATCAAGTCGTCTGTTTTTTTTTGTGTTTATTTTCAGCGATATCTTCGCTAATTGTGAACCGATTTCGATGATTCTTTTTTTGTTTGGTAGAATATTGTTTCGCGATGGTCCTATTTAAATCTTCACCAAATTTAAATTTGGTGAAGATCTGATGCTGATCTTCGGATATATACTATGGAACTCTTCAAAAATAGACGAAAAATCTGTCGTGACTGCTGCAATCGCTTGGATTTTTATTGTTTATACAACATCATAACATAATATCACGCTTGTATGCTCTAGGGGGTACGCAGATGTGTACTGTACAACTTTTCGATAGTTAGGTATGTTAAGTTCTATTTTATTGGGGATAAGCTTATTACCATGAAATGTATTGTTACCGGTTCACTAATGTTTCACCAAAACTCTTTGACAATATTTTAACCGACATCAAACAAAATGAGGAGGTTCTACGTTTGACTGTGTGTCCCGTATGTTCACCGATTTCTCCGCTAATTGTGGACCGATTGTCAAAATTCTTTTTTATTCGAAAGCCTATACTACTGAGGTGGACCCGTTGTCACAAAGTTAGAATCTGATGATGGGATCCCAGGGAAATCGAGGGCAACCCTGACATTTTACAGTGTTTTTCATATAGGTACTTTCTAACGATATTTGTACCTGATAATCATTATCTCATGTTGTTGAGCTGATGATGGAAGGTATAAGTCAGGATCTGATGCTGCTCTTCGGAGATATACAATGGAACGCTTCATTAATAGACAGAAAATCTGTAGTGATTGCTACAATCACTTGGATGTTTATTTTTTACACAATATTAGAACATAACATAACGCTTGTATGCTCTGAGGGAGTACGCAGATGTGTACAGTACACCCAGATTTCGACAGTTAGGTTAGGTAACAATATAAGTTACATTTTATTGGGAATAAGCCTATTACCATGAAAGGAGTTGTTAACTATGTAAAATAAATGTATAGCAAATATTTGTGTAGAATATTGCAACTAAAAAAGGAAAAATAAAAAAACTTTTTTGCAAAAAATAAAAACGACTTCAAAAACAAAAAAACGTGGAAAAATAACTTTAGCTTCAGAAGTCGGTGGCAAAAATATTCAATCGAACAAACAAAAGTCACCGACTTCTGAAGCTAAAGTTATTTTTCCACTTTTTTTTGTTTTTGAAGTCGGTTTTATTTTTTGCCAAAAAGTTTTTTTTTAAATAACACGGCAGATATGAGTTTACTGTGTAATTTATTTAACCGCTAAACACGACAGATATGGATTTTCTGATACAAACTGGGCTGCTATTGAGGAATTCCTAAAGGATATTGTTGGACTGCCGCCCGGCAGGACGGGCGGACCAAGAGGACCAGGAGGACCGTTGGGACCCCATAGGCCATTAGGTCCGTTTGGTCAGAACCCTCCGAATCCTGCATAGCCACCGACCACCCAGATGCAAGGAGCTACACCAACAAAGCAGTCACAGTCCCGCAAAGCAGCCCCCGTGACTAACAGTGGACACCTCCCGGGTCCAATTAATTGTTGTTATGACGTTCCAACAATACACAAGAAAAAAAATCCCTCCAAATCATTTCATCATAGTCACACGAAACTCAGCTAGTGGCACATCCTCAGAAGTGCGTTCTGAATCTTCATCCATAATACATGCGACGCTACGAACCCAATAATATCGTGTATTGTTTGACAGAAGCGCTGTATTGCCAGAAATTATGATAAACAGGCCCCTTCGAACGGACCGGCTGCATACATTATCTAGGCTTTGGTGTGAGTGTGACGTAGTTTTTGGAGACAGGTTAACGGAATGGGTGATAGGTGGGTTTGGTTTAAATTTTATTATGAAATCATCAAAAATACTTCGTGTTCAGCTGTATTGATCGATTTCCATTCTAACCGGATGCAACTGAATGAAATACTGTCAGCAGTTGTCCCTGTTTTGATCCAGGGTCAATGTGGACCACTGGTCGCTGGTCTTATCCAGCTCGTCACGCCATCTTCTACGAGGTCTGCCGCGACACCTTCTGGCTGTCTCAGGGCTCTAGAAGTTAAATATAGGCACCTGTATTATCTTTCACCGTGACACGAGATTTTTATATATGTATAAAATCTCGTGTCACGGTGTTTGTGGTCGCACTCCTCCGAGGTCGTAAAGTATATTTCACATCGCTAGGTTCTCAAATTCTAAATTAACGCGAGCGAAGCCGGGGGCAAAAGCTAGTATTTATATAGAAACCTGACCTCCACAACATAGTTACTAAGTTACGTACAAGTGACGGTACCCATTGGTACGTGGTTTTCAAATTTTCAAACTTCTTACTACTTTTAAGGACTGTTGAAGATCTACGAATACCGGCCGCGGTTTAACGTCTAATTTCGTGTTGCCATCAATTTGATGAGATATGGCTGTTATAGATTACCGTGATTTACTCGCACATTCTTTCTGGATTATAGGAGAGCTTCACGTAATATTAAGTCTATGCGTGGGAGTCCCGCTACGGATGCTAAACCAACAAAAGCGATTTCGCGTAAGATTACGCGTGAACGGGCGCTTTCAGTTGGGACTGGTCATCTCTTAGCTGCCAGTGCTGCCACGGTTTATTTTAACTACTTTGTTTTTAAATTGTTGATAATTATAATATTTTACTCTGGACGCTCTTAATGTGCACGTCTTTCTAAATCGTTCTCACATATGTATAATCTCAACATGAATGATGTAACCAAGATCTTGTAACAATATTTTGATTGAAAAGAGTGTTCACATGGAGTTTCTTGCCCATTCTTCTCCATAGAGATCTACGCTTTGGAATGGGCAACTACAGTACTTTCGCAAGTTATTATGCCTTGTGTCTGTGACTGTAGCTTAGCTTTGTTTTTCTGACCTTCAAAAGTACCTGCTAAGGTCTAATTGAAATAAATGCTTTGAGTTTGAGTTTGATTCGCTAGAGACTGGCGACCTTTATGGGCCACTGTCCAGAGTTAATCATTTCAAGCTAATGAAATGAAATGAAATGAAATTGTTTATTCAGTAAATAGGATGTAGGTATCACTTTTACACGTCATCACAATTTAAACTTAAGCTAGATGGGGTCGACATTTCGTATCTGACTACCCTGAGAAGAAATGGCGAAACAAACTCAGGGATCAAAGTCTGTTTTAAAGCATGTACAATATGTTTCATGTTTTATAATGAATTAAATAATAATTTGAACATACTAAACTAACTAACTAAGACCTTCAAATCGTCGGTTCTATCGCAAAGAAATTGATAAACAATATTATTGTGATGCAAGTTTCTAAACAAATAGGAACCATACATACATACGCAAATTACAAACCATATCTTCACCAGACAATTGCAACCTTCTCACAACGCATACATTAAAACGAGAAGGAATTACTACAAATGCGAAATTTCTCAAGATCCCAGATTATGTCGTCGCAAACACAAGCTGAGGCATTGGGACCGGAGTCTCAGGGCCGCAGGGCTCCAACTAAGAGATAAATTATCCTTAAGGACGATTTAACCTACTGCGGGAGTGAGCACAATATTTATTGCGTTTGCTAGAATTGGTAGGTTTTTTCGATATTGGCCATGGGCTTTTTATGGGATGATGAAACGTGGATGATAGAAATAAAAGTTATAGATTAAAGACATGCAGAAGTCTTCTTTATTGTTATGGTTAGTGCTTAACCTGGTGTCAGAGTTTTTATGCCACCTACGGGCCTCGGACTTGGCTTTACATGCCGTCGAGAAATATCTCTCAGGCATGCTGGTTTGCTCACGATGTTTTCCTTCATCGAAGTAAGTGATAGTTGAACAATACGCATATGAATCCGAAAAATCAGAGGTGCTTGTCTTGGGTTCGAACTTGAGACCTATGACTTGGCAGTCCGATGATCATACCACTAGGCATGCAGTTTATACCCAGTATGTCTTGAATCTATTACTTTAGAATGATGACGTCAGTTTTCGCGATAGTTACAACTTTGCATTAAAAAATTATAAATAGTATTTTTTTTAATATGTCTACTCGTGGAACTCTAGAATCATTGAATTCATCGAATCAGTTTCGGCGGCAACGTTGTCCATTACAACGTGTATTATTCTCCGTGTTTATGTCAATTTACCCGTTCATTTATTATTGTTATGTTATATTTTCATAATGTTGCTAATTGTTGTATTGAATCCTAAACTTAATACTGGATGTGCATGTGATGGAAGGATAAAATGTGACGAACACAACTCTCATTTCAATAATGTGGCAAAGTGTGTTGCCTTCTGATGGAGAAGTATTGTGCTCATCCATGTTTGATCAGCCAACTATTTATTAATATGTTTGCTATAAACAACATGGAGAGAGCGACTGTCGCAACCCCGTGCAGGGCACGCCACAATAGTGGTGATAAGTCCCCTCTTTGAGGAGTGGCTTGAGAGGCGCCAAGGCGTCCTCACCTTCCGCCTGACGCATGTCCTCACCGGACACGGTTGTTTCGGGAGGAACCTGCACCGGATCGGGTGGGAGGAAACGCCTGGGAGTTACCATTGTGAGGATCGACCGGAGGACACGGTGGAGCACACGGTGGAGGTCTGCCTTGCTTGGGCGGAGCACCACCGTGTCCTCGTGGCGGCGTTCGGCGGCGGCGACCTCTCGCGTCCGGCCTTTGTTCAATCCATGGTCCGGAGCGAGACGGAATGGGACGCCGTCACCTCCTTCTGCGAAGCAGTCATGCTAGCGAAGGAGGCGGCGAAACGTGAGAGGGAGAGAACCTCACGTCCCAGCCGCCGCGGGAGACGCACCGGGCGTCGGGGGCCACATGGTGGCCCCCGGCCACCGTAGGCGCGGGCCTGTGGACGGTGAGCTATGGGCTAGCTCGCCGTCCGTCCGTCTTGTGACGACAGGCCTTGTCGACGGCGCGTTCGTGTTCCACGCGCGCCTCAAAGAGATGTCAGCAATAGGAAGAGGTCCGCAAGGGCCGATGCCTGCCGGGGCTGCGGGACTGTTCGAAAGAGATACCGTGGCCCCGGAACACAAAGGGCCATGAAGGAACATGGATGGATTTTAGTCAATAAAAGTCTAACACTCCCTCCTGCTCCGCCCAGAGCGGAGGAGTTATTTGATGATTTCCCATACGAAAAAAAAAAAAAAAAAAAGGCCTGTTAACCCCGAAGGGTTAGGTAGAGGTGTACCCATGTATATCCACATTTCAGTAGTATAAGTCCCAGGTTGTACACTGTTTAACAGACAGAAGTTCAAAAGAATTTCGTTTAATTTTTTTTTTTCTCGTATTATCATTTCATAGAATAATCAATACACAGAAAGCTTGCTTCGAAAAAACTTAAATAATAATTTTTAATTTTTTAATAATTATTTTTGTTACAAATAAAATTTAATTCAATAATTCATATCATAGAATAACAAATCAAATATACTTCATTCACTCATAATGTTTAGTTAATAAAAAACTTATTACCAAGTACCAATTGCATCCTAAGTTTTCCTTGCCACAATGCCTTGTTTATGTTGACTTGGTGTGTGTACAAAACAACAAAAAATTATGGATAGCATAACGTCTAATTTTACATTTTCGTTGAGATAAAATACCATGGAAAAAAACACTGAACAAACAATATTCTTTAAAAATAATTCTACTGTTTGATACGTATGTTAAATAAAAAAATGTTATTATAAAATTAATTGAATTGTATTTCTGTGAATGAATATGTTTCATTCAAGTAAATAGTCGTTAACACAATAATATTCGAAATAAAAATACAAGAACCAAATATTATAAGAAACATTTTCGGCGAAACGAAATTCTATGCAATTTCTGTGTGCGTAATAAGGGGACACCATAAGTCCCATGCAATAGAGGTCGAGCCTATTGCCATCAAACAGGCACAAATTCAGACTCCGGGGTGTTAGTGAAATATTCCTGAAAACCCAATAACACTTTGCCCAACCAGTGGAAATCGACCCCAATAACATCACAAGACAAGACTGGCTATCCATATCTACAACACAATTCTCCTTTAATATACCCAGTATCACTACATCATTATAATATTTCTAAATAGCCCGCCATAACTTCAGCAAAGCCTACTTATTGTATATTTTACTTCCACTCCTAGATAAGCATGACTTGGCTTGATTTAAAATTCCGAGTGTGTATCAAAGGCGTTTAGGATAAATCCTCATTTTGAAGACGGGATATTTTTATAGCTAGGTTTAGGCTTGCAGACGATGACTGGGAAACTTAGTGGCGTCGTAAATAACGGTATGTTTTACATATTATGTGTAGCTATATCATTTTATGTGTTAGAAGTTTAGTGCTCCTATTACGTAATGATTTCTATCATAATCTTAAGGATTTTACAGGAAATTGGTAATGCATTGCTTCATGTTTAAAAAATTCGTCTGCTAGACAATGTAAATCAAGCAATTAATATTGTAGATTTGTCAAAATGAAGGGAACAAAGATTGAAAGTGTGTGTGAAAAAGAAAATGGGAGGCACGAGTGTTGACGTTAATCGTACCGTAAATACGTCGATTTTATAATAAAAAAATACCCGTTTCACAATGAGTATTTTTATAATTTATGAATTCCGTAGGATAATGATTGTATTTTAGATTCAAAAATCCACGTATTGACGTTACGAAAAACGTCAAACCTCGCGCTAGGGGCTCGGTTTGCGTGTACGCAATTGACGAAGTTATATAATGGACGACTAAAAAGAAACCAACTTGACTGTACTTATAGCTTTTTCAGTGTATAAGTTAATGCTAAGTCTTTTATCGGTGTTGTAAAGCAACTAATACCAATGTCACTGCCAGTTAAACCACCTGAAAATCCGAACTTTCACTCCAATTTCACCTAGGTGATATTTTCCAGATGAAATAATTCGACAAAAGCAGACGCCTTTGTTCACCTTGGAATAGATTCACCCAGGTGTACAAAGGCGACTATTTTTTCCATCTTGTGGACTTTTATCACTATTCTACCGAATTCACAAAATCAATTGTAATGACCAATTAAAGTGCAATTGGCGAGAAAACACACAAAGTAAACAATTACTAATTGATAACGACCCCTCCGCTGCGCAGGCACTCGCTAATCAAATAGATAGGGGCAGATTAGCATAAAATTAAACTATACTGTGGCATGGCAGATAATACCGAAGTTCCAACATACATATAGGGTGTAACAAGACCCTTCACGAAGCCGTCAACAAAGCATTATGTACATCAAAGTAAGTCACTTTACGCAAAAATTATTGCTGGGAATCGACTTTTTTTTGGAGTGATAAATCACGTTTTACGGTAGGACTCAATGTAACGGACTTAAAACATTGTGCTGATGGATGGATTGAATAGTACGGGGGTCATGGAGGTGTTAAATGTAAAAATCTTACAATAAAAACAATTATTTAACATGTGAAAAAGTTGGAACTTTGACCCCCAATATCTCCGTAACTGGAAGGTTCCCAGGTATGGTCTAGAACAAAAAAAATATCGTAATGACGGGGAGAACAAGTGGCTTTCGGCTTCGTTAAGGGTCTTGTTACAACACCTCCTGCACCTTTCAGGAGTTAAACGAAAAGCAAATTTTAGAGCTGTCAAGGTGGCTACATACTGGTCTGACACAGTATGAAAAAGAAGTAGAACAAACGTAAAAACTGAAAAGCAAGATAGAATAACGTTTGCTAGTCGAAACTAACGAGACGCGGTCGCGGCCGCGTAGTATGCGAGTTCCCATATGAAACGCCAGAAATGAGGAGAATCAAGATATAGCTCGCAGAACGGATGCTGATACGGATACGGATAAAACGGATGGGACATAGAGTTTCAAGGACAACACGGCGTTATTATTGAATTTATTTGGAAGAAAGCCTTCTGAACTTCCTCGTGATGTGTCGTCGTTGTTTAGCTAGTGTCTAATTGTAGCTGTTAAGTGTGATAAACGGGGATCAGGTTGATATTTTAGCTGCAGTAGTTTTTGGTTAATCTGGTTCTCTATGAGTAGGCCTCACACAGTGATTGGATAATACAGGGTTTGTATGTGAGAATTTACGCATGTATGGTCGTATTTTTTTTTTCTTTTTGTTTATTTCATCAAAAGTTACACAAGAGTATTTTACAAATATTCTGCCAAACTGCAGGACAGTTTGTCGGCGGATTTATCGAAGTTTCTTCACAGTCTAATTTGTACGAAGTGGCTTAGGGTGTCAGGGTATTTTTATAGCAACTTGTCGTTTCAAATATGTATTAATAAAACTCTCAATTGGTGTTGAAAACTTTCAGGGTATAACCTGGCTGATAGAGAGTTGTATGGCAACTGGCTTTTTTTTACGAATGAGAAATCATCAAATCACTCTGGGCGCAAGGGAGTGTCAGACTTGTACTGACTAAAACCCATACGTGTTCCTTCTTTTGCCCTTTGTGTCCTAGGGCCGCGGTATCTCTTTCGAACAGTCCCGCAACCCTGTCAAATGGCAACTGCCTTGAAAATGATTTTACTTAACCCTACTCACGTTGCAAAGGTATTAAGCTTTTAGTTGTTAATAGAAACGATTTAGGTAAAATCAACTTCTAACGATTGCAATTGGCAGAAATAGTACGGTGTTTTAAATTGTTTTAGCATTAGTAGCGTGGTCGCAATCGCTACTGCTGTCCATGACTTGAATAAGTGTCTTTATGCTGTTGAAGATCTATAACGAAATTCTTATATAACAAAATGTTGTATTGGTTTTTGTGTTTATGCATTGTTGTAATATTTTGGCGTGTTTTTATCTCTCCTTTTCTCCTAAGGTAATTTTAATTTTCAACGTAATTTCAGATAAAACTATTGTTCATGAATAAATGACTAATGACTGCTGGTTCTGGGTTCGATTCTTGGGTCGCGCAAAGTTTGATTGGGTTTTTAATTAAGAATTTCTCAATAGCAGCCACGGATTCTCTGGATTTGTGCCCGTTTTTTTCCCGCCGTGACTTAAACATAACCGGTTTACTATTTAGGGTAACTGTCTTCCTAACCCTTTGGGGAATACCAGCGTGATGTTACAAGCAACATAAAACTTGTGCTGATATTTCAAACTAGTCGGGGTTAGCGACAACATAATATCGTCCTCTTCTACTTCATTTAAACTACTTACGCCATTTTATTTTTACCGTAGTCAAATTGCCCAATAACAAAACTAAGGAAAATTCCGCCAAGTTTGTAAATATTTTAGTTATTTCCCGTGTCTGTGGTGCAGGTTGCAGGTGCATCTCGCCTGCATCGGAAGTGTCATTACGCGACTCACCGACTTCTCTCCCTTACCAATTGAATAACTTTCAATCCAAGATGTCCCCCGATATTTGTTGCTATGATTTTTCTGTTTGACTAACGTTTTATTGGAGATAACTGATATTTTTTGCCTGTTAATTTCTTCTTGTTAATTGCTTGTTAAATTGCTCGTTAATTTCTCCCCTGAGACAGTCACACGGGGTCGCGGCAGAGCACGAAAGAGATGGCGGCACGAACTGGATGTCTTCCTTGAGGAATGGTATAGTATATGCTATACTTACACTTTATACTATACTTACAATTGTCATACCATATACCATTTATCATCCTTTTTTATTGATTTGTTTGTTTATACTCAGCGAATCGATCTAAATACGATTCGCTTTCATAGTATTTGCTAAAATAAAAAATATTAATTTTCATAATTTTCAATGTTGTGACATGTACGTCAGATTTGCCAAACTGACGTACATTCTTTCTGTTATAGAGTTTCTTACTAGCTTAGTCTATGATGAATACTTTTTGGTTTATCTAATCTAAATTATATTTTTCAATGTTTAGCTGAAATATTGTATTTTATAGATAATAATGATTGTTTAGTAATAACTTAATTTTAAATTATATTTATAAATTATTTACGCATTCATGGTTTTATGAAGTAAGTCTGCTATGTCCTGGCCGACTACACTTGTCAGATGAGATGATTTTATGGCCGCAAGAAGAAAATCTGAGATTCAAAAATGGAAGGAGACTACTGTGGAAAACGAGCTGACGAGGCAGTCGAGAGGAAACTGTAACAAATCTACTAGATCCTATTAAGAATTAAAGGATAAGAGTAGACTTGTACATTTAAAAATTTAATAGAGATATGGATGGTTTAACAAATGAGATAAAAAATACAAGTGTTTATATAAAAGACGTATCAAACCCGCACTCTGGAAGCAGTTTTTGAGTATATTTACACGATTAAGTAGCACTGTTGAAGCACGATGAAATGTAGAGGTGGAGATGTAGGACAATGAATCAGGTCTGCTCCACAGGAAGGCGGCGTTTGTAAGAACAGGAGTTGAGGTCCTGGTAGATCTTTAGAGTTGGATCACCAACTTTTAGACCCAGGACAGCTCCGCGAGATGAACAGCAGGGATGGCACAACGACAGTTTTTAATAATAAGGTTGGGAGTAGTAGTCCCAGGTGTATCTTTAAATGGATCACCTTCAAGAATCTGTCTTGTCTCCAATTTCAAGAAATTCTTCAGTCTCACATTTAAGAAACGAAGAGTAGACTTGTACATTTAAAAATTTAATAGAGATATGGATGGTTTAACAAATGAGATAAAAAATACAAGTGTTTATATAAAAGACGTATCAAACCCGCACTCTGGAAGCAGTTTTTGAGTATATTTACACGATTAAGTAGCACTGTTGAAGCACGATGAAATGTAGAGGTGGAGATGTAGGACAATGAATCAGGTCTGCTCCACAGGAAGGCGGCGTTTGTAAGAACAGGAGTTGAGGTCCTGGTAGATCTTTAGAGTTGGATCACCAACTTTTAGACCCAGGACAGCTCCGCGAGATGAACAGCAGGGATGGCACAACGACAGTTTTTAATTATAAGGTTGGGAGTAGTAGTCCCAGGTGTATCTTTAAATGGATCACCTTCAAGAATCTGTCTTGTCTCCAATTTCAAGAAATTCTTCAGTCTCACATTTAAGAAACGCTCTCTCGTCTCGTCTCCTCTCGACTGCTCGTCAGCTCGTTTTCCACAGTAGTCTCCTTCCATTTTTGAATCTCAGATTTTCTTCTTGCGGCCATAAAATCATCTCATCTGACAAGTGTAGTCGGCCAGGACATAGCAGACTTACTTCATAAAACCATGAATGCGTAAATAATTTATAAATATAATTTAAAATTAAGTTATTAGTAAACAATCATTATTATCTATAAAATACAATATTTCAGCTAAACATTGAAAAATATAATTTAGATTAGATAAACCAAAAAGTATTCATCATAGACTAAGCTAGTAAGAAACTCTATGACAGAAAGAATGTACGTCAGTTTGGCAAATCTGACGTACATGTCACAACATTGAAAATTATGAAAATTAATATTTTTTATTTTAGCAAATATTATGAAAGCGAATCGTATTTAGATCGATTCGCTGAGTATAAACAAACAAATCAATAAAAAAGGATGATAAATGGTATATGGTATGACAATTGTAAGTATAGTATAAAGTGTAAGTATAGCATATACTATAATGGAAAGAAGTAAAACAGAATTGTGATCGTAGGTAGGAATGGTATTTGCCTAGCAGTGGGACAATATGGCCTAGCTATAGGTAATTATAAACATTTATTTCATATTTTAGGCATCTTCGCGGAATTTTGTGTTGAAACCTATAGGAACTTGCGAATTTAGAAAAATCTGTTACAGCAAAATGTTTCTACATTCAAGAGGGCGGGAGTGAGCATTTGGTCACCAATCCGGCGCATCAAGTACTTGCAGTACTTCCTCACTTTATGCAGGAAAGGAATCTTCGCTGCCATCTACCACAGCTCACTTTCTACCCTCGCTTATTTTAATGGTATCTTGTCATATGGCCAGTTACTTAATCTTATTGCTTAAGGTTGAAGCGCCAGCGTAGCCCGCAAAATTCAAATTTCCTTACGTTTTTTGCAATTTGCGGTTCAGTGGCAGGTTGTATGTTGATAAAAATTGAGTCGCGCCAGTAAACACGTATGTAGTTACAGAATTAGAATCATTAAAATCATCATTAAAACCCTAATAACCCCATTGAATGACTTTTTCATGAAATAGTTACAGAATAGGGTAAAATGAACTCGGAAGGTTTTATTAATGATTTTAATTATTCTAATGCTGTAACTTAGTACGTGTTACTGGCGCGACAATTTTTTTATTAAATTCGGGTTACCCTTGCGCTTCCACTTTAAGATTCTTTAATATCTTCTCCTGGGAGAGGGCACTGGCTCTTGAAACACAGGTCTACCATCTAGTACAGGAGTCAGGGACTTCATACAACTTTAAAACACTTTCTGTTGTAATAAAGATTATTGATGTTGACTTATTAAATAATCATAGACATCGGTTCGCAAAACCATCCAAACAAAACCTCAACAGAGCATGTCAACAAACCAATCAATATAATGGAGAACAAAATCGTTTGATGGCCTAACTAATATCGATAAAGGGCATTCTCCTTGAGTTTTGTATGGTTCATAAATATTATCTCACCCTCCAACTATTTCAATATATCATTCGGTTGAGGAAGCTGTCAATAAATTATATATTGTGGGCTGGTTATGAGGGAGATCTGTATTATACTTACCCCAGTAGTGCAAATAATGCAAACGTGCGGAATGAATAAGCTAGACCATTAGCTTTCGCTTACGATACAAAATGTGGCCAGAGGTTGTAACAAACAAATAATAATAGTTTATTTCCAAAAACTTAGCACTAATTTACAGTGGTAATGTGGCAACAATTTCCGTTTAGTCAAATAGATTAGCGCCTGTAGCCGAACTAGGCATAGCCTGTATTTCGGCTATCAGCACCATTCCTCTTGAGTATTTATAATACAAGAATAAGTGCCGAGCAATAGAGGCTTATTAGTTTAAATAGTACTACAGGAAATTGTAAATAGGTAAGTACATAACTTAATTTAATTATTAAATGAATAGAGTTTATGTGTGTTCGTGTGAATGTGATGTATGTATATGATTATAATATGTAGGTGTGCGTGTGAGAATAATTATGAGGTGAGTGTGTGGGTGTGTGTATGCTTGAAATGCAAATTATATCCATCATCTTGAGACAGAAATGGGTATCAATAGATAATTATAAATTCGTAACTGCCTTTAGATCTGTCCATCAGTCTTTTAAATATTTACGCCTCAACTGCTGAACGGATTTCAATAAACGGAGAATACACAATTCTGTTTGAGAGTATGGCTGTTCTTGCATCTTGACTGAGTCGTCGGCAAAATAATATACAGAGTGTAACAGGACCCTTCACGAAGCCGTCAACCAAGCATTATGTACATCAAACTAAGTAACTTTACGCAAAAATTATTGTTGGGAAATGACTTTTTTTGGGGTGAAAAATCACGTATTACGGTAGGACTCAATGTAACGCACTCAAAACATTGTGCTGATGAATGGCTTGAATAGTACGGGGGTCGTGGAGGTGTTTACAGTAAAAATCTTACATTACAAACATGTAATTTAAAAAAAACTAGTGACAAAGTTGGAACTTTGACCCCCAATATCTCCGTAACTAGAAGGTTCCCAGGTAGGGTCTCGAACAAAAACATGATCGCAATGACGGGGAGAATAAGTGCCTTTTGGCTTCGTTAATGTTACACGCTTTATAGTCTGAAGCAACCGGGGCTGGTGGCTTCAGACTAAAATAAATACAGAAGATGTTTGCTTAAAAACGGAAAACACACAGCTAGAGCCAGCTTTATGGCATTTTCCTTTGCACAAATGTAGACCATGATCTGAGTAATAAAAACACTTTTTGTCCCGTTAGAATGTTTTCAAGAAATAATTCCCTACCACGACAAGGGCGCAACCGCAGGATAAGGTAGTACTAGAAAAAGTTTGTAGTAGTACAATCATTGTGGTTACGTTGGATGTAGATATAATTATTGTATTTGTATTATTTTTAAGTTCATATTTATATTTGTTTATTCGTTGTACAGTTTATTTTTATTATAAAATATTCGTATAATCTGACCGTGGCATCACTTTGGGGCCTAACAGAATACCAGCGCTGTGACTTTTTTTTAAATGTTACAGCACCATGCTGAAGTGCACCAGGCCTTTTGGCCTCGCACAGGACCAATTTCATTTGTTTTATCTTTTTTTGTTTTATTGTTAACTAGCGACCCGCCCCGGCTTCGCACGGGTTAATGTTATACATATAAACCTTCCTCTTGAATCACTCTATCTATTTAAAAAAACCGCATCAAAATCCGTTGCGTAGTTTCAAAGATTTAAGCATACAAAGGGACATAGGGACAGAGAAAGCGACTTTGTTTTATACTATGTAGTGATTCAACCACTGTTTTCTTTTGTTTTGTTTTTCTTTCGTTTATTGTAAACTACAGCATTTCCCAGTATTGCTCCCACATTTTACAGCCAAAAAGTTTATTAAATTCTTGCTAAAATGTTGTATACTCTGATTTTCAAATTAATGCGATATAATTATGCCGGCAAGTTCGAAACTTCTCTAACAGTCGATAAACATTGTCAGCTGCTTATCCGAGGGAAGTTGGTTGAGAAAGGGATCTCAACTATGTTTGGGGTGTAGAACTTACGTTACATAAACGTTTGAGACTGTAAGGACCGGTCTCCACGAGCGGAGCGAAGAGATTTGAGAGAATCAACCAATCACATTGGTTGGGATAGGATATGCGTTGCAGTTTGGTGGAGAAGGTTCTATACTAGTATTATAAAGAGGTAAAGTTTGTGAGTTTGTGAGGTTGTATGGGGTAATCTCTGGATCAACTGAACCGATCTTGAAAATTATTTCATTAATAGGAAGCTACATTATCCCTGAGTGCCTTATGCAATATTTACAATGTGCCCGTGGGATAATTTCAGACCAAAACGCGAGCGAAGCCGCGAGCAACACCTAGTAAGTTATAAAATCAAGCGAAGGCCCATCATTTAAATATTCATCATCATTCTCCTGCCCTTATCCCGATTTATTTGAGGTCGGAGCAGCATGTTTTTTTCTCCCATACTTCTCGTATAGTATGACTTTAAAAGTAAAATATATTGAACAGTAGTGACAACTTTTGACATAGGAATTTCGTAAAGACTAGCTGAAGAAATCACTCTGGCGAATGAATCAATATCCAAGAATGGAGGCAAATCTTAAAATTGTTTCGTTTTTGAACAAATGGGCAAGACACTGTAACAAAAAAAAATATTAGAGGAATACTTAACTTAAGATTCTTTGATAGGTCTTCAAGCTAATAACAATTTTAAAAATTACCACAGACAACAAACGAACCTTCCCCTAATTACATCCTCCCCAAAAAAATATTACTACTACGTTGTTGATACTACGAAAACCAGAAACAAACTCAGTTTCCTCCACCAACCAGATGCGGCCCACAGCCACAACCAACAAAACCAGCCAGTATAAATATTCAAAAATCCGTGTACCGCAGATAAATCAGCGAAAACATCTCACATAGCGAGTTTTAAGTACGGCAGACCCGCATTGCGGTCTCACGGCTTAAATTGCAAACGTAACGCGTCAGTAGTAGCATTGCATATATATTATCATCAAGAGAATGCAACTAACTGTTGTGACATACGTGAGGTAAGGATGGCCAGCGAAGGAGGTGCAGCTTTATTGTCTCTTCGAAACGCTCTCTTTATTTTTTTTTGTGATGTTTATTTATTTATTTTAATGAGTTTTAATTCATTTAATGATGCTTTATGATTTTCTAGTGATTTCTTTACGGTTTACTGTTTTATTTGTCTCCATTTTATTTTTGTTGTTTATGGGTATTTTGCCTGAAATAAAAGACTATTTATTTTGTTTATTTTATTTTATTTCCACGCCTTTCGTAATTTCTTCGTGCTTTTCGTCAATTTGAAAATATTTTATCTAGACGATTTGTATTTTCCAATAACTGTAAAATATTCATATAATGCTCGTGGCTAAATAGTATCATAAAGTTTGTTTTTTACCGTTTTTTTTACTTGAGCTTGTTTAGTTTTACAAATATAGATTATCAGAGGAGCTCGTGATTAAATAATAACAGCTGCTCGGGTCGATCTTCAGGTTAAGCCGCGCTAGCCTAGGTTGGTCCGTGGATGGGTGACCAACCATTAAAAACGGAGTTTTCTCCGTGCCTCGGAAGGCACGTTAAGCCCTTGGTTCCGGCTGTCATTTGTAGATATTTGACAGTCGTTAAGAAGTCGGCGGCCCAAAAGTCTGACAACCATAGTCTTACCAAGGGGTATCGAATTATCCAGTACTAAATGGGTTGTGGATGTAAAATACTGGTATGAATCCGGTTAGACTGGAAGCAGACGTCAACATAGTTGGGATATGCTAGGCAGATCATGATCACTCTTCAGAGTGGTGCTGATATTGATATATATTCTTAAAACGTGACCAGAAAACTATGGTACAGCAAAATTCCGGGACCTTTGACATTAATGATTATGAAAGAAAGAAAGAAAGAAAATTGTGTTTATTCGGCATTATTGTAAAAAAAAAAACACACCTTAAAAAATTAACAAAATACATAAACAAAAATAATAATAATGCCGAAAGGGCCTCAGCTCAGCATAGTGCCAGATGGCCACACAAGGTGTACCACCTGACGCTGATTTTCAGCTGCAGCCCATGAGTGCCCTACGCTCGAACACATGAACAAGCATATACCTACATATTATGTTTTACACAAAAACCAACTAAAATAAAAAGTTGCCAGTCTTAATTTTAGAGCAACAACAAAGATTTTGGTATACCTGTGACATTAATGGATATGGATTATAGTCTACTCCCTAGAAAGGAAACTTGTGTCCCAGCAGTGGGAACGTCATGGACAGCTTGTGCTATTACGATAAATTAGTGCATTTTTTAAAAATTATAAGTTTCGGCTGTTTCTAATTAAGGCATGGTTCGTGGACATATTGAATTCGAACCACGAACCATTCGTGGACATATTGAATTCCCGAGAAATTAAAATACTAATTTTCTATGAAATAAAAAAATAATATAATATTGATATTTCGTTAAAGAACTGAAAAACGAAAAAAGAAACCATTGAGTTAATTATAAAGCTCGCTGCCCATCACAACTTTACGTCACAAAACTTTTAAACAGCATTTTGAAATTATTCACCACAGGCCCTCGGCTTTTTAATTTCATTTTCTAGCGGCAAATCCAAGCTCGAATAGTATTAAAATTAACCACAGAATTCGTTTATGGTTTTTATGGAAAATATTTGTGGTATATTCAACTTATAAAACATATTCGTTGCTGCGAGTAATGCAAGGGATTTTTAATGCGAGGAACTGGTATCATAGAGATATTAAACTTCATTTTTTACGAATTTTTTTCCTGAACGTTTCTGACTCGAGATTTCTAAAGCATTATAAATCATTCGGTTGAGGAAGCTGTCGATAAATTATATATTGTGGGCTGGTTATGAGGGAGATCTGTATTATACTTACCTCAGTAGTGCAAATAATGCAAACGTGCGGAATGAATAAGCTAGACCATTAGCTTTCGCTTACGACACAAAATGTGGCCAGAGGTTGTAACAAACAAATAATAACAGTTTATTTCCAAAAACTTAGCACTAATTTACAGTGGTAATGTGGCAACAATTTCCGTTTAGTCAAATAGATTAGCGCCTGTAGCCGAACTAGGCATAGCCTGTATTTCGGCTATCAGCACCATTCCTCTTGAGTATTTATAATACAAGAATAAGTGCCGAGCGGCTTATTAGTTTAAATAGTACTACAGGAAATTGTAAATAGGTAAGTACATAACTTAATTTAATTATTAAATGAATAGACTGTATGTGTGTTCGTGTGAATGTGATGTATGTATATGATTATAATATGTAGGTGTGTGTGTGAGAATAATCATGAGGTGAATAATCATAATTAGACACAAGATGATACAAGATGATGGATATAATTTGCATTTCAAGCATAGGCTTGGAATGCAAATTATACCCATCATCTTGAGACAGAAATGGGTATCAATAGATAATTATAAATTCGTAACTGCCTTTAGATCTGTCCATCAGTCTTTTAAATATTTACGCCTTAACTGTTGAACGGATTTCAATAAACGGAGAATACACAATTCTGTTTGAGAGTATGGCTGTTCTTCCATGTTGACTGAGTCATCGGCAAAATAATATACAGGATGTAACAGGACCCTTCACGAAGCCGTCAACCAAGCGTTATGTACATCAAACTAAGTAACTTTACGCAAAAATTATTGTTGGGAAATGACTTTTTTTGGGGTGAAAAATCACATATTACGGTAGGACTCAATGTAACGCACTCAAAACATTGTTCTGATGAATGGCTTGAATAGTACGGGGGTCGTGGAGGTGTTTAAAGTAAAAATCTTACATTAGAAACTTGTAATTGAAAAAAAACTAGTGAAAAAGTTGGAACTTTGACCCCCAATATCTCCGTAACTAGAAGGTTCCCAGGTAGGGTCTCGAACGAAAACATGATCGCAATGATGGGGAGAATAAGTGCCTTTTGGCTTCGTTAAAGGTCTTGTTACACGCTTTATAGTCTGAAGCAACCGGGGCTGGTGGCTTCAGACTAAAATAAATACAGAAGATGTTTGCTTAAAAACGGAAAAGACACAGCTAGAGCCAGCTTTATGGCATTTTCCTTTGCACAAATGTAGACCATGATCTGAGTAATAAAAACACTTTTTGTCCCGTTAGAATGTTTTCAAGAAATAATTCCCTACCACGACAAGGGCGCAACCGCAGGATAAGGTAGTACTAGAAAAAGTTTGTAGTAGTACAATCATTGTGGTTACGTTGGATGTAGATATAATTATTGTATTTGTATTATTTTTAAGTTCATATTTATATTTGTTTATTCGTTGTACAGTTTATTTTTATTATAAAATATTCGTATAATCTGACCGTGGCATCACTTTGGGGCCTAACAGAATACCAGCGCTGTGACTTTTTTTTAAATGTTACAGCACCATGCTGAAGTGCACCAGGCCTTTTGCCCCCGCACAGGACCAATTTCATTTGTTTTATGTTTTTTTGTTTTATTGTTAATTCAACCACTGTTTTCTTTTGTTTTGTTTTTCTTTCGTTTATTGTAAACTACAGCATTTTCCAGTATTGCTCCCACATTTTGCAGCAAAAAACTTTATTAAATTTTTGCTAAAATGTTGTATACTCTGATTTTCAAATTAATGCGATATAATTATGCCGGCAAGTTTGAAACTTCTCTAACAGTCGATAAACATTGTCAGCTGCTTATCCGAGGGAAGTTGGTTGAGAAAGGGATCTCAACTATGTTTGGGGTGTAGAACTTACGTTACATAAACGTTTGAGACTGTAAGGATCAGTCTCCACGAGCGGAGCGAAGAGATTTGAGAGAATCAACCAATCACATTGGTTGGGATAGGATATGCGTTGCAGTTTGGTGGAGAAGGTTCTATACTAGTATTATAAAGAGGTAAAGTTTGTGAGTTTGTGAGGTTGTATGGGGTAATCTCTGGATCAACTGAACCGATCTTGAAAATTATTTCACTAATAGGAAGCTACATTATCCCCGAGTGCCTTATGTAATATTTACAATGTTCCCGTGGGGTAATTTCAGACCAAAACGCGAGCGAAGCCGCGGGCAACAGCTAGTAAGTTATAAAAGCAAGCGAAGGCCCATCATTTATATATTCGTCATCAATCTCCTGCCCTTATCCCGATTTATTTGGGGTCGGTGCAGCATGTTTGTTTCTTTTATACTTCTCGTATAATATGACTTTAAAAGTAAAATATATTGAACAGTAGTGACAAATTTGGCAAAGGAATTTCGTAAAGACTAGCTGAAGAAATCACTCTGGCGAATGAATCAATATCCAAGAATGCAGGCAAATCTTAAAATAGTTTCGTTTTTGAACAAATGGGCAAGACACTGTAACAAAAAAAAAAAATTAGAGGAATACTTAACTAAAGATTCTTTAATAGGTCTTCAAGCTAATAACAATTTTAAAAATTATCACAGACAACAAACGAATCTTCCCCTAACTACCTCCTCCCCAAAAAAAATATTACTACTACGTTGTTGATACTACGAAAACCAGAAACAAACTCAGTTTCCTCCACCAACCAGATGCGGCCCACAGCCACAACCAACAAAACCAGCCAGTATAAATATTCAAAAATCCGTGTACCGCAGATAAATCAGCGAAAACATCTCACATAGCGAGTTTTAAGTACGGCAGACCCGCATTGCGGTCTCACGGCTTAAATTGCAAACGTAACGCGTCAGTAGTAGCATTGCATATATATTATCATCAAGAGAATGCAACTAACTGTTGTGACATACGTGAGGTAAGGATGGCCAGCGAAGGAGGTGCAGCTTTATTGTCTCTTCGAAACGCTCTCTTTATTTTTTTGTGATGTTTATTTATTTATTTGGAATGATTCTTTAATGAGTTTTAATTAATTTAATGATGCTTTATGATTTTCTAGTGATTTCTTTACGGTTTACTGTTTTATTTGTCTCCATTTTATTTTTGTTGTTTATGGGTATTTTGCCTGAAATAAAAGACTATTTATTTTGTTAATTTTATTTTATTTCCACGCCTTTCGTAATTTCTTCGTGCTTTTCTTCAATTTGAAAATATTTTATCTAGACGATTTGTATTTACCAATAACCGTAAAATATTCATTTAATGCTCGTGGCTAAATAGTATCATAAAGTCTGTTTTTTACCGTTTTTTTTACTTGAGCTTGTTTAGTTTTACAAATATACATTATCAGAGGAGCTCGTGATTAAATAATAACAGCTGCTCGGGTCGATCTTCAGGTTAAGCCGCGCTAGCCTAGGTTGGTCCGTGGATGGGTGACCAACCATTAAAAACGGAGTTTTCTCCTGCCTCGGAAAGCACGTTAAGCCCTTGGTTCCGGCTGTCATTTGTAGATATTTGACAGTCGTTAAGAAGTCTGCGGCCCAAAACTCTGACAACCATAGTCTTACCAAGGGGTATCGAATTATCCAGTACTAAATGGGTTGTGGATGTAAAATACTGGTATGGATCCGGTTAGACTGGAAGCAGACGTCAACATAGTTGGGAAGGGCTAGGCAGATCATGATCACTCTTCAGAGTGGTGCTGATATATATATATATATATTCTTAAAACGTGACCAGAAAACTATGGTACAGCAAAATTCCAGGACCTTTGACATTAATGATTATGAAAGAACGAAAAAAAAGAAAATTGTGTTTATTCGGCATTATTGTAAAAAAAAACACACCTTAAAAAATTAACAAAATACATAAACAAAAATAATAATAATGCCGAAAGGGCCTCAGCTCAGTATAGTGCCAGATGGCCACACAAGGTGTACCACCTGACGCTGATTTTCAGCTGCAGACTATGAGTGCCCTACGCTCGAACACATGAACAAGCATATACCTACATATGTTTTACACAAAAACCAACTAAAATAAAAAGTTGCCAATCTTAATTTTAGAGCAACAACAAAGATTTTGGTATACCTGTGACATTAATGGATATGGATTACAGTCTACTCCCTAGAAAGGAAACTTATTTCCCAGCAGTGGGAACGTCATGGACAGCTTATGCTATTACGATAAATTATTGCATTTTTGAAAAATTACATGTTTCGGCTGTTTCTAATTAAGGCATGGTTCGTGGACATATTGAATTCCCGAGAAATTAAAATACTAATTTACTATGAAATAAAACAATAATAATAATAATATTGATATTTCGTTAAAGAACTGAAGAACGAAAAAAGAAACCATTGACTTAATTATAAAGCTCGCTGAACATCACAACTTTACGTCACAAAACTTTTAAACAGCATTTTGAAATTATTCACCACAGGCCCTCGGCTTTTTAATTTCATTTTCTAGCGGCAAATCCAAGCTCGAATAGTATTAAAATTAACCACAGAATTCGTTTATGGTTTTTATGGAAAATATTTGTGGTATATTCAACTTATAAAACATATTCGTTGCTGCGAGTAATGCAAGGGATTTTTAATGCGAGGAACTGGTATCATAGAGATATTAAACTTCATTTTTTACGTAATTTTTTCCTGAACGTTTCTGACTCGAGATTTCTAAAGCATTATAAATATAACATAGTGATCTTCTTTTTGGTGGTTCCTATGACTTGTTTCTGTGGTAATGGTAAATTCTATTGGAATCTTACAAAATTATGTGAATTATCTTTGTCCTTAACTAAAAAAAACTTGGTTTTTCACTTTTTTTAATTTTTCAGCCCCGAATGTCCTGGCATAGTGGTAGATAAAATATGCAGTCGGCGTATAGGAGGTGCTGTCCCACAAACGATGAGACACCTTAAGCTAGTCCTGCGTACTGATGATGACGCTATTGATAACACCAAACTAGTAACTTAAGATAAGGGTCAACTTATAGTAGATTGTCATCACACTAAGAAAAAGATGCATTCCGCTGGGTGCAAGTTTCAAACATTAAAAATCTTTAATCATGATTTAATATCTGTAAACCCCGAAAGATTAGGCGGAGGTTTACGAAATTGCACACCCACATAATTATCTCCAGTTATGTTTTAAGTAATAGGGGGCAGGCCTATTGCCATCAACCGGGCACCAATCTAAACTCCGTGGCTGCTATAGAGAAATTCCTATTGGAAAAACCCAATAACACTCTGCCCGACCCTGGAATTAAACCCAGGACCTCATGTTCAACAGTCGCACTTGCAACCACAATTCAATTTTTATATTTTTCTTAAATAGCATTAAATACCATATCTCCTTTTACCTTACTGTAACTCCACAACATCAATAGGTACTAAACCTAATCAACTAAACAATCAATTACATTAATTAGGTCTATAGTATCATAGACACATGTTATTCGTTAAATAACTAATTATCTTTGTCGCAATTAATAATTGATGTACGTTTCAGCGGGTCGAACAAATTTATCTAGATGACAGGTTGCCTAATGCGATATGTAATTACATGATACTCAGGTAATCCTGTCAATTATGTGAGGTGTATTATTGGCTCGTTGGTTATCTAGGAGCTGACCTTCTTCATGTTTTTATTGTTAAAAAGATAATGTTCCGTGTATCATGGTTCGTATCGTTTTTTAGGGTTCCGTAGCCGAACGGCAAAAAACGGAACCCTTATAGATTTGCCATGTCTGTCTGTCTGTCTGTCCGTGTATGTCACAGCCATTTTATTCCGAAACTATTAGGACTACACAGATCAAACTTAGTAGGTAGATGTATTCTGTGAACCGCTTTACGATATTTATACGAAAATAAAAAATAAAAGACAAAAACTGAAACAAAAAAAAATATTTTTATGGGTGACATTGAGGATTCTAAGGGCCATTTTTTCTCAAAGTCAATCGTTTGAAAGATAAACACTTCCAAAGTGGTAAAATGTGCGTCCGCCCTCTAATTTCTAAAGTAAGAGGAGGAAAATTCTGAAAAAATATAGGATTGTAGAACAAAAATAAAACTTTCAACCAAAATTGGTTTGAATAAGATTTAATGTTTAGTTTTTGAGATATGGGACTTCTTCATCAAACTGTTGTGTTGAATGTTAATAAAAAACAAGTAACTTAGTTTTTCATTAACATACTATGAAAAACAAATTTAGATATTCATTGTTAGTTTTGTTGAATGAAAACAATACAACAAATATGAATGAGCCTTCAAAATATTTTTATTATATTGTTTGGTGCTACGGAACCCTGTGTGCTTGGCCTGTTTTTTTTTCATCATTCTATAGTTGCACTGTTTTTCTATATTAATATCAGTGAGCAATAATTTAACTCGCAAAAGCTGGTCCAGTGCCTGAATACGGCTGTCGTCATCGAAGCAGGCCCAAGAAACGCTGGTGTAAATATTTGTACTCATTTCAGCAATAGGGGAGGGAATCTATAAGGTTCCTTTTTTTGCCATTAAGCTACGGAACCCTAAAAAGGTGACCTACTGATGATTTTTCTACTAAATTTTCTAGTACATTTTCTCTTTTTTTTTCTTTTTCTTTTTTTTATATAGTCTATTATTGGCTAATGAGATTTCATTAGCCAATAATAGACTACCCGGACAAATTACCAAATTACCAAATGACCAAAATGTACTAGAAAATTTAGTAGAAATCTCAGCATAATTTAAATTGATTATTTTTCTACTATGTTAAAAATAGGCTATTCGTTATACTCTTACAACGATCTAGGCATGTATAAATACAATAGTTATACAATCTATATAAATTCATCTCTCAGTCTGTGTATTTCGTATGGCGAAAGTCTTCAAGAAGAACTCATTGTATAATTAGGCACTAACAAACACAGAATACCTCAAGTTGCCTAGTGCGATATATAATGACTAATTACATGAAACACTGTTAATCCTGTAAATTATTATAATAGGTTCGTGTAGTTATGTAGGAGGTAACCTACTTCATGTTTTTGTTGTTGATCTTTTTTGATGTCTTGTGTGGTTAGAATAAGGAAGCTGCTGACCAGGCTTATGGTCTATGTCGGGTTTTTTCAGCGACAGGTCAAAAAAAAAACACTATTTATAAACTTCATTAATTCCCTAGTCTGTGTATTTTGCACGGTGAAAGGCAACGAGGTATTTTAAATATCCGTTTTACAACTATTCAAAAACATAAGTTGTACTAACGAACCCAGAAAAGTTCTGATCAGGTAGTAAAACTAAAAGAAACTACTCGACGATAGAGCGCTTCTGGCTACATCACTCACCCAAATACATGCACCAACTGCCAATAAAACGGTAACACACAAAGTGAACCCAGCAAGCATCCTTATATACACTGGCGTGCAAAAGTTTCGGCCAATTACCAACTCGGGAATTTTGCGAAACTCGATTCTACAAGTCGAAGATCGAACCATTCCTTAGCCGTAATTAGGCAAACGCTAAAGACTGGTACAAACACAGCGTTTGACGCTATTTGAGTATCAAAGTTTGGTGCAACGAGGAACTTTGAATTACAGGCTTGCTTGTATATTGAATTAATTACTCATGAAATGCATTAAACGCTGCCTGTGGTGTTTGAACAGCAATCAAAGATTGTTTTATGTGCAGTTCATGTGTGTAGGTACTTGATAATTAATATTCGAAGCTTATGATATTATCTCATTGTATTTGTAGGTAATAAGCCATGTTAGGATTTTACATGACCAAAAAATTGGCCAAGTGCGAGTCGCACTCACACGCACACAGGGTTCCGTAGCACCAAACAATATAACAAAAATATTTTGAAGGCATTCGTTAATATGTTTTATTGTTTTACATTCATCAACAAAACTAAATTTGTTTTTCTTAGTATGTTAATGAAAAACAAAGTTGTTGCTGCAGTTTGATGAAAAAGTCCCATATCTCAAAAAATAAACATCAAATCTTATTCAAACCAATTTTGGTTGAAAGTTTTCTTTTAGTTCTATAATCCTATTTATTCTTATATTTTTCCTTTCTTCCTTCCTTTTCCTATATTTTTTCAGATTTTTTCTCCTCTTACTTTAGAAATTAGAGGGGGGGGCACACATTTCACCACTTTGGAAGTGTTTATCTTTCAAACGATTGACTTTGAGAGAAAATGGTTTTATGAACCTCAATCTCATTTTTAAAGAACTATCTATAGACACCCCGCACGTATAGGTTTGATAAAAAAAATATTTTTTCTGTTTCAGTTCCATGTATGGGGAGACCCTTAATCTTTTTTATAAAAACCTTATAGCGGTTCACAGAATACATCTACCTACTAAGTTTCAACTGTGTAGTCCTAATAGTTTCGGAGTAAAGTGGCTGTGACATACACGGACAGACAGACAGACTTGGCGAATCTATAAGGGTTCCATTTTTTGCCATTCGGCTACGGAACCCTAAAAACGAAAAACTCCCATCAAAATTTCATCCCAGTTTAAATAGGAGATGCATTTTACTTCTAGAAGAATCAGTAGTTTTGGCTGTGTTGGCTTGTAGCGTACGAAAAAAGAAAATAAGTATAGGTAAATAAACGAAAATTATAATGACATCAAGGCATTATCGCTGCCCAAGGTTTTTTTCCTCAAAAACATTACAGATTATCAATACCTTGATCAATACATTGTCTGGTCTCAAGCGACATAAGAACTATTATATCACTATGATTATCATTTAAAACGGGATGTAAAATATCCGAACCGAAATATCAGGAACTCAAAACAAATGATGAACATGGGAAATATGCCGTTTTAAGTGTTAATTATAGTGTGAGTGACCATAACAGTTTAGAAACCTATACTCAATCATACTCAATACTTTTACTGCATTCCACATGTAGGTTTCTTAGGTGGTAAACTTAATAATTAGATCATATGGACCCTGTCGGGCACAGCAAAATAAGTGAGTTAGGAGAGAGGAAGCATTACCCAGGGATGTTTGATAAACATCTTAAAACTATTACACTCTAGTCCATTAATTCTCAAGCTGCGGCTTCACATTACCTACAGCCAACCGCACCCAATCCACAGCAATTACAAACCCAACGAACCATCGCCATCTTTTCAAAGACCTGCCATTATTAACCGCCACACATGAACAAGTCTTTAGCCCCTTAACAAAGTCGGGTGTTATTCATGACCCAGGTGCTTTCTATGCTACACTTTTTGTATGTATAATTTTACTTTACGCCTGCTCGCAAGTGTAATTTTGCCGTATTTAAATGAACGTCAATTTAGTACGTATTTTGGATTCTTTATCTAATCTAGTGTTTGTGCAGGCTAGTTTTAAGTTTTTAGCAGCTGTTTCTTTATAGCGGTAGAAGTTTTAAAATATTTTTAACCGACTTTCTTCAAAAAGGAAGAGGTTCTCAATTCGTTTTTTTTTTCTTTTGTTACCTCATGACTCTACATTATTTTGTAAACCGATTTGAAAAAATCTTTTTTCATGTTCAGGGATATACTTCCTGATTGGTCACATAGAAATTTAATCAAAATCGGTTTAGTAATTTGGTTGTTTTCCACACGTTAATTATCAAATCACGCGACGTCGCGTGAACTCGCTTTGATGTACACGCGACGTCGCGTGCTGGCGCCTCAATTATATACGAGCCATAAAATAGCGGCCGCGGCGTATTGGATTCTGGTATTTGGTTTATGCCACTAGGGAAGACATTCGACGAATTTTCATTTTGGCCATGTAAGTTCAGCATTTTGACTTGGCAATGAAATTGTTATTACGTATTTTTTCTTCTTGGGCTATGTTGATGACATGATGATCTCATAATAACTTCTAGTTATAATGTAAAAATTAATTGATGACAATAATTTGTATGTTAATACTATACTACAACTAAATAAAATAAAAAAAAGAAATAAAGCCTTTATTTCACAAATAACAATTTACATAATTCCATAACATTTTTCATGCACATTAATTACAATACCAATTCATATGAAATCATAATTACATTCTACGATTATTTTCAATTAATTATTAGATTTTTATACATGTATATTAAAGATTTAAATTATATTTGGTCTATATACTACAACTAAAATAAAAGGTAAAATAAAAAACCAACTTCCTAACCAACTTAGACTTTTTTTGTGTTTTTTTGGATGTCGGTTTTTTTTCGCAGAAAGTTTTTTTTATTATCTTCTCACTTGAGATACATAGGATTAAGACTCATGATGTGTGAAGAATATTATGTGCATGAATGTAAAGGTGGAGGAAGACGAAAGAAATTATGGCTAGATTGTGTGACGACATGATAAGCCAGATTGTATACAGGATGATTCGTTAAAAGTAGACAATACTCAAAGGGAATGAAGTACTCATAAATATGAGCAACTTTTACGATGGGAATATAAAATACGATAAAAAAACTGCAATCGCCTCAATTTTTTCGAGACCCGTGACCAATAATGTATGTTTAACCAATAATCTTTCTTTAGCCACGTAACTCAGTCCTCAGCAACTCTCATCCAATTGCTTCCAGCCACCCTGAGAAGATCGTCGCTCAGTTTTCGTCGTCGGTTGACAACAGATTACTTACCACAATATTTTTTTGCAATATTAATATGGCTCAAAAATTATGATAGTTTTCTCCGTGTCTCGGAAAGCACGTTAAGCCGTTGGTCCAGTCCAGTCGTTACAGGAAGTCAGTGACCGAAAAGGTCTAACAACTAGTCTTACCAAGGGGTATAGTATTACCCAGTATTAACTGGGTTGTGGAGATCAGATAGGCAGTCGCTCCATGTAAAACACTGGTATTCAGCTGCATCCGGTTAGACTGGAAGCCGACCCCAACATACTTGGGAAAAGGCTAGGCAGATGAATATGGCTCAAAAATTAACCGCCAAATAATCTCAAAAATCAAACAACCATTAAACGTAAACAATCTCGCCCAATCTCGAAAATCGACAATATTTTAATACCAAATGCTCGAAAAGGTTTCGCTCAACATAATGTAAATATATATCGATACAAGTATCGCGTTTATTACAACGCTCTTTCATGCATAAAACAGTAGCCAAAAACTAATAAGACTAGTAGGCACCTTGACAACGGAGCTTGATATTATGATAAATAGAGTACCCTCGTCAGCGTTGAAACGAAACATGTTATGTGAATCTTGTGCATTGGATACGGTAGAATACAAACGTGTTTTGAGTAAATTCGCAAAGGTAAAAAAAAGTGTTGATATTAAAACGTCATGCATATGTAAATTAGGTCATACATAAGTAATAACAAAACCAACGAAAGCCTCTTCTACACATTGCTCATTGAGGTAGCCCCGCTTAACGAAGTTGGAGTAAGAGGACCACGGAAGGTTAGACTACGCAAGATCGATGGCATTCAGAAGATCGCGCATGAGACTTGTTTGCAACTCATGTAGACCAGAAAAGGCTGCAAAATATGATATTGATGATTACTACGCTAGGCCAGCTAAGAACAAACTGACGTGCCCCACATGTGACTGAACTGTTTTACATTTAGCAGATATGAGTCCAAAATCTCAGGCTTTTCAATCCTTTCATGATCATTAAATAATTGACAAATAGAATTCATACAAAATAAATGTTCTGCCAAGCAATACGAATAATACCGAATACTGTGAAAATCACTTTGAGTTTCGATCAAAGATGTCATTTTCTTATGCGTTTACGGAAAAATCACGAGTTCTTAGAGGAAGATAAAATGGAACGTATAAAAAAGGCATTACCCCTTATCATGAAAAATACAATGCTAAAACAATAGCTATACGTAACAAAATACAGCTTCCTTTAAAACCTTTCTGAGAAAAACTAAATACGAGTAGAAGAAGAAAGTCACTCCTCTAATTCCCCTAACGCGAATAAAAAAGTTTCTTCTGAAAATAAATTAAAGACAAACTTATTAGAATACTAGCTGTTGCCCGCGGCTTCGCTCGCGTTTGGTCGGAAATTATCTCACGGGCACGTTGTCATATAGCTTATGGCACTCGGGGATAATGAAGCTTCCTATTAGTGAAAGAATTTTCAAAATCGGTTCAGTAGATCCAGAGATTACCCCCTACATACAAACTTACAAACAAATTTTACCTCGTATTCGTTGCTCCTCGACCATCCCACGTTTGCGAAACTATCACGAATGAAGATTAAAACCTGAATAATATATGGCGAAATGTTCGTGAATGAATTTGAGGAGGACATAAATAAAAATATTGACGTGCTGTCATCTCTTCAAGATATTGGCTTTTGGTGGGAGGGCGTAAGCAGAGTATCAGGTGGGAAGATTGGATTATGTTGAATGGTTTTTAATGTTATGGTAATGGAAAGAATATTTTGGACGACGTGGGTGTAAGTGTTGGTTACTATGGTGGGTCTGACATTGATATGAATGATAAAATAGTTAGGTATTTTAAGTTAGGTATTTTAAAGGAGCTGAAAATAAAGACCTAGATTATTACGTATTATGAAAGGAACTAAAAGCTGATACATACATACCGTCTATTGCTTCATTGCTTACATACCTACTCGCTTCGCCTCCTTCACGTTCAAAGACTGATATACAAGCAAATACTATCCCGGGCTAACTTCTAGCATACTGAAACTGTTATGATGCCTGCGTCATCCCACTGCTGGGCAAAAACAACTGGAAGTCATGGGGAGCCGTGTCTTCCAGTTATTTCGATTCAGGGCCAATGTGGACCGCTGATCTTATCCAGCTCGTCCATCTTCTACGAGGTTTGCCGCGACGCTTTCTGATTGTGTCAGGGCTCCAGAAAGTGGCTGTTTTGGAACACAGTTGGGCATGCGGTAGACGTGGTCAGTATGTTAAGAGTGTTAATGTCTAACGGAATTTCATACAAACTTTGAACTCATTTGTTTTCGAAATGACTGAACCGATTTTAATGAAACTTCATACGCATAAGCAGGAACTGTCTACAGAACATTTGAACATTTTCAAAATGTCTTTAAAAACAAAAGGTAATTGGAAATTTCTGTTTCTATGGACAATCTAAAAAGTTTAATTAGATAGATGCTTAATGTAGTAATAGTAAGTACATCTCTGCCTTACCCGTCAGGGATTACAGGCGTGAGAATATGTTATGTTTAGGTAAATGCTAGTACAGCAAACATAACGCATGTGTTCTTCTTCAAATCAATACCACACACGCTAAGAAGAATCGTTCTCACATATATGTATAATCTCAACATGAAAGATGTAACCAAGATCTTGTAACAAAATTTTGATTGAAAAGAGTGTCCATGGAGTTTCTTGGCCATTCTTCTCCTTCTTATTATGCCTTGTGTCTGAGACTGTAGCTTCGCCTTTGTTTTTCTAGCATTCAAAAGTGCCTGTTATGGTTTAATTAAAATAAACGCGTTGAGTTTGAATACCATTATATTTCTTGTTACATGTCAATTCGCTTCTCAAATTCCTTAGGATTAGTTGATGACACGTTAATCGTGGCATCGGTAGCGTAAAATTCGTTAAAGTCCCGGTGCAATACCATTTCGAACGCCATTAAAAAATAAATCTGGACAATATGAATTAAACAATGCATGATGCGCCACTCGATGTTAAAACACATTTTTATTTCGTTTTCATGACTCCATTACTGTTTCTATTTTGAGAATCTTCAGTGGCAGTCATGTCAGTCCCGAACACGCAATTTCGTTTTCCATTTTAAGCATTCCAGTGCAGTTTTATTTGGTGCCAGTCAGACACAGTGTTGACACTAATGACGTTGGAAATGTGGAGTGGATTCTGGAAATCGGTTAGGGAAAAATTAACTATTAAAGTAAGGGATTATTGCTTGACGTTTTTAAAATTTAGTTAAAGACTGTTTAGTGTCAATGATACGCAAATAATGTGAAAAATGAAATTCGAAATAAGTACTTTTATAAAATCATGATTTGATAAATTCGACTACAAAGTCAATCGTCATGAGAGATTAGTGAAGAGTAAGACTGGAATAGAAGAATTAAATAAGATTCCATTTTCTAGTACTACGGATTATGATTGTCCGCTTGCCTTAAATATAATTAATTCATCTTTAAACTGGCCCACTTACCAAAATTATATTCCAAAAATATTAAAACAAAAAATTCAAAAAGTGTACTACTTAAAATATCAGAAGACGATCTCGTTGATAGTATCGTGTATCTAGCAAGTGTAGGGACAAGTTACAACACGATACTCACACAGGGAGCCGAATCGCTCTGAAATATTAAACCTTGGACATAGAATAAAAATAATATGTAGAAGCGACACCCAAAACATTCTAAGTGTTCACAGTTTTGTTTCATAAGAGTCTTCTTCACCTACTTCGATCGGACTTGAGTTCCTGGGTTTTCACCTTAGCATCTCCGAGACACAGAACTTTATCAACATAACTGTACTTGAAACAATCTGACAAGCCAAACGGCGCCGGCGTGGCACCTTCAGATACTTCCAACCATAGCATACGTTCATTGGCAACCCAAGTTGTGGCTCTCAGTATCTGCTTCTGCGCTAACTTTTTCTTAATTTAATATATTCTATATGGATCACCTTCGAGTTTAACTTGATACAGTTGAATCTCAATATTTTACATAGCGTGAATGGCTATCTGACCTCCACAACCCTGTTTTTGGATAACATGGGTATCATGTTATCCAAAAACAGGTTTTTTTTTTTCGGATGGGAAATCATCAAATAACTTCTCCCGCTCTGGGCTGAGCAGGAAGGAGTGTCAGACTTTTACTGACTAAAACCCGTCCATGTCCTTCTTTTGCCCTTTGTGTTCCAGGACCGCGATATCTCTTTCGAACAGTCCCGCAACCCTGGCAGAACATGATACCCCTAGCTCCGTTTTCAACCATCGATAAAATTGACTAGCCTTCTCAATTTCAGCATCACCGAGGATTGTTTCGGCGTCACTTGAGGGAGTCATGGACGGCTTTCAGTTTTTATTTTTTGATGATCAGCCGTACACTTGGAGAGATACATATTTTTTTTTCACTTCTATACGTATCCTTATTCTTTGCCTAAGGTCAGGGAGACGGATAGTAATAAAAATGTGCTTTATTTTTGTACTTTGATGCTTTTAGGTAGGACCCTGTTCAATGATTAAGGTATGTAAGGTTGGGACTGACCGGAATAATACACAGGTTTGCTATCAATGCGTAATCGCTTACCTACTACGGACGGTTACTATGTCAGTCAAGGAGTCGTTTAGGTACCTCACCAAAATTGACTTGTTGTTTAAAGCTAATTTTACTTGTGAAGGTAACTGGCTTAAAGAAATAACTGCTGAGTTAAGAAAATTTAGAACTGCTATTTTCTTCTTCAGAAGAAGAAGAAGAAAGAGGACTGCTATGCTATGATGAAGTCTTTATTTTAATTTGTCAAAGACATTGATAATAATTTTTTTTAGTTCTTTCGGTTGCAATGATGATAAGTAAATATGTATAATAAGTATGTATTTACAAACAAAAAGTATCTATGTAGTAATATCAACTATCTGGTATCCACGACACAAGCCTCGATGCTTAATGTGGCACCTAGATGGCACTGTGTGTAATGTCCAGCGATATTTATTTATTTATTTTATAATGAGGGTGAGGGTGCAGAAAGTGAAATATTCACCCGCACTGGGTCCAAGTCATGGATGAAATGAAATATTATTCTGCAAATAGCATGTCCAAATCACTTTCACACGTCATGTTTTAAACATAAGGTAGATGGAATGAAATCCGACCACATCTCTTGATTGACATCAAGAGATGAAGTCGGATTCGCGTCGCATTCCATTATGTAATGCTGTAACATGATAATATTGTACTACCAAATGATTTGTAAAGAGTAACCATGGAGTTTCTCTCCATCGGAAACGACCGAGCCGAACCGTGCGCCTTTTTTCGACATTTATAAATGGCCGAGGCCTATGTGATTTTTTTTTCTTTTTTTTTGATTGTCTCTTATAATGGGCTTAAAGCTATGGTACAATAACGGACCCTATAGGGCACTGAAAAAAATATAAAACCGATGTTTAAAATTGAAATAATCAACAATATTTAAATATGCTAATAGTACCATTGTACTAAATTACAACATTTCTTATTTTATATTATGTTATGTACCAACATAATAATTATTTGATATGACCCATTCCCGCTCACAGAAAGGTCTCAGCAGTGTGATTATTATTAAACTAATTGTACTATGATAATAATATGCTACTGTAAAACAGAGATACCTCTAAAGAATTAAAAACAAAGAGTTCCTTATTTGCCTATTCTTAGCCAAACCCACCAAAATCGCATTGCATTAAAAACATTCAGCTCATTAACAAACAGAGTCTGGAGTTTTGGGCCCCAAGGGACCCGACGCGAATGTCGCAACACTGCTCATTTATAAACTATTTACATTTACGAAATAAACTTTTGGGAGGCCCTTGTTGTTAGGCAAGCCTGTGACGTAACACTGGACATGTTTAGAATTGAGTTATTCTTGAAATCGTGTACTGAGGGGTCTAGACAAAATGAAATTCTATCAGTGATAACAAAAAAGTCTAAAGTATGCTGACACTCGAAACAAATTGAAATTTGAAAGGCTCTGAAAACAATTACCACAGGTACTATAGACATTACACTCTGCATGTCTTGTTGCTTGCACGTTGCTGAGTAGGTACTCAGCAACCTTCGGTAGGTACCCAAGTTACTACAGCCCCCATAGCATGACCACCGTAAGAACGGTTTTGTCGACGGAAGAATCGACCAAATGACAGTTTTGTTTTGTTTATCTGTCATTTTGTCGATTCTTCCGTCGACAAAAACCGTTCCTACGGTGGTCCTGCTACGGAGGCTGAAAGTGCTAAAGGCCGAACTCAAGGATTTTCCCAATTTAGTTTGCCTTCGACGCGCTATAACAAGATTGAGTTTGTAAGTATTGAAGACTCAAATAGATGAATACTAGAAGAAATCATATAGTTGACAGAAATTGGACGGATTTTCAAATACATTTTTTTTCTATGTAAATTTCAAACTATTTACGTTACATTCACGCCACGCGTTCGAGCTGGGACCTTGGAAAAAGACAAACTTCCAAGTTAAAGAAACAACGCTCGATCTGGCAAAAGTTTCTAGATATTACAAATTCAAATAACTGCAACTGTCACCATTCCTGGCTCACAAAAAGGATGTTCTTGTTATACATAATTCAAAGTGTACGTAGGAACAGACACTGGTACCGCATTGCAGCACCTACCTTCAAACTTGGGTATAATGCTGCCTACCCACGGGGACCATTGTGGGAATTGATTGTAGCTTGGAGTGTATTTTAAGAAGAGAAATTATTTTCTTGTGTTGGTTTGAAAGTGGGTTAATTTGTTTATTGGGAAAGGTAATTTTATGTTGTGGTATTATCTACTTCTATCTTCTTATTGCATTCTATTTTGTGTAACTCTGTCTATTGGACTAATATTTTTAGTTCCCATGTTCCTTTGGCGAATGTATTTATTTCAATAAATTGAGTTTATTCTGTTCAAATGCACTTTATACACGTACATTTTCATATTGTCTTTTTGTGTTCATACAGCAATATTTTTTCTTGATATGTTTACATTTATAAAGTGACAAGAATATAAACTGGGTCAGCCTATGAAAACCAAACACAATAAATGTTACTTATAATCGTATTTTTCGAGATTTATAGGGATAAACTGTCGAATACAAAATAAAAGGCTCGCGAGGGCCGCCTTCGCCTCAATCCCGGTCTCCACAACAAATAAAAAATAAATCCTATATTTTACTACGCAATCAAAACATAATCTTGAAATTCGAAAACACACTAAACCCCGCAAGTCTATAAAGTCGACACTGTCGACTCAATTTCGACGGGACAAAAACGTAACGACAATTCTACATTTGAAAAATGCGAAAACTTTTTCGTTTAAGTTTCCAAACTCCCGCGTTTTATGTTCACATTACCGACAAACCTTTTTGGTCCTTGAAACCCAGTATGTACTTGAGGCGATCTCACTTTCAGTCACTACGTATTTTATACGATTGAACTATAAAATTTCTAATTTTGAGGGTGACTGGGTCGTTTTTAGATCTTCTCTTCAATCCTGGCGGCCTAGTTGGCGTAATGTTTGAATAGGAGTAAATTTACAGGATGCCTTGCTTTAGTATGTAGCTCTTCGTTTACCTAAGCCGCTATATCTTTTTAAACATTCTGCCATGTTGGTTTAATATCTAGCCAGAAAATTATAAACTAACCATGATTTCCCCCACTACTAAGTACAGCCATGAATACGTTTGCAATGTTCGTATATTCGTGTCAAGTGCTCTACTAAGTCATTCAACGCCACGCTTTCCCTCTGAAAGGCCTACATTTATTACAGCTGCGTAACTTCCGTCAACCCGGCCTATCTAAACACGCAGGCCGTCGTAACATTTGGAATTTAATTGGTCGCAGCGCCATCTATTATTACTTGCGAGGCACTAAACATGTACAAGGTATGAATGGACCAGCACGCATGCGTACTACGCATCGATCCGGGATACCAACTTTGTAAATAATCTATTCAGCGACAAAAAAAATCGCGGGCCATGTAATATTTCTCAAATCTAGTTCATACAAATCCAAATTAAATCCTTCAAAAGTTCTCGTATAAAATATAATATAGCTAGGAGAACATAAATAAAGTGGAATTCCTTATCGTTAGAACGTATAAAAACAGAGAAATTCAAACTTTGAAACAGATATTACAAAGAAAATTTTATTATTAAACGTCGATGAACCGTCGTTTCGGCGATACCGAATATTTCATTCCTCCAATAAAATTTTATTCGGAGTCGGCGCAGTGACGCCATGTTTACACCATTTTCCCGCCAGTAGGGGCGCCACGATCGCTGCAGCCTCTCGGGCGTAGCTGTCAAAATTACGTTTACGAAAAAATCGCTTTTCTTTCACTCATTGGCGATAGCCAATCGGTATTATCGAGATTACTGAAAAACAATGATCAAGTTTGAGTATTAAATAGTTCGTTTCAGAATTCGTATCTCGTTTAAAACCTAACCTATTTAGGTACGGTTAGCGTCCGTCGGTATATGGTGACAACCGTTTTGTGTGTTATTACGAAATGTCACGGACATTTCTTCTTATCTTTCTGTTTATTTTCGGCGTTTGTTATGGGAATCCTGACGCGAAACGTCTCTATGACGATCTTCTGAGTAACTACAATAGGTTGATACGTCCTGTTGATAAAAACAATAATACTGTTCTGGTGAAACTTGGGCTGAGGCTGTCACAACTGATTGATCTGGTAAGTGCTTGAAAACAATATAATTCTTTATTTGAAACCTCAAATCTTTGAAACATCGAAGAAAATCAAACCTCGTGACAAAATTTGGGGTATCTTATTACATTCTCTCGTAAATTAATATTGTGATAGAATAAGATGATGAATTGAGATGACTATTATATCTCTGACATACCTACTATACCTACCTACTATATGAATGTAGGGTGCTAAATATGGAGCGTTTTTAAGCTTGTTTAGTTTCTGTGTGAATCTATATTTTAGTTTCGAGTTAGAACAACAGGTGCATGTGATTTGTCGGCATTTATTATTACAAATGAAGCAACTGGTTTATAACTAAAAACATGAATGCGCCTAAAAGTAGAAGCGCATTTGTGGTTCCGATATATTTGATTGATTCATTATAAATAACTCTCTTTTTTATTTTAACTTTTTTATTAATCAAAACGGCCAGTATTATAAATATCAATATAAAAATGCTATTCCTCATCGATTTCAATATTGCTCAGCGTCATCTGTCAAGCCTTACCCCAACTAGATAGCTTCCAGTATGACCAATTATCAGTGATTATTGTTAGCATGGCATCAAGAGGGCACACCTATTAGGTTGTATAAGCAGTTCTTGTTTTTATTACCTACAAAACTCATTACGTATAGATGCACGCCGGTCCACAGTACAGTAGCTGCTCCACTAATGAAAAGTTTATGGGGTGCGAGGGAGCAACACAACACCCTGTGACCCCAAACGCTGTACCTATTCCCCTACTTGTGGCGGGGTTCTAAATAGCTACACCTAACCATAGATAACTTATTCATTTAGGTCTTCGCAAATGAAAATGAACGCAATAAGCGCATTTGAAGTGTGTTCAAGAGATATCAGCGTCATTTATATTTCCTTTATTTACTTTCGTACATACTTATTTACATTTTTTTTAAATATTTATTAAAAAACGTAGGAAAAAAAGCCCATTTAAAAATATAAAAATAGTAGCCCACCGGTATCGGGAACAGGGTCCAAGCTGGTGGTTAGGGCTCCAGAGAAAGGAACCTCCTAACAATACGAGCCATGTCCAGGAGTACAGCTTCCTGAATCAAGGCCTTGATCCAGCTGCCTAACGAAAGCCCTACTTACTTAGATATTGGTCGAGGCTCTTAAGCCATTGGCTGAAACGACTAACGGCACAATTATCGACGGCGGGCCAAGTCAAAATATGTACTTGATTTTCAGCATCATTATTATTATGGAATATTGACGCTCTTATCTTTATTGTCGAACGCAATTTAGATGGGCTGCTTACGTTCGGTTTCATGTGTGTACTTCGTTCTTAGAATGATAACAAAATTGGTAAGAAGCAGAGCATCAGTTAAGAAGCTTATGCGTCTCAGCTCAGCTGCACCAAACTATGAGATGACAGAAAATGTATAAAATGGTACTAAGAGAACAGAAATATGAAAAACTAAGTGGAACCTACTACAAATGCAGATTTGATAATTCCTTCTTTGGGATTGTCTTTCTAAACGTGGACTCCTTAATCCAAAAGTATTTACTTCTTAAACTAGTGAACCTTGCATGATTCGAAGTGAAACTCTTTTAATTAGGGTTATCGTTTTGAGCTCACCAGATGGCGCCACTGTCGCGTAAGGTTATGTCAATAATTATATTTTATGATCAATTGATTTTATTAGCATAAATGATAAAATTCAATGAATACAACAAATTCAACACATTGATCTTAAAACAATAAATCCATTCTATTTTATAGTTTACAGTACCAATAACTTCATAAAAACTTTATTTTATTACGTAGGTATAACAACATAGTGTAAACTTCAGATACATTTATTTACAATATTCTCCCTAAAATTAGCAACATGAAACATTTAAAAATCATTTCACATCCAAGTACTAACAACTAAGATCCTAAGTTGCTACTTAAAATTTTCAAGTCTTACTTAATCAGGAATATCTTAATCTAGACCACAATCGTGAATATTAGTAAAAATACGTGGTAAAAAAGCACGCAACGTGAACTTTCTATGACATCTGCCATTTCGGTGCCCTCGCGCTACACTAGCGCCTCTAGCGGCGAATTCACACGCGATAGCCCCTATTGCAACTACTGTATGTTGAATAAAGACGCATGTCCAGCTGCGTCATGAACTGTGTGTTGGTTCGATTCCTTGACCGGATGAAGTGTTTTTGTGTTTTGCCATCAGGAATTTACAGCAGCAGCACGGTGACTGGATCTGTGCCCGGTCGATGATAATAGGCTCGCCCCTTATTACATGGGACTTAAACATAATTAGCGGGATGTGGGTGTAGCTGCTATAGGTAAACACGGCTACACATCAAGCAGTATAGGATTTCCGTACAATGCGAGGTCAGCTTATACTGGAAATGTATAGCTTGATGTGTAGCCGTGTGTACCTATATCACTCCATCTTGAATTTTAACGTTACGTAAAAGAATAATCAGTACCCCTGCAGCTTGTGGGTTTCTAATTCTTTTTATATTCTCGTAATTACATTCTATTCTTAAACTTGTAATATTATAATATGGGTCTACAACCAAAAAGTGACATCTACTGACATTCCAAACACTGGGCTCGCGGGCTGGATTTCAGCTTATTCCCATTCACAGAAAGGAAGCGCGTGTCTCAGCATTAAGCACGTTATAATCTGATTAGGCTATCTACTCCAACCTATACGTAATAAACACCATTCCCACACATTATTGTACAAAAGGCACACACCGTTACTTACTCTAATATGAAAAGAACCCTCACAATCTCCCAACTCTCTTCATATCGCACAAAAATCTATTCATCCATGACGGGAAAATGGCGCGAATGTCTATGGTGTATTGATTACCGCAAACAACCTTACCTGCGGTTACCATGGCAACCGGAGGGTTCCACAGGTGCGATGAGGACTGCCCTCATGAGCCTAATCAAATATTTAGTAAATATATTTAAATAATAATGTATGGGCTTGTAAAATTGCTGTTGTTTAGACAATTTACATGTTTTAGTATAGCCGGGTCGAGTGTGATAGAGAATCTTTTTTTTTTACTGAGGGTTACAAAACTGAACGAATGCTTCACATATCTGTTGTATTGTCTATACCTATGTCTATGAACGCACATAATCTGTCAACATCAATCTGTCATTGTCATTAAATGGAGTCTTAGCTGAACATACATGTCTTTAATTCCTAAAAATAAATCTCCTGGAATCACCAATAAAATAAAGTAAAAACAATATCCACTGCCTGTTCTAAATATAATAACGAATTTAAATTGATTACTAGTCGAAGTCTACTTTTGTATGTTGTTAGTTCAACAAACAAGTGACGAATTATTTGTTCGACAGATCCAGATTTGTGAGGAGGTATGTATGTTTGTTCCTTCTTCACGCAAAAAACGGTTAAATGGATTTGGGTGAAATTAGGCACACAGATACTTTATAACCTGGATTAATATATAGGCTACTTTTTATCCCGGTAGTACGATCTTGGCCGATGTAGCCGAGAAGTTTTGGAGTGGCAACCGCGAACCGGAAGACGTTGCGTTGGAAGGCCTCCCACTAGATGGACTGATGATCTGGTGAAGGTTGCGGGGATCCGCTGGATGGGAGTCGCATGGGACCGGTCAGTGTGGCAACACTTGGGGGAGGCCTATGTCCAGCAGTGGACGTCTTTCGGCTGAAATGATGATGATGACGATGAGTACGATCTCGTGGGCTAATTACCGAACTCGGGGTCGAAATTATCTTTTCCAAATTGGACTCCTTATTTTTACCTTGCATAATTAGAAGTGAAACTCTGGTAATTACAGTAAAAGGTGGTGGAAGATTTCCAGACAGTTCCACCACAGTATCGATTTCTGAAGCCATGAGCATGTGTTCCAGTTTAGTAATACACACATGCTTTATTTACGAGTCACTTCACCGGTACCTTCGTTGAAGTTGCATGCAACATGTCAACATGAAGAAGCATGTCAACTTCGTTTCTTGGTTATGTTGAGTTACTTGGTTACTAGTTGGAATGTAATAAGATGTCCGTTACTTCTCCAAAGAGTAATCAATACGTGGTACCATCATTAGAATCGTATGTAAGAGAGCTATCTTCTCTTCGTGTCGCTGGTAAGACATATGCAAATTTTGCAATACAACTGTAGCAAATAAATAATTAATTCAGTTCAAAATTTCGCTACTTTACAATCTCATGTTCTTGGTAGGGTAAAGGCATCACAGATCACTGCCGAACAAAGGCGTCTCCTAAGCTGACCCTGTTCACCACCTTTCGCATCAGGTCTGTTCCAACCACATTTTCAAGATCTTGGTCGATCAAGATGTGGGACATTCCACGCTACACTTACCGATACTCTTTCGAGCCCAGAACTCGACTACTCCTTCGGCCATAGGCCACTTCAGCTTACTCACTCTGCAAACTATTTCAGAAACTCCAGCTCTATTCCAGATAAATTCATTTCGGAATCTCTAAAGAAACTCTCAGGAATGCCGACTCCCTAGCGCGCTTTTGACTTCGAATTGATGTTGGGATGTATTCAATTCCCAGCTTACGATTTTCGCACACAACCGCATTCTCGATCAACGAATTCTAATTCCATGCAAACAACTCACCTCTGATAGCTGGTTACCATGGCAACAGTTCTACAGGTGCTCCGGATATGGATAACCCTCACGGGCCAACTTAAACATTTGAAAAGGGATTAACCGCACAAACAGACGAATTTAAGAATCTTGTTTGTTTGGGATTTAACCGGTTCAATCCGGTTCAGATTTAAGAAAATGGCGTTAAGTGTTGGTCGGACCTTTGTGGGATTTGGGAATGGGATTTGTGAATAAATATAGATACTTTGAAAGGTTTTATGAACCGTAGTTTTGTATGTCGATCAAATATTTACATAGTTTTTATGTTTCGCAATTATGTCCTCGATAAAAAAACTTTAATCTTCCTAAATGGGCGTTATGTATGGGGCAAATCCGTCCAAAACTTTGTTTCTGTAACAAAATAAGTAAACAAATGAAAGGACACAAAATATACACCATGTTCCTATTTTTACCCGACTATGGCGAAGGAAGGGTTATGATATTAGAAAAAAAAAAACGATTTTAATTAGAGCGTGATTTTTCAGTAGTTGGGTTTTTAGTGGCAGTATACCACATAAATTCCTGTTGATATTAGTCCTGTAGATGTTGATGAACAACAAGATGGGTTGAAGGACCCCACCGCGTCATTGGCATACAATAATCTTCACAAACGTGATGTCTATTTAAAGAACCGTAATAAAACGAAAATAAGAATTTAAAAGTCCATCTTTTCCAAAAATACCTTAAATGGGTCCCAAGTAACACATCAAAGCAGTATAGCGGCCGACTTACAGCATTTCTGTATCGTTTTCGCATTTTGAGTTAGTTCTATAGTAGCATTACAAACGTTTATACGGCTACTGTAATGCTTATTTGGGCACAAATTATACGGCTTTCGATCCTAAATAGGTTCACAATAGTTGTTTAGTTGCATTACAGGCGCATTATATTAGCATTATTGTGGCCAAAGAACTTACCAATCGCATTACAGAAGCATTATACTAGCAATATTATTGATAATGAAGATGTTGTTTGCATTACAAAAGCATTAGACTAGCATTTGAATGTAGTAAAAGAATGATTGGAGCTTTTTAAGTGTTCACAGTTAGAACTTAAATAAACCCTACATCATTGCAAAAACATCTCTAATACCACGGCACAAATGTCATAATACAATTAACGTGGAATATAATATGGACGAAGACTGTCAAAACTGAGTGAGTGCCACCATATTTGTTTGCATCAAAACAAAATTTACTGGGTAAGTTTTTGACTATTTTGTTACTTCATGCCTTCAAATATTATTCGCAATGTAGGTTACTGTAAATGTCTATATAAGTTTCATTGAAAATTTTCACGCTCCTTCGTTATTTTGTGGTTTTGATAGAAAATGTCATATTAAAATATGTGTGAAATTATCAAAACAATTATGTATTCCTAGTATAGAACGAATTTTGCTTAATTAAAATAATAGTATTGGTTGGGCAGTATTAAATCAAGTTATATCATTATGTTAAAGATCTTTTGCTTTCATAAATAGGTCCGAATGATATTTTTTTTAGTTATAATATATTTACATAATGGTGTCGGGGTGTAGCAGCCCGGTGAGCCTTTAGCAAGGCTAATTAATGCTGCCAGCTGTATAAATACTCACACGTGAACCATTATTAAGCCAGAGGCAAGAGAGAAGGCTTTTGATGAACCACTGTAGTGGCATTGTCTATAAAGTAGGTCTATATGGGTTCACCGGTATACCAGTAGTTTTGATGTAGACTGAAGTAGTGCCATTACTTGAACGCAATTTTGGGGATCCTTGAGCAAAACAATAAAACCCATTTCAGAATTTATACAATTTGATTCGTTTGCAAAGTTGATAAAAAGGCGTCATTAAGATATTTATCCGTAACTATTTTATAGACAGGACCGTTATTTATTTCATACCCGGTGTAGTGTAGTACGTAGTCAGGTACAGTAGCCATCAAATATACCTGTACACTTTAAAATGGCCAAACTTTTCAGAAAACGCAATAATATATTTTTTATAGGTGATGCTTTTTAAAAATATTGTTTTCTTATTTTCAGTGATTTTTATACCAACCATACAATGCCGTACAAAATGGAACAGACGATAGAGAGAAAAGAAAAACAATACGAGGTAGTCTTTGTGGGAAGAAAATGGTAAATTGTGGTGGCTGCCTAAAAAGACACAGTACAAATTAATGAAAGATGAGCAATCCAAGCCCGATAAAAAGAATGGACATTATAGGAGTGCTATTTTAAAATGAACAATATTTGAGCATATGAGCTTGCCGAAGCTGAATTATCAATCATGGAAGAACATTCGGACACAGACGCGAATGACACAGGCATGTTTGCACCCTGGAAGACAATAGTTCAAAATCAAGAAGTAATGAAAATAAAAATCAACCATAAAAATTGCTGTTGTTTTATTGATCATTTAATATGTGCTTTTCCCCAATATGTCCGACAAAAGGTTCTACGATTACAGTAAAATGAATGTATAAACAGTTTTACGCATTACAATAACTCACGTATATTTGATTAAAGAGCTGCTAGCTGTACCACACAGCTAAGTTGATCTTAAAAAACGCAAGCATTACATTGATTCACGTTTATGCTGTTCAGCAATACTAGGCTTTTACTTACCACTCAAAAGTGCTATTACACAACAAAGGGCACTTAAGACAGCTCAAAGCTGTATAACGGTTTTACGGTGCATTATAACGGTAAAATTTTAAGCTTTTAAACGGCATTAGGCATTATCTTACTACTTAAAAATGCTATTGTAGACCCTAAGGCACTAAAAACAGCTGAAAGTTGTATAGCGGACTTACGTGGCATTATAATGGTTCATATTTGTGCTGTTAAACGGCATTAAGCATTTATTTAATACTTAAAATGCTATTGTAATTCCAAATGCACTAAAAACTGCTGAAAGCTGTTCTGCTGCGTTGTGGTTTGCTGCACTAAAACTAAAGGATTTTCAAAAGCATTTTGATATGTTAGTATCCAACCGTTATACAGTGTAAAGCATCCTAATGGTTTTGAAATACCAATATAAAGCGTCAAGATGCTCGGTGAACTTATTTATGAGTTTATAACGACCTTAAGTTCTACACAAGTTTGCTATTCGTTTGTTAGAATGCTTTCTGTGTTACTTGGGGTACTATCGAAACAGCTCAGTGGGTAAGGACTAACGACCCAATTTTAAACAGTTTCCAATTAAAGTACCCACTGCACTTTACGACTAGGGGTTTGTTTCAGAAAAGTGGTGGAATGCTTTTCTTTATTTTCCTTCATAAACATCTAGATACCTTTAATTACTGTACCTAAAAGTAAAACCAATAAAGAATGAGAATGGCGATCATTAGCAACATTTTGGAGACAGAATGAAAGTTGAAATGCAATGTTGAAAAAACTACATTTTATTTATTTTTGGCCTGGTTCTATGGATTATAATTTGTCAGTCAGGGTAGGTTCCCACCTCAAAAATCGAACTGATATTTGGCTAAACAAATAATATTAGTAACGCAGTCAGAAATAAAACCTGGAAAATGACTTCTCTTCTTCTTCGTGACACTCTTGGTAGAGCGGTCGTGGCCATTACGTAGTGACTTCTGTAAGGGCAGATGCTATTCGCCTCACGATCGTTCGCCATCTCTTCCTGCAGACCTGACGTCCTGGTGCTCTTGTAGAAGGGACCGCCCAAAGCACACTTAATTTGGCTGGTCCGTCACATGGGTGAAAAATATTACAGTACCTATCATATATTTTTTTTTAGAACAAGTTTATCATGTTTGTTGAACAAAAGTAATTGAGCACACCACGTCCTCCTATACCACACTTCATGTTTCCTAGAGAATGTAATTGAAAAAGCCATTTATTTTGGCACTTGTTTCATACAGAAATGCAAGCCAAGGAATACTAAAACGCATCCATTGTCTAGTTCTCGAGTTGAGTTCGCGAATATTTATTACAGTAATAAATTGTGGAAGTTCCAACCTGATCTTGAAGATTACACCGCATTCGGTCTGTAGGGGTTACTAGTTTTTTAATTGGCTAGATTAGGTTGATTTCCAACTTAAAAACTACGGATAGATGTACAGAGAAACTTGTTTTTTGTAAAAAGATGTCTAATGTCTAAATAAACCAAGAAATCGCAGATCCAGACCAAGACACTTCTACATAATGACCATACTGGTTTTTCGACAAAAAATAGCGTATATTCGACATTACTAAAATTTAAACAAAGAGGAACGTGATAAAGTTTAGTGCGTGCAAGAATAGGTTGCGTAGCGTGCAAGTGTTTAAAAATTCAGATACAAATTACTTCATGAATAAATGACTATGACTACCAACAAAAAAGCAGCTTCAAGAACGCTTCAAGAGAGCTTCAAGAGTACTTGAGACACCGATACAACTATTGGTGATTATTCCGAGTGTTTAGACAATAGAAATATCAGCAGACTGGGAAGGACAATTATGAAGGAATAAATTAACAGTCACATCATCGTTAGTATCAAGAACTGTGGGTTTCGGGTAGGGTCACTTACTAGCCACCATAGGTTGGAAATATCCCATGAGAAAGAATTAATTGGATAAAAAATATCTTATGTTCCAGCTCAGGTCATTGTGTGCCTTTAAAATTGAAGTAGAATACTATTCAGCCATGTGTGAAAAGGTAACAGACTAATTAGCATTTATAATTCTAGTACGGATTGTTTAAAATCGATTTTCGGTCAATTGTCGTCTCAACTTCGTCCAAAAAATTGCATACAATGTTCCCCATATTGTAATGAAATTATACCCCAGTTTTAAACTAACCTCTTTTACAATCAAATTCCCAACTACCGTACCGTGTAGTTCGCAAGTATTCAGTATCAGTTCGTTAGCAGGTCAAACAAGCACGTAAGGTAAGTTTAATTACCAGCGTGTAATGAACGAGAGGGTTACACCCTCTTTGCTCAATCTCCTTGTTAGGCTTCTTTTTATTCTGTTCAGCCAGTGTGTGGAAGGCTTTCCTTTTAGATGGTGGAGATTGAAATATTTTCTGTTTCTAACAATGCATTAGTAAGTAAGTACGAGAAACGAGAGAACACATTATTGATTTTTTGCGGGAATTCTTGCTATATAGCTTGAAAATATTACCATAGATTGTGGAGTAATTTTGAGGCTAAGAATTAACGCAAGACTTACTATGATTCGTTGCTCTTTTCTATTAACTGTTTTGAAATAAAGCACATATTTTAAAATTTAAAAAAAAATATATTGAATAGTAATTTCCACATATATCAGACCATATGGGAGAGTGAGTGTGTTAGGACGAACGAAGAATACATCGTTTTAAATCATACCCTTAGCATGTAATCGTCTGCTATAGTCAACATTTTATAATTTCTGAAAGAAAAAGAAAATGTTAAAAAAATAATAATAAAGAGTAATAAAAGTAGAGTATAAAAAATAAATAATAAAGAGAATAATATGATAAATAAAAAATAAATAAAAATATAAGAATAAAGAGGAAGAGTATAGAAGAAGAGAGAAGAGGAAGAGTGTAAGAGTATATGAATAATATGATAATGTATGATATTATAATAATAGAGAGTATGTCATAATAAGGAGTATTCTATTCTATTCTATGTTGTACAAAATCTGACAAAACCCAAGTTACAATTAATAAAACATTTGAACGTCTCATTAAAAATATGTTCCAAAGAGTGAAGGCATGACAGGATAAAAGGTAAGGACCCAACTATTATCATTTAAACTACGTGGAAAGTTAGTCAGCAGACAAATTCCAGTCGTGACCTTAACAGTTGGTTCGCTAGTGGAATGTTAACTATGGGTACAAAGAGGTTATTTCACGACGTATTGTGTATTTTTAGTGCTTGAAAATGTGTCGTATGTTGTCTTTGTTTAAACAATTTTAGGTTTGGGATCCTTGATGATACAAAATTTTCTTTACGCCTTGTCTAATTGGGAATCCCGTCTTCTGGCAACGGTTTATTTTGAATGCGTACCCTAAACACGACTGTTAAATAGGCATTTCATGTAAATTTTTGATTTTTGTGAAGGTAACCTCAAAATTGGAATATAACTAGGCGTTGATGAGATCAAAATGATCCGTGGACGAAAGCTTACTAAAAAAAACAGTATTTTCGTATTATTATTTTGCCCGCGACTTCGCTCGCGTTATTTTAGAAATTGACAATCAATTCGGGTTGTACTCTGCTTGTAAGAATATAATTCAATCATGATTCACAAAACACGTAGCGCCATCTATTATTATACGAACATTATTGTTGTTTTCCTAGGGGACAGTACTGTTTTCGGGATACCTATGTCAGTTTCTGTACACCTGACAACGTATATTCCAAAATTTCAGGATGATCGGTTCAGTGGTTGAGACGTGACTTACTTTCGCATTTTTAATATTAGTAAGCAAGGATGTTTCCTCGATCAAATGATGACGATAGGTATCTTTGATACTGTAGAAGTGAGCCATCTCCCAGAAACTTAACAATATGAAAACATAAACGAAAACTGAACTATTCGGAACCGAAACTGATTGCAAAAAAATGCATGTTTCGAATTAAACCCTTTCCGATCCGGAACTACAAACAGCGAGCTGGTGCAGAGAAAATTTTATTTTCGCATAACCTAGTCGCTAACGACTTCAGTTGTAAAGGGTCCTTAATTGAAATAAAATTGACGTTTACAGTTTGCGCGGGGGACACTTAATTGCTATGCAGTCGGCCACGTAAGCTGATCTCGATCGGCCTGCATGGTCCTCGGCTGTTCTCGGCTGTCCTCGGCAGCTCTCGGGTCTTCACATAAAACCGGTTCAAACCGGCCACGAGTCGAGACTCGTGGCCGGTTTGAACCGGTTTTATGTCGTTTTTATGACTCAGCCATTCAGAGCCGGAGTTTGCGTGCCTGAAATGTTTTCGAAATTGGTTTGATCTCCTCGTTCGGAGTATTTTTGGTTTTCGTGAAAGTTTAATACGTGCGAGAATGTTGTGTACTGGATGGAATAATGTGGATAAACGTTGCCGGGAATGTTGTAGGTTTTAAAAGTAGCGAATAAACTGAATGCGGTAGTACTTGTTTATTCTGTGTACAGGCATTCTGTCTGGTTTTATATTTCTAGTTTCGTTTTTGGAGAGAATCGTAAAGTAGGTTGACTTAAAGTAAAATATTTGAGACAGAAATCTAGTCTTGACAAAGCCAATTTTGTTGCCGAACCAAAAGTATTTAGGTAGGTACTCAAAATGTGTGAGATATTTTTTCATAAATGGGAAAATCCATCGAGCAATAAGTACATGAATAATTCATAGCTCAAGCAATAAAATAAACCAAATAGAAATACATTTAACCTCAAAAAAGGTGACCGAACAAAGCTCAAAAAAGGTGAACGTACATTTGATACTGGGATGACAATAAAAAACGATACTATAATAAGCACTCACCATCCACAACTTGATATCCTTGCTGACGTCACAGCTATCGCATTTTCGCCGTCGCAAACACCAAACAGACAGAATTGCTGACAATACAAAAGTCATGTTCAATTTTGTGTAAGCGAAACACGTTTTAGAGAAATGACAACAGTAAAACGTTAAACGATGTCTGGATGTCGTATTGTAAAATACCTAGTTACAGACAAATCACCTCTGAGACTTGCGGGGCGTTCACACTGATCACGATTGATTTGATGGAGATGACTGTAGGAACTTAGAAGAAGAGACAACTAAGAATATAAGAGTTGGCGCTAAACTCACACGAGATTTAAAGAGAAAAAGATTTGAAACACACATCAACTGTCGAATGGAGGCCGTAATACAGAATTGTTAATAAAGCTGCTACGACATGTCATTGAATTCTGAACTACTAGCCATATGCTCATCATATCATATGCTCGATGTGATTTCCCATCGGTACAAATGACGAACAATTTTCATCAAATATTAATCCTCTTTGTGATTATTTCCTTAGCATCTTTACGTAGGGTTGACCTTCGTTTGAGTGTAATGGCACGGTTCTACACCCATCAGTTTATGGTGCACGGTGTCTGTCAATGAATTTAAGATGTTTATTAAGTAAACATCACTACTTATGTAAGTCAACACTGTTATGTTATCAATTTTAAATGAGGCTCTTTTCAAAAGCAACATTGCTTCCAATACTTTAATGTTCTCCAAGTAGAGGAACTTCCAAAGTGATCAAAATAAGTAGTGCAAAGATTTTTTCTTCGGCAGTGTCCTCTGGCTCGCTGCCAGAGTGCTTAGCTTAAAGGCAAAGCTCATTAGTGACTGCAGAAACAGTTTCTTCAACCATCCATGTTATATGGTTAGGTTCCGATTTTTTTACGATTTTCTTTACATTAAGTAGTTTGATGATATTATTACTGGCATCAGCCACGTATGAAGTAATTTGAAGATGAATGCTTCAAACCCTCTGACTTTATATATGATCTAAGTTTAGGTTAATTTATTTGCTTACAATTGTATTAACCCTGCTTATCACCATCATTTTGACCTGGTTCTAATCAACCCTTTTAAAGTCGTTACAGAAAGACGAAATTTGCAAGCAAGCCTAGTCCTTCTGCCGTAATACAATTTTCTTATGTTCTTACATGCCCAGAAATACTATTGCAATCCAAATCCATTCGAAGCTCAACTATCTCTAATGTACGTTAGATATCTTGTACAGAAAACCCAAAAGCCAATCGTAAATTACATTCCCTTTTGAAAACATACAACCAATGCTGTTAGGAGCATTATTGCATCTTGTGCGATTTTAGAAATCGAGAAATAAATTGGTACAGCTCCCAGCTTCGTTATTTCCCGAGGGGTTGGACTTGTAGCCGAAACTTCTTAAAAAGATGTAGCTCGATATTCAGCCTTTTGTATAAGATGGTTATTTTAAAATGAAATATTAGGTCAACATGCAACAGAATTCTCATAATATGAAATCAAAATATTTTATTTCATATAGGCCTACATGGTATAACGTTAAGTTTTCCCGGGAGGAATGTAAATCCAGAGGAAAACTATCACCTACCTAATATTGGTCTTGGAGGAGTCACGGTTTAAAAAAAAATAAAAGGGGTAACAACAGCTTTAGTACAAATAAATTAGGTACCTATCCTATCATAAATACCTAACAAGGCCAGGGCAGCCGCGGGGGGAAAAAGTTGAAGGTCACTAGGAAATGAGGGGTCCAGAGGTTTCTTCAAATAGTACAGCTGAAAGCTCCAAGTCCAAGGCTGGCAGGCTGTAGTGATAAAGCCCCGAGTCAGGCTTCCGAGTCGCTGACCTTGGAAAGGCAGGTCGTAGCAAAGAGGCTGAGGGTTACCAGATAACGTTGGTCATTCTGTAACACAATGGTAACATCACTTCTGGGGATCTTCCAAAGATTGAATGAGACCGCACTCGCTGGACTTCGCGCTTTCGAGCCCAAAAACGCGTAACTACGTACGCTACTCAGCGCTACTATAGCTTAATCAGCTAAGAGCACTGCTCTTCTCCCAACTAATACTTAGTTACCCAGAGCTTCTTGCCACCATGAGCACCCAAAGCAGACTGAAGACCATGACAGCCCCGGCCCCCTTCTCATTTTCCAGAAGACCGGCCTTTTGAATTTTGAATTGAGAGATTTCTAGAACACACAATTACTTACAACCTAACCTCATAGCTCCAGCAGTAAATTAAAAATAATAACTAGGTTTGTCATTATCTGACACTACAAAAGGTAAATAAACATTGGGAGAGTACTAAAAACCTACAGAAAACTTAATAGTACAAAATACAGAGCCCTAGGAATGCTTTGCGTCCAGGCAATGGGCTTGCAGTTACCTGGAAAGAACGTATGATGCAAAACATACATTAAAATAGCCTAACGTGAGTAAAAAATACGAACATTACAATAAGCACTTATAAAACGACAAAAAGAAATGCACGGTTCGGGTTGGTCGTTTCCGATGGAGAAGAACTGGTAAGAAACTTCATGGTTACTATTTTTAACATCTTTATAACATTACGGATGTAATACTAGTGGTGTTAGGTAGAGGAATACTTATAGAAAAACCTGAATATTGCCTGTTACCAACAAAAATCCGGCCTCCGGGCTGAGAACTAAGAAATTCCAGATCAACTATCCCATCCCACTCTGCCTGACCTGCGAACGGAACCCAAGCTCATCATCACCATGCTCTATAACGCTATTTCAAATAAATAGTTTGACTTTGACCACTACACCAACGAACCAACAATATTCTCGTTTACTTTTATTTTGAAGAAAACAAAATGCTTTTAACGTCGGCGTTATAAACGATCAGCAGTACCTAATGCGGATTTGAACCTTGCAGCCACTAATTTACATGGACTATTGTTGCTTCAGCTTCTGTTATTCGAGTATTTATATAATCTACAAAATGTACTTCTTACGTTATTCTGTAGGTTTGTTTGAAATGGAGTTTCATTTCTCTTTTAAGCAGTAGAATCGCTTGGTCCTTTCTTTGTATTTTTGGTCGTGTCGTTGAGGTCCTTGAATTACAAGTCGAGCTACACGATAACTTACAGGGACATCTGGAAAGGTATTATTTGTAAAAACAAACATTTATTGCATTACTACCAGTCTCATAGACCAAAGGGAATATACCAGTAAAAATCTAAATCGAAATCGTCTTCCCAGAAATTGGCAATTCAGTCTAATAACATATTGAACTTAGTATATATACGATAGCTCACAATTACACCTCAATCTGTCTATGACAGTTGATCGTAGCGATAGAAGCGATAGTGACGATAGTGGCTTAGCTGTCGTTGATTACAAGTGAGATGTTAATTACCGGTGCGGTAACAAGCCAACATACTGTCTACTGTCTGTTGCATACACACAGGAGAGGTACATTTCCTTTAATTAAGTCTTAGCACTTGTGTTGTATCTTTGTCAGCTTTATCTTTGTCAGTAAGAATTCCGTTTGTTAGGCTTGTTTTGTTCTTTATAACTTCTTTATAATATTGATTGCCAACCTTCAGCAGTAGGAGAGATGCTAAAAAACATGACATGTTAGTGTTCCTGGGTAAAAAAGCTATTAAAACATTTTTTTTTTCTTATTATGTTCTGAACGTTTTTTTATTCTTAATTTTCCAAGATTCCTGTTGTTGGAAGTGAGGCACTTATCAATAGCATGTAAAGCCAAGTTAGAGGCATATGGGCAGCATAAAAACTCAGGCACTAACAACGCGTTAAAGAACGAAAGATCGACGCAGAATCAGTTTGAGCCGATCACGTGTCACCAGATGTGTTGTATTTAGTTCGGCGCAGTGTCAAGTTGCGTAAACTGAACCGAAACGAGGCAAATGATCTATTTTTAGCTTGTTATATAGACAGGGAAATATAGCTTTTTCTAAAAGGCTCATATCGATTCCAAAAACGTAAGTGTAGGTACTCTTCTGGTCCCTCTAATTTGAATTTCCAAAAACCGAACAGGTGGCCTACCATGGCGTCTTAAAGTAGTTGTAATTCCAGCGTGGGAAAGAGATTGCGCTAAACGACCTGTATAGCTCTGTCTCTTTCCCACACTGGAATTACAACGGCTTTAAGACGTCATAGTAACCTCCTGGTTAAATAAACCACGGGAGCATGCAAATCACAAATTAGGTCAGAAACACACATCATTATTTTATTCCGGATCCATCACATCACTGAACAAAGAAAAGCATTTACCACACACTGTGTCACTCTCAAGTGACAAATACGTATAATAAAATAACACAAATGTAACCCAACTTTCCTCTTTTACCAACACCCAAATTTCATCCTTACTTCTTGATGATAACGTTCATTATCACCCAGCAGGTTTATAAAGGAGATTACCCAACTTGCATTGAGGCTTGTCTATTCCACTTCATGCATGATTCCGCGCATGATCTGTGTGTCATCTCCTTAGATTGGGATGCTGTGGAATATTCATTGAGCAATTTAACTGGTGGAGACATCGTGTAAGGATTGACTTCGGTGTAATGAGCAATATTCGGGGTTATATTGCCTGGGTTTTGAGATGGCTGATTGGTTTCTTGCAAGAATTGCTGTTGTAACTTCGGAGTTAGGTTTACCTGAGAGTTTTATAAAAGAGACAACCCGTATATCTGATAGAATGGCTTATCGACAGAAATTACGAACTTACACACAAATGTTTACCTCGTGATACATTTTCTAAGCTAAACCTCTTTTTGAGGAGCTCCTAGCTAAATAATAACAACCGCTCGGGTCTATATTTAGGTTAAACTCCACTTGCCTAGGTTGGTCCGTGGATGGGTAACATACCGAGATTCCCCCATGTCTCGGAGATCACGTTAAGCCGTCGCAAGTCCCGGTTGTCATATAGATATTTGACAGTCGTTACCGGTAGTCAATGGCCCGAAAGTTTGACAACCAGTCTTACCAAGCGGTATCGTAGTACCCATATTAACTGCTGTGGAGTTCAGATAGGCAGTCGCTCCATGTAAAATACTGGTGTTCAGCTGCATCCGGTTAGACTGGGAGCCGACCCCAAATTAGTTGGGAGAAGGCTGGGCAGATGATGATGGTGATCAATTTTCAACTAGCGCTCACCTTACGTTACAAAAGTAACTCTTGTGCATTACATGTTTCTAGACTCGGTGGTTTAGTCCGGTGGCTACAAAAACACTCGTACCCATAAACAATCGTTATTGCGTTAATATGAATAGTTGATCTCCTTACTAGCGACCCGCCACGGCTTCGCACGGGTGCTACGCGGGTGCACTCTATCTATTAAAAAAAACCGCATTAAAATCCTTTGCGTAGTTTTAAAGATCTAAGCATACATAGTTGTTTTATACTATGTAGTGATAATTACAAAGTGGAAAGCATTAAGACCCACTTGCACCCTCCATGGCTATATTAGTTTAAACCTAAACCGCGGCCCTGGAACACTAAGGGCAAAAGAAGGAACATGGATGGGTTTTAGTCAGTACAAGTCTGACACTCATTTGAAGACTCATGAACCGGAAAAAAAATGAATTGCTATAAACGTATTCAAACATCCTCATGTTTCTAGAACAGGTGGTTTAGTCCGGCTTCTAAAAAACAGTCGTACCCTTAAACACTCGTTATTGCGTTTACATGAATAGTTAATTAGTTTTTTTACCTCATCATTACAAAGACTACCTACCCTCAATCGCTATATACGTTTACGGCTAACATATTAAAACATCCTCCATCCATCCTTTGTCTTCCTCGTTAGTCTAGTGCTCCCTAGCGCGGCTGCAGAACATGAGGTCCTGGGTTCGATTCCCAGATCGGGCAAAGTATTATTGGGTTTTCCATCAGGAATGTATGTGTGTATTTATTTAAACTTCATGTACAAGAGTGGTACATAGGTGGACTTAATGCCACAAGACATTCTCTACCAGTCAACCTTTGACCACCCAATGGCGCAGCGGTTGTGAGGCTGCCTTACGTTCTTAGGGTCCCGGGTTCGAATCCCGGTAGGAGCAAATGTTTGTGTGATGAGCATGGACATTTGTTTCCGAGTCATGGATGTTTACATGTATAATAAGTATGTATTTACAAACAAAAAAGTATCTATATAGTAGTATCAACTATCTGGTGTCCACGACACAAGCCTCGTTGCTTAGTGTGGCACCTAGATGGCGCTGTGTGTAATGTCCAGCGATATTTATTTTATTTTTTTACCTTTGGGTCAAATAGGACAGCATTATGAAAGACCGCATAACTGGTGAAATGTTTGTGTACTATTAGGTACACCTCTACTTAACCATACGGGGATCACAGGCGTGACATTAAAACATCATTCTATCTCTAACCTCCAAACGATTGACAGAAATGAAAATATGTATTCAGAGGGGCCTGTTGGCGACGCGCTCATTTGTAGTTAGTATTATGTGTATAGAATGTACTTAAGTACCTAGTTATAAGTTTGTTTTAAGAAACGCGGACCCACTGACGTGCTTGTCCGTGTGGACCCCGGCAGTCTGCCACCATTCGTGAGTCGATGCGCACGCCTTTTTTTGCAATTACGCGCAGCCATATTGTTTATTTCGCGTGTAAAATTAAATCAAGTTCATCCATTGTCTCGCGAGTTTATTTCCTCACCACCAGCACAATCCTGCAGCACTAAGATCTACATAGTGGTCCCTCGAGCCAGATCTGATGTTCCAAACACCAGGTGTAAGAACGCGGCGAGCAAAGTTGCTGCAGGAACAACGTGATTTGCTGGAACAAAAGGAAATTGCAGACAATGCTCAAACTGCAACAGTTGTTCCTAAGGAGCATACCAGAGTGCCGCTACGGTTATTTTCCGATGTACCAGGTAGTAGCATCAAATCGGAACCCCTACCGCACATGGCAAAAGCTGAAAGGTTGGTTACATCGTGCACCAGTAAATGTTCTCAAAAATCGAGTATATCTCAAAAATCCAAGGAAGCGAAGAAAAAACAGTTGCTGCTAGAAGCTGCTCAGCAAAAAGCAAACATTCAAATCGAGCTCATCGACAGGACCCTGGACGCCCAATTGGCAGCACTCAGCGACGAGGAAGAACAACAAGGATACAGTTCACAAATCGATGGAAACGAGCTTCCTCGAAGCGAGCTAGAAGAATGGGTAGCCCACCAAAGTACTCATAAAGAACCCATAATCGAGCAGCAAGCCCCCGAGAAAGGAATTAATACGGGCGAGTCGAATCGGCAAGTACTGTCATCCCGCGTCGCACACGTGGCTGGCCCGCTGCCCGGCGCAGTGCCGCCGCCACTCGACGACACCGTGACTGTGCTAAATACAGCGGTTCACATGTTGGCTAGTACTTTGAAAGATATTTCTATTAACTGTGCAAACAACGTGCCTCAAGCTAGTTTGATCAGCCGTATGAGTACACCGAAAGATTTACCTGAGTTCTCAGGTGACCAACTAGATTGGCTTCAATTCAAACAAGCATATGATGAATCAACGGCTTTATGTAAATTTACGCCTAAGGAAAACCTTTGGAGGCTTAGAAAGTGTCTACGAGGGCAGGCAAAGGACGCAGTCACCGCATTGTTTATTAGCGCCACGTCGCCAGATAAAGTGATGAAGACATTGGAGCTACGGTTTGGTAACCCTGACTGCATTATTTCTAGACTAGTCCATGAGATAAAGAAACTTCAGCCTCCGCAACAGGAATATCATAAAGACATAGTTCCGTTTGCTGTGAAGGTACAAAATGTCGTGGAAGCAGTACGAGCAGTTGGACGTGAGGAGTACCTGCAAGGTGTTAATATCGCTTCAATAATTCTGTCCAAACTACCTACAGTGCTTATTTCTAAGTGGTCTGATTATAGTTACAAAATCATCACCGAAGGAAAATCACCCAGGTTAGTGATTCTATCAGATTTTTTAAATGAGGAGGCTGTTAAGATTTCGACCACTGCTAGTATTTTTACTACCGTGCGAAGTGATCACGGTCTGAAAAATAAAACCAGCATGCCTCCACGCACACAGACCGTGTTAGTTCAAGCCGAAGAACGTAACGCTAATTGTTTGTTTTGCCGCACCGCTGTACACAACCTCACCGATTGCAAACAATTTAAGAAGGCACTACGTAAAGTACGGTGGCAATATGTGAAGAAACACGGTCTATGTTACAAATGTTTAAACTCAAAGCATGATCGCAAAACCTGCGCAGCACCTGTGTGCGACAAAGACAACTGCAATGAAGAACATCATCGCCTCCTGCATTTTTCTACGACTAATCAACGTGAGCGCGCCAGCAGTGATAGTCATAACTCATCGACTACAGCTCCGGCGAACGTGCATGATCAACGGGCCGAGCCTACGGTAACTTCAGAGACAATAACGCACATTAACGCGAGTGATCATAAAGTTTTATTGAAAGTGTTACGTATTCGTGTGCACGGACCTACCGGTATTGTGAACACCACCGCGCTCCTTGATGACGGATCGAGTGTGTCGCTAATAAGCGCGGGCCTCGCTGAGCGCATCGGGTTGCGCGGCCGTAGTGAAACATTAACAGTGCGCGGAGCGTGGACTGATAACGAACTAGTTTGTAAGTCTATAGTTATGAATGTAAACATTGCCGGTACTACTGATGACAGGTTACATAACATAAGAATGCGTTGCGTAAAGGAATTATGTTTGCCTACTCAAAACTTATCTCTTATTGATTGTAATAATTATCCTTACCTAAAGAACATTAAAGATAAATTCTGTACATCTAATTCAAAGCCTGAATTACTGATAGGACAGGATAATTATCAGTTATTAGTACCTTTAAAAATTAAGCTAGGTAAACCAAATGAGCCGTCTGCTACACTTACCCCACTCAGGTGGTGCGTACATGGTAAAGTGCGCGTGTCGCGGAGCGCCGCCCGTGCCTCCGTAGCCGGCCGTCACACCAGCAGCGCTGAAACTGCCCTGAACATCACGGAGAAAGAGGAGGTAAGTGCCACTTCACAGGACAACAGTTTGCTGCAAGAAATCCATGATGAGGTCCGACGCTCGTTTGCCTTGGATGCCATGGGTGTGTCTGGTAAGCCGCGCCAGAATGCTGACGATGTGCGCGCCATCGCTCAGCTGGAGCGATCCGCGGTGCTTGTTAGCGGACGCTGGCATGTTGGCTTACCTTGGAGGGATCCCGATCGCAGGATGCCGGACTCCTACCCTAATGCACTGAAAAGGATGAAAGGCATTGAAAGGAAAATGGAAAAGGATACACATTTTGCTAAAAGGTACGAGGAACGCGTTAATCATTTGCTGGTTAATGATTATGCACGTGAACTGATGGAAACTGACGTCACATCGAACATGTGGTACTTGCCACACTTTGGTGTTGACAACCCCAATAAAAGCAAGCTTCGGCTGGTCTTTGATGCTGCCGGAAAGGTAAATGGTTCCTCTCTTAACGACTATTTACTCACCGGGCCCGACCTACTGTCATCACTTCTTGGTATTATGCTGCGCTTCAGGGAAAGAAAAATCGCAGTAACAGGTGACATAAAGGACATGTTTCTAAGGGTCAAGGTTCACGCCGAAGATCAGCACGCTCTAAGGTTTCTATGGAGGAGCAGCCCTACGGATAAAATTAAAACGTATGTTATGACTTTTTTGATTTTTGGAGCTAACTGCTCACCCTTTGTTGCTCAATTCATTAAAAACAAGAACGCACGGCGATATGAGTCATCGTCGCCGGCCGCAGTCAATGCGATCTACCATTCGCATTACATGGATGACTACATAGATAGTGTGCCTGACGAGACCACTGCGATTGAGTTAGTTAAAAACATTAGCGATATACACAAGAGTGGTGGTTTCGAAATTCGAAACTGGACGAGTAACAGCATTGCAGTTTTAGACAGCGTACCAAAAGAGACTTTAGGCCTAACTGCAGTAAAGTTTAAAGTTGGTCAGCAGTATGGAGGTGAGCGAACGCTTGGACTAATTTGGTTTCCAGCAGAAGATAAGCTTGGTTTTGACGTCTCACTAAAGCGCATCCCGAATAACATTATTCAGGGCAATGAACGACCGACGAAGCGACTTATGTTAAGGGTAATAATGTCAATTTTTGACGTCTTAGGTTTTCTTGCTCTCTTCACAATTCAGGGTAAGATCATGCTTCAAGACACCTGGCGTTTAGATATTGGATGGGACGATTGTGTTCCTGACAGTATTTACGACAAGTGGAAGAAATGGATTAACCTACTTAAGGTTGTAGATAATATCCGCATTCCTAGGTGCCACGCGATGATTGCATGTTATCAGAACGAGACAGCATGCGCAAGCGAGATGGAAGTCCCCTCTCCCGTGCCAACAGCTACGCTGTCGCTCGCCTCGGCCACCCCGCTCGCATCTACCAGTGCTACGCAGCCTTCTACTACGGGCTACGAAGTTGTAGCGGTAGCTAGCAGTGCTACGAGCACAGGTGCAAGCGTGTCCTCATCCCAGTTGCTCAAAGTAACAGAGGCTTGTACTAAAACTATAAGCGTGACGTCAACGCCGTCTTCTCGACTTGCTACGAGCGGCTACGAAACTGTAGCGGCCACTAGCAGTGCTACGACTACGGACACAGGTGAGCCAGGGTATGTAAACCTACAATTACATGTATTTAGTGACGCATCTACAAAAGCATTATGTTCGGTAGCATATTGGCGCTGGGAAACGTTGGGTAAAACCCATGTTTCTTTCATTGTGAGTAAATGCAGGGTGGTACCTGTGAAACCAATGACAGTACCTAGATATGAACTTCAAGCAGCATTGTTGGCTGCGAGGTTAGCAAACACTATTGGGAAGGAACATAGAATATCTCCGGTGCGTCAGTACTTTTGGTGCGACTCCACCACGGTTTTACACTGGATTCGTAATAATACCCGAACCTATAAAACGTACGAAGCAAACCGTCTTGGGGAGATCGACGAATTGACGCGCATTGACGAATGGAGATATGTACCTACAAAACTTAACGTAGCTGATTTGGCTACAAGGGAAAGTTTTGAGCCTACTTTGTACTCTGAGTGGCTCACTGGACCAGGTTTCCTGTATCTTGATGAGGCGGCATGGCCAAAAGATGTAATCCAGCCGGACCCGGACGAAGTATGCCCGGAGCTTACAGCCGTTGTTCAGGTTATCCCTGCTGACTCGCCGGTGCCGGATCCAGTACGGTTTTCTTCATGGCTCCGTCTACTGAGAGCAACAGCTGCCGTTTTTAAAATTTGTTGACAAATTGAAAGGTATGCCTGTCAAGGATTACACTGTGGAGATGATGGAGCGAGCAGAGCGGCTGCTATTGAGGCACGCTCAGGCAGAGTCATTCGCGGAGGATTTCGTATCAATACGAAAAGGTAAGGCCTTAGCCAAAAATAGTCGGTTACTTACTCTCTCGCCGTTCTTGGATCAGCATGGCTTGCTTCGTGTGGGTGGTCGTATCGATGCTGCTGCGAATATCACTGTGGAGGTAAAGAGGCCTGTAATATTGGACGGGCGACATCCCGTGGCTAGACTTATTGCTCGGCACTATCACATCAAGGCGGCTCATGGCAATCAAGAAACAGTTGTAAATCAACTGAGGGAAAAGTACTGGTTAGTAAGACTTAGACCTACGGTGAGGACTGTGGTGTCGCAATGTATGGTGTGCCGAATTAATAAGTGTAAGCCACAAGTTCCTCGCATGGGCGACTTACCTCGGGCTCGCGTGGCTCATCATCAGCGACCCTTTTCATACTGCGGTTTGGACCTGTTTGGACCGATGGAGGTCACAGTAGGGAGACGCAGGGAAAAGAGGTACGGTGTCCTTTTCACGTGCTTAACGTTGCGCGCAATCCATATTGAAACGGTTGCCTCCCTTACTACAGATTCTCTAATCATGGCACTGCGTCGGATGGCAGCGAGGCGTGGCTGGCCGCGTCATTTGTACTCTGACAATGGTACCAATCTCAGAGGCGCTGACAAGGAACTCCAACGGTCTATGCAGGATCTTGACCAGGAACATCTAATTAGCGTAGGTGTCAACAATGGGATGGACTGGACTTTCATCCCTCCCGCCAGTCCCCATTGGGGTGGGGCGTGGGAGAGGATGATACGCAGCGTAAAGGCATCGCTTAAGGCTGTCTTAACTGAACGGGCACCAAGAGACGAAGTGTTATGCACACTACTAACTGAAGTTGAAAACATAGTGAATAGTCGTCCTTTGATGCACGTTTCGGTCGCACCAGATGGAGTAGAAACCCTCACACCCAACCATTTTCTTCTAGGTACATCATCGAACTTACCTTTGATCGGGGCGTTTGACAGTTCCGACTTGTATCTCCGTAGACATTGGCGTATAAGTCAACGATTGACAGACATGTTTTGGCACAGGTGGGTAAAGGAAGTTTTACCTGAACTTTTACCTAGGCGAAAGTGGCAAGGGGAGCAGAAGCCACTGCAAGTTGGCGACCTCGTCTTGGTTGTGGACCCGAATTCTCCCCGCAACTCGTGGCCAAAGGGACTCATTACGGAGGTGTTTCCCGGAAGGGATGGCCGCATCAGGTTAGTGGAGGTGAAAGTTGGCTCAAGGACGTGGCGTCGATCCGCGGCACGCGTCGCTCCTATTTCACTGAGTGATGAGTGCTGTGACAGCACTGGGGTGGGGAATGTTGGCGACGCGCTCATTTGTAGTTAGTATTATGTGTATAGAATGTACTTAAGTACCTAGTTATAAGTTTGTTTTAAGAAACGCGGACCCACTGACGTGCTTGTCCGTGTGGACCCCGGCAGTCTGCCACCATTCGTGAGTCGATGCGCACGCCCATTTTTGTAATTACGCGCAGCCATATTGTTTATTTCGCGTGTAAAATTAAATCAAGTTCATCCATTGTCTCGCGAGTTTATTTCCTCACCACCAGCACAATCCTGCAGCACCTAAGATCTACAGGGCCCTTTAAAACAATGTTAATCAAATAAAATAAACAAATATAGTCATTGTTAGCAATAAAAAAACATTGTATTCCAAACAAAAACGAAACCATTTATGCAATCAATAATCATTTGGAAGACAAATACGTTTGTTTTAAATGTTTGTAACCTATATTTACAATAGGTTAAAAATAATTAAGCACCTTTATTTTGTTTAAATGCTGCTAAAATGATTAAACTAGGTACTCCATTTAAATTAATAGGTGAGTAACGATTAAGCTCCATTTACTTTAAACTCATAGGTATGTGTGTTACTTGACCCTCATAACATTACGATGTTAAGACGTCCATTCCAGCTAATTCCATTTAGTAGATGGCATAGGTTAATGGAAATTGGTCTGGTTACAGCCCTTTATTGTCTCAGAACACTAATATATCTGAAGGTTTTTGCCCGCCCCCATCTGAATTACCTATGATATGTGAGATCATAACGATTGATGTTCGGATTAAACAAATCTTCGTTTGATTGAAATCTGTTATAATAATCATTCAAACAGATACAAAACTTATGTTACAGATATCTTCAATTAAGCACTGATATCGTAATTTAACCTTGATATATAGCGTTGATACAAAATTGAGGAAGATTTAATAAGATTTTGAAAACAGACATCGCGCGATCCGTCAATGCTTGTCTCGCGGCCGCCTTTCTTGACAACCGCTCATGTCAATATGGCTGTCCACAACGCGCAACGCCATGACGTTCCGCCAGAGTGAAAACCAGCCAGCATCACTCTCGTCTGTGTAGTTTGCAATATTAACCATAGACGACGCCTTGCAAAGGCGCCGTCATATGCATGTGTTACGTAGACGGTATATAGCTAGCGTTAGTCTTCTTCTTCGTCGTGTCGACGATTCCCTTTTGTAGTCCAATTAGTTTTAACCAGAACACTGCCACCTCAACGGCATTAGTGGTGGCCTCGGACAGGTCCCTCAAATTGCAGGTGGATCCGCATACAGTGCAGGACTAGAGGTGACCCATAGTTTACGTTGAGGCACCGTAGTCACACACGGCTTCATCGGAACAATCCCACCGGACCAAGTTGTATCTGCAGCGGCCCACCTGGCTTTGCAATCGGTTAAGGGTCTTCCAGGTGGGTTAATTTCGACAAAATGTGTCGGAGGAGGATGTCTGACCAGCCGCAACTTTTTTTTTGCTTCACTAACCCTGGCTTAGTCGACCTAAGGAAGCTAATATCAATACAAACCGTGTTCCCGACGGCGAAATATGACTACCGTTCATGGAAACTCATTCCTTATTTAACCGCTAATAAGAAATGAATCTGAAAAGTCCTTCCTTAGCCCACATCAATATGTAAGGAACTTCTCTGCAAAACATGCTTAGACCAAGCGGTTTAGGCGGCGCGTTGCCTATAGTAAGTGAATTTAAGATTTTTGTTGCTTTTTGCTATCGGTCGTGGCTATAAATACTAATCCCGCGTTTTAAAATCTTTGACAGTAGACATACTGACTGATAGTCAGTGGCACGAAAGTCTGAAAACCAGTCTTACCAAGGTGTATCGTATTACTCAGGACTAACTGGATTGTGGAGGTCAAATAGGCAGTCGCTCCATGTAAAATACTGGTATTCAGCTGCATTTGGTTTGACTGGAAAAGGCTAGCCAGTGCTGTTACTTTTTACTAAAGAGACTTTTGATATGAGGATTTTGTGGGTTATTTTATGTGAAATTATTGATGGTTTTTATGACAGTCAATAGATCAATAGATCGACAATTTTCGTCGTAATTTCCAGTTTCAAAAACATAATATTTGTTAGCCCATTGCATTTCATAATAGTTTTTGAAAATGGACACACTTATTTTACGTTTTAATTGTAAGTGTTGTATAGTTCTGCATTTAATTCGTCCTCATAAAGTCAAAGATCATTCAACCCAAAACACTGAGGTACCTTCACACAAATCTTACCTCTGCGTCATTCCCTAAGCCCTAACATCGGGTCCCTTAGCAGAATAACATTCATAACGATTACCTAAAGCAGGATATGTGCGCACGGCTTTGGGAAGCTGCGCCGAGATTTAGATCTTGAAATATTAGCTAAATTCGGTCTAAGGGATTTTGGGAGAAGTGCGAATTTCCTTAGCTATTATGTGGAGGATTGAGTTTTTGAATAGAAGTCGTCGAAGTAATATTGAAGAGTTTTCTTGTTAAATGAACATCGTATTTTCCGCCATTTATTTTGTTTGTCTTGTCTTTGACTGCCTCATTGGTTTAGAAGTCGCGAGCGCGACTGCTGAGCATGAGGTCCTGGGTTTGATTCCCAGGTCGGGCATAGTGTTATTGGGAATTAGCCACGGAGTCTGGATTTGCGCCCGGTTAATGGCAACAGTCTCGCCCCCTATTACATGGGACTTAGACATAACTGGCATAATGTGGGTGTACTATTAGGTACATCTCTGCCTAACCCTTCGGGAATTTCAGACGTGATGTTATGTTATGTGTGTATTTTGTATGTGGCAATATCACACTTCTTACAAGTTTCTCGGGAAACCGGTAAAATAATTTAGATGGTCTCTCCTACTCGCATTCTCTTGTTAGCCAGGACCTCGACGCGAGTTAGCAGCACGATTGCGTAATACATTCAGAACTTAATTAGTTATAATTTAGGCAGTTTATTTCTTTGCCGATATCATCAACGTCGTGTTCTCGAATACTAGGAAGCACTCATTCAGCTCCCACTTGCCTCCAATATTCTTCAGTCTTTATGTATCCGTCACTGGAAAGAGTTAATCATGCACTTTGTGGGTGACATCAGGTCGCCTTTAGTCAACTGATATTCTGACACTGGATTAAAAGTACACTGCACTTGGTTCTAAAATACAGCATTACTAAACACTCACTGACCTGCAATAACGTCCATAAATTAACATTTGTGGTATTGACACGTTCAAATGGTATCGCTTTAGCTGCACATCAACTTGGAGTATTTAGTATAAAGCAGGCTATACAGTAAGGAACAATTGATAAACAAAGAAAGAAATCGGAAAACGAACTTTTACAATGGATTCAGAACTTAATAAATGGTTCTAGGTTGTAGACGCATTGACAATTTCATCGCATTGGCATTGACAATTTCATCGCTTAATGACAAATACATTTTGACTTTGAATCGCTGACACTTTATGCCGTGTAGTGTACGAAATGTGATTGATTTGTGCAAGGAGTTCAGTAGTTTTAAGTGGTTATGTGAATTCAGTAATAAATATTTCAATGATCGCTTTTATTTAAATAGGCCGGTGTGTATTTGAGTTGTTGTTGATGTATTTATATGATAATAAAGTATACCATAAAAAGCGTTGTGGTAAAAACATTATCATCCAGTTTTTAAATGTACCAGAATGCATCCACTACTATTTTCAAGCCACGCGTAAACAGCCCTGCAACTAAAAACACAGTCAATAGTTTATACAACACCTGAAAAAGCCAACCCAATTTCAAAACAGTTTCAAACATTAATGACATTCACCCACAAACGGCCGCAAAAAATTCTAACCCCCAACAAAATAGCCTGTATCACATAGCCATGAATCAGGGGCTAAACGGTGCAAAGTTGGTATTCCAGCCTAGCCCCGTGAGCTATTCAGTTTGATGGCCACGCGTTGGCAGAGGGCCAACTTACGACAATCGATTTACATAAGTTGTACAAAGGATCAAAAATCTATTTATACTGGTTGATTTCGTTTTTGCGTGGCTTCGTCGTGTTTATGGGCTCCTGGTGCATTTTTGCGCGGTTGAGGCGATTTTATGGCGGATAGATATAATAGTTTTAGCGCTAGATTTAATATGATACGGTACATATGGCGAAGCGGGGGCACTTTGTTTTTTTGTAATCTCAACATGGTGTTTCCACAATGAATGGAAATTGATAACTGCATCATGAGTTCCTATTATAATGTATAATGGGGTGGCGTCCACAACGCCACTAATTTGTCCAATTCACGAGATCACAAGATTCACAAGATCACGAAACCTTAATATGATGTCAACATCCTGATGTACCTAAGTATCATAACGGCAGAAATTTGTCAGGAGATAACTAGCCGGCATCCTCAAGTGGAGACGGTCTTCCTCAAATCAAACTCAGAAAATAGAGGTCCACCTTCCTTGCGGACGTACCTAAAGAGTTCTCTAATCGACAGATATGCGGCAAACACTATAACCAGAAAGAAACTACATAGTATTGAGTGTTTGTATGAGCAGTAAAACTACGCTCATCGTTAGGATGACCCAACATGTGTTTTCAAGGGCTTCTGTTCGATTACTAATACTTCTTTGTACCTACTACTAGTATTTGTTTAAAACTTTGGTACTTTGTTACAGAATCTCAAAGATCAGATTCTAACGACGAACGTGTGGCTGGAACACGTAAGTAACTTTGTATTAAATTATTTAGATGCATGCAAATTCTTGACGGACTGCACGCGCCACGCTGCAAACCTAACGAAGTGACATAATTTGGGAGAGCCCTGTGTTCAGGAATGGAATGGCTCGAGGTTGGACTAAATACTATCCAAATTGAGTCGTAAATATTTCCAGTCTACAAAACCGTTGCGGAAGATATTTTAAAAGATTTACTGACCAATGCTTTGTAAAAAAACATTACACACAAATAGCCGTCAATTTCGTCAATGAGATAATGAAATATCGCTATGTAATACGTTAAACCATTGATGATAAATTTCAACAATACACTGAATTAGGTTTGTAACAGTTGTAGGTGTTAAACATATTAACCAGTTTTGTATCTGCAGGAATGGGAAGACCACAAGTTCAAATGGGACCCCCTGGAGTATGGTGGCGTAAAAGAACTTTACGTACCTTCGGAACACATCTGGTTACCTGACATCGTGCTTTATAACAAGTAAGTACTTCATAGGCAGCTTAGTAGCTTAATAAACTGAGTGGAAGGTTACGGGGATACGTTTGTCCAGGGGATAACTTTGTCCAGAAGTCAATAAAGGTTAAAAAAAATAACACCCTGTTAATATCTACACCTACCTGGAAACCCTTATTAACCATTGCGATAAGGCATTATGGCGAGACATTGAATGTCCATCTTGGAAACTAGGGTCTGTAAACTGACAGTGCGGACGTCATGATTACAATGGTGATAGCAAGGCAGTTAACTTACCTAGTAAAAACCTATGAGGTTAAACGCAATTTAAACTCCACTCCCAATATAAAACAACACTCATCAACAAATAACACCAGGATTACAGAACTCATAGGTGCTCTAACTGCACAACAAGCGACATCCGATACGCCTCGTACGAATACGTTTAGCAAATTAATTTCCCAGCCCCAAACTTGCCCGTCCAACATTTGGACATTAGCTTGCACCAAATTGCATTGTTGTACCACCAAAGTTGTCTGTAGATGCCATAATTGCAGGCTTTATGCTCGTGCTCGCTGATTAAAATATTTCGCTTTGTTGTAATTCGGAAGTTATGTGCGAGTTATTAATTGGTAGGTGATACGTGGTGTTTACTTTTTTGACGAGTTTTTGAATTTTATAGCGTTAGTGGTCTTTTGAGAATTTTGATTCTACAATCGTACTCTTATATTTTGACCAATAAAACGGGTATTTTTTCTTTGTTTCTTGTTTTGTGGTGACTGGTAGAGAATGCCTTATGGCATTAAGTACGCCTATGTACCACTTTTGTACATGAAGTTTAAACAAATAAATAATTTATGATTACCGTTTCATGTTAAAATTGATTCCTTATCAATTTAATTTCTCACCAAATCTTGTCTTTTGATGGGACTAATAATTTTGCTCATTTGTTTAACAAAATAGGTATAAATAGACTATCCAAATAAAATTAATAACCTAGATTAAACAGCACAATTTACTTGACAAAGTCTCAATTGAGAGGATTTTCGTTAAATTGCAATCGTATTGGAGTTGAATGTGTATTGTGTACGCCACAAAACATCTTAACAGTCATATCCCAACAAAAACTATAGGACCCAATAAAATCAGTGAAGCAAACCTCTGAAATCCGGGAAACGCCGAGATTTAACGAGTCAGTTGTTATGGACAGTACATTCCCATCCCATGATGCATGATGGTGTTCCGTCGCCTTGGTACCAGGAACACATAAATCATACGGTTCATGCGTTCCACTTAGATACAGGGATCTTGATAGCTTCTTGGCATAGCTTTGTTTTGCAATGGGTATGCCAAAAGTGTAATCGTGGCAGGGTGAGCTCGCGTCGTGTTTGAAACTATTTGTTGGCTGAGGAAGTGAATTACGATTTTTTCTGATCATTTGATTTCTTTAACGAAAATGATTCAGGCGAAATTGATAAAAATATATCGTTTGAAACCCAACTTTATTTTTGTAACAGTGTTTTGAAGAACATTTAAGAAATGGACGAATTCATGGAGCCGCCATCGAGCACCAGTTTTAAATATGACCTTGACTTGAGTTGATAGGGATTTTATCAACTTTGCATACTTGTCGCCAAATTCTGGCGCCCATTCAATTTAGATTGACATCGACACGCTAAGAAGAAGAACTTTGCAAAAGACAAAGATCTCAGACATTTTACAAACACAATTCGACAACCTCAACAAAAACATCCCACAAAAGTAAACACTGAAACTTTGTGTTTACAAGTCGCGACTTCTAACAAAGTACGCAATGTATCCTTAACCTAATTGATTGCACGAAATATCGACAAGAAAGCGTTCGCGAATGATACATCATGGTGTGTCAAAACAGGCCGGCGAACGATTAATCATGGCCGGCGAATGAGAGACGCACGTGCGACTAATCTTACGCTGTGTCGAGCCTGTGTAAGCGGCTTAAGTCTTGAGAGAATGGAGTTGATACCGATACGGACATGAATAGATCTTTGGATTTGGTCGATCAGGATTTTTGATTGAAAGAAACAGGTGAAAGGTAAGTCTATCGAAGTATAGCGAAAAGGTGAGATTGGTCTGGAGAGAATGAAACACCATGAACTATTTAGTATTACTTTTATTCATTTTTACTGCATGTTAGGAAGATTGGCCAGCTGAGGGAAAAGGAGAAAGCTCTTCTCCCTGTGGCATAGCCATGTGAGAGCAGTTCATTGAAAAACTAAAATCTACTGCTGACATTTTTATTGAGCACCAAAAAAGTGCTGCTAAATACTTCCACCATGTCAGATTAACAGCATGCATAGTATCCTTGCCAGAGTTACTTCCCTTATTACTCATCTCTCTCCGGTCGCATTGGGTTGCATTCTTACCGGACTATGAGAGTAAGAGAAGACAAAGTGTACCTGTATTTGCGGACACGTCTACACTATAACGTCTCCCGATTCGAAGTCTAGTCTCTGCTGAGATTAGACTATACGAGTTAATCTGATTCGTGTTTGTTTTTATAATCTACCTCTTAATAAATGCTGCATCATTTTCGCTGCCTCGCTAAGCTCGCTAACTTCCCATACCTTGCACCTGATCTTCTTCGGACCGTACCGTCCCTTCACGTATCAGCTGCCCTTTGATAGGTTTATGGTGGCTGTCATAAATTGGGCAACGCACTACACTGGAGTATAATGTGCCATAATATATGAATATGTGGAGGTTGCAGAGTGTGTATGGTCGACGCATGGGTGGTTTGTTTACTTGGTTGTAGGGCTATGTCTAGGATGCTATTTCTTGAAGATTTTCATGTTGTTACATGGATGACCGAACTCTGCTTGGGTGAAAATAGAGAAAACGAATTTTCCCAGATACGAGACCTAGCTAGATCGATTTTTCGCCCTCATAAACTCCTATACTTTAACAAATCTTTAGAGCCATTTTCGAGAACGTGATGACTAAATGATATATCCAAATATTGCTCATTTTATGGTATAGGATAGATAGAATTACTTAAAGTATAATACGTTTTTGATTGATTGTGTTCACCATTTGTCCACGCCTCTTACCGTTCAATCAATCATTTCAGAGTATCGCAGCCCACGGCTGGACATGGGCCTCTCTAAAGCTGCACCACAACATCCTGTCGTCCACCTTCCGCATTTATGGTCGTCGAGCCATTTATCTGAGGGTTGTTCCACACCTATCATAAAAACACCATATATAACCACCCACTTTAGCTATACAACTAGCACAGCTATACAATTTCGTCAATGGTGTTCTATTATGTCCACTTTGTGCTCGACGTTCGGCCAAAGTTTAATAATTATGATAGAGCTCATAAAAGAGCAGCACACTAAAGCTCTCGACAACCACCCTAGAAAGCTATCGAATGCAATCGCTGTGGTCGAAATTAGCTAATGGCATCATCATCATAAACAAAAAGAATTGTATAAGTTGTACGTTACCTTCAGAACCTAAATACAAAGTTATTAAATTGTCCACGTGCCAAGTTTAAAATGAAAACAAGAAAATGATAATTTATTAGGTACAGTCACGAGCACCAATATGTATACTTTCCTAAATTTAAAATGTCAAGCAATTTTCGCAAGAAATGACGATTGTAACTTGGAGATGGGATCTTTTTTTATAAAAATCCTTCCTACCCGCGGCTTCGCTCGCGTTTTGTCGGAAATTATCCCACGGGCACGTTGTAAATATAGCTTATGGCACCTGGGGATAATGTAGCATTTCATCAGTGAAAGAATTTTCAAAATCGGTTCAGTAAATCCAGAGATTACCCGCTACACCCTCACAAACTTTACCGCTTTATAATATTAGTATAGATGAGTTCCAAAATACTATGTTCGTAACAACATGAAATTTTAATCAGAACAGTAGGACAAAAAAATGTATGTGTGTGTAAATGTGTTTTGTGACCATACTAACATAGTGTAAGTTAAAATTGTTACTAAACATTATGGATCATTGTTATCAGATATTAAATTAAATTAAAAACACTTCTAAAAGTTGTTAAGTGTTTACATATTGGTGCTCGTGACTGTACATATTCAACCCTTTTCTTTAACATTTATCTTATAACATAACTCTCTGTAAGACATACTCGTAGCTAATACATTCATGATTGCTTATTTTTCTCAGAAACCTGAATACAGAATGATACGTTTACTCAGAAAGTCAATCGTGCGGTTCGTCTAGACATACCTACAAGTATTTACATATACAACTGCTTATTGTATAAACACATTGATCCACTTTCATTTCTTCTATCGCGCATCATACATGCTTTGTCTAAACAAAGCCTTTAGTTTTCCGAAATCGAGAAACTTCGCAATTCTCATCAATTGACTGCAACGACACAGGAGGAATTCCTAAAATAAAGGCTACGTGATAATAAAAATAAAAAAAGTGATCTTTTTGAAAGCAACACCGGCTCATCATCATTGTTACCATTGACAGCCTTGTTTCACCCATTGCTGAGTCCTCTCTTGTGAGTCTTCCCTGGTCTGTGTGAGTCTCAACCAGGTCTTACCCAAGAAAGTTTAAAATGGCATCCTCCACCCATCTGACTGGTGGTGTGCCAACACTTCTTCAACCATCTCTCGGTAAGCATTCAGTGAGGCCTATACTCCACTTGCCATCACCACGTCTTGACACGTATCCTGCTCACCTCCTCCTTTAGATCTGTTACCCGCAATCCGCAGGTAGTGGCTCTGAAGTGGAAGTGAAGTACTAAATTATTTTCGGTAATTTCACAGATCAGATGGGAAGAAATTATCAAGATTAAGTATGTTTATTTTATAGTGCTAAATAATCATGGGCGTGATTTTCGCATTTTGACGATGGAGAATCATCATCGTCATCATCATTTCAGCCCGTTGTTGTGAAATGAACACTACCACTACCACTACTGAACATAGGCACATAGGTCTCCCCAATCGATTTCCAACAATTTTTTCGATGGAGAATAATTTTATCGAAGTTATTTTAAGGTTAAAAAGCATTGCAGGCGTAAACACGCTGTATACAAAATATGAAATATGAAAAGCCACGCACGTGTAGGTTAGTAAGAAAATATAGAAGGAATCGTCCCCCACTTCCACTATCAATATCACTCGCTCAAGCTACGCACGGATGTGTGGCTAGTAAACGAATAAACTGCGCGGAAACATGGCAATATTTAAGTCCATTCTACGTAGCAACGGTCATCTGTCTGTGAACAGTCAATAAGTCAATCTGCATTTTCTGTCTATATTGGGCCACCAAGATACAGGTTGTGCCTAGTTTGGGGCCCACGGTTACTTGTTCTTATGTACTCTTGCTCTTATGTATCTTTGTTTCTGTTTGTATCTTAGCCGCCTCATACACTTGAGTCATGTAGATATTTTGGATTAAGCAGTGATAGCCTAGTGGTGTGACTATCGGACTGCATACTTGTCAAGTTCGAACCCAAGACACGCACCTCTAGTTTTCGGATTCATGTGCGTATTGTATAATTATCACTTGTTTCGGGAAAACATCGTGAGGAAACCAGCATGCCTGAGACATATTTCTCGACGGCAAGTAAAGCCAAGTCAGAGGCCCATAGGCGGCATAAAAACTCTGACACCAGGTTAGGCACTAACCACACAATAAAGAAAAAATAATGGGACAGCAGATTTATTTTTTCGCGATTACGATTTTGGACCCATGAAGAAAACTGGTCTGTTTGATGATCTAAACAACACCCTCTAATGTGACCCCACCATTTTGATACCCATACATGTATACTAAACTATTCTTCTATTCCCCTAGCGCTGACGGCGAATACGTGGTGACAACGATGACAAAGGCTGTCCTGCATCACACCGGCAAGGTCTTGTGGACCCCTCCAGCCATCTTCAAGTCCTCGTGTGAGATTGACGTGAGATACTTCCCGTTTGATCAGCAGACTTGCTTCCTGAAGTTCGGGTCTTGGAGTTATGATGGTGATCAGGTAAAATCTTATACGCTGTAATGTGTTACTAATAGATGTGAAATTGTAGGTCAAGGGCGGAAACAAGCGTATTTTAGGCCAGGCAGGAACTAAATCCGGATTGGTAGGCTGCCTTAAATAGCGTATTTTAATCTATCCAAATTTCGCCTTCTATGAAGTTACTTCCAAAAATATTACAATAAAAAAAAACATACTGCTCGAAACCAAAATTTTAGTAAGAAAAAGCATTTCAATCATTATAGCGACTATAAAAGCCATTATAATCTCCCTAATGTAAATTACCCCAACGCAATTAGTTGATTGCCATAACTTAAAATTTATGGTAGATCAAATGGAGGACTGGAGGTCTTTTTTTATTTGTTTTGTGAAAGAGAATTCTGTTACATTAGCAATTAATTGTCGAGTTGTAAAAACAGAGTTTCGATAACGCTATTGTTTTCCTTGATTTGCTAACTTCCACATTATTATGTTAGCAAGATCTAAGTACACTGTATCTTTTTTCCTTTCATACTTACAATATAATGTTAAATCATTGGTTACGTAAATTGGTAATGGGTCCTTGATCACTTCTACGATCCCTTACTAACTCTTCAAGTTGTCCTATAGATTGACTTGAAGCATATCAACCAGAAGAAAGGTGACATGGTAGATGTCGGCATCGACCTTCGAGAATACTATCCATCAGTGGAATGGGACATTCTTGGAGTACCAGCGGAGAGGCACGAGAGGTACTACCCTTGCTGTCAAGAGCCATATCCTGGTAAGTTGAAGAGATTTGTATCTTTAAAAATTTGTTGAATCTCTACTTTACAAACTAGTCGTTGGGTTATTTATTTAGAGCCTTTAAAGACCCAATACAATTCAAAAACGAAAGGATGTTCCCATCGTTTAACCCTGAAAATACGACACCACTAACAGACACAACTAACTTTTACAAAACCTGTTGCTACAAAACTTCATAGAAAAATATCCTGAACCAAAAAAAAACCAAAAGGATTTAACACAACGACGCTTCAATATAAATCTAATCAAAGTTTAGAACTAAACAAATTACTTGTACCCAAGTTTGATTGGATAATATGCTTACAAACTTGCAAATATGGGTTACCAACTTCAGTAAAGTGTTATTTCTCCTATGAATAGAAACTTCTTGAGAAAATATAACAAATATTTGTATTAAATCTTGCAGAGTTAATCTTTGTTGATACAAGGGATTTTGTACAGTCTGAACTATGTACTTGATACTGTTTATTATTTCAATCAATGCGAAACATGTTGTTAGATAATGAAGATTCAAAGGTCACTGTATGAATCAATTAAAACTTTTTGGCCTAATGTGGGTAGTAAAGGTCTCATCGAAGCTGTTCACTCTTACTAGCAACACATCTGATTCTAAACACTTTGGTTTTTTTGGTCCACGCAAAGTTTAATCTTCTGTGTGTCATGCTTTCCTGGTCTGTGCTTGTCTCAAACAGATTCTACCCATCTTCTGACCATCTGGCTGTTGGTCTATCACAACAAGAATCTGATAAACTTATCTAGTTACAACATAAAAGGTTTTTTCTGGCCCGTCACATAAACAAATCTCTTCTAAGCCGCATGCAGTTGACTTTCAACCGTATCTAAAACCATGAACATAAAAGCAATAGAAACCAAGACATCCTTATCAACCCCAATCAAGATCTTGGCATGCAAACCCACAAAATCTTGACTAAAACCGCCATCTTTTCAGACAATCCTTTTATTTCCCAAAGAGATGGCACACAGCGCTAATCTGGGAACGTTGTAAATTACCGTGGAACGACGAAAACCCTTATCTATGCAAAATTAGTGAGTTTTACTGCTGCCATGTCGCCTTGAACAGGTTAAACTGTTGTTTCGGTAATGTCGTCGAGTGCGGGCCCTGAATGCAGATCAGCGGTTGATGTTTCTAATTTATCATCTTAAGCGGTATCGCTGTGTACTTAGTGTGTTTTTGAAGGATGGTGATTGATAGCGTATTGGAAGTTGGTTCTGCTGAGGTTTTTCTTTATATTTCAGTCTGGTCTGAGAATTTGCCTGCTTTGATTACCGGCTTGTAAATTCCCACCAGTCCCGAAAGTTTTTTTACTAGTAACTGATGCTAGAATACGTTATCATAAAATCCTCCTGTCAAATACTTACTAAGGGCTGCACAGTACAAGCAATATCTAAACTGAAATTTCTTCAAGTCTCTCAGAATTTCGGTCGAGTTTTTACGGTATTTTTACGTAAAAAGACAACAAGGCTTAAAGAGACCACACACAATTTAACTTCAATAAAATCACACAGTCTACAAGATAAACAAGAATCATTAAAAAAAGCCTCAAGTGTCAGAATCACGGTAGATATAAAGGAGCGTGTACACACAAAGGGCTTTCAAGAGAACCACTTGATGCCTATAGAAAACCCGTCTTTATGCACTTACAGTCAATTGTTAGAGAATCAAGCAGTTTACCAAGCTCCGAGCCACTTATGTGAACAAAATACACTGACACTCAACAGGAAAACTTTGCTCCAAGTAAATGTTTTTATACTTATTCTTTGGTATGAAAGAAAATAAACTTCGGTGAATTTTCTTTATGAGATTTTTATGAAAGATTTCATCGATGGCAGTTTGGAAAATAATTTCGAACAGTCTATAAGAGACGAAGTTTACACAATCAAATGATTACTGCTGATTTATCTACCGATGCTGGTTCATCATTAACATCCAGTGCTGGACGTAGGCAATAATCGTCACGAGGAACAGTCCTGAGGGCCCAACCAAATTGACACACTATCAGCGATATAATACACCCAAAAACCACCAAAAAATGAAAGTCAATTTAGTTGAAAATCATTTCAAAACGCTTTGAAAATGATTACCGCTTGTATTGTCCCTCTGTTTTTACTGCTGCATCAATATCGCTGGTTAATATTATCATACACAAATCGCCTGTTGTAGTTCATTGTTCTAATCAGACTAAACAGAGAAAAACGTAAACAACCAAACAAGACTAGACACAAATATGCAAGCAACAGTCCAAACCACAAACAAAACGAGCCTCATCTCTTTAACTGACAGATGTACCAGAATCACAAAGACCTGTATAAACCCACAGAGTCCCGACATATTTTTCTTCGTCCACTTTCGCAGTCCTCATACATCTCAACGATTTAACAGCCCATATTCTGTGGGTCCTGTCATTGTAATTCACGTGTCACAGATGCCCATCAGCCGGATGACGACATGCCCGTCCTTATACAGCATACGTAATTTCGCTTACGAAGCTCGCCATTTAACAACCGTATATTTCACGTTTAGATAAACACATTTGGAAGTTCATAATGACACGCCTTTCATTTCAGCTTAACGGCCCTCTGGAGATTTTCAACCTTTTTTCGTTGATACATTTTACGGTCCACACCTTTCGGTAGCTTGTTTGATTAATTTTTTTATTATGAGGTCAAATGGTTTTAATTTCGAAGAGTAATGGTTATGATCAAGTTTTAACGGATTGCTATTTATATGCGGAAAAGGTTTTTTTTTAATTTGTTTTCGATACTATCGTGTACCCTCTCACGATCCTAATTGCGTTAATCTTTCACGACTTTCTTTTGTCTAGTGATCACACGCTACAGCTGAGCCTGAGGTCTCGGGTTCGATTCGCATTTGAGACAAAGAATTCATCAGATTGTCTGGATGACAAATCCTGACTCCAAACTGCTACCGATTAATACCGATAAAGCCCAGTTCATAGCAGCAGCCCTTTATTACTTAATAATTAAACAATACTGGCGAAATATGGGGTACTACAGGTACGCTTCTGCATAACTCTTCGGATATCACAAACACGATGTTATTATCATAGAAAATAAGAGAAGTAAATATGAAATGTTATAAATTAATGTCGTGTTATTATTCTTCTATTTCTAAACAAACAACCAAGATAATGTCGTCAACAAAACATCTAGAATTACAATTGTAATCATAGAATTATGACCCACCAATTAGGAACTAAATTGTAACATCTTCAATGACTAGTTAAATCTAAGCAATTTGCCCGGAGTAGTCTGTAATTACTGCCGGCTCTTCCGAGGACTTACTGCCGTCAAATTAGAAATCCCCCTTTCGATTCTTTGATGATAATTGTTGGTGTTTCATTGGGAAGCTTGTGTTTGTAGCAAGATAGAGAGAGGGGGCATTCGGAGAATCTCTCTTTGTGTGATTAGCTTTGTTTTCAATATGAAGTTGCCACAGTTATCGACTGCTATAAAATAATTAATTAAAGCTTTTATTTGATTCTTTACATTTCATATTCATGCATAAACATTACAGACATTAATTAATTTTTCAACAACTCTAAAAAACATACAATTTATAATGCTGGCAATCGTAAACTAAGATTTTTCAAATTCATTATTAGTTAATTGCATTCATATCAAAAGAACATAACATTACACATAATATTACACATTACATTAAGTATTTAAATTATTATTCCTCTTTTAATTAAATTCATCATTATTATATGCCTTCGCTTAAATAATTTAAATGACCGTATAAGGACGCACGTTACTTTACGGTACGTTATTTTAAGGACCTTATAAGGCGGTAAAATGTCATCAAATTAAATCTACTGCTATAGATGTTTTGAATTCTGAAGAAGAGAAAACACTCTCTGGAAACGTGACACGTTGACAGTGTGTCTTACTGAGTCTAGAAACTCATAAAATATGATAAAACTCACCGTAGTTTATAACATTGAAGAAGACTAAGCTGGTGGTCTACCATGACGTCCTAAGAGATGGCGCTAGACGACATGTATAGCTCTATCTCTTTCCCGCACTGGAATTACTGCTGCTTTAAGACGTCATAGTAAGAATCACTTCAGGATCTTTGAAGTTACATCGTACACTTCTTCATCTTTTGTAAATATAAGTAACAATTTTTCCTCTCAGAAAAGAATAACGAAGAACAAATATACACGGCGTAAAAACTCAGTAAAACTTTATCATTTAATACCATTTAATCTAGTAAGCTTAGCATTCAAGATAAATCCGAGATCCTGTGAAACTTGGAGAACAAACAAATCGGTCAGCTGAAGGAGTTTATCTTTCTGTAACACTGGATATTCTTAGAGTAAACCTCATTCAGTACAGTAACCGACCGTAACATGTACTACGTCTAGACAATAAGATTCTTCACAAAGACTGAAATTAAATCCTTTGTCCGTTTCTATGTCTTCTGAAGTTAACAAATAGAAGTTTTTACTAGGACATTTGTTGTTGTAAATCTTGGATTTGTCTTACGATATTTTTGGTTCACATACGTTAGATACTTTTATTTTTCCTTGGTTTTATTTAATGTTTCAGTTTATGCATTGTATTTGTCTTTTCCTTGCTTGTGATTTTAAAAAGATGGCTTTTTACATAATAATTGCCTCATTCAATGTAATTATTTTACTGTTTAATACTATTATAATTAAACGTTACAAAAGTTTAAGCACACAAAATTAGTCGTACATGATTATCATAAATTCTTTGTTACATATAATATTTTCTTACAGAACATCATCGTTCAGTGTACAATTTTGAATGGAGTTCTGTCCCCGTAAGTTGATAGCAGCCACATGGATATAAAGACACTATAAACTTGAAATATGTTAGAGTAAGGACTGTTTACTTCCAAATATCGCGATACTTGACCGTTACGTAGTTCTATTAGAATTTAAGACAAAATAATGTGCACAAATTCCAGTTTGTCACATTTATTGCTAAAGAAATGGTGCTTTATTTTCTCTGATTGTTTATCAACAATTTATCAAAGATTAAACTTGATTTCTTCCTGAATGTGATCTCGAACAGCAATATCTTTTTATTTTGCTCACCGAATTCGAATCAATTCATAATAGGTCAAATGACCTGGTTTAACAGAAAAAAAAATTTTCCTCGTTCTGTCCTTGACTTACACCTGGAGTTGTTTGTTTGTTTTTAATAAAGCCGTTTGTTTCAGATATCTTTTTCAACATAACACTAAGAAGAAAAACTTTGTTCTACACTGTCAACCTAATCGTACCCTGTGTCGGTATTTCATACCTCTCAGTCCTAGTATTCTATTTACCAGCTGATTCAGGAGAGAAGATAGCTTTAAGCATTTCCATACTACTATCCCAAACCATGTTCTTCTTACTGATTTCCGAGATTATACCATCTACCTCACTGGCATTACCATTGCTTGGAAAGTACCTACTATTCACCATGTTACTGGTAGGACTATCAGTAGTGATAACTATTATAATACTGAACGTTCACTATCGAAAGCCTAGTACGCACAAGATGGCGCCTTGGGTTCGAAAATTCTTTATAACGAAACTGCCAAAGTTATTGCTGATGAGGGTGCCAAAAGACTTGTTGAGAGACTTAGCAGCACAGAAGATAGCTGGGAGAAGTATGAAGAATAAGAATAAGTTTAAAGATGCTCTAGCAGCTGCTGAACAGACAAATTCGAATGCATCTAGTCCTGATTCCCTACGTCATCATCTGCCTGGAGGATGTAATGGGTTACACTCAACTACGGCTACTAACAGGTTTGTAAAATGAGTCGGACATTATTTTGACTGTTGTGATACAGAAACTCTTAGTACAATAGCCAGGGCTACACTGATGTTTGAGCAATCACTTCTCAATAAAGATTTTATTTTATATTATGATAGTTTGTCAATGAACTTATCAGACGAAGAACTTATCAGTATTCAAACTCATGTTTAATAACGCTGCCTCGTAATTAATTTCAATTCATTCATTAACATTATTTGATCTGTGATTCTCATCAATGAAATTTTCAGGTCCCGCACAGTTCAACTATTATCTCTACTGCTTCATCGAAATATGATGACCAAGATTTTATTAAATCAATCTCAATCAATAATTCAAATTCATACTTTTTCAATAGGTTCAGCGGTCTTGTCGGTGCTCTAGGCAGCCTTGGGGCTGGCTACAACGGTCTACCATCAGTGATGTCAGGACTTGACGACTCTTTGAGCGATGTGGCACCGAGGAAGAAATATCCATTTGAACTGGAGAAGGCGATCCATAACGTCATGTTTATTCAGCATCACATGCAGAGACAGGATGAATTTAACGCTGTAAGTAATAGGTACTACCATAAAAATAGTCAATCTCTGGCATTTTACAATCATTTTGTATTCCAGCAGTACTTTCACTGAAGACTTTACATTTATTATTAACTGTCTCTCCAAACTATATACAATATTTAATCAATCCAAGGTTATCTTGAACATATCGCTTTTAGTGGTAACTCCACCCATTTAACCACACTACGTAAAATGTCTATATTTTATTTGTATGGTGTTCACAATAAAGAGTATTCTATCGGCCCATAGATCAACAGCAAAAATAACACCACTGTCTTTAGAATTTCGTCCACTTTCAAAGTTTTTTGTTCGTTTTATTTAACAGGAAGATCAAGACTGGGGCTTTGTGGCCATGGTTCTAGACCGTCTGTTCCTCTGGATCTTCACGATTGCCTCCATCGTTGGTACCTTTGCCATCCTCTGCGAAGCACCTTCTCTCTACGATGACACCAAGCCAATTGACATGATGCTGTCTTCGGTTGCCCAGCAGCAATTCTTGCCAGTTGACAGTGGGGATCCATAGGAGAAGGCTTCTTTGTTCAACTGGTGAAGCTTTCATCAGGACAATGACACGTCCCGACACGTGGACAGTGAAGGTTTCCATCATTAAACTTTGTTGATGGTTTGTATCAGGACTATGGAGGTTTGTGTAAAGATGCGTGAGGTAATGGAAGCTCAAGTGGCAAGGGAGATGGAGCAGTATAATCAATGGTTGTTTTGATAGAATTTCTTAAAAGTTGTTAACAATTTAAGTAGTTACTTGATACAGCAGTACTATGTCTGCCTTCTTGGATTTTTGATATACAAAAAAATATTTATTTGTCAATCTTTTTGAATCTTTGCCTATCGAAGAAAAAAAACGAATTTGCAGGTAAGTACTCTATTGCTTAGATTGTAAAATTAGGAATCATAAGAAGCTACCAAGGAGATTTTTAAGCTCAAGTCTATACTAAAATTTCTTAAATTACAGTGACAGGTCTGTCGACAATCTCTAAAATATCTTAGTAATTAAATAAGACTTTTCTTCTAAAATATTCATTATCCTAATTAGACGTTGTAAAGCCAAAATAGGCTGTGAATTGTATCGTAATATTATAATGTAAGTTACTTAAGTATTCAAGTAAAAAGTTAGTGTTTAAGTTGAAAGTACGAGGAGGATTATAAATTGTTCTTTCCCTCAGTTTGATACGGTACACTAATAAATTATTGTCTTATCTTATTTTTTTCGCTTTTAGATAACATTTTCAGAAGAGAAACGAACGGTAATTGTTAGGAAGTTGAATCGATAGCTGTTGGGGATGCTGAATTATTCAAAGGGGAAATTATATTGATTTTCAATGGCAATTAACGGAATGGTTCTTCTTTTATAAATTATTCCTCTATTATTGAAGATTTACATGGCATTTACGAGTAACTAGTAACCGCCGCTTGCCACGAGTCACCACGAAGCAATTTGCGCACAAACGTATACGGACGTGCAAGTCGCGTCGAAAGTTGGATTAAGATTTTGAATAGTGTGTACAGCTGGCGCATGTTACAGCCGAAAAAAGTGCGATACGGCCCGCCTGTAGTCCACGATGCTTCATACAAAATAAATAGAAGCCGGACGTGTGGCATCCTTTGAATGTTGAATCTAATGTCACATTCAAAAGTACCAAACATTGTTCTAATGGTCCCATAACTGCATCCTTAGGGACACCACTAGAGAACCTCCTAAAAAGACTTCAGTAAAGTGATATAAGTAATGTAATAATAGTTTTCGTTGCCAAAGAGGGTGAAATGGGCTTTATGTTACTAAATGTTTTGGAAGTATACATTTTCTTAAACAAAACATGGCTGTGTTAGATATAATTAAATATTTGTAGTAATGAGGAATTATGCTCGTCATTGTTAGGGTTAGATAGTTAAATAATGGGCATTGCATTGTTTTATAAATTGTTATAGATATTACTATTGTGTTATTAGACATTATAAGTGTTTTGATAAGTAGTCTTTTTACTTATTCATGTTGTTTTCTTATAAATGTAATAAAGAAGTTGAATTCTCTTTTGTAACTCACACAATGATCTTGCTTACGAGATTTAAGGTACAATTTCAATAGCCGGAACTGCAAAACGCCCAATCGACGAAGACGAGACTACTGGTTTCCATGTAACTCTAATAAAACGATACCGTAGATGTCGGATGACTTTGCTGTTGGTTGTAGTTTTCGTAGAGGTACATTAAAAGCAGTTGCATCGCTGTTGTCTGTCAAAGGATTTGTGCAAATTGTAGTTTCAATCAATTGTGCGCTTTCGAAAGTGTTCCTTAAGTTATTTTCAGTGTGGTGTCTATTTATTAAGGCCATCTTTTGCTAACCTGTAATTTAACTCCCTAATGTATTAAACTTTTCAGTACCAGAAACATAGTCTATTAAAATGTCTGCTTGTACTAAAAAATACACACATAATCAATGTCTTATCGTAATAAACTATCATACTAACGTAGAATGCCGTTATAGCATTCTAATATTTTATCGTGACTCCTCATTTTGATATTGCACAATACTCTTTTAAGAAACTAGTTTTGTTACCGTTGATCACAAAATAAAAATAATAATTTTGAAAATAGGTCTACAATTGACTCAGATCTTTATCGGTGAACATACATTTAAAAAAAATACATACAGACGAACAAAAAACATCCTCCATTTTGGAAGTCGGTTAAAAAGTACAAGTTTTGATGCTCCTGCAATGGATCAAAGCAAAAAGGTTAGTAAAGTTAGTAATGTGGTAGCCCAAAAACAAAAATTATCATCATTATCTGCTTTTGTCGGCTTCCAGTCTAACCGGATGCAACTGAATATCAGTATTTTACATGGAGTGACTGCCTATCTGACCTCCACCATCCAGTTAGTACTGGGTAATACCCCTGGGGATACCCCTTGATAAGACTGGTTGTCAGACTTTTTGGGCCACTGACTTTAACGATATTCAAAGATCTACATAACTATGACAGCCGGGACAAATGGCTTTACGTGCTTTCCGAGGCACTGAGTCAAGTGCTGCTTACCCTTGAAAACCGACCCGTACGGCTGATATCATTTAGCTACAAGCTCCTCTTCAAATGTTTTTCTACTAGCAATTCCAAAAATAACAAAACCTATAACGAATTCCAAGACCCAACCAAAGTGGGCTCCGGTTAATTAAAATTTTATAATCACTTTCCCTTATCAAACAGTAATTTATTGTGTAATATCAAATTGGGACTATCTGCAGTGTACCACTATACCAGTTTGCCAAAATAAACAACCCAGTGAAATTAGTCTTAAGCTCATGTAAGTTTAGTTTAACCGACTTTGTAGCTGTTAGCGTTAAACCCGTGTTTATAATGTAAACTTTGACTTAATAAATTGGCGAAGTATGTTTTTATTTGTTTTAATTACTGTCCTTAATAGGTTCTTTATCAACATTTTGTTTGATATTAACCCTTTTGTTCTTACACGAAAAAGCTTCACGAAGCCGTCAAGCAAGCATTGTGCACATCAAAATTATGTTTTTTTTTTATTTGAAAGGAGGCTTTAAGGGTTGATGTAGGCACTGGTAGATAAAAGAAAAAAATAAGTTGCTGTGGGCAAGGCATGTTGCTCGCAGAACGATTGGCCGAAAGGGTCAAAGGTTTTGGAGTGTCCACGTAGCATTAGAAGGCTTTCCACAAGGCGGTCCGATGACCTGGTGAATCCGCCTGATGAGAGAAGTATAGGGCCGGGTGATATGGCAACTCTTGAAGGAAACCTATGTTCAGCAGTGGACGTCTTTTGACTGATATGATGAGAAGGGTGACGATAATACAATCATGTTAATGCTATGTGATTATAATATCACACCTCATATCCTCGAAGGGTTTAACCGAGGTACAGCTTTAAGTACACTCAAATTTTATTCTGACTATCAAGTATGTCCAGAAAATAACTGAAAATACTCAAACAGTTTGGTATTCGATGTATGCTAATAGAAACGATAGATCATGCTGAAAGCGAGGCGGAACCTATCGACGCTTTGGCGTGGCGTGGCACATGATATTACATGCAGTTCAGTTTTGTTGCTACTTTAGTAAGACTAGCATTCACCCGGGGGCTTTAACCGCTTGGGTGGTCGACAATTAATTATTTTACGGCAACATACTAGCGTGAAAAAAATATCCTACGTTCTAACCCAGATCATATTTTCCCAGAAAAGGATACGTCCACGTGTAAAATGACTGATTAGAGAGTGGAGTAGAGCCATATAGCTCAGTCAGTCAAAGTGGAAATATAGCTGACCGCCCAGGGTAGGTACTATGGATATACCTGTATTTTGAATGCTCTTCCTAGGGCAATCATAAACTTATTAAGGTAGTGAGTAGATATAATGTATACCTGTGCTTTTCTTAAAGTTATGAGGCACTTGGACTTACGTGAGTAATATACAAATTAAGTAATAGTGAAGGAACTCATTAAGCGTTTTTTTTAGACTAAATAGGTTGGTAATGGCGTTTGGCCGCAACTAGCCCGATATGAAGCGATGATGCGGCTTAGGATGGAGCACGCTTGCCAAGAAGAAGCCAATTCACTCGAACTTTGAATGGATCCAAATAATTAACATTATAAATAAAGTATTGGCGTAATTTTTGATTGCAGGGACCAACTGTACTACAGATATATATACCATTACCATCAATATCTCCTTCAACCCAAACCTCATTCCGTTCTACTTCCTCTTCCGACATACAGAACTAAAAATACTAACAAATTCTGCTTCCCTCGCCGAACTACAAAATTTCATCGACGTTTTTCCACTCCACTGACATAAGCCTCTGAGTTTAGTAGCTATTTACTCTTTCCTGAATTATTCATAGGGACTGACCGATCACCGCCCGATTCCGGCTCGCTCCGACTTCCCAATAAGTAATTTAGCAATTCAATTAGCTCTGAGTTTTATAAAAGTCTCCGGATTACAGCCTTTGAAGTGTTTTGAGACAGCGTTGCGTTTATCTGCTCGTAAAATTAACATTTAAGATGGGGTGTAAAGGGGATGGCGGGATATAGCGTGATGGTTGGTACTTCTGTAGAAGCCAAAAACAATGTGGACCACTATGAATGTATTTTTACGATAAAAAAAACAATTATAAATTAAAATAACCTAACGTAACTAACTTAGCAATAAAGTATAAAATGGTGTCAAAAAACTCCTCCTCAACGTTGTCAACTGCTTATGTCCCCAAGAAACTGGCGGCGTTGGAACATTGTATGGCAACACTAAGCCTCTGGCCAAGGTAAAAGCCAACCCTTGAGTCACGGGAAGTGTCAACTAAGCGTTTTTTTTTATTGATAGATTTCCCTTTCTACTCATGAGCAGGTTTAATCCAATATTTTTGTTGAAATTATCAACCAGAAGATGGTTAAATATATTTTTTATTGTATTATTTGTTCAGGGGATTGCGATAGAATACAATTTTGCTACATATATTGGTTTACATGCAATAATCTAAAATTGTAACAAAATTTGATCAAGCAGAGTGCATTTTCCCCTAACGATCAATTTATGATCAAAGGAATTCAGTAAATACGAAAATGTACCTATAGAGACCACTTGTAAGATTAGTGCAGTTACACAATAGGTGGACTCATCTACAAATGAGCGGTAACAATTAGACAACGCCTTTATGTCGTAGCAATAAGGATTGTATTCGTAGGGCAACCACTGATGCGCGGTTGCCTGTACAGCAAACGCTAGGGTGATGTCCTAATTACTATTATTATTTAAACCAATTTAATTTAATACAGTTTTCCGAGTGTCTTCTTCACTGTTTCATTTCAGAGAGTGGATTGAATCTTAAATACGCTTTTGTGCTAAAATTGTAGTAATCAACATGCAAAAAAAACATAAGTATTAACCTAATGAGGTCGCAATGGGATTGTGGCTTCGTCTCAGATAATCTGTTTAAGATCTTTTAACAGATAGCCGATTTTGCTTAGCCACTGAGGCGAGAAAAATACGGTCAGGATCTGGTATTGTCTTTTCTCCATTTTTCGGCGATTAGTTAAACTTTAGTTGATTTGTTTTGTGTTATGTTATAACTTATAAATAATTAAGTTACAAGTCGTGTGACTACTCTATCTTTCTCGTTTATGGCGGATTTCCGTGCCTTTCTCGAAGCTAGTACACGGATTTCAAGTTGTTATCATTTTTCTACATCCTACATTTCAAATGAAAGATTTTTAGACCTTTTGAGAACCCCCTGAAAAACCCTAATTATTTACAATCCCGGCCGGTTTCGGAGCAACGTTCGAAATCTAAACAGAAATATTTTTCAATGTCAGCCCGTCAGAGGCAGTGGTGATTAAAAACACGGCGTCCGGGCTATGTGCGCCTAGTACATGAGACTGGCGGCGTTCCAAACTGACACCGACTGTTCCATGGTTTTTGCACATTCCACTCATAGGATTTTAATTCTAATAGCTTTGTTAACGGTCCACCTAATCTTGTTAGATGGAAATGGAGTTTCTTATCAGATTTGGAAGGAAAAGGAAAATGTGAGAGACGAATCCCGAATATACTTCAAAGACGGGAAAATGGTTTAACTATAAAAGTTTTTGGAATATTTTTCCTTGTCGGAGAAACAAGAGTAGTGATTTTTCATATAAATACGTAATTCTTTATTGGCAGAGCCTGTTATTATTTGTTCCGCCTACTCCAAGAACTGATCAGGATTATTTCCTTATTTTTTACTATCGGAAAAATATAACCCTAGGTAGTTGTAAAAGCAAATGGGGCGAGAATTTGCACCGCAGCGACCATTTTAGTGTTTGCGTGGTAGTAAGATTTTTAAAATGGCCGCCCATCGGGCCGCGGGCCGCGTCTAGTGCAAACACTGAGAGTCCATTAATATCTCCTCAGAACGTGTGCTGAATCGTAAGTTGGGATCTAAGCATTTTTAAATGTACAAATGTCGAAAGAGATTGTACAGGAATCACGTAACGCATTTGTTATGGATTTTTAACCATCAATGGGGAGAAAATGTTTTTGGGGATGCATGCAAATGATTCCTTGATGTTATACAGGAAGCAGTCGAACGAAATTAATTTTAACTCTCTTCCGCGATTCGTTTAATGCTACGAGTATAAATAAACTCTGTACCTTTTCTTAAATGGTTAATCGAAATCTAATCTTAACCGATACCGGATATGTATTTCTTGAAACTAACTGAACTTGAAGTACCAAGGGATCATAGCACGCTTGGAGGCGAGGTTCGATTCTATGTACTTCATTACTTGTTATTAAATTTGTCAGTCCAAGCGCGAATTAGCTGCCAAGCCACTTGGCGTTAATAAACATTGCGGATGAACCAGGAAGCTAGGAGCTTCCAATCCATGCCATTAATCCGCTAACTCCTTCAAAATTCAAGGATTAGGGGGAGACGAAGAAGCTCTTGTTACGCCGGTGGCAATTTTCCACTAGTTTCTAGAGTACGATCATCTTCAAAGTTTTATCTTTGCAATGCGAGAAGTTCGGAAGACTAGCGCGAGTTTGGCGTAAACGTAATTTGACAAATCTATGTGTAATATCAGTTCTGAATAAAATATTCGCTTAGCAAAGTTCCCTTGAATGTTTTGTTACAAATTCACAGGGCTCAAAGTTGTGGGTCAAAAGTTTTTGTAGCCATTGTTTCTGTGATTGGGTGACCGTGACCGCCCGTGTTGAAATGATAGCAAAGAGCTGTATGAATATGTCACTGACGCAGCAGCTTCTGTATGGTGTGATTAATGCATGTTTGTATTTAATTTTGGTCATCAATTATCACTATAATTTTACAATATTTACGACACTTTCGGAACTGTGTGATAATATAAAGTTTAACAACTTTTTGTGTTTACTGTTCAACTGTTGACGTTTACAAGTTTTTAATACAATCAAAATCAAATTTCTCTTATATTTTTAGAAAAATTGGTAAATAATAATAATATAATTTTGTAACGATACAGTAGCATTACTGTCTGCAGCTTTTGAAAGCTTGCTTTCCATTGTTTCTCTACTAATTTGGTTAATTAATGTTTCTATCGTTCCTGTCTAGACGGCAAGATCAAAAACCGCACTTGTAACTCGAGTCTTTTCTTGCAATTGTTTATCGTAACTTAAACACTGGGGTGTTTAAGTTACAAGTGTAAGTGTAAGTGTAGTGTAAGTGTGTAGTAGTTAAAAGTGGACGCCAAAACAATTTTTTTACGACAGCAAAAATATCTTCGTTATAAAACTACCAGGAGTACGTAAGCGACAACGGCTGGTCTCGAACCCACTATCCCTAACTTAGCGATAAAGTGCGAATAACTCGAGCGCCCGCCTCGCAAACTTGCTCGAGTGACAGACACGGCCAAGAATAATCTCTTAAGTTTTAGTTCATCGCCAACCATAGACTCGGCAGTGAAGTATAGACGCCGTAAATTGTCAAAAGCAACTGATAAAACTCCACAATTGTTGCTGTTACGTGAAATATTGCTGTGATTTCAGATTAATAAATCACTGTGAATTAGTACTTGGTATAGGATTTGAGTTCCTATCTAAGTACGCGTTTGAACTATTTTCAGTAGGTACCTTGATGACTTTCCATAGTATAAAATTGACCTTTACTGTGGGCTTCGCACGTGTAGGCCGCATTTGTCCTTTAAGGACTACCCAAAATAAAAACTATCCTAATTATGTCCTCTAACACGGTCGTGGTGGTCCAACATTATGCTATTTTTTGTTGAAATTGAAATATTGGTATGAATAAACTTTATATTTTTATATTTTGTGACAATATTAAGCCCAAGGAGGATTCCTGAGTACACCTCTCACTAGTCGCTATGTATCTACCTGAAAGTGCTTATACATCAACCTATTTATAACGTAAGAGTAAGCAATTAGTCTACTATCAATGTACGATGCGGTAGGCCTCATCGAAACCACACTATTTATCTAAGAAGGGCTGAAATACGATGTATGTGCACCACCCTTAAGTAATCGTCAGGTGGTTCATTAGGGTTAATCTATCTTTGAGTACAAGATCGTGGTCTTACGTAACACTAAACTCCCGTTCAGTGTTACGTAAGGGAGATTTTATATTAATCTACAGTAATTTATTTCCAACAGCAGTAACTCACGCGAATTAACAGTAATTTGGATCACTGTAATTTTGTCAATAATTTTGTGATTTTGACGATGATGCATGCAATAAGTAAAATAACTGTGACAGGACTGTAATTTTAACAAAAATCATAATGTTTTGTATTACTCATATTTTGATCGTAATACAGGGTAATCATACTACCAAACTTCAAGTACAAGTACCAGGCAAATATAAAAGCCAGGGGCTTACAAACCACCATTCCAATTAGCCGTAGAGTTTCTATGTTCAAACATCGAAGGGCAAAAATTATAACGGATTAACTAGGGACCGGTGGCGTCGCAAACATGGCAACCACATCTGCAATTCAATTAAATTCCAAGTTAAATTGCTTCTAGCTTTGTAGTGGCAACATTGAATTATTTGCCAGCTGTTATAAACTGCCCATAAACCATATTAAACGACAGATTTATTTATGCATAAATTCCTCGGTTCAGTTCCGAATTGTGTATTTATTTTGTGATAGTTTCTTACCCGGTTGGAGTGTTCGACTCAATAATCTGGTATTAAGCGTTATTTGTTAGCGATTAGCTGTTTATTGATTCTTTAACGTATACAACAAATAAGAGTGTTTACCTACAGCTTATAATTATAGTTTTATTTTGATGTATTCCATAAAAAAACATTGACCCCATATACGAGTATGTAATAGAATAGATCTTATCTTATGTAAATATGGGATACCAGAACGTTAATTAATACAATTAATGCTAAACGTCAAACAATGTCATTATCCTGACACGGGGCATGTTTACAAGATCTTCTCATAACCACAATAACAAACCCAAGTGCGCCAGAAACCAGGATGAAATCCCAGAACTAATAAATATGCCAATGATTTGCCATCCAATTCGGCCGACTACAAAATCTTTCCGATGGGAGCTGTGCATTAGCATACAACCCGAACAACTTAGACCTTGCCTTGCTGAACCCAACTGCTTTGGAAAAACGCTCCTTATCTCTTCTGAACTCTTGAGCTCCTGGTACATTTTTTCCCAGCAATAAAGGATTTGCCAAGGTTATTCCTGAGGTTGAATAGGAACAATCCCTCAAAAGAGCTCACCTCTTTCAATGAAACTTGTGAAGCAAAGTTTGTCTTAACTCCTCTTAATTTATGCGTTTCGCGTTTAATTTTGTTCGGGGCCCGGACGGGATGAATTTGATTTTCAATAGAAGACAATGCGGCGTCCTGTATAAACGGACGACGGATAGTTTACTTTCGAGCTGTTGTCGCACGAGTACTTTGTTTAATTAAATTGTATTGGATAAATCCCTTTTTCACAAGGCGTATGGGGGCAATCACTCTATTGATTCTTTCTCATCATTTACTCTACAAGTTTTTCTGTCGAATCTATAAAATTGTAAATCGTTATCAAAAGTGACCTCATCTGCCTAGTTTTTTCCCAACAATTTAAGAGTGTCTCTGTCCGGTTGCAGCTGAATACCAATAATTTACAAATAACGACTTCACATGTAACCTTCACAACCGCACTAATATTTGTCTTGAACCACATATCCATAGTAAGTAACATTTATCATTCATTCTTCCGCATTTTAAATAGTACATTTATCACGAACATCCGCATTTTCTCTCGTCAAGCACCCCACCACCGGTAAAGCGAGCTACGGAAACCTTGTAAAATTCTACAACTTGGAAGAAGGCGATTACAAACAGCTGATACTATTGACGATTCTCTTTCAGTTGAATCTTGAAGTTTGTGTTACGGACTTTTATTTTTCCATTATTTTATGCGTAACTTTGTTCTACTTTAAACTAAATATACTTTTTAGTAAGGATTAATCATGGTGCGGGGTGGTAATTGTAATAACGACTAATATAATAATGACTAGAACTAGGATGACAGTAGGTAGAGGATTGATCTCAGTACCTTGTGGTTGAAAAAGGCTATGTCTAACAGCGGACTGCGGACAGCAGCTGATGATGATCATTCATCCTTTTCTACTTAAACATGCTTGTAATCCCTGACGGGTTAGGCAGAGTTGTACCTAATAGCACACCCACATTTCGCCAGTTATAGTTTAAGTCCCATGTAATAGGGAGCGAGCCTATTGCTATAAACCGGGCACAAATTTTATCCAGACTCCGTGGCTGCTACTGAGAAATTCCTAATGAGAAAAACCAATAACACTTTGCCCGACACAGGAATAGAACCCAGGACCTCATGCTCAGCAGTCGCGCTTGCGACCACGCGACCAACAAAGCAGTCCTTCCTCAACTCATACAAGTCTTAATTCAGTGACAGACAAGTGCTAATTCTAGGATCATTAAATTTTGTTCTATTAATAATAGAATACAGTACTACGGAAGATTTACAACATTCCTCCCCAAAAGGTTTATTAAAAAATATCACTACATAGTATAAAACAACGTCGCTTCCCGCTGTCTCTCCCTATGTATGCTTAGATCTGTAAAACTACGCAATTTTGATGCGGTTTTAATAGATAGAGTGATTCAAGAGGAAGGTTTATATGTACGACATTGCACGCGTGCGAAGACGGGGCGGGTCGCTAGCCATAAAAAAAAAAAAATATATTATCGTGTATCGTAACCTGGGAAATTACTGATGGGATTATTGTCACCAAAACTCAATGATGATGAATGTAGTAACTTTACCCATGTACACGGTATGCATAAAACATTACTACGAGTGAACAATTTAAACCATGAGCCTATCTGCCTCAAATAAACAAAACTGTCGGAATCCGTTCTGCTATTTGGAATAGAAATAAAAATACGGAACTTTGGATTAGACGGATCTATTCAATGTGAAAAATACGGCAGTGAATTTTACTCGGATGTAGATGGCTTTCGAAGTGCGTTGAAAATTGAAAACGCTCCACGGATCCCATTTTCACTGTCCTACTTTGAGGGCAGTGTAACCAATTATGTCGATGGACACAGTAGATCTGAGTCAAAACCTTTCCTATGGTAGACATAACAATGTTATTGAAAGATAAATAGTTTTTCACTAGATTCATAAAATTTTGCCACGGAGCTACATCTGGCTCGAAGGACCATAAAGATATATGCGCTGCTGAATGGATAGGCAAAGATGATCATTTATTGACTATATTTAACTAGCACGTAACTAATGCTATATATGAATAATGCGTGAATGAGTGCAGCTGACTATGAACGCTGCTTGTGTACTGTCGCTTTACAACATAATTTGTGCAAGGTGACGAAAAAGTGCTGATTTATGCAATGCGCGCGTGTCTTCTACGATACATGACTCGTACAAGTAGAATAAATAGCACCTCTATGATTTTCTTAGAACGATAGTCTGACTCCCGTAATTTACGACAGCAACTGCGAAAACCACAAGTGAAAGAAATTGCCACGATGCGACGGAAACAAGTGACAAACGCGCGTTTCTCTTGGTGCAAGTCACCGTCCCAGGTTGCATCGACTGAGGGCATAAACGAGTCGTACAGACAGTCTTGACTCAGGTACACCAACAGCTAAAATCTTTAAGAAATACACCTTCATAAATAAACCCTGTACCAACAAACAATTTTAAATAAATAATAACGCTATGTACTTAACGAAATATTCATTGCGCAGCCGTGCCCGAAAATGTCGCCCGACAACAATATATCAAACAGCCAAAGTTGCGAGCTCCTCGACTATTTCTTTGATGTGAACGCACCAGGCATTTTCAGAATGCCCTGAATTTTAGAGCAAATTATGTTGGAATAGTTGCTTTAGCTACTATTATTGTCTTGAGTCTTGACGTGGTTTGGAACGCTCTAAGGAAGGGTGGCCATGATCTTGGTTTATGACTGGACAGTTTGCTCATGGAATGCGCTTGTTTGTACTATTTGCTCGATTTAATGGGGTTTTTTTTAACCGGTTTGTTTCAAGACAGTGAAGATTTGCTTTTGCATATTTGTGAAAAAATTATGCAAATTGAAATAGTATTTTTAATTGTAGCAACAAAGTCAAACTCGGAGCATTTATTTCTATTCGGTTAAAGTGTACATTTCCAAAATGTACGAGTAAAAGGAATTGATTCTAGTTACCAACATTCTAAACAATTCAAGAAAACATAAGTGAAGAACACATTCCTATCGGATTGCGTTCACTGCTGGAAGCTCTGGAGCGTTTAACACGATTTCCTTTTTTGTGAGAAGAAAATTGCTGTATACTGCTGCCCTGTTGGTTATAGGCCTCTCCCAACCTGCGCCTCCTCACCTCGTCCGCAGCCTTCAACAACCAGTCTGTTTTAGGCACAGTTTTTTGATAAGCATTCCATAAGAACAAATGAAAATCAGAAAACACAACAGTATATCCCGTACTCTACAGCCACAGTAGTCACTTCCATTCATGACACAAAGACTATGAAACAAACGCTAGTCGCACCTTGATTGACAGCCTAGTTGTTTCGCAGGCAATGCTCAGTCGTGTCAATAGTTCACTACTAGAGGAGGCTCACCCTGTATAGCGGGCTGGAAATCATTCGTGTGTACGCTACAGCGATTGAACTGTCCATTCGACTTAGGTGGACAAAGATAAGTTAATCGTGGAAGTGTCTATGTGATTCGATCAGTAGCTTGCGGTGCGTTTGAATTAAAAAAAAAAGTGGTTTTATGAAAGTTTTGGTATATGAGACGGGTTGAAGAGGATCTAAGAAGAGTACTTTTTTTATAAAGTGACTGAAATTATTTTGTTAAACGAATTCACTACTAATTTTAATTGTGCGTTTATTAAATTCGCAATTCTTTGATAGTTGTATAAAATGGCAAAAATGACATTGTTGCCATTGCGGGAATAACTAGTTAAGTCTGGCACATCAAAGTGGAGATTGGCACAAGCAAAGAGAAGCCTTACCCCGCAGTGGATGAAGTAGGGCTGTGGATGTTGATAACGATGTATAAAATGTCAGTAACACGGCAAATTGGTTAACAAAATAGTACATTTAGATATAAGTGGGGAAACTTTGTTATGGCATCGAGAACTGTAGTAACAAATCCCCACGCGTATCAAACGCGTAGCTTTATAATACGCTTTCGAAGAAATAAAATAAAGAAACTATAATTTAATTTGCTTTTTTTCCGCGCTTTTGCTTTCGCCAGGTTGAAGAAGAAGCAAAGGTATGTTGCCGCTAAACAGCCTAATATGATAAATAAAAAAATCAAATATTTTTGAATTTAGAACACAATGTTAATTTAATCTTAAAAGTAAATATTTGTTTTAAATAAATTATGTTTATCTATAATATTCTATATAAAAAAAAAACACAATTTAAATACTAAAAAAATATTTACGCCGTAAAGACGCATGTCTCTTTACCGAAATTTAAAAAAAAACAATCATCGCCGACTATATTCATTGAACCCCATTTGGACTTAGTTTAAGTATAGTTATCTGTGCAGAAAAATATTAAAATCCACGCGTGTGAAATACATTGCATGTTGAACCTAATCGTAGTGCGATAAGAACCAGTTTTCGAGAAAGTGTATTGAAAAATTATTATTCTTACCAACCCTTATCTTACGTATTACTCCGTATTTAAGTGGTTTGAGGAGCATTCAGCTACATCCGGTTAGACTGCCAAATAACGATCCTAACAAAGTTGGGAAATGACTAGGCAGATGATGATATAGTAAGTAGTATACCATTCTCTACAACTGCAACACCACACTTTAATATTGTATATCGTCAATCGACACAACTCGTATGTGTAAAATTACAATCCAATCGAATTATGGGAAATGTAAAATAGATAGCAAACAACATATAGACAACACACACTCAATTAGATCGGTCCATAGATTTTTACTACTTTTTTCTACAGGTTTTTGCTAAAAGAACTCTCAATTTAAACTATATGTCCAATTTCTATGACCCTTACATGTAGTTCGCGAATAGTTTTTGCAAGTCTCCTCTTTCTCATATTCACAGACACAAGAATCGCAAGCAAGACCTATTGTTGTCTGTCCCTACCTAACCTTATCATTAAGGATAAGTGACGCATGTGTGTTTAGCCCTTTATCTTTTATGATTATCATGTGTGGAGCAATTTATCCCTTATGGTGTAAACAGCCTTTTAGGTCCTGCTAATGTAATTTCTCAAAGGTGGTACAGTAAGGTACTGCAGCCCGATTCCACTGAGGCTAAGCAACAACTGTATATTTTGCTATTTTAATTTCGACTCGCAAGCAGACAAACAGGCATCACCGATGTGGGCGACTTATCGCCAACAACGCCAGTCTGTGAGGTTAAAATGGGACTGGGCGGATCACATTACAAGGTTGGGTCAAAAAAAAAGCCGGCCATGTGCTAGTCGTACTCACACGCACATAGGGTTCCGTAGCAGCAAACAATATAATAAAATATTTGGAAGGCTAATTCATAATGCTGTAGGTATTGTATACATACAACAGCAAAACTAAGTTTGTTTTTCATTGTATGTTAATGATAAACAAAGTTACTGCTGCAGTTTGATGAAAAGGTCCCGTAACTCAAAAACTATTCATCAAATTTTGTTCAAACCAATTTTGGTTGAAAGTATAATATATATAAGGGTTCCGTTTTTGCCATTCGGCTACGAAACCCTAAAAAGGACATATGGGCCAGAATTATATTTATGACACATCAGTGGCCTGCTTAAAGCTGGCGTGACGATTTGGACTCGTTCCTGACTGATTGGCCAGAGAAATCTAAACACCAAGAGAGTTGGAACTGCTTTCCAGCTGGGCAAACCCAGGTGTGGGACAGAATAGGCAAAAGTAAAATTGACTTTGGGCTCAGCGCCGAGAATGGAGATTCCGATAACAAAATAATATAATATAGGCATTATTTTAGGTTTGGCCTAATATTATCTAAACGAGTATATTATAGGTACTAGATTGTTTAGAAAAATCTAAAGAAACAACAGCGTTTCGCTGTGTAACTACCCTGTACTAATTCACGTTACCAGGACTGCATAAAACCCAAGAGGTACACGCATTCCCTATCACCGCCAACGTGACGTAATCACACGATATTCGTATTCATACCGTCTCCGCCTGAAATGACGACAGAGTCCTTCGATTAGGTAACCGATTCACTACCTCTTTCATATTAAGCACACGTAAAATTCCTTTTATATGGATACAATCGAAACACATGGTTTGAATGGGTCTCTTGGGCAGGTTTGACATTTTCGTTTCTATGGATAACTTGATTTTCAGAAGGTGAAGAAAATGCTTTGAAAATTTACATCAAAGGCAAGATTTTGTATTATCATTTTTTTTTTTTTGCTATGCCATCGTGTATACAACGTGTAACAATCATAATAAACGAGTAATATCTCGTGTGGTGTCTCGGACAATGAAACTGCACAACTTTGAATTGGCTGGATCAGCTGATCAATATGTACGGTAAAACTAAAAAGTTATTTATTTATATATACTGTAGACAAGAATTTCCAAAAGTCATCAAAATCAAATATCAAACCATTTATTTCAAGTTGGCCAGTTACAGGCACTTTTGAACTGTCGAAACACAGATAACAATGAAATGTAGCTACAGTCCCAGTCACAAGGCATAAAAACTGTGAAAGTACTGTAGTTGCCCATTCCCTAGCATAGATCTCTATGGAGAAGAACGGGCAAGAAACTCCATGGACACTCTTTTAGAAAATTGTTAGAAAACCTTGGTTACATCATTCATATTGAGGTGGTAGATTATGTGAGAACGATGTAGCAAAATGTGCACGTTAAAAGTGTCCATAGTAAAAACAAAAAAGACAATTCAAAAAATAAAAATAATTAATTCAAATAAGCCGTGGCAACTAAGAGATGACCAGCCACAACTGACAGCGCCCGTTCACGAACATGACGCATGGATCAGCACCATTCAACTCAACCATTTTGAAGGGAACTAAATGATCCGACCCACGCGCCACCATCAGCGAGACATTTGAGAGAGCATGACATACTCTCAACCGCCAGGGCACATTCAAGTCGAGATAGGACGTAGGTTTCCAGTGAATGATAGCTTTTTAGTACATAGTACTCACACAATATAGGCTACATATAATACTAAAGATATTGAATCTATACAATGCAAAGATAGTTGTACAATCTTCAGCAGCTCCAACAATACTATTTAATGATATCAACTTATGCGTCCCTGTGGAGCAAATAGAACAAAAGTAGTTAAGTATCATGGTCTGAGTCACTACCCGAGAGGTTTTGCCTTTATTTGTTACACCTTGAAACTGCGTAATCAGCCTATAACACCCCAGCACGACATACCTCTGTTTGAAGAGGAAACGCTCTTCACAGACCCAGAGCGCTGTTTGGTTCTAGAACAATCCAGGTTTCATATACATGAACATGTTCCTCGCAATACATCACCGTGTTGAGAGCAGGGGTGGTGAAATAAAGAACACAAAGTATGGTTCCTGCTTAGTTTCGATCCCCGACGGACTTGTAATTCGGGTCCCCTACAACTAGGCCATTACTAATCCACCGTATGTATGACGTCCCAAAAACCTCATTAACCGTATATCTACGTAAATTCCGATTCGCTATGACGTAAGAATTCTCTCTCTAGTTATAACCCAACAATTTATATTTTCTTCATTATAAACAGTTTGCCTAGAGCGGTTTCATAAAGGGCATGTAGCAACGTCTCTCTTTGTGCGAAGCGTTCAGTTATTACGGTTCGTTTACCGGTTTTTACCGCGTTTTACCGGTTTTGTGTACGTCAATGACGTTACTGTTTTAGCGTTATACATATATTGTTTGTTGGTTTAGTTTATTAGGGTAGTAATATTATTTGTATGTAAGAAAATATATGTGGGGCTTATTAGTTTCTAGGTTCGTGCTTATTTATTTTAAGAAAATGTCTTGTATAAAAAAATTTCTTGGTTATTTGCATCTTATTTTTTATCAATGAGAATTCGTCCTACATCCAATGATAAATAAAGGTTCCCTACTTAAAACCGAAACAAACAAATAACGGCCGGCTGCGGACACTGAACATAGATATTTTCTAAGTATTTTCATGGAGGTCTGCTTGTCGGAAGCTACGGCCGTAATTATCCGTTCCTGTTTGACTGAACCTTTACGGAATGCAATAAATGCCTTTTACCATTCCCATTCGAAAACGGCATTTGGTACAACGATAACATTGAATAAAACTCTTTTACTCACTGAGTGAATAACAACATTTTGAGTTTGGAACAAGTACGAATCATACGAATTATGTAAAAAAAATAAATAAGACGTACTGACAAGAATACAGCACTGAATTTCGAAAACTAATTCAGAATCCCTGCTACGCTCGGGATTCTACTCTAGAATCCTTTGCTGCTCTCGGGATCCAACTTAGTCCAAAAATACTTTTGCTTTACGACTAAAACCTAAAAACTTCGATCTACCAAGACCAACAAACAACTCAGCTATCAGGCAAACATACATGCACCCACAGCAGCTCACACGTAACGGCATCACACACTTATTTTCAGCGGAGAAAAACCGCCCCTAATCAGCCGGCGGCTATGCCAAGCAATGTGACGTCTAGCGTTATCAGGAGTAACTAATGAACTCAATGTATAAAGAATAAGATATCGGTTGTGGTACAAAAGAAGAGGGAATCAAATTGTTTATGTTTCGGAAAACATGTGGTGGAAGGCAGTGTAGTGGCAATATTTCACATGCATTCATTTGAGTAAGATAGAAAAAAGTGTAGTATTTCCTTTCATTTTATTTGTGTTACAGTTGCTCCAACATACCAAGGTATTCAGCTGCAACCGTGACATGGTTAAATAAAAACCGACATGCACAGATGTATGTAGTTTGGAAAAGACTAATAGGTCGTTGGGCAACCTTTATTATAATAAATGTCTCCCAAAGTCTCGGACGTGATATCATAAGAAGAATGGAAGTCTCTTGTGCATTTATTATACATGATAATTCAAAGAAAAGCATATTAAAATCCATATAATATAGCGATCCCAAAAATGATTTTACAGAAGATTGACTTCAAACATTACAAAATGACATAAAACGTCTACTAACATATGGTCATAAAATAAAGATATTACTATTAATCACTGCCTTATGGGCTGTTGCTTAGATATAGACATAAATCTAGACTCAAGTCGACGCGCCAAAGATGAATAGTGCGGCATATAGTTTCATACAGTTTTGGTTTACTATGGGAACTCGATCGTTTCACGAACATCTCTCACTTATTCTTGTCTTCTGAAGTGAGACAAGTCTTTCAAAGTGTTTTGTAGTTCTCCGACATGCAACAAGATTGGATTTTCGGTAGCTTCAGTTTAATCCAAAGCATTTTCATATATTCCATCAACGTTCTGAACAACTTTGACTAGGCCTTCTGGCGTTTGATGCTTATAAAATCTATAGTTGCAAATAAACTAAATAGAGAAATTACCAATGGGGCCTCGTTTGACAAATAGTATAGTCATTTGAAAATAGAATTCCCTTGACGACTGCAACCGCTAACCACAGCGACAAAACGACCCAATGGAAAAAAGACTGATTAATTTGAAAATGCTTCTATAAATGGCGACATTTTAAACTCCCGTCTACTCCTTAGTAGGCTCGGAGCCTGACTGGAGGCTGATGGTAGCTCATAAAATTGATAGCTGGATTTGTCCGGCACTCTTTGTATGACGCATCGAGATGTTAGTGACGTCGTAACTTATAGTAATCGTGCTATTCGTTTAGGAGATGGGTGGACGTATTGGAGAGCTGTTGTTTTGGAAGAGTTTTTGGTATATTTGGACAATGGTAGTTTGCAGTTAATTGTGTTAAGCCACTACGTAAATTGTTTAGTTTTCATCTAACATCATCAGCTTTTACCAACTATATATATATTGGGGTTGGCTTCCAGTCTAACTGGTTACAGCAATGCGTTTATTTTACTTAGAGCGACTGCGTATCTGACCTCCACAGCTAAATTTTTGGTAAAAGCATTTATGATCTCAGTTAGACTGGTTGTCAAACTTTTGGCTGTCTGACTACCTGTAACGACTGTCAAAGATTTGCAAATGACAGACAGAATTTGCTTTTTGAGGCACTGTTTAGTTTCCTTCGATAATTTGATATAATCATAATTGATATATCAAATTATCAATTTGTTCACTGGCTAATCTTACCAACACGGCATGAATCATTGTGGACTAGCAAGACAAGATGTAATAACTTTTTACCTGCCTTGGAGCACCTACTTGACCAGATTGCTACTACTCCTTTATTTCTCTATAACTATGTAATAATGATCCCAGCAACAGCTCATAACAATAATTATTTGTACGCTATTACTCAAACCTATTGTCTACTGACCTCTAAACAAATCTGATACCCTGGTAGACATCTTAATTGCACCTCAACTGTCAAACAATACAAAAGCTTTTCAGATCTAAGATTAATTTGTTAAGTTAACAATAGTGGGGGCTGCTAGTCTCACTAATAGTATAGTCAATTAAGCTCCCTTCATCAAACAACAGGATTATCAGAAGTTACACATGCGTAGGTACTTGTAATCTTGAGCTATGCAACATAGCAACATAATGTCAAGACATACATAAAAGATGATTTAAATTACCGAAATGTAACAAGAACTTTATCCAACAATAGTTTTTCTCTATCTGAACCTAATTTGAGTAATCAAACAAGCCCTAAAGTTCAATCTACATGCGTCTCAAAGAATAGTACATTACTGCAGCGGCCAGCATCTGATAGACGAACGTGTAAATGTGGGCCGAGGCAAAGCCGAGGCATACATACATAAGTCCACCAATGCTTAGTTGTGGCCAAGGCTTGTATAGTACTTTTCTCAAATAATGCGAGGAAATACAATTACTTCAAAATCAATGATGCACACAAACAACAATATTTTTTCTCGCGTTGAAATTCATTTTTTTTTCAATAAACCCCTCGTCCTCTCGCGCCCTTGCCCCGTCCTTTCTATCTGTTTTTACACGTCTGCGCCTTGTGTAAAAACAAGGCGCAGACGGGCAAGCGTTATGTCCGCGCCCTGCCCGCACCCAGCCTTTTCTTTCTGTTTTGCGTTGCAACGCTTTTATACATTTTGTATGAAAAAGACGCGGAAAAGACATATGTCTGCACCCTGTCTGCGTCTTACGTCTTTTCTGTGTGTCCTGCGCCTAAAGGATAAAAAGAACGTTTCGTTATTAATTACGGTAACTTAAGTCAAAGTCATAAAAAATAGGGGTTTCATGTGTTTGTGAATAGCCCGATACCGAGTCATGATTATGAAATAAGAATCAAGACTAAGATATAAGCAAATATCTTAATAATTCATACTTTACAGTCATACTTTTCAATCTGACCTCGTTTGTCAGGCACTGCACGCAGTGGGTCTTCTGTACTTCTGCATGATCATCTCAACTATTACTTAGGAGTGATTTTAGTTCGGAACAATGTCTTAATGACTTGCTAAGTTCGGCATGTAAGGCCGGACGCTGGCTAGCCTAACAAGTGCTTAAGATTAATGTGTGCTCACGCACGAGTACGGAGTAGCTAACTCTAAAACAAAGTCCATAAACAAACAAACAGGGTGAGTAACTCGACACAGGACCGCAGGGTGAAAACTAAAACATGGAACCATATTAGCATGATTTAGAAAAAAATAAACTCGAATTTAAAAGAAAGATCTTGAAAAAAATCGAGACCTCATTATGTAACTTATGACAATAACTCTTAATAATTTTCATCCACGTTAATAGGTAATCAATGAAACAATATATATCTATGAACCGGAGGCTTTTTGAGATGAATAGATACTAAATAGCTTTTTCGGGTACCTATCCAAAATCTCGAGAAGTTTCAGTTTTACCTAAATCAAAGTAAATCGTCTCATCAGGATACCACAAACTTCTTCAAAGATACGAATCAAAACTAGTCTAGTTTCAATTATTCTAAATCGACTGTCTTCCAAAAACGATTCTGGTAACAGTTTCCTAAATCTTAACAGATCTCTAACTGCCATTTCTAACTTATAAACCAAAGTAACACTTAGAACTTGTCCACACGCGTCAACTGAAACACGAATGCAAATAAGTTGACATCGGGAAAGCTTGAAACTTATGTCACTTGCTCTTGTCGTGTGAACGAGGCTTCAAACTTTTCTCACCTGACAAATGGTGGGTGCTTGCTCTGCATTTTTCTTGTGTAATAAAAATATGTAAAGGTGTAGGTAATCATGAGCTTTTTACGCTGTTACAATGGGAGGTCATGAATTTAAGAGGTGTTTTTTCACGATAACGAAGTGGCACCAGTGACAGAAAAGTTGAAAGGTTAACGTTTGACTTAGTATGGACATGTGATGAGGAGGAATGAATATTATGTGACTAAAATAACACAATAAAAATGGGCTTATCCCCAATAAAAGGAAATCTGGGTGTATTATACACGTGTACCTCCTCAGAGCATACAGGCGTAATGTTACGTCATGATAAACATTCAAGCGAATGCAGCAATCACGACAAATTTGCCGTCTATTTTTGAAGAGTTCCATAGTATATCTCCGAAGATCAGCATCAGATCTTCACCAAAGTTTAATGGAACCACCTCAGAAGTATAATCTTTCAAATAAAAAAAGAATTTTGAGAATCAGTTTACAAATGGGGGAAATCAGGTAACATACATTAAAAAAAAAACATACACACGAACATATAACCTCCTCCTTTTTTGAAGTCTGTTAAAAAGAATGATGAATTTAAAAATAGATTAATGAATTAGATAGATGCCAAAGAAAATATGGATGGATTTTGCAAAGAAAGACAAAAAAAAATTGATCGCAATGTAGCATACATTTTTACATCATAAAAAACATACTTCGTGGTGTCTATCTGGCTGAATCTAGTGGGTTAAGCTTTATTATTATTATAATCAGCCATTTGTGTCCCACTGTAGGGCAAAGGCCTCTCGTCCCTTGTTCCACTTATCCCTATCCAGTGCTGTTATACGGCAATCCTTATGAAAAGAGTCGAGTCGTCCCGCCATCTCCTTCTGGGCCTGTCGCTATACCGTTTGCTGCTGTTTGGGACCCATTTTGTGTTTACTTTTGCCCATGGCTCCTCCAGCATACGACAGATGGGGTCAGCCCAGTTCCATTTGAGCTTGGCAGCCGTGTGACCTACATCGCAAATTTGAGTTTTGGAACGCAGTATCGAGTTCCTTATATGATACTGCGCTCCATAAGCTTTCCTATCCATATTTGTAGCATGTAGCTCCAAAACGTCGGTGACAAAAATACGTGTAGCTGTTAGCGAGTGTTTACATCTGAATGCATCTCATATTATGAAGTTTCTTGTTGTTCGTTATATCTCCGCCACTCTTCGCAAAGTCGAGGAAACTCAAAACTTTTCTTGTTAAGGCCCGACGATCACCAGAGTGGACTTTTAACAGGACCTCCGCCTTTTCATGGTAGCCTAGTACCTCTGAAAAGTGTTAATGGAGATTTTATATGTTTAAGGTAAAGTAAAAAACTTTTTGTATAAAAATTAAAACCGAGTAAGTTTACGAAACTTTGTAGAGGTCAGGAAAACGAAGTTTTCTCCATTTTGTATTTACGAAATTGGTAATTTATCTATTTGAACTTGAAGGTCACTTGGTGTAATTGAGTTGTTGTAAACTAAGAAGGGCCAAATAAAGTCGATTGAAATTGTAGAAGCAACAATTATTCCAAACCATCGTTTAATAAGCACTAGACTACAAAGCAAAGCCGAGAAAACGTACCCTTTAAATAAACCTCTAATTTGCATTTTGGTTTTCATGACAACATCGCCTTTTACCAAAAATAATCACAATAAAAGCTAAATCCATCAGCGTAGTTGCATCGGTTTGTCGTCGGCCGTCACAATCCAAGGCGATTATAGAGATTTCCACTTTGCGCGAAACTTGAAAATCTCAACAAAAACCCGTAGCGGCGTTATCTTCCCTACATCTCGAATTGTTTTCGCTCGCGGCTTATCTACGTCCTTTGTGTTGCTTATAAATTCGTTTTCTTTGCTTTCCGCGGAGAGCCCACAATGCCATTTCTGTAGATTACCTCGCTTTTTATTCGGGATATCAATTTTGGATGGGCTTTTTTCTTGAGAATCGCGTGTTGACTTTGTGATAATGGTTTATCTGCGCCCTTTGCGAGTGATAAGTTTAATGTTAATTACGAGGTAAATGTTTTGTGGTCCGCCTAACTGTTTTGTGATGTTGTGCTTTGACTTTTATGGTAGAAAAAACAAGCTACTTGCCCATAACACAATGATATGAAAAATAAGTGACACTTTATAAAGATCATCACCGTTCTCCTGCCCTTAACGCAATATATTTGATGTCGGTGCAACATGTCTTCTTCCTCCATACTTCTCTATTAGTCGTCGTCTCATTAGTTTCACAAAGCCCATCCATCATTTCTTTCTTCTTACACAGTTTATAAAGTTAGTTCCGTCTTTTAAACGCAAAACAGACCAACAAAATTCTAATAAATCCAACACAAAACACGCTAACTCAATACACAAATCTAAAACACACATTGAGGCCAAAAATTAACATTCTTAATTGCAAAATTACAACGTATTTGGGACGTTAATATTCGGAATCCGTGATCATTGTATTTATCAGCACAATGGTGGAATCAGCCGCCGTTGCCAATAATGCCGCCTGTGAATGGGCAATGGGCATGGTGGTCGGCATCCTAATGTTACAGATTGTTGTGTGCATAAACGAGGGGTATAAACAATGTTGGACGTTTTGAGTGCATGCTTCGTGGCAATATTTTACTGCTCTCATTTTGTTTTGTGAAATTATTTAAAAACCAGGCCGATATCTATTCCAGGCCGATATCCTCATAGACTATATTTTAGAGAGACGGAGTTATAATATCTCGTGCGCCTTTTATGTATTTCACCAGAACCGAAAATACACACAATCGCAAAGAATTTGTAATGAAATTCTATTACATGAATCGATTGATTAATTCTTTGAATGGTGCACTAAATAAAAAATAAAAAAAATCATTTATTTCAGGTCATTGACCCATATAAGCTACAAAACAATACACTTTTATCAATTTCACAGACGTCACTACGGAACGATTCTACGAAAGCAGAAACAAAGGGTCATGAATGATGTCACAGTCCTTAACAAATTCTAAAACATAACCTGTAATCCCAAGAGGTGTACACATTTTACCAGTTTATGCATAAATCACAAGGATCAGAAGGCAAGCTAAATTCTAAAACTGCGTTTAATTTCTGATATCTACTTCCGACACAACTAGTATCATTTGAGTCCCGCCACGTTTTTAGTCAACATAGCACTTGTTTCAATCGAGTGCAGAGCAAACGCCTGAGGGCGTCGGAGCCCGACAGTTGTGCCAACTGCCAACTGCACCTCGAGCTTTTCCAACAATAATGAGAATATTATTTTTGAGTTTTGAGCTCTATTATAACTCTGTTTAAGTAGAGTTTAAGTGATTCAATCACCTTACGAAAATGTTGTTAAATATTCGAAATTGAACTTTAATAAAACATCACGCCTCAGTGGCGTGCAGTGCTTCCCGACGGCGGGTAGGCCACGCCACCAAAAAAAACTCGCAACATCACAGCGTCGCTCTACTTAGGATGACCCTCAAAGTAGTCACATCTATTGATATATTCACTCACCCTTCCGGGCCCCCGCATCTGCCCCTAGTGTTTTTAGTTAGCGTATGAGAAACAACGCCATCTAGCTTAAATATAAGGAATTTCAATGGTATTCTGTCAATACAAGAACGAAGTAGTTGTAACGAAGCGACATCCGCTTCGTTACAAAAAATTCCAAAAAATAAAACAGAGTGCGCTGTAAACAAAAAAAAATAGTTTAGTTTTCGTTCCGTACCCAATTTTGAGCGTCTGACCGGAATATTTGAAAAACAAACATTGAAAATAAGCCTGTAAAAACCAAAGTTATAAATACAAGAACTCACAACATTAATCAAGGTTCAAATCACGATTTTCTGACAATGCAAACAGAAGAAAGATTCATTTGAAATACCGAGTACGAGATGAATTTTGGGTTAATTCTCGTAATTCGGGTATGAATCTTAACATCAAACAATCGCGAATACTTATTGTTTTTAACTTCTGACAAACACATTATCAGCGCAAACTTCACAACAGAACACCATTTTTAAGTAAATAAACAAATACAACAAATAATATTTACACTACTGTACGTTTCAAAACGAATTACAACCGTCAGATATTATAATAATCAAAACATTCAAGATCACGAAATAAATTTTGCTTGTCACATGAAACAAATATGGCTTCTAAGAAAAATACAATTGTTATTTTGTCAATGAAAAAAACACTAGCAAATATAATTGCATCACCGCATACCGTTCTAGCCGGATAATACTTTGCGGGGCAGCCAATCAGTGGCCAGCTACACTCGCAGAAGTTTACGCCCCTAATCTAGCATGTGTGCCGTATATATACACGAAAATACGCATCAGTGTGCTTAAATTTATCAATGGAAATTAGGCCGGCTGGGGCCTTGCCTAGACGGCCGGGAGCGAGCGTCGTAGTATTATTACCAGTTACGTCACACGGCCGCGACAAGTTGCTTTAAGTATTATAACAGGCGTTTCATTTTTTTATTTTTGATTAATATAGTTATAATAAATGCATTTGTTGCGTTGTTGGTAGGAATGGTAGGGTAGGCTAGGCCTAATTGCCTCTATGGACGGCACGCCCCTGTCACGCCTGTAATCGGCGAACGGTTAAGGAGACGTGGGGCCCACATTTCGCTAGTTATAAGGTTTTCATACACGAAATATTTCAACAGTAACTTCTGTAAGTCGTAAAGTCGCCATATCAACGAAAAATTTTTTTTTATCGAAGTGTTTTTGTTTTTACGAAATTATTGTAATTCTACCTTTTCTTGACACATTTTGCATGAAGCCACTCCTAATTCTATGAATGAGACGCGCCCGTAGTAAACTAGCGTAATGGATGTTGAAAAATAAAGAGCCAGTATTTATTTATGGGTCAAGTAATTTTAAATTATTTATTTTATTTTTTTACGCTAGCATTAACGACATTATTCGTCGAGCCCTTGCCAGCGCCGGCGTACCAGCGGTATTAGAACCAAACGCCTTGGTACGTGACGATGGGAAGAGACCAGACGGCATGACGTTGGTGCCTTGGAAGGTGGGTAGGCCTTTGGTGTGGGACGCAACCTGTGTCGACACCCTTGTGCCATCTCACGTTGCAAGCACGGTGGGCTGTGCGGGCGCTGCTGCTGCGGCTGCTGAAATCCTCAAGCGGCGCAAATACTGTAACCTTATCGGTAACTACAGGTTTGAGCCGTTTGGGGTCGAAACGCTCGGGTCATGGGGCCCGAGTGCGCGTCTCCTTTCTAAGGAAATATCTCGCCGACCGGTCGAAACTTTGCGTGACCAGAGGTCTGGCTCTTTCTTTGGTCAAAGAATTAGCATTGCCATTCAACGTGGCACTGCTACCAGTCTTCTGGGCACGTTTCCGGATGACATCGATGGGGAGGAGTACTTTGACGCCTAAGTGTCCTATTGTCGTCGTTGTATATATGTAGGAACTTAGTTTTAGTCTTCTTTTTAGCATTATTTTATTTATTATAAAAATATACTTAGATAATTCTCTGAAAATATTTCGTGTATGAACAGCCTAAACCTTAAATCCTATATTTAGTATGTCACATGTAATACGGTGCGAGTAAATCACTATCAACGGACACAAATTCAGACTCTGGGATGCCGCTGCGGATACGCTGATGGGAAGACGATAACACTATACTCATCCTGGATATCGAACCCAAGACTATATGCTCGTGGCAACGTGACAGACAATAGGAATTTGTATCGTTGAACTTTTTAGGTGAGTCTATTTCAAAACTACTAAGTCGTGTATTACGTTATTTTTGTGTTTTTGAACTTGCCTTTTATATTATATATTTTGATTTTAATTTTAATTTAATTTTTTATTTTATATTGATTTTGATTTTATTGTTAAATTTTATACTTATGTAATGTTAATGTATACCGGAAGAGCGGAAGTACCTAACACAAGTAATTTTTTGCTCAAAAGGTACTTCCCATCATTTGATGTTATGTCATAAGTATTAGAAATAAAGTTTTTGTTTTTTTTTTTTTTTTCTTTTTGTCGATTAATATATGAAATTTTTTTGTAAGGCCAAATGTCCAACAGAATAAAATGAGGCGTAGGAACATAGGTTCGAACACTTTTAATAATCACTTTATCTAATATAGCTGTTGCCCGCGGCTTACCTCGCGTTTTGGTCGGAAATTATCCCACGGGCACGTTGTAAATATAGCATATGGCACTCGGGGATAGTGTAGCTTCCTATTAGTAAAAGAATTTTCAAAATCGGTTCCGTAGATCCAGAGATTACCCCTTACATACAAACTTACAAACAAATTTTACCTCTTTATAATATTACTCGTAGTATAGAAGTATAGATTATTGTTTGAAATTGCAATTCAAAATTGTTGACAAAAGTTGACGTTTGAAGTATCTAAATCAAATCTTTGCATTCAATTTGTAACTGGCATCTACAGGTACGTTTCCAGACCCATTAGTTTACATTTTACTCCGCAGATACTATTGCCAAACACACAACAAATTCCTCACAAACATGATACCCTAGTATTAGAATAGTTGGTGCCAACGAGTCGGGCTGGATGACGTCTAACTCATAATCGCCGCCGCGAATTTGCTCGTTATAATATCCGAAACTTAACGTGCGGCTACACATAGATGCCTGAAATATGGGATGAGTAGTAGTATGAAAACATGTCTTTTGCGTGTGTCATTCTTTTTGGCTCCTGAAGTGGAGGTATGACTTCAAAATTGGCAACAAAAAAACGTACCTAATTTCCATGTTTATTAGTTTCATGACAACGTTAACATCACTACATAGTATAAAACAAAGTCGCTTTCTCTGTCCCTATGTCCCTTTGTATGCTTAAATCTTTGAAACTACGCAACGGATTTTGATGCGGTTTTTTTTAATAGATAGAGTGATTCAAGAGGAAGGTTTATATGTATAACATTGCACCCGTGCGAAGCCGGGGCGGGTCGCTAGTAAAATACTAAACTAATGCAAATTATACTGATTCATTACCATCCACATACAGGCTGTCGCTTTGCATCCTGGTCTAATTCAATGAGGTATCTATACTAGTGATTCTCGACCCGAATCGATGATAAAAAGGGTAGGCTTTTTAATTATTTTTTACTTTTTTCGGAAGTCAGTAAGTGTAAACCACCCCAGTGTCCGTACTGTCCATATTTATACTGTGGAATAAACGTTTGCGTTTGTGTGTGTGACGGTGCGTTTATAGGGCTAGGAACAGACGGGATGCGTTTTAATACTGGTGGTTAATACTTACCGATTTCCGTTAAAAATAAAAAACCTACCCTTTTTAGTATCGATTCGATTCGAGAATCATTAGTATAGATACCTCCTTGAATTTGACCAGGATGAAAAGCGAGAGCCTGTATACAGCCTGAATTCACCCACTGCTGGATATAGGCCTCTCTTTGCGTGTGCCAATCTCCACGTTCCTCTGAGTATTTCCTCCGATGGCATCTACGTTGTCTACCCATGTCGCGGCCGGACGCTACTCAGTCACAGCTTTACTCCACCTACCATCATTTGAGTGTCCCAACTACATTTGATTTCCATAATAACTCATTTAATCCGTATAATAATAATAATAAACCATTTATTTCAGGTAACAAAGACCCATAGATAAATACCTTAACCTAAATATACATACTAATAACATTTTTTGTTAGATATGCAACTTATAAACTATGTTAGTAACACTTCACTTGCACGATGATTTGTGCGTTCTTGTGGAATTAGTCCGCGGAAGCGACGGAACACCACATCCTGTGGCCAAAACTTTCCTCCAGCGACAAATGGAGCATACACGTTGGTATGCGCACCACAAACGCCTTGAAATTGACGTTTCGGCGCGACTCCAGTAGCTGTACTCTTGGCGTGTACTTCAACTTTTGGTGCATGTACTCCTCGATGTCTTCTGCCTTAGTGGTGTAATGTAAGCGAGAGATGTACACCGGGGTGTTCGGCTTCGCGGCACGTAGCTTAACGTTGTTCTCCACAGGAGCCTTGCCGGAGCGATTCTTACAGCTTCGCTGACGACGTTTCCTCCTCAATGACGCTATCATTGCCCCTGTGAATCCCGATAGGATAGGCATAGGTATATCAATAGTACACCCACACTTCGACAGAAATATTTAAATTCCAGGAAGCGATTGGGGGATCTTTTCTCTATATACGTTTTTGTTTTGTTGTATTTTAGAATTGGGACGAAGCAAAAGTACTACCTATTTAAGTAATTCATCGATCAATAAAGGACTGCCTCTTTGGCAGTTCTCAGTAACAGCCGCGGAGTCTGGATTGGTGCCCGGTTGATGGCAATAGGCTCACCCACACAAGGTGTATTATTAGGTACGCCTCTGCCCCTAACCCTTCCTGGATTACAGGCGTTATGTTATGTTAATTAAAGTAATTTTAGCACATGGATTTCTGTGGATTTTGCCTTCCCCTAAGGGAAAAAAGCGGACTCAAAAATTGTTAACAATAATATGGGGGGTTGCCCGATCCAACGCAACCCGCATCTTGCAAAGACAGTGTTGCCATAGTTGCACAGTTATCTCGAGCCACATTGTGACGTTAGTTTTAGTTCAGCCCGCTCTATTAGGTACGAGTTAGGCAGCTACTTTCCTGTCTTCAATCAACAACAAATTGTAAAGATACAGTGATACTTTGAAAAAGATATTTAGGCGTTCCTTAATGAGTAGATAATGAAACCTGTTTAGCTCTTAAGATGTGAAAAGGTAACATACTGGCAGCCAAGCATAGTTAGTTCTGCATTTATTATATTAGTTTAGATTTAATTCAACTTTTTTCCTTAGATTTCTTGATAACTTTGAAATGATAAGTTACAACAAATCAAGAGGTTATGATCACGTACAGTCGCACATTATATTATTGAAATTGTTATTGACAAAGGATAAGAGCATTCAATTTGGCAACCTATTACTTCGTATAGTCATCAATGAAATACATTTAGTTGAAGGAAAAAGAGTACACATAGTGAGTGAAAACAAGCATGAAGGTACAGTTCTGTTAAGTCCAAACTTAACATGTAAATAGCACCATATTTCACGTTAATTCGGAACTTCACACAAGCTTATTAAAATAAATGCAATAAAATTTAAATATTATTAAATCTCCTCGTTACATGAGCATGCAAATGAGATAAAACGTTATAAATGCTACGTTTTCGAAGCACAATTGACATTGCAGAAACCAATTCATAACGACCCATGCGAGCGATTCGGTTTAATCGGATAGATATACATTCACTTATGAATAATGCACAAGTTGATATTACGGAAAATGTCCGACGTTGCCGCGCTTTCAATCAAACAAAAAAATGCTTTCAATATCTACATTACCATATGTAGTTTAAGGTCTTCGAATGGAATGTCTATGCCCAGTTGTGGTCTTCCATTGCAAGATGTTTGAAATAGGTTGAATACGACGCAATCTGTCAACAGATAATTAATCAATAAACTAAGCCTATGGCAGTCCATAGCTGGATCAGTTCAAAAAAGCCCGCTACACCAGGTCTTCCACCTTTAGCGTCCATTCTACCCAACCACCTTTTTAAGGTATTCGGTCAGTCTAGCTGGAGGGCTTTCCCCTTAAATTGTTATAGACAGTCCGTATAGCGTATGTGTTGCTCACTGAATCTTTCTCTTCTTCGTGACGCTAGCACAACAGTATTCATATTTTGTTAGCCCAGAATTTCGTCATTTCCATGGCGTCGACGGTGGCAGCGCTTAATATGCCACTTCGGCTGCATGTTTTTGAGCTATAAGAGGGCAGAATAGAAGGTGTAGCATAGTTCGCTCAAAACCCACACCCCAATGCAATTCCGTTGAGGTAGTCCAACTTAACGAGGTTGGAGTTACATCTTTGCACTTGAGTTCGGACTTATTGAACACAAAATAAAAATATAAGAATATGATCAACCAGTCAATTGAAAACAAATGAATGTTTTAAACCATCTAATTTACAACCCAAATTTTACGCTGTTTCGAACTTTAGCGAGTGCATGAAATTAAAAGTTCATCGTTTCCATATCAAAAATCACAAGAGCTATTAAATCAATTAATACATCACTTCGTGGAAATCAGATGCGTATTCTTCGTTCATGAAAAATCTGGTTATATACAAATTATTGTACTGTGGAACAAACAGTTTCTGGAATATTAATCAATTCATATAGATCGTCGATTCTTGTGTCTGTTTATTTCTCATTGATATGTCAACTCCGAATCGAAAATCGAATTCGATGAATTCGATGTTTCATGGATGACGATTGAGATGATTGATTGGATGACATTGCAAGAAAGGAGGTGTCTGATGAGATGACGATTCATAGAGAAGTATGAACGACGACAACATACTGCAAAAAACCAACATACCCAAATAAATTGGGATAAGGGCATGATTTTAACTCCAAAACTGGAAAGGTAGAAACTAAAAGTATACAATTCCAAAAAACGGTAAACCTATAAATCGCTATGCAGTTCCGCAGCGACACGATGATGAAACTCTATGCAAAAACTGCCGTCGATGGCAAGTATGGCGATATTGCCGCTGTTGTGGTTTTATTAGGGTTACATAGAAACCTATGGTCATTCTTTGCGATTGGATGGTTGACTTTGCTGCAGTCACCTTCGGAATTATACCTTAAAATTAACGTCGTCTTTGCAACTTATGACTGCTTGGTACTAAATCAAATCAAACAAGTGATGATCCTGAAACGTTTACACAGTAATTAAACAGGGTTGTAAAATCTTTTAAAGCAATCTTACTTGTACTTTCTATGGCAGCCATTCCTGTACCTTTCGATTTCCAAGTCATTAAGACTCAAGAGTACCTTGAGTGAAAGTTATATCCAAACTTGAAGACAGAATCTTAGCAACACAAACTGAGGAAACTGGAGGTAATGTTATTAGCCATACAACTAGAACTGTATTAGAAAAAGATGGATATGTAACTTTTCATTTAGATCCATGAATATACCAATCAGTTTCGGAAACCTCCCAAATTCCCAATCAGTGCCTTTGAGAGAGAGAATTCTGGTTGAATCTCTAAATAAACATCGATGCGAATGAAACCGGAGGATAAACTGATGCAGAATAAGCGGGATGGGTATCCCCTGTCCACTCGCGGCGGGATTATCCGCCGGGATTTTAAATCCCGCGACGGGCTGAATCCCCGCTGCCCACATGAAATACGGTTACCACGAGTTTCCAATAAATGATTGGTCATAATTGGAGAGCTCATTACTTTGCAGTCGGTGTGTGAATAACTTATTATGTATTTTGTTGAAATTTTTGCTGTCGATAGTATGAAAGGTTCTTCAACTTCCATTTGTAGGTAGGTACTTAACTAGGCTGCTTGGTAACTATGAAGTTTCGACTTTATTTATCGTCCAACTTTTTAACCGAGTTTTTTTTTTCTTCTTAATTCTTTGAACTGACGGTATATAAGATATCACTCGTTAACATTATCTTAATTACATATATATTTTTTTTGCCGGGCCCAATATTATTTTTATTTGAGTAATGAAATAACTTTTTATAACAATTAATTTTCCAAAAAAAAATCACATAATTTATTGCAAGGATGTAATTTCAGAATCGATTTTATTTATCACTTTGACATAATAAATTAATATGCCGAACGTTACTCATTACTGAACGCAGCTGATTTATTAAATTCATTTGGGAGAATCAAGTTAAATAAGCGTTAATTTCAATTTTAAAAATAAAATTAATGTAATTTTACACAGTTAGCTTTAAAATTCGATCACTACGAAAGTAAAATTTCGAACGTTTCTAATGCATTGATTAAATCCTAGGTAGGGCGTCAGGTTCTCAAAGAACTAACTCCAGCACATAGCCTGCATTATGAAATCTTTACAAGCCAAGTTCCACACTTAACTCGGTCCACTCAGTTTCATGGGCGCGCAACAAGTGCTTTCCATAATTGAACACACCTGCTCTGCTGTTGTTATGTGCCTCTAGTACTTCAATGTATTGTTCTGATGATTTTTCTATTGGTCCTTTTATTACGAAGTTTTCAAACATTTGTTTGGAAATTCTAAAATGCAGAGATCAATGCAGAACATAATCATGTTCCCACGGGACACTGCACTGTGCGAAGAAGCATTACATGTTAGGTTTGAAACATAAAATACTATCTATGTCTTCTACAAAATAGTTATCTATCGTCGAGTTCACCATAATATAAGCGAAAATTAGATGCAATTTCAGTAAAAATGAGGTAAAATACCCATGATGTCCGTATAAACATTGATTTGAATCGAATAAAACGAAAAGGGAACGAGGCTTAAAATCCCGATTTAATGACGGTGAAACCAGACTAAGTTGAGCCGACACAATTCAAAACTAACCGACTGCTAAAAACCTCACAAAAGGAAACCTTTAAAGGAACAATTTAATCACGTTACATTACCGGCTCTTACTAGAAATTGTAAGTAATCTCTCTTTGTTACAGCTATATCCGTATAACCGGGACTTGATAGGATATCGAACAAATGTTCAGTCGCTACCCGGACAAATTGCCCAGCTTACCCGGCCCGAGTGGATCTATTATGTGATGTTTTGCTGTGGCGTTTATCACGGATAAGGATATTATTTTGTTAAAATACTGTGGCGATCAATTTGAGATTATTTTTCCTGCGTTTAAGCAAAATCGACTGGCAAGTCTTTGCTCATTTGAGTAAGCGAATGAAAATCGTATGTAGGTGTGCTATCAATAGGGTTACTCGTGAATGCTTATCTAATACCAATAACTAAAAGAACAAACGGACAGCGTAAATTCACTTCCACACCATCGACGCTTCCAGAAAAATCAATTCAAAAAACTGTTTCCTAAGCCCAGTAAAAACTCCTCATTTTTCCTAACACTCATGAAGCGAAAAAGCTTAAAATCTAAATCGAAATTTTAAAAAAAATCCTCGACGACGGACGTCGGTAAAGTGGATAGCGTGGCTTCGGCTCAATTCGTAGTACTTCGGTTCACATCGGAGTACTTCGGGGTGCTTCGTCGAGCTTCGGTATTCCATTTACTGTGAAGGGGATTTGTGCTAATCTGCCTTCGATAGGGCAATTTGTATCACCCATTGCAATACTCAACAAATAGCTTGCATTCAGAGTGTGTGATCTGTTTCTTGTAATTTGAAATTGTGCTGTTCCTTTTTATTTTTGTATAAGTCTAGTTGTAAAAAAGAGAATGGTTTATGCATCCTATTTCTATTACGATACCTATCCAATATAAGAAATAGGCTGTTATGTAGTCTATTTATAATTTACTTTAATTAATAGTAGCTATTATATATTTCGGTTAGACTGAAAAAGCCGGCCCCAAAATACTATCGAAAGACTATACAGAATATTATGATGGATGTTTGATTGTCAAATTCCATCCCATGCATCGACATGAAGTGACTGCCTATCCCACCTCCTCCAACCCCGTTACTGAATAACACGATTCCCTTGGTAAGACTGGCTATCAGACCGTTTTTACGAGTAGACAGCAATCTACCCGTAAAAACGGTCAAATATTTACAAATAACAGTCGGGACCAATGGCCTAACGAGCTTGCCGAGCCACGGAACCTTAAAAACTCTAACGTATTCCTAAATTAAACTTCACAAACCAACCACCCGAAACAGTAAGCCCAAATCGCCATGATCTATGTAAACAGATAAACACCCATTTTTCCCCAAAAAAAGTTTCCCCAGTTGCCTCTACTCGGAATTTATGACCCCATAAAAAATTACTTACGAAAAGCAAAGGTAGACATTAAGGTGTGAAATGAGACATATCGCGAGATAACTACACCGCAAATAAGGTTGGTCTAGTCCCACGAGACTAGCTGACACAATAAAACAGAGACAGAAGGTTAAGTCTATTAGCAGAGTGGTCGCGCGGAAAAGCGCCCCTCGCGGTTTGCGCTTATGCGTGCCAACAACTGTACAAGTTGCGCATGTGATAAAAGTTGTATATACGAGCCAATACGTTCCTCCAAAAGTCGTTATTTTTTCTTAGTTTGAATTTGTTTTTTTTTTGTCACCGACTACTGAACCCAAAGTTATTTTTTTACATTTTTGTGTTTTTGCTGTCGGTTTTATACGCGTACCCCTCAGAGCATACAGGCGTGATGTTACGTCATGATTTTGTATAAACAATAAACATCCAAGCGATTGCAGCAATCACGGCAGGTTTGCCGTGTATTTTTGAGAAGTTCCATTGTATATCTCCGAAGATTAGCATCAGAGCTTCACTAAATTTAAATGGGACCAAATGGCAACTATTCCGCATCAAACTAAAGAAGAATCACGTAAATCGGAGTATATAAATAAAATAAAAAAATGTCAATCGAATTGAGAACCTCCTCCTTTTTGAAGTCGGTTAAAAACGAGCTTACACGCGCCGAAAATTCGTGAACTGAGAGCGTGGAAAGTTCTTCATTCTCCATTGAAGAGGGAGGCTCCTCTCACCAGACAGGAGTTGTGTCTTGTGGGCTTCTGTCCGACAGTATGACGGGAAGTCAGGATGTTTTAAATAATACATAATATAGATAGGTACAATTTACTAAGCCGATGTGACTGAGAGATAATCTGCCACATTGGGCCTATCATTCAAACTAAATTAGCCCCTCATGAAGTGACATTCAATCTTAGGATGGTAGACCAATTACTATGCAAATCGGATGTATAACAATGCTTATTAAAAAAAAAAAGTTTTTAGTTGGCAATTGTTTTTAGTTTATTTTACACTAAGACTTCTGTGTTAATTTTGATGCGTAACTGAATTACCGGTCATCATTGGTCAAGTTCTCATAAAAACACCTTCCTTGACGTAATGTATGTATTCATATAGATTTTTTCGTGAGATACAAACGTATCCGCATTTTTAGATCTATGGAGGTTATTGACCAACTAGTTTACCTGTACTATTCGTTGTTTTAAAAGGTGTAAAATGTGTTGAAAATGAGTGAAAGTGACAAAGTTTTAATGAGGAGCTGCTTAGTGATTTTAAGTTTATTTATTACAGGTATTTTGTAAATAATAGTTTCTATTTTTATCCTTGAGAACCCACCTTATATATAACCGTCACCTTAATAAATACAGTGATAATACAGTAATTAATAAATACAGTGTCTTTCTGATGGTGTTCAATAAATGTAAATTGCTTTTTTCTAAGATTTAAACCAATCAAAATAAAGTTAATTTGTTGTTACAGTATCTTCGGCCCAGAATCGGTCGCGAAATGATTATCACAGTAAGAGCTACAATATTTACAATAACAACAGAAATGTAAGTAATAACACTTAAATGGTATTAAATGAACTTTCAGGGTTGTATCAATGATATTAATTAATAAATCTCTGTAATGCCTTCTTTGTTATGGTCGGGAATCATATATTTTAATCAATAAACATCCTGACACTGACACGCAAATTGCAAAAAAAAAACGTAAGAAATTCGAATTTTGCAAGGCACCTTAATGCTATTTTCGGGGGCACCTATTATACAGGATATCACACGTCAGTAGCAATATATTTAACTTAATTTGAGCCCGAGCGTAGGTTGTAGTTTCAATAGATTATGAAAAAAAGGCCAGTATTTATATTGTTTTTTTTTACTAACTTGTGGCCTACCGTACGTTTAATGGCCTGTTTTAAACCACGCTTGACAATTGGTTTATTAACCACAACATCTCGAACTCAACTATGACTTATTGATTTATCGATTTCTTTTGCCTCAAAATTACCTTAACAATTTAACTATACGTATAAGTCTATACCTAACAACTTATGTAAAATAAACAACATATCTGTATTTGTTTTTACTTCAACATTGGAGAATCCTGACCGACAGTACATAAAGATGGACCGTAATTATTTACTTCTCGTGTTAATGCAAAGTGAACCTTACGTCAACTACATAGTCACCACTCATTAAGAAATATAAAAACTACTTAGGTCACGCTCGTGCGAATAGTGTTACCTATGTATGTGCTATGTTTCATTACTTCCATAATAGAAGTATTACATAAGAATACCCTAGTCGTGCACTATTATCCTTGCCGGTTACTTGTGAATAAGGATATCTCATTTAAAATAATTGAAACGTTTCCTGATAATTCTACAAAACAATACGAAAAATTCTCGAAAAATAATTCTATATTTTTTTTTTTGGTAATGTCATCTCGCATTTCAGCCTATGAGGCTGGCTACTGCTTAACCGGTCTAATCCTGTGGATGCCTTGAATTTAAGGCCTCCAGCCAGGGGAATAATTCTATGCTTGAAGGATGACATACGTACTCGTACATACATTGGCAATAAATATGGGTGTGTAATTGAACACATTTAATTAAAAACGATAAAACATCCATTCAAGTATAGTCCTCGTAAAACATCTTTTAACAGGTTTTTTCCTTTTGATGTTTTTGTACTATTAACGTTTATATAAATAAATTAAATATTCCTTACCCAAGACCAAGCCCCATTCCTTGCATAGACTACAATCTTCCGACGTCAGAATAATCTTCTCGTCAGTAAAGAATGGAAACACGTGTTTTCTTGAAATAATTTCCTTATGTGTAGATTTATTCCACGGCACGAGTATTATGATCAAACTATAATGATGTTTTTGTAACCATTGATTTATTTTTACGCGTCATGGTCGACTCATAAAACGGTTTCTCCGTACCGAAGGGCTAGGCTAAATATTAACAGCCGCATTGAGCGATACATGCCGAGGTCAGTCCGTAGATGGGTGGTTCATTTTTTATATACCGAGGCCTCCATTCCTTGGGAAGCAAGTTAAGCCGTCGGTCCCTGTAGTTATATGGAGATCTTTGATATTGCTGACAGGTTGTCAGAACCTCTAATGTCAGACAACCAGTAACTGCGTTTTGGAGGTCAGATAGGCACACTCTCTATGTATCCGTTAGACTGGGAGCTGATCCCTTACTAATTGGGAAGAGTTCAGGCAAAAAATTATTAAAAAATGTTGAATCAGTTCCAATCAACTATGGGAAAAATTGGGCATTTCAATAAATTTTATCATAATTGTTATCGTTATATTTTCACAGGACGATAAATGGGTGTGGGGTTACACCGAAATTACTAAGCCAAAGGTAAGTAATCAGAATTCCATCATTAGATAACTTTGAATCCAAAAAAAAAACATCACATTTTGAAGGGTTAGGCATTACAATTCCTCTTTCGAACAGTCCCGAGATACCGCGGCCCTGGAACACAAAAGGCAAAGGAAGGAACATGGATGGGTTTTAGTCAGTAAAAGTCTGACACTCCCTCCTGCTCAGCCCAGAGCGGGAGGGGTTATTTGATGATTTTCCATCCGAAAAAAAAAAAGGCAGTACAATTCCTAGTGGCGCGTGGTGCCTCCACGCGCCACTAGGAATTGTACTGCCTTTTTTTTTTTCTACGCCGGGGGGTAACTCCGCTGCCGCGGCGAATGGTTGCTCAGCGGGCAGACCTCCGGCGCGATCTCATGGCGACATGGAGAGAGCGCCTGTCGCAACCCCGTTCAGGGCACGCCACAATAGTGGCGATAAGTCCCCTATTTGAGGATTGGCTTGAGAGGCGCCACGGCGCCCTCACCTTCCGCCCGACGCAGGTCCTCACCGGACACGGTTGTTTCGGGAGGTTCCTGGAAATCAAGGAGGTTTTAAAGCTACGCTTTTTTTAAAGCGAGCTTACTACGATTGCACGGAACCCTTCATGCGCGAGGCGACTCGCACTTGGCCGGTATTTTTTAGTATCTCCTTTCGTAGGTAAGCTGGAAGAGATTTCTTTAGAAATAAGCATTACCTTTTTACTATTTTCTGTTCCTTTCTTCTTTTCTGTAATTAGTATGCAACATAAATTATATTATTAAATAAATAAATAATACTTCCAGAATGTACCATCTTATCCGGACAGGACACATGAAGACATTATAGATTCCTGCACGCCGTACAGCCCACTAAAACCTAACTTCCGTGAAGCTGGTCGTCGGATCTCTGAAATAAGTAAGACAATATTTTCGACCACGGCTTCTTTCTAAGCCATTTAATGGGGAGAAATGAAATTTCTCCCCATTAAATGGCTTAGAAAGCTGGCTGGCTTTCATTTGTGACTACAAGACTGATAAATACAGGATGTAACAGGATGCTTCACGAAGCCATCAATCAAGCATGATGTTCATCAAACTTTTTTTTTTAGGTTAAAAATCACGTTTTACGGTAGGACTTAATGTAACGCACTCAAAACATTGTGCTGATAGATGGATTGAATAATACGGGGATCGTAGAGGTGTTTAAAGTAAAAATGTTACATGAAAAACAGGTACTTAAAAAAAAAACTTGTAAAAAAGTGGGAATTTTGACCCCCAATATCTTTGTAACTAGAAGATATGGTCTAGAACAAAAAATTATCGTATCGGCTTCGTTAAGGTCTTGTAACACCCTTTATAAATGTCGATGAATGCAGAGTGAGAGGAAGAACAAAGTAAAGATGGGTGGATTGTGTGAGGAATGTTGAGAGCCCCTGAGCTGGAAGCTGATGACTTTCTATTCCATGTATGGGTTATGTGAAAGATGATAAGTACACCTAGGAAGGATGTCAATACTTAGGTGGTTACCACGAAATCCGTTGATGCCTAACACACCACCCGACCGCGCGGACACTGTCCATACACCCGCTTCGTCGCCTCCGCCTGACCGCGCGAAACGGTATCGTGTGTGAATCGCCTTATAACGCTACTAGGTTTTGCCCGCGGCTTCGCTCGCTAATATAGAATTTAACAAACAATTCGGGTTGTACTCTGCTTGTAATAATATAATTCTATCATGATTCGAAAGACACGTGGCACCATCTATCATCATAAGAACGTTATTGTTATTTTCCTCGGGAACGGTACTTTTTTTCGGGATGAAAGGTATTCTATGTCCGCTTCTGTACACCTGACAACGTATATGCAAAATTTCAGGATGATCGGTTCAGTAGTTTAGGCGTGAAAAGGTAACATTCAACCTTACTTTCGAATTTATAATATTAGTTAGGAAGTTAGGATTGGGATAGTTTGGATACAATGTCAAATGAAATTTGCTAAAAAAAAATTATAGAGTGATGGGTGTCGATATGTAAACATGATTTTGATTCCAGAATGCTACGAATACATTTGGGAATTAAAAACTAGACACGAAAGAAATCTAAGATCAGAGCAATGTAAGTAACCTCATTTATTTTTGTATTTTTATGAAACTCACGCTTTTCATAAAATACTACTAAATGTACAGTACCTATACTGCACTAAGACATTTACATATATTTACTTTACTGATTTTATTATTTTAAATCTGGACGTGCAGTAACAGTCCATCCATGATCAGCTCCGACAGCGAATATTATTCGGCGAACCAGAACTTGCGGGCGCACTACTGTGGGCGCCTTCCAAAATGAGTAAGACTTATGTAAATGCAACGATATCGTAGTCGTCATGAAAAAATTTTGAGGGTTTTTTTTATTTCAAATATTATGTATGGTGGCTTAATCAACCTCAATGTTTCGGGATTCACATTGAGGTTGATTAAGCCCACCATTCGACGACATTACGACAGACCCAAGCGAGCTTGAGAGCTTGACGCCTACAGACAGGATTGGTCCATATAGTACCTCAACACAGAGAAGATTGGAAAGGACAAAGAGAGCCTTTTGACCTGTGTGACGACACCGACTGAAAAAAAGTAATAATAAAATGTTACTACGGTTGAAATTTATTTTGGCAGGTAAGGTAGAACGGGAAAGATCTGACCAAGATAGCCTGCCACCATTAGGCGCAATCGGAGGTCACATCACTGAGCCTGGCGAGTTTCCGCACATGGTAAGGATCTACCAGCACCTTACCTCTTATACTAGCTAAGACCTATTTTCAAGTCCTTTACAGATCATTATAGATACTTGGAAAGAATACCCGTCCCGTCCCGTTACTTGGGACTGGATAATTAGCAATTTATGACTACTTTGTTAGCTTGGGTCTTACCTGTTAAAACAAATGTATGTGATAATAAATAAATAAATAAATATTTTGGTTGTAATTTTGAGCAAATAAAAATAATAAAGAAAAAGAATGTCGTTCGATTCCACATTTAAACTAAATACCAGAACGTCATAAGGTAACAGCTGATCTCATTTTCATTAATTTTGTTTTATTTAATAAAACTTTATTCACTAAAGGCTGCCTTAATGCCTTGCCTTTTATTCATTCGTAAATATTATGATTTTCGAATTATTATAATTTTACTAACTTATGCAAAATACCAGGGTGCCATAGGCTGGCAGGCGTCATCAGGCACATGGGTGTTCAAATGTGGTAGCTCTCTCATCAGCTCCAAGTTTGTGCTGACAGCGGGACATTGCTCTCGGGCTTCTGACAGAGACACCACTATTGCCGATCCTGTGCCGAAGATCGTCAGATTGGGAGACAAAAATATTGTTGATGTGGTTAGTTTTCAAACTTCTATCCATACCAGTAGAATGTGGCTTTATTGCAGGTACCATCTGCTCTTGGTTTTTGGCCATTTTTATTTTTGTCGCTTTAAATTTTTCTTCAGACATATTTTTACTCTTACATTTTTCATATTATTTTGTTTAAAAAACATTTATACATACTAGGATACATTTTGTGGCTATTCTAGTTCTCAAACGGTGTCCCACCAGAGGACGCCAAGATCATCAATATCATAGTACACCCGAGCTACCATCCTCCGAAGAAATACTACGACATAGCTCTGATGGAGCTTGAAGACCACGTATTTTTCAGCAAGTACATCCAGCCAGCGTGTTTGTGGACCAAGTTCGATACCACTAGCTTGGGAACGGAGGCTACCCTCACTGGGTGGGGCGTTGTGGAAACAAGTAAGAAGTTATTTGATTCATTTCTCTATAGCATCTTCTTCTATTACTAATACCAGTACCTCTTCCTTAAAGTTCTGTCATGCTAACGCTCTCGAACGGTAACTAATGCCCTTTTTGGTCTCGCGGTCGTAAGCGCTACTGCTGAGCATGGGGTCCTGGATTCGATTCCCGGGTCGGGCAAACAGTGTTATTGGGTTTTTCCATTAGTAATGTCTTAATAGCAGCTCGGAGTTCGGAAGTCGGCATGACACCCCCCGTGCTTCGGAAAGCACGTTAAGCGACTTTCTCCGGTCGTGTAGGATTGCCGTCCCATCGGACTATGAGAGTAAAGGAACAGAGAGGGCACCTGTGTCTGTGCACACTACTCGTGCAATATTATATCTCCCGCGCCGATAGCTTATCTCTGCTGAGATTGAAACTGTGTGACTAATAGTCAACACGCACGAAGCACGGGGGGTGTCATACCGCCAACTTCCAAACTAGGACATTAATAGTCACTAGTACTAGTATTAATGTCCTTTTCTTTTTTTCTCATCACTCACCCATATTGTTTGCCATGTATTTAAGACAGAAGGAAGGTAAATCACATGAGCTATGCGATTCCATACTTTATTTTCATGAATATCTTGCAACTAATGATACTGTGTTCTCTACAACATAATTTGATCGCATTAAAATTAGATTGATTATTGTGCATTAGCACGACAGTTTTTATTCAATTTACCATGATAAATTGATTTTTCAAACATGTAAGATTTGTGATAATGATATGATACTCGTAATCAAATCTCATTTACGTATTCTTCATTCTTGCACAAAGGGTTTTTTTCATTTTCAAATTTTTTACCCGACTGCGCCAGAAGGAGGGTTATGTTTTTGTTGAAATTGTTAGCCGAGAGTTGGCCTTATATTAAGGCTATCTATTTGGCACATCGATCATTGTCATTCACATTATAAACATTTTCGCTAGTATAAAGGGTGTAACAAGACCCTCAACGAAGCCGAAAGCCACTTGTTCTCCCCGTCATTGTGATATTTTTTTTTCTTCTAGTCCTTACCTGGAAACCTTCTAGTTACGGAGATATTGGGGGTCAAAGTTCCAACTTTTTTTTTAAACATATTTTTAATGTAAGATATTTACTTTAAACACCTCCACGACCCCCGTACTATACAATGCAGCCATCAGCACAATGTTTTGCGTGCGTTACATTGAGTCCTACCGTAAAACGTGACATTTCACCCCAAAAAAAAGTCGTTTCCCAGCAATAATTTTTGCGAAAGTTACATAGTTTGATGTACAGAATGCTTGGTTGATGGCTTCGTGAAGGGTCTTGTTACACCCTGTATATGCAGGTGTCCGTTTTATTGCAATGTTTATCTAGATAATTTTCAAAAATACACTTGGCTTTTTACATGGAGGCTGAAAATCTGTGGACCTCTGCCATTCTTCTTTGATCAAAGATTTCAAACCCATAATGTTACAGTTGGCCGAACCACCTCTCCTGAGCTGCAAGCGGCTGTGGTAGATCTTATAGACACCACGACTTGTGACCGACTGCTGAAGCCGTCTTGTAACAGGAACTGGTGCGGCGTGAAAGACAACCAGATCTGTGCTGGCAAGCTGGCGGGGGGAGTTGATGCTTGTCAGGTAGGGCATTTTCAGCCTACCTAGATCTCTAAGCAAAATGACGTCTTCTACTTTCTAACTTTCATCACAATTTAAAACCTATAAATCGTATATAAAGCGTCATCAGACGGTTCACTTCCTTTTCATATTTGCCTTTAATGGGGCACCTTTTCCTCAAAGTAGAAGACGAAGAAGTGGAATGCTAAGTAAAATAAAATCTCTTCTTCTCCCATAATATTTTTTGTCTCCTTCAGGGTGATTCCGGTGGGCCTCTCCAAGTGCGGATTCCTCTCCCGATCTCGTCGGAAGGCGGCATGCACTACGTGGTGGGGGTGACGTCATTCGGTATTGGCTGCGCGCTGCCCAATCTGCCCGGGATCTACTCCCGAGTGGCCATGTATCTGGACTGGATCGAGTCCATCGTCTGGAAGACCTGACTTTGGCTTGGTTACCGCTTCCGAATTGATGCAAACTCTTGATGAAAATTAGAACAACAAAGATGCTAATGAAAATTGTACTATGTATGATTGTAACATTAAAAAGTATAATTTTCTATTTGTTGTAGTATAATTATTTTATAACTAAGTAGCATGAGAACCGATGGCTTTCTTAGGTTAAAATATAAATAAATAAATATCGCACATTACACACAGCGCCATCTAGGTGCCACACTAAGCAACGAGGCTTGTGTCGTGGAGACCAGATACTTGATAATACTACATAGATACTTTTTGTTTTAAATACATACTTATTATACATATAAACATCCATGACTCGGAAACAAATGTCCATGCTCATCACACAAACATTTGCTCCTACCGGGATTCGAACCCTAGGACCCTAAGAAGGTAAGGTAGCCTCACTACCGCTGTGCCATTCGGGTCGGTTAAATGGTTTAGGTAAGCAACATCAGAGGTGTCGTAGATACTTTGGCCCCTCAGATACGAGAGCTGAGACGTGTCATGTGTCTGTAATTACACTGATATCCATACCCTCCAAACAGTAACTTAATAACTAAACTACGTGAATATACTTCATTGTACACAAAATTGTTATGTAGCTTTATTTCATAGTATTTTTAATTCTATGAGTGCATGGTCTTACTTGCTTACGTACTGAAAGGAACCTACCTAAAAAGGTAGGTTCCTTTTAGGCTTAATAATAACAGCCGCTTGGATCGATCTTTATGTTAAGCCGCGCTTGCCTAGGTTGATCCGTGGATGGGTCACCCATTACTTAACGAATTTCCACCACGCCTCGGAAAGCACGTTAAGCCGTTGGTCCCGGCTGTCATTTATAGATATTTGACAGTCGTTACAGGTAGTCAGTGGCCCGAAAGTCTGACAACCAGTCTTACCAAGGGGTATCGTATTTCCGAGTACTAACTGGGTTGTGGAGGTCAGATAGGCAGTCGCTCCATGTAAAATACTGGTATTCAGCTGCATCCGGTTAGACTGGAAGCCGACCCCAACATATTTAGGAAAAGGCTAGGCAGATGATGAAACTAATTTAAAAAAAGTTGAATACCGACCGTAATACTCGGACAAGTGGTACTTCTGTACTTACAATATTATTTTGTGTTGACATCGGGTCTCTCGTCACGGTCGATCAAGTTGTTTGTATTAATATACCTTTCACGAGATAATTGTTCGTAATCTTAGAGATTTTCGTGTGACATAAACGTATATCCAGAATTTGTGCATTATTTTTTTGTTTAATTTATTAAAGTAACTAATTGTCTTTTTGTGTGAATGAATTGTGAAAGTCTAAGTGTGAACTTATACCGGAAAGTGGAAATTGCTTACAATAATTGAAATGAGTGAAAATGGAAAAGCATTTATTAAGTGCTACATTGTGATGTTTAGTGTATTTATTACAGGTAATTTTGTTTATGGGGTTACTTAATAGAACAACATTTTTTTTTTAATAATTCTAGATTTTTATGATGTATTTTTATTTAAATAAATTACTTTCCAAAAATGCTTTCTAAAATTATAATATTAAGAAACGTTAACACGTATAAATGTTGTTTTTATTAAAGTAATTATGATATGAATTTTGCGTAATTTGCTTATTTGATTTTAAATATAAGTTTGACATATATTTTTTAATATAAATATCTTCAAGATTTATGTACTAACACTAGTGTTAAAATTGTCTATATCCTAACAAAATGTTGAGTATTCATCTAGAAATAAATTATTAATTGATTCAAAATGGCTGGTATTAAATTGCTGTTACAGTAACTTCATCCCAATATCCGTTTCGGAATGATCATCAGCGCAGTAACCGTGCCACTGCATTAAAAGTAAGTTTTGCTCCACATATATTGTTAATTCACGAAAATTAAGTCAACAGAACGAAAACATACCAGATCTTCTTCAAAAATGTAAAGATATAGTCTACTTTAGATTTAGTTCGTTAACTGCAACAAATAAGAGATCTCCTTTTCTTATCTAAACAATTTTTATGTACATTTTAATTCACGAAAATTAAGTCAACCAGAATGAAATAATACTATCCCATCTGCTGAAATTATGTTTTTTTTTTTAGTCTACTTCATTATTATTTTATGTTATATAGCTGCTATCACCTTGTAACAAAATTTAATTCTATCAATTTGGTTTTAATATTTTTACGCCGTTGTCGGCAAAACACAGACATCTCAGAAGTTTATATTTACACCTTTTAGGCACTTCGACTTTGGCTTCAGATTTTTCGAAAACAGCGCCAAATTAGGGATTTCCTTTTTCTGATCTTCTTAGCTATTTTTCATCACAACATCACGCCCGTTTTTCAAGAAGGGTGTGGCAGATGTGTTAATACTGAAGACGTCATAACTGCTACGCTCAATTGCTCATGTACAAATAATCTGAGTCATTCTGGACATATACTTGAGAAGGGGCTTGCCCTATCCCTAACATAGCGAACTACGTTGTGTTATGACGTCAGAATCCTTGACAACAAGCTGTCACAACGGTGAAGCAAAACGTGCATACTTCCTCTTATCGAGAGGAGTCCCGTGTTTCAGCCTTGGGAACAATCTAGGCTAGATTATTTTTTGTTTACGTCGACTTTCCATTTAATAGCAAATTGTTGCGAGAGTTTTACCACCTTAGGTGGTTCAATTCCTATAGTGAGTGATTTAGGGTTCCGTAGCCGAATGGCAAAAAACAGCAACCCTTATAGATTCGCCATGCCTGTATGTCGGTAAATCCGTCTGTCTGTCTGTCCGTGTATGTCACAGCCACTTTATTCCGAAAGTATTAGGACTACACAGTTGAAACTTAGTAGGTAGATGTATTCTGTAAACCGCTTAACGATTTTATACAAAATTAAAAATAAAAGATTAAGGGGGTCTCCCCACACATGGAACTGAAACTAAAAACTATTTTTTTCATCAACCTACCTAACCCAAACCTAAGCGTGCGGGGTGTCTATAGGTCTTTAAAAATAACATGGAGGTTCCTAACATTCAAAAAAACATTGAAGAACGTAAAACACAACAAAAAAAAAACTACGAAAACACAAAAAAAAAAACGCAAAACTCAAAAAAAAACAAAAACAAAAAAACTAACAAAAACAAAAAAAAAACTGGTCTTGTGTTGTTGTGTTGTGTTGTTGTTGTTGTTGTGCTGTGTCTTTGTCGATATAAAACTTTCAATCAAAATTGGTTTGAATAAGATTTGACGTTCAGTTTTTGAGATATGGGACTTTTTCATCAAACTGCAGCAGTAACTTTGTTTTTCATTAACATGCTATGAAAAACAAATTTAGTATTGCTGTCGAATGTAAAACAATACAACATATGAATGGAGCCTTCAAAATATTTTTGTTATACATATCAGAAATATATATCAGAAAATTCTTTCACTAATAGGAAGCTACATTATCCCCAAGTGCCATAGGCTATATTTACAACGTGCCCGTGGTACAATTTCCAACAAAAACGCGAGCCAAGCCGCGTGCAACAGCTAGTGTAGTATAAAAGTACATTGTAATTATTAGGCATTAACTTACTGTTTCTGTTACTTATTTCAGGACAACGATGAATGGGTTTGGGGACATGAAGAACACACTGAGCCGAAAGTAAGTTTCATTATCATCATAACCCTCACTGCTAGGTATAGGCCTCTCTTTTCTTGTGCCAATCTCCACGGTCCTGTGTCAGTCTCATCGAAGTTTTTCCCCCGATGGCAACTATGTCGTCTGCCCATCTCGCTGCCGTTTCTTTTGCCAGTTCTTGGACGCCATTCGATGACAGCCTTAGTCCACAACTGCGCCTTGCTAGGTGTCCTGCCCAACTCCATCTATGTTCCGTAACGCGATTTCCAATATCGAAAACCTTTATGTGTATTCGGATTTCGACGTTAGAAACTCGATCTATCAGCTTTATGCCAAGCTTGGAACGCTTCATGGCTCTCTGAGCAAGTCTCAGTCTGTGCACAGCCTCCTGCGTGTGCGTCCAAGTAAGTTTAAGTTAATTTTAAATTAAGTTATTCTAGTTGACCATAATACGAGGTCGTTGGATTATAAAGCCATTGTTTATGTACCAACCTCTATTTTTTTGTTTCAACAGAGTGAAGAATGGATTTGGGGATACGTAGATCCAGATCCAACTGTAAGTTATAAGTTTTTTAAATAACTTTTTTTTCTGTTTTAATAGACAAAATTAGGAGTATGTTTTGCATTTGAGTTTTTTTTTTCTGTCCTACGACACGACGAGCAAAGAACTACAGCCCATTACAATTAAAAAAACACTTTCAGACTCCCACAGTCCGTACGACTCCTAATGATGAAAAAATTAAGGAACTGTGCTCACCCTACAACCCTCCAAAGCCTAACTTTAATGCTAAGGGACGACGGAAAAGTGAGGCAAGTAAGTCACTTCTCTTTATTTCCATTTTCAGTAGGAAAACAGCGCCATTGATTTCCACACAAAATATTTGTATCAGTTGTAGTCTTTGCAAAAACCTCCTCAGATGGAGATTCATCAATGAATCTGCCCTTTTTTTCTGATGAAAAATTACCCCTCACGCCTTGACCGGAGCGTAAGGGAGTGTCAGACTTGTACTGACTAAAACCCATCCATGTTCCTTCTTAGCTTTTTGTGATCCAGGGCCGCGGTATCTCTTTCAAACAATCCCGCAGCCCAATGACTCTGCCCTATTTGTTTTTTTGTAATTCATCAAATGACTCCTCCCGCTCTGGGCGGAGCAGGAGGGAGTGTCAGACTTTTACTGGCTAAAACCCATCCGTGTTCCTTCATCGCACTTTGTGTTCCGAGGCCACGGTATCTCCTTCCAACAGTCCCGCAACCCTGGCAGGCCCCTGCAGGACTCTGCCCTTGAGTGTAGATACGGTGCTGTTCCAAAAACGATCAAGCAACGTATCCTGCGTGTCCTGTTGCTTGTTTATTACAGCAACAGATGGACGCTTATGAAGGCGCCAAATTATAGGCTGAGTTCAGGGCCGCCACAATTTAGATTGCTGTCGATACGCTAAGAAGAAATTATCACCTAGCCTTTCCCAAACATGCTGGGGCCGGCTTCCAGTCTAACCGGTTAAAACTGAATACCAGTATTTTCCATGGAGTTACTGCCTATCTGACCTGAGGCCAGTTAACGGTTAACACGGTACCCCAAAGTAATAAATAATGCAGTACGAATATTTACGTCATCATTAATTAATCAATAAAGCAAGAGAGAGAGGAGAGACGCCTTTGCCCAGCAGTGGGATGAACAGTATCAGTATCATTAATTAATCAATAATCATTTTTTTAATTAATAACGTTGTAGCGATTATTTTTAATTCTTTCAGAATGTTACGAATACATTTGGGAATTAGAAACTAGACACAAGCGACATCTGAAATCAAGTAAATGTAAGTATTTTATGCATTGTTTCTGTCAACCGTTTGCAGAACACAAAGACAGAATGATGATAAGATATAAAGGAAATTTTTAAAAGTCTAGTTGACGCTTCCCGTGACCCAACGGCTGACCTTAGCCAGAGGCTAAGTGTTGCCGTACAACGTGGCAACGCCGCCAGTCTCTTGGGCACATTACCAGCTGACAGCCTTGAGGAGTTTGATTTGATGCCATTTTATAGTTTTTTGTTCGTTTTGTAATTTTTTAGTTCATTTATCCGTTTTTAATTGTAATAATGTATTTAGTTGGACATAAAGTGATTTGCGATGCAACATTAATTTGTTTTAAAGATTAAATAAATTGTACTTCTTTTTTTGGCAGGTGCTGTAGAACTGAATAAAAATACTGATCCCTCTACACAACAGTACGTCGAAATTATAAGAGGACGAGAAGCTAAACCAGGAGAGTTTCCACACATGGTTAGACATCCACCGACATCCACAGACACCAAAGAATACAATCGTCACGTCATCATTGGCTCCACCCACTGCTGAGTTGATGCAATGTCTAAATAAAATAAATACGAATCAAGCACTAGACGTTTCCTCACCGCGAGCATTCGTCTGTAATGAAATAGTTCAGATTTACTTGTTCTGTCGAACCTTGGATTGGTACATTACAGGCGAATGGTCCCGGGGCGGTGGAGCACCGTTACAAGGTAGTTCTATCATTTATTTTCTTATTTCTTACTCATTCAAAGTTTTCAATCAAAATACCAGGGCGCCATAGGCTGGCAGGCGTCAACAGGCGGATGGGTGTTCAAATGCGGCAGCTCTCTCATCAGCTCCAAGTTCGTGCTCACGGCGGGTCATTGCTCTCGCGCTTCCAACAGAGACACCTCTATTGCAGATCCTGTGCCTAAAATTGTCAGGTTGGGAGACAAGAATATTATTGATGTGGTATGTAATAAATCCGTAACATTCAGCCATATCAGAATATTTCAGTAAATATCACCTCCGTTTATAATTAGTGAGTAATCTTGGCTGGATTTTAGGGCTATATTTATGTGGGTATATGAGATGTATGAAGATTGATGAGGCGAAAGGCGTTTCTGCCTACCCATGTGGGGAAAACTCGTGAGTTTATGTACATAATTCTGTATGTATGTTTTTTTATTTCCGTATTTTAAGGTTTGTTCTGCAGCCATTCCTTTTCCCTACCTACCAACCATGATTCACTGACTTGCTTTCTCTTCTAGTACACAAATGGCGTCCCACCAACGGACGCAATGATCAGCAATATAATAGTGCATCCCAAGTACCATCCTCCGAAGAAATACTACGACATAGCTCTGATGGAGCTAGAAGACCACGTGGCTTTCAGCAAGTACATCCAGCCAGCGTGTTTGTGGACCAGATTCGATACCAATGTCATCGGGAAGGAGGCCACCCTCACTGGGTGGGGCGTTGTGGAAACTAGTAAGAATTTGTTTGGTTTATTTTACAGGTATGAATGCTAAACCTGTGTGACTGCATGTTGCCTAAGCTCTGTTAAATCCACGACCATTAGGCCTTTTCATATTTTACTTATATTTTGTCATCATTTCCCTGCTTATATCCCGATTCCTTTTGGGTCGCCGGAGCATGTCTTCTTCTATACTTCTCTATTATTTATCATCTCCTTTCAAGCGATGGTATCTTTCTCACAGTCCACCATCTTTTTTTTTGTCTTTCATTCTACATTTGAACTTGAAAGTTATAGTATGCTCTATTTTATTAAAGACACAAATGAAACTAAGAAGTATTTTCACAGTCATTATGGGATCCGTTAATAATGGATTTACATGCTACAGTTTTACGATTTGCATGGAAGTGTAAAAGGCATCTTTGTGTGCGTGTAATAATACATCTAATGATACAGTTTTTTCTATTAGCTGCTTTATTGCAATGCCTTTATCGCAATTTATTTCTAAATAAGTTAGGATCGATTTTATGCAATAACAAGATTGTTACATGAGTTTTTTATTCAAATTGAGTTGAAAAATATTCAATTAGGTATAGTGATGTAAATAATGTTTTCCTATAACATTACTGATCTCCTCATTATAGACATTATTTTATTGCTCGTTTCAACGTAAACTAAATGCCAATTTCACTCTTCAAATGACCTTAAAGAGACAGCAATTTTACAGATGGCAGAATCACCTCCCCTGATCTGCAAGCAGCAGTGGTAGATATTATAGACACCCCAACCTGTGACCGACTGCTGAAGCCATCCTGTAATAGGAACTGGTGCGGCGTCAGAGACAACCAGATCTGTGCTGGCAAGCTGGCGGGCGGAGTTGATGCTTGTCAGGTAGAGTATGGCTGACGTTTTCTGTATACTTACCTGCGATATTCATTCTGAATATTATGCGTATAAAGGTTGTAACAAGACCCTCAACGAAGCCGATCATTTTTCGCAAGCCGTCATTGCGATATTTTTTTTTTCTAGACCATACCTGGGAACCTTCTAGTTACGGAGATATCTGGTAGGCTACTGCCCGACAGTTATAATTGAGTTTTTCGATATAGTCATAAGTCGCGGATAACTTTAACTGCGCGATTCACAGGATTGTGCTGTTAGTTCTTAATTTTTGTCATAGATGGCCCTGTAGTACTTTTTGTAGTGCCTCTACAAATTCAAAGCAGACTTCAACATATGTAAAGGCTACGTAGATGACTTTCTTACTGTCGACATTTCCCGGAATACCCAAGCTGACATTCAGTCTGTGAAAACTGGATGTCTAATACTTACTAAGTGACTTCTTTGTTCAGGGTGACTCTGGCAGGCCTCTCCAGGTGCAGATTCCGCTCCCGATCTCGTCGGAAGGCGGCATGCACTACGTGGTGGGGGTGACGTCATTCGGCATCGGCTGCGCGCTCCCCAACTTGCCCGGGATCTACTCCCGAGTTTCCATGTATCTGGACTGGATCGAGTCCGTTGTTTGGCCTACGCTATAACCTTAACTGTTCAATTGTTTTTGTACATAATACTCGTTGACCGTCTCGTCCATACATAAGTACATACATTAGACGGTTGACTGGTGAAATGATACCAGACTCTTTCTCACAATATTTTTCAGTTTTTCTCATTCCACATTCATTGTTGATTCATTTTGTCTTCAGACGCTTCACTTCGTGTGAAAGACAAGAATAAACAAAAAGTGAAGCATCTAATTTCGGTTTCATTCTTATTATTCTTGCCATATTTTCTGTGAGATAAGTCACGTTGTAAAAACTTTAGATTTTCGCCTAGATTGCATCACATGTACTTTTGTATCGTCATTAACTCATTTAAGTCTTGGAGGCTTTCAAAGTAAAAATATTTATAAACTAATCGAAACTTTTTCGTGTCAAGCACCTATAAACTTCAATTTAGATCCCATCCTAAATAAAATCACAATGTCAAAGAGCTCAAATAAAATTTATACGCCTTAAAAAGACTTTAAGCTCGGCACCATCCATTAGCAATTCGGCACCTTATTTCGTCGGCAGTGTCAAGTAAATTGCTCATGAATTGCTCATAAAACGAGCAGTACAAACAATAAAAACTAGCCTCTCTCTGCGCGGTAGGATATCTAAGGACGTAGGCTTAACTGGGTTGCCTGTTACACCGTAGTGATCGGGAAAGCGTAATTGACTGCTTTTTCGTTCGGAATGTAACATATCTAAAATAACGTTGAACAAGGTAAAGTTTATGTTTGGCGTATCAACTACAAATCATAAAAAGGTAAATACAAACACTATCCGTGTTTGTATTTACCTTTTTATGATTTGTATATACCTGTTTTTAGTGGCATGTGGAACAGAGTTAAAAATTCTTCAACCTCATTAGAAATGGAATCATCCTCCGACAAGACGGTGTGTGGATCTTCCACAACCCTGAAAATAAGTAGCCTTCGCTGTGGAAGACTACTTATTGTCGGGGTTCTGTATATGATTATGTAAATTATGCAGATAAATAACCGTAATAACAGAGCTTTTGAAAAAAAAAACATGTTGAGTATCGAAGCCCATAAACCAGTTTACACACATTCATCAGTCATTGTTCAAAAATGTGGGAAAGTACAAACCAGAACTGGTAAATAACTATTTTTCTTTCATTATAAATCGTCTTTCACACAACATGCACACCACCAACTTCTAACTACACACTGTCGCTCTAAACTCACTCACTACAGTCATACTCACACGCGTAACAGTTGACCTCAAAATGAAAGTGGACGAACACTAATACACTTCGGTGTAACACACCCCCGGCTTTACAGTAATCTTCCATTTGAGGGAGCGATTTGTCTAGCAGACGTACAGCAGAGGTAGTTTCTCACAGCCGACAGACATTACACTCTGCGATGCAATCGACTGTTCCTTGCACTGCTGAGCTCCTGGTATTTCAATTTGATATAGGTATAAAAGAATATAGATCAAGAGGGATGGAATAGTCAAAGTACTGGTATAAAATCAATTTTATTTGCGTATGCTTAGAAAGGATACAAGATACGATCATTTGGATGTGTACTTCCTTCTTGTTGGACTATTTATATACCTCATTAGATACCTCATTAAATAGAAACAGCTTAAAAATGACATTCTCTTACAGCCGTTACGTCATTTGTTTGCCACTTTTTCAAATATTTTATGCTCAATCTGATATTTCAAATAATAGATGCTTTTCTTCTGTAGAAGTTAAATATGTATTGTCTAATAAGATTTCATTTTCTTAAAGAATTCCCAACCGTAACTAGGGCAACCCCACATTACTTTCACAAACCAAAAGTCCCCTTTGTTCTTTACCAACTTTCCTCACTTTTCGTCATAACACACCGAAAACCAATGGGAACCGCGTAAAAAATATGCAGATCTGTGGAAGACAAGGTCCGATTACAGCGAGCGGTGGAATTTATGCGTCATAAAAAAAGAATAATAAATGAGAACCCACCCTTAACGTTACGTCACAGCTAGGGTTGCTACGTGTACCTCCGACAATGGTTTATTGGGCAGCCCTATGTTCGTGCGGTTTGGTCAGTAGTTTATGGGGGATTTATGAAGTAATTGAGGAAATTGCGAGAGAAATTACCGGTGTCCCCCACACAGGGCACAGAACTTCGAAAATCCTGAACCTCTGCGTGTGATTGTCAGTAACACCAAGGTGGTGGTCGAATTCCTTAAAGAGCCGGGGTGGATCAAATGATCAATTTTCGTTTTGTGTAGCTGCAGACACAGGAGGTAAAATTTGTTTGTATGTTTGTATTTTTTTAAGTTTGTATGTAGGGGGATCTCTGGATCTACTGAACCGATTTTGAAAATTCTTTCACTAATAGGAAGCTACATTATTCCCGAGTGCTATAGGGATATTCAAAACGTGCATGTGGAATAACCCCCGCCCAAAACATGAGCGAAGCCGCGGGCAACAGCTAGTACATCATACACTTACAAGTCTAGTGGAAGATTGGTCGTCTGGAAGATATGGCTATCAAAGATATGACCGCCATGTAACCCCGTAGTTAGAGTATTGTAAAATAATTGTATAACAATTTAAGTACTAGTTATAAAAAAAGTATACTCTAGCTATCTATTTACTGCAATAAATACAGGTTATTCATAATCCAATTCAGTCCAGCACTTAAAAGATGCATGATTTTCATGTTGAATCGCGCCGCTATGTTAGTGGCTCACTCTGAATGGTCAAGTGGAACACGTACCCACAGAGTTCCATACTCAAACGTGACTGGAGAGGCTCACAGATCCCTCATAGATATCTCATTAACTGGTTATGTAGTTGTACTTGTAGGTTCTTGGTGATTGGCGTAAGATGTAACTGTAAAGAATACTATTGTCCGATTTCTAGAACGAAAATTATCGAGACGTCAAATGAAATTAAACGCAAATTAAGTGATGCAGCTTGGCGTTCGCTCAGTAATGTGCATACAGTACAGACTAAAATGATAATCAGGGATTGTGATACCAAACAGCAGACTTAACAGTGGTTTTCGTCGTTGAAGAAACTTGAATAGTTTTGTATTCGATGAAAGACGCGTGTAGCAAAAAGTTGAATGTAAAATGAATTCGTACACTCACGAAAAGACTGCAAGACAAAACAAACGCAAGGACTTACATTAATTTACGAACTCCAAAAGCAAATAAAAAGACCTCGCAAATAAACACGAAAAAAGACCGCGATGCATCCATCCGACATGTTAATATTATGCTAACGTAAAAACAGAAAATTACATGAAAAAAGTTTTCTGATATGCAAATACGACCATCAACACGTGTTCTAAAGAAAAAATGCAAATCATGGCAAGTAAGGCGACCTAAAACTCGTTTTTATGGCGACTCATAAATTACAGGGGGTGGGCAGAGCCGGCACACATAAACATCGCTATTACACATGGTGCCCCGCCAACTTTGAGCAGCTTTTTTTTACCTTATAGGATATGTTTATTCATGTAAGAAGGGTCCACCGCCATTTTTAAGTGTCCGAGGCTGAAAGGATTTAGGAAGGGTGTTTTTCATATTTTTGTGCAAATCTTATGCGATATACTGATTGCAATCAAATATCGCATATGATTTGGACAAAAATTTTAGTCTCTGTTAAGCCTAAGCTGCCCAGACAACATAAAACAGTTTGAATTTGCTGCTCTTGATTCCTGCTCGATTCAATTGCTAGCTCACATTGTCAACGCTTTTTCATTTAATCGGTTCTTCATGGAAACTATATGTTTTGCTCAGTTATCCTGAAAAACAACGAAACCAACTAATGTTTATAACATAACCAATGATCCCTTGTACTTTAATCATTTACTTTAAATTATTCAAACTGACGAAGACTGATGCTCAAACAGAACACACTGTCAAATACGCTTTCGGGCGGGAGGAAACGCCCGGGTGCTACCATTGTGAGGATCGACCGGAGGACACGGTGGAGCACACGGTGGAGATCTGCCCCGCGTGGGCGGAGCACCGCCGTGTCCTCGTAGCGGCGATCGGCGGCGGCGACCTCTCGCTTCCGGCCTTGGTTCAATCCATGGTCCGGAGCGAGACGGAATGGGACGCCGTCACCTCCTTCTGCGAAGCAGTCATGCTAGCGAAGGAGGTGGTGGAAAGTGAGAGGAAGAGAACCTCACGTCCCAGCCGCCGCGGGAGACGCACCGGGCGTCGGGGGCACGTGGTGGCCCCCGGCCACCGTAGGCGCGGGCCTGTGGACGGTGAGCTATGGGCTAGCTCGCCGTCCGTCCGTCTTATGACGACAGGCCGTGTCGACGGCGCGTTCGTGTTCCACGCGCGCCTCAAAGAGAGTCAGCAAACAGGAAGGGGTCCGAAAGGACCGATACCTGCCAGGGTTGCGGGACTGTTCGAAAGAGATACCGCGGCCCTGGAACACAAAGGGCAAAGGAAGGAACAGGGATGGGTTTTAGTCAGTAAAAGTCTGACACTCCCTCCTGCTCAGCCCAGAGCGGGAGGGGTTATTTGATGGTTTCCCATCCGAAAAAAAAAAAAAAGAAATACGCTTGTTTTTCTCATTACATCTTCTCATAATAAACAAATATTTTAAAGAGTTCAAATTTGTTTTTATGTAGGGTGTAATCTCTGGATCTACTAAACCGATTTTGAAAATTCTTTCACTAATAGGAAGCTCCATTATCCCCGAGTGCTGTAAGCTATATTTACAATATGCCCAAGGAATAATTTTCGACCAAAACGCGAGCGAAGCTGCGGGCTGGGAGAGAATGAATTGATCAAAGTTGGGAACTTAGATTAACTGCAGTTAAGTTTTAGGGAAGACTCACTCGGTGTGGGTTTTTGGCTAATGTTTATTCACCAGGTTACTATGATGGTTTGATGATCATACATGACCTGTAAGAGCAGTGATGGCTCGTCGTGGAACAGTCGTGGCTTAAGACTCAGGCAGCCACATTACTTTGTGATATTCGTGTCATAACTCATGATCTTCCTAGCCTTGTCCTAACTAGAAAGAAGAAAGAAAGAAAACATTTATTTATCACACGCCACAAGGGCACACAACAATAAAAGAAAAAATAACAAAAATGAAATATAAAACTTAAATCTACACAAAAAAAAAAAAAAAAACCTAAAAATAAACAGAAAAAAAGAGATAATATTGTGTGTCTCGCGGCTGCGCCAAATAGACCCAGTTCAGCAAATTGCCGAGCAACTAGTGCCCGACGCTGGTTTTCAACTGGACCTGAGATGGTGATGTGACGGACATAAAACAGTTTTGTGCTTTGTGTTTCTAATTAGGTAAGTTTGTGTATGTATGAATAGATACAATTTGAGACAATTTGTGTACAATATTATTACAAATAAACCTACATTATGAATAAAAAAGTGCAAGACAAAACACTATGTTGGGGTCGGCTTTTAGTCTAAGCGGATGCAGCTGAATACCAGTATGTTACATTGAAGGATTGCCTATCTGACCCCCACAACCCAGTTAGTACCGGGTAGTACGATACCTCTTGGTAAGACTGGTTGTCACACTTTCCACTGACTACCGGTAACGACTGTCAAAGATCTACAAATGACAGCCGGGACCAACGGATTGACGTGCTTTCCGAGACATGGAAGAAACTCGGTATGTAATGGTTGGCCACCCGTCCACGGACCAACCTAAGCAAGCACGGCTTTACCTGAAGATGGACCCGAGCGACTGTTATGATTAAACCACGAGCTCCTTAATAATTTCATCATTTCTCAAACGGCGACAAAAAATATTGTGAGACCGACCACGACGTTCAGCGACCAAGTAAATCAATCAAACATTTATCTATACTATTCATATTATAAAGAGGTTTTTGTGAGTTTGTGAGGTTGTAGTGGGTAATCTCTGGATCTGAAACGATTTTGAAAAGTCTTTCACTAATAGGAAGCTACATTATCCCCCAGTGCCCTAACCTATATTTACAACGTGCCCGTGGGATAATTTCCGACCAAAACGCGAGCGAAGCCACGGGCAATAGCTATTTTAATAAAAGTCGTGATTGAGAAATAAAATAGTTGGTAGATTAATTATTTTGTCCATACTTTTACTTTAGTTATTAATACCCAGTTTGTGAAAGCCTGCATTCGAAGTTAACAGTTAATTCTCGTGTTAGTGTTTGATCAAAATAAACATAGCTTTCAATCAGAAATCAATGGGCTATCCACGGACACCTGGTCTTCTTATTCTTTATGGACACCTAGTTATAAAGGGTGTAACAAGACCCTTAACGAAGCCGAAAGGCACCTGTTTTCCCCGTCATTGCGATATATTTTTTTTTGTTCTAGACCATACCTGGGAACCTTCTAGTTACGAAGATATTGGGGACCAAAGTTCCAACTTTTTCACAAGCTTTTTTTTAAATACATGTTTTTAATGAGAGTTTTACTTTAAAAACCTCCACGACCCCCGTATTACTCAATCTATCCATCGGCACAATATTTGATTGCGTTACATTGAGTCCCACCGTTAAACGTAATTTTTCACCCCAAAAAAAAAGTCGCTTCCCAGCAATAATTGTTGCGTAAAGTTACTTAGTTTGATGTAGATAATGCTTGGTTGACGGCTTCGTGAAGGGTCCTGTTACACCCTGTATAACAATGTAACGGTACACACAATTCCTCAACGTTTTAAATAAGGTGACTGGTAATTAGTGACCGATACTTAAACACATCACGTGTTTAAGTATCGATCACTAATTACCAGTTATTCAGTCAGTTAGTGTACTCATGATAACAAACAACTTTCCCAAAGAAACGTTTTTTATTTTATTATCTCAATAACGAAATTCGCTGTTAGCCGCGTGACGCCGTTCTATCTCCTACTGTTGCACTGTACGATAGTAATGGGGCCGAACGGCGCAACGCGGCTAACAGCTGATACCTAGGTAAAAGGCGCGCGCGCGCGAATTTCATACGGCTGTGTGTTATTGGGATAAAAATGAACAAGTAGGTATTAAAAAAATAAGTTTCTTTGGGACAGTTGTTTGTTATCATGTGTATAACCGCGTGTTTAAGTATCGGTCACTAATTAACAGTCACCCTACATAATACAGGGTGTAACAAGACCCTTCACGAAGCCGTCAACCAAGCATTATGTACATCAAACTAAGTAACTTTACGCAAAAATTATTGCTGGGAAACTTTCTTTTTGTATAAAAAATCACGTTTTACGGTAAGACTCAATGTAACGCACTCCAAACATTGTGCTGATGGATGGATTGAATAGCACGGGGGTCGTAGAGCTGTTTAAAGTAAAAATCTAACACTCAAAACACGTATTTAAAAAAAAACTAGTGAAATACTTGGAACTTTTGACCCCCAATATCTCCGTATCTAGAAGGTAGGTATGGTCTGGAACAAAAAAATGATCGCAATGACGGGGAGAACAAGTGCCTTTCAGCTTCGTGAAGGGTCTTGTTACACCCTTTATACGTTCTGAATGTGTAAACTTCCTGAAATCTTTCAACGTATTAAGGCGTGCGTAACTTTTAATTTGTTACTTTAAGTAGCAGTATAGTTTATATAGCCACTAACTCTTAAGTATTACTTACCCTTACACTAAAGGGAGACTCAATTAAGTTTAACACTGCGTTTGAGAAATAAACCCTTTATGAATATGGGGTCTATGGGGGTCACTTTATAAAGGCCTTTCACCTTCACATCAATTAATTAAATATCCAACAAAATAACAATCTAGTGACGATCTAATCAAGATGTCTTACGTAATAAACGTCGCATTTACTAACTTGTAACACTGTACTCAGATACTTATACTTAACTTTAAGCTAAAGGTAAATAGAGTTTAATTTCACATGGCTGGGTCTTTTATGTGCTAACTTGAAGTAATAAAGCTCGTGTGAGGAGGTTCGTAAAAGAGTCCTCTTCGATTAAAGTAAAAGTAATAAATGGCCTTAGCAAGTTCCGATTAGGGTTTCAAAATGCCATGTCACAATTGTAACGTTATTGGAAAGGGTCTCCTTTGGTGATATTTTTAGGGTTCCGCTACCAAGGGGTAAAAGCAGGACCCTATTTCTAAGACTCCACTCTCCATCTGTCTGACTTTCTGTCTGGCTGTCTGTCACCAGGCTGTTTCCCATGAAAATGAAATATCACATATGATGTATTTCTGTTATAAATAAATAAATATCGCTGGACATTACACACAGCACCATCTAGGTGCCACACTAAGCAACGAGGCTTGTGTCGTGGACACCAGATAGTTGATACTACTACATAGATGCTTTTTTGTTTGTAAATACATACTTATTATACATATAAACATCCATGACTCGGAAACAAATGTCCATGCTCATCACACAAACATTTGCTTCTACCGGGATTCGAACCCGGGACCCTAAGAACGTAAGGCAGCCTCACAACCGCTGCGCCACATCATCCATCCATCATCATCCTGTCTATAACAACAAATACTAAAAACATAATAAAAATAAATATTTATGGGGGGCTACGCGAGTCCGACTCGTGCTTGGCTGGTTTTTTAATTTGGTAAGTCAGGTTTATCGGTATTGGGGACCGTGCGCGTTACTGCTAATATTGTTGGCATAATGTGCTGGTGGGCTGTTCACTTGCAAATTAAGGGACTGGGTAGTTTACGTCACTAGGGGATGGACTGGGTTTTTTTGGGATTTCTTTTCTGAGGAATGTAGTGGTTGCAGGCTACCTGACAGCTGTAATAAGACATAGCCTTAAATGTGTCGTTACTGAAAAAAAACTTTTTAGCAAAAAATAAAACCGATTTTATTAAGTATAGTATTTATATAAACCGGTTTTATTTTTTGCATGTTTTTTTTATAAATTTCCAATTTTAGTTGTAATATCCTAAACAAATATTTGCTATACATTTATTTTACATTATTAACAATACATGTCATGGTAATAGGCTCATCCCCAATAAATGGAACTTAACAAATCTAAACTGTCGAAATCTGGGTGTAATGTACACATCTGCGTACCCCTCAGAGCCATACATGCGTGATGTTACGTCATGATGTTGTATAAACAATAAACAACCAAGCGATTGCAGCAACCACGGCAGATTTGCCGTCTATTTTTGAAGAGTATATCTCCGAAGATCAGCATCAGATCTTCACCAAATTTAAATGGGACCAAATGGCAACTATTCCGCATCAAGCTAAAGAAGAATCACGTTAATCGGGTCATAAATCTCAGCGTAATCGGTGTACATACATTAAAAAAAAAAAACAATCGAATTTAGAACCTCCTCCTTTTTGAAGTCGGTTAACAAGTAATCCTACTAGTATTATAAATGCGAATGTTTGTGAGGATGGATGGACTGACCGGATTTGGATGAAATATGGAACACAGATAGTTTATAACTTATGTAGATTAACACACAAAATATTTATCCCGGTAGCACAATCCCGTGGGACAATTACGGAACTCCACGCGGGCGAAGCCGCGGGCATAAGCTAGTTAGCTTTACCCATAAATCCAAAATAGCAATCAATCATAATACAGGAAATCATATTGACTGATTATTAATTTAACGAGCCTACTAGTATATTATATTATATACAGGAGCCACAGGAAAATTATGTGACATTTTATCAGCAATAACAATGCTGGAAAGGTGTCTCAAAATGTATTGGAATCACATAAACTTCTGAAAAACTAAATAATCATTTTGGAAGTAGGTTGCAGAAATACGAAAGTCGAAAAAAACCATACTTACAACGCTGTAGAAAGCGAAACCATTTGTCGAATGTTTTTGACCAACAACAAATTCGTGTTCACAGTTCACCGAAGTTCCTTCTCTCCCTGATAACCCTTATCCCCACTTTGACCCAACTTCCGAATTCATGACAAACTACGCGGTTCACAATCACAATAATATACAAACCGTGCCACCCTTACATATCCTTACTTTACTTACTTTTTTATTCACATTCGCTGATAGCTGCAAGCGAATACGACAAATATGCCACAGTATTTGGAAACAGTATGACTAGTTTTTTTTTTCCTGAAGGTTTATCTGTTCAGTCGCTTGGAACAATGTTGGAATACATCCCTATGGTGTATGCAAGTATTGAAGGTAATGTTTTTAACATTACCTTCAATACTTGCATACACTTGGAAATACTCCATAGCATCTTATCCCTGTACTTATAGAGATAGAGAAAAGCAAAGGATGGAGTACATCCTAATATCCTGAGAGATGAAATACAAAATAAATAATGCTTAATCTTTATAGAAACGTTTATTTCATCAGAACTCGTCCATTACAGAATAGAGAAAAACCGCCAGCTTTTACTTTATGTTAGAGAGAGAGAGAGAGACAGACAGTATAAACTACTTCTGTCTCACTCACACCTACACACATTGAAACTTTTACAACACTAAGACAGCACAGCAGATCAGCTTCTTTGGTTTGAAAACAAGGAACTCCATTTACACGAAAAGTTCTGTCTGAGGCTCTGAGCCAACATGCACGTTATGAAAGTCTGCAAAGATTAACAGATTGCGGTTTAGATGCCTTCACTTTAACATGGAGATTTAAAATTAAGTGGCGTTTAAGAATATGTGGGTAGAAAATTTGTGGGTTTTCTTTCTTCCCTTCCTTTATCCTAAAACGTAACCGAAGTACCTACCTACCCTCACGAATTTGATTGTCCCACCGCAGTTACGCTACTCTTTGATACATTTACTATGTCCCCACCACAGCAATAAAACAAAGTATTTTTTTCATCTCAACTCACCCATATTTCGTGGGCGAACCATTGATTGGCTGTCAACTCCAAAACACAATAACAAGAGGAAAGTCCTTTATTGTAGCGAGACGTAAAAAGACGTGTGTTGACATTTTGTGTGATTGCAAGTGAACAGAGTGTAGGGAGGAAGGGGGGGGAGGGGTATAGAATAGTGGGAAGCGGTTTTTATAAATTATTGGTAGCGACCTGAGTAATAATAATATTGAAGATACAATTTAGGCAACTTTAAAAGTTAGGTTCAAAGAACACTATATCACTCGTTCAATCCTTGAAGGTTTAGGCAGAGCTTTTATTTGGTCCACCAACGTTTTACAAGTCCCATGTAATAGGAGGCAAACCTATTTCCATCAACGCGGCACACATCCGGTAACTTGCGACCAACAATCACAATTACAGAAATCAGCTTACCACAACTCAGCAGTCAGTGCAAAGATCAAACGAAATTCGACAGAACATTCCTCATGGCTCCCATGTTCCATCTCTTTGGCCATAACACCGTCAAACAGCAATCCATCCAGTCTAAGAGTTACATTATTCGTTAAGAGTTCCGTTTAAAATGGATAATGTTTAAAACGGATTACAGAAAACGGAACGGACTGCGCCCGTTCCGATCGCCAATGGCCACAACTTTGAGAAAGAAAGTACTAGGGTACCATACTACTGGAATGGTAGTGCATTAGGACTCGCTTCTTTGATCCCAATTGGACTCCCTGAGTAAAATTCACGCATGATTTTTCTAGAAAGAGCTGCACGTAGTTCAATATTTTTTTAAAAATTCTAAACCATTTCAAATGCTCGCTATCAATGGTTTATTGCTGATCGTAAGCTTTCCATGAACATCAAAGATCACAGAAACATCTCCAAGCAATTGAAATTAACTGATCACCAGATACTTGTTGATAGAAGAAAGCTGCTTTTCATTTACTTACTGCTCTCATGATTTATTTTCCTAATCGTTTAATGAATCCAACAAGAATTTTTGTCAACACTCTGATCAATAGCCTAATAGATTTTATCCAGGATTAGAGGTCGCCTACGACCTAAAGCTTTTTGTTCATCAGGTAAGTTCATACTTCGTGCAAGTTCGTGCCATTCTTGAAAGCAATAAAACAAACACACATCTACTTCTACGAAAAAGCACATAATTATAACTGGGGCGGAATTATCAAACGGTATCCATGTTGTTCGTCGGCTTATTAAAGTTAAGCGGGGGTTAATATTTAATCCGAGTTGCGCACAACTGCCGTCGGGGGGCGCTAATGTATGCGACGTCACGGCTCGCGCACTGTACGGGTTGGGTAAATGCGGGGGTGTGTTACACCGGAGTGTAACGACAATATTGTATTCTACTAATTCCTAAGATGCAGGCGTCTGCGTCGACCAGTTTGGGGACCACCGCATATCTTAATATGATGATCTCCAACAGTTAGGGCTCATTTAAGGAGCGCGCGGCTCTTTGTGCGGTGCGGTCCATAATAGGCAAAACTACACCTATTGCCTATGGCCGGCTTAAACCTAAGTGATGACACAAGTCTGAACTTTACGTGCTATGTATGCTCAAAAGTCCTCTAGATACATACAGCTTCAGCATGTGGAAAGGAAAGGACGTGCCGGACTAACATCGTAGCATGATAATAGATTTCAGCAAGATCTTGGAGTTTAGCGAGATTATGGAACGCACATGAAAATATTACTAAGTCACTTCTGCTTCTTGTCGATGGAAATGTAATAAATAATATTTGACCCAGAATTTGACCACGAGTTTGGCACATTCGTTCCTGTTACGTGCATACAACAGGACACGCAGGACACGATATTAAGTTGTTAACAAAGCCACTGTTCTTTCTGTTTCATCATTCTCATCGGTGTGACAGCCATCCATTCGTACAAGCCAATGAGTTACTTACTACTTAACGCGTATCATGCGTTCAAAGTTAAGGTAAGTGCTGCGAGGAAACTTTTTGAATGTGTTCAAGGCTTTATATATTATTATATACGCCGACACTAAAATCTCTCGTATAAACTTGTGTGGGTAGGAACTACGTCTGAGACTTACGACTGTTCCGATGTATGGGTTAGTTCGGTATTATTTTAGGATTCCTAGATTTCAGGGGATTTTGGTTATGAATAGTTTAAACCAGTACTTTTTTAAGCACCACTCTTATGAAGCTCTCTTGGGCAAAATTTTCGCAACTCTTGGGCAATCAAAACAGGTCCATCTGCATCAGTATGAATCTGCAAAACGCAGTCAATCAACCTTCCTTTTTTAAAATGCGCTGTAATTTCGAAACCAATTTAGGTAGAGAGGTATTCAAGCAACTGATCGACATTTAATTTCCTCGGACCATCTAAAATGCAATGTACTAGGCGCCCATAACAACAGAGTAGTAGTCGCAACTATTGTTAATATTTTCTAGTTGCACGCTCCCGGAGGGCACCTGTTGACTATTCTTTCTGGGAAACTTGTTAAATACTTGATAACATGGTCTCGACAACTTGGAACTTGTTCCGAGTGTCAACTGCCAACGTCGCTATTTGCCACTGGACTGGACGTGGACTTTATTTCAAGTACGTGCAAAAATATTTTTCTAGGGTATAAGTTTATTGCAATTTGTATACACGACGGGTGCGGTATGAATTTTAAGTGTTGTCCAGTATATTTGGAATTTCATATTGGACCTTACGGTATGCTTTATAGTTGCAAATAGCTATAAGTCTCAAAAATGGTAGAGAATGTTTAAGCCAGTGTAGGGGAAACGGTGCACTGCGGAAAATCCGCTGGACGACGAAGCAGGGGCGTCTTCTGACGGAATGATAATTATAACGATGATTATATATGGCAAAACACATATACATTTATCATAAGAACCACCATAAACTCCAAAAGAAAATCAGATATTCCTTCAGGCCATGTTAAAAAAGAGGAAGCTGGAATTCTCTGGAAGCCTATGTATCCCTTGTACGTCAATAAAGCTTCGCGGTTCAACATTTTCGCAACATACATCACCGGCTAGCCAGTACATATTTACGGTTATAAAACCCCCCATCCACTATGCGAATGCGCGTACATCACGCGTTCAGTTTGTCGTAGGTCACGTAAAACCGCAATTTGCCGACCAAATGGAAGAGTGCGGTTGTCCGGCGACGTGTCGCTCCCTTTATTGCTAGCTTTATTTTTGTTAGGAATAAAATATCTTTATTTTTTGAGGGAGTTTTCTTTTTACTTTTACTAGAAAAAAGTCTTATATTTAACAATTTGATTTCATTGAAAAGCTACATATCTCTCTACGTATTTTATATAATTGTGATAACTTTATAATGAACCATTGGGTAATCTAATATACTCTTCTTTACAGAGTACAAAAAAAGCCACTCCCGCTGTCTGTACGCTTAGATCTTTTAAACTACGCAACGGAGTTTAATGCAGCTTTCAGCAATAGGTAGAGTAATTCAAAAGAAAGGTTTATACGTATATAAATCACTCCACACTGCCCCACATTAGTATCTACATTGCTCCCCTGCGAAGCCGTTTATGTTCCTTTGCTTTGGATTTAGTTTGTGTTTCATTTAGCTTATATTTTTATTGAGAAATAAACAATTTCAATATTTTTACATAACTTTCTCTTTTCAGCCAAGCATTTAAAAATCCTAACAAACCGACAGGTATACTCGTAATTCTGAATTCAATAATGTAAACTATCTATGCAAAAACTATTAACATCAAAAGCTATTCAAATGTAACTTTACATACATGAACGCGACTTTACGCGCGAGTTAACGTTAACTTTAATCTGACAAACGCTCGTAAATCACATAATAACGCAATAATGTCACATACTGACGGTTCGCACTGGCGTTTATTGCTTGTAGATGTTTGATACCCACTTATTTTGAGTATTTTAAGCGACTGCTATGTAAATTCATGAATTAAAAGTACCTAATGTGAAAATAATAATAACCCTTCGTTTACCTAACCTCTTCACAGTTATGTTGGGGTCGGCTTCCATCAAAATAACATTTTATATCACTACATAGTATAAAACAAAGTCGCTTTCTCTGTCCCTATGTCCCTTTGTATGCTTAAATCTTTGAAACTACGCAACGGATTTTGATGCGGTTTTTTTTAATAGATAGAGTGATTCAAGAGGAAGGTTTATATGTATAACATTGACCCGTGCGAAGCCGGGGCGGGTCGCTAGTATTATATAAAGTTGCTTTTACCTCACGGCCGGATATTATCCCACGGAAACACGGAAATTTTGTAACCTAAGTAATGGTCTCCCAGAGTGTCAAATAGTTTCGAAATAAGGCGTGAAAAGGTTCAAGACTTACTTTTACAATCTATTCCGTGAATATTACCAAAGGACTTTGGTCAAAATAAAAAGTTCTAATAAAAAAGAAACTTACGATTACTTCCTCCTTGAAATTAAAAAAACTAACCATAAATGAAAAGTACTGCATTCAGAAGGCTGCAACCGCAAGCTTCGGGTCTTTGCGGTTGTCAGTAACCGCAAGCGACAACCCGATTCCCTTCTTCACTTTGCCCATAGTCATTAAAACTTTTGAAGCTACTGTCACCTACGGAAAAGCACCTTAAAGATAATACTTCCAGTGATACAACGTACCACATGAACGCATAAACGTAACATAACATCACCGCTCCTCTGCTGTTCTGATTAATTTCTTTGCGGGATCCAACACAGTTCAATTGTTTCCCCGGGACTTTGTCAAGCTTCATTGCCTCGGCGCTTGTCTGGTGGTCACCGATGTTGATTTTGGCTTTCAGGAGTTGCAATGGTTTGGGAATGGGGTGTGGCGTAATTATATTAAACTAGCTGTTGCCCGCGACTTCGCTCGCGTTTTGGTTGGAAATTATCCCACGGGCACGTTGTAAATATAGCCTATGGCACTCGGGTATAATGTAGCTTCCTATTAGTGAAAGAATTTTTTAAATCGGTTCAGTAGATCCAGAAATCCCTACAAACTCACAAACTTTACCTCTTTATAATATTAGTATAGATTACAAGCACAATTCGCCAGTTATGTCAGTAACATGTAATAGTGGTCGAACTTTGCCACCAATGGGGCACAAATACCCAAAACATTGAACTGCCGAAAACAAAACTCTTTCTATTAGACCCCAAATTAATTCTAAAACGTATTTGCATTACAAAAAAACCATTGTAAGTAGATTCAAAAAGTTTTATAACTGGGAATCTTAATAAAATCTAGATTGATGGAATACGAAGCGGGTTCCCCTTTCATGTGCTAATCCAATGGAGATTACAGGCCGGGAGCGAATACCTTTAAATAACGCTGCTAGATGTAAATAATGTAGTTTACATAATTTTTAGTTCATATAGTATGGTGGACGTCGATTTTGTTGTATTTAAAAGAAAGAAGGAGCTCGTGGTTTAAAGGGTCAATCTTTACCCGGTCGGGTTAAGCTGCACTTGCCTAGGTTGGTCTGTGGATGGGTGACCACCCATTACCATATACCGAGTTTCCTCCAGGCCTCGGAAAGCACGTTAAGCCGTTGGCCCCGGCTGTCGTTTATTGATCTTTGAAAGTCGTTACAGGTAGTCTCGAAGATCTGACTACCAGTCTTACCCAGTACTAACTGGGTTGTGGAAGTCGGTCTATGTAAAATACTGGTATACAACTCAGTTGTATTCGGCTAGATTGGAAGCCGGCTCCAAGCGACACTGGTGTTACATTTTCAATAACCTCAAGTGAAATGTCTCTGTGCTTTTAATTCCGAACGAGAAGTCAAAACTTCGACGGTAGCGGCATTTCCCTTCGTCAGTTTCACGAAAGTTATTTTCAAACAAAATATTAGTTTTGTCGCTTTTTTGTGACCACCAAAGACGGCACTTCTGGGTATGCTGTCTGCAACAGTCGACCGCAACGTCAAGCGACAAGGTCTCACAAAAGCGTTTTTATACAATTATTTTCGTTCAGTCGTGTCGCTGCGGCCTTTCGTTGATTTTTTTATCCTAGTATCCTTTTACTCGTAAACAATAGCATAGACTCTATAACAGTAATTAAATAGCTTGGTCACCTGAAAAGGTCTCAAATTGCCAGTTAAAGCTGAGAAAAATAGGCCGGCCTATAAATATGGCGGCAATTAGCAATTAAAATTGTAATTGTCCGCGGCCTAATTGCCTATTTTCTTCGGCACTGAATTTAGAGTAGGTAAGCTGAAAATGGAAAGAAAGCACCTTTTATAGAGTTTTTATTATTATTTTAAAACAATGAATAACTTTCTAGGTTTGGGTCTCTCTATAAACAATCATGATAATACTTGCAAAGAATAATCACCCATCCAAAGACTGACCATATCAAAACTACCGATGTTGATAAAATTGTTTACGTTTAATAGAAATATAATAATTAACAATAATCCGCCATTATTATTTGATGCATTATTTGAAGTCCATTATTCTATACTATAAGCTTAACGCAATTCGCTATTACACTAATTAAAGATTTTCAAAAAAAACTGGGAGAAAAAACTCCTACCCTTTATACTATCCTGGTAGCAGGAAATCGTTAAGAAACATGTTTCCGTTCATTTTCCTTTGAGATCTCGCTATGATAATATTCCTGGGGACTAATTACATGAGCTAAATTAAAACCCGGCCAATTGCGAGTCGGACTCAAGCACGAAGGGTTCCGTAAAATTATCTAAAAAAAAACACGTTGTAGGGAGCCTTCCTTATATATTTATTTGATTCTGTTTTTAGTATTTTTTGTTATAGCGGCAACAGAAATACATCATCTGTGAAAATTTCAATTGTCTAGCTATCACGGTTCATGAGATACAGCCTGGTGACAGACAGCCAGACAGACAGACGGACAGTGGAGTCTTAATTAGTGATAGGGTCCCGTTTTACGGAACCCTAAAAACTCTGTTCCTGTCTTGAACTATTGTAATACTGTACTAAGCCATTAGTGGAACTGATTTATTTGTTCTGGCGATTTTGTTGTGGCTGAACTGAAGTCAAAGAGTAGTTAAATGTGATTTCGCTGAAAGTGCATTCTCTATAAATACTTTTATGTTAATAGAACATAAGCGTAGGTATTTCTAGGTCGTCTATTTTTTTGTTACATTACCAATGGAACTAAACTGCTGAACCAATTTCGCTGAAATAGACTTTACTAGCAAAAGTATTATGTGCTTTTTTTCCAAAAAAAAAATCAGACGTAGCTTAATTAAAAACTAACACAACTTGCCTCAATTCAGAACCAAAAAAAATTTTCATATAATAAATCATAAACTTTTTAAAAATATTGTGTTACTTATACTACTACAGGCATTATTTGTCTAAAAGAAGATTCCGAACACAACAATTTGTAAACCAATTATTTGACACAATAAATTTTATTTTATTTATTTTATTTTTTATTTATAAACTTGTTACCAAGACAAAAAACCTGTTTTTACAAGCACATCGACCTAAATTCAAAAACAAAAAGCATTACTTTGTCCTGATTTTTACCCTCTGCTACAAACAAATGGTAATATTTGCTCAAGTGACGGAGTAGACAAGACACAATCATTGTTTGTCCAGCTAATGCGAGGTATACACGCACGATTCACGTAAGTACATAGCCGTACGTATATACGAACGTATGTATGTGCTTGGCTTTATTTATTTACAGGCAAACATTTGTTGTAAAGCAAAGAGCTGATTTTCGAAGCTTGATTTTCAGTTTTCAGTGTTTCTGAATATTTTGCAAGAATAAGAGAGATTTTGTTCATCTCAAAAAGAGTTCAAAACTTGACTAAAGGCCCGGGTCAATATATGGTCAGAGGTGTGGACAAATTGTTTACGCAGTTCAGGGATAAAATGCACAGGGACTGAATACTAAAGTATCTGTTAATATCCGCAGCCAGTCCACAGTATTTCTGTACCAGTTTGACTTGAAAGGAAACACTCAATTAGACGTTTTGCGACTAAGCCATTAAGTTTTTGTGACTGTCGACGTGTGGATACTAAAATCAAATCAAACGATACACACCTACTGTTCAATAAGCTTATAAATATAATGTCAATAAACAAATGTGTGTGTGTGATATGTGTGTGTATGTGTTACAATGTGTGTGTATTGTGTGTGTGTAATGTGCGTGTGTGTGTCTTTAATTTCTTCCGTCAGAACTGGGCATTTCGCGCGTGTTCGCGAGAAATAGAAGGAATGGAGGGAGGCCTTTGCTCAGGAGTGGGACAGAGCAGGCTTAGAAAAAAAAAAACAAAAAGGTCTTTAATTTCTATATCTTTGAAAAATGTATCTGTACTTTTTTCACATTCAATACGAAATCCGAACGATCACAAGATAGTAGCTATTATCCCCAACGCATATATACCAATTACACCGACAATAGGTAATACTAGCTATGACTGGCATTGTAAAATCTGGTTCTTTATTGAATCCCACATAAAAGAACGTTGGTAACTGCAACATTAACAGGCAATCAACACAGTAATCGTTGACTACTTTGTGCAATAGTCATCAAAAGGCCCATCAACTGTTGTCACGCGGCTTTTGTCTGTGTAACGCTTGCTGTTCATAAACGCGATGTTTATACACAAGCGTGATCTTTTAAACAACTGGTTGCATGGCTTTGAATGATGCCGCTATAGTTAAAATTTTACGAAAAAAATAACTGTAGTCTTCGATCACGTAGAAAATAAAACCTACCACCACCAGGATCATAACACTTCAGGTCTACCTGAGCCAAATGTAAATCTGTTCAGCCGTTAAGAGCCACTTACCAAAGAATAAGATAATGATTTCACACAAAATGCATACCTGCTTCCAAAAGCGGCATCAAGTGCATTTGAGTAAATCTTCTTTACTAAAAGCTCAAGTAATTCCTCGTCCCAATAAACTCATTGTGTCAATGTCGACGCCAAAACTGAAAAGGCACTTACAAAACTACGAAGTAAATACACATCACCTCACGACATGACCAGGGCGACAGAGAATATGAGGTGGTAGGGCGAAACACTCATAAAAGATGTGCAACCGCGCGACCCAAACTTTGCTCTCTGCACTTATCAAGACATATTGCCTCGTTGTGCTGACACACGGACGGAATTATTTGGTAGCGCAAACAAGGGTATAAGACCCTGGACACACAAATGTTATGGTTGCATCGTCAAATGTGATTATAAGATCATGCAGAAGGAATGAGAAGAAATCACGTCACGTTCTATAATCAAAATGTCCTTCTGAAATCACGTTTTGCTTAATAATTTATTTTCAATGTTATCAATTATTAGTTTTTTATATCTGTAATCACATTTTGCTAATTAATCTAAGATATTTTTCTTTTTAACTTTGTGTAGTATCTGGGTCACCAAGATACAGGCTATGCCTAGTTTGGGACCCTGTGTTAAACCTCTCAGTATTATGTTGTGTTAGCTAATAAATAAATTTAAAAAAAAATAATGTCTTTGACAAAATGCCAAGAGTGTTGATGATCAATTAATCAGACAATGTTTTCAATTACTTATTTTGCGCTTCATGACAAAAGTAATTTTGACCATGCACCTACTTGGCATATCTCTAGTTTATTTAGACTTTAGAGGTTTTTAATTTATTATCTTGTGCCATCTCTGGCCATGTTCGCCCCACAAACAAGACATTTATTTAACTACATACAGCAGTAATATACAGAATTTACTCAACCACTAAGTATCCCGTATGTACCACCTCTGAAGGTACATCCTCATATTTCGTAGACATTATACAGCATCGGCTAAAAGCCTTTGCATACGAAAGTTCTGCGACCGCCAGCACGACCGACGTTCATAATGGGATTCTTAGCTGGCTCACTTTGTTTAGCAGATGAATACCTTCGGGGAAATTATGACTCATGTGTATATTATCTCCTGGTAGCGAAGATAGTGAGACAGTTAATTTATTTGGACTGTAAGAATTAGAACGTAGATGGTGTTGGTAGGTAAAATGAAAATAAGGTTTTATATAAACCGATACGGATATATTACGAACGGTGGAGTTCGGTGTCCGAAGTGACGTCCGACATTATCTGTCAAAATAGATAATGGACTAAAGTAGCTATTATAGTCTGGCGTCCGCAACCGGCACATAATCTGTCCATACCGGTTTGACCGGACTTTAATGTCCGACAGTAAGATATGACAAACAGCCAGTTATGACAAACAGTCAGGATATGACAAATATTTATTTATTTATTTTAAAATATTGAAACAATCGTCAAAGAGCAAAAATAGTCCATAATTAATTTACGATTTATAATCACACAAAGAATACACAAAGGAAGATAATGAATTTACCTAGCTAGCACAAAGTTGACTTCAAAGCCCTTACCAAACTTAAAAATACTTTTACAACAGTTCGCAAAATGTTCCCAAAAATAATAATTTATTACAATTTCTAGTCCTAACTCACATAATCTCTCACAGACTTTGCAAACCCTGCAAGAAATGACATTTTAATAAAGCAAATTGTGCTCGCTCGTATAAACTTTTTATCGAAATGATATGAATATATAGGGTTTACGAAGCCTCGACACACATTTGATTGACCCATTTATTTATAAGAAACTTTCAACTAATTTTTTATCGAATCATTATTGTTAACTTTATAGTCAAAATAATGTTAAAAATGAAAGAAAAAGAGGTAAATATGAACGTGATAGTTGACAAGGAAGAATGGGGAAAAACACGTCTAAAAACGACCCCAAGTTACATGAGACAAGGACAGTAAGATGATATGTCAAAATAGTGTTTTAGCAGGCTGAGAACATCTCAAATTACGGTGATTTTCTGCCACCTCTGCTTATCTGAGATGAAAACCAAATTATAAATGTAAAACAAATGAAACCCATCTCTCACAGACAGTCCAACATATGTCCCAAGAATTTTGCTATCCAAGAGAGCCGTCAGAAACTTTAATCTTTCTTTCCACGCCATTAGGACCTAATCGAGAAAACTGCGACTACAGGCCGACCGATCAACTTAGACCTCTTTAATTACTCCTTCATACTAGCATTGGTCGAAAATTTGTTAAGATTAAGAACGATGGCAGGTCTCCGTAGACTGGATTCCATTGGTTGGTAGATGTACGCAAGATGTAAGTTATATGTTTTGAGATTAATCTTTGTGATTCATGTGTATTTCTTGTGTTATGGCTTTCGTAGCGTATTGCTTATTACGGTGCTTGATTTAATTTGAAAGAAAATGGCCATGGTATTTTTCTTAAATCATTTTAAATTAGTACTCTGATTTACTAACACTGCAATCGGTTTTTGATTTCTGCAACTTACAGTAATTGATCTAATGTTTCACTTTTTATCTCTTACGGTCCGGCATCGACCACTCAAAACGAGAATTCCACCAAATTATATTTTTTGCGTTATTTTTTTAACGATTACGATTATATTATGTAAATTCAAAAGAAGGAATATGGATGGGTTTTAGTCAGTAAAAGTCTGACACTCCCTCCTGCTCAGCCCAGAGCGGGAGGGGTTATTTGATGATTTCCCATCCGAAAAAAAAAACAAGCTTTGTAAGGGCATCAAAAAGCTCCTCAACGATATCACCTGGTACTGTGCCCAAGACACTAGGGACGTAAACCACGCCCCCAGAGTAAAAGCAGATAAACCTCATGTTAAACGAGTGAGTGATTTACTAAACTAATAACACTGAAAAATAGATTGACAACTTTACCAATAGTTTTTCGTTTATTAATTTACGCTTTTTCTGACCACTCACCGTCGTATTTTCTCTTATAATTCTGTCAAAACTAAGCCAACTTTACCAGACCTTACTAAACCCTACCTTGCAACACAACCACTCCATATACAGCTATAATACCCTGGTATATACAAAGCCTGGTATCGCTAAAGCCAGTCGCAGCAATAACGCATTAGAACGCTTGTATGGGACATATTCATGCTTGCACTAAGCATTCAGTATTGATTGCGCGTTTGTTCGATGTTATTGGTGCTTTCATCGCATTTAATTCAGTGTGAAACATTTCAGGTATTGAATTTGAAGGTTATTTACAGTGATAGAAATACCAGGGTAAAGAGGTTCCCGGAAAACCTTACAGCATTACGGAAGACATAAGCGATAATGATGGGATTTCTACGCTTATGATGAAGAATATAATCACTAATTTCTAAATAAAAATATAGGAACAAGAGGTTTTCAAATTTATTTAATTCAAATTATCTGCTCGACACCTTACATAAATTCAAAATCTTGTAAAAGGAACAAAAACCAATGTACCAAAAGTTTGTCTTCTTCCTTCGTGTTAATGGTACGCAGTCGCAGCGTCTGCACCGTTTACTTAATTTCAACCAAACATCTGTTTTAAAATCTTACCAACATTCTATTCACTAACCTTCGTCAGTTCCAAAAGGTAACAAGTGACAACAATAGTGAATCACTCGCAGCAATAGTAAGTAGGTATGCGGTATAAATAAATAGGTACGCGCAATATCGTTTGGATTGCGCGCCCTGACACGGGTCGACAGCCATGTCCGGCTGCTGTTAATTTCGCTTGTCGACAGTGCTGGCATTCAAGGGAGGGGTTTAAGCAGTGATACTGGGTGTTCGGGTGAAGTACCTTTCGTTTTATGAGCCCCTAGTATTTAGTTTGCGGTATAGGTTTTTTTTTTTTAGTGAAACTAGAATAAGCAAAAATGGTACAACACTGGCAGTGTTTCTGGAATGATATTTGTCCATTTTTATTGGGCTACCTACAACTTGCATTTAAAAATACTCCTACTTGCGCACTACCTTCATTATGAAAAAGAACTCGTGGTTATTGTCATGCTATGTCATGCTTCTAGACCCCTAATTTAAGACTGTTCGTTGTATGCATGTCAATGCATGAATGAATTCAAAATTTGTGTTAAGTAGAATGTGCTTGATATTTGTAAATGAATGACTTACCACAAAAGCCATCAAAATCGACCCTCAAGTAATTCCAATGCCAGAATTATGGACATGGAAGCAGTCACGCATAGAACATTGGGCTCGAACAAAACCTTCCATTATGATGTCGTTATAGACATTATCAATATCCGTAATGGTGGGAAGTTTTTCTCTTTATTGCGACACTGAAGGACGCAGGTATATGGTAAATTCGATTAATACTTTAATAGAAGTTTATTGTCAATTAGTTGGCGGACCTTGAGGTTTTTTGGAAGAGAAATATTATTTTCATAATGTTTGAAGTGTGGAACAAGATGTATGAACGTGTACGAAGCTAAAGTATGTAGTATGTATGTATAAAAACTTTACGGGGTGGACGATCTACAAAACAGTGGTATCAGACTCAGACTGACCAGGGAAGCACATAAAAAAGAGGTCTTAACTCAGCACTCTCTGTGGGTGGAACTGGGCTTTCAATGATGAAATGAAAAAAAAAAACACTTTATTGACTACTTACATGGATACATGTGAAAAATTCATGGTGGAAGGGCCACGTTACCACGTATTCAGTACATCATTCCACATATAAATTTTTCATCAGTTATTCGGTTAGAAAACAGCTGTTTCTTATTTTTGATCGTGTGGGCATTGGGTAGTGGCAACGGAATCCTGAGGATGATTGCGAACCGACCAGTATCGCCAGTGGTGGGAAGGCTCATCAGGCTACATGTCGTCTGAGTATTTTAAATGTATAACTTTGTTTTTTTTATTGTACCTATTTAAAACAAAATATATTTGCTTCAATATAACTAGACATAATTAGTCTCAATTCAATTTTGATTTATTATTTATTTGCATTAGTTCATCTTGTCTATTTCAATTTAATTTATTCTCAATCATTTTATTTTAATTCGAATTCTGGACTACATAAATGCTACTAACTTAGTCTTAAGATAATTAATTTTTTAGTAACAAAATATGGTCAATAACTAGTCTGAAATAAACAAATTGTATTTTGTTTATTATTTATTGCCCTTGTGTAGCAAACAGCAGATTTTTTTTTAAACCGATAAAAATATTCTATGTGCTCAAAATGACGTACTGTATTTCATGGTAACCATATTCGCGTCGCTGTCCCTTTTACCCCGTATGTATTATAACTTTACTTGTATACATAATATTACACATTCTTATGATAAATCTCCTAAGTGGTCTAACGACGCCTTCGAGAAAAGAGTAATTTGGCTGAAAGATCTTAATAGAGACAAAAAGTTACTACAAAGGATGAACCAGAAATCAGGTGGCCTACCATGACGTCTTAAAGCAGGAGTAATTCCAGTGTGGGAAAGAGATAGCTCTAGACGACCTGTATAGCTCTGTCTTTTTCCCGCACTGGAATTACTCCAGCTTAAGACGTCATAGTAACCCCCCAGGTGTTCGTTTCATTCTAACGAAGACAACGTAAACAAAACATTGTTCAAACTTTAAAACTGTAAAGTTTAATTTCAATATAATTAACTCAACGTTTTGAAACATACGAAAACAATTTAAGGAGACTGCAACACAATTTATAAAGTAAAGTACCCAAAATATAAAGAACTTTCGGAAATTATCGCCGAAGTTCTTAGCATAAAGTTTGAGACGGAATTAAGTAGAAATTTTAGAAAAATATACGTCTCACTCGAGTTCTGGGGACGCTCGTAATGGTTATTTTCAGGTATTATTAGATTTAACTGTGATTGGTGGAGGTTTATTCAACTAAAGTATAAAGGGGATTATGTTACTTTATTTTACTTTTTTTTGGCAAATTTTCATATTTGACCCAAAATTCACCTATGGCAACTCCTCTCGCTGATGCAGTCATAAAATCGTCAAGTAGGCGGGTGTCAGGACATGCAACGCAAGATGGAAGGTGGTCCATTGTCTGTGGAGACACGCCGCGTACACACTTGAATTCTGAACCATCCATGAATCTCTTCAGAGCTGTGGTGGCCCAGTGGAAAGGAAGGAAAAGTTACTAGTGCTGCACTGCTCTGAAAACGGTGATGGTAAACACCTTGAGGAAAAAAATGTCCTAGAACCGAAACATTACGAAGACAAGTCTTCCAAAAAACCTCACTGGGCGCGATTTCCGTATGGGCTTTACACACAGTCGGGATTGTTATACTATAGTCGCTCTAGGCATATTCTAAGTGACATCATCTACTGTTTATTATCCTACATTTTCCCAATTAGGCACTAATTATAATTATAACAGAATGAAGCGGGAAAACAAATCTCCGTCATTCAAACCTCAATGTTATTAAGGCACCTCGCCAAAATTTTAATATCGCACACCAAAAGTTAACTGGACGTAATTATTCAGCGCAATTTACGGCACGCTAAAATTGCGCCTAATCTGACAAAAAGTCTGACCTTAAAAATATTGCCCGACGGAGATATTTTGCTGAGAAAAATGTAATAACAAAAACAATATCTAAGGAATCCTTCAAACTGGGCGATAAAATACAGGCTGATTATAGCTAGGCGTCAAGTGACGTCATATTTCTTTTTTTTTTCTCGGCGGCTGCTCGTTAATTCCCTCTCGCAACAAAATGAGGCTATTTGAGCCTCTCCAAGGAATATAACAACGTAATTCTATAGAAGTAACTGACTTGCAAAAAACATAGAGGGTTTTTATTTAGTGACGACTTAATACTGATAAGTTATAATGTATGAGGGATGCACAGTTGCTTTGTGAGTTTTGGTGACAGTTTTGTGTCAATGCGCGTACTTTATAGAGTGGAATTATTTAATGCCACCTGGAGGGAAAGTACTCTAAATACTGGAGATAGAAAATTTGACTCAAAGGAAACATTCCTTTGTTTTTAAAAAGAAATAAATTTGCATTCAAAGATTTTCGAAAATTCGCTTGCCACACTCGGGAATCCAACTGGTTAAATTCCAAAAAATACTTGTATGACATCAATCGATGGGGTCAATCATATAGATCAAATCTCTCTAACAAACTTGAAATTTAATTTACAAAAAAAAAAAAACAAAAAAAAGGAAAACCATGAAATCTAAACGTATAAATTCAATGGGATCAGAAAAAGCACTTTTACTCAAAGGTCCATCCGACTGCTTGGCCTGTATAGCTCTGTCTCATTCCCACACTGGAATTGGCGTCATAGTAACCCCCCAGGACACCGAACAGATAGGTGGCTTGGTACCTGGAGAAGAACATCAGCTTATTTTCATTCTAGATCACGTACATAGGCATCTGAGACAGCTAGTTTACAATAACTGAGCAAAAAATCAACAAATCGATATTAAAACGTATCCCCGTAACACATAATGTTAATAACACATCTACGGGTTCAATAACTCCCTTACCATACATCTCTATATTAAAGGCCACATAAGACGAGTAACGCAAGGAACATTGATAATTCAGTGGTGCGACACCCTCGGAAAATAATTACGAGGGACGAGGTTAATCGTAAAAGAGGGCATAGACTAACAATGTGTAGAGAGGAAACTCTTTTTTCCTAAAAACGTAAGAAATAATTATTTTGGCTACATTTGCACAAGAAACCAGAAAAAAAAAAAGAAACCAGGATTACATATCGTAGCAATCGACGACTTATTTTATCAATCTAGGCAAATTAGCCAACACAACTGCTTCGTGGGTCTAGTGTTCGCAGCGCGACTGCTGAGCATGAAGTCCTGGGTTCGATTCCCGCGTCGGTTAAAGTGTTATTGGGTTTTTCCGTCAGGAATCGCCCTCTAATACATGGGACTTAAAACATAACCAGCGACATGTGGGTGTACTATTCGGTACACCTCTACCTATCCCTTCGGGGATTGCAGCCGTGATCACTTGATGGCAAACGGTCACTTGAAATATTTGAAATACAGGCGTATACAATTGTACATTACAGGAAGGCACTGCTTACTTGCCTACCTCATAAGAACCAACTCAATTTAATAAGTATGATGGGTGATGACTGATATACTTTATTTATGTAGTGATAGTTTAATTGTAGGATCTTACAAGGTAGGCCGTAGGCAGTGCCTACCTGCAATGCATGCGCCTGACCAGAAGAATCACAGATGTATTGCTCATCTGGAAGACGAAGGTCTCAAGTGCCTATTATAATTAAAACAGCAATCACGACCTTTTTCAAAACGGTGAAGGAAATCATGGTAAGAAAGCTCTCATGTCTGAACTCCTAGTACAAAAAATGCGAAGACATCTACTTAAATCATTGGGCGAATATGCTGAATTAAGATCTAAGCAAGATCACACGTATCCTGCTACACCGCATCTGTATTGTATTGTATAATGGGCTGGTATCCGCAACTAAGCGTCCAAAGGCGTATTTTGTTACTAGAAGGAATGGTGATCGGCTCGAGTTGAGGCGATGCTGATCTGGTTCAGTTCTTACACAAAACTTTCGTTACGACATTTGCCTGATTCCTCCGGATCACAATATTACCCTAAAACATCGGGAGAAAACCTTATTTTTCGCATGGGAAATCATCAAATGACTCTTCCCGCTCTGGGCGAGGGAGTGTCAGACTTTTACTGACTAAAACCCATCCATGTTCCTTCATCGCCCTTTGTGTTCCGGGGCCACGGTATCTCTTTCGAACAGTCCCGCAGCCCCGGCAGATCGTGAGGAAACCTTCATGTCCTAGAACCACAAAATTGAAGTCTTTAGACATAAACCAATCACCAGTTCTCAGTATGAACGTTAAACTTATATCACAACGTGAAGTGATAAGTTTCTCTTCTGTACGATATTTTTAGTCTATGCAGAAGGGCGCAGGCCTGTATCCCAAGATGAATTATGATTATGTGAATGTGCGTCTTGATCTGTCATGGCCGCTTTGTAAGTAGGTGCGTGTTTTAGGGATGAGTACTTGAGGGATCGTGAAGGAATAAGAGATTAAATATCAGTTGATAATTTAATTCGTTGCATATGGAAAAAGGAAAATGACGTCACAAATGAGTTTTTAAGCGACTTTCTTCAAAATGGAGGAGGTTCTCAATTCGGACGTATTTTTTTATATTTTTTATGTTTGTTACCTCATAAAGTCATAAGTCTTATCTCCATCTTTTAAAAACCGATTTGAAAACTTTTTTTCAATACACTTTCTCGAAAACCGGTTCTGATCGCACTATGATTAGGTTCAACATGCAATGCATTTCACACGCGTGGATTTTTAATATTTTTCCGCACACGTGCGGAAATAAAAATTTCCACAGATAACTAAACTTATACTAAGTCCAAATGGCTTCAATGAACATAGTCAGCGGTGATTTTTTTTTTTAATCTCGGCAAAGATATATGCGTCTTGACGGCGTAAATATTTTTTGAGTATTTAAATTGAGTTTTTATATAGAATATCGAAGTTAAACATGATTATTTAAAACAAATATTTCCTTTTTTATCAAATTAACATTTATTTGTGTTCTAAATTCAAAAATATTTGAATTTTATATTTTTCATATTACGCTGTTTAGCGGCATCATACCTTTGCTTTTTCTTCAACTTGGCGAAAGCAAAGCGCGAAAAAAAAAAAGCAAATTAAATCAAAATGAATAAATCAAATGTTTCATATTTCATAATAATTTCTGACAAAAAAACTTTCGGTTCTAATATTTTATTTCTTCGAAAGTATATTGAAATACGTCGTTTGATACGCGTGGGGATTTGTTACTGCAGTTCTCGGCTCCTTATCACCCTCGCCTGCAGCTCGGGTGTTAATTCCGCGGTCGAATGCAATAACAAAGTTTCCCCACTTTATCAAAATGTACTATATATTTCATTTTTGTTATTTTTTCTTTTATTGTTGTGTGCACTTGTGGCGTGTGATAAATAAATATATTTTCTTTTTTTTTCTTTATTTCTTCTTTCTAGTTAGGAAAAGGCTAGGAAGATCATGAGTTATGACACAAATATCACAAAGTATGTGGCAGCCTGAGTCTTAAGCCACTACTGTTCCACCGCGGGCCATCACTGCTCTTACAGGTCATGTATGATCATCAAACCATCATAGTAACCATGTGAATAAACATCAGTCAAAAACCCACACCGAGTGTGTCTTCCCTATAACTTAACTGTACTATTTTTTTTGGTCCCATAGAAATTTCATTTAAATCGGGTTAGTAATTTGTTTTTTTTTTTCCTTGTATACATATATGTATTTTTTCTTCTTGGGCTATGTAGATAACATAATGGTTCCTTAAGGTGGATGCGCAAGGGTAGCCCGCGAAATTTAAATTTTCTTACGTTTATTGCAATTTGTAGGTCAGTGTCAGGTTGTATGTTGATGAAAATATAAATCGCGCCAGTAACACGTATGGAGTTACAGAACTATAATCATTCAAATCATCAATACAGCTCTCCAAGTTCATATAATCACATTCAGTAGCTATTTCATGAAAAAGTCACTTTTTGAGATTATATGAACTCGGAGGGTTGTATTGATGATTTGAATGATTATAATTCTGTAACTCCATACGTGTTACTGGCGCGATTTATATTTTCATCAACATACAACCTGACACTGACCTGCAAATTGCAATAAACGTAAAAAAAAATTAAATTTCGCGGGCTACCCTTGCGCATCCACCTTAATAACTGCTAGTTACAATGTAAAAAAATTTTTCTTGGCATGAATTTGTATACTACAACTAAAAAGGGTAAAATAAAAACTTTTTTTTGGAAGTCGGTTTTTTACGCAGATTTTTTTTTTTTTGTTGTCTCATAATCAGCCTGCAACGTTCCCTCTGCTGGGACACATGCCTCCTCTCTGTGAGAGGGAGTGGGCTATAATCCACCAAGTGGACAGAGCGAGGATTGGTTTATATCAAAAGTCTTAAAAGTGGTACTAGAACACGAAGGTTTCCTCACGATTTTTCCTTCGCCGTTCTAAGAGCAGGAAATTTGTCGTGTATCTGATGCGGAGGAATGAGGAAATTTTCGTGAGGAAAGTTTTGAGTATGATAAGGAGGGGGATAAGCGAAGAGGAAGACCAAAGAAACGACTGTGTGAAGGATGATATGGCAAGGAGGCGTCCGATGAGATGACGAGTAATAGAGAAGTATAGAAGAAGAATACATGCTGCGCCGACCACAAATAAATTGGGATAAGGGCAGGACATTTATGATGATGAAGTTCTAAGAGCAGGAGATGAAATAAACCACACAAAGTAAAGTGCCTGGGTTTGAACCCACAACTAGGAAGTCGATACCACTGCTCCCCATTACTGGGCACTGCTGTTCTATTCTAATTTTAGTAGACTTCTTTCGACATATATCTGCCTGCCTGGCCTTTTCCCAATTATGTTGGGGTCAGCTTCTAGCCTAACCTTATGCAGCTGAGTACCAGAATTTTACAAGGAGTGACTGTAAGATCACACTGCAAACTAAACCACTACCTAGACTTAATTTCTCCCAATAATTTAATTTATTCTGATAAAAATTAAGAAATAGGGCCAAGAATCAAGGCCAACGGAAGCTTTACTCTGCACAAAATACTTCTACTAAGAAAAAATGTCTGAAGAATGGATTGATATAGTACATTACTGCAGCGGCCAGCAACAGAGGCATTGATGGACGAACGTGTAAATAAGTCCATCAATGCCTAGTTGTGAACAAGGCTTGTATAGTACTTTTCTCAAATAATGCGAGGAAATTAAAACTAAGTAATACCTAGGCAGAACTTTTCAAAATCAATGATGCACACAAACAACAATATTTTTTCTCGCGTTGAAGAGCTCATTAATTGTTTTTTTTTTACCGTTTTCTATTTGCAAGCCAATTCGAAATTTAAATAACACTTTTGATAAGTTACCTCCTTGGTTGCCATGCTTCTGAGTAAAAGTTAGTTCCATTTTTAAATAACACGACAGATATGAGTTTACTATGTAATTTATTTGGCCGCTAAACACGACAGATATAGATTTTCATACAACTTTTGCCGACCGTTACTCGCTTGTATCTGGCCAGTACATCAATTTCGATTTATCTCGAAGAATGTTGTCAAAACAATGCTCTAAGTAAGTAAGTAGTTTTTATTTTGCAAATATGGGTAGAGTACATGGTGATAAACAGATAAAAGGTTCAGCCATATTTTACCAATAGGCATGCAAAAGTTATAATTTCCAAGCATGTTTGAGAAAAATAAAATTCTCAAGGTTTTGCATCTGCGAAACATTAAGGAGAACAATCAAATATAGATACTTCGATATAATATACAGTTCAATACACTTTCTCGAAAACTGGTTCTAATCGCACTACGATTAGGTTCAACATGCAATGTATTTCACACGCGTGCGATTTTTAATATTTTTCCGCACACGTGCGGAAATAAAAATTTCCACAGATAAGTAAGGGTTCAATAACTATATCTATAGTCGCCGGGTGATTGTTTTTTTTTAATCCCGCTATAGAGATAGTGCGTCTTTACGGATTAAATATTTTTCGAGTATTTAAATTGTGTTTATAAATAGAATATCATAGATAAACATGATTATTGAAAACAAATATATATTTTTATGAACAAATTAACATCTGTGTTCTAAATAAAAAAAAATAATTAAATTTTCTTTTTTTTCATAGTAGGCTGTATACGGCATCATACCTTTGCATCTTCTATTAATTATTGAAAACAAATATTTACTTTTATGAACCAATTAACATTTGTTTGTGTTCTAAATTCAAAAATATTAGAATTTTCTATTTTCATATTAGGCTGTTTATTGCTTCTTCTTCAACCTGGCGAAAGTAAAGCGCAGAAAAAAAGCAAATTAAATCGTAGTTTCCTAATAATTTCTGACAAATCCCTTCTAATACTTTATTTCTTCGAAAGTGTATTGAAAAACGTCGTTTGATACGCGTGGGGATTTGTTATTGCAGTTCTCGGCTCCATAATACCCTCGCTTGCAGCTCGGATGTTAATTCCGCGCTCGAATGCAATAACAAAGTTTCCCCACTTATATCAAAATGTACTATTATTGTACAACATTGTTTTTTTAACAACTCTTTTGAAATATCCCATATCTATGGGCCCTTCTTTTAACTAAGAGCGATTTCTTTTAAAAACCTCCACTTCTCGATTTTATTTACTCCTACGAACATTCCATTATACCCTAGTACATCTGGTACTTGCGACAAGACTACAGATCCGCTGCTTCCGACGCTAAGATCCCAAGTTGGTATTTGAGTCAAAACTTCAAGTCTTTTGTGTAAGTTCGGCACTCAAGCCGCCTAGTTGGCGGGTTGTTTATAAAGGGGGTGTTTATGTAATATTAGGTATTATTATTATGTAATTACGACAACAGATAATTCTATTCTACAAATATTGAGTTAAGATAATGAATTACTACAACGCATTAGATAGCTCGTATGAGCGAAAACATTGAACACTCCCAGTGTTGAATGTTTATTTCTGAAAAAATATCGAAAAAATGTTAGAAGTCTTTCCAGAAATAACGAAGATGGGCATGGAGGAACGATGCTGTGGTGTGAAGGTAAAGTAACAAAAGAAAGGATCTTATGGTTAATTTAGGCTGTACATTTTCAGTAAATGAATGAATTTATATTACTGACTGGTGACCCACCAGTGTGGGGACGTAATAGGCTGATTATAGTAGATTTTATTATATTACATTATAACTTTATTTAATCATCTATCGCAATATCCTGCTCGCCAATATCATACATTTTAAGTGGTATGTAACATATACATCAAGGTACCTAAGGCCTTGTGGTTCTTTGAAGGAGAATTTATAAGGAACAAAATGAAACCACGCTTGTGATCGACACAGACATAGTAAGAAGGTACATAGCGTGAATATATGGAAAATAAGACAACGTTACCATGTTAATATACATAAATATTATTGTGTACGATTATAACGTTTTGGTAGTGAGTTGGTATTGACGCAATGAAATGTTAACACTTACAAAAACGACGTCCGAATAAGGTAGACTCTAGACATGTACAAATTAAATATTTTTATCCTGAACATGGACACTTAACCTTTCTTCCATCTGTTGTACAACTTATAGCATAAAAGCCTGTATTAAAGTTAGATTAAACCGAATCAGAGCAAGGCTCTCGACATGAACGAAATGTCCTAAGTGGTCCGGCCCTACTCCAAACTTTGAGCACGCGAATAATGGTACGAATAATTGAATTTTAACCAATTCTCGCGAACGACTGTGTACTAGGCACCATCCAGAGTGACAAGACCTTCCATCCGTCTGCACGAAATATGACGATACGTCTCCTAAGCCATCTTTAGAAGGATCTGACAAAATGGTCGCTCTTTCAGGACTTTCTCAAAGGGTCTGACGGAATAAAATGCACTTACAGTAGTGACTGTTTTGTTCAGAGGGCCTTTAGAGAAGGAACAAGATTATTTTGGTCGATATACGTGCGATGTGTTCGATAGGAACTATCCTTTTGTCGTACTGAAGTGTGATACGTTGTGTCAAAGGAAAAGTGTAGCCCACACTTTTGAAAATGTTTTATAATGGATGGGATGTGCTCGGTTGGAGATAAAGGTAGCCACAACATAAAGTCAGTTTCTGCTTCAAAATAAAGAATGTTTCTCTATGGTTCAAATGCTCTCTCATTATTATGTAGAGAGGAGAACCACAACAAAAAATCACGTGGAGAAAACTAGCATGCTTAAAATATTTTCCTTGCAAATAGCCATAATATAAATTCTCCTAGAGGCTACAAATTGTTTGTACAGGCTAGGGTAGGATAGGAACTTTAACTCATATTTATCTTAACCCCTTAAAGTCCTCTAATTTCCATATAAACTAGCGATCAGCCCCAGCCGACGAGAGGTAACGTGAACTAAATCACGGCTCACGGCTAAAACTTCCAACAAAATTCAAAACTAAAATGTCTAATAGCGGAGATTTTGCAACTGACGGCCCGAATACATATTAGATAGAAACCGTTGGGTCCCTTGACAAAATGGAGTTTGAACTCACTAATGCCAATAAAATTGAATATAAAAAATCAATTTGCTCTTCAAACCATTACATTTTTACGAATTCATATCCAATTCCTTTCTTATTACGCGTCCATTTATCAAGAAAAGTTTTCGTATTAATGTTGGCAGCCATTTTTCATTGGGATCCTCTGATTGGACAGGCATGTCAGGTGACGTCATAATGGCGGGAGAAGTCGTTAATTTGTAAAAGGAGACTGTCGCCATGTTTGAACTTTTTGGTGTTTTCCATCAATATGTCTTGAGGTGTAAGAAAAAGGTTGGCGTGTTGACTTGATGCTGAAATATTAGCATAGAATGTCTCAGCAATTTGTGTTTTATGTGTGTGCGTGTGATTTATAGCCATTTTAAGCAACAGCTTTTGTCAACGCAGGCCAAAAGATCAATGGCGTTAAGGAATTTATTTACTGCAAAGACAATAATGGCAATTGTACAGCAGCACAACTCCAATTAGTATGTAATTAGTTAATTACGTAGCAAAGCCTAAAAATATTTCTTCATCATGAACATCGAAGGCGATTGAGTCAATAATACACAAAATTAAGTAAGATTTTCGCCCATTATTTCCCCATTCCATTAATATCATAATATAGGGCGACAGTCACTCGTCCCCATCTTCCCCATGTCTACTGTGTGTCCCAAATTTCCGGGACGCCGCCGCCGTGACCCTGACACACCCATAATAGAGTCACTAATACCCGCTCCTTTCTACAACGCTATTTTTAATTTACCTCTTCTTATTTCCTGTTGCCCTGGTATTTTGGGTACGCTTTGTTCAATTGGGTTTAATTTTCTACAATTACTTTTGTATTTTCAGTAGATAGAACAACTTACCATCACTTTTATTACATGTTTTCGGTTTTCAAAAGCAAGTCCCTTGATTAATTTCATGCTATTTTTATTTTATAGGTATGTACCTCATCTAATATTGTTTTCTTTGATATAAGTAGGTTTATTTCTCTATATTTTAACACAATTTTACCTTACGATCAATTTCCCTTATTAAATTATATAGTAGGCTCCTGGTAGTTTACTTAATTAACTTTAATAAATGTAAGACTTCACATCTCATATTTTCTATAGCTCCTGCCTAATAACAGGGCTTCAATGAGCAAGAGTTTTTAACTGTCTATGTTACTGTCCCTTTCTGTATACGTCCGTTTCCGTATTCCTTTTTTAAAATCGATATTATTCCGTGGACAATAGTGTGGGTTATACGTTTGTTTACGTTTAGACCTTAACCACAGTATAAATATGGAATATTTATATTGTGCCTGTATACTGTTTTTTGTCCCAAATAAATAAAATAAAAAAAAAATAAAAGTTCTTAAGGTTTATCTGCTAAGGGCATCTGCTAGAAATGCCAAGTTATCTTTTTACCACAATTCGTTTTTTTTTTTTAATTTATTATATTGCACATTATTATCGTTTTGAAATTGTAATTTTTATTATCTTTGACATTTTTTTTTTGTTTGAATGGTACTGTTATATTATATTTTTTTTAATTCTACACAATGTATATTGTTCCGAATAAATTACTTATGACTTACTTATGACTTATCTTATGTGATGTTATAGTTTGCGAAGAATACTGTTGTAGGTACAATCAAACATTGTTTTAGCAAGGACAATGTTGGGGAAGCTGTTGCAAAGACTTGTTCACATTAGTCTCATTCACAGGATTGGTAGCGATTCATTTAATGCGCAACTCATATAAGTACAATGTGTTAAAGAGACCCTTACATTAACTTTGGTATCAGGTACATACAAGAAATGACAAATTACGGCAATGTATTGCCTTCTTGTAAAGTTTCAACCTCTCTGAGCCTCATCTTCGGAAGCACTAGATATTCTCACATAAGTAGCTGACGCCAGCATGGAAGGGTTTTCTTTTTCAGAGAAATCTTACGATTTTCTGCTTTATTACAAACTCCAATCGAAACAATGTTTAGTAAAATAACCCTTCAATTCAAAATAATTGCTCAATAAACTTGCTCATAAAATAATTGCAGAATAACGCCGGCAGATTTTAAATAAAAGAGTTTATTCGCCCGCGTTATACCATCGACAGTAAAGGACTAAACAACCCTTTAGTGCTGCCCGTAAACCATTACGTTTTCTTTATCCAAGTGGGACTTAAATCAAGATGCTGTCCACAGCACGCAGTGTGCGCGAACGGGATTTTATTAAACCTGCAGTAGAAAACAGATGTAATGCAATTGCAGTCAGCTGCGGTGGGGTTAAGAATTTAAACTTTAATTATTTTTACTTGCGTTCCTGATTTGAAATTGTGTTTTTTTTTTGTTTTATGTTTCTTTGTTTTGTTTAGAATGAGTTCTAGCATTGTGGTACGATTTTGAAGGCGATCGCCACAGTAAACCGCACCGGCAATGTAGCTGTACGGTGGTGAGGACAATGGAGCTTGCTACCTACGGAAATGTTTTCATAGAATTACATAAAAACGAATCGTGTCACTGTGGTCTGACACCAAGGTTTGCCGTTGAGGTCTTCAGAATTGTACCTTTGATCTCTAAATGCTCCAAAAAGTAACAGATTATAAAAATACAAATATCGAATGCATGTTTAAATGGTCCTAACTTAACTAATGGTTTTTTAAACGATTCTCACTTAGAAAAAACGTCTTCGTCTGCTTAGCCTTTTCCAACCTAACCGGAAGCAGCTGAATACCAGTATTTTACATGGAGAGACTTCCTATCTGACCATTACTACCCAGTAACTGGGTGATACGATACCCTTTGGTAAGACTGCAGGTTGTCAGACTTCGGCTCGGACTCAGGCCACTGGCTACCCGTAACGACTGCCAAAGATCTACAAATTACATGTCATGCACAGTATGTAATGGATGGTCACCCATCCACGGACCAACATAGGCTGAAGATCGACCCGTGTGACTGTTATTACTTACCCACGAGATCCTCCTACACTTACTTACTTGGCTCACATAAAATAAAACTTACAATCTTCAATTCACAGAGCACAATCTCGAATGTAATCTGTGGTCAAACCACCGCTGAAATGACTTACAGAACCTGCTTCACTTATTCCTGTTACACAGAAATAATAAAGAAGCAATTACTTACAAGTTTATTTATTGCAATTCGTTTCGCAGCTTCTAGATACAAATCACCAAAACAAACGAGCAACGATTCGTAGCTATCTATCGGTACCCATTGATACATTGCCCGTGAATATTGCAGCAGTGTCCCGGAGTCCCGGTACTGACAAATTACCGGGAACACATGAAAGAACGCTTAACTTACTTGTCGGTTCTTTTAAAAGAAATGCGTCGCACGCTTGCTATTAGATACAAGTTAAACTAAGTTAGGATAAGTTAGATGGGAGAGGATGATGCAGCTTAACCGTGTTTTTAATTTCGTGTTGTTTTTTGGGAGGTTCTGTGTTTACGTATGAGGTTGAGTGACCGTGCAAACTAACTGTGAAATTATACATTATACAATACAAATAAATAAAATTGAACTGTTTGTAATATCAAAATAACAGCTTGTTACTGATTGCAATGAAAGTATATATTAGGGTTCCGTGCAAAAACATTAAAACCGAAAAGTAATCTTTTTTTATAAAAAAATCACGCGAACGAACAACGAAGGTCGCGAGCAACAGCTAGTAACGGACTAAAATCGATTACTAAAAAGTTTCAACAAACTAGTTTAGGAATGCAATATTTATTCGTTTTAATAACATCATCCGAAAGATGAAAGATGTCCACTGCTAGATAAACGCAAAAGACATTTGGATTTGCTTCGAAGTCCTTTTATTGACCTCCTTCTTGTTCCGCTTAAAAGTATTTCACATTACAATAAAAAACAGTCATTTCCCAGTGTTAATTAGTCTAATTAGATAGAGCTTACAAAAAAATTACAAAAAAATCAAAAATAAAACACGAATCTTAATTCTACTAATCGCTAAAGAATAGACAAATAGCAACCGCTTTCAAGGTATTTCATGTTTCTACAACAACTGTCAACAGGATTGATTTTCGGTAGCTTATGTCAATTCAATATATTTTGACATTTCCACAAAAATTATCGTGGGTCAAATACTTTTTCTAGGCCCACAGGTATAGATCTAACCGATCGTTCAAATCTCATTAAATCAGGTTCATCATCTACCACAGGAGCTGTTCCATTCTGATCAGGCCACACGATTCCCTCGATCCAATCGAGGAAGCTGGATACCTTGGTGTAGACTCCGGGTAATCCTGGTAGAGCACAGCCGACTCCGAAAGATGTCACTCCGAGAACGTAGTGCATGGTTCCTTGGCTTATTATTGGAAGTGGAATCTTCACTTGGAGAGGGCCTCCGGAATCACCCTAGCAAAAAAATACGATGAAGAAAAACACTTACGATAACTTGGACGGGATACTCAAAAATTACAAATGCGGTATAGCCACCAATTATTATCGTTTTATTTTTAGTAGTTGAGATAAGGGTGTTATTAAAATCCTGGTAAAAGAAAGTATCATAAACGAACAACCACATGAACAATACTAGGCTCCCAGAAACACATTGTGATGTCTTAAAACACTTTACTTACCTGACAAGCATCAACTCCTCCACCTAACTTGCCGGCACACAGCTGGTCCGGCTGCAGACCACACCAGTTCCTGTTGCAGGACATACGGAGCAGTCTGTTGCATTTGTTGAATTCTATGATGTCCACAGTAGCTGCCAAGAGCTCTGAAGAAGTTTTTTGAGTACCTGTGAAGTAGACCATGACAGTTGAGCATGTGGTCTTGGGCATAGACTGGTCTGATATATAGAATGGTCTTGATTCGGCTCCCATTTCCCAAGTCGGGCAAAGTGATAATGGATTTTTCTGGCCGGCCGGAGTCTGGATTTCTGCTAATGGCAATGGGCTTGCACCCTATTACATGGGAATTAAACATAACTGGTACACCTCCGCCTTGAAAAGGAGGAACCCAGGAAGCCCAGGAGCAGGAGGGCCTTGGAAGGGGGGGGCGGGTTTTGTAAGGATTTTTATGTTATGTTTACTACCTACGGGGTGTATCTAGACCCTTCACGAAGCCGTCAACCAAGCATGTACATCAAACTAAGTAACTTTGCGCAAAAATTATTGCTGGGAAACGACTTTTTTTGGGGTCCAAAATCACGTTTTACGGCAATTTACGGCAGGACTCAGTGTAACGTACTCCAAACATTGTGCTAATGGATGGATTGAATAGTACGGGGGTCATGGAGGTGTTTAAAGAAAAAGTTTCATTGAAACTTTGACCCCCAATATCTCCGTAATTAGAAGGTTCCCAGGTATGGTCTAGAAAAAAAAAATTGCAATGACGGGGAGAACAAGTACCCTTCGGGTTTATTAAGGGTCTTGTTACACCCTTTATAACCAGCAATCAGGTAAAATATTAATTCCGATTTTTTTAATATTCATTAACATGTTTTTAGTAAAGAAGAACCACCAACCTGACTCCACAACGCCCCATCCAGTAACCTGTGCCTCATCACCATATCTGGTGATACTGTCCTTAGTCCACAAGCACGCAGGTTGTATGGTCTTAGTAAACTTCAGCTTTTGGCCGAGTTCCATCAGAGCTATGTCGAAGTACTTCTTCGGAGATTTGTACTTCGGATGGGTAATAATCCTAATGATTGTCGCATCTTGTCGATCATTATCACCATCTTGGTCATTATCGATCTGGGGAATATCGGGGTGTAACTAATGACTCCTACCACATAAGTATTTATCGAAACGTTTGCATAATAAGACAAGATGTACGCTCACTTCTGCACAAGAGGCTCACACAGAAGTTATTACCAAGTCTCATGATAAGATTTGGTTTCATACGTACCACATCCTGAATGTTCTTGCCTCCCAGTCGTACAATCTTGGGTTTAACATCTGCAATGGTTGTATCCCGGTCAGACGCACTTGAGCAATGGGCAGCAGTCAGAACGAAGTTTCGGCTGATCAACGTACAACCACACATGAACTTCCACGTTCCGACAACCTCTTTCCATCCTATGGCACCCTAGTTATTTAAAAGTCATTAAGGAAAGTCACTATAGACAACAAGCGTTTGATTTATAAGCTACTAATTTAATTGTCAAGATAATGTTATAAATCTTACCATATTAGGATAGTCTCCCGAAAAAGTGTAGTGACCTCCAATGATGTAGGAGGAGATTCCTCCTCTCGCTCTCCAAGTATCACCTAAAGAAGCCCCAGTTTCTTATAAATTGAATGGAAACTAAAAAGAGTGCCAAAACTAAAATGTTACAAAAATCGAACTCACACGCATTTGCCTGTTCTTCTTCATCATCTCGAACTTTTAGTTCCCAAATATAATCGAAACATTCTGAAATATAACGAAAATAATAATGTTATATGAAAACAGTAGATTATATCAACATAACCGAACGAGACGAAAGAAATAAAATACAACACCGTGTCACTTACTGACTTCGCTGATCCGTCTACCAGGCGCCCTGAAGTCTGGCACAGGTGGCCTTTTAAACGGTGCGCAAGGATTGTAAGAACTTTGCAAAGATGTTGGAGCAGTCGGTCGAGTAGGGGAAAGCTTAGGTAACAGAATTTGATGCCCAGATGCAAATGGTTTCGGTGTAGATTTTGGTTTCCAATAGGGAAGATCAGTTGAAGTAACAAGTGTCGCAGAAGTCGTTGTTTGTGATGGGCTAGGTGTTGTTACTAGGACATTAGTTCGTTCAGGAGTCTTGGTTTCTAGGCCCGGAGTTGTATTTGTCGTTGGAAGAGAAGATTGTACAGTAGGTGGAACTGTTGTGAGTTTAGTCGGTGTAGAAGGTTCAGATCGTAAAACAGAAGGAGGGCTAAGCCCAGGAGGTGATCCCGTTAGCCTAAGATTCGACGTATCCGGTTTGAAAGGAGCATGAGGTTTTTTTGGCAGTTTTGTGTTAGCCCGTAACGGTAGCTTATGATGTTCTCCACTTTTGTGAGGCTGTAAGGCAGTATTAAATTCAATTTATTATGTAAATTAAGATAAATAATCTGCTTGACTGTAAATAAATAAATGCTTATTTACGAAAAAAAATTAATGTAAGATTACTTTACCTCAGAATCCTCTGGTGCTTTTGATTCTCCAGTTGCAGACACTGTAATGCGTTTCGAAGAAGCACATTTAAGTAAATTCCGTTTATTCATTATTTTACATATTTCTTAAGTATATCTCTTTAATCAGCTTTCAAACACATTTATTATTTTTAATTACATCAATATAATTACAAAAAAAGTAACTATTGGAATACATAAAAACACCATCTAAAAGTAAAATCAAGTTTATTTTTCAAAGTACTTACCTATAAAATAGAACACAACAATTATGCAAAAACATTTCATTTTACTTAGGTACACACGTTTATATTTACGGAACAAATAAAAATAAATGTAAACGACCATTACTGGCTCTAGAAAAAAATTAATTGAACTGTGATTAGCCAGTCAACGTAACAGTAAAACTATCTTAATATTTTTATCAATTAAAAACTTTCTTAATGATTATTAACTATGTAAGAATATTACTAATATCATTAGTGAAGTAATTGAATGTTGAGATAAACAATCATTTTAATGTTTTAAATTAAATTGTCTTTTAAACAGAAAAAAAATAAGAGAAAAACACACAAAGACGAAAAAGTTTGAGGAAAAAATTATTTAACACCAAGAAAAGTTAAATGATACAAGTTCAGAACTTATCGCTTCAAAATACAAGTATAGTCCTTGATTACTGCTAGCCATTATGTTGAGTAACCTGAGGTTTGAGTAAAAAATCACTCAAACCTGTGTGAAATAGTGAAAGGACAATAGTATAATACCTATTATGTATCCTATTGTATAAAAAAACGAGTCAAACAAAAACAAAATTCAGTTTGCTGGACAACACCATCGCCGAACTGCCCGACTCTGCCATATTTTAAACACATAAGTCTGTTTCCACCGAGCGGAAATTCGACTCGAGGATGCGCAAGCGCCCAGTTTTATACTTAAAGGCAAAACTAATACAGACTGTATCAGTCACATCAAAAAAGTACGCAAGGATTTTTCAGCTTGGTGGAAACAACCGTAATAATTTTTTACTGCCCCGGCCACACATTTCCCTCAATCCAGTCAAGGAAACTAGCTACTCTAGTATACACTCCTGGTAGTCCTGGTAAACCGCAGCCTATACCAAACGAGGTGATGCCGACCACATAGTTCATGCTGCCTTGGGTCTTGATTGGAAGAGGAATCTTCACTTGAAGAGGTCCACCTGAATCACCCTAGAAAATGAGAAAATCGTTTAATAACAGGCTGCTTTGATCCTTCCGGCTCTTGGATGGATCACGCATCCGCAATATTCAAACATAAATGGCACAAAATAATCAGTGAAATAAAAGCAATTACATAGATATAAAAAAATACACCATTTACAACGTAGGCGAACACAAAAAAAATGGATTTCGATTTCCAATTTGCAACTGATCTAATAAATCCCATTTTGTTATTAATAGAATAGTTAAGGGTCACATATACACCAAATTACCTGACAAGCATCCACTCCTCCTCTCAATTTGCCAGCACAGAGCTGATGATCCTTCAGCCCACACCAGTTCCTATTGCAAGACCTACTGAGCAGGTTATTACATTTAGCAGTGTCTATAATGTCTACTTCTGCCATTAGGAGTTCAGGGGATGTCTGCAGACTTCCTGTGAAATAAAATATATTCTCATCATGTAGCCAAACGACGTTCACTTCTAGGGTTTCCCTCAATCATCACCACAGCACTTTCGAAAGTATGTGAAGTAATAACTTTGATATATCTAACTATGGTAAAAACTGACCAGAAGAATATTATGATCATCATCTGCCTCGCTATTTCCCCAACTTGTTGGGGTCGGCTTCTAGGCTGACCAGATGCAGCTTAATACCAGTAGTTTACACGGAGCGACTGTCTATCTAACCTTCTCAAGCCTGGGTTTCACATACTATGCTAAAATCTTCAAAAAAGCTTACCAGACTCCACAACGCCCCAGCCAGTAACCTCAGCCTTCTCACTGAACATGCCAATATCATGCTTAGTCCACAAACAAGCAGGTTGTATGCCTGCAGAGAACAGTATTTCCTGGTCCAGCTTCATCAGAGCTATGTCAAAGTACTGCTTCGGAGCCTTGTACTTCGGGTGGACTATCACTTCGATGATTTTCACGTCAAAAGCTGCGATGCCGTTTTTGTCCTAAAGAAGACAAAGGCTGACTTTACATTGCTTTAAGTATAGAACCATAAAAATCCCGCCAGAGTTCCGATCTCGCAGGCCAACCTCAACGGAGATCAGGCGTGTACGATTGTACTCTGGAGATTTTATTCTACGCAAACACAAGTGCACTCTCAGTTCTTTTTTACTCTCAAGATCCGATACCAATGTGGCATTCTGATATCATCAGGGAGAGATCGGGCGCAGGACCACAGGTAGCTGGCTTTACATGCTTCCCGAGACTCGGGCGTATCTCGCCACCAACTTTCCCAATACTTAATCAGACCTGGGAATTGAACCGAAGACCCTACGCTCAGCTGTCGCGCATGCGACCAAACCAATTTTGATGCAATGGAATAAAATTAGCTTCGTTGTCGGGAGTAGTAGGGCCATCATACAGAACAATTTAAGAGAAATCCTGGGTTCGACCTGCCCAAATCTTTTTAAAAATATAGTCTGGTCTTTCGCCCAAAGTCAACTTTTTATGAGTCTATAAATGGTACCACTTTATTCCCTGCTTTGGGCGGTGATAAATTTTATTCCAGCAATGGTACTATAAAACTGAAGTATTCAAAGATAAGCTCTAAGATAAGCTCTTACAAATTACTTTCCATCAAATAATGAATCCTATCAGAAATACGAATCATGATGATGATCTTTATGGAATGTAAGTAAACGTCCACTGATACCCATATACTATCTATCTTAAAAGGGATTATCAGCCATAACGTACCCACTGCTGGGGCACAAGCCTCCTCTCTATGGGAGGAAATGGGCACCACGCGGCCCCAGTGTGGGTTGGATCATCATCATTCTCCTGCCCGTGTACCAATTTATTTGGATTTAAATGATAAATGATGTTTATTTTGCAAATAGGTTTTTAAAAACAGCTTTACACGTCTCTTTTTTAAACTAGATGGGGCCGGTGTTTTGTACCTGACTACTCTGAGAAGAAACAGCCGAAACAAACTCAGATGTCATAGTCTCTTTTAAAGTCCAGACATAATCTTGGTTAACTCACATGAGGACTATGCAGATGTCTATGCAGAGGTCTATGCAGTGTCTGAGATGGTCTCTTGAAGAAAGAACCACACAGATTTGAGTGGACCTGTCCAGTCAGTGCAAGCATTTGTCAGTTATCATGTAGCTCGACTTATAACTCAAGGAGCTCAACGACACGACGGACAATACCAAAAAAAGACATTTGGGTAGGTCGCTTATAGTACTCAAACTGACAGACAATCGTGGAAAAAAATAAAAAAAGAACAAACAAAAAAAAAATATTACGCACATGGTCCTCATTGATTGAATTTGGACCTTGAAAGGCTTTGTGAAAATCTCCTCAACGGACGATATCCAATCTAACATATTTTACATGAAGCAACTAGGTACCTATCTGACCTGCATAATCTAATTTGTCAGAAAACCTTCGAAATGTTTATTATCAAAATTAAGCTAAAGCTAATTAATGGCAAAAAATCTTAAGAGTAACTTACGTGGTCCAGGATATTCTTCGAGCCTAATCTGACGATCTTAGGCACAGTATCTTCAATGGTGGAATCTAGTAGCGATGCCCTAGAGCAGTGAGCAGCCGTCAGCACAAACTTGGAGCTGATGAGACTACTGCCACACATGAACTTCCATGTGCCGATAACGAGCTTCCACCCTATGGCGGCCTAGTAGATTAGACATTATGGTGAATTATGAAAAAAAAAATACAAAACCGAGACGCCTGGTCTAGCCCATTAAAGCATTATTTCTTCAGTATTCTTTTTACAATGTGGGAAAATGGACGGAGGCATACGTTCTGAATACCTGCATCTCCGTCCCACACTGAAGTGAGATTAAAATAATACTGTTTTTTAGATGTAAGACAGTGCATTCTGAAAGTTGACAATGTCGAAAATTACTGTCAAATATGTCGCTGTTTTGATAAGTTAATTATAGATACAAAATAAATTATGAATTATCGCTCTGTATCGATATTTCGTTTGAGGTGCAAAAAGGGCACTTGAAAGCCTCCAAAAAAGCTTGTTTTTGCACCCAAGTTTGGTACAGCTCTTAGTTTAGCGTTAGGATAGCAATATTTTAGTGCATCATCATTATCATCCACAGCCTGACTTCACCCACTATGAATGGGTGGGTGCAACAAAGAGCGATAGTTCATAATGTACTTATTAATATTAATTTATTCATTAAAAAAGAGAAATATTTGTGTTGCCAACTATCAGAATATACAGCCACGTGGTGGAGATTGACTTCACAAACCACAACTTATGGCACTCTGACAGGACAACAATTCAGGGCAGAATTCAGCTACAATAAAAAACTGTCAATTATTAGTACATTTGATTTAAGTGGGGAAACTTTGTTATTGCATTCGAGAACTGCAGTAACAAATCCCCACGCGTATCAAACGACGTTTTTCAATACACTTTCGAAGAAATAAAATATTAGAACGGAAAGTATTTTTGTCAGAAATTATTAGGAAACTATGATTTAATTTGCTTTTTTTCCGCGCTTTGCTTTGGCCAGGTTGAAGAAGAAGCAAAGGTATGATGTCGCTAAACAGCCTAATATGAAAAAAAGGAAATTCAAATTAATATTAATTTGTACATAAAAGTAAATATTTGTTTTAGATAATCATGTTTATCTATGACATTCTATTTATAAACACAATTTAAATACTCAAAAAATATTTACGCCGTAAAGACGCATATCTCTTTGCCAAGATTTAAAAAAAAACAATCACCGCCGACTATAGTTATTGAACCCATTTGGACTTAGTATTAGTTATCTGTGGAATTTTTATCTCCACACGTGTACGGAAAAATATTAAAAATCCACGCGTGTGAATTACATTGCATGTTGAACCTAATCGTAGTGCGATATGAACCAGTTTTCGAGAAAATGTATTGAAAAAACAATATCCATGTCTATGGAATACGTAACCAAACTCAAACTCTCACCATATTTGGAAACTCTCCTTGTTTTGTGGGATGACCTCCCACGATGCCAGGCACGGGCATAATTTCACTGCCTGAAAATAACAATATGATTATTATTCATTGGAAATCCTGCATTGCTTATCAAACGGTTATTCTGAAAATAAGTTTTGTAATAGTCAACTATCTTATTAATCTTAATTTATTTCTGTACACATTAATTACATTTTTAAATACTCCATTAATAATATAAAAAAATGTAGCCCACCGGTATCGTGAACGCAGGCAAACTACCGGCAGTCAGGGATCTAGAGAGAGAGTAACCTCCTAACATTATGAGTCGTGGCCAGGAGTACCGCTTTCTGAATCAAGCCCTAGATCTAGCGGCCTAACGAAAGCCTCCTCAGGTTTTGGTCGAGGCTCTTGGCAATTAAGCCATGGGCTAACACGACTATCGACGCAATGATCGCTGAGTTCACGTCCCACATGTCGATAAACTTGCAAGCCAAGTCAAGATACTTGATTTACTTGTCTTTCTCGGCTTTCACAAGGTTTTCATCATGCGGGACCGTTCTGTCAGCAATCATTACGCGCCGCTCTAATCGATTAACCACCACTCTATCAGGCTTATTGGCTTTAATAATCCTGTATGTGATGATGGATTGATCCTAGTACAGTGTGATATTGCCATTTACGAGAACTGTCCTACCATGCTGGTACTGCACTTGCGATTCCACAAAGTTGTAATATAAAGCAAGTTGCACATCAATATTATTATTAACTTACACTTTTCGATCCTTTTTGCTTTTTCGTCTCGAAGTTTTACTTGCCAGATGTACTCGTAACATTCTAAAACATTCAAAATATATTGTAATATTTTCCAATAACAGTGATAGTTCGAGTGAACCAGTTATTTTTAACACGCTTTTATTAGCTTGGTTTAAAGGGTGAATTTTTCAAGTGGGCATGGATGGCCAAATCCGAAACTGCGAGGAATATCGAAAAATGCTCAAAGGAGTCTCGAGCCCGATTTTCATGATAACTAAAACTGCATCATTGGATTTTTGACAAATCAATATTCCTGACCAGGAATCGAATCTGTTGGTTTTAGAAAAAAAAAACACACTGATAATAATACACTTTTCAACAAATTGATAAAAATCACCTACAAAAATAAAAATGTATTATTTTATTAAAAGAAATTTCAATTTCATAATTTTAAACTTTATAATTCCTTAAAAAATAAAACAATTTTTTAATTTTAAAAGTATTGAATCTTACGATTTTAACAAAATACCGATTGGATGTCATAAAAATTACAAATTGGTTGTAATTTAATTAGCGTTTTATTAAAATTTATACAAAATCACCCTTTTGTAGCTTATTAGTGTGAGATATGTGGGTAGACTAAGAACATTATTATTTCCTTGTGTTAGGGTAGCTTTACGTTGTCAGGCTTTTGTCTTTATTAAATCAGCTGAGTGGATGGACGCGTATTATTTATTGGCCTAGTAATCCTAATACCCTGGACCTCTGGAACCGTATCCTACAATTAGAAAATAATTTTCTCTTCAAAAAAGAGTACCGTGATAAAGAAAAAAAAAATCTTGAAAAAACGTGGGGTTCTAGATGTCAATTGTTGTAAATATATTTTTATTGACAGATATTGCTAAAAGTCATTATAAAATATTTTTCTACTTTTCAGTTCGGCTAGTTACAGAAGCGTGTTTTTAGGGTTCCGTAGCCGAATGGCAAAAACGGAACCCTTATAGATTCGCCATGTCTGTCAGTCTGTCGGTCTGTCTGTCTGTCTGTCCGTGTATGTCACAGCTACTTTATTCCGAAACTACTAGGACTACACAGTTGAAACTTAGTAGGTAGATGGATTCTGTCAACTGCTTTACGATTTTTTATACAAAATTTAAAAAAATATTGATTAAGGGGGCTCCCCATACATGGAACTGAAACTGAACATTTTTTTTTCATCAAACCTATACGTGCGGGGTGTTTATAGATAGGCCTTTAAAAATGACATTGAGGTTAATAAAACCATTTTTTCTCAAAGTCAATCATTTGAAAGATAAACACTTCCAAAGTGGTAAAATGTGCCCCTCTAATTTTTAAAGTAAGAGGAAGAAAATTCTGAAAAAAATTAGGATTGTAGAACGTAAATAAAACTTTCAACCAAAATTGGTTTGAATAAAATTTGATGTTTAGTTTTTAAGATATGGGACTTAGTCATCAAACTGCAGCAGTAACTTTGTTTTTCATTAACATACTATGAAAAACAAATTTAGACTTGCCGTTAAATGTAAAACAATACAACATATGAATGAGCCTTCAAAACATTTTTATTATATTGTTTGGTGCTACGGAACCCTGTGTGCGTGTGAATACGACTCGCACTTGGCCGGTTTTTTTTAACTTTTACGAGTATTTATTTCTATTTGTAATACCTACTATAGTCGCTGTATAACAAACAAAGCGGAATCGACATGGTTAATTTAGTTTGTATTATTATTTTGTTGTCATTTTAACATCAGGGACCGTAGAATTTGCATTGAAAAATGTTAAGTTCATTTAAAAACTGGTTGTTTGTTAATTATAGGTCAACGGTCAACGCACACAGCTTATGCTAGTAACTATATGCGAATCCATGTCACGAGGCTATTATTAGATTAGTTCACACCTGGTCAAGAATCAGGCATTAACATAATATCGTGACGTCAGTATGTGACCGTCTACAAATTTAATTTGCATAGGTAACAAGTCAAACATGTCCTATAGAAGTCTATAATCACAAGAGATAGTAAAATCATAATCTTAAGCAACGAATACAGCTCTCACTGCTAGGTCCCAGGGATCTTCTTTTTGAGAGGAAGGAGGAGCGGCCTGGAATCCGCCACGTTGGCCCAGTGCTAGTTGGTAGATGTGTGACCATTTGAAGTACTAAACTAACTACTACTTTGGTTTTACGATAGCTCATGAAACAACAGAAGCTAACTATACTTACTGACTTCGCTAATCCTTCTACCAGGAGCGCTGAAGTCTGGAACAGGTGGATGGTACGGTGCGCAGGGATCATCAGCTTCATTAGAAGGAACGGTTTGTGAGAGAGACGAAAGCGCTGATAGTGGTAAACTTCCTGGAGGCTGAAACAAGATGTAATATAGTAAGCAATATGAATACCATAGATACGTAAGCAAGTCTTTACTATCTTTTCGGCAATTTTCAGCCAATAGCGAATGTAGAACACTTTTTGCAGTAATCATCTTTGATCTGAGTCGTAAGGCTACAAAAGTGGTAATTTCGCCCTAGAAATGTCTAGCCCAGTCTCCTTTAAGGTTTTATGTTTACTATATAAACCTTTCTAACTAGCTTTCACCCTCAGCTTCGCCCACACGGAGGTCGAACATTATTCCTCGGCAATGTAGTACAGGGATAAAAAATATACTATGGCCTAAACCAAGTCAAAGCTGTATTTAATGGTTCCCTACAAGAAAGTACCAGGAAGGCAGCGGTATGAGAAGAATGGCGAGCGATTGTGAGGCCCACCACCCCTCATGTGACGATCACGATCACTCTGTCAAGAGTGTACCGACTAAAAAGAAGAAGAACGCAAGTCATGATCTACCGGCAGGTACCGGCATTTTTTTTTTTGACAGTTTTAATGTAAAAATTGTTTATTTGACGTTTAGCGGAAATTGTACTCTGTTGAGTTAGCACTAATATTCAATAATTTATGTACAAAAGTATTATTTACCTGCAAATTTGTTGTCTCATTCTGTTGCCCGGTTGACACTTGAATCGATAACACTGTAATAGATTACGTACACAAATTAATCATAATCTGCCACTTTGTTACTTTTTTCTCACAAACAAGATTCAAATTGCCTTACATATTAGACATAGTTTTAAAATCGCAGATTTACACTTCGTCGTACGCATTTTTTTCACTAATAGGTAATATTGTATTTATATTTTTGCACAGAAACTATTATATCTACGTGTGTCTTTCTCAATAACCGATTCACATATGACTGAGAAATATACAAACGACTCAACCTGTCCAGAACGAAATTAATTCATCGATTATATATAATTTACTCGCCATTGTTATTTTTACCATTATTGTTCATTAATTCTCTTAATTCACAAATGCATTAACCGTGAGTCAATGTAATTAGGGGACTTAATACAAGTATTGGAATTTTTAATAACCCGTGTTATTCTTTGTTTTATGTTTCAATTTATTGAGCATAATGTTTGTTGCTGTATTACGATTACGAGTAGTAGTATCTTCAATTATAATAATATTAACTTATAAAAGACCGGCCAAGTGCGAGTAGCACTCACACGCACACAGTTCCGTAGCACCAAACAATATAATAAAATTGTTTTGAAGTCTCACTCATATGTTGTATTGTTTTACATTCAACAGCAAAACTAAATTTGTTTTTCATAGTATGTTAATGAAAAACAAAGGTACTGCCGCAGTTTGATGAAAAAGTTCCAGATCTCAAAAACTAAACATCAAATCTTATCCAAACCAATTTTGGTTGAAGGTTTTATTTACGTTCTACAATCCTACATTTTTTTTTCAGAATTTTCTTCTTCTTACTTTAGAAATTAGAGGACACACATTTTACCACTTTGAAAGTGATGAAACGATCGACTTTGAGAAAAAAAATTGTAGGAACCCCAATCTCATTTTTAAAGACCTATCTATAGACACCCCGCACAATATAGGCTAATAAAAAATATTTTTTTTTGTTTCTGTTCCATGTTCAATCTTTTTTTTTGTATAAAAGTCGTAAAGCAGTTCACAGAATACATCTACCTATTAAGTTTCAGCTGTGTAGTCCTAATAGTTTTGGAATAAAGTGGCTGTGACATACACGGACAGACAGAGATGGCGAATCTACAAGGGTTCCGTTTTTTGCCATTCGGCTACGGAACCCTAAAAAGCGAGTAAAAAATACTTGAAATAATTTTTATTCATAACATAAACATAATTTCTCGCCTGTAATTCCCGAAGGAAGGCAGAGGTGTACCTAATCGTACACCTACGTTTCACCAATTATGTTTTCATTTAATCAAGTAAGTAATTTAGTTCATAGTAAATATTTTTTAATACACTTCCTCGAAAACTGGTTCTTATCGCACTACGATTAGGCTCAACATGTAATGTATTTCACCTGCATGGATTTTTTAAATTCATCACAATACACAAATACACCGATAACTATACATAAACTAAGTCCAAATTGGTTCAATATATAACGCGTCAATGATACGGCAATATTTACGGCGTAAATATTTTCTGGATATTTAAATTGTGTTTATAAATAGAATATCGTAGATAAACATAATTATTTAAAATAAATATTTACTGTAATGAACAAATTAACATTTATTTGTGCTCTAAATTAAAAAAACATTAAAATGTTCTATTTTTATATTAAGCTGTTTAGCGGCTTCATACCTTTACTTCTCCTTCAATTTGGAAAAAAAAAGAACATTAAAATCATAATTTCCTAATAATTCAAGAAAAAATACTTTTCGTTCTATTATTGCATTTCTTCGAAAGTGAATTGAAAAACATCGTTTGATATACGTGGGCATTTATTACTGCAGTTTTCGGACCCATAACAACCTCGCCTACGACTCGATTGTGAATTCCGCCTGGAATGCAATAACAAAGTTTCCCTACTTATATCAAAATGTACTATTATATGTGTATCAGAAATACAACGTGATGTGACCTTTCTGATACACGCTAATTAGTAAAATAATCAGAATATCGGTTCACTACATGGATATCACAAATAGGAATCTTTAATTTCCACGTGGTTCGATAGATGGCGTTGTAGAATACGTGCTTGTTGGGTTTCGCTACCGCACGGATAATAATAAGCTCGGGTAACCGATTCTTGGTTGAACATTCAAATGAGCCCATAATATTTTTGAAATACTTAGTTAGGTTTAAGTTAATTATTTAATTATATAAACCATAATTAAATAATATATAACCACATATATATATATATAATAAATAACTATAATAACCATAACATCATCATTCTCCTGACCGAATGAAGTTATAAGAACAAATGGCAGTTATGCGTATATGTCAAACAATACAATATGTGACCACTGACCAGTTTGACCACATATTCTTGTCTTCAATCCAACCAAACATCATTTAAAATAACTTTTGAGTAAATGAAAACTATCATGACTAATTGATTAAGTACTTAATGATTAATTAACTAATAGAACAATTAGTTGCTCAATTATGATCACACCTCAGACATATAGAGGCAGTCTTCTTGTTAGATAGATAGGTATTATCTTTATGACACCGTAAACCTAATTGACTCTGAGGGATTGATCAATTCTCAATCATTTTATGATCCTTCACAGTCAAGTTTGTTTAAGAAATGAGGAGGAAGGATTAAGAAGTATGGAACTATCTTCCATACTTATTGCAATTCATTAAGGCCACCCGCTATGATTTTACATACTCATTTTGCTTCGTCCAGTTCAAATTGACGGCACGGTTGGCGCAGTGGCTGAGCGATTGACTGCTGCGTTGCGTGCCGCGGGTTAGATCCCCGCACGGAATAAATATTTGTATGGCCTACAGATAGTTATTCCGGGTGTTTGTGAATGTGAGTTTAAATGTTTGTAAACGCACCCACGATACAGGACAAACTCCTAGTGTAGGGCAAAGTTAAAAAAAGGCATAATAATTGGACATCCAAAGGTTTTCTGGCAGAGATTGTTGATTGCGAAAAGACCAGGCATTCAAAGAACAAACAGCGAACAAACCTACACGGTTAAAATGTACGGAACTGCTGTTTTTTTTTTATTACCTCTGAAAAATTTCTACTGGATGTAGTGAATACGTGTTATCTCATCGGTGTCCCTTCCGCCGTATACTGTTTTAAAAACCAACCAGCTTCACCACGGCATTGATTAAAGGTCCAAAAGTTTATTACTTGAACATACAAGCATACATAATCTCACTCCTTTTCCCATAACGGTAGGTAGAAACTTGTCAGTTTTTCTGACTCGGAATATGGGGATACCATCTAAAATCAAATATCTGCAGACTCATAAAATACTCACTCACTTTTTTCTCACTCCGCACCCCATAAAAACAAGCGAATATAAAATAAGGCGATGCACACTCTATGCCGCGTTGTACCGAAACCCCACAAGAATTATTCCTCAATCGGTACCGAAATGAATAACTTACAGACTTGCCTCATCAAATATAGATTCTCGTTTTTCTCCTTTCGCCTCCTGACTTGGATTCGACGCATTTTTGACTGCGCCCACTTAGAAACTTCCACATTAGTTACATTTTTGCTGTTTACATTAAAAGGGAATAAAAGGTACCTTTCAACTTGTTTGATTGGGGTCATGACTGGAAATTGGGGCTCCTTAGTAAATTATTTTGGTCCATAGATACCTCCATTTCAGGATAAAATTATGTGGAGTAAGTCATGGATGTAAATTGCAGCTTTGTTTCAAATCCTGGTAAGAAAATTATCTTCTGTAAACACCTCATCTGCCTAGCTTTTTTCCCAAAAATATTAGCTTCGGCTTCCAGTCTAACCGGATGCAGCTAACATCCGCCATAGCAAAATACTGGTATTAAACCAGTATTTTACATGTAGCGGCTGCCTATCTGACCTCCACAACTCAGTTTGTACAGGGTATTACGATATTGATAAGACTGATTGTCAGACTTTCGGGCCACTTACGACCTTTAACGAATATTAAAGATCAACAAATGACACCCTAGTTGCTGACTCTGACAGACAGTTCAGTACATTATCTACCCGAGTCCGCAGTTTGTCTGTAGCTGGTTGAGGACAATAAAAGCATCAGGGTGTAATGAATAACATTTTTTTTTAGTTTATTAGATGTCCAGTTCTGAAGCGCTGAACCAAATCATCCAGCTGTCACCTCCGTAAGCAAGAGTGTCCAAAAAATAAGTAGAATATCAACAACAAATACCTATATTAATCCAATATTTCTCGGAAACCGTCCGAGGTTTATTCGTGAGGACGTGGCCATATTGGGGGCCGACAATTCGGACGCGGCCTGAAAGTGGCCCGCGTGTATGAAAACAAACGGCCGCTACGTGTTTTGCTTGCTGTTGATGTTGTATGAGAATGGAAAACAATGGAAGTGTAGATATGGTTTTTTTATGTATTAAGAGGCAAAAAACGAAACTGTTCGTCATGTTTATTTGGCTAGAGTTTATGTAGTACTGTGAATGCTCAGTGATTAACGAAGAAATGTAGGACATCATGATCACTCTTTACTAGATGCAAGTAGAACTTCAACTAACCCAGGTAGCCCATAATGGAAATTTTCTGATAGCAAAATAAAGTCATTTATTCAAACTAGGTTAATAATCAACACTTTTTATACTTCAAAAGTCCCTCAGAACGGTGCCTTTGGCCACTTGCCTAGTGTTTTGAGAACAAGTCTGAGCAACACTTCTAACCCTTATTATAGGTTAGAAAACCTCAGTTAAACAATCCTAGAAAAAGCACCATCTTGTCTTCTATTTCGGATTCGGGTGAATTAATTCTTCTGAAAACTTATTCAATACCTCATCCACCATAGCAACACGATCTAAGGCTCCTTCACAAGTAAGCAAGCACAGTTGATCTGCCGCAAAGCCAGCTTGTTTAGACCATTGCATGTGTAACTAGCTTTATAACCCTCATCCTCCCTCATCACGTATTCAAGGAACACGCAGAGTCGACTAGAAAAAAATAGAATGTTACGTATGTACTGCGTTGTCTTGTTAAATTACGTGCTTGTCTTTGTGGAGAACCTTCTCTCGTAAGTATATAAAAGGTATGATTCCGTGAGCTACCGCGACCGGCTACGTTTCCTTCAGTATTCTGCGAGTACTATTTTCCCATCGCCAATTCTTCTTCATCGTGTCGATGATTCCTTTTGTTTAATTAAATTAGTATTGACCAGAACTCTGCAACCTCGACGGCGTTGGTGGTGGCCTCGGACAGGTCATCAACACTGCTCTCAAAACGTTGATGGAAAACATCAGGAGGAAATCGGTATGTTCTAGAACCGAAATTCGTAGAAACGCGCCATCTACCAAGCTGCAATGGGCCCGCGTGGTGGACAGCCCGTTCCCTCTCATAGAGTAATAATTGTAAAGTACATAATTATCGACGTCAATATACCTAACACAAAGGCATCACAGATACGTTGAAAGGTAATCATAGTGTTTCTTAGAGCCAGTTAACGTCGACGACAGTAAAAACAAGAACTAAAGTACGTATTTTCCATTGATTACCGATTGATTAAAGCAATAAACTAACTGAAACCACCACTTGATGCGCAGTAAACCTTAAACTTACTAACTTTCACTTTATCTCAACTCATTTAAAATTGGAGCCAATAAAACTGTCCCACCTGAAAGTTCCTTATTGCTAATGAAATAAGGGTGGTAATGGCGTAAGAAATAAAACAGTGAGGATGAATGCGAGTGAAACAATGATGCTGAAACTTCCGTAGCAGGATCAGAATAAGTTTTTTCTAATTAGAATCCGATGAATTGGCCCTTTCCCGGGCGCGTCTCGATTGGACTGCCGAAGTAATTAGTGACTCCGTTTTCTAATGAAATTCTGGGGATGCTGCCATTCTTTCGCGTTTTACATATTGGGGCTTGGTGGGATTTTTCCATAGTTTCTTTTTAAAGCTTCTCTGTTGAAGAGGGATTTGTTTTGAAGTACAATGATAGTAACTCGAATTGCGAACTGACGATTCCCAGTGGGAATTAATTGATACATGGCATCGCTGAAAATTTTGTGGTCTGGTTAATCTTTTTACAGCACCTGCTCTAGTAGCCCATAACTCGTGTAAAAAAGAGAAAAGAAGAAGACAATTTATTGGGTTTCGCATAAATACAGAGTAACGGTAGAAAGCAACCAAGACGGATTAACAGACACTGGCCTTCTTGTTAATGTTCTTTAGAAAGGGTCAGGAGCGTAGTACTGGCAACCGTCGTATGTATGTAAAGCAGGATTAAATCCAGTGTGGGAAAGACGAAGAAGTAGTGGCGCTAGACGACCTGTATAGCTCTGTCTCTTTCTCACACTGGAATTACTCCTGCTTTAAGACGTCAGAGTAACCCCGCCTGATGTATGAAGTAAACGGCGTACCTAACAATCGTAGCAAGTAGCATCCTGTAGCTTCGGCCTACCCCTATAGGGGAATAGGTGGGAGGTAATGTATTCCAGGCAAAACACTTTGTTTTTTATTTCAATACTAATAAATGGTTCATCTACCAGGGCGCCATAGACTGGAAGCTGGTTATCGTCTCAAGGAAATTCAAGTGAAAGTCTAGTGGTATCATCAGTGCATTTCGGTGAACTATCATAATTTAAAAGACGAAAATGAAAATTATTATTAATAATACAAAACATATAACGTGTTTAATATAGGAATTGGAGAGGGCATAATGTTAGTTCAATAACAAGTGTAATAGGACAGTTATAGGCTGTTATTGGATATTTATCTGTGTCGAATGGCGGAGGAATACTAATAGCATTTGGCGCATGCGGTGTGCACGTGCGCGTACTGAAATGTTGCGTAGTTTTGTAAAAGAAGTACAGTATAGTCTTAACAGAGGAGTAGCTAGTTTGAGGACTCATTTTCTCATAATGTATAAAAAGGCAGAGGTCCAGTAAATTAATAATAACAATTGTTTCAATTTCAGTGTACGATGAAATATACACTATCTGTATACCACTATAATTATGTATTTGTATGTCTCTGTGTGTGTATGTTATTGTAATGTCACTTGATCAATTGTTGTCTGTATAATAAAAAAATATTACATTATACCTCATTATTCCTCGCAGTATACCTCGTGGCAAAATAACAACAGCCGCTCAGGTCGATCTTTAGGTTAAGCCGCGCTTGCCTAGGTTGGTCTGTGGATGGGTGACCACCCATTACATACCGAGTTTCCTCCGTGCCTCGGAAACACGTTAAGCCGTTGGTCCCGGCTGTCAATTGTAGATCTTTGACCGTCGTTACACCACAACCAGACAACCAGTCTTACCAAGGGGTATCGTATTACCCAGTACTAACTGGGTTGTGGAGGTCAGATAGGCAGTCACTCCATGTAAAATACTGGTATTCAGCTGCATCCGGTTAGACTGGAAGCCGACCCTAACATAGTTGGGAAAAGGCTAGGCAGATGATGGCAAATGATGGTTACATTAAACCTCTGAAAGGGACTGAAAATCGTATTTTTTTTAACTAGACTGGCTGATTTAAACAAAAAAAATGCTGCTTGTTCTAGGCTAACTATACAATCCAGTTCCATGTGGTTGGAACAAAAAGTAAAATTTATCGAACATAATATCTAACTTGCCTTTTCTAATAGTCCAAAAAGTGCAATTGACAATTGCTGCTATCTATACAGGGTGTAACATGACCCTTCACGAAGCCGTCAACCAAGCATTAAGTACATCAAACTAAGTAACATTACGCAAAAATTATTGCTGGGAAACGACTTCTTTTTCTCGTAAAAAAACACGTTTTACGGTAGGATTCAATGTAACGGACTCAAAACATTGTAGTGGTGGATGGATTGAATAGTACTGGGGTTGTGGAGGTGTTTAAAACATACCTATAATAAACAGCACATGCATACAACACACGGTTAATATGTGTATAGGTAGACCCATAGAAATATAAAAGACAGGAGAAGTGGCAAGGTGGCGTGTCAGTGACGCCGCGACGAGCGCACGATAAGCATGTCATAGGGCAAATCGCCGTCTCCGCGAACTAGTGTGCTTTCGACCGCGACCGTGACAACTAATAAGAATGTGTTCTTCAGTGGTTTCTTGTAAAAATCGAAGCATAAACCAAAACTTTATAAATCATAGAATCACTTACTATATCTATGTACAAGTATTTAACTATATTTGTCTTTAACATCACAAATCGTAAAATGTTTCTTGCTCTTACTATGTTATTTCTGTTTTCAAATATCACAGCGACTGTACAAGTTTTGCAATAAATACATTGCTCCTTAACCACTACCAAAGTTTGTTGCTAAGTGACTGGACAAGCAATGTAAAAATCACACTACGACACTTTTTTAAGTATATGCATCGCGAAGTACGGCCGCTGCTTCTTGCGACGAATGATGTGCTTGTGCAGATTCAACTAACGTAGGCTGTCGATTGACGAAAGAAAAATTGCTATAAAAGTTTGTTTTTCAATTTTATCAACCATTTTAACCCGGTTGGAAGATCGATGTCGAATAATGTTTTTGACGTATTTTGGTTATTTTACAGCGTAGCAGAGAAATGCGTAACTAATTTTCGTAAAGTAAGTTAATTAAATTTCAGTTTCGGTATCGGTGGAGTGTTTTTTGCTTTGACAATTCCTGCCCAATTCCTGTTTTCACCAACACCATGTGTCACCTAAGTCAATGCCTTATGCGCGTTTTCACCAACAGTAAGTGACGCCTAACTGAATGCTGTAACAAATCTACTAGATCCTGTTAAGAATTAAAGGATAAGAGTAGACTTGTACATTTAAAAATTTAATAGAGATATGGATGGTTTTACAAATGAGATAAAAAATACAAGTGTTTACAAAAAAGACGTATCAAACCCGCACTCTGGAAGCAGTTTTTGAGTATATTTACACGATTAAGTAGCACTGTTGAAGCACGATGAAATGTAGAGGTGGAGATGTAGGACGATGAATCAGGTCTGCTCCTCAGGAAGGCGGCATTTATAAGAACAGGAGTTGAGGTCCTGGTAGATCTTTAGAGTTGGATCACCAGCTTTTAGACCCAGGGCAGCTCCGCGAGATGATCAGCAAGGATGGCACAACGACAGTTTTTAATAATAAGATTGGGAGTAGTAGTCCCAGGTGTATCTTTAGATGGATCACCTTCAAGAATCTGTCTTGTCTCCAATTTTAAGAATTCTTCAGTCTCACATTTAAGAAAACGCTCTCTCGTCTAGTCTAGTCCCGTCTCGACTGCTCGTCAGCTCGTTTTCCACAGTAGTCTCCTTCCATTTTTGAATCTCAGATTTTCTTCTTGCGGCCATATAATCATCTCATCTGACAAGTGTAGTCGGCCAGGATATAACAGACTTACTTCATAAAACCATGAATGTGTAAATAATTTATAAATATAATTTAAAATTAAGTTATTAGTAAACAATCATTGTTATCTATAAAATACAATATTTCAGCTAAATATTGAAAAATATAATTTAGATTAGATAAACCAAAAAGTATTCATCATAGACTAAGCTAGTAAGAAAATCTATGACAGAGGGAATGTACGTCAGTTTGGCAAATGTCAGATTTGCCAAACTACATGTCACAACATTGAAAATTATGAAAATTAATATTTTATTTTAGCAAATATTATGAAAGCGAATCGTATTTAGATCGATTCGCCGAGTATAAATAAACAAATCAATAAAAAAGGATGATAAATGGTATATGGTATGACAATTGTAAGTATCGTACAAAGTGTAAGTATAGCATATACTATAATGCCTATTTCCTATTTTCACCAACACAAAGTGGCACCTAACTGAACGCCTAGTTCCTGTTATCACCAACACTAAGTGGCACCTAACTCGATGCCTTGAGCCCGTTTTCACCACCACTAAGCGACACCTACCTCGACGCCTTAAGCCCGTTTTCACCAACACAAAGTTACACCTAATTCGATGCCTTAAGCCCGTTTTCACCACCACTAAGTGTCACCTAACTCGATGCCTTAGGCCCGTTCTCACCAACACAGTAAGTGACGCCTAACTGAATGTCTATTTCCTGTTTTCACCAACACAAAGTGGCACCTAACTGAACGCCTAGTTCCTGTTTTCACCAACACTAAGCGACACCTAAGTCAATGCCTAATGTGCGTTTTCACCAAAAGTAAGTGTCACCTAACTCGATGCCTTAAGCCCGTTCTCACCAATACTAAGTGTCACCTAACTCAATGCCTAAAGCGCGTTTTCACCAACACTTAGTGTCGCTTAACTGAATGCCCAACTCCTGTTTTCACCAACACAAACTGGCACCTAACTCGATACCTTAAGCCCGTTTTCACCAACAGTAAGTGACGCCTAACTGAATGCCTATTTCCTATTTTCACCAACATAAAGTGGCACCTAACTGAACGCCTAGTTCCTGTTATCACCAACACTAAGTGGCACCTAACTCGATGCCTTAAGCCCGTTTTCACCACCACTAAGCGACACCTAACTCGACGCCTTAAGCCCGTTTTCACCAACACAAAGTTACACCTAATTCGATGCCTTAAGCCCGTTTTCACCACCACTAAGTGTCACCTAACTCGATGCCTTAGGCCCGTTCTCACCAACACAGTAAGTGACGCCTAACTGAATGCCTATTTCCTGTTTTCACCAACACTAAGCGACACCTAAGTCAATGCCTAATGTGCGTTTTCACCAAAAGTAAGTGTCACTTAACTCGATGCCTTAAGCCCGTTCTCACCAACACTAAGTGTCACCTAACTCAATGCCTAAAGCGCGTTTTCACCAGCAGTAAGTGTCGCTTAACTGAATGCCCAACTCCTGTTTTCACCAACACAAACTGGCACCTAACTCGATACCTTAAGCCCGCTTTCACCAACACTAAGTGTCACCTAACTGAATGCCCAACTCCTGTTTTCACCAACACAAAGCGGCACCTAACTCGATACCTTAAGCCCGTTTTCACCAACACTAAGTGTCACCTAACTGAATGCCCAACTCCTGTTTTCACCAACACAAAGTGGCACCTAACTCGATACCTTAAGCCCGTTTTCACCAACACTAAGTGTCACCTAACTGAATGCTCAATTCTCGTTTTCGCCAACACTAAGTGTCACCTAACTCAATGCCTAATGCGCCTTTTGACCAACAGTAAGTGACGCTTAACTGAACGCCCAATTCCTGTTTTCACCAACACAAACTGGCACCTAACTGAACGCCTAGTGCCTGTTTTCACCTACGCAAAGTTACACCTAAACTGAATGCCCAAACCTCGTGCTATTATTTCCTTACTTTTTTATGTTTTTTTTTTTGTATTTTATCTTACAATACGTTATAGTAATCGGCATGGTTCAGATAATACAGTACAGTAGGTACAGTACTTTTGCTTGTAATAAGTCAACATGCATGAATGTCATTCATGCTCTTTATTTGTTATGTTTGTTTGTTTTCATTTATTTACATTTTTTTTCCTAATTAGGGTTTTTTTATAACAAAAATCCCCCGCCGTATTACCTGCGAAGCGTGCTCGCGTGCGTGTGCGTGTGCGTAACACACTTTCAGTAAGAATCGATTTCATTATGTCAGTACAACAACTTTCATTGATTTACATATTACTTGAACACATGAATATTCGATAACTTTTCGATTTAGTCAATCACTAGCGTGGGTATTCATTTAAATTGCACAGCACAACGATACCGACCGATGTTTTTGTGTGGGTAAGTTGTACGGTGCATGGTAAATACACGCTGTGTTTTTGATAGGATAAGGTTTATTACCCGACTGCGCAAGAAGGAGGGTTATGTTTTTCGAGAGTATGTATGTATGTTTGTATGTATGTATAATTGTTTGGCACGCTCTGTGGCCTGAACGGCTCGATGGATTTTAGCTTGAGAGGTGTCGTTAGATTCGTATTTACTGTGAGAGTGACACGGGGTATATCAAAATAAAAATGATTCAATAATAAAACAAAAAAAAAACGCCGGACTGTGTAAAAAAAAAAAAGCATAGAACATAACGACTACGAGTCGGAACCCATTAACATATATAGACCGGCTTAAATCGTCCCAATAATGGGTCCCGACTGTTTTAGTCGCTATGTTCTATGCTTTTCATTATTGTTATTTTTTTACTCAGTCGGGTTTTTTAATTTTTAATTGATTGTGTATTACGTTCTGTTTTAGAGTTGCGGGTGTGTGCGCGACTGCGTATCTATTGCTTTATGGGTAGACCAGACTATCGTCAAAGACGCTGACGTCGGCACAACATGCCAAGATGTTTGATGTGGTCATGTCACAATCAATTTGTACCGTCTGCTTGTACACCGAGGTATATCAGACCGCAGCCTGAATCCTGAGTAATGAGAATTCATCTCGATATTTATTTATATATTTAAACTTCATGTACAATAGTGGTACATTGGCGGACTTATCTACCAGTCAACCTTTGGGTTAAATAAGAAAACGCTGTGTAGGGTACAAAATAAATATCTAAGAAAATAATTTCTATAAGTACTTATAGTGATACTAATACACATAATACATATAAAATAAACTAATAGATATTTTAAAAAATACCAAAATAAAAAACGAAAAACCTAATAATAATTACCGTGACTCGACTTCAAATTGAGATTTATTTATTCTGACTTAAATAGTGGTTATGAATTTGCTGTTTGTCTTAATGCCAAAAGGTAGCGCGTTCCAGAGCTTTGTAGTAGAGATAGTTTAAGAATTTGACTTAAAACCGGTGCGGTGTGGAGGAATTTGGAGAAGTAGATTCTTGGAAGCTCGAAGGTTACGGCTGTGAGAGCTGCCCAACACTTTGAAGTATTTTTATAGATAATCGGGAGCACATCGATCGATTCTAGATATCTAAAGCTTGCTTGATAGTATGATTTGAACTAATTGTTAACCTAGCATTTTACTTTTACTGTTGTAAGTTAATGACACATGGATCCGATAGTGTCCTGAACTCCTAATACCGCAGAGATAAATAGTCGGATACACGACCCAGAAATACCTTAGTTATATGAATAGAAAATTATTGTAACACCTCACTATGTTCCTATTCTAGTGCAATAACAGCTAGTTAAGTTAGTATACAGTATAGAATGAAAATGAAAAAGAGGATCTATGTATAGGTATGTGCCCATTTCGTTTCATTGTTATTTTAAATTTCGTTTACCAGAAATGGTTAATATGAGGAATTGAGGATCCTTAGTGTTATAGTTAGTAATGTAACATCTATCTACTCATATTATGTAAAATAAATTATTTGATTTGATTTGATCCAGTTATTAAAGACAAAGACATTTATTCGTAGGATACGATAGGCACAAAGTTGTTACATAGAAATAGCATGGTTCAGGACATATCCGCCACTAGACGCGCATACGAATATTTACATTAGTTACACATGAGAACACTAAAATATTAGTACATAAATGAAATATCTTAATTTTTACTTTTTTCGTACCTTAATAACTTACTTACACTCTATTAAAACAAAACACAACGTGCAAACCTATAATCTAATACATACAATATAAAACACAACATTAACATTAACCTTGGATATATCAATTAGGTAACAAATATAATTTGAAATCCTCATAAAATCGAAAACATGTTACATTGGTTGATTATTGCCCACTCCCTCACACAGACGAACACTTTTGTCCCAGCATTGGGAAACTTAGGGGCTGATTGTATATGCGTATCTGGTTTCCACACAGCAGTTCCTGGTTAGTGGAGTTATTCCATTTGTCAAGCACGGTTGACATTTGTAAAAGCCGTTGCATGTATACAGCCCCCATTTAAACTCGTGGTTGAATTCAAATGTAACAAATATCAATAGCGTGCGATGTGAACCTCATTACCAGTCGAGTGCCACAACACACACGCTGTGCCACCTGACAAATATGTAGCAGGGTATTAAGATATGAGCTGTAAGCGGGCAGGGGCGTGCCATCCATAGAGGCAATTAGTCCTAGCCTTCCCTACCATTCCTAACAACAACACAACAAATGCATTTATTATAAACTATATTAATCAAAAATAAAAAAATAAAACGCCTGTTATAATACTTAAAGCAACTTGTCCCGGCCGTCTAGGCAAGGCCCCAGCCGGCCTAATTTCCATTGATAAATTTAAGCACACTGATGCGTATTTTCGTGTATATATACGGCACACATGCTAGATTAGGTGCGTAAACTCCTGCGAGTGTAGCTGGCCACTGATTGGCTGCCCCGCAAAGTATTATCCGGCTAAAACGGTATGCGGTGATGCAATTATATTTGGTAGTGTTTTTTTCATTGACAAAATAACAATTGTATTTTTCTTAGAAGCCATATTTGTTTCATGTGACAAGGAAAATTTATTTCGTGGTCTTGAATGTTTTGATTATTATAATATCTGACGGTTGTAATTCGTTTTGAAACGTACAGTAGTGTAAATATTATTTGTTGTATTTGTTTATTTACTTAGAAATGGTGTTCTGTTGTGAAGTTTGCGCTGATAATGTGTTTGTCAGAAGTTAAAAACAATAAGTATTCACGATTGTTTGATGTTAAGATTCAAGTGGTGTCTGAAGGAAAATGTGTAGTTACCCGAATTACGAGAATTAACCCAAAATTCATCTCGTACTCGGTATTTCAAATGAATCTTTCTTCTGTTTGCATTGTCAGAAAATCGTGATTTGAACCTTCAATGTTTGTTTTTCAAATATTCCGGTCAGACGCTCAAAATTGGGTACGGAACGAAAACTAAACTATTTTTTTTTATTAACAGCGCACTCTGTTTTATTTTTTAGAATTTTTTGTAACGAAGCGACATCCTTCGTTCTTGTATTGACAGAATACCATTGAAATTCCTTATATTTAAACTAGATGGCGTTGTTTCTCATACGCTAACTAAAAACACCAGGGGCACTGGGCAGATGCGGGGGCCCGGAAGGGTGAGTGAATATATCAATAGATGTGACTACTTTGAGGGTCATCCTAAGTAGAGCGACGCTGTGATGTTGCGAGTTTTTTTTTTGTGTATCCGTATATATATATATGGCCTACCCGCCGTGGAGAAGCACTGCACGCCACTGTAAGCGGGCAACTATTGCAAAATCTTCCTTATGGTCTCTTGTGGAAATATCAGTTGTGATTATTAGAAATATGGATAATTCTACTCGTAGCTTCTGCAAGCGGGTTCGCCCGCATCAATTCATTTTTGTACACTATAATATCATAGACACATAACCAGCTGACAGCTTGAGGAGGAATATTTTGATGGCCTTTTATAGTTTGTTGTTAGTTTCGTTATTTAAGTTTATTTAATTGTAATAATATCTTTATAAATTATTCCCTGTGTTATTCTGATGTATGATTTATAACACTGTTAAGTTTTATCCAAATCCGTTCAATACTTTTTTTGCGCAAAAGAGTACCAAACATCCATCCACAATCATACATGCTCTAAGTCGTTTTGCCACACTATTAAAAAAAAAACATGTTTTGGGACAATCCTTCCACACTTTTGAAACATTGCTATTTCGACACGTATGAATTTACAACATGACAATTATGACCAATTAATAAATATGTTGTCTTCCCCTCCTGGCTGAGGGCTGCCAACATGAGTTGATTTCCTGGTTGCTATTTTCTTTAAAATGAAATGTGGATTATACAGTGTATTTCTACCTGCCTGACTCTCCTTTATTTTTTTTCCACTGTGACTATTATAAGGCTCTCGCTTTTTCTCTGGTTTTGCACCAAGCTTCACTTTACGGCAGCAAGTTTAGCTCAAACTGCGAATACCTTAGTAGTACAACGCCGCAGAACTGTGTTGTGAATGCAACAAATCCTGCCAAATGGGTTTACCACACTGCAGCACTGTGGAAACTGTTCAAGACAAACTGCACAAGAGTTCATTGAAATTGGCTTTTTATTTGTTTATAATCCTCTAAAATCCAAGGTGCTTTCACCATATTTGTGTTTATCTAGGACTAACCAAGAACATACCAAATTACCTAATATACTTAAAACAACTAAATACAGTCAACCCGAAACGAAGTGGAACTTTACTGTGAAAAAAAACTTGTGGAATAGTCTAGCATTTGGTTGGTATGGAAAACTTAGCCACACAAAAAACCACAAGCTGTAAAAACAATTAACTCAAAAACCAGTAATCTTTTTTATCCTGCTCGGCCTTACAACATAGTCACCATACCCGCGTTGATTTGCATTAAAACTGCTTCTCTGCAAAATGTTCCGGAAATTCTAGAAATTTGTGGACACAGTACGCACTTTGGTACAGTTTATGAGTTTAGTTACAATTAAAACGATTCATAATGTCGTTTTGTATTCATACTGTAGTTGTAAAGAAGGCTCTCTTTTGTTTTAATCTCAAGTTTCTGAGCCGAACCGTAATAATTTCGTTTTGAATGTGTCGCATATTACGAATTATTGCATGCAGTATTGCAGTGCAATTGCGAATTATTTGCATACTTCGGGTACAAAGGTTTTCTGTATTCTAAGAAACTTGTTTGGCCGGCCATATTTGGTCTTAATTTTCATTCTTTTGTTTTACCTAATATTTACTTTTAGGCCAATCCAAGCGTTAGTCGTAGATGTCGCATAGCGTTTGGATCACCACAGAAATAGGTACTAATGTTGTAACGTTCTAGCTGTATCATTGGTAATTTAAGTTTGTGCTTATAACAGCAATGGATGGGGATATGTGGATAGAGGGAAGCCCTTTGCCCTGCAGTGGGACACAAATGACTGATAAATAAATAGTAAAAAACAATTTAGTTTTGAATAGTGTCAAGACATTGGGCCTTACTTCTTTTTCAGTTTAGGTTGCTTTACTTTTTACACTTCTTAAAAAAGTAGTTCTTTATCGTGTGGTTATAGTTTTTATGCCGCCCTTGGGCCTCTGACTTGGCTTTACATGTCGATGCCTGTGGGAATTATGTCTCAAGCATGCTGGTTTCCTCACAACGTTCTCCTTCACCGAAGCAAGTGATAAATAAACACGCAAAAAAGTAGCTTAGTATAACATTTTATTCAAGTACCGTTTCAAAATTTCATATCATGAATTCCACACCCTGAACTTCTGTCATACCCCACGTCAAGACCAGTCAAGTGTGTTACAGTCGTGAAACCGCAGAGCACTGTGTATCTTCGGCGTCGACCATTCGCTGCGGTTTCCTGACCGTCAAAGAGGCACGTTGAAGCCAACTCAGTAGTGAAACCGTTTTAGACAGGACGGCTATTTACCTCAACCATTCATGAGTTTAATTGAAATTGATTTGGTCAATTTAAGACAGATTGGTCCTTGCTGAACTTTACATTACCTTTACATTATTAAACTCAGATTAAAAATTTTTCTTCTTGGATTATTTTCATCTTACAAGCCAACTTATCTAGGAAATATCCCTTGTTTCATCATCATCAGTGTTGGAGGCATAATTTCTCTGGTGAAAAATCGGGGTAATGCTGAAATTAATATATGTATATAGCTACAATCACAATATGTTTTAATAGCTACCGATTACGTGGTACTTAAACATCACTGGCGAAATATGGGTGCACTATGTAATTCCCGAAGGATTAGGCAGAGCTGTACCCAATACCCCTCACCTCTGTCTAACCCAAGAGATTACTATGCGTAATTTTATGTTATGTAAATAGTTACATTAAATATTCAAAAAGATTTCCTAAATGGACTACAATTTTGGTGACGAATTGGGATCAACCACAATCCGTAAGTACTAGGACGCCATCAAAATGGGGAGCTCACAAAAACTATTCGCAACACGTCGATCGGAGCGTGGCTGATCTTATTCAAATACAGTAAAAGCCCGCAGTATATATTTACCCAGTATTTACCTACACTCTGATGCCATTAGCCACGAAACGGGATCGACTCGAAACGAATAAGGAGCAATTTACGCCTATTGCGAACCTCTTGTGAACCAAGGAAATGTAATTTACATTTTTTCGCTTTTAGGATTTCGAGGGTTAAAAATAGGTTGAGATTGAGTCTGGAACCGAACTCAGAGTTTATCATCGTGTAATAGAATAAAGAAGAAAGTAAATCTTTAAGTTTCCCATTTTTCACGGCAAAAATGCTACCTTTACGTACATAAATCTAATCGCTTTCTTACGGTTCTACTCTCGGTTGTCTCGAAAAGTTACCCAACACTTAACAATTACAATTTAACTTGAACTAAGTTCACAAAGTGAGTAAATATTTGGCAGGCGATTTGCTTTGACAAAATCAGCCGCACCGTCTACTGCAAGTCACTTAATCAGTCGGCTGATACTTCAGCTGAAACTTAGTTACAAGTCACTGCAGATGTGCCGCGTTTACACGATGGCTAATGTTGGAGCCACTTTTTGTGTCACATGTTTAGAGTCAAGAAAGTTGAATGGAAAGAAGTATTTTATTGAAGGATACATGAGTATTTGTTTCTAAATGAATATTAGTTGTAAATCTTTTCAATGTATAAAATCACGTGTCACTATGTTTGTACACGCCGATCTCCGAAACCACCCATCCACCCACCACCCACCGATTTCAATGTAGTTTTGTAAATGTAAATGGTCGGTTCCAGCTTGAAAGGTAGGATATTCGACCCGATATGTGGCGCCGTTCGAAACAGGGTGTGTCGCTAGTACAGCTTTATATATAAAATTTTCCCACATCAAGAGTAGCGTGCTTAAAATAATTATTTAAAACAGCCTGCAATATATTAAGTCAAACCTAAACCAACACCGCCCACGACACCAAATTAATTTCATGTAAATTAACTAATATAGTAGAAAACCAATATAGCTAGAAGTTACATCCAATATTGGTTGAAATCCTTCCCAAAGTCTGCACGTGGCATTACGAACCGCGCGATAATTTCGCGGGCCCGCCATTTTGTGGGTCGCCTAATTGCAAAACTGTCATGGCGCCGACACAGGCCCGCATTCCCGCGCTCTCACAAGATTTACACTGAATGCCTGAATACCGCCCTGTGTCTAAGAAATCTAGCCGCCTCTAAGCACTCTTGAAAGGAATTTCACCGGATAATTTAGAGGGTGGGTGTTATTCTTGAGGTGTCATTTGTTTTACAAGATTTTTCGGATAGACACTGGGGGGATAAGCACGTACTTAACTTAACTGTAATAGGTTTATACTTTTTGCAAATACTTAGGAGTAGTTTTAAACGAACAGTCGTTGCTAATTTAGGTGCACTAAAAGAACTCTCACTTAATAAAATATAAGTGCGACAATAGTTTCCAAATGTCAACGAAACAGAAACGTAATTAATGACTACCAATATGCCTGGATGCCATTTTTTTTAACTCTCTATTCTAAATATTCTGCCCACTACACCGTACCATAGCATCACCGTACCATAGCATGACTGTATCAGGCAAAAAAATATATTTTTTATTGAAAAGTATGAGACTATGCCGATTAGACCGTTCCGTCACCGACCAACACCACCGTCGCGTGCCATGCACGTAGAGTATCGGCACCGGCAAAATATTCTCGACGACAATTTTATTGTTGACGCTCCGTGCATGGCAAGCGACAGTGACGGAACGATCATTAGATCGTTCCGGGCATAGTCCCATATTTTTCAATACAAAGAATTCAGGTTTTAACCACCTATGATGACCCTTCTAAACCCGTTATAACTGCCTATGATGACCGTCAAAGACCCGTTAGAAACGTGTATACGCTGTTGATATGTTTTAGAAGGCATAATAGTCCGTGTCATGTTTCTTGTCGTGCCTGACACGTTCATAGCAAGGTCATGGTATGGTACAATGTAGTGGGTAGACTCCTTTATTCTTATTCTTTTTTTTGTTTCTATTTTTAATTTTGTTGTATTGTTTTAGAGTCAAATAAATTTATTTTTTTCTTTCTTTTTAACACAAGATGACATGTGAATTGCATTGCATGCTTAAGTACAAAGGCGAGCCTAACCCTGTATGCGTAGCCTTTTAATAAAATCTCAATACGTACAAAATCCAGGCTTTAACATCCACTGATCCACTATACTAACCACTCGAAATGCACTCTAGAAAATACGTCTGATAAAAATGCGAATGCAATACTATAAGCATATTTATTGCAGGATTGTCTGACATATTCCGATTCGTTTTCAATTGGAATTCAATCCGGGTAATGCGTAACACTCGTTTCATATTGAAAAATATTTTGCTCAACAAGTTGACTGGGATTGCATGAGAATGCAGATATGAATGAAATTCTCTTATAGAATGCACTGAGGACTTTTCAAACAGAAGTGAGCTTCGTTATTCTGTTCAGAATATTTTTTATGTAAATACTGTTTGCTGTGTAATTGTTTTTAAATACGCAACCTGCTTCTTTGCTCGCGTTAAATTCGATTTTGTTGATATTTTTCCAGGCCCCAAATCCGCCCAGCAGTTTCAGCGTAAAGGAATAACAAACATACATACACACATGCATATCTTCGCATGCATTCTTCTTATTTATTAGAGTAAGTAGTGTGATTAACTGTAATGGCATGTAATAATAAATTAAGTAATTTGTGTTTTGGTAACTTGGTTATCTGTCGTAGACATTTAACAGTCGTTAAAGATAGTCTGAAGAACGAATGTCTGTCGGTCAGACAGCCATCAGTTGGGTTGAGGAGGTAAAATGAATGTGCAATCGTTCCATGTATTGTAAAATACTGATATTCAAAGTCGTATACGAACTCAACTACTCATTTTGTTGTAGATTCATTGAAAATAGCCACTGAAATAAAAAAAGAAAATAACTTATTTGGCACATACCTCAAGTGTAAACATTTTAGATTTCAGTATTAAAAAAAAAAATGAAATCTAAACAAAAAATTTTACTTGTCCGGCGACAACTAGTGCCTGACGCTGGTTTTCGGCTGGACCTGGATAAGTGAGGTCTCACTGCATCAAGTTAAACTGGAAGTACACCCAACATATTTGGAGAAAAGCTAAGAAGACGAAGATGATGATAAAAACAAGGCCTTCGTTACAGAACCTGAAACACATCCCTCCCTACTCAAAATAGTCTACGAGGACCACAAAAGCCAACCCTCAAATAATTCTTGTACACACAACATAAAAACAACCAATAAAATGTTATCTAATCCGAGGTACTAGGACGACATGAGCCGTTAGGAATACATACATAAACAAAAACTGTAGGCGTACCAGGCACACATAAAATTCCTTCTATCACACGCAGTCCTATATATTTCCCGTTCGTTATTATAGCACATTTCAGTTAGTAGTAAGGCAAGGTTATAAAGTAAGGAATGAAAAATATCGATAGTTTTTGTCATTGGCATTAGAAAACCATCGAGCGAAAATTAATCTTCGTACTTTCCGCGAATCCATCACAAATTAGTTATTATTAGTTTGTATCAGCCACCTGCCGACCAAAGACCTGTCCCAATGAATTCCATTTCTTTCGATCCAGCGTTATTGTGAACCAATGGTCTTATCTAGCTCGCCCCAACATCATCTAAGAGGTCTACCGCCTCACCTTCTGGCTGACACAATTTACTTCACCTTAAAGATGTATTTTAATAAAAATTAAACCGACTTCAAAAACACAAACAAGTAAATTACTTTAGCTTCAGAAGTCGGCGACTTTTGTTAGTTTGATTTTGGTTTTTTGTCACCGACTTCTGAAGCCAAAGTTATTTTTTACTTTTTTGTGTTTTTGAAGTCGGTTTAATTTTCTGCAAAAAAGTTTATTTTATTTTCACTTTATTGTGGTTCACATGTGCTTACCCCTTAACAGCGTACCGGCGACGCTTCAAGTTTGCCTCTAAAATTTGAAGAGTTCGCCATATTTCTCCAGGATACCATCATCAGATCCTGACTTGATGATCATGGGACCACCTGGGAAGTATAGCATTTCAAAAAAAAAAAAAAAACAATTTGGTCCAGCCATCTTCGAGTAATCGGGAAACATACATAAAAAAAAAGGTTCCGACGAATTGAGAACCTCCTCCTTTTTGAAGTCGGTTAAAAAAAGCCTTTTATCGAAACGCAAAACATAAACAACCGTAAACGGAAAGATGCCATTTGCTCATTAATTGATGTCTTTGATCGCTTGTCTAAAGTATCGTTTACTCCCAACTCTAGTATCGATACTTTTTCGGTTCCCTAGCTAGTGGAGAGCACCCTAGCGGAAGGAAGTAGCAAACGAGCGCCGGCACTTCCGTTCTTCTTTCAGCAATTGCAACTAAAGTTTTGTGTCAAACGTAATTACTCTATTGCCCTTCCTCTGACGCTTTTAGACCTATTTGGGACTGTGACGCTTTTCTTTGTAGTCGCATTTTGTAAGAGATCTTTTCATTTGGGCCTTTGCAAGTGTCGACTTGAGTTAGGTATATGTATGTAGGTATGTAGATACAGTGTCTTTTGTGCTTACGTATGAGGGAATGCTTTTGATCTCTTCATCTTTACCTAATAATATACAGTACCTACTGGGCCCTTTGAAACTGAATGTGTAAGTAAATCACCCAGAAATTGAAGTGTGTGCTGTTTAGCAATATCGAAATATATCGCAGTGGAAGTCGTAATATGTTAGACATCGAGAAACACTGTCGTGTCAGGGACATCATCTGCCTAGCCTTTTTCCAACCTCCTTTTTTTTTTGGGGTCGGCTTCCAGTCTAACCAGATGCAGCTGAATACCAGTGTTTTACATGGAGCGACTGCCTATCTGACCTCCACAACACAGTTAGTAATACGATACATTCGTGTCAGGGACATGAAGAAGAAAATCTATCAAGCTAGCTCCTTATGTATTAGATAATTAACAGTTAGGATAATAGTAAATCTTATAATAGAAATAATTAAAGCCCGCCTACGCACTACGAGCCTACGAGTCTACGGCCTACGCTCTTTGCTACACATGTGCTACGACTTCTCTTAGCGCCGTAGACCCAACACAATTTCTCCAGAAGTGGACATTCACATTTTGTATGTATGATGAAGTCACCAAACACACATAAATTCTAAAATATTCGCCACACGACACTTTATTACGGCACAAAGTCGTCTTTATTCGATACAGTGTAATATTTTAAAAATTCCCATTTGAATATTATTGATACTTTGACGTCATGCTGCCATCACTTTTATTGAACACTGAATATGCAATCGGTAAATTTACGATTCCATTCAAGCTATAGTGACTGAATATGCGACATATAGAAGGAATGTATTACTTACTTATCTCAATTAAAAAAAAAAACTCAAAGAGCTTAAATGAATGAGTATGATGTACCTAAGGTTTTCGTGCAAAATTCATAATTCGTTAAATTAATTTAGCAGGGTTATTGCGTAACACACTTACAATGGCAATGCTTTTCGTTTGGTAAATTCAAAATCATAAATTTCGTTATTTAGACGACGTTTTCCAACCAATTGATTAAGATCTCCTTCAAAACCCTTCGAATTATGATCTAAAATGGTTGTGTGTTACGCAATATGTGTGGTGTTGTATCGACAAAGTAAGTACAGCACCCCAATTGCGTTAGAGTATATTTTTTATCAAAAGACCAAAGCTAAGAAATGTTATCCCCACTACATCTTACGAGGCAAAATATTAAGCATAACTTGAGCCATCTTAGAAAAATGATTCCGAACAGTGCTGGCTTGGTTCCAATATTCCGATCCGATAGTAAAATGTAATAGTTTTAGTTTACAAAAAACGCATTACAGATGAAAATAAAATCTTGGTTTAAGCGCCCGTTTAAACTTTGTCTGCCTGTTCCAAAGAAAAACATTTGGAGAATTTTTAAAGTTAATATTTATGAAAGTGTTACGTAAGAATATTTAGACAGTCTCAATGAGGATTTTAAATTTTTAAGTTTTTGGAGTATTTACGGGTACTTGCTTGTTAATTGGCTTGGAACTATTGTATAATTGAACCATTCAAGATTAATCTTGATGGTTTGGGTGATAAATTAACTATACAAATAAATCAAATTGAAGTGTGTTTGTAATATCAAAATAAGAGCTTTTTACTGAATGCATATTATGAAAATATATACGGCACTTATAACAAAAACAGTTTTTTCTTAATTTTTGCCTGTCTGTCGGCCTTTTATTCCGGCTAAACTCCGAAACGGCTAGACCGATCTTGCCGCGACTTTTACTGACAGATAGCTGATGTTATAAGGTTTACTTACTCGACTTGGGCTACTTGTATTTTAGAAAGATAATAAAAAAGGCTTCGCGCTAAAAAATTAAAACCCTTGAAATGGCTTTCAAAATTCGATTCAAAAAGGGAAGTAACATTTCAGAGACTTTAATTTTATTTATTTGTATTGATTTATCTGATACTAGCAGTTGCCCGCGGTTTCACTCGCGTTTTGCCACGGGCACGTTGTAAATATAGCCTATTGCACTCGGGGATAATGTAGCTTCCTATTAGTGAAAGAATTTTCAAAATCGGTTCAGTAGATCCAGAGATTACCCCCTACATACAAACTTACAAACAAATTTTACCTCTTTATAATATTAATAGGTATAGTTAAAGAAGTATTGATATTTATTTATTTATTATTTATTTATTTACCAACAATACTTATAACATCATTACAGACTTGTCCAATACGATGCTATAAGACATACTATATTAAAAAAAAACAATAATAAACACATAAAATAGAAAAACATATAATATAGAATACGTGAGATAACATAACTACCTAAATTAAAAACTAAATTAATTGAACATGACAATGTTTATAGTTGCACACCTCTTTCAATTATGACTTGTGCTCTCTGGATATAGATTAACACTACGAGTATCCTGTAATCCTGAGTAATCCTGTTGCATCGAAAATTAAGCATAAAATAGTCCTTTTCTACGTTACCTACAGGTGTTAAAGCCTTTATCATAGCTGATCTAATTACATCGTTTGATCCTCTATCGTAGAGGTGTTATGCTGTTATCAATGAACCAGGTCTGTAAGACGATACGTCTGTGTCTAGATCCAATTACGATGTTACTAATTGGTATTTGCAAGGGATTTCATAATACTTACGTTTCAAATCTTGTTTCAAAACATACATACATTTTTTGGCAGAATTAATGTAGGAGTTAAACTTATAGGTCAATACAGAGCAAAATACCAAAGAAAAAGATTTATAACACCACGCCTGTATTCCCTGAAGGGTTAAGCAGGTCCTGCCAGGGTTGCGGGACTGTTCGAAAGAGATACCGCGGCCCTGGAACACAAAGGGCAAAGGAAGGAACATGGATGGGTTTTAGTCAGTACAAGTCTGACACTCCCTGCCGCTCCGCCCAGAGTGGGAGGGGTCATTTGATGATTCACCATCAGTAAAAAATAAAAGGCTTAAGCAAGTGTACTTACTTCTTACAGACCCACATTTCGCTAGTTAGTGTTTAACAGCCTGGCCACGGGACATTCGCTGCAGCGAAAATTCGCGGCTAAAACAAGTGTTTAGAAATGTACTATTTTTATTTTTTTGCAGATGGCATCTCGCAGTTCAGCCTCTGAGGCTGGCTACTGCTTAACCGGGCAATTCCCTGTGGTTGCCTTCAAATGAATCTAAGGCCTCCAGCCAGGGGCTTAAAACTATACTTAAAAACTAAGCGACCACTCGCTAAGGGCACCCCCTGTGGGGTACGGGCCTCGGCTTAGGGCGTCGCTGGGGGGGGCAGCAAAGGGACAGGCTGGATCTGAGTGATATTATTTAGGGGCTGGTTTAAAACTACCGGCTCAGCATCGCGGGCTGGCTCTGGCAAGGGTCGGGGGGGGGTTCGTTGAACGGGGGCGTCGCGACGGGCCTCGACGGCGAGGACGGAAACTCGGCGGTCTGTATTTGTATTTACGCAATGTACTGGTTTCCCTACTGCTCTCCTGGAGGAAGGTGATGGGGTCATCGGGGGTGGTAAATGTACTAACCACAGAGCATCTTATATATACTGGTACCACGCATAGCGGCGACCGGCGGGCGCAGCGGCGCGACCGGCCAGGTCGTAAGTTACAAGTAAAAGGAGGCGAGCCTATTGCCTGTTTGTTATTATTTTCCCTAATAAGCGTCTTATCCTTCATCTTAGTATCCTTAGGTCCATGTAAACCACAATTATAACTTTTTTAGTACCTACCTAAAAAAGCTGCAGGTTTCACTAAACCAGTATTGGAAATTCCAGGACAAAATCTGTAAACAAATGTAACAAGGACATGAAAAATACCTTAGTAAACGGTTTAACTATTTTTAGTATAACTCTTAATTAATAACAACAAAGTTTGGGGTCCCCGTTGTTTGTGAAATTTGTTGCATGGAATGTGACCCTACCATGGGGGCTTGTTTCACGACAACCCGTCCGAACCGTGGTGATTAATGATACTTCACACTCACAGTAACTCACGATAGTACGCGATATAAAATCGTAACATTTGTTATGAAATCTAATTATAACATAAAATTGCGCTTGAGTGTATATGTTTTTTCCAAAGGCATTCAAAAAACCAAGATGAAAAATCAAACAAGCGAAAGCGAAAGATTTTATGAATTTAATATTAATCTTGTTTCCTAATATCTGGAATCCGTAGAAGTAATGAGGTTAAAAGAATTTCCCTGCCTATTTTTAGCACATTATGCAACCTCAAGTTACAAGTTACCTGGTTACATAATAACATTAGTGATTTTAATACCAAAAGTAGCTGAATTTATACCGAAGAGGTATTTAAAACATTTCTCTAAAATCTAGCTTCCCAAGAATACATTTCAATCTTAAGTCTTGGCAGCAACGTGGCCGTATAATCCGTCGATTTGATCAAACATTTGAAACAAAAACATCAGAGGCTGCAGTTCCAGACAGTTTTATCGGCTTCCACAATGAAGAAAGCCATAGATTTCACTTGAGAACTAGTTTTAATGTTGTACGTGGTAGTTTCTCGGCGTATCAATCGTAATAATAATGAAAAGTTGGGTTTACGTATGTGAGTAATAGGTTGGCAGAGCTGATTGAAGATTGTGGACGGTTAGTTTAACATTGTGGCTGCTTTCGGTGGTTGTAATTATTACAGACTGAAATTCATTAATGAATCTGAACGTGATCAGCAAATTCTTCTTAACCGCGTTTAAGATCTGTCCGCATCAATCCATAATAATAATGATGCTGACGGCTTTGATGTGGTGGTCACGTGACATTCGCTCTAAGGGCGCACTACGCAGCCCACCGCTACGACCACGATTTTTGGCTGTAGAAGCTTGGACCAGGAAGAAAGTTTGGTCGCACTACCGGGCGTCCGACCAGTTTTGTTCAAGATAGCGGCCTGTCGTGCGATAAGTCGTGATCTTGGCCACGTAGTACGAGATGTCCTTCATGTTTACTTTTTTGCGACATAATATAATGTATCTACCAATAATATACGCCAAAAAACTAAAGCACTAACTAAAGTGTAACTCACACCAAACGAAGAAAATTCCGGACAATGCAATACTCGGAGACCACACTCGAATTCCGTTCCCTTTCGCTCCGACCTCCGATAACTTGTGAAGTTCCGATTCAAGAAATAGAGGCAGTTGACATCAAGAAACCATACATTGTGCCCATTTAAGTACAGTTTGCAGTTACATTTCTGTTCAAACACAATAGAAAACTGCTTTCAATTCGTTAGTAGGGGCTAGGTCGCGATTGTGTTTAAATAATAAATGTTTGGAGCTCACAACTCTAAGTTTGGGTCGTTAAAGCCGCCCGGTCATCCGAGCTGACTACGTGACGCCCGTGACGGAATGACGCCGTGACGGGTTGACGCAACGTGAGCAGTGGTTGAGGGTTAATAAATTATGTGACGCATATGTCTGTCAGGTTGAGGCGCATATGTTTGTCGATGTTACAATGGTTTGGTTTAATTAAATGCAAGGTTCTATAGAATACAAACAGTACGTCCCATGGAATGCATAATCAGCCTATAATGTGCCCACTGCTGGGACACACGGCCTCCTCTCTTTGAGAGGGATTGGGCTATAATCCACCACGCGGACCCAGTGCGGGTTGGTAGATGTACCATGTCTTCGATTTTTTTTTGTTCTAGGACATGCCGGTTTCCTCACGATGTTTTCCTTCGTCGTTTTGAGAGCAGTGGTCGTGAAATAATTTACACAAAGTAATGAATGCGCCTGCCTGGGTTCGAAACCACGACTTACAGTTCGTAAGTCGGGGCCGCCATCATTGGGCCACCGCTGCTGTCGGGCCACGCGTGCTCCCCATGTCACATCGTCCCCACGTCCCATGAAATGCCTTCGGCAAAAATGACGAACTTAACAATCTTTGATCCCTTTTTTACTTAATTTAGCGATGAATGTCCTAAAATCCCTAATTTCGTTGTTTAATGAACTCTTGTGCAAAATGTCATGCTTCTAGATCCATTAATCATTGAGTCTGTCAGTAAATGAGTGAATGTTGAGCACTAGCTTTACTCTGTGGAAACAAACGGGACAAAGGTATGCTTCAACTTAGAATATAGATTGAACTATTCAATCAAATCGTATTTATCTAGGGTTAATTGAATTGGCCAGTGCTTAAGTACCTATTCAATTATAAATTGTGATAAAAGTGAGTTCAACAACATTCAAAAAAATATTGAAAAACCCAAAACATCATCAAAAAAAGTCACTGGGAAAAGTATGCTCGGTATTTGACAAGCAACGCTCGCGGTCGATTGGCTCCTAAATAGCTTCAGATCGTTTTACATTAACCTTACTGGAAAAAACTGCGCCCTGTTGACGGATTAACAATGTGGACTCATTCGTCTGTAGCTTTCAACATTTTTCCGATAACTGGCCAATCAACTGTGTTAACTTTGAAAGGAAATCGTTCCGCGCATTGAAAATAATTTTCATTGAGAATGTAATCGTTTTAATGTTTATTTCGTTTTGTTTTTCGTTATTTCGGATCCAGCAGTTTTCTGCACAAAGGATGAACTTGTTTTGCTAGTATTTTCTTGTCGTTGTTGTTAAAACTACTAAACCATTTTTAAGAATTTGACTAAGATTAAATTTGTGTTACATCATGTACATTCAAGCGGTACGGATTTTCTCATGGGGCTACTTCAGCGAATAAACAATTTAAAATAATCATGGCAACGCTTTAAACCCACTAACCATATTCATCATATTCATTACCAATCAAATCAGCCCAAACTTGCATCAATACACCCCATGTCTCTCAGCCCCCAAAAATAGCTCCCAAACAGAAGGTCAGTCCCCATATCGATACACACGTATAAATCGTCCATCGTGACGGGAATCAGCAAGTGCGAGATAAGTCGGGATCAAGAAAACTAGCTCTTAGCTCGTGAGGTATATTGTGTTGCGTAGCACGTTAACACTGAGGCGAGGGTGTTTGAGAGTCATGTTTATATAGCTTGAGGGATGTTAGCTTTTGTTGATGAGTGGTAGTTAGTGTACTTAGCAATGGATTGGTCCTCGGTTGTTGAATGTGTAATACTAGTAACTCGCGATACTGCGTAGAAGCTATGGTAATTTTTACTTTATTTTGTTTTTACTTTTATCATTTTGGTACCTTTTACTGTTTAACTATTGTCGAACTCATCTATGTAAAGTATAGCTCAACCACGAGAGTAACTTCTATAGAAGTGGTGCCCCAATTCAAATGCCATGGGAGTCACAGATTAATTCTGTAGTTTGCTTCAATTCCAGGGAAGGTAGTATTTATTTGCGTGTCGATTTCATAATACTTTTGAGTTACTAGTACCATAGGCCGTGAAGTTACAAGAAACGTTCGTGCAGTATTTCTTTGTAATCCTAAATCTACACAATAATTGTATTCAAATATTTCACGATTTGCAAACCCCTGCAACATCAAATCCCGAGCTTGAACTAACTCCTTTTCTAAATTTATAATGAACGCTACATTTCCATATCACAACAGCCCATACCTCCGTCCCCAATGACCCACCAAAACGTCCCAAACAGTGGCAATTAAAAGTTTACCTGAACACCAACTAGTTAATAACAACTGGGCAAAACATATAGCTACAACTATTGATCTAACTTTGTTCGCTTTCGTTAATCAACAACACATCAACTAAAGCTACAAGAAGAGGTACACACTGTATTTTTAAGGGTAGAAACCCTGAGACGAGGTCATGAGTGAGAGGACCTCGAACCATTCTTTAATTTCATTCTTTCTTTCCTGTGTCACCAGTTTACCTACTCCGAAAGATTGATTGTGGAGTTTAATGTCTTCATCATAATTGGAAGCATTGTCCACTCACTGCAAAACATAGTGCTCCTCCCTCGTTGTGCTATGCTTCCCTAGTTTGTGTGAGTCTCGTCGAGGTTTTCTTTATTTTCTGTCTTGCTTTGTGGGGTTTCTAGTTTCTAGAAATTTGGAAGAGCTCGATCATTGATGCTCTCAGATGACAGAAACAGGTGTAATAAAACAACTATTTCTGTCATCTGAGAGCATGGCGTGGGATAACAATTTGAAGGGTAGGGTGCTGGTGAAATCACAGGCATTCTAATTGACTGCCAGGGTTGCGGGACTGTTCGAAAGAGATACCGCAGCCCTGGAACACAAAGGGCAAAGGAAGGAACTTGGATGGGTTTTAGTCAGTAAAAGTCTGTCACTCCCTCCTGCTCAGCCCAGAGCGGGAGGGGTTATTTGATGATTTCCCACCGATCAAAAAAAAAAAAGGCATTCTAATTGAGTCGGTCGATTAGTCGGCTTTTTTACAACTGACTAGTTGGCTAGTCGACCAAAGTCATAGTCGACCCATCTCTAATTATTATTAACCATTCTTAACTTTAAAATATTAAGCGCGATTCAACAGGTCAGTTCCAGTGAATAATATCATTGTAACCACAAAGTACAAACTTAAGCTTATCGGCTCCCGAAGTAGTGACGTCACGCTGAGCCGGGATCCACCAGGGGCACAGAGACGAGAGGTAATTAACGACACCGCCACTCATTACTTTTTATTTGTTTCGTGGTTATTAGCGGGGATTATTGGGAGGATTACTTTAATTCTAGGACTTTTAGCTTACCTATGGTCACCTGGTATCCCACGATCAAAAATTACGTAAATATAACATCACGCCTGTATATCCCCGTAGGGTTAGACAGGATAAACCCACATTTCGTAAATCATGTATAGTTCCTTGAATGTGGTGAGCCTATTGCCATCAACGTACACCAGGCAGCCCTAACAGGGAAGACCCATGTAGGGTTCCCAGACGTATAAAAAGTTTTCCGGACGAAATCCCGGACATTTTTTGAAAACTCCGGACTCGGCCTTTTTTCTTGTGTTGTTAATAGGTTCAGCACCTATTTTTTTTTTCAGAATTAGCTAGCCTTATCTCTAAAGTATAGAGCGGCATCATGAAACAACGAATGAAACCTTTCTTTTAAGCCAGCACGTCAAGAAATTCAAAACATTGAATTGTCTACCTACATAAGTATCTACCTGCCTGCCTACATACACACAGGAACCATCAATGCGCGATGGTGTGAGATATCGCCCCCAGTGACACGTTAGATTGTGCCCACCAATTCACCCCATAGGAATTGCGAGTTAAGGGGAAGCCACTCCACAGAATTTAAAATTCAAATTCGCGGTTCGAAAATATTTTGCAGATTCGAGCAGACTGATGGATTGGGAGCTTGAATTGTTTTTACCTGCATTTTTTTTTTAACTGAAATAATTAATCGATAATAAGTAGATAATAGAATATAAATAAATTATGTTGCCTATAAACAAGACGTGATGATCGTTTTCAAAGAGTTCGCTACTTCTACAACAGTTTTCAACAAGCTTGACATTTTACGATAGGTTATGTCAATGCAATACATTTTTGAGTTTTGTCATTGTCGTAATCGCCGTAGGTCATCGCTGATAGTATCTATGTTAACTGTAGAGGCACCGAGCTCACACTTTTGTTGGTTTATGTATAACTCAGCATGAATGATGTAACCAAGATCTTGTAAAAATGTTTTGATTGAAAAGAGTGTCCACATGGAGTTTCTTGCCCATTCATCTACATAGAGATCTACGCTTTGGAATGGGCAACTACAGTACTTTCACAAGTGATTATACCTTGTGTCTGTGACTGTAGCTTCGCCTTCTTTGTTTCTCTGACATTCAAAAGTGCCTGTTATGGTCTAATTGAAATAAATACTTTGAGTTTGAGTTTATAAACATACTAGCGACCAGCCCCGGCTTCGCACGAGTGTTCTACATATAAGCCTTCCTCTTGAAACACCCTATCTGTTAAAAAAAAACCGCATCAAAATCCGTTGAGTAGTTTTAAAGATCTAAGCAAACATAGGGACAGACAGACAGCGGGAAGCGACATTGTTTTATACTATGTAGTGATCAATGAATGGATAGCTCTAAGAATAGTTAAAATTAAAAAAAAATAAGTTAAAACAGAAAATAATGAGGCCTTTTTTAGCTCCACTAGCAACTTTGCTGCATGGGTAATCATTAGCTATTCTTAAATAATCTTTGCAGTCCTGCTAACGCAAAAGGCCAAAAAAAACGAATCAACAAAAACATTAAGAACAAACGTGTGCGAGGCGAAAGACACCCAGCTCACCATGCAATAATACAAGTTCAAAACAAATGACTCCCATAAACGTCTACCCTTAACCCAACCGCAATATTTGACAGCACCTCACACAAATGAAGGGCGCGGGCGGCACAGAAGGAACGCGTCACCGACTGATTTGTTACTCGGTATTTAATTGGAACCCACCTGACGCTGCTGCCTGTGCGTCAAGGCGTCAATACTTAATAGGGACGTTCCCTTATTCCGTTATTCACATGTTTTGTTGTCAATGACTCCGTACTGATAAGAGCCCTGGAAAACGGTGTGTAGCTGGTTTTGAAGGGTGAATTTTGTTTTGATGTAGTTACTGAATTGAGTATGTTGGTGTGCAGGTTTATCACAAAGTGGTGAATGATAGAAATACAAAGCCTTATTATTTGCAAATGTAGGTACAGAAAGCTGCACTGTGTTACAAAACTAGTAAAAGATGGTTCTGTCGACTTCTTACACCTGTATATAAACAAGTCAAAGTGATTACTTGAGTAAAATTAGTTGAAACTCCGTACTACCCTAAGTTAGCTCAACATCAAAATGTCCACTGACGCGCGAAGTGCAGTCAACTTTACATGTTCATGATTCATAGTTAAATATTCAACTCATTATTTTCATGATCAACCTGGTTATTGATTTCTAATAGGGACTCAACCGAAACTCACATATTGTTTGTACTTTCCAGGCCAATCTGAATCACGAGCTGTGACTAAACACTCCAACTACTGTTCGTAGTACTAGGAAAACATAATGAAAACAATTATTCCAATCTACCACTAAAGATCCCTCAGATCAGTTACAAGACGAAAAAGGGGTACAACACAAAGAAATCCTTTCGGCATACAAATCAACGACCAGCATTACACAATTAAGATGCTGTGAACATGGAATCTGATTACTTAGAAGTACAACAATCTTAGCGAGATAACTTCGCCACCAGAAGTTTTGAAGCAAAGAATAAACGCAAAAACAAGTTGTGGGGAGAGCAAAGAACGGGAGACGGCGGCGGCTATTTAGTCTTAGTTTTAATTAGTAATGCAGTTCAAAACATCTATAACACGAATATTTATAGATCTCTGAAAGCACTACCAAAAATAGATAAAACAAGGCATAACATTCATGGACAAGTAAGATTCATTTTTTTTAAGTTAGCTGCCTGTTGAAGAGGAACATAGGAATTATGCTAAAAGAATGATAAGTAGTGTTCAAAATATGTTATCAAGAATGGCATTTTGTCTCACAGCAAGTTAGATTATAATCATGAATTTTCCTTCACTATAAACCCCTTAAAATAAAAATCATTTGATTAAGATAATCATTTGATTTGACAATAAAATCATTTGTTTTTCTTAAGTTATGGGTACATATTTTCCCGCTAATCGCACCAACAAGCACAACTTACTGATGACGTCAAAGCTGGTTATTTTTAAACAAACAAAACGCTTATTACACTAGACAAGACAATTTTGTTGATAACTAAATAGACCTGGAAGGGGCAACTTGGGGCCCTTTATTTTTTAAATCACCCCTGCGTGAAATCTTAGCGTCAAGGAAGGAGCAATGTAATTACGAGGAGGCTGTCGGCTGCTGTATACGCCTTTTTAATTATTTTTTTGTTGTTTTACATAAAGAGATGGTCAGATTGCAGTTTGAAAATTTTATGATACGGAGATCGCTTTTACTGGTCTACTTTTTTAATAAAAAAATGCTTTTCTGAAAGTGTTTGAAACATATATAAATTAATATTTAAAAGGTTGTTATAATCAATTGGAATTAATCACAAATCAAGTGTCAAGTTACTCCACATAATGATGTGAAAAGGAGAAAGTTCCTGCCCTGCACTGAGTTGACAAGGGCTAAAGAGAATAACAATGATGACAAATGAAAAAAATTCGACCGGAAAATGGAGCCGACTAAATCGTGGCTTAAGCCAAAGGTAGACGAAGGCCTCTCAAGCGAATCAAAAGTTAATCTGTACTTTCCTTTTAACGTCGGACCAGAAACTTAAAAATAATAATTACTCATTTACATCAGTATTGCAAGCGAAAGCTCTTCAGTCCTATTAAAAGTTTAATTTATTTTTAGCAGTAGTCTGCTCCTTAAACATTTAAAAGACTAACTTGAATTGCGTCTTTTGAAAACTTAACTTAAGTTGCACGAGAACGAAGTTTAGTTTTATTTTTAAAGGAAACTATGTAATCTTTTGTGCGGCTTTTGTGATATTTCTCTTCAATATATAAAAGAAGACTAAACAAATCTCGTAGATATATATTTTGTAGGCTTCTATTCATTCGAATAAAACCAAGTTTACGAGTTACGGTCGCGACCACAAAAAAGTTGGACCGACGACGGGTTAATAAAATTTAAACAATCAACGGGAAATTATATACATAAAACTTGGTTCTGTTTCAATTTAGCTTTGTTACTAAAAAACTGCTGATCTTTCTAGGGACTAGTGATTTTGAAGATTTTGAAAGGCAAGGTTACTTAATTATGATGACAAAAGCCAGCAATAGATCCTTTTTCATAATAAGAATGTGTTAGTGTTATATTGAGGAGGAGAACGGTAACAGGATCTCAATCTTACTAGATTGTAGATTAAAACAACACGGTAGTGGGTAATTGTGTGTTCCGTTCAGGCTCGGTCACGATGCCAAATAAGGCCATGGTACTGATAGACTACGTAGATGTACCTTTTGGATACTAGAAAGAGAAATAATAACACCACATTGCATGCATTGCATTGCATTTTTAGCATGACTTATATACCATTTTCAGTGGCCGGGCCACAGCTATCCGTCCTAGCACGGCCACGCTTAGATCAGTTGAAATCCACAACTTTATTGGATAATTCGCGTCCGAGATAAATGTACGTATGATTTACTATAAAATAGACCTGCACATTATGTTTAAAAAACCTGTCAAATCTAGGTACATAGTCTATTGCGATAACCATAACCTTGTTTGGCATCGTGGCCGGGCCAGAATGAAACACACTGGGTTTACCCATGTGACGGAAGTTACATTCTTAAAAACAAATATGGGGCCTATTTTGTCTATTTATTCAATTTTGAGTTTATGCTAGTCACTCCTTACAAGATTTTACACACTTTCATCAACTTAATTAACGTACGATATAGGCATGGCAATCTGCAGGTTAACAGCAAAACAAAGTACTAGGATAACAGAACACGGCTGAAGGTTAATCTCGCCGATTCCACACGCCCTACGCCAAAATGATTGAGTTACTCAAGCCAGGCATCTGTAATATAAGTATAACATGGGTCCAACAGAGCATAAATAACAACACCTTTATCAAATAACCACTGCGCAACCAGTAGAGTAATATTGCTCCGGTTCATTAACTAATTTATTCTTGAGAAAGTCCCGGTTATCCGGGAGTAGTCTGCAAGAAACAAAACTAATGGCGTCGGCAACACGAGAGCCTGGAGCTGTCGCGGGGGCCTGTGCCATAAGATGTGGTTGCAGCGGGTTTATAGACGATAGCGATTCTAAATGAGCTGCTAATCCCTCATAGAAGTATTATATAATCAACTAGCTGTTGCCCGCGGCTTCGCTCGCGTTTTGGTCGAAAATTATCCGACGGGCACGTTGTAAATATAGCCTATGGTACTCGGGGCTAATGTAGCTTCCTATTAGTGAAAGAATTTTCAAAATCTGATCAGTAGATCCAGAGATTACCCCCTACATACAAACTTACAAATTTTACCTCTTTATAATATTAGTATAGAGCATAAATTCACGTCAGCAAGCACCTTCGTTTTTCAATAATGCATTTCAGACACACAAACAATCATGCAGGCTTGTGATCAACAACTGCTGCTCAATATCCCAAATCCATTAGCATAATTTCCATCTGCGTCCCAGCCGGTGCTTTCTGGTACTGATAGGAAAAATTCAGAAATCTGGTCTAAGATATCGAAATGCTGTTACCAAGAGAACATAACAATTTGTCTTGGTAGCAGCATTTCTTTTTTTACATTCAGAATGAGTGTCATTCTTGCAAGATCGCCAGAGTAAAATTAAGCTTCCTCAAAGCAACGTGAAATGCAACAACGTTGCTTTCAGGAAGCTTAGTTTTACTCTATAAGTATTATTAGCCTAACTTTCCTACTGTTAGTATAGGGACAGGCCTCTCCTTTGTGAGAGGAGGTGAGCCAAAATCAACCATGAAAGATTTCTTCGGACTTTTGGTTGTGGGACGAGCTAGTTTCCTTAGTATTCCTTCGCCGTTTTGAGAGCGGTGGTAATGAAATACACACACTACAACACGAGTGCCGTTGGACGTGCATTACACCTACCTTTTAGCAAGCCCACTTTTCTATGCGGGGTCTTAATGGTGATCAAAAGTCAGTCCAGCACACGCTAAGCCCCACTACTTGCGCCACATAATAATTTATGGACGGAAGCCGGTCTGGGGACGCGGCAATTAGCCGACGCGTAACGAACCCTTGAAATAAATATTATTTGGTGATAAATGCGAGCGGTTCTGATAAATATGTTGTTATTATTCATCGGGACTATGTTGACCGGATCCGAGTTTTGTGATAAAACGGTGGTGGAAAGCTATGTGAGTTTTTTGTGGGCTAATTTTACGTAAGTTTTCTGTTTTACGTAATATATTATAAGACAAAAAAGCTAAAATTATCTACCCCTAACGATACGTAGCGGCTCCCAAAACTTGATCTTGATAGAAGAAAGTTTCTACAATCTAGTTGGTATAATATTTAAATACCCACACTTTCAGTCACAATCAGAAGGGTTTTGAAGGAAATTCCTGCAATGAATGATGTTGAACTGTCAAAATGAAAGGCATTACTTACCAATAAAATTGTATTTAAATGCAATAGCTCCCTTCTTGCTATTGAAACTTTTTTCTTTTAACAAGCACAGGTGATAAGACAATACCTAATCTTTTGACTGATATCATTCCTTCACCACTGAAGTTTTTGCTCATAATAAACCTTGTAATGAATTAGGTAAAGGGCAATTTTTTTTATTAGTCAATACATATTTCAACAATTAAGGATCCACGAAGCTGCAGATTTTTTGAAATATTATTCTGAATTTACGAACTATCTGCATTCTTACACTAACACAGTCGTTATTTTCACCCAGATAACTAGCAGTGGTTGGCTAACACCCAGCTCGTGATAACACCAGCTAAGGTGAGCCTCGCTTACGAGTCATGTGATATGCCAACGAGATTTTGATTGTTCCGTAAGCGAAAATAATGGCAGACGGTTCAATTACCTCTGCTGCGAACTGTTGAATAAAAGTTTCTGTAAAATGAGCTGAAATACTCCGTTGTCTAGGTACAATTGCGAGCAACGTGTTAGGAAGGAATGATTTACAAGACGAAGATGATATTTCAAGTGATATTCAAAAACGGATGATGAAAATGACATCACACCAGTCACCAGCTGTATTCGCCGGAGCGTCAGGGAGATGAGACCATTCCTGGGTGTATACACTTGCCTAGCAAAAATATCTCAGTAGCAGCTATTGGGGCTGCCGAAAACTGCCCTCTGGAAAAACCCGATGGCGATAACGCATTACCTGTTCCAGGGACTGCTCTTCAGTCTTGTATTTGAGCACTAGGCCAACAGGGCTTAGGTATCTATTCAAATGAATCATCACAAACCTCTTACAATATGCAGTTAATTTATTTTAAAGGTATCTAAGTCTATCCTATCCTAACTAGTATTTGTATAAATGCGAAAGTAAGATTGTTTGTTTGTTACGTTTTCACGCCTAAACCACTTAACCAATCATCCTCAAATTTTGCATATACATTGTCAGGTGTACAGAAACGGGCATAAGATAACTTTTATTCCGAAAAAAAGCACTGTTCCTACTAAGTGTTGAAAATAACAATAACGTTCTTATGATAGTAGGTGGCGCCACGTCTCTTTTATTCAAAATCATGATTGAATTATGACAAGCAAAGTACAACCCGAATTGATTTTCAAATTCTAAATTAACGAAAGCAAAGCCGCGGGCAAAAGCTAGTTTTAGATAAGTAGCAACAATTCTAAAGTAAGAAAGATAAGTTAGTAAGTTATTCTATAAAACTTAGACGCTCTACCTTCCTCATAGACACAGACATGAAAATGGAATTGTTTTAACTTGGGAAATCGCAGGTACTACTCGTACTTACGAGAAGATTACACAAATTGTTTTGCCAAAAGTGGAGATGGTGAAACATGTTGTTGCAGGTGCTACGAATATCTTCCAGAATCTTAACATAACAATATTCTTATAAACATGCTACGAGAATAATGTTGAGGCAGAGTAACACAATGGGTTATGGTGATAAGGCGAAGTAAGATATGTATGGAGGTATAATGGGTTTATTGACAGACATGCACCGAAAACCATCAAAATAATAAAACATAGCCCAAAATACAAGCCAATAAACCCAATCCCACACTATCTACTTTAATCAGCTAACACAGAATCAATTTTCGCCGAGTCCTGATTTCCACAACTTGGATTCGTGGCCCGCTGCCAACCTCCATGTAAGTTCTGCCTTTAAAATGCATTCCCATTAGACGGGTAGCTCTCGACGAGTCTTCAGGCCCCGCCGAGCGTATAAACTAAGCTAGTTTGCTGCGAGAAGAATTTCTCAAGATCTTGGAGAACTATAAAACGCAACAAATCTGGGAGTTTAGATATTTTTGTTGAAGATGGTTTGGAGAGCTTTGAGTTTTAGGTTTATTTTAAGAGACACAATATGTATATCTACAAAAGAAAGTGTGCCGTGTGTTAGTAGAAAGATGAATGTCATACCAACTTATTATGGACAATTGTTATTTTTATGTGACACGTGTGCGGTTTGACATGACATAATCATAAACTAATTTCTTTTTGTCGGCCAATGTGAGGCCATTGGTTAGACTTTGGTACCATATTTGCGAAACTGATGAAAATTTTGTATAAGTGGGTAAAGGAAAAGCTGAGAAATCTCGTCGGAGACTGGTTTTAGCGTTACAACCGATTCCAGACACATACATCTTACGCAGAAAACGGAATACCTAGACAGTTCGCCTGACAGCCTGGTTCCTCTCCAGTCGACCATACAGGGTGTGATGGGACATCGTCGCGCAAAAGTACCTAACATAAATTCCGTTGCATAACAAACTGCTGGCATTTGTTATGCTTCGATAATGATACGATCATTTTATTTGACCCCAGTATGAAGTCGCCAATTGATAATTTCCGTCCTCAATAAATTGGCAGTGGAATAATTTTCATAGCGGCTAACTACTAAGTACCTACTAAATGCACTGTTACATAAGAATAGTTGTGTTGAGGATCTCGTGGAAAAAAAGTAACAGCCGCTCAGGTCGATCTTTAGGTTAATCCACGCTTGCCTAGGTTGGTCTGTGGATGGGTGACCGCCCATTACATACCGAGTTTCCTCCGTGCCTCGGAAAGCACGTTAAGCCGTTGGTCCCGGCTGTCAATTGTAGATCTTTGACAGTCGTTACAGTGGCCTAAAAAGTCTGCCAACCTGTCTTACCAAGGGGTATCGTATTACCCAGTACTAACTGGGTTGTGGAGGTCAGATAGGCAGTCGCTCCATGTAAAATACTGGTATTCAGCTGCATCCGGTTAGACTGGAAGCCGACCCTAACATAGTTGGGAAAAGGCTACGCAGATGATGACGTAAGAATAGTTGTTATTTTATAGACGTTACAGATATATACTTACTCCGAGCTGTAACGTTCGCTATTACGTATGAAATAGGTTCATTTTCCTGTAGGTAATTAGTTACGGTTAAGTACTAAATTAGGTATAATATAGATACCTATTCAATTGCACTTAGTCCACAGGTGGTTGTGATGAAGTGTTTATGTGACGTATACAGGGTGTAACAAGACCCTTCACGAAGCCGTCCCCCAAGCATTCTTTACATCAAACTCTACGCAAAAATTATTGCTTGAAAACGACTTTTTTTTGGGTTAAAAAATCACGTTTTACGGTAGGACTCAATTTAACGCACTCAAACCATTGTGCTGATGGATGGATTGACTAATACGGTCGCGGAGGTGTTTAAAGTAAAAATCTTACATTAAAAATAAAAAAAAGCTTATGAAAAAGTTGGAACTTTGACCCATAATATCTCCGTAACTAGAAGGTTCCCAGACATGGTCTAGAACAAAAAAAAATATCGCAATGATGGGGAGAACAAGTGCATTTTGGCTTCGTTAAGGGTCTTGTTACACACTTTATAAGAGACACATGTACCTACATACATAGGTAGGTACATAAACTCACGCTGTTTTCTTTTGGAATTAGGCCGAAACTACAAAACTCCATGTGCTAAAATCCTTACACCTACTTACTCATTTTGATTCGTCCACATTCATAAATCTGGTCACAGACGCAAAAAACCTTCACCGTCGGTCTAGGACCTAGACGGGAGAGGACGTCCTAGACTCTAGGACAGGGATTCCCAAAGTGGTCGATATCGACCCCTGGGGGTCGATATCGGTTTCCTAGGGGTCGACATAAACGAAAACTGATTATGGGGGTCGACGAGGTCTAAAAATCGACCCCTATTAAATTAACACAAGTTCTTATTTAAAACTTTCAAGATAGGTAGGTAGGTACTGTATTGTTTATGTTGTGTTACGTGTACTAAGAATAATTAATATTTATGTAGGAAATAGCATTGTTGTAGTAATATAAAGCCTCAAGTTCGTACAAGATGAAAAACTCGGCAAGTCAGTGTGGACAAGTTTGTGCAAGATAATGAGTTCGAGCGTACGTCTTTCAGGCGCGTTTTGACTTGCTCTCTATTTGACGCTTGCGCGATTTAACACGAACGAATTCATGATCAAGTTGCAAGTCCAAACATGTTCCTGATATTTTACTATTTAACGAGGTTGCACTTAGGTTGAAAGTTCATTTGCGTTTTGAAATTCGTTGGAGCTTGAACGATAATAACTCATATAAGTACTCATTTATTTCAAGAGATTACAAAGTTATTACATAGCTAAATTAAGTGAAGTAAAGTGACTGAAAAAGAATTTACAAAATGCTGAGCTCCCTACGCGAGTTAATAGCGTAACCACACAATATCTGCAGTTTATGAAAAATTAACAGGGTAAGTACCAAACAGTTTTTATCCGGCACAGCGCATCAGCATTGCCCCACTGCACACTGTGTGATAGTGATCAGTTGAGCTATCTGTAGATTGTTTGCAACAGTTTGCAGTTGCCTCAGTTGTTTCAATTGTAAAAATTTACCAGTAAATTTAACAGTTTATTAGGTATTGTTTTTAATTTAGGTACTTAGTTTCTTATTTTTTTATTTGCAGGATTACTGAGAGTTTTATGATGGCGGACACGAAAAAAAAATGCAGACAATACAGTTTGGACTACTTGAAGTTCGGATTTATTGCATCTCCATCAAATCAACACTTGCCGATGTGTCTCATATGTGAAAAAGTATTCAGTAACGATGCCATGAAGCCTTCAAAAATGGATGACCACTTATCGAGAGTACATGCTGACAAAAAAAGTAAGCCCTTGACATTTTTTCAAGCACTTAAAGAAAAACTAGACAAAAGGCCATCCATAAGATCGATGTTTGCGTCATCATCTATTAAAGACGATGATGGTTTACGAGCGTCCTATAATATATCTTTACTAATAGCGAAGTCGGGGAAACCCCACACAATTGGAGAGCAGCTTATCTTACCAGCCATTGCGGAGGTCCTTAACAATGTATTGCACAAACCCGCACATGATATTTTAAAGAGAATACCTTTGAGCAATAACACCGTTCAGAGACGCATAGACGAGATGGGACGCGATGTGGAAAACATTTTATGCAAGTTCTTACAGACCAACAGATTCTCTCTCCAGTTGGACGAGTCTACATTACCCGGCAATGAAGCTCTGTTGTTAGGATATGTTCGATATATCAAAGATGAAAATATGTGCCAAGAACTGCTTTTTGCTACATATTTAGAGACTGATACCAGAGGAGAATCAATTTTTCAGGCCGTGGAACATTTTTTTACTGACAAAGCTATTCCATGGAAGAACATTGTTTCTGTTGCGACTGATGGTGCACCGTCTATGGTTGGTCGTCATCGTGGTTTTATAGCTCACTTAAAGCGACAACTGCCTGATGTACTGGTCATTCACTGCGTGATTCACAGGCAGCATTTAGTAGCAAAAAAGCTGAGTCCTAGATTGCATAAGTCTTTACAATATGTAATAAATGCTATCAACAAGATTCGAAGCAATTCTTTGAACTCTCGGTTATTTGCTCAGCTATGTGAGGAAAACGACGAAGTCTTTACTCGATTACTTCTTCACACTGAAGTTCGCTGGCTATCAAGAGGCTCTTGCTTAGAAAGATTTTCAGCCGTTTTTGAATCTGTGTTGGAGTTTTTACAAGAAAAAGATCCGAATTTGAAAGAAAATCTGAACAATTGTAAAACAGATATTTATTACTAGACTGATATCTTTGGAATGTTCAACAAAGTTAATTTGCAGCTGCAGGGTGACGATCTTAACTTGATTAAAACAAAATCAATAATATCGGCCTTCGTGGGTAAACTAATCCTTTATAAACAAAATTTAGGCAGAAAAGAATATTCGCAGTTTCTGCATTTGTCAAAATTACCAGAAACGCTTCAAGATGATGACATTTTATTATATGTCACTCACTTGGACGCATTACACAAGGATTTTACGGAGAGGTTTGAGGATCTTTTAAATTTACAAATTCCTCAATGGATAATAAATCCGTACAATACCACAGCCATAGAAGAAGCCAATGTGATAATGCAAGAAGAGTTGATTACCATCAGCACAGACGAAGAGCTTAAGCAGAAGTTCAACCAAGGCTATCAGAAGTTCTGGTTGCAACGCAACATTGAAACACAGTATCCTACATTGTGGAACATTGCTGAAAAATACCTTATCGCTTTTCCATCATCATACCTAGTTGAAAAAAGCTTCAGTGTGGTAACAAACATTTTGACGAAACAAAGAAACCGTTTGAAAATCAACGAACGTGGAGATTTAAGGCTGCAACTCACCAATATTGAACCGGATGTAGCTAGATTGGTAGATAGTCACCAGGTTCATCCATCACACTGAATGTTTTATTTTCTCTTTGCGAATTAATACTTTTTTAAATATAATTTCCTCCCTACTTAAAATTCTTTAAGTACCTAATTTGTAATAATCGTTATAAATTAAACTTGATATTTACTGAATTGTATGTCTTTTTATTTTGTTAAATTTTGATACGAAAATGAAGTCAATTTTACTCACTTAACCAAGTGCAAAGTTTTCCAATTGGTACCTTAGTACCTAGGTATTTTGTGTCAATAGGAAAAAACTAAAGATAGGCCCACTTATTCATAATAGTCTGCTAACTTAAAGCATTGCTAATTCTCACTCTGTCTTCTTCTATTGACCTAAGTCAGAATGAAAAATAACACACTGTAGCAGCTGTTTTAAGTTAGCGGACCATTATGAATAAGGGGGTTGATCTTAAAAGTAGGTAATTTGGCCATGGGGGTCTGAGGTAACAGTTCATTTTGGAAAAGGGGTCACTTGTCCAAAATAGTTTGGGGATCCCTGTTTTAAATTTACAAATTCCTCAATGGATAATAAATCCGTACAATACCACAGCCATAGAAGAAGCCAATGTGATAATGCAAGAAGAGTTGATTACCATCAGCACAGACGAAGAGCTTAAGCAGAAGTTCAACCAAGGCTATCAGAAGTTCTGGTTGCAACGCAACATTGAAACACAGTATCCTACATTGTGGAACATTGCTGAAAAATACCTTATCGCTTTTCCATCATCATACCTAGTTGAAAAAAGCTTCAGTGTGGTAACAAACATTTTGACGAAACAAAGAAACCGTTTGAAAATCAACGAACGTGGAGATTTAAGGCTGCAACTCACCAATATTGAACCGGATGTAGCTAGATTGGTAGATAGTCACCAGGTTCATCCATCACACTGAATGTTTTATTTTCTCTTTGCGAATTAATACTTTTTTAAATATAATTTCCTACCTACTTAAAATTCTTTAAGTACCTAATTTGTAATAATCGTTATAAATTAAACTTGATATTTACTGAATTGTATGTCTTTTTATTTTGTTAAATTTTGATACGAAAATGAAGTCAATTTTACTCACTTAACCAAGTGCAAAGTTTTCCAATTGGTACCTTAGTACCTAGGTATTTTGTGTCAATAGGAAAAAACTAAAGATAGGCCCACTTATTCATAATAGTCTGCTAACTTAAAGCATTGCTAATTCTCACTCTGTCTTCTTCTATTGACCTAAGTCAGAATGAAAAATAACACACTGTAGCAGCTGTTTTAAGTTAGCGGACCATTATGAATAAGGGGGTTGATCTTAAAAGTAGGTAATTTGGCCATGGGGGTCTGAGGTAACAGTTCATTTTGGAAAAGGGGTCACTTGTCCAAAATAGTTTGGGGATCCCTGTTTTAAATTTACAAATTCCTCAATGGATAATAAATCCGTACAATACCACAGCCATAGAAGAAGCCAATGTGATAATGCAAGAAGAGTTGATTACCATCAGCACAGACGAAGAGCTTAAGCAGAAGTTCAACCAAGGCTATCAGAAGTTCTGGTTGCAACGCAACATTGAAACACAGTATCCTACATTGTGGAACATTGCTGAAAAATACCTTATCGCTTTTCCATCATCATACCTAGTTGAAAAAAGCTTCAGTGTGGTAACAAACATTTTGACGAAACAAAGAAACCGTTTGAAAATCAACGAACGTGGAGATTTAAGGCTGCAACTCACCAATATTGAACCGGATGTAGCTAGATTGGTAGATAGTCACCAGGTTCATCCATCACACTGAATGTTTTATTTTCTCTTTGCGAATTAATACTTTTTTAAATATAATTTCCTACCTACTTAAAATTCTTTAAGTACCTAATTTGTAATAATCGTTATAAATTAAACTTGATATTTACTGAATTGTATGTCTTTTTATTTTGTTAAATTTTGATACGAAAATGAAGTCAATTTTACTCACTTAACCAAGTGCAAAGTTTTCCAATTGGTACCTTAGTACCTAGGTATTTTGTGTCAATAGGAAAAAACTAAAGATAGGCCCCCTTATTCATAATAGTCTGCTAACTTAAAGCATTGCTAATTCTCACTCTGTCTTCTTCTATTGACCTAAGTCAGAATGAAAAATAACACACTGTAGCAGCTGTTTTAAGTTAGCGGACCATTATGAATAAGGGGGTTGATCTTAAAAGTAGGTAATTTGGCCATGGGGGTCTGAGGTAACAGTTCATTTTGGAAAAGGGGTCACTTGTCCAAAATAGTTTGGGGATCCCTGCTCTAGGACATCCTCTCCCGGCGTTTCTACGCACGTCTATGTGCCTTATGTAAGTTTAACTTTTGTTAGTCGCCTTTCACTCATCCTCTCCTTATAAAATACATAAGCACTTAATAACGTGACATCATCATAACTTCATACCTGTAATTCCCGAAGGGTTAGACAGAAATACACCTAAAAGCTGTACATCCACATTTCGCCATAGGGAGTGAGCCTATTGCATCAATCGGGCACAAATCCAAATTCGTACGAGAAATTCCTGATGGCCAATCTCAATATTTTGTCTTTCTCGACCTGGGGATCGAACCCAGGACCTCATGCTCAGAAGTTGCGCTTGCGACCACTAGATCAGCATTCTCGCCTTATAAAATAAGTACATAATTTAAAAGTCCATCTCCTCCATAGGTATCGTTATGATAATAATAGCCATTAGAATTATTAAATTCTAGCTGTTAACGCCACTCTGTGTTATCGAGAAACTTTAAATGGATTACATTTAAATTAATGAGTTTGCATTCAGTTTCGTAGTTAAGTTTAACAACAGAGAACACTGACCGTGAGTCTTGACTTGACTTTGGCGTACAACGAGTCTAGGAGTGGGAGGGATTGAACCCCTTCCACTCGTAGACTCTTACAAGGTACGCGAGGTAAAATTAAGTTTAGAAAAAGGTTCAGACCGAGGTACATTTATCATTTTTGAATGTCTTGACGAATAAGAGTTTAAAACTATGACAAAGCGGTTAGTTGGGGTAATGATAGAGGAAACTGCGGCACGATTGATATCGGGGACTAGAATAGAAGTAAACTCAGGTACTCAGGGCTCAAATTTTTTTTTTTTTATGCTACTTTCTTCAAAAAGGAGGAGGTTCTCAAATCGGTTGGTTTTTTTTTTTTTTTTTTTGTTTGTTATCTCTTAACTCCGTCATTTATAAAAAGATTTGAAAAATATTTTTTCAATACACTTTCTCGAAAACTGGTTCTTATTGCACTACGATTAGGTTCAACATGCAATGTATTTCACACGCGTGGATTTTTAATATTTTTCCGCACACGTGCGAAAATAAAACATTCCACAAATAAGTCCAAATGGGTTCAATGACTATAGCTGTAATCGGTGGTGATTGTTTTTGTTTAAATCTCGGCAAAGAGATATGCGTTTATACGGCGTAAATATTTTTTTAGTTTTTAAATTGTGTTTTTAAATAGAATATCATGAACATGAACAAATTAACATTTCTTTGTGTTCTAAATGCAAAAATATTTGATTTTTTTTTCTTTTCACATCAGGCTGTATAGCGGCATCATACCTTTGCTTCTTCTTCAGCCTGGCGAAAGCAAAGCGCGGAAAAAAAGCAAATTAAATCATAGTTTCATAATAATTTCCGCCAAAACTACTTTCTGTTTTAATGTTTTATTTCTTCGAAAGTGTATTGAAAAACGTCGTTTGATACGCGTGGGGATTTGTTATTGCACTTCTTGGCTCCATAATACCCTCGCTTGCAGCTCGGGTGTTAATTCCGCGCTCGAATGCAATAACAAAGTTTTCCCACTTATATCAAAATGTACTATTTTCATGTAAAGGATATACTTCCTAATTGGTTCTATAGAAATTATATCAAAATCGGTTTATTAATGTGGTTGTGTTCTTTACGTTATTTGTCACATCACACGACGTCGCGTGATGGTGCCTCACAATTATGTACAGACCATAAAATAGCGGCCGCAGCGTTTTAGGTTCTGGTTTATGCCACTGAATTTTTATTTTGCCCGTTTAAATTCAGAATGTTTACTTGGCAATGAACGTGTTATTAAGTACGTATTTTTTCTTCGTGTTTTTGGAAGTCGGTGTTTTGTCGCAGAAAGTTTTTTGTTTACTTCATGCCCGTAATCCCCGAAGAGTTAGACCCACATTCCGCCAGTTATGTTTAAGTGCCATGTTATAGGGAGCGCGCCTATTGCCATCAACCGACAGACTCCGCTGCTGCTACTAAAAAAATCCTGATGGAAAAACCAATAACAAATTGCCTGACCTGGGAATCGAACCCAAGGCCCAGGACCTCGTGATCGACTACTAGACCAACGAGGCAGGCAACGGGGATTTATTTTTTACTTAAGACGTATTGCTAGTTATTAATCCTTACGTATCCCACTGTGGGGCATATCATCATAACACATCATGGCACATTCTACTTGAGGTCGGCGCAAGACGTTTTCTTCTTCCATTCTCCCCTGTCAGACGTCACGGCATCATTTACTCCTTTCTCTTTCATATCATTCCTTACACAATCCATCCATCTTTTCTTTGGCCTCCTTCTATTAATTACTTGTAGGTATACACGTACGTAGGTATAGTTTTACTATTGTAAAACTAGCCTTGGTCAGCCAAATGTAGTTTCTCGTTTTATGTCGTCATCGCTTTAAAAGCACACTCACTCGAATAAATAAAACACATCAATCGCATTGTAAAACAATTTATTTCGTCTATAATTTGCGTTAGATCTAACAATGGGATAGTCATTGCGTCATTCGTACACTAAACTAGGTACAAGTTAGTACTTAGTCATCGAGACGCTCTGGCAGGCCTACACTAGGAAGAGGGAGGTAATTTTGAATAGATTCATTCCAACTAATAGTATGTCTGCGTTCCTAGTAAGCTTAAAATAATATAAAAGTAAACAGACCTGAATATTTGATGCCTAAAAATGACTACGAAGTTGAAGCCCATAAAACAAATATATAGGGTGACTGGTAATTAGTGACCGATACTTAAGCACGTGATTGTACTCATGATAACAAACAACTTTCCCAAAGAAACTTTTATTTTTAATACTCTTTCACTTTAATCACAATAACACAACAGCCGCATGAAATTCGCGCGCGCGCCTTTGACCTATCAGCTGTTGTAGCCGTTAAGACAGATAGGTCAAGGGAATTTCATACGGCTGTTGTGTTATTGTGATAGTGAATGAGTGTAAAAAAATGTTTCTTTGGGAAAATTGTTTGATATCATGAATACAATCACGTATTTAAGTCACTAATTACCAGTCAACCTATACAGCGTGTAACAGAAAGGGTATAATCATATGGAATACTGTGTTACGGACCATCAAACTGAACAAATTTCTCTATGGGACCACCATCGAAATCGTAAAAAAAATAATCAGCTGTTCTATACAAAATTTCAATACCTACTCGACCCAAATGTATGGCACAGCTGATTATTTTTTTACGATTTCGATGATGGTCCCATAGAGAAAGTTGTACAGTTTGATGGTCCGTACCACAGTATTCCATATGATTATACCCTTTCTGTTACACGCTGTATAAGGTCTATCTATTCATACACGAAATCTCTTAAGGGGACATTGTACTCATCATTATGAACAATTTTTACTATAGGACCAACCCCGAAGTCGCGAAAAAAAAGGCAGCTGTTCCCTACAACATGTTCGCATTAACTCGTCAAAATGTACTGAACAGCTGTTCTTTTTTCGCGATTTTGGTGTTGGTCCCATAGTAAAACTTGCTCATAATGATGAGTACAATGATCCCTTAAGAGATTTCGTGTATGAACAGATACACCTTATGTACGTACTAATTAAAATGAACTAAAAGGGTTTACAAAATAAATATGACATAACACCATGCCATTTCCGTCTTCGGAAATGGCGGAAAACGGAAATGGGTGTGCCTAACTCTTATTAGGCAGAGATGTACACCCACATTTCGCTGGTTATAGCGGGTGTGCAAAATATATGCAAGCGTGTATTTATATTTTCTATCAACTAACAATAATTTTATTAATAGTGCTGCCATATCATGTAGTTATCATAGTTAATTAACTTAACACAAATAATTAAAAACTGTACCAGGAACACAGACTTCAATAGGAGTTATAGATTTAAGGTGAATATTAACAACGTACTTCAGATACTCAGGCTAACAACATGTCTGGCAACTCTATTACAGTTACAATAAGGGCGAAACTAGTTTGTTTAAGGCTTTACTGTTATATCTACTTATTATTTAGTTCTATAAAACAAATTATTTTCATTGGTTTACTATAGAGCGAGCGAAGGAAGTCGAAGCGAGTTATTTAACATGTTGATCTACGGAATAAAAAATCGGTATTTTTACAAATAATCTTATGAAAAAAAAGGTGTTGCAGCAACAATAACGGTTCATTCATTCGGATATTGATGGCAGCAAGAAAATGATGATGGCCAGTGTATTCTCCGAATAAAATTATTAATTTCAATTCTTAAATTTTGCAGCATGATATTCACACGGCAAACGCGCTCCAAGTCAGCCACTTTACAAATAGTGTGCCTGTCAACAATATAAACCCAGTCCTATCCGTAGACCAACACGTTAAAAATCTCCTCAAATACATAAATTAGTACAATATAATTATAAATATTTCAGTGCAATAAAACCACTATACAGGTTACTCCCCGCACATCGTACAAGCTAGGATTATACATACGAGCGTTAAAAAAATATGCATCAGTATTCAGGGCGTTAGGTTAAACGTGGTACAGGTAGTGCGTTTACAAACATTTAAGCTCACATACACAAAGAGCCAGACTCGTAAGGACTACCTGTAGGCCACACAAATATTTGTTCCGTGCGGGGATCGAGCCCGCGACACGCAGCGCAGCAGCCAATCGCTCAGCCACTGCGCCAGACGACAGATGAGGATTGAGCGTGGTAAAATGCGATTCCGTGCTAACAGATGTAACTCAACACTAAGAGGGTGCGGCACTCATGAAAATTATCAACTTTTACAATCGGAACTCCGGTCGCGAAAGGAATCAGCTGCTCCATACATTTGTATTCACATAACTCGATAAAATATAGCAAAACCCGAGTTTTTTTCATATCTCAGAGTTGCATAAATAAGCATAGACTATAATGTTCCCACTGCTGGGACACACGGCCTCCTCTCTATGAGAGGCAATGGGCTATTATCCACCACACGGGCTCAGTGCGGGTTGGTAATGTCACATGTCTTCGATTTTTTGGTTCTAGGACATGCCGGTTTCCTCACGATGTTTTCCTTCACCGTTTTTGAGAGCAGCGGTGATGAAATAAATTACACAAAGTAATGCGCCTGCCTGGGGTTGAACCCACGACTTACTGTTCGTAAGTCGGGGCCGCCACTACTGGGCCACAGCTGCTCTCAGAATTGATCGTACAGTAAAAGAAATTCTTTTCATGAGGACTATGTGACTATACTCTCTTCAAGTATGTCCTACGTTTAACCTAACACCCCGTCTTATTATTTATATTTATATGTTACAATCACACACATGGAATCGAGTCATGTTCGTACATAGTACATACATACTTTACAGTAATTAAGGTTAGGTTACATTAAATGCAAATAATACAATTCACAATGGTTGGCACTTCACGAATGGAATTTCGATATTTGTATTTCAAGTAATGTAACCATGGCCTTAGGATCCGTATTACTCAGTGCTATTATTCGTATTTTTTATATTTTAAGAAAACTGGAAAATAAAGAATATAAATTGGAAAAAACGTCTGTCATGCTCATGTTCTATTTCTCCCTATTGACGACTAATATACATCCTACTTCGCATTCCAAAAAACGTGATTACTAAAAAAGGCTAAATCTATTATGATAATAATACGAATCCTCTTCCTATTATTTATACTTTCGTATACACACACTTTCTTAAGCTTAGCAAATCAATAACGATTGTTTTTATTAACTTTAGATTAAACATTTCTATCGTTTATTTTCGTTATATTTAGTTTAGATTTTTTATTATTACATTTTAAAGGCCATTGTTAAAAGAGATTTTTATTTTAACGCCTTCTTCGTTTATTTGACTCTTTTTAAATGCTTGTGAACACTCACTCTTGTTTTTGATTATATATTCAAAATTATTACACTAATATCGCAAAAACTTTAAAATAGTGAACAATCTCTTTCAATGTAAATAAAATATAGCAATCGGATTTCGATAAATAAAAATATTCGAATTGATATCAACACTATTTTATGAATAAACTCAGAAAAGTGATCGATTTTCAGTTGTTTCGGCATTCAAACGTTCTCCTGACTGACAGAATAAAGAATTGTAAAGAAACATTAGTACTAAGACGTAAGTTAGTAGTAGTATGTGCAATATAATCTATTTCTAGCTTTGGGTATTCTGGTGTTACCTTATTTCTACATATTTCTGTTACCCTAGTACCTGTTCATAAAGTTGGCTTCGAAAATGAATTTGAAACGAAATTTAGAACCATTCTTGATGGTTTTACTAAAGGTTAAGCTTTTCAACCATATTGCAATGTGTAAGGCTAGTCAAAACTGAATAGTAGATGGCGTGTCCAATGTCCATAGCTTAGTCGCAATCTGACCAATGAGGTCAAGCTATTTTGAAATAAACAATCACACTGGTAGATTTCCAACCAATGACGATGGTGGGTGCGATCTATGTTAGCGCCATTAGATTTACAGATGCCTTCCTCATTTCAAGGCCATTTGTGGTTTTACCATTCTGGTTTTTAGGTGAGTTACACAGATTTCAGCTACCTTTCTAATGGCCTAAGTCGCTTTTGTTAATTTTTAAGAAATAAAGTATTTCCGTTTTCGAAAAAATAGGTGAAATCTAAATAAAAGCGCACTGTTGAATTTTTAATGCAGCGTTGAGAGTTGAAAATCCGACAGCACAATAATTTAGGCATTAATTTAGATGTTTCCTAGAGTTATTTCTAGAACAAGATAACACAGAATACCTGTTTTAGACATCTACATAAGTAAGACATCTCCTATAATTAAAGCTATAGTATAGGACATTGCATTATATCACATATAGACATATTCAATGATCAAATATTTATTATGATAAGGCTTATTTGAAGCTGAGAAGATAAATGAATGAAATAAAACTCATACTGTAAACGAGTTATAGAAAAACTGATCGTACAGATTCTAAAATAGGGTACATTTAAGAACATACCTAGTGTTATTTCGTTTTAACATATTTTAACGTACGTCAGGATATTGTTCAGATTATTCGCCTCTCGCTTACACATATAATGTGCGAGTGAGAGGTGAACAGTTGAACGTCCTCATCAAGCAAAGAAAATCAAATCGAATACCACAATTAGAAGCCAAACTATCCGACATATTCGTTTACAAGCGAAATTGAACTGTAAATACTTTAAACATAAGTGTTACAAAATGTACAAATATAAACATTGCTCGGGCAAGTTCGTGTTTACAACAAGATGGGATAGAAAAGCATAGTCACGATAATTATAAATCAATAATGGTGATGGTAGAATGAGGAGTTTATAATAAGGCTGTCGAGAGAAATATCATCTTGAAGACTTTCCTGATTTTAACTGGTGTACCCACCCCTGCAAAAATCAGGAAAGTCGATAGAATCAATCTACCCAGACCCCGATTCCGAACGTGGAGGAGTCTGGATTTGAGCCTGGTTTTCTACGCGTAAATATCTGATGGAAAACACAGCAACACTGCTCGACCTGGGAATTGAACATCTTTTACTCGGACCACAAATTCGAGACCACGCGACCAAAAGTCTGAGTAAAGACACAGTAATAACCCAACTTCTTTACTGACCGTACCTTAGCTCGTGAGCCAAATAATCGGCCAAAAAGCCATCCTTTACTCGACAGTACTTCTCACTCATTCTAACATCACGTGTACCATACAATATTATGTATTAGATAGGCCTATGTTATATTCAGAGCGGTATGTATTCTCTTATCTGTTGCAGTGTCTCCTGGTCCGTCGACTGTATTAGACGCTCGAAGGTTTCTGCTCCAACCTGGTTCTTCAGTGTTTCAAGCTGAAATTGGATTTTATTGATGTTTAGTTGCAGTTTTTATTTGCAGAATATGTGTGTACTGTTAAGGGCACCTCTAGCTAACCCTTCGCGGGCACTTTTCTTTAGTCATCATCTTAACAAATGAATGTATTCGTGAAAAACGAGATTCCCCGTTGTTATTTCGTATTACTCATATGGACATCAGTTATTTCGGCAGCTCGTGGCTAAAGAACAACAGCTGCACGGATCGATCTTCAGGTTAAGCTGCGCTTGCCAAGGTTGGTCCGTGGATGGGTGACCATCCACCGACCATCTGTTCCTCAGAAAGCACGTAAAGTCATCCGCGCCCGCGCCCGCCTCGCCCCAGCGCGATACAGTATAGGGAGTCATACCTGATGGTGAGTCACAGCTCTAAGGTCGATAGTATGCGCGGGATGCGTGGCCACCAGGCTGCGCCGGCGCAGCTCGTGCGGCGAGTCGCCCGCGCCCGCGCCCGCCTCGCCCCAGCGCGATACAGTATAGGGAGTCATACCTGATGGTGAGTCACAGCTCTAAGGTCGATAGTATGCGCGGGATGCGTGGCCACCAGGCTGCGCCGGCGCAGCTCGTGCGGCGAGTCGCCCGCGCCCGCGCCCGCCTCGCCCCAGCGCGATACAGTATAGGGAGTCATACCTGATGGTGAGTCACAGCTCTAAGGTCGATAGTATGCGCGGGATGCGTGGCCACCAGGCTGCGCCGGCGCAGCTCGTGCGGCGAGTCGCCCGCGCCCGCGCCCGCCTCGCCCCAGCGCGATACAGTATAGGGAGTCATACCTGATGGTGAGTCACAGCTCTAAGGTCGATAGTATGCGCGGGATGCGTGGCCACCAGGCTGCGCCGGCGCAGCTCGTGCGGCGAGTCGCCCGCGCCCGCGCCCGCCTCGCCCCAGCGCGATACAGTATAGGGAGTCATACCTGATGGTGAGTCACAGCTCTAAGGTCGATAGTATGCGCGGGATGCGTGGCCACCAGGCTGCGCCGGCGCAGCTCGTGCGGCGAGTCGCCCGCGCCCGCGCCCGCCTCGCCCCAGCGCGATACAGTATAGGGAGTCATACCTGATGGTGAGTCACAGCTCTAAGGTCGATAGTATGCGCGGGATGCGTGGCCACCAGGCTGCGCCGGCGCAGCTCGTGCGGCGAGTCGCCCGCGCCCGCGCCCGCCTCGCCCCAGCGCGATACAGTATAGGGAGTCATACCTGATGGTGAGTCACAGCTCTAAGGTCGATAGTATGCGCGGGATGCGTGGCCACCAGGCTGCGCCGGCGCAGCTCGTGCGGCGAGTCGCCCGCGCCCGCGCCCGCCTCGCCCCAGCGCGATACAGTATAGGGAGTCATACCTGATGGTGAGTCACAGCTCTAAGGTCGATAGTATGCGCGGGATGCGTGGCCACCAGGCTGCGCCGGCGCAGCTCGTGCGGCGAGTCGCCCGCGCCCGCGCCCGCCTCGCCCCAGCGCGATACAGTATAGGGAGTCATACCTGATGGTGAGTCACAGCTCTAAGGTCGATAGTATGCGCGGGATGCGTGGCCACCAGGCTGCGCCGGCGCAGCTCGTGCGGCGAGTCGCCCGCGCCCGCGCCCGCCTCGCCCCAGCGCGATACAGTATAGGGAGTCATACCTGATGGTGAGTCACAGCTCTAAGGTCGATAGTATGCGCGGGATGCGTGGCCACCAGGCTGCGCCGGCGCAGCTCGTGCGGCGAGTCGCCCGCGCCCGCGCCCGCCTCGCCCCAGCGCGATACAGTATAGGGAGTCATACCTGATGGTGAGTCACAGCTCTAAGGTCGATAGTATGCGCGGGATGCGTGGCCACCAGGCTGCGCCGGCGCAGCTCGTGCGGCGAGTCGCCCGCGCCCGCGCCCGCCTCGCCCCAGCGCGATACAGTATAGGGAGTCATACCTGATGGTGAGTCACAGCTCTAAGGTCGATAGTATGCGCGGGATGCGTGGCCACCAGGCTGCGCCGGCGCAGCTCGTGCGGCGAGTCGCCCGCGCCCGCGCCCGCCTCGCCCCAGCGCGATACAGTATAGGGAGTCATACCTGATGGTGAGTCACAGCTCTAAGGTCGATAGTATGCGCGGGATGCGTGGCCACCAGGCTGCGCCGGCGCAGCTCGTGCGGCGAGTCGCCCGCGCCCGCGCCCGCCTCGCCCCAGCGCGATACAGTATAGGGAGTCATACCTGATGGTGAGTCACAGCTCTAAGGTCGATAGTATGCGCGGGATGCGTGGCCACCAGGCTGCGCCGGCGCAGCTCGTGCGGCGAGTCGCCCGCGCCCGCGCCCGCCTCGCCCCAGCGCGATACAGTATAGGGAGTCATACCTGATGGTGAGTCACAGCTCTAAGGTCGATAGTATGCGCGGGATGCGTGGCCACCAGGCTGCGCCGGCGCAGCTCGTGCGGCGAGTCGCCCGCGCCCGCGCCCGCCTCGCCCCAGCGCGATACAGTATAGGGAGTCATACCTGATGGTGAGTCACAGCTCTAAGGTCGATAGTATGCGCGGGATGCGTGGCCACCAGGCTGCGCCGGCGCAGCTCGTGCGGCGAGTCGCCCGCGCCCGCGCCCGCCTCGCCCCAGCGCGATACAGTATAGGGAGTCATACCTGATGGTGAGTCACAGCTCTAAGGTCGATAGTATGCGCGGGATGCGTGGCCACCAGGCTGCGCCGGCGCAGCTCGTGCGGCGAGTCGCCCGCGCCCGCGCCCGCCTCGCCCCAGCGCGATACAGTATAGGGAGTCATACCTGATGGTGAGTCACAGCTCTAAGGTCGATAGTATGCGCGGGATGCGTGGCCACCAGGCTGCGCCGGCGCAGCTCGTGCGGCGAGTCGCCCGCGCCCGCGCCCGCCTCGCCCCAGCGCGATACAGTATAGGGAGTCATACCTGATGGTGAGTCACAGCTCTAAGGTCGATAGTATGCGCGGGATGCGTGGCCACCAGGCTGCGCCGGCGCAGCTCGTGCGGCGAGTCGCCCGCGCCCGCGCCCGCCTCGCCCCAGCGCGATACAGTATAGGGAGTCATACCTGATGGTGAGTCACAGCTCTAAGGTCGATAGTATGCGCGGGATGCGTGGCCACCAGGCTGCGCCGGCGCAGCTCGTGCGGCGAGTCGCCCGCGCCCGCGCCCGCCTCGCCCCAGCGCGATACAGTATAGGGAGTCATACCTGATGGTGAGTCACAGCTCTAAGGTCGATAGTATGCGCGGGATGCGTGGCCACCAGGCTGCGCCGGCGCAGCTCGTGCGGCGAGTCGCCCGCGCCCGCGCCCGCCTCGCCCCAGCGCGATACAGTATAGGGAGTCATACCTGATGGTGAGTCACAGCTCTAAGGTCGATAGTATGCGCGGGATGCGTGGCCACCAGGCTGCGCCGGCGCAGCTCGTGCGGCGAGTCGCCCGCGCCCGCGCCCGCCTCGCCCCAGCGCGATACAGTATAGGGAGTCATACCTGATGGTGAGTCACAGCTCTAAGGTCGATAGTATGCGCGGGATGCGTGGCCACCAGGCTGCGCCGGCGCAGCTCGTGCGGCGAGTCGCCCGCGCCCGCGCCCGCCTCGCCCCAGCGCGATACAGTATAGGGAGTCATACCTGATGGTGAGTCACAGCTCTAAGGTCGATAGTATGCGCGGGATGCGTGGCCACCAGGCTGCGCCGGCGCAGCTCGTGCGGCGAGTCGCCCGCGCCCGCGCCCGCCTCGCCCCAGCGCGATACAGTATAGGGAGTCATACCTGATGGTGAGTCACAGCTCTAAGGTCGATAGTATGCGCGGGATGCGTGGCCACCAGGCTGCGCCGGCGCAGCTCGTGCGGCGAGTCGCCCGCGCCCGCGCCCGCCTCGCCCCAGCGCGATACAGTATAGGGAGTCATACCTGATGGTGAGTCACAGCTCTAAGGTCGATAGTATGCGCGGGATGCGTGGCCACCAGGCTGCGCCGGCGCAGCTCGTGCGGCGAGTCGCCCGCGCCCGCGCCCGCCTCGCCCCAGCGCGATACAGTATAGGGAGTCATACCTGATGGTGAGTCACAGCTCTAAGGTCGATAGTATGCGCGGGATGCGTGGCCACCAGGCTGCGCCGGCGCAGCTCGTGCGGCGAGTCGCCCGCGCCCGCGCCCGCCTCGCCCCAGCGCGATACAGTATAGGGAGTCATACCTGATGGTGAGTCACAGCTCTAAGGTCGATAGTATGCGCGGGATGCGTGGCCACCAGGCTGCGCCGGCGCAGCTCGTGCGGCGAGTCGCCCGCGCCCGCGCCCGCCTCGCCCCAGCGCGATACAGTATAGGGAGTCATACCTGATGGTGAGTCACAGCTCTAAGGTCGATAGTATGCGCGGGATGCGTGGCCACCAGGCTGCGCCGGCGCAGCTCGTGCGGCGAGTCGCCCGCGCCCGCGCCCGCCTCGCCCCAGCGCGATACAGTATAGGGAGTCATACCTGATGGTGAGTCACAGCTCTAAGGTCGATAGTATGCGCGGGATGCGTGGCCACCAGGCTGCGCCGGCGCAGCTCGTGCGGCGAGTCGCCCGCGCCCGCGCCCGCCTCGCCCCAGCGCGATACAGTATAGGGAGTCATACCTGATGGTGAGTCACAGCTCTAAGGTCGATAGTATGCGCGGGATGCGTGGCCACCAGGCTGCGCCGGCGCAGCTCGTGCGGCGAGTCGCCCGCGCCCGCGCCCGCCTCGCCCCAGCGCGATACAGTATAGGGAGTCATACCTGATGGTGAGTCACAGCTCTAAGGTCGATAGTATGCGCGGGATGCGTGGCCACCAGGCTGCGCCGGCGCAGCTCGTGCGGCGAGTCGCCCGCGCCCGCGCCCGCCTCGCCCCAGCGCGCCGCGCCGCCGCGCCCCTCCAGCGGGGACGCCGGCCGGGACCCGGGGGGAGCTAGGAGGGCGCTGGAAGACAACAGGTTAGGTTAGACAAGTCTTCGAGATCAATATTAGCTGCTTTTTTTTTTTAACGATGGGAAATCATCAAATAACCCCTCCCGCTCTGGGCTGAGCAGGAGCCCAGGAGGGAGTGTCAGACTTTTACTGACTAAAACCCATCCATGGTCCTTCCTTTGCCCTTTGTGTTCCAGGGCCGCGGTATCTCTTTCGAACAGTCCCGCAACCCTGGCAGGCGTCGGTCCTTACTGACCCCTTCCTGTTTGCTGACATCTCTTTGAGGCGCGCGTGGAACACTCTTGCGCCGTCGACACGGCCTGTCGTCATAAGACGGACGGACGGCGAGCTAGCCCATAGCTCACCGTCCACAGGCCCGCGCCTACGGTGGCCGGGGGCCACGACGCCCGGTGCGTCTCCCGCGGTGGCTGAGACGTGAGGTTCTCTCCCTCTCACGTCCCGCCACCTCCTTCGCTAGCATGACTGCTTCGCAGAAGGAGGTAATATTAGCCGCTTTAAAGTACAATACCGAAGACGATGGCAGACTGCAAACTGCTGTGGAATAGAAATGTCGCTCGACCGCAACGACACCAACACTACTAGTTTCTACAAACGCCTATGAAAACACTTCCATAGTTGCCAACTATGGAAGTGTTTTCATAGGCAATTCAATGCCACCTGCTGCTGCGATTAATCGGTAACTGAGAGCAGCAATTTTTTTTGGGACAAGCCAGCCACCTTTTTCCTAAACCACTGCATCTCTGAAAGTCAGAATCAAAAGTGGCGAACACCGAGACAATGAAGCTCGACTAAGTCCCAGAAGAACAATTTAACTTCTTGGATCCCGCAACAAAATCAATCAGAGTTGGAGTAAAGCAGGAGACAGAACGAAACAAGGCCAATACGCACAAAGGCACGTTTACACCTGAGATAAACCCAGTTGGCTCGCACGAAGTATTATATTATCTGTGCTAGCCCCACGGATTCACGGATTAATATTAATGGGTAAGTAAGTTGTGAGCTGTTGTCATTTGATTCCGTTACGACGATTTCCGTTTACGATTACGTTTTTAAGGCTTGTTGTCTACGCGATCGCCGATAACTTGTACGTTGTGCAATTAAATAGTCACACCAGCAAATTACATCTATGAATATTGGTTATAGATCCGCGACCAATTGCAATGTTAGCACAGTAAGTGAAGGTGTCTGACGTAATTTCAGCACTTTCTTCAACCGACAAACCGTCACGAGTAAAGTCTTGGGCGTGACGTGTAAAAAGCGCGCTAAAGGACTCCAGCATGAAGACAGCAGATATTGAATATCGGGCTGGTGTCCCCAACTCCACGTCCAAGGCGCGTATTTTTGCGTTCGGATGGGAAAATTGATCATTTAATTCACCCTAGATTATCAAGAAAAGCCAGCACTTGGATATGCAACCGGCATCCCAGTAGTTCTGGCAGTGGCAATTTCTAACAATAACGTCTAGACATTTTTATTTTCCATTTAACCAATGAGGTTCGGAAACTAAAGATAAGTGGCTCTGCTGTCGTTGAGGCGATGTAATATGAGCAAAAAACAGCAACGAACTTACTCAATATAAGCGCCATTATCCTCCGCCTTCATGACATCATTCAACACTTCTGCTAAGTTGAGTAGTATCGCTGGGAATCGTTGCAATACTGTCGCGTTTTGTGTCGTCAATAGCGCTGCTAATCCAAGACCTGCAATAAAAATAATAGATTTTTAAATAAACATTAGGTTCCAATATTGGATCCTCCACATATGACGAATTTTAATAAGTTCAGCAACACCGCGGTTATCTTTTCTTCTTGACTCGATGGAATAACAGAAATCTTGTTAAAATATCACGAAACAAATGATGTATTTTTAAGTTTGTCGATAGTTAAGCGTAATAAATGCAAGTTTGGGTCGTCATAATTTGGCACAGCCAAGCAAAATCCCCAGGCTGCATGGCATGCATAAATTTGATTTTGACCAATGGCATGTCATACATAAACTACTAATAAACTGCTGTCCTACTTATAGCATATTGTTGGAGTTCCTGCATCCTGTGATAGAGGATTATCCTAGCCTAGTAGGCATCAAACATTATTATCTTCTACCAATGTTCGACTAGCTCGTTGGGATAAATGAAAGTGGACTGTATTACTAATTACTAGACTTTGCCGTTTTAAATTTACAATATCGAACTGTCCTGTATTGTTACTGGGTCCAGAAATAAGAAGATTGAGTAAGATTTCTAATTAAACTTTGTTTTATTGCTATAAAGCTTACACGCTACGACATGACAATTTTCTGTGAGGCATAGACTAAACAATGCACCAAGTAACAAAAGGTAGAGTTATTCTTTATTTAAATACCAAGCAGAGACAATACGTCCTAAGTTGTATGAAGTATGCATTACAAAATTTATCATTTAACATCCTGGACAAACATTAAATCTAATGAGCGTTTGAGAGTGTCGTCAGTCGCGGTAGTCTCCGAGGAAGCGAGTAATTTAAGATTCATGTTGGATTCAAAATAAATATTTATACCCATTTGCATTAAGACGCTGTCAAAGCTTAAACATACATGTGCGGCAATCTTTATATACATGTTATTTTTTTCAACTTCTTGGTTAAAACAGAAGAACATGATCTACTTCAACAAAAAAAAATAGAATATTCACTCACCAACAACCTTCCACCTCTCAACCTGCGTCACCAGGTTCATCTTCTCAGTCCAAACATGCAGGAACCTGTTCAGCACCTTGGCGGGGTCCGAGTCATACTCCGTCACGCCATTGGACGCCTCTTGTATGGCCTTGTAGAACAGGTCCGTCGAGAGCAGGATGACGCGTGAGACCAGGCAGAGCTGGACTGAGAGGACCATCGGGAGGTCGTCGCCTTCCAGGAGGCAGCTGTGGGAGAAATATATTGTACTTTATGTGTAACTAGCTGTTGCCCGCGGCTTCGCTCGCGTTTTGGTCGGAAATTATCCCACGGGCACGTTGTAAATATAGCATATGGCACTTGGGGATAATGTAGCCACTTTGTATGGCAATGCTGATTCTTTGGCCAAAAAATAGGCCCGCCCTCTGGAGTCTTCTTATACTTAGTAAAAAAAAAAAAGCATAAAAAAGCTTATGTAAAGCTGTTGTGTACTTAACGTCTTGCAAAATTTCGAGTAAATGTTTTCCCAGGTTTTTTTTTTTAATTCCATATGTCAACATTGATTTGGGGATAAGCATTTTGTTTAAAATAATTGAAAATACTAACTGTATAACCCTAATAAGAATCGGCCAGATGACTTTAACTCCTAAGAAGGCATTTCTCTCCGGGAACGTGACACTGATACAGATCTCAGCCATCTTCAACACAGTGATGACTCCCTCAGTCCTCATGTCACTCAGCATGTCCTCCTGGAGGGCCATGCACTTCCCTCCGGGGCCCGAGAGGAACTCCTCGGGGCACAGAAGGGTGTAGGCTTGCATTATGTAGACTACTATCCGCAGGTGCTCGGATGATTGTTCTGTAGAAGAATTTGCTGGGTTAGGTCATGATGGTCACACATGGTGAATTATGGCCCCGTGCCTCACACAGGGGGAAATCCTATATCCCAAGTGGTTGGAAATTTAACTGATTATACTATGCTAAACAAGCCGGTGACCATAGTGGCGTAGATTCTTCCGATACTGTCATAATTTAAAAAGCGGTCTCAAATGAGCCAAGGTTGCCTCAGTGCCTAGCATTATTCAGTTAAAATGCCTCATCTAGACATAAATCAGGATTACTAAGATTATGAATCCTGGCGAGGACGGCAATAGTGATCTCGTACCTTTTACTAAAGAAAACTGCTATAACTAGTCACCAGTGACAGGTTTCGAAAAATTATAGTAGTTTTCTTTTTCACTTCCACATACCTAATATTGGGTGAAGATTCTCGGCGAGCTGCAAGGTGGCGGGGTCTGCCACCTGCGAGGTCTCCAGCACTGCGAGCCACAGCTCCAGCGCGTCTTCTAGTAGGTACACGTGCGCTGGCTCTGTGAGCTTGGTAGACTCGTTCACTACACTCAGGATCCAGGGGCGAATGTTTGGAGGACATTCGCCTAAGGCCTGCGGATGAAAGTGAGGGTTAGGTTCGTGTTTATTGTACATCGGGCTAGTGTCAATACAATACCATGTCTGAAGCGTTTTGAACGTGTGAGCCACATAACATATAGTTTCTCAGCATGTCATCTCTGTTACAATTTGATGGCTTATCTACCTTGAGCAGATGCACGAGCGCCGCCAGCGCGGCCGCGCGCAGCATGTTGTGCGCGGCGTGCGCGGCGTGCGCCCACAGCTGCGGCAGGTACGCGAACAGGGCGCCCGCGCCGCCGCCCCGCGCCACCCGCGCGCCGCAGCGCTCCATCACGTACGACACCACGTGCAGGACGTGCATCTTTGTGTCGCATTCTTCCGATTCCACCTAGAATTAAACGTTTATGAAGACTTTGTTTATGGCTACAGCTTCTTCTGGCAAGGTAGCTGGAAGTGGAATGGAAAGCGGAGAACAGGACGTTATAGCGCAGCTTAGATAATGTCTATGTCCAGCAGTTACAAGTAGCGGCACGTAAGTCTAGCGCTGACCGTTTTAGCGCAGAAGTAAAAAGTAAGGAACCTGAGGGGGCTAGCGGGATGAAGGGCGGGCGTGCGTAGCGCCGATTGGCTCGCCACTCGCATTCCGGTATTTAGCTAATAATTAAAGTTATAATTGTATTGCGTGCGCGACGGCACCCATGCGCAGCAATCCCCTCCGCGTATCATTCAGCAGTAGACTTACGTGACGCTACTTGTAACTATGATAAGCTGAGTTTATTGAAAGCTTCTCTGATTTTGTACCAAGATGATTTCCACGGAAAAAATGCGCTAAAATTGCTAAAATTTGGCAATGTTTTATTATTTATTTATGTTGCTACGCGCGCTACTTTATGGCACGAAAACTGTTTTAAATCGGAATTTTAAGTCTCTAAATAGATATTCAGCCGCACGACAATTGCTTGGCAATGGGGGCTGTCGTTTTTGAGCTCACCAGATGGCGCCACTGTCGAGTAAGGTCATGTCAATAATTTTATTTTATACTTTAAAGTACCAATAACTTCATAAAAAGTTTATTTTTTTACGTATAACAACAAAGTGTAAACTTCAGATACATATTTACAATATTCTCCCTAAAATTAGCAAGCATGAAACATTTAAAAATCATTCTACCTAAGTACTAACAAAAAAGATCCTGAGTTGCTACATAAAATCTTCAAATCATAATTAATCAGGAATTCTAGACCACAATCGTGAATATTAGCAAAAATACATGATAAAAAAGCACGCAACGCGCGAACAATATATGACATCTGACATTTCGGTGACCTCGTGCTGCACTAGCGCCTCTAGCGGCGAATTCATACGCGACACACTAATGGGGGCTGGACAAAATCACACTAATGGAGTGTGATTTTGTATTTATTATTGAATAATTTAAAGATGTGGGCTATGTGTGTGTGTGTTTATATAAATGAATTCTTTTTTCATTTTTTATCTGAGAAACTGCTTAAAAATCTTTTGTAGAAAGAAATCTGTTGAAAGACTGAAAAATTAACACAAACAGCAAAACAAATCATCATAACAACCACCTACGTACCAGGAGTTCATAAAGCGCAGCGATCGCATGCGGAGCGTACGGCGCGAACTGTTCTACGTCAAAGTTGAAGTCGTCTATTGTACTCCTCAACGCTTCAGCCGCTGCTAGTTTGACAGCCGCGTCTTCGTCTACTCTACTGAGAGGTTCCAGTAATGAAGCATACATTGCTGGTCGAAGGGACTGCGATGCACGAACACCGCACCATTGACCTGCAATGGACACCAAAAAATATAAAACATCCAGTTTTTTTGTCAGTTGATAGAGGAAACGTTTTTGGTAAAAGTAGCTTACCAATAAGTTGACAAACTCTTCTTCGGATTATTCTGTAGTTATTTTCTTTGATTTTTAACTCTTGACTCAAAACATTCGTGAACCATTCGTCGAAGTCAACCTAGAATAAAACAAAATGTAAGCTAAACTGGTAGAGTGCAAGCATTCTTGACCACCAACTACATGCCATTTGGTCTCTTTCTATAGCTGCCTTATGATCTATAGTGCTATCTCACTCTATTATTCAGAAAGCATCACAGTGCTATCGCTAAATCTCAACCGTATGCTACATTCGCTGGCGGCAAATAAGGAATGGTCTATGTCTTCTTTCCACCACTACGGAATACATTATGTAAATCATCTAAAGCAAATATTCCTCTCCACGATACGTTAAAAAGAGAAAAGAAAATGACACTCACATCGTCATACAAATCAAAGGCAGCCAATCCGACAGCATTATAAACAGCATCCTTCTTCAGTATACCGGGTAAATCGTCAGGGGATATCTGTTGCGTTTGCAGAGTTGCCAGTAGTCGTACCAGTTCCGGGGCTAATACGTTACGGAATTGGAACAGTTCCATGAACAACGCTTCTGTGCACGGCTGCAAAGAAATGTGATGTCATTTTATTAGTCGGAAGTATTTCAAGTGACTGTTACATTTTGCAAAGCCTTCTCTATCTAGAAAATAATCACACTTCTCTTGATTTAAAACTGAGCTAATTGCCACTGTCTTAAGCCAAGTTTTATAAAAATAAGACAGATATATTTAGAACTATATGTGCCGGGCAAAGCCTTTTTTCAGAGACCTTCCCTGGCAGTAGAACAACTGTGCAAAATTTCATCAACATAGGTTCAGTAGCTTAGGAGTTTATAGGGTACGAACAGACGAACAGACATTGATTTACTACTATTCCGAAGGTGCCGCAACCGTTAAAGACAGCTGCAAAACCACACTGTCGCAAGAGCAGACCGCAATAACACGACTGGATTCTAAGTAAAGCAATGAAAAAGCTTTGAAATGAAAACAGCGACAGCCGATACCTCGCCATCTACGATATTACCACCAGTTGCCGTTTTCATAGTTATTAAAGACCAGTCGTATCCCGACGGTCTATGATTGCGATTGGACTATTGGCTTTGTCTCTTCGATTTTGCGACTGTGGATACCTGAATTACAGCTAAGGTAATAAAATACTTGTGTCGAAATGCCACTCACCCGTAAACTATACTTCCAGGATTCACCAGCCTCATCAGTAGCAAAGCTCTCCGGCTCAGCGTCCCACAGTGCTAGGTCATCAGCACTCAGCAGGAAGTAGTGAGAAACCAGGTGTCGACACATGTGGCAGAGTGTGTTCGCGTCGAGGACCTCCATCTTTACTTGATGAGCTTGAAGAGTCACTACGAAAGATAACACGACAAAATCTACTGAACAGCTGATTTTTTTTCTCAATTTCAATGTTGGTCCCATAGTGAAAGTTGTTCTTAATGATGAGTACAATGACCCTTTATGAGGTTTTGCGTTTATTCTGTGACACATTGTATACTTGACGATACTTTCCAGATTCTTCTAACTGCTAACATGTTTGGTTTGGAAGACAACAAAAGAATTGGATTGATATTGTTGTTCCAAGGTCTGCATTTGCGTTAAACTAGCCAAGCTTCTAAACCAGGATCCTCAGTAATACCATTATGCGATCACTAGATGAAACGAATAAAATACCACAGCACATGTGGATCCGGCTGAATGAAGTGGGATGGGATATAGAAAAGTTAAAAACAAAAAAAAATACTTACATGGCTCCTTAACCTGATCCATTCCCTTCGGCGGCTTATACTCCACACACTGTAGGATCCCTTTCACGATATTCAAGCACTGTATCGTGAACCTCTCATATATCAGAGCCATGCCTTGCTCAGTAAAGCAGTAATACAAGGCGAACTCCAAAGAAGGCCTGATTAGAGGGACGTAGGAGAACGGCTGAGCACATAACACTCCTAGAGCTACTTTGGTTAAATGTATTATGAATTTTTCGCAGAGCTCCAGTGGGTATATGCCTCTGCCTTTTAGTAGTTTTCCTGGAAGAATTATCGAGTGTTTAAGTTACAGTTGCCGTCTGGTCAGGAGGTATTTTTGGTAAAGTAAATAACTGCATTATCAAGCACAAGAGAAAACAGTTTTTTTGTGCGCCATATACAATCCGAGTACGATCATTTATGATCTTTTATACAGACAAATGAACGACTGATTCTTTAGAGAGAGATTGTGATATTTGCAGTCTAAACAGATGACTTGTAGTTTTATAATAAACAATTTTTATACTCACTGCATTCTAAACTGGTCTTAGCCCTGTCAAACACGACATTCAAGAAGGCCATAGCGTCCTGGCTCTCATGTGCCTTCTTGAACCCGAACACGGTCAGTTTCCTCAATATCCTGAGGCATAGGAGTGCCTTCTCTAAATGTTCCGTAATCAGTTCCGTGGCAGCCCCTTCTTGGATGTGCCGGAGGAACAGTTCTGTGTTCTCGTGCCAGAGCGTCAGGATGAACGAATATACTGTGTTAGTTAACTCCTGTGAATAGTGGAGCGATTTTAATAAATTTTCATGGCTCTGTCTCTTGAATGTACACTCGGCTACACATCAAGCTATACATTTCCAGTATAGGCTGACCTCGCATTGTACGGAAATTCTATACAATGCGAGATCAGCATAAACTGAAAATGTATAGCTTGATGTGTAGCCGTATGTACTATAATATTCAAAAACGTGCCAATCAGTCACACAGTAGCATGTCACCTGAAGGAGACTTGTGTTTAACAGCCTCAATATGATCAAAGAATACTCAGGAAACCAAAGGATAAGCCCTCAAAGTTTAGGGGAAACTCTTCATAGGTCTTTAATCCATATATATAGCCTTTGAATAAGCCGTAAAAATCACAGCATAGCGGCTGCAGTGGCTAATTTGCCACAAAATAATGGTTTTGCTCTCCTTAGGTACAACTTTTCTATGGTAATGAACTACGAACTAACCGCAATATCTTACCTTCGATTCAGACTCGTTCAGACATTTTCTAAACTAACCAGAGCCAAGGAACAGAGAGTCCTAAACACTAAATCAAAAGATACTAACCTGGAATGTGCGTCGATCACCAACAAGTCTTTTGGAAGCCAATGCCTTGACGACGTGATGGAAGATAAGAAGAGACCTGTGCTGTACTAGAGGCTGCGGTGCTTTTAGTGCACCCATCAACTCTGGGACTAGGTCTGGCCAGCTTGTTGGACAGTCAAACCTGTGGCAGATAAAAAAACGACTGTTCTTTAAAAGGAGTTTTAGCATAAAGTAAAAAGAATGAGGAGGTATGAGTCTTTATGTATATTATGGCTTGTTCACATAAGGTGGATTTAAAGTATAAAATGCAACATAATCAATCAAAATTTGATTCAATTATTAGAATTGCTTTAAACATATAAAGTCCCATTAAAATAGATGGACAAATTTTATCATAGCGTTCAGTACGTCTTTTAGTGATTTTATTTTGACCTAAAATAATAAATTGACGGCGGCACTCTAGAATAAACACATCCATTAGGTCAAAATAAAATCACTTTAATCAGTGTTTTTTTTGCTTGGATATCTTTGGTTACACGTACTGAACGCTGAGTTAAAATTTGTCCATCTATTTTAATGGGACCTTACACATAACTATTTTGGTTCCTGAAAGCTGTTATCAATCATGATAACTCACTTCATTGCTTGTTATTTTTGTTTAACCAATCATAAAACAGCAATGCCGAGGGCAACCGCAGAGCCATCCAATCGCAATGATAAGCCCCCGCGACACGACTGATTTCTATGTAACTCTATAAAACGGCATCAGGCGGGAATCCCACCATCTATTCATATAGATGGTGAGATTCCCAATTTGCAAGGAATTAATAGAAATAATAGTCCTCTTGACCGTTTTCGGTCACAGCGGCCAATCTCAGCGTATATAGTCCCTCATAGTCCGATGGGACGGTAACCCGAAACGACCGGAGAGATCAGGTGCAGGACCAACAGCTTAACGTACTTTCCGAGGCATGGTTGTGTCACACCGCCAACTTCCAAAGTCCAGGCTGCTGGGAAATGCCTTATGGAAAACCCCAATAACACTTTTTGCCGCAACGGGGAATCGGACCCAGGATTCCCCGCTCAGCAGTCGCGCTTGCGACCACGGGACCAGCGGAGCAAAGAATAATTACATAGAATTTGGTAACTAGTTATGTCGCTGCAGCCTGTCATAGTGATTAGGTGGGTTTGCTGCATTTACTGATCACAGATTTTATCAGACTTCTTGAACTGGTGTTTACAGGCTGCTTTTAAAAAGCTAAAAACTCACCTTGCAATCTTGGAAATCAAAACAGCAAGCTGCGTAGCAATCTGAGCGACAGGCTCACTCAGTATGCTGGTAGTGAGGAGTCCCTGTCTCAACTTGACCCTCTCTTCATCGCTGATAGCATTAGGGGCATTCTTTCTCCAGTACCGGTCGACGCCGTTCTTGAAACACATCACCGCCAGCCATCGGACGTTTCCGTCTATTGAATGATTTGACAAGACGTTCTGTAAAAGTTATTCAGTTTTTATTTTGTTGGAAAGCGTGAACAATTTCGCGCAGCCGCGTTATGGCAATTAAGGGAATGTTAATTTTGTTTGTCTAGTTAAATTATGTTCACAATCGCCATAGTTGTTTAACGGCCGTTTTTCTATAACTTACTTACGTATAACGGTTAGCTCATATGCCTTACTCTAGTAGCAATCGGTGTTTGTATAAACAAAGTTAGCTATGAATTGACCCTCCAAGAGACAGTTGATGTGTCTTTTACTGTTTATCTGAGACAGCAATGTTCCTGTAACTGTTAGTAAGTTATTGATACTATGGAGTTATGACTATAAAAGGTGTACTTATCGTCGGTAGATTCGTCATTATACAAATGGCGTAGTCTGTTATTTCGCCAAGAGCCAAATGATCAATGCAAGCAGAGGATTGAGACACTGCTACATTTAAAATCAAGCTTAATGGACACCAAAGCAGAACCAGCAAAAACTTACCAAAAGAACAGAATAGAAGCCTGGTTCCACCTCCCATTCCTGTAGTTTCTTTTCAGCCGGTTTCAACACCTCCGTGTCCTGGCTGGTGGCACGGTTCAAGGTGTCTAGGACCAGAGCATAAATGTTCGGGTCCATGGCTGTGGTGATTACCTTAAAAAATGATTATAATAATGATTATTCTCAAAGAGAAACATGCTGATAGGTACTACATAATTTAAAGTGGGCAAAGCGATTATTTTGGTTGTATGTGTTTTGGAAAGAATGAAAGGAAACTGGTGTTTATTGGCAAGAAAACAATGCTTAATGAAAGTGCCTCCAGCTCAGCTCATCATATCAGGAGTTCAGGACCACAAGGATGTTGATGGTTGCGGAGGTCACATAGGCAGTAGCTTGATCATGGAACGTGGACCTATAGCCTCCACGTTAAATATTGGTATTCAGGTGCATACAATTAGACGGGAAGCCAACGACAACAGGAACTGAAGTGTTAAGAACAGCTAGACAAATGATGTTTCAATCCACAACAACAACCAACACGGAACAATGAATGGTGTTCAACAATCACGGAAGATATCCCATAAGTGACGGTATAAGTTTAGTTGTAAACCGTGAACGCTTAAAACAGTGTTTGAATGATGTTTCTGTATGTATGTGATAGTTTTGTGGTTATAAATATGCGTGTACTGCACACAATACAGGAGGAGAGTAGGGAAGCAAACCTCAAAGTGAAGAATCATAATTTTGTTATGGATTATGCCAAAACAAGTAAGAATGTTTGGACTGTATAAGAGATTGATGAAAACTGTTATTTTTGCACCTAAAACCAACTATTTTTAATATCTTTGAAATATATTTATCTCATTTGTCAACACATTCCTTAAAATTATGACTGAAATTTAAAATGTTTGAAAAAAAGAGGCACTGATTTAGTAAATTGATTATTTAAACAAACAGATTACAACAAAATAGCAGAAGTATTTATTTTAGTTACTAATTGTGGTTTGTGTCATCTTTTAATTAAACCACAAAGGAGATATCATGTAGTTTATAATTAATTTCATCATTATTTCTATACTAATATTAGAGGTAAAATTTCTTTGTATGTAGTGCGTAATCTCTGGATCTACTGAATCGATTTTGAAAATTCTTTCACTAATAGGAAGCTACATTATCCCCGAGTGCCATAGGCTATATTTACAACGTGCCCTTGGGAACATTTCCGGCAAAAACGCGAGCGAAGCCGCAGGCAACAGCCAGTTGTGAAATAAATTAATGAGAAGTGCTCTATGTCCTTTTTTAGCTCCCAGGCTACCTATCCATCCCATATCAATTGGTTCAGTTCTTTAACTGTGTAAAATCATAAAAGACGGACAGATTTACTTTTGCATTTATAATAAATTTGTATGAATGATGGGATGGTGTTTGCAGAGCTAATTTAACAGACCAGTAATGGTGTATTGTTTGTTTCTTCTAACTACTCAATGTTGACACCTCAATCAATCACTATATATTCTTCAAGACATTTCTATTTCAGTAGACCAGTAGAACAAACCAATCTAAAGAAAAACCAGCAACATTCAAAATGATTTTTGACCTTAGACCAGTGAACATCTGGGGGCCTAAAATGGCTGCTTCATCAGAATCATAACATGAATCACATTAAAAAAAAAAACTTAATATGGTCTTTATGGTTATGACCACAAAGTCCATTTGTTTTTTTAAGGCCAGTCAATGTAGCCTGAACATGAGACAGCAGAAGTAGCCTCCTCAGAGACTAATTTTCAGTATGAGAAATAAATGATGAGGGATAGTTCAGCTGATGATAACTGCACAGTGAATAATAATCAGTTTTTCTGAATTATTATGTTCAAGTAATAACAACACTGATTGCAACCTGTTTATAGTATCTGCAATCAAGAAGTTCTACATACTGCATCTCTACTTGATAGTGTTAAGTATATATTATTTACTGATGAGATACTGACAAGTTGGATGTAAGGGCAAGTTTTCTAGTTATATCATGTCAGCTGCGTGTACGACAATATTCGAACATACCTATCACTTGAACATATATGTTTGGTCTGTAATGAGGTCAACACTCGCGACTTTGCAGAAAAACCGAAACATGATTCGTGTAATCAAAATGTTTGCAAAGACGGTCATGAAAATGTCTTATTTAGAACCATCGTTGTAGTATGAAAGCAGTGCACGTTGCGTAATACCATAAATCTTAAAATACATAAATATACAGTGGAATAACAGAGCTATAACGAAATAAATCAAACTAACTCACTTTTCACCCTGAAAAGGCAAAGGGCATAACATAACCTATCACAGTTTACTAACGACGCATAAAACGGAATAAACTACAGAAAAACGCACTTATCCCAAATATTTGTTTACGAAAATATGCAATGCACAACTAAACAAAACGATCGAACAGTTATTATGCGAATCATGCCGAAGAACCGATCGGAAAAATCACCACGAACGAAACTCCGATTTTCAATAGTGTAAAAATGTTTAATATGTCATTTGGCTGTCACTGTCATCCTTGGTTTTCGTTCGGAAACGTAAACCACAGGATTCATTGATTAGGTTTACAATAATTACAGTGTGAAGAGTTTAATTTTTAATGAAAATTGAGAACCTTCTAACATGGCCAAAGATGGAAATAAAATATACTGTATGACGTATTCTCATACCTACCAAATGTACATAAAAAAAAAACATAAAAATAAGTAGAGCCGTTTCGGAGGAGTGCGACCACAAACACCGTGACACGAGATTTATTATACAGGTTGAATTTTTCAAGTGGGCGTGTATGGCCAAATCCGAAACAGTGAGGAATGTCTTAAAATGCTCAAAGGAGTCTCGAGCCCGATTTTGATGAAAACTAAAACTGTATCATCGGATTTTTGAAAAATCAATATTCCTGGCCAGGAATCGAACCTGTTGGTTTTGGAAACAAAACACAGACTGTATTATTACATCATTCGATAGCGTCGCCATTAAGAATCAAATTCTGGGAAGTAATGACATATGACAAACCAAAGGAAGGAGTAAATTTTTGATAAAATACATAGATCAGTCTATAAACAGTTAGTGGTATTCAACGAAACCTCGAAAAAAATCACTATTGGCGCCAACTCACTTGTAAGTTCTAATTTCAATTACTTAATTTTTTTAATTTTTTATCGTGGCCTTCAACCATAAAAAGATTTTTTTTAAAATTTGAACATAAAGTTTTGAAGATGACTGCGGTGCGGGTGCCATTAATCAAGGACAATAATTTAAAAAATGATAGAACATAAAAGTTTACATTTCCCTATAATTTGCAGTTTGTCATTATTACCCAGAATCTGATCCTTAGTAATGACGGGTTGGAGTGTAGCCTTAGGGGCGCTATGGCGCGGGACTTAGAAAATTTTTCGAATTTTTTTTTTTTTTCAAATTGGTACCATACGCTTATAGGCACCATGAGCCGTGCAGAAAACAAAAAATAAAAATAGGTAAAAAAAAATTTTTGGTACTTTTTGGGACTTTTCACCTTGAGTACGGTTAGGGGCAAACAGAATTTTTTTCGAAAAATTTTTTTTTTTCGAATTGGTACCATACGCTTAAAGGCACCATGAGCCGTGCAGAAAACAAAACGGTGTGTACCTGCAAATATATCCATAGGTTAGGTTAGGTTAGAACTGTGACCAACTACGCGCGAGCCGAGCGAGCTAAGCGAGCGGTGCCGCGGTAGCGGCCGGCGAGCGCTACGTCGAAATTGAACGCGAAATTTTTCTAAGTATTTTTTTCATAGTGCCCCCTGCCCCTAAGACGACACTCTGACCTAATGACGTTATCGAATGGTGTAAAAATACAGTGTGTTTTTTTTTTCAAAACCAACAGGTTCGATTCCTGGCCAGGAATATTGATTTTAAAAAAATCCTATGATGCAGTTTTAGTTTTCATCAAAATCGGGCTCGAGACTCCTTCGAGTATTTTTCGATATTATTCACTGTTTCGGATTTGGCCATTCACGCCCACTTGGAAAATTCACCCTGTATATAACGTTTTATTAGCAAAAAATCAACATTGCCAACGTCACACTCTTTACACTGGAATGATTATGAGAACAAATAAGTCTGTTAAAACATAAAGAACAAAGTGAGGATCGACAGTGAAGACAATTTTTTTTTGGAACCTATTTCGTTCTCACACTCGTAGGCAATGTCATCAACCCCATCCTCATCAAAATAGCCGCTTAGCCTCGACACCAAATCAATATTTCTGTAGCTACTTAATCTTCGCCGATTCGGGAGTCATTATCTTCTGTCATCATTGTTATCTGCAACATATCGGGGTTATCAAGTTGCCGATAGCAATAATAATTATGTTTTATGTAAAAGGCCGACTGAATTATTTTGTTGTTCTAGTAAACGTAATACTTATTGAATAATATTTAGATTTTGCTATGGCATGCACCATTAACTTTAATAGTGATTCTACTGGAAGTTTTTACGCAGGTGATATTGTGACTGGAACTGTGATATTGGAATTGAAAAATGACCAGAAATTCCAGAGTAATTTTATCAATATTTATTACGACTTGAGGTTCAAAATACTGGACACTTTTTAGTTTGTATTGCATTATTTTGTTGTGTTTTAGGAATTGATCTCAAAGTTACGGGAACTTGCAAGGCTCAATGGACACGGTCTATGGCGACGATGCCATACATAAAAATCTATTCTGAAAAGAAGAAAGTTCTTAGTTTGTTAATTACCGACATATTCAGAGATTATTGCAATGGTAAGTACTAGCGAACAATCTTGCACTTTCTTAAATTTTGACTCTTCCTGCAGGGCTATTGCGTATCTCTGTTGACAGTTCATAGTGATCATCACTTGCCGAGTTTTGATATACAATGACCATTCTTGTTGGTTTCAACTGACGCTACCCGTGCAGAACTGTCATTGTATATCAAAACTCGCCAAGTGATGATCACTATGAACTGTCAACTGAGATACGCAATAGCCCTGCTGCACGGGAAGCGTAAGTTGAAACCAACAAGAACGGTAATTGTTTATCAAAACTTGCCAAGTGAAGTGAACTGTCAACAAAGATACGCAATAGCCCTGCTGGTTATCATCTTTGAGCCTACTCTAATGTCCCACGATACTGTTCAGATCGTTCACAAGTTCTGAAACGTCGTAAATCCAGGCTCTACTAAACCAATTTAGGCGAATCTCTCATTGTATAGGACACGGGTACCCAAACTGTGTGCCGCACGTGTTGGTACACCGTAGAGAGTAAAGAGGAGCGCTGTGAAGCGCTTCTGCAGTTTACTATTCTCCGGAAACATCATAATTATGTATTCGATACAAATCTAATGAACTTGTTGTCTCACAATACTTAATGTCCATTTTCACGGAAAACCTTTCGAAGGTCACGTAATGGTTTTTAAAATACTTTGCCGAAGACGATGTCGAGAATCCAAAATCCTTTTCATGAACAATATCCACCAGAATTAACTTCGTAAGAAGAAGAGAGTCCCAATGAGCTCTTGTGAAAGCAGCCTTAAACAAGTGTTGCGAGTTTTGGATATTAGTCCAAAATTAATTTCAAAGTTTTAAAACCTCTAATAATTCACATTCCTCTTGCAACATCATAATTAATTATGTGAAGCCGGGTTTTCAAATGTATTCTTGTATGTCAACACTATTATAAAAACCCTGCTTTTTCGACTAGCTAGAGCGCCGAGACACAATATTAAACCTATAAGTGCGCCGCTAACTGAAAAAGGTTGGGAGCCCCTGATATAGGAAATCTTTTCAAAGCGAAGCCATGTTATGCTAGAAAAGCGTAACTTGATGTTTCGCCGTTTGTACAACTAAGCGCGATGAAGAAAAGTACCATAATAATTCCGAAGAAATTGCAAAATTCCAATTTCTATCTAGAGCCGCATGCACTGTCACCACTGCAATTGATGACCTTTTGACTGGGTTATGGAACCGAGTTCGCGCATAACAAATTTGCTATCGATTCGGTGGGGTATTTTTTTTTTGAACTATCAAAAGGTGGACCGTTATGTTACATTAAAGCTATATTTTATTTTTCAGGAAGCACTTTACCGGCCGGTATTCACCAATACCCGTTCCACTTTGCATTGCCAGCAGATTTGCCGTCGTCTTTTGAAAGTTCTATTGCGAAAGTAATTTACACCGTAAAAATAAAAAGCAAGCCCGCCTATAAACTTAAAAAGATGGCTTCATTCAGTGTTTTAGGAAACATAAATTTGAATCACGTTGAAGAATTGTTGGTGGGTATTTGGAAACGTTTTTTTGGATATCATTAGAGGACACAGCACACACACACACTTATCAAATCGGAAAGGGATCGGCACCGTATCAACTCGAGCCGTTCAGTATTCTTTGTATGAAACTCCCTTCTGCAACGCACACTAATCGGAATCATAACGTAATCGCCTCGCCTCGGGATAACCTCACCAACCGCGGTGCAGTGCGTGGTCAACTGGCTTACGGCTCGTCGTCCCCGCGCTTACGTCTCTCCGTAGCCGCGCTTACATCTATCCGTAGCCGCGCTTACGTCTATCCGTACCCGAGCTTACGCCTCTTCGTCCAACCTCGTCCTCCTTACGCACACTACTGTTGACACATGTGCTGTCATTCACAGGGCAACTTCCAGTCGTGTGCGGCGTCGGCTAGCCGTGAACGCGGCGTCCCCTAGCCGTAAGCGCAGCGTCGCCTAGCCGTAGCCGAGTTGACGTATGTGCTGCTGATCCGCTTGCTTACGTTAGGTTGACGCCTTTTGACGGTGAGGCGAAAGGCGATACGGTACCGATATCCCTTTCCAATTTGATATGCGTGCTGTCATGCTGTGTCCTTAAATATAATAATATTCAAAAAGTAATAAAAATATTGTTTTCAGATGCCTTCTTTCAATGAATTTCGTAAAACTTTTCGGAATTCCGGAAAATTCACAATTTGCATCAAAACGTACAAGGCGTTTGCACCTAAACAGACCATTCCCTTCGAAATAACAATCATTAATGAGAGAAAAGTCAAAATACGAAAAATCAATGTAATATTGGTACAGGTAGAGTATCCATTTAATTTATATAGACTAATACCTAAACCTATAGAAATAAAGTTAGTACCTATCCGTTTATGTTTAACCAAGTCGTTGTTCTTTTTTTCTCAGAAATTACGATATAGTGTTCAGTCAGGATGGGCAGACGAGGAGAAGAAAATGTGCAAAACGGAGCACAAGAAATTTACCCTGAACATAGCCGAGATTTGTTTCTTTAACATGGAGATTCCTCATTTAATACCTTCTACCTTAAATCTAATAGACCCTATGGTAGACATTTCGTATATTTTTAGGGTGAGTGTTATGATCTATAACGAACAAATTGTTTTCTATGTCCTGTAGGATGTCCTAATCGTGCTCACTATTATTTGATAAAGAGTAAAATCATGTTAGACTTAGTGACTGTTCCCACCAGCACTAACTACTCTCCTCCGGAATACCCACCAGCTACTATTACTACCCGACTTATGCCAGAATACTTGGTAAATGCGTCTAACCCAACAAATTTTAGACTGAGGTTTTTTTTAAATTACAGATTCAAGTGATTTTTCCCTTCCACTTAACTTTACAAGAAGATATCCCTGTCACTGTGGCGACATCACCAGTTATTCATTACGAATTTTAATTAAAACTAAGATTAAATAAATATTATACAAAAATACGTTTTTGATTACATAAAGCGACTAATTTCCTAAATCCTAAGCATTCACTGTTCTTTTTATAAGGTTCTATAAAAACAAATGAAAAGAAAATTAGTTGGGTGGTTGAAAAATGGATTGCAAAAAAATTTTTAAAAAAATTTGAAGCGGCCAACTTACATACATACGAACCGTGCAAATTAAATAATAATACAATATTTCTATTTCGCTCGTTTTGCTTGCCTTAACTGTTGAAACTGATTTGGCCTGGGTCAATCAAGTCCGTGCGCTATGGTTTAACTCAAAGCGTAGAATACAAATAACAAAAGGAGTAACTAGACACTGTTGAAGTCCTACCGGTCTCTTTGCTGGTGAGACAATTTAATAATTCCTCTTCCTTAATCAGTTTACCTACTTTAAAACCTAAAAATATTGAAATTCCAAACGTTAAATTCCTAAATAATCACTACTTCAAACCTAGATGGCGATACTGTTGCTTCCAATAACTTTTGCTAGAGGTATTATGTATTAATATGTACATACAATAATTAAAAAAATCCTTAAATGAAATGAAGGAATACTTATGTTAAGTTAAAGGTGTGAACTATTGAAAAAATGTAACAAAATAGTTTCTTTTTTTGTCAAAAATCCGAAAATTTGTGATTTGTTGTCAATGTCATAGAGTGTTCGGTATTTATTTCATATGGCAACATTATAGGTTATGCTGCCACCTGGCGGCAGGCTTGCGTTTTAGCGAAATCCTACGCATTTAGTTACTTTCACATTAATTATTATACTTTTTCAACTATATTATCAATCACAGTTACTTTTTAAATACTTATAATTTAAAAAATCGTATTTAAAGAAAAAACTATAGAGTTTCTTATCATTTTGACGAAAATAATGTGATCAAGTTTTGTATTGACCACTTCCCCTTTCCATGACTTTTTTTTGAGAAAGCGGAAATGGTTGGTCCGCCATAATCATTCGTGTGGGTCTGTGCTTGTGTGGTTTGGTTGTCTTTACCGGTGCCAACCATTATTTTTAATTAGTAGTAAGTTATGCGTATGAATCCAGACATGGACGATGATGAGAAGGGGTGAGTTTGTTTTCACATATTTTAGGTGTGGCATAAGGCTGTCCACGACGTGCCAACTATAATAGGTCAAACTGGCATGTTCGCTTGGTGTGTCGCATTTCACGGATAGCCAGCAGGGCTTGTGTGGTAGCGTTACGTACTCAACTTTGTTCTCTGAAAGTATGATTTTCGTTAAGATAACGTTATTTTGTGATAATACACGTAAAATGACATAGATGCGGCCTGCAAAATTTCAATTAGCCTTTTACTTTATACCGGCTAGCGGGCACCGACCCCAAGCCTCGCCGTGTGACTTGCGTGGTACGATCATGGCAGCTATTACTTTCCCATGCTATATTTTCTCTGATCGTTGTTGCATTTTATTGCCAAAATTTACGTAGAATCAGTTTACATAACTGGACTTCCAACTCCGAAAGCTGTTGATGTGGAAACGTCGCAATATGTAAAATTAACCTTTCTGTGACTAATCGTTGCTTTCTCTTATCGGTGATTTCGCGCTAGGGTATTGCGACCGTCATATTTTGTGGAAAATATGGACATTTTGAGTAGTGCGTTGTTAATGAGGTTATTAGATCAATGTTCGAAGTGCCGCGTAGCGCGATCTCATTTACCTACAAGACGCGAAACGTGCTGATTCATTTGCATATGGTTACTTGCGTCGTCAAATTATTATGTTCACAAACAATTTTCCTCGATGCTTGCTCGGATGAATGTTATTTTACGTGTAAACATGCTTTGGGCGGTCGCTACAGACGCTGTGTAATGGTGAAACATTAGTGTAAACTCGCAAGTGGATACCTAATTAACCATACTTACTTATTGTTAGAGGATCACATTCTATTCATTTACTGTTTTAGTAAAATATACCAGATAATTTTAGTTATCAAGTTGTGAGTAAATAATAATAAATGCTAATGATTAACTTTCAACTCATTATATCTTTGCATCTTACTTCTTCACTTGCATTTTTACTTAATAATCTAAAATGCAAATGGAATAGCTTAAAGTAGTAAATTGTGCAATTAAAAATAAAATAAACAGAGATCTGTAACACAGAAACCGTTCTAAGTAAAACTATGACCCAAGAGAAGTGAATGGAAACTTTCACCAATCTTGGTAAATGTGCTTAGTAAGCACTAAATTATTACTGCATGGATGGTCAAAAGCTAGTCCAAGTAATACTTTCAGTATGACTACTGTCTGACAATGTAGAATGACATTGATTAGATAAAACTACTGATTATAACTTCCATGTAAAATATTAAATATTTTAACAGTTAAATTCATGTGTCTGTGAGTCATTTTGCAAGTTGTCTATAGCTAAGGCCATATTTTGACTTATAAATAAGTAACATTTGATTTGATAAGTTTTAACTTCATAACTGCCACATGTGCCATCCCATGCTTCTTTGTCAAATTTGGTCTGGCATTTCTTGTTTTCATGCTGATAATAATTTAGTTTTGATACATTTCACATCTATTTATAGTAGTAGCATTTTCCAAACAAGCATCATTTCAAGCTAATTATTCTGATATGATAGAACTCAGCCCTTTTAACTAGCTGTAATTAAATTGTGATCTAGGCCTTATTAGGTTTAAAATGCACAGTAATTGAAACACTGTTCAGCTCAGTGCAATACTTGAACAGTACACTTGTGTTTTCCAGAGATCCTTGAACAGTTTGATCTAAATACTTTACGCTAGTGAACTTTACTAACACAGTATCCGTCTCACATAGATATACATTCATTCATATTGAATAGTTTAGCATTCAAATAATTAAAAACAACAATTGTCCACTTCAAGTAAAGGCATCCTTATCACAAACAAAATGGCTATTGGAATAAATTTAATGTAGATAGCAACTACCAAGTAGGTTTTTAGGTCATTTACTCTACTTCATATCTTCTGATTGAATAGAACTCAACTGGTTAAAATGCAAGTGTAATCTTAGTTTTTGAAGGTCGGTAAATTACTAAAGGATATTTAAAAGTATAATAAAAAGGGACTGCAGTGTATTGTTTGAAGTAAAAATATGGATGACAGTGACAGGTAAGTCCTATGTATAGAACTAAATAATCATTTTATTGACCCTTTCTGAAATAAGTCGCCCTTTTACATACCACAGAATTATTAGATCTTCCGATTTAGTATGTGTGTGCTGGACATATTTTAGCTTGGGTTAAACCTTGATACTGTTTACCTCATACAAAACACTTGATAATAAAACAATCTTTTCTTGATGTCAGGGGTGCACTATGACATCTCGTTTTTATAAATAATTCCTGACCTGTAGATAAGAAACCCACTTTTTAAATATTTTTATTTTCCTGATCAATTTATTACAGAATTAGAAAACATCAACCTGTTTCAAATTCTGAAAAACAAATCTTGAAAATAACAATTTCATTAACCAAGTTAGGAGTTAATGTCAAGGCTTAGTGTATTAAATATTCAGAAGTAAACAAAGGGAGGTTTTAATAAGCGTCGTTCATAATTCTAAATGCCTTAACACCCAGTGCCCGAATGTGTCGGTCACATTTTCACAGGCGGTCCGAATGCCGGTTGTCAAGGACTTGTCGTCATTTAAATTCATTACTAAAGTCACTCTCACTTGGCTTTAGCTTATTTCGAGCTTCCATGTTAATGTTTTCTCGCTACTTCAAGCTGTTTTTGAGCTTTGGGCTTAAGTAAAATTGAAACTGGATGTCGAAAAAACGTAGGGATGTAAGTTATGCCTTGACCTATCAACTGCCCTAGAAAAAATGGCTTTCAGTGGTCATTAATGCAAAGCAAAGTTTTGAGATAAAATATTAATACGTGTAATCCAAAATCCACATGTTGACACGTCATTAGGTGATCTAATTAAATTTGACATTGAGATTACTTTTATTTATGCGTTAAAGACCGCTAATACATTTTGTCTAGGGTGGTAGGCGGTAGTGGACAAGCCAACCTAGATTAAATTCGCATAAGTATTTCCTAAGTGCTATAAAATATCTGTATTTAAATCCTTTTGACCCAGAAAACTGTTCGTCGGTGGTCTGTCATGGGAGACGTCTCAAGAGAATTTGCAGCGTTACTTTTCGCGTTACGGCGATGTGATCGACTGCGTGGTGATGAAGAACAGCGAGTCGGGCCGCTCCAGGGGCTTCGGCTTCGTCACCTTCGCTGAGCCGGCGCTCGTCAACGTGGTGCTGCAGAATGGGCCACATCAGCTTGATGGCAGGTAAGAAAAAAGAAAAATCATGTGTATTTTTCAGGAACATGACAAAAACGGGGTGGCGCTGTTTAAGACATAAATTATTTTGTACCAATGATTCGGAATGTAAGTAGGATGGAACCGCGACCCAGCACAAGGAAGAGATGTTTCGAGTAAGTGAAAGGTACTTAGCCGCCGGTATTCGAGCCGTGAATGGTGATGTTGATGTCATCCCTAGGAATTTCTTTGTAAAATTTCTCTACATTCACTCGTCAAAAGTCAATGCTACAATCATTTGCCAATAAAAACATTCGGTTCAAAATATCTAGCTTCAATGGTCTTGTTGGGAGATTAGGTTAAGCCTATTAGTATTACTAGACACAAGAAGATACCGTTACTCTTGTGAATAGCATCAATTTGCCACGGCAAGTTTTTGTTACATGGTTTCTACTTTTCCATACGATTGTTATCTGCGTTAGGTTCGCGGCATTATAAAAATGGCTGCAAGTGGATTTCTTAGATTCTTGAGAAGTTCTTCAGATATTTAATTTTGGAAAGCGATGATCAAAACGTTTTCTGAATAAATAAAATATCTTCGTATCTTGTATTGACCCCGTGCTCGTGTTCCATTATAAATCACGTCATGCCTTGACAGATTCTCGTGATAGAATCATCTATCACTAATATAAACGAGAAATCTTTCTAAAAAGACACAATGTTGCATCCACAAATAATTGTGACCCAATTCTTGAAACAGAAATAAACTGTATGTATGGCCTTACTCAACCAGACGGTGGTTCACCTGTCAACATATACATTTTTAATTTTTATTTCGGCTCTGATTAGGTTATGGCTGAAAGGTTACATCAATTACAACATTGATCTAACCTAGCCAGAAATAGATACCTCCTACGGAATTCTACACCATTTTCTCTTTATAAATGGTATATTAGTATGTAAAAGATAAAAATGCTCGGGTTTTAGGAAGTTTTGGCGGTCAAAGTTAATTGGCACTGCTATAAGAGGTCGTTTCGCCTCATGCATAAGCGCCATTAGGGAAATTATTTAGAAAATATCACTATTTTTGAAATGCCTCGTTGATTTAATGGATCGTCAAGCACTTTGTACTATGGACTTCAGCAATAATTTATGTTAATCGACATTTATTAGGAGTAAGTAGCTATACTAACGTCTGAAACGCGTATAAAATCGCTTATACATCATCTTCGTTTCCTTGATATCAAAATCTTGTCGACTTCATTGATTTTCTGTGCTGTTGGCGTTATGTGTCATCATAGTAGTAATTAAAATCAAAACAATTTTAGTTTCCTCATAAAATGGCTGACATTGCAACGAACTCGAGAAATAAATCGTCCACTAATAATGTCACATATCTATAGTCGTATAATTAATTGTAGTTACTTGATGCAAGTCGCTCGACTGCACGTAATGGCGGCAATTTTTCATTGTATTTTTTTTCCTAGTGTTAGACCTTCAAGGTGCAATGTTATTCAGAAAAAACAAATACATAGTCATTCATGAGTTTCCTCATGTTTCCTTACTCGAATGATGGATCTCAACGTAACTATGGAAAAACCAAAACGTGAAATTGGAATTTTAAATTATTGACGGCAAAAAAGTTGATGCATAATTCAGAACCTTTCAGTAAACGTTACGTGTATTATTTTAATGTTACGCTACTCCAACATAAAATGTATTCTACTGAAACTATTTTAATATTTTAATGAAAATTCCTTTGCGAATCCTTACAGAACACGCCATTCCACTGAAATATTTTCCAACCATGAACTAAAACGTACATTTCGCGAGTCGAAAACTGAAACCTTGGCGGAGGGTGGGTGAAATTCGCCCGAGTATTGACGTGATACCCGAACCATAATAGAATGATGCCTTTATGACCAGCTCGGGCAGAATATTGTTGTACTTTGATCTTTTCGCGCGTGGTCTTAATCGGAAACTCCGCCGCAATCTTGTTTTTCAAATACAATTTCCGCAGATAGTTTTTCAGATGTTGGTACCAACAGCGCGCTTCTATCAATGACATTCTAGCGCCGAAAGACCTATTCAGCACTCGATGACTATCCACATCCAGGCAGTGCCCTCAGTTGCTTTACTGTTGGTTCGTTCAGATGTTTGTGGTACATTAATGCAAATTAGCATATACTCCTTGTTCCTATGGACAAGAAGAGTCTACAAGGTTTGCGACAAGGTTCTTTGCACTTATTAATTAGCACTGATTAGGAGTGCATGTTCAGTCACTGCGACGTTACGTAGACATTATGGCGCCGAGTCTGTTGTTTGTGTGCCGCCTTAACTACTTATACGGCTTTCTTTTACTAACAAGTATAATAGACTAGAGACAGAAAGAGATGACAAAAATATATTCTCAAATCAATCTCCAGAGTTGACAGCACATTCTGAAGTATTATCTGATTATCTTAGAGATCTTTTGGCGTTCAATTACTGTTTCCAGGACGTTGTCAAATTGTTTGAAATGTATTGAATGAATACACAAGATGGTGGCGTTAACTTTGGTTACAGCTAAAGATCCTTTAAAGAGCTATACTTTAGATATTTGTTTAGTCATGGAGTGCCCAACAGAATCGGGGCCGGTGTATGAACGCAAGGGGAGTACTGGATGAATAAATCACAGGGTAGACATGGTTTGCATAATACAAAGTTGAGTTATGGCCTGCTGAGGGAGGAAATATGGGCTCCAGATTCTTATATGAAGAAACACTTGTTACTTCTTTGGCTGGCAAGGCTCTTTGTCGGCAGTTTTATTTTTTAAGGAGGCTTCATTTTTTAACTAGTCACCCGCATGTCCTGATAGTTTGAATAGGTCTGACTTGAAACTTAATGCAAATCATAAAGGGAGTTTTACACTATGCGCAACTGCGAACCTACTTACACATTGTTATCGAAAGCAGAAGTCCTATTTGAACTACAAATAGTTCTGCCATCTTTTGTTTGAATGATAATAAAAGTTTTCGCAACTGATCAAACTTACGTTTTGTTTAGCCAGCAGATGGTAACAAACTTAACAATTAATCAATACAAAGAAGTATTCAGTTTCAAATTATAACTACATTTTAATTCACTTGCCAAACTATGAATATATTAATAACGGTTAGCTCATCAACTGCATACAAATGAGTCGAACGCAAGCTGCACAACAGATGTAAGACGGATGGGGTTCAATTGGCACTAGAAAGAAGCGGTACCTATCGCCCCATACAATAGTCGTGATAGCGCTCGTTGATTCCAATGCAACACGCACACATAAATACTCACTTTAATATACTACACTAACACGCTCTTTGAATTGATCTGAATTCCGAGGACACATTCGCAACAATAGGTAAAATAAATTCACGTGAAATGGGTGTCCGTTTATTTTGCCACATCATTGTAAGAAAACATGACAGTGAAATTTATTGTACCGTACCGTTCTATGGATTTTTTCAAACGGTTATCATTGACTAATCACCTACAATAAATGAATTATACATTCAACAGTACACGACATTGACTTTTATTTCAAAACGGGGCCACTAGTAACAATAGGAATTTCAGTCGATGCACCAGTTTTATTTTATTTGTCACGATAAAACGTGTGTGAACGATTATGTGATTTGAGTTTTTATAACGTTACTAACATAAAGTCAGGAACAGATAAATACCCTTGCGTCTACACGTGGCCGTGGCCACACCCGTTAGCTTACCCGGCGGCGTGTCGAAAACGTGTTTCTCGATTTAGTCCTATACAAAGCCAGGTGATCCCAGGCTAAAGGAATTACTGTGTCCCATTCACTGAATGTAAAATAATAACCAGAGGATCTTATTCGGAGAATAGGATAGGCATTCTTTGCAAAATAATATTGTAAAGTAATTTTCCGAGATCCTTTAGCCCTGAGGGATGCGTGGGTCAGAAAGGTTATGCGTTAAACCCACTAGAGTTGTACTTATAGATAGATACATAAAAGCCGGTGTACTATTATGTATTCGTTCCTCTCTGTTATAGTGAACTGACAATAGGCTGGGAAAATGCAAAGGATGAATGAGGAGTAGTCGCAATTTATTTCCCGAGAAAGATTAAGATAAGAGTTTACATTCACTGAGCTATTAGAAACGCTACGAAGTATATTTGAGTCGCAAATACTGTCTTCTATAGCCTTATTTGATACCGTGAACAAAAAGTATAGACATGACTGGAATAAGAAAATCTTTTCGCGTGTCGAATGTACCGATAACGGTTCATATTGATGTTTTTGCCATAATGCTGCTGCAGAGCTAATTGTATGATTGATTGATTGAGATCTTGTACAAACTTGGGAGTTAATCGCATTGGCATATTACTCGGTGTTCCATGTCAGTTTCAAGGTTTCAGTTTCCTAAATAATGCCCGTTCTGTTTCCGCTACTGCTGATACAAAAGGTGTTTTGACCTCAATATTTATCTTTCTAGTATTATTAAAAGTTTTCAATAGAATAAGCCAGTCCTTGTTCGTAAATTGGACACGTTTGTAATTTATTTATTTATCATTTAGAAAGCTATCAACACATGATACACACACATATACATTAATGTATTGTATGACATACATGATTTTTAAAAAAAGTAAAAAGAAGTAACCAGAGAAGGCAAATTGACGATTATTTTATTTTTTTTACATTATTTCGCTAAATTACATCGGAAAAGTACATTTATCAACTTGTTTTTTTCCTCATAAAAACGAAAACAAGGAATCTCTCCAATATTGTTTATTAGTAAAGTTTTCGTCAGGTAACAAAGTTGTTAGGTATCCAAAGTTGATTTCCTGTGTTTTTTTAGCCAACCATAAGTAAACAACAAACTTGGTCTTAGTCTAAAAATTTTTCACCGAATAATTTGCCAGTGTAACCTTAAAATGCAAAACTACGAAATCACATCAAAATGGCCGCCCATGGCAGCCATCTTGATAACCTCAAAAAACAATACCTAGTCTGTTTTCAAAGAATTCTAACTTGTTTACTAGGACCATCGACCCGAAGCCGTGCAACCCTCGCACGCTGCAGAAGCCGAAGCGCGGTGGTGGTTACCCGAAGGTGTTTCTCGGAGGCCTTCCATCCAACGTGACTGAGACCGATCTGCGGGTGTTCTTCGGTCGTTACGGCAAGGTCATGGAAGTGGTCATCATGTACGACCAGGAGAAGAAGAAGTCTCGAGGTAAGTGTGTCAGAGTTACCATATTTAATAATACTCATAGATAAGTGTTACGACGAAGAGTTTCATGTGTGACTTCTTCATCGCAGCTTGCTGTCGAGGTGAGAGGAGTTGCGTGCATAACGCCGGTAAACAACATTATGCAAATCAGTTCATTTTATTAATGTTCCACCTTTATTTTAACACTATTGGTCCTCTCAAATTATAATGACACTGCAAAGCCTTGAGAGCCGCTTTGTGAGAGAAAGTTTTATACAAACCTTGTTAAAATACGAAACATTTTCATTTTAGTTACTGTTTTATTCGAATTAATGTAATAAATGGAGAAAACCGGTTTTTTTAACGGAACATTGGCCGAAGATTCTATTTGATGTCTAATTTTTTAAATGAAAATTACTAAAACATTCCACATTTTATTCATGCTTACAGAGCAACGAGTTTCTATACATATAATATTTATGTAAAATTTTAGCTTATATTATCCACATCCAGGCAGCGCCGTTAGTGCTAACTACTGTCGGTGCGTTCAAGCGTTCGTGGGACATTGACACGCAAATTAGCATATACTCTTTGTTCTCATGAGCTACAGAGTCTACAAGGTTTGCGACAGGTCACTTGTAACAACCGTTTTATAAAAATTGTGTGTGATAGGCATACTTCTCCAGATCTCTGCTTAACGATAACATTTAGCCAAGTAAAGATTATTATTAGGTAAGAGGGGTTTATTCGTCAGCCAATTGAAACCGTATAAGTCTGAGACACAATGCTCAAGCAATAATACCAGTTGAACTGGTGCAAAACAAAAGTTCACAAGTTACGAACGGTTTTGCTTAAGAAAAAGCGTTTCGCTTTCCAAACAGTAACACGAGCTAGGGTTAACGCAATCGAAATGATACGACCTCAATCGTGAGCTCAGTGAAAGGTGTCAACCCTTCGGGGCGACTTTATCAAACAATTTACGACTTGTGTAATTTGTTGCGACCGGTTGTGATCTGAGGGTTGTAGGCACAACTGCGACGAACACATCTTTTTATTAGTTCGCTTCATTACGAGAAAATTGCTTCATAAAGTAAGGAAAGAAAGGACCAAGAGGAAGAGCTGTATCATGAGAATGTTGTGACAAAAGGAAACATTCCATACATACAGTAATATAATGTTACGGTTTAACTTGTCTTGATGTTTAGTGTGCTATAAATATACATTTTTGCAAGAACATATCTGATTTGCTAATGTCTTGGTGTTTGAAACTTTTTTCTACTTTTCACGATATAACAACGAACTCGATTGTTCTAGGCTTCGGTTTCCTGTCGTTCGAGGACGAGATCTCCGTTGAGAGGGTCACTCAGGAGCATTTCATCAATCTCAACGGAAAACAGGTAATGTAACTATTTTTGTAGCTGGTTTGAAAACATCAGTTCTTTGCCAAATATTTTTGTAACATCTTTCGTGAAACAAACTATCCCAGAGCTTCACTGACTAAATAAATAGAATAGTTTAATTTTTGAAATACTTGTGCAATTATTATGTTGAAGTAATCAGTGACTTTTGAAAACAAATAACATAGATAAAACTTAGCACTATGTTTTCCTTATAGGTTTCAAATTACAGTGTTGTCACTTTTATTTATATACCTTCTATAGTGTAGGTAAATTATATTGGTTCTGACATAGCAACAAATCGCGTTAGACTCTCATATGTGTCATCATATTCTAATAAACATGTGTGACGCATGTTTTAATCTTTTCCGGGTGAACGACTCCTGGAATTTAAGAAACGTGTAACTTTTTACGTGTGCATTTTAAAAATATATATTGCGACTAGATGTATCTTTATGAATAAATAAAAAAATTGTCGCCACAATGCAAGTCGCTTCGTTTATTGAGAAGATTCCAGTTGATTGCCACACAAACGGGTGCAATCATCTTGCAATTATCTTATTTCTGTAAATGGCAGACAGAAAATATTAAGATCTAAGACTACATAGTGCTAAGTTTATCGTAGTAGCCAATTTCCTAGAACACATCTTTCTTGTTCACGAGCCCAAGCTCTTCCTAGGCCTTAATAGTTTTAAGATCATACGAAATGGTAAGTTGACAACGAGATTTTCTTTAACCCAAAACACGTAAGCAGGTGGAGATCAAGCGCGCAGAGCCTCGCGATGGGTCGGGCAAGCTCGGGTCGGGCGCCAGCGGCATGGGCGGCGGCGCGCTGTCCGCGCCCGGCGACGCGCCGCAGGCCGGCCAGTGGGGCCCGCCCGCCGCCGCGCCCATCAACATGATCCAGGGCCACAACGGGCAGATGGGCGGCCCGCCGATCAACATGCCGATGGCAGGCCCTAACATTATGCAGGGGTGAGAACTGCTTTTGATTCGGATTTTTAATGGATTGCTTAATTTAGAATTGTTTTTTTTTTGGCATTGCCACATTGTAAATTAATCATAAAAGTTTACCCTTTCTTATTAATGTTTCTTAAAGATCTCAGTTCAACTCAAAATTCTGCTCACTTATAGAATAGAATAATACTTATGGACACAATAATGTCAGTCGACTTCAACATAGTCAAAAAATTAATTGAAAACCTTCGACTTGCATGTTTTGCTCCATCCTTCAAGTTAATTAACATACCGAGTCCAATGATCCAGATACCAAGGCTGGGGCACGTCGCCCGGGCAGACGTCGTACGCCGGGTACGGCGCGGCGGGCGGCGGCGCGGGGCCCGGCAACTACCAGGGCTGGGGCGCGCCGCCGGCCCCGCAGGCCCCGCCGCACGCGCCGGCCTGGCCCGCCACCAACAACTACACGCAGCACACGCAGCCGCCCGCGCAGGGCTACGGCAGCTACGGTACGTACCCGCACCTACAGCTAGCGGCGGGGCTGCCGTGCAGGACCTCACATACAGGAGTACCTTTAGCGTACACTGCACTAACAGCTGTAGCAAGACTCTATTGTCGAGCACCACAGCTTGCGAAAGTGCACCTCAAGAAAGCAAGAAATTTCTGTCTTTTTCTATAAAAAAACACTGTACATTTGTCGAGACTGCAGTGTACGTTAAACCGGTGCTGCTTTCTGCAAACAGTTCTTAATTTTTATTGAATACATGTTTAGTATTTAGAAATAGTATGTATTAGCTATCATCGGGCAGCAGCGTCTTCAATAAATTCAGACTTTGTATTAGCTATCATCGGGCAGCAGCGTCTTCAATAAATTCAGACTTGGAGACCTATGTCCACTAGTGGACTGCGACTCATTGGCTGCTGGTTATTTTATAAGACGGAAGTATGAACCTTAACCATAAGTTTGAACAAGTTCACGCAACCGCCTGCGCAGAGCTACGGAAGCTATGGTCAGTACACACCTCTAACATATTAAATTTGATGTAAACAAACAAGCAATGAATATCTAGTGGAGGGTAGGTCACAGTCCCCTGAAAACACCGCGATATCACCTTAGAGTCATGGACTATCCACATCCAGGCAGTGCCCTCAGTTACAGTACTGCTGGTACGTTCAGATGTTTGTGGGACATTAATGCAAATTAGCATATACTCCTTGTTCCTATGGACAAGAGGAGTCTACAAGGTTTGCGACAGTTTACTTTGACAACTAAATAAATTGACAAGAAACTGATTTAAATTGGAAGAAGACAATCATAAGGCTGTTGCTCACACACGCAACTAGCTGTCTTCAATTCAAACACATTCATAATAGAGCATACTAAAGACAACTGTTGTTGTTTACCAGTTGTTACATCGACATGTTTTCCAAGAACACATAAGAAACTTGTCGATCAAGCCTATCGCAGTCCACTAAAAAGGCTTCAGTCCACACCTCCGCATCTAGAGCAAGTCCTGGTGATTAATGTGATGTTATTGGTGTGTACAGCTAACTACAGCTCTGCGCCGGCGGGCGCGTCGGCCGGTGGCAGCTGGACAAACTGGAACATGCCGCAGAACTCCAACTCTACCGGCTCCGGTGAGTAATGGAATGCTTAGGGAGTCGCTACACTTACCGAGGCGGAATCGGTCAGAAATAGCTTTTATGTCCATGCGAAAAAGACTTCTTTCACTTCGTTGTGGTTCAGACAACGCGTACCTACTCGACACTACGTGAATGTCTAAAGCTGCTGATTTCGCGTCGATAAGTGTGGTCAGTATCTTACACTATGCAAGTTACTCGACCGACGGTAGACAAGCAGCAGCAAGTCCCGAGACTGGCGAAGCGGATGAAACAGTTACTGACGTGTATAGGTTTTGATTTTAGCTAGTTAGTAGAAAACGCGTATTGGGAGTTTTGGGCGTGGTTTTATACCACAGATAACATCACACACTGATGTTTTATTGCTGCTAAGTTAGTTTTTAATTATTTCTAGAATTAAGGTGATTTGATAGGATATATAAGAAATACAGGGTGTAACAGGACCCTTCACGAAGCCGTCAACCAAGCATTATGTCCATCAAACTAAGTAATTTTACGCAAAAATTGTTGCTGGGAAACTACTTTTTTTTTGGGGTAAAAAGTCACGTTTTACGGTGGGACTCAGTGTAACGCACTCAAAACATTGTGCTGATGGATGGATTGAGTACTTCGGAGGTCGTGGAGGTGTTTAAAGTAAAATTCTTACATTCAAAACATGTATTTAAAAAAACTTGTGAAAAAGTTGGAACTTTGACCCCCAATATCTCCGTAACTAGAAGGTTCCCAAGTATGGTCTAGAACAAAAAAAATGATCGCAACAGCAGGGAGAACAAGTGCCTTTTGGCTTCTTTAAGGGTCTTGTTACACCGTTTATATTGGTAAGCTGTGCTAGTGTGCATATCCACATCCAGGCAGTGCCCTCAGTTGCTTTACTGTTGGTTCGTTCAGATGTTTGTGGTACATTAATGCAAATTAGCATATACTCCTTGTTCCTATGGACAAGAGGAGTCTACAAGGTTTGCCACAAATCACTTGATCACAGCTTTATATGGTTGTTATGATTGCTGAAATCATCAGCATTTTACAAAATACTTATCTCTGATATTGCTGTTATCGAGAAAGCAGTTGAGTTAGCTCTGTTAATGTAGTATCGCTTGCAATTCTTTCATCACTTGTCTAATATACATCGTGTAACAGAAGAGTGTGGTATGGACCACCAAACTGAACATCTTTCTCTATAAGACCACCATCATATCACAAAAAAATAATCAACTGCCCCATACAAAATTGGAATACCTACTCGACCCAAATGTATGGGATAGCTGATTATTTTTTTACGATTACCTTGGTGGTCCCATGAAAAATTCAGTTCGATGGTCTGTACTACTGTCATATGACTATAGCCTTTTTGTTACACGCTGTATACAGCAATCGAGCCCCTATTGAATGTTCTGACGAAGCGGTTAGAACACTAAATGGGGAACTGCGCTGTGCCGGTGCTGTAACGCTAGCGGTCCGCAGGCTCGTACGTGCCGCTGTCGGAGGGCGGCGAGATGTACGGGCGCGGCGGCGGCGGCGGCGGCGGCGGCGGGCCGGCGCTCACGGGCGCGCTGTCGTCGGCCGCGCTGTCCAAGTCCTCGTCCACGGACTACTCCACGTACCAGCAGTACCCGCCCGCCTACCAGCAGGACCAGGTACACGCGCAACAATACCTCACACAACACGCCGAATAGACATCTATACATCTAGACATCTAGACCTAGACATAGAGTGCTCAGAGGTTCTTTTGGCGCGTGGCTGCGGTCAGAACTAACGCCGCCGTCTGGTTTTTTTTTTCAATACAATTTCACAAATGTTTACCAACGGCGCGCTCCTGACGATGTCATTCTAGCGCCAAAGGAACTATGCCGCACTATACACCGATCTATTATAAGAGCGAGCGTGACTCGATAACCTCACCCAAACACTCGAATATTTCTCACAATAGGATAGTTGACACCACCAATCAATTGGCATAGTTTTTATGAGCTGTCAGAACGCAATTTCCCCATAGATTTCGTATGGCAACAGTAATCTGTGACGTCACTAATTTGCCAACTCAATGACTCCCGACTAAAATAAAGTGTTAAAAGTTGTGTATTGGAAATCATTGGTTAATGGTGTCAACTACCTGATTCATGATGTCGTAACATGTGGCATACTCGATAATCATCCTCTTTGTGATTAACCTATCGAACACGCTCAGCTCTGTTCTTGACCATCAAATATTGTTAAACAAAATGATTTGCTTACGTACTTGCGATACTGGCGAAAGTACCGTGTAAACCGGTAAACTACGAATACTTGAGATATTTTTATTTAACAGCCAATTGTGGCATTTCGACCAGTTCCAATTTCAATGTTACTAAACAAGTCTTCGCGCGAATATATTTTCAACGATTTTATATTATAATGTCTTAAAATTCTTGATCATATAGTCTAGAAGCCAGTATCTCATTTACTCAGCTCATTCTAGTTTTGTTATTTTGAGAAAATTTTAATTTGACATGTTCCGAATCACAGCCGAATTATACTGGTTTATGGAAGCAAATTATGCTAATGTATGACCAAAATGTGTATCTTGATAACCTACTGTGTACTGTTTGTAATGAAATGTAAGATCCCGTGGTACTTACAGCGGCAGAGTTAATATTATTCCAAATATTTCAGTTCTGATTCGGCTTTCCCATATAATATGAGATGAGAAAAGTTGTGTTTATAATTCAAATTCGCAAACAAACAAATACTCGATCACCCGGCGAGGCTCGGTCATTGACCGAACATAAAACGACTTGTCTACTAAGCCAGGAGATAAATGCAAATTCTTTCTTCTGGCATAGTTTTGTTTTTATAAACACATCTTCCATCGTTATTCGTGCCTTTTGCGTTTTACCTAGCATGAATCATTTAAGCATTTTAGGCTATAGCTCCGGTGATGGTATGGTAACTGCTATAAACACGACATTGCAATATTGGGTGGACATTACGAGGTAAAGAAATACATTTTTATGCATACCTTTAGACTTGTAAACGCTAGCTAATTTGACAAAAAAATCAGTAGTGTTGGCTATAAAATCATGTATGACTCGCGTCAATTTATAAAACTCTGATATAAAAATGTGTTTTTTTGTTATCTCAGTTCATGCTTTTTGCCTCACGGAATATTTGCCGTACCCACATTGACACAGCGCCGCGCCGCGTAGCTATCTTTAGTATAGTAAAGTAACGTAGGCTTGTTTATGCGGGCTTGTCCCTAGTTTCTGCTTATTTAGTTTGCAACTTTTGTTTCATATATTCGTAAAATTTACATTGTGACATAGCCCAAAAACAACGGATATTAAAAAAAATCTGACTACTTGGCAATATTTGCCTCGTGTGTTTAAATGAAAAAACAAAAAACATAACCCTTGTTAGCAATCGGGTAAAAAGATTTTACGTTTTCAGAAAATATATTTACTAACGTAAAACTTTGTTTCAACAATGTCCCGTAAAAACAAGCGGAACACCAAGATACAATGACATTATAATAACGAATAGTTAGTGGCAGCTGTGTCAGTGGGTCGCGTGAAATAGTTAACAATACGCGGTCGATTGAGATGTATCGGCGAGCGACGACGCCGCACGAATGTATGGCCTCGCCGACCTCCGTACTGTGTGGATCAAGATATTGGATGACTTAGTTTTTGTTTGCCTACCTTTTGCATTCCATCATTCAATATCGAAATCGCAAACAATTTTTTTAACTATATCTTGGATGCTAACCTTATCCTCACGCATTTTTTATTATTTTTTAATCATGATCCCAATATTTATCTATATATTTCATCATTACCAAATACGAGGTACGGTTTTGTGTTGATGTTCGTCGTTCATAACTTTTTGACAGCTATGGACGGTAGTTACACAAAAGTACAGCCAAGTTGACCATCGTAACATTAATTTTATTTGCTCATCACCTCGGGGCTTGCATCCTTCCTTCCCACACTCCTTTCTCGTACGCTTTACTCTTTGATTTGTATCCTGCATCTACCTTCGTATTAGAATGGCGTGGTAACGGCGTGCCCGATAGCATGAATGAGCATCCGACTATTCGACCCAGTGTCACTGGACAATGTTTGTACGCCTCTGTGTGAATGCTTAAGAATCCCTCTATACTTCTGCATAGTTCAATTTGGTTGTACTTGCAAAAGAGTTGTTTGCGATTTGAGAATGAATGGTCATGACCGAAAGTACTGGTGAGCGAGTGATATTCAGCGAAAACATTGCTCCTCGAACGCGAACAAAAGAATCGCGGTTAAAAGTAGCATGAGTTGATAGTATAGAGCCATTAGTTTGCCACCCCTGCATCCGTGTGCTGTGTTCAAAATGCTTGTTTATATCACGACAATGTCATACGCGGCGACGACGAAGCCCACTTATCTGCATGTTTTCAGTGGCGAGATTAATGTGCGATGTCTTTTTGATTTTACGAGCTATGCTGCGGTACATAGAGTAGAAGCGGCGCTGTTCACGGCCGCCTCTCGCGGCCATAGTTGACAGTCGCACCGCTATCCATAGTGAAAAATCAAGAAGATTAGTGTTGTTATCGAGTTTCGCTGAAGGTCTCTCATCACCGACCTCCACGGTTCCTTCCCGCCTCTCCTCTCCCGTCCTCCTTCGCCTAAACTTTCATCTCGCCCTTGGGGATAGTCACACGCTTTCGCCCGGTCCATCTTCACGCGCTGCGCTACTTACATAAAACCTGCTAAAGATCCAGTTGAATTGTGGCGAGTGGGACTTTATTGTCTTGTTCTTCTTTTCCAGTTGGTCGATCAGGGCCCACAAGAGTGGCTCCTCCAGAAAGACAATTAGAGATAAGGGCGGGTATCGGATGAGGGAATGTCGCGAAACACTGGGGATTTCTCACTATGGACGGTCGGTTGTTGCGACGATAGCGCGCGCTCATCATAAAGGCATCGCACCGCACTAGATAATAAGCTTACCCTTAGTTCCGTTCGATATTCATATATAATATTGCATTTTGTAGCCGTGCGAGATGATTCAATCGCCTTGTTTCATCTCAACACTTGTAAATTGGCATTTAAAGTACAAATTAGTAAAATTTGGATTTTCTCATATTGTTACAGGTTCATTAATTGTTAATTTTATCGATAAAAATAATATTAAGAGCTGTACTTTAAGTGTTCAGAGATGAGAATTCGTCTATTCTGTTAAATGTAACCAGAGTACATTATTTACAAAATTATGTTATTCAAATAATGTCATGGAGCATTTACGAATGCGGCCCAAATTCTTTAAATTAAATAAATAGAACGATCATTATAAAACAAATAACATGGAGTCCTCTCATTTTATGCTCCATGACGGTTCAAGGACGCATCGTAGCTGAAGCTCGGCTCAGTTTAGACTCGAGAGAGTTATATTTTTATACCGAGTAGAGCACGTAGACGTCGCGCAGTAGCGGTACACGCTCAGGCTTCAGCTGGATGCGTCCCCTAACGTGTGCGGACTGGTAGGGCTCGTCGTACGGCGGCGCCTCGCGCTACACCGCCGAGTACCACGCCTCCGCGCCCGCCGCGCAGCCGCCAGGTGTGCACCATCCGCATCACGCGCCCAAACACTTCAACGCCAACGAGTTTAACAAGGAGTGGCCCGCCGCGTAGGCCCACACTACCGCACGTACCACACCTACCACACCTACCACACCTCCCACGTACCACACCCGCACGCACGGACCAGAGGACTGCCCGGCGCCCGACGCACCACACACACAAACAAGCGTCGATATCACAAGCGCTACGTTCATTTCAATAACTGACGTTTCTTATCCCCTGCACATCCAACAGGGTGGCATGACGCTCTGAGGTAACATCCATACGAGTAGTCCATTACTGTCCTCTGCTTCGTGCACACACACGACCGCAGTGTGGTTAACTACAGCCGTATCGCTCATACGTTGATATACACAATTCTTTTCTAAAGGTACGTAGAGGTAGGTAGAGTGAGTTCTGTAGTTTGTTACGCTGCGATAGACGCACACGCAGACGTTGACCCACCGTCTAGTACGCACTTGTACCAGTAGCATTAGTACCTTGACGCTTGTGAGACACGTGATTGTGTGTTCATAGTAGATGTAGCCATTCCGCTTGACGTTTGATCGACGCAAGTGCGTGCTCGAACGGTTGTCATCCTCTGAACGGTTACATTCGATCGACTCCATCTATTGATTCTAACTTGGTCGGTATAACTCATAACGACTAAAGGAAATAGGGATAGCTAGTATATATCCGTTTTAATAACGTATACTCACAGTTTTGACGCGACGATTTCATATACCTCTGTTAAACTTCCCATTAGGTGATAGATTTTGTAGTTTTGTGTGTTTTTGTTTTCACGAACAAAACGACATTAAACGTGAAAAAATAGATTATGAATACAATGCAACAAATTAAGATTTATAATAACTGACTAAAGTTTAATGGATAAATTAAAATTAATTGCATACGATTATCAAAAGCCTATAAAGGCGATTATATAATAAAGTCACCGACGACTACATTAACACAAACCCACACGCGTAAGTAAGCGATAATTTTAATAAGTAAAAATATAAAATAGTTTAACAGTAACGTTCAAAACTATTAGGTGTTAAAACTCTTTTGTCTACTAATTTTAATAAGGTAATCCCACACTCTCGCAACTTTTGGCACTCGGCCGTCTCTGAACGCATGAAGGAATGATATTAACCATTCGATAAGGCACCGTCCACCGGCCGGTGCAGTATCGAGGCTCTGACATGACTCGCCCACAAGTGATCGCGACCCCTCTTCTAAAGCTAAACGACGCTGTCATAAGCGTGTACAAGTGTACACAGTTTTTTAATTAACTTTGCTTTTAATATTCTATTTGGATGTGGGTTTTTTGTGAAAGATTTATTTTTACTTCACACATTTCGAATGTTTTAATAATTTTTGTCGGATTTCTTAAATGATTTCTTTTAATAACGTCGTGTACGTGTATTGCTGTTGGACGACCGCGCGGTAGAGGCGAGGCGCGCCGTCGCCCGCTCGCCGCAGCTCGCTCGCGTGACGCACATTTGACAGACACTGTTAAACAAGGCCAATTTAGGGAAAATGACCTAAAAGAACTTAACTTAAGCTAATAACTTGTATAAATATTTGGTATATATATCGGTATGTATGTTTAATGTTAGAATTTTGGTTATTTACCACACACTAGACTTAGGAAAACGGTAGGCATGTAATGAGATAATTATGTGTTAATATTAAACAAAACATAGTGACTGAACGTGATTTTAATATTTTTAATTATTCCCGTTTTTAAAAAGGGAACAATTCTGTATAAATATTCGTAATTTTAATTTGTTTTCTTATATGCATTTTAGTTTTTTATCGCAAGTTTTAAGTTGATACTATTATTATATGGAATTTATACTTTAATGAATTAAATTTACCTGCCAAATTGTTAACGAGCAAACGATATTGTCGTATGTGTTAAGTAATGAAGCTCAAGCATTTAGGATATAGTTCGGTACGTGCGAGCGCGTCGCCGCCCGCGCGGCCTCGCCGCACCCCTCGCGCCCTCACCATACATTTGTACATATATATACTTACTTGTGTGTAAAGCATAATTTTAATCGATTCTCTCGTCACATAGTTTTAAAGTTTTAATTTATGTGATTGCCAAATATTTTTAAAACTGTATAGAGCTTTCGCCGGCCGCTACGGCCGCTATGTTAGTCGTATCATAATATGTACCCGACGCGGTCGCAAGCCGCGCGGCCGCCCCGCCCCGTTACAAAGTGAGTTATAATTTAAAATAACATTGTTAGATTAAATTTAATGTTAGTCCTTTACTGTACTATATCGCTCAATCGTTTGACCGATCGACTGATTAAAATTTTAGTGATAAGCTAAGTAATTAATCGCGGGGCTGGGAGGCGTCCGCGCGGCAGTCGGCCCTCGCTCGCGCCGCGTCCGACCATTATTTGTTGTAATTATCTTAGAGTTTACGGCCCTACTGATAGACTGCCCGACGCCCGACGACACGGACGGGGTGTTCCTTTAATTTTAAATAATAGAACCGCGCCGCGCCGCGCCGCGCTCGATAAGATTTGTTAATAAATGGTTTAAATAGACGAATTGTTGATGATTACATTGAATGCATAATTTGATCGTTTAGAATAGGGTTATTTAAGATCGCTCCATAAGTAAAGTATAATTTATCTATTGAGGAATAATGTGAGGTGTAAGCAAATTTTATAAGTGACTAGCGGTCCGGGGCGAGGGGTGCGATGTCCCAAATTTAACGGTAAAACATAGTGAAGAAGCCTTTTACATTGTGATGTTCATAGTTAACGCGCATACATTTCTTATAGCTCTTAAAATAAAATAACATTACAGACTCGACTGAGACTCAATCAGTATGTAGGGAAGTGAAACTCGTACCTTATAATAACAATATAATGAAATAATATAAACTAATCGAGGTCGGTGCCTGACTGCCCATTAGGTTACGTGTAGATGTGCCGCTTATTACCGCTTCGTTTACTCTTCGTTCCTATGTTAGTTAGGTTAATTTGTCTCGATTCATTCCTGGTTAATTTTATCGTACTCAGCATAGGTAGTGGTTCGTTCGTTTCGGTCTCACTGTCTCGTATCGCTTTTACTAGTTGCATTTGTTCGCACTAACCCGCCACAGCTGGCTCCCGGAGTCCGGACGGCCCTCGCACATGTTCAGTTCGCATAATACCATTAAGTTCCATTGTTTCGATTACGTTATATACTTACTGTAGGTTTAATGTACATCCACCGATGATACGAACGAAATTGTTCACATCTGTTTTAATATTAGGAAACGATGCCTTACAAAAAAGTTAAGCGAATATAGAGATGATTTATAATTATGTTATTTTCAGTGATAACAATTAGCACTAAGGTGTTAGACACGGGCTCGGCCCCGCATTCACAAACCTTTGGAACAATTTAAGAACTTAGTTTGTAATGAACCATCGTGGCAATCTTCTTATTAACATAAAGAATATAATTTATTTAAATAAAGTATAATATGTATTAGAAATTTTAGATTTACTCAACTTTAAACTTAGTGCAAATTATTGTGAAAAAATCAATTGAGACTATTTATATGGGTTTTAATTATTATTATATAGGAGAAGAGCATAAAATATTGGATGAATTTATTAATTAAAAATAGTTAGCAAAATACAAAATACGATAAGACTCGTTAGAGGCTCGTCTGTCAAATGTGGTGTTCATGCGTGCGCCTTGCATGCGCGCCCGACTCTACTGCGGCCCCACTCACGGTCACACGTAGGTACACACCCTTCCACTGTACGCAAGTACTACCGTGAGTGACGACACGTGCATCCTTCGCATTTTAATATTACACCCTGTAATATCGACATAAGATATACAGCTGTATCTTAACATAATGTTTATGAATAATATTTTAATCATGGCTTAACTGTAGTACTGTTGCGTAGTTAACCTTTCGACTCTTGTTTGTATTACTTTATATTATAGTGTACGCGGTTTTTATATGTGTATGTTTATTCAGTAGTATATAAAGGAAACAATGTTTTGTGTAAAAGTGTATTTTGGTATAATGATAAAAGTAACGTTAGCGGCACCGAGCACGGCGCGGGACGCGGGCGGGCGCGTTCTGGGCCGTGCTAGTATTCATTAATAAATTTATGATCGTAATTGACTAATTATACAAGACCCCTAGTGTTAAACGTTAGATTAGCAGTCGACTCATTTTAAGTTCACTATTTACTCGTCTTATAAAATTAATTCATTTGCATTTAAATGTATATCAGGGACGACACCAGCGTCCGTCTTAACTGTAGTCTTTTCGAAACTTATTTTAAAAACAATGCAGGTATTATTAAATATAAAACCTCATATTTATACTAGAATTTAATATAAATGTAATTATTGATCCCGAGTAAAATAAATTTCACGGGCTTTACAGTTAATTATAACATTAATTATTATAAAACCTAGGGCAAGTTGTTATTTATTTCTGTTTTAATTAAAAAATTGATGTTGATTATTTTTTAAACTATTATTTTCTTTATAGTAAATAAAAGTACATAATTCTCGATCGATTAGAAACAAAATTGTTAGGTGAACTATCGACTGATGTACAATATTTAAAGTAATGTTTACTTACAAACAGTACCTATATAAGTTTAATTTACACCGGCCCACTACGGGGCGGCGCTGTATTTATACACACTTGTATTAATTTCCTAAAATGTAATTAATCGGAAGCGGCGACCGCGACCTAGCCACAAACTAAGCATGTTACAATTGTAAGACTATTATCTAGATTTGTTGTAATCTTGTAATGTGTAATCTACTATACTTAGCCCTAACGCGCGCATACGTTAGGGGGCGCGGGCGGCGGCGCGGCCGACGCGCTGCGCTCCCCACATAACTTACTTTATGTTCGTATAAAAAAGAAAATTATGATAGACTTTACACGTGCGTCCTTATTGTTTCTTTTTTACGATGATTACCTAATGATAATTAGTTAATTACGGTTTTAATTATTAATTTTAACCGAAGCACTAAAGTAAGACGAGAAGCTTGTACGCGATGATTTATTGATGTAATAAGTGCTAGCACACTACATAACACTGAGGTCTTTCGGAGTAGAAATTATGCATTATTCATATTAGGTATTTTGGGTATATATATTTAGTGTTAGATTTAACTGGTAACATAAGTATGTAGTTTATAATGTAATGGAAAGAAATAAACACTTTTGTCGTAGTTTCCTATTATTAAGCTTCTTCTATCTTAATGGATTAAGTAATTACTACTGGTTGATTAATAAAATATTAATATTACCACTGCAAATATTTGAGATATCTTATGATGAAATATATATCTACTTTAAGGACATTATAAAACGTAGATAATTAAAAGAAATCAAAAATTTCAAAATAAAATGGCATTTTTAATGTTCGTTCACACACCCCCAACCCCGTAGTAATAATACCCTCCAGGCAGGCTGAGCAGATATCATAATTTTTGATTTTATATTGTAGCATAATAGTCGAGAAACACATTCAGTAGAGCATTCATAATAGTCTTACACTAACGGCAATGATGACTAACACGACCACAATGACACGATAGAAATTGCCGTTTCCATTAATTACCTATGTTGTCATTAAATTGACAAGTATACAATCATTTATAGTATGCATACTTACACTTTCTTTGCACATAACACTTGTCTCACGGTAATTTATTATTGCACTTGCTACATATCTATATGTATCCTTATTATTATATCATAATATATTTTATTCTACTTCTGTAGTCTCGTTCAATTTTCAGAAAGGTATAATATTCACAATGCAATTACATAGCCATGCTAAAGAAATAGTAGATAGTACAATACATACTAAATGCTTAAACGTTTCGGCAGTACATCGTAGTCCCATGTCTTAAAAAGCGTAGAATACTTGGAAAGTAAATAATTGGTTATCCCCCTCGCAAATAAGATCTTAACTGGCACATAAGTAAAACAGAACAAAAAGCGTTAACCGTAGTATTAAAAACAAATAAACTAGATTCAATAGTGACGTAGCTTCTAAACAACATAATTTGACTAGCTATGCACGGCAGACGGCGATGGTGTGGGCAGTAATGCAGGCAGTCCCAAGTATGTGAACGTCCCGCCGATGTCAGACGTCGTAGGAGCACCACCACAGGTCCACAACATCCTTACCTACCATAGTCTACTGCTCAATGCAGACTTATCACAAACACATCAAGCTCGTATCATATGGCACTTTGCAGATATTATTCCTTATAAAAAGATCCAGCATCCCGATTATACAGACAAAAAAAAATCAAATTGCCACCTCCTTTGAGCTGCTGTCTATTAGAAAGTTCTATTTGGATACACTAGATGGCGCGTTGTACAGTAATTATCATTTAAAATGTTGCTGTAATACTTTCATTTAATCGAAGTAATCTTTCGTTGAAACGATCACACTTATTGGTATTTTATTGTTTTTATTCGGGCATAGTCGTCGCCATATGCAAAAAAAAATATCAGCCAAATGCCGTGTGACGAAACCTTGTTATTTACTTCAAAGAATGACTCCTAAAATATGTATTCACAATATTCTCATAAATAATGAGAACCCATTTAAGAATTAAGTTTTTTATACTTGATAAGTAAATAGAGTATTTAACAGGTTCCCATGATGTACTGCGGAGGCATGGTGTCGCCACAGCCGTCTTTTTGCAATGTGTCGGACGTATCAGCGTCTGCCTCAGGTTTCTCCCCTTTCCTTTCCTGTGACCATCCTCTACTAGTTATGTAGCCCTAGTACTCAACTATTAAATACGAATTGACTAGATTCTTATAGGATTCCTGAAATGTTATTCGTTGAATCGACTCATGAAACAATTAGAATTGATATTTGGAGGCATTGAATTTACTGTAGAATAAAAATAGGACATAGGATACAAGGGTTCTGCTCTGTGATCTTTTTAAACCTTTGTAGGGGTTTAAACACCAAATTATCATAAATTTTCCTAAGGCAAGTTTGATCACAAAGAAATACCATTTTGTCCTAAACCTAAGTTGAATGATTACCATACTCAAACCCCTGGTGTGTGGATAGTGGTGCGTGGTGCGGTAAGTTCCATTTAATTATTTATTTTTATCAGTATTTTAATCAAATTAATTTGGTATAACAGAAGAATTGGCTTTAACAATGTTGCTAAAAAAATGTTTTTGTTCTGTTGGCAATAATACTAACAGTAGTTTTGTATATCCAGGTGATGACTATGAATACACCGGCGGGTCCGGCGACGGTTACCAGCGGTCGTCGAAGCGCAGCTACCACGGCTCGTCGTCAGGTGGCACTGCCTCCGCTTCTTCCTACCATCCCTATCGGCGTTAATGAATGAGCTGCGTACACTTCTCGCAACTCATGAAGGCCTGGTAACTTACGTTACTCTTGTCAATGTTTGTTAGTCTACGAGGGTTTTTTTACTTGCATTCCGGTACTATGGTAATATCTTATTATAGATAGGTTTAGAACGTTATTTTTCTCGCATAGATTATTACAATTTATTTGTAAGCGCACCTGTCCTAGACCGTCACTAGATGTCGTTAAGATAGTGCGGACTGATTTAATTTTAACTCGCTTTTATACACTTTGGACATAAATAATAACTAAGTCACTCGCAGCTTTGTATGCTATGAAGTATGTAAGTTTATGTAATATACAAATTAGGCTAACCAACCACCTTGTGCGAGACTCCGCGTTTAATAACAAACATTGTCGTTTTTACTTGTAAAATATTATTATCTTTTTCTACGAACGCAATCATTGAGTTTGTAAATTGTTTTTATTGGAAAAAGTCTAACAGGAACGCCTGTTACTTGATCGATTTAATTTTTATAAAATTTACTTTTGACTTGAAGCATTTCTTTGACATAATATTGGACATGCATCTTACTAGACTAGCGTGAAGTGTCTCTCTTACGTCATCGACTTGACGATAACAAGACAATATAAATTTAATATAAGAGGCGGCGTCCCTTTTAGAACCTTTTTGAGTTATTAAGTTAGTAGATTAGTTTTCTTTTGGAAATATTTGTGTAGTGTGGAACTGTGGAATGATCGTAGGCATCGATCCAGTGACTTTTTTATACTGAAAATTCTCAGTTGTAATATCATTCTCAGAGTTTAGAGCATTTTCTTTTACATAGCAATAATTCCCGAATTCTGATCTTTTAAGCTTTTTAACGTTTGGCTATAAATAAAATTCATTTATTTCAGATAACTTGATCCATACAGTCCGATTTAAATTAAAATAAGCCTTGGCTATTTGATAAGGTAATAAAATATAAGAGTATTATACTGTCCCGCCTTGAAACACCTGCCAGTAAATATTGTAAAAAAATTGCTCAACGTTTACGTGTAAGTTTTTGGGAATTATTTTAATCTCTAAGATAATAGGTTTATCGATATATCTACCACCATTGTAAAATAGTTAATATTTTATCGACGATTGCGTCAAAGAGGACCTCGTCATTTTTAATTTTATGTGAATATCCTAAGTTGATCAACTTTTAGGCATGATTGCATAATTATACCACCGCGGGCGATGTCCAAATGAGCTTGTGTTTCTCTTTGTTAGAAACAAAAATAAATTGACGTATTTTTCTAATATTTACTTCTAGCTAAGTAGGATAGCCAACCATACAAAATGGTTATAAAATTATCTGTGACTTCATAGAAATCATGTTCATACCTACATAGGTATTATTGTTAATAAGGGGCATTTGCGACTAAATTAATAAATATCTCCAGAGAAGTACGTGTCTGTCAAATGTAATAAAATTGCGTTGTTTTTGATGATAGCGATAAATTTCATGATGTTGGAATTCTAAAACACATTCACGCTGTTATGACATCTGAAACAGTTTTTGTTCTTGAAACATGTATTTTTGTTTAATCCTAATAAAAATACTAATAACTTTAAGTTTTATTTAAATTTACTGTCAAGACTGTGTAGGTATCCTCCTATTTTAACTATTTAGTTGTAATTTCTTCGTAACACGAATACAGGTATAAATAAATTGATAGACGATACGGTTTTTATAGTAATCATTTTTAATTTTTGGATGATTTTAAATTACAATTTATATAACTCGATTAAGTAGGCCTTGTTAATATTTAAATAATGTACGATTAAAATTTAACGACAAACATGAGATAAGAACAATCGAAAAAAAAATAGATCAGAAGTTAAAAATGTATGTAATTAAAATTAATTAATGTTTATATTTTTAGCGATGTAATATAAAATAGAAGTTAATGTACATTATTATAATTATTATAAATCGTTTAAAGTTACACCGATGGACAGGTATTACAATAGGTCAGGTGATTTTTATTTAGAAATTACGTCTAGATATATCTAGTATTAATATTAGGCTCTTAAATTAAGAGGTCATGATACTTTTAGCACACATGAATAATCATAATAATAGCTTAGCAGTTCAATACTCTGGACCATAGAGATAATGATAGCCACCTACACATAAGTTAATATTTGGCTTAGATTTTATACTAATCGTGTTCTTTATAATAAATTAGTGTTACGGAAATTATTATGTAGAGAATCGTCTAAATAAATAGTGTAAATTTTATTTCCACATTATTTTATTACAAAGCTTACACTAGGATAATTTTAATCTTATCTCCAATGGACAGACAAATTTTTACACAATAATTATATTAATTTCTGAATTTAATATTAACGCTTGGGGTGCGTCTCTTTCCTTAATTACAAAAGCGATTTTGGATGTGCATATTTTCAAATGTTTGGAATATAATACTACATTGCGTGAATTCTATAATGTGCCGAAATATTTTGGGTAAGTAATGGTTGATTTAAATTGATAAGCGGATCGGGTAAGGCACTGGGACAGAAGCAAATATTTACATTAGATGATGCTAAGTGCTTAGTTGGAATTGACTAAATTGTTCCTCCGTAGAGAAAGGCCCCGAATTGAACGAATGATACATTTAGATACTAAATAGAAGCATAACTGTTTTAATTTCAAAATTACTGCACATTAATATGACATTTGAATGGATCAAAACTGGCTATACTACTTACTCTTGCAATTTAGATTTGTATTGGGGAAACTACATGTTCTCACACACATTTAAGCTTAAAAATTACAACACCAATATTAGTTAAATTTCTGGAATATGTAGGTATAGCCACGTAATTGCTTGATAATAGTATTAACACTGACAACAATTCCCAGTTGGCTATCGCAAAGATAAATAGACCTTATTGCTTAGTTAAATTTCAACTGCACGCCAATAAACGATTAGGAGGTTGACCTACAAGAAGAAATTACCAACACTGAACATTAATGTGACAATAATAGTCAAAAACTTGAGGAAAATATGACTTTATTTTGACGCTGCTGTTTCCGCGAGCATCGCATCTAGTGGCAATGGAATCAGGTGGTATGCTGTTTGAGGACGATCACTTATTGGTTACCTACCTACTACATTCAGAAACGGCAAAAGCACGGACATTCATTTATGGCATAAAAGATATATATTTTAAAGACACAATAAAACATTAAAATTTGCGTCTAAGGCTACAATATTGTCCCATAAGCTTGAGCCAAAGTCAGTTCCGACGAGCGAATTCACTCGGCAGCGCGGGTATGGGGCGAGTGAGTGCGGCTGTGGTGGCCGCTACGGCCGGATCTCATGGAGCGTTGGCGGAGTGGCGCCGCGCCGAGCAGTTGGCGCACTCGCACGCCCGCGGCGCCGCGTCCTCCGGCACGTGCGCGTGCGCCGCGCGGTAGCACAGCTCGCGGTAGCGCGCGCAGCCTGGAACAGGACAAGAGGGGTTTAGGAACTGGGAATACCTAAAAGTTAGTTAGTTAGGTTAGTGTGACCGAGGAGAGGAGCTTTCGATGGTCCACTTATTATTTTACAATCTATTGTAACTGTCCATTGGACGATTAGAGCGTTAGGATTCTCTTTGCTAGGAAATATTCTTGGGAGTTGCTTGTCTCCCTTTTACTGTAGACAAAGTATTCTAAATACTCTGTCTATGTCTTTTACCGGTATTCCGTGTTGTCTATACCCTGGCCCTGCACTGCTGCATGGAGATTACGCTATGGTTGCTGACACTGGTCATCATAGATGGTGCTACGTACGCCTGCTTGATATGATCTTTCGTTTACAACCATACTGTAGGTACCTACAACAACTTGAAGCAGTATGGTACCTGTAGGTGGTAGTGCAAGCCGCGTGTCTGCTGCGAAGCCCCGCTGCGCCAGCCGGTCGAGCAGCGTGCTGGCCGACCATCACCTCTCACTGTCGTGCTCCACGCCTGGAACGTTGCAATAGTACAATGTAATAATCCACGAAGATAATAGGGTCAATCTTCTGGACTAGGTCCGGATCTCATGGAGCACTGGCGGAGTGGCGCCGCATCGATCAATTAGTGCAGTAATAATAGCGTCAGTCTTCTGGACTGCAGATTCCTCAAAACAAATCTATATTCCGAGGTATATTTGGGCACGGTATAGGACCTCTTCAACTTCCGAGTAGGTAGAGTCACCTATGGTGGAAATCTTCACTACTGAAGATTTTTTAGACCAACGCATGAAGTATTCATGAATGAGTGCGTTCACACTTCACAGTATCAGCTCTAAAAATAGCAAAGTATCTTTATTAGTGATCAAAGTCAACAGAGGAAAGCTTATGGAAAAGTGGAGTGACACATTACCTACCTTCACTCGGGGCGGGAGAGTGGCCTCTAGACTTGTCATCTCGCGGCGTGGACGAGCCGTCTGCCTGATCCTGAAATTAACACAGCAATGAGTTAGAAACTCGCACTAAAAGATCTGAACCGCATCGATTTGTTGCAAATAAGTATTTTGTCCAGTGTCTCCAAAATCGGTAAACTTTACAAAACTCGCCTTTCGTTGTAAGACCTAAACCCGTGGCCGTAAAATACACTGAAATAACTGCTTCGTTGACGTACTAGTAATCTCACCCAGTATTGCTGAACCCGGACCGGAGTTCAGCTCCCAGGCCTAGCCTATTCCAACCATGTTGGGGTCGGTTCTTCAGTCTTACCGGATGCAGCTGAATACCAGTATTTTACACAACCCAGTTAGTAGGTACTGACGTAATACGATACCCCTTGATAGAACTGGTTGTCAAACTTTCAGGCGACTGACTACTTGTAACGGCTGTGAAAGATCTACAAATGACAGCCGAGACCAACGGATGTGTTCCGAGGAACTGAGGAAAAAACTGAATGTATTCGATTGTCACCCATCCACTGTCCACAGACCGACCGTGGCAATTGACCCGTGCGGTTGTTATTGCGAGCTAAATGTTTTCCATTTTATGGAATTTTCATTAACAGTCTGGACTGCCGGAATCTCTGGCCTGCCAGCCTGTTAAAATGGCACTAGGTTGATACTCTGTTATTCGGGAAAACAATGCCAAATGTCGGTGTAGCTAATTACCTAGACTAGACCGTGGTAGGCGAGAATTTATGACAACTGAATAAAATAGGATGATCGGCGACATGAGATATACCGTAAACCGGGGTTAGTTTGATTCACGGGATGACATTGATCAAAACTTCCATTTCGTATAAAATCGCGAATTGCGTAAAACGAAAAGCAATTTGGTAGTTTTTTTTTCTAGATTAGCAACTCTGAAGAACTGTCAAATCCTTTTCTGAGAACACGCTGGAAATTCGCCAATAATTTTAATTAAAAAATATAAATATATTGTTATTCTTGTATACAGCTAAATAATTGTGTTGCAAAACTTCATGTGTAGTTAATTATGTGATGGTATAATGAAATTTCTAGATAAACTCCACTATGTGGCCTATGATCGATTAACCAATACAGTGTTGTTTTTCTAACCTCAAAATTAATGCAATGACTTGAGTTTGTTTAATGCGGGGTGTCATTGATAACCCATATGGTGTGAGATTGATCAAAATATGATCAAATTTTAATTATTATTATTATTCTCTTTATTCATCTCAATACATATGATTTATATTTTTAAATATTCCTAAACAAATGAATATAAAAAGCATTTAAAAATAAAAAAAATATTAACATTTATGTATAAAATAGTATACATTTTGGAAAACATGTTCTGTTTCTGAGCTCTTTGGCTAGTTTAAGATACTAGTTTTTTTATTATATTTCTTTAATTTATTTATATTTTTTCTTATTTTATAAATTTTTAAACATTTCTTTAAAAAATACCTATAAAAACATTTAAAAAAATATATAGATGATCCATTGGCATCAGGAACAAGGTCATTATTATTTTTTTTTTTTAATTATTTTAAGTTATTTTAATTAATTATTTCTAAGTTCTTTTCGTTCTTAAAATAAATAAATAAGAACTGATTTTTACTATGACTGAATTTTGTTAACGAAATTTTTATAAAGAAATGTTAATTGTTTGATGACTTTTACTAGATCAAAGTTACCCCATAAGACAAAAGGGTCAATATTAACTTTTCCCGTTGGCAGATTTTGTTTTTTTTTAATTTATTGGCATTATAATTGGGTTTACTTTCTAGTTACGCGATAAAATAGGAGGTATCAAGGTAACCCCATTCTTTGTATAACTTTGATTAGACAGTTTTTATTTTTTTTCTCAAAATTGAGCTACATTTTTTCACTTATTATTACAGGAATCGACAGTACTTTATAAACCGATTACTAGACATTTCTTGTATTTTTTTACACCCATAAATTTAAAAAATATGGACCTTCAAAGTTCAATATTGATCAAAATAACCCCGGTTTACGGTACCTAATTACTTGTAATGCCTTTAGAGAACGCTGAAAATTAACAATTTCTTTGCTAGCTAAACTAGAGCTCTAATGAATCTTAATGATACTAATTCCTGCTTGCTATGGTTCCGTACACGAAGGGTAAGCTACAGGACCCTATTACTAAACCTCAGCTCCAGTCCGTTCGTCTGTCTGTCAGCAGGCTGTATCTATCATGATCCGTATTAAGTAGACAGTTTTTTTCACAGAATGTGTATTTCTGTTACTCGTAAAACTGTAACAACAAATAATAAAAAAAGGGTACTACTACGACGATACGGAACCCGACTCGCACTTGGCTAGTTTTTTATTCAAAGCGAATGAAAATACGATGTATCTCATAGTATCTACATAGATCTGCCCGGTCTATGTACCCACCACAATCCAATAGTAGGTACATACCCTTTATAAATAGGCAATCACTTTTGGCCCCAATTCACTACAGCACCTACTTAATTATTTGAGAATTTCTCAAATCAATTGACCCGAAGGAAAATGAAATTATCTTCGACGCGACCATTGACGATGTTAGCATGAATTCCTACTCGTACTGACGCAAATGTTGTTAAGTGACCGAATAGGGTATGATTAGGGTTGACAAATATTAGATGTTGCCTTAATATGTTGTGACAGTTTACACAACAAGTGACAAAATATTTTCTGCTCGTTCGCTTGGGGATTATTTCGTGATGTTTCATTTATGTAGATGCGAATGGAGAAACATTTCGGAAAATGGTTTTTATAAAATTACTATTAACTGGGGTCTTAAACGGAATTATGACTTTAAATTCCATCCGAGGGGTACTTTGTAAGATACTTAATAGAGAAGTAATTATAGTAGAAGACATGCTGCGCCGACCCCCAAATAAATTATAGGTTATGGGACTAGACTTGTTAAAGTAATTTATTAGTATTTTAATCATTTTCTTTATTCATAATTTGATACTGACATTATTTATTAAAAGCATGCCAAAACTCGGGCAGAATTTACCCGGCTCAATATATTTTTAACCCCCGACGCAAAAAGAGGGGTGTTATAAGTTTGACCGCTAAGTATGTGTGTGTCTGTCTCTGGCAACGTAGCTCTTAAACGAGTGAACCGATTTGGATGCAGTTTTTTTATTTGAAAGCTGGTTTCTTGGCGATGGTTCTTAGATATGTTTTATCAAAATTGGTGCAGCCATTTACTAGATATGGGTGGGTACCTATGAAATTGGATAAGAAAAATCAAATATTTTCAAATATACCCAAGTGGGATATCATATGAGAGCGCAGTAACAACTTTATTGTACAATAACTACATGCTATGAAAATACTTAAATGATTTGTTTTGATTTGATTTGAAGGGCCCTTTGTAAGTTTTAAGTAGGTGTAGGTACTTAGGTAGGTAACTGGAATTCCACTAGTAGAAAGAACTAAACTAAAGGGATAAACGAATTAAATACATTTCAGACGAGAACTGCAAACAAGGTTTGACATAGTTTTAGCACTTTCAGCCCATTTGCCCCTGCGAACTTTACCTTTCAATCTATTATGTTACTATCGCCATTGTAATAGAGTATTAGAGTGTACCGAACTACCGACATATACCTTAGTTTTAAGTAACAGCCCTCGCTCCAATACAAATTGAATAACTTTACACGGTGTCCCACTTCTGACATCCTCGGAACCTACGGAGATACACTTAAACCAGCCTCATAATGTTATGAAAGGGGAAGTGGAGGGGAAAGCAAGCATTTTTCAAGAGGGAAGTCGGCCGCGGTAACTTTGATTAAACCGACGGCCTTGCTTCTAGGTGATCGCAGGCAGCTTTTAAAGGCTTGCCGCTTCATTGTTTGATTCAAACACAATTGAGAATTGAGAGCTCCCAATTAATTGATTTCTGCTGGACTAGTTTGAATATTAAGTGCCAATTGGTTTTGCTTTTGTTATAGTGATTCAGTTTAATCAACGGTTTTAGATAATACCTATCATGCACGTGAATAAAATTCGAGAACCACTTTCCGTACCCAACTGGAAAATGATTAAATAACAAAAGTTCCAAACACAACAAAAGAGTAAACAAGTTATGCCAATCAAACCTGCCACGTGTCTATACTAACTAGAAAAATAAATTGGAAAACTGTGTCCAGGATGTTCGCAATAACATAGAACAATGTCGGATGGCGTAACAATATCGAACAATAACGCTCGATGGATCTCCTCATGCAAGAGAACGGGAAATTGATATCATGACAGGAAATTGGCGTGCGCTCCGCCTAGACTGACAGACAAGCGAAGTTTTCGAATTTAAATCCAGGCTAATATGATATGTAGTTACCTACACGAAATGTTTTTAAAAAACCCATAATACCCACATTTCCCACACCTCCGGTAGGTGTGGGAAATGTGGGTATTATGGGTTTTTTGAATTTTGCCATGCAAAACTCTCTGAAAAAAAATCTGTTCAAAAAATGTTTAAACGAATTTTTTGTTGCAAAATGTTATTAAACAATTAACGATTATTTAAATGAAGACCTGCTGCATCCGATTTATTATATTAGTAAAAACTTGACTTTGAATTAAAATCCAATTATAATACCTACCCGTATAATTGTGACATGTGATTATTGTTAATAATTTTATTTTTATCTCAATTTTATATTTATTATTGTTCCGACATTGTGTGCTTTTTTTGTTGTTTTAATGAGTTTTCATAGAAACTGATATTTAATTGTAAGTATTGCATTTGATTTGTACGCTTCAACGCAAGACACGGATGGACTCGTATTGGATATTATAGTCTATGTATATTTAGTCTATGATAGATTAAGTGGCAACACACTCTTCCGGTGAAGCCAATAGCGAGTAATGGCGTGGTAACGTTTTGTGCTAATGAAAAATAAATTATCTGACTTGATTCATGGTGCCGCTTTTATTCCACTACATACTCTATAGGTTATGGGCCCAGTGAACCAAGGGAAAAGCGAAACAAGGGCACACAGTGAACCCAGAGCACCAAGATTAGGATTGAAGTCAGTCAGATTGACAAAGGATAGCGTAGGAAAGTAAAATGGCTACAAGCACGATTTATACCTATCCAAGATTAAAGGATGGCTCAAGCTTTTCAAACTGGAAGTTTCGAGTTAAAACGTTATTAGAAGAACGAGGTCTAAAAGATGCCATAAACAAGGACAAACAATTAGACGAAAAAGTGAAGAACGAACTTGATGCTAAAGCGAAAAGCGTCATTGTTCAATGTGTCTCCGACAAGTTTATAGACATAATTAAAAAATGTAATACAGCATTAGAAATGCTAACAAAACTAGAGGAAATATTTGAAAGGAAATCAGTTTTCAACCAGCTATACTTACGAAGAAAACTACTGTCATTGAAATGTGGTAACAATGAAAGATTGACTGATCACTTTATTAAATTCGAGAATGTAATTTCGGAATTGGAGTCGTCAGGAACAGAGATGAAAGAAAATGACAAGGTATGTCACCTATTGTTGACACTACCAGACCAATACAATACAGTCATAACAACGTTAGAGACGATGGACAAAGATTTGACGATTGATTTTATAAAGTCAAGAATGTTAGATGCTGAATTAAAAGTAATAGGTGATCAAAGCAACTCGAGCAAGGAAGCCGATGCTCACAGCTTCCTAACATGTTTTAAATGTGGAAAAGAGGGCCACAAATCTTTTCAATGTAAAAGTAATCAAGCTAACAGAAGCAACACAAGAGGTCAAAGAGGAGGAAATTATAGAGGCAGAGGAAAACAAAATAGAGGACAAGCTACCAGCTCAGCGAATACTGCAGAAAAGCAGGAGAATAATGAGAACACCTCAGTAACATTCTTCGCACAAGCATTCTCTACTAAAACTAATGACATGAACAGAGAAATAGAATTTGTGATAGACTCAGGAGCGACCTACCACATGATTAATGAAAAATATGAGAAACACATACAAAATGTAAGTGAAATACCTGAAATTAAAATTCAAGTAGCGAATGGAAATATCCTATCAGCAACAAGAAAAGGAAAAATAATTGGAATAAGCAAAGAAAATCTAAAAATAGAAATGGAATGCTTAATAGTCAAAAATTTAGCTCACAACCTGATATCTGTACTAAAATTAAATGAAAAAGGATTTAAAGTAACATTTGAACTAACAAGAACAGTAATTAGCAAACAAAGTCATGAAATAATATGTGAAAATAATGGGAGACTATGTAAAATCAGACTTAACCTGAATTTAGATGCAATGTTGACAAACAAAACAGATGAAAATCTATGGCACAGAAGAATGGGTCATTTAAACTATGGAAGCATGAAGGTACTAGGATTACCACTGTCAAATGAACGCTGCTCCATATGTATACAAGCCAAAAGTACGCGGCAACCATTCAGTCCAACTCCAAAGCCAAGAACAAAGCAAATAGGAGAACTTATTTATTGTGATCTCGGAGGACCTGTCTCACCCATAAGTAGAAGAGAAGAAAAATACTATTTAACAATAATTGATGACTACTCACACTTTATGGAAGTCTACCTACTAAAATCAAAAGATGAAGCGAAAGGCTATATAATTAATTACATAAGAAGAATGAAAAACAATGGTACAAATGTTAGAAGAATAAGAACTGATAGAGGTACTGAATTTGTAAATGAAGAATTAAAAGTATTTTATAATGAAAATGGTATAAAGCAAGAAACCACATGTGCCTATACACCCCAGCAAAATTCAGTATGTGAAAGAATGAATCGAACATTAGCTGACAAAGTGAGAGCTATGTTATTGGAAACAAATCTACCAAAGAAATTATGGGGCGAAGCCATCAGATCTGCAGCATATGTTATAAATAGATCCCCAACAAAAGCATTACATGGTGATACACCAGCCAACATATGGTATGGAGAGAACAAACTTGATAAAATAAGAGTATTTGGCTCAAAAGCATGGAGTGTCATATTACCTAAGCCAAGCAAACTAGAACCTAGAGCAAAACCTATGATAATGATTGGATATTGTGGATCAGGATACAGGCTATGGAATCCATTAACTAATGAAATAGAAGAATCTCGAGATGTAAAATTTGACGAATCAGATTACAAGTATGATGAAAGCCAATGGAATAAATCCATTACTTATGAAAAAGAAGAAGAAACAGAAGAACCAGAAATAGAATATTTAGAGGATGAGAAGGAAAACATTCCCGAATTATCAAATGAAAAAGACATGAGTATAAATCCAGGACAAGAGCAGAATAATTCAGAGAAAAGAAGACAAAGACCAACTAAGACACCAATAAGATTCCAAGATTATGAAATGTCAAATATAGCTTACGCACTATTGTTAGAAGATCCTATAAACTATGATGAAGCTGCAAAACATGAAGATTGGTCTGAAGCTATACAGAAAGAGCTAGAAGCACACAGAAAACATGGAACATGGGAAACAAGTGAACTACCAAAGGATAAGAAGGCAATAGACACAAAATGGGTATTTCGTACAAAGGCAGACAATACCAAGAAAGCTAGAATAGTAGCAAAAGGATTTCAAGAAGAAACTACTGAAAATATCTATGCACCAGTTGCTAGAATGACAACTGTTAGACTATTTCTAAACAAAGCAGTACAAGAAGATTTACCTGTAAAGCAAATGGACATACCAACTGCATTCCTGAATGGTGAAATAAAGTCTGACATATACATAAAGTATCCAGAAGGGTTAGCAGAAGAAAAAGGAAAAGTTCTAAAATTAAGAAAAGCATTATACGGACTGAAAGAAGCTCCAAGATGTTGGAATGAAAAACTCAATAATTTTCTCATACAGAAAGGATTTAATCGTTCACAAAGAGATTTCTGTCTATACACTGGAATAAATGTTTACATATTAATATTCGTTGATGATATTTTAATTATTGGAGAAGGAAAGAAAATAATAGAAGATTTGAAAGAAGAATTTAAAGCCAAAGATATGGGAAATATACACAAATTTCTAGGAATGGAAATTAAGAGATCTAACAATGGAATAGAAATAAATCAGACACAAATTATTGATAAAATTTTATTAAAATTTAATATGCAAGATTGCAAAGGCATAAGTACACCTATGGAAATTGGTTTACACATAGATCCAGGCGAAGAAATTCTGACAAACATTCCTTTTAAAGAACTTGTAGGCTCACTGATGTATCTCGCTACAATTAGTAGACCTGACATATCATATGCAACAGGATTCTTGAGTAGATTCATGAATCGACCAACACCAACACTCTGGAAAGCAGGAAAAAGAATCTTGAGATACCTGAAACAAACAAAGGAAAATGGATTAGTTTACAAAAAAGAAGAAAATAATAATAATTACTTACATGCATTTTCAGACGCAGACTGGGCAAGTGAGAATATTGACAGGAAAAGTGTAAGTGGAATCGCCATATTCCATCAGGGCAATTTGATCAGCTGGACTTCGAAGAAACAGACTTCAGTCGCATTATCCACAGCAGAAGCTGAATATGTCGCTGCTGCATTAGCTGTAAGTGAAATAATTTTTATACTAGGAGTATTAGAGGATTTAAAGTTTTGTAAAAATATAAATTCTACATTGTTTATTGATAATCAAAGCACTATTAAAATGATAGAAAGTTACGAAAACAGTAAAAGATCTAAACATATTGATATTAAAGTACATTATATTAAAGATATAGTAAGCAAAGGTTTAATTATGTTAAAATATGTGTCTACAAATGAAAACAAAGCTGATATACTCACCAAGTCACTGTCTAAGGATAAACACAAGTACTTTTGTAATTCTCTCGGTTTATTGTGTTAAATAATATATGTGTTGTGTAATATTATGTTAATTAAGGTACTTTTAGATAGTAATTTAAGTGTAACTTTGTGAAATGTTCAATGTTTACAAATTATAATGATAACCTGCAAAGAATAGTTATGTTGACATTAGTTATTTGTGTCAAACAAATGTCAAACCAAAATTGTCATGTGTCAATTTTAATGTTGCCAGTTTTGTATGATTGTAACAAGCCCAAGTTTAGTGATTTAAAGAAAATAATAAACTTGAACTTGAGCCGTGGTATTGGATATTATAGTCTATGTATATTTAGTCTATGATAGATTAAGTGGCAACACACTCTTCCGGTGAAGCCAATAGCGAGTAATGGCGTGGTAACGTTTTGTGCTAATGAAAAATAAATTATCTGACTTGATTCATGGTGCCGCTTTTATTCCACTACATACTCTATAACTCGCTATAATGTATTTGTTTAACACCTCTGTACAACCCATGTCCACAGATGAAGATTTCATTTTCAAAAAAGTGCACTTGAACGCAAGCAATACGTATAATATAAATCTACGTGTAGGTTAGAAGGTACGCCCAAATTTCACACGTTGCCTATGTTTAAGCCCCATGTTGTAGAGGCCTGGCCTTAACTATTGTAGGTAATCAACTGAGCACATATGGGACTCCGGGCTGGGCTGTTACTGAGATGAGAGCACTTTGTCTGAGTGCGGAATCATCCTAAGACCTCATCAAATAGGGAGGAAAATAAAGTATTTCACCAATATTTGAGCAGGATTTGCCGGCTCACTCAAACCCACTCGTTCAATCAGCGCGCAGCGTAGCAGTTAGGTACCTAGGTACTGTCAATTGATAACTTTTTAATAGGTTTGTAAACTAAGTGAGCTTTTCTTGGAAAATGGTAAGTAAGAGAAAGCTTTCTATACGTGTCTGAAAATAAGTCGATCTATATATCCACAACTAGGTCTAAAATACCTACCTATATTTCACATTTCCCAGAATCCATTGATATTCATTTCAACTCAACATATTCATCCTTTTAATTTAAATCATTCACAAGTTCTTACTTACCCACTTACCTACCTATTTATTTGTAAAAAGTTAGGTAAGTAATATTTACCATCGGTTTAAAATCCCTTGATAATCTTTCCCCAGTTGACGGGAAAGGGTAACGGATACCTATCCACTGTATCTCTTCGTGTTACACGGTCTGTCGCCTACACATCTAATTTGTTATTGCTGGAGGTTTTCGCCTGCTATCAATTACACATGTGAAAGGAACAACTTCTGAAAGCAACCGTGTTTCATCGTAAGTGGTTTTTCTTGTAAAGGATGATCGCCCTCGCCTATAAGTGAATGGAAAATAAAAGCTTACCTATTTCTTATTTATTGTACCTACAACAAATTTAAATAGTTATGCAGTGATGAATTGAGTCCAGTTGAGTTTTCTCCCAGTAAACCTTGAGTGGTAGTGTGTGTTAAACACACAAACCAACCACACACCTTGTCCAACACACATTACCGACACAAACGCGCACACGTACTCATACACACACATATAACGACTGCACAAATTGGGTCTAAAGCACCTTGCTGCATCCGACCAAAACATTTTATTTTCCGCTAATATTTGCTCAGTAGCTGATAATTGAATTTAGTGCCAATGATACAGTTTTTAACATAACAACACAACACAGGCGTGGGCCTGTGGCCGGTGGTGTGACAGGTGTGTCCTGTGGACGGTGAGCTATGGGCTAGCTCGCCGTCCGTCCGTCTTATGACGACAGGCCGTGTCGACGGCGCGTTCGTGTTCCACGCGCGCCTCAAAGAGAGTCAGCAAACAGGAAGGGGTCCGATTAGACCGATGCCTGCCAGGGTTGCGGGACTGTTCGAAAGAGATACCGCGGCCCTGGAACATAAGGGCAAAGGAAGGAACATGGATGTGGGGATGACAGTATTGAGTGAATGAGAGCGAGGGTGTGTGAAAGAGAAAGAGTACGAGTAGGGAGTGTGGAGTTTTGACAGAAGACGTAAAGACGAAAAGATTATTGTAAAGACGATATAAATTGAAATAAAATAGTTAAACGTTTTAAAGTGTTTGATTTCCCACATTTTCACGCCCACAAAAGTGGAATAACTGGGAAATCTTTAAAAGACGGGCTTTTATGTCGAAAACTGAAAAAAATTGAAAAAATTTCAGTTTTGAAGGCGGCCATTTTTGGTCATCAGACGCAACGGGTTTGAATTATAGTCACCCAGAAGACGAAATGGCGAAGGCTGGGACAAGCCAGAACCCTATCATGCAAGGGTATTTTGCTGATGATATGGTAAAAAAATTCAGTGGCCAGGATAAAACATACACGGTATTGAAATGGATCCAAGAAATAGACGACAACTCGGAGATTTTTATGTGGACGCCGTTACAGCAGCTCATTATAGCTCGTAGATCTCTGGTGGGAACAGCGGCTTTGTGGCTCCAGTCTGAGCGCCCATTTAGGTCGTGGGATGAGCTGAAGGTAGCGATCGCCAAGGAGTTTCCTGACGTTTTAGACCAAAAGACAGCCCACGAATTAATGTCCAGCAGAAAGAAACAAGGTGATGAAAGCTGTATGGACTACTTATTAGTAATGCGTGAGCTAGGCAAAAGGGGAAAGATGCCAGATTATGTCGCTATAAAATACATCGTAGAAGGGATTGAGGACGAAGAAACACATAAAATAATGTTATACGGAGTTACCACGTATCCAGATTTAAAAGAAAAAATGAAAATTTACGAAACTCTGAAAGAAAAAATTAAAGACTCGAAGATGCGACGAAGTCAGCCGAAATATAGTGATGTGGTAGGAAAAAGGGTGATCAGGTGCTTCAGTTGTGGTGAAAGAAGTCATCAGTCCAAAGAATGCCCAAATAAACATCTCGGGCTAAAATGTTTTAAATGCAATAATTTCGGCCATATTGCGCCATACTGCAACAAGGCGGAAGTATCCGAACAGGTACCGAACAAATTACGAAGCGGCGACGAAGCAGGTGCGACTTTTACAAGACGTCAGCAGCACCCGACCCGGCAAGTTGTTGGTGAAAAACCACCAGGAGGCGTGAGTGCGTTGAACGACACGAAACGCACGATGTTTAACAAGGAGGCCGACAACTTTAAGTTTGCGTCCGCGGGTGGCAGCACTGAGTTGTCAACGGCCAACGAAAAAGGTTTCAGCACGGATTTGTCAACTACGAATAAAAAAGAATATGATGTTTTGCTTGACAATGAGAACGATGTAAAAAAAGATATTTCAAGAAGAAAACCCCAGAAAACTGTTAAAATTTGTGATAGGGCGACGAGGGCATTGATCGATACCGGCAGCGATGTTAACTTGATTTCTGAAGAATTTTACACAATGATTGGATTACCGAAAAGGGAAAATAAGTTTCTTTCGTTATTTGGTTTTGGACATGTAAAAGTGTGTTCTATGGGGAAAATTAAAGTTCCTGTTGTTATTGATGAACAAAACTATAGTGATGTGTGTTTCCATGTGGTATCTAATGGCACTATGCCGTATGATATTATAATAGGACATGAGTTCCTAAAAGATGTAACATTGTTTATGAAGGAAGGAAACATAATGTTTTTGCCGTCAAATGAGAATTGGTTGCGTAAACTTTCTTGTTATTTTACAGACGTTCCGTACGTTATCGGAGGTGAAGCTAGTAAACATGTTCAGCAGCAGGTAAAGCATATTATCGAGGGATATCAGCCGATGAAGACGAAAGACGCCCCGGTAAGGTTGCATATTATCTTGAAAGACGACATCCCGGTAGCTCAGCGGCCACGCCGTTTAGCTATCAGTGAACAAGAAGACGTTGAAAGACAGGTGGAACAGTGGCTTAAAGAAGGAATAGTACGGGTGAGTTGGTCAGAGTATGCTAGTGCGTTAGTCTTAGTTCGGAAGAAGGATGGAGCTATCCGGATTTGTGTGGACTACCGATTAATCAACAAGAAGATGTTAAAGGATGAATATCCTTTACCGATTATTGATGATCATATTGATAGACTTGCAGAAGCTAAGATTTTCAGTACGATTGATTTAAAAAATGCGTATTTTCATTTGCCAGTACATGAAGACTCTATTAAGTATACTGCTTTTGTCACGCATAATGGACAATATGAGTTTTTAAAGGCGCCATTTGGTTTGACGGTCTGCCCTAAAGTATTTACAAGATTTATAACGACTATTTTCCATGAATTGATTTCTAGACGTATTGTTTTGATTTTTATAGACGATTTACTAATTACAGCTCAGAATGAACTAGAAGCTGTAGAAAGATTGAAAGAAGTGTTAGACGTAGCGTCACAATACGGGTTGGAAATCAACTGGAAGAAATCACAACTTCTGGTAAGACGAGTGGAGTATTTAGGCCACATCATAGAGAATGGTCAAGTAAAACCTTCACCTGAGAAGACTGATGCTGTCAAAAGGTTCCCAGAACCTAGGAACACCAAGCAACTGCAAAGTTTCATTGGCCTGACGTCATATTTTCGTAAGTATATCCAAAATTTTTCACTGATTGAGAAGCCATTGACCGATTTATTGAAAAAAGATAGTATTTTTAAGTTCAATCAAGAACAAATGATTGCATTCGAGACTTTGAAGGACAAACTGGCAAATAATCCAGTACTTAAGATTTATAATGCTAAGTCGTATACTGAACTACACACAGATGCCTCAGCAGTTGCGTATGCTGCTATTCTGATGCAACGAAGTAACGATGATGGAAGTTTGCATCCGATTTACTATATGAGTAGGAAGACGTCAGAGGCAGAAAGTCGGTATTCTAGTTATGAGTTAGAGGCACTGGCTGTAATAGAAGGGATTAAAAAGTTTAGGAAATATTTATTCGGTAAAAAAATTAAGATAGTAACGGATTGCCAAGCGTTTCAGATGACGTTGGAGAAGAAAGACATGGCTATTTCACCAAGAGTTGCCCGGTGGATAATTTTACTGCAAGAATACGACTTCACTATCGAGCACAGGAGTGGAAGCCAGATGCGACATGCCGATGCATTGAGTAGATACCCATATGTAGCTCAAATCACATCAGACTTTTACGAGAAATTAAAAGATAATCAAGCTAAAGATACTGCTTTGAAGGCGATAATTGAAATTTTGAAGGACAAGCCCTATGACGACTTTTGGCTAGAAAACGAAATTTTATTCAAGGGTCCTGAGAAACATTTGGTGGTACCAAAGAATATGGAGATGGAGTTGATTCGTAGCGCTCATGAGAATGGACATTTTGGTAAGAAAAAGACTATGGAATTGCTAAGAAAAGATTACTACATTAAGAGTATAGACAGAAAGGTTGAAGATTACATTCAAACATGCATACCATGTTTATTGGCAAGTCGTAAAGCAGGAAAGCAAGAAGGATTTTTGTCTCCAATTGAAAAAGGTGAATTACCATTGGATACATTACATCTAGATCACATTGGACCTATGACTGCAACGAAAAAACAATACAATCATATATTGACGGTGATTGATGCATTCACAAAGTTTACATGGATATTTCCTACAAAAAGCACAACAAGCCGAGAAGTATTAGCAAAACTACAGATTCACCAACAAGTTTTTGGTAATCCCAGACGCATTATTACTGACAGAGGAACTGCTTTTACCAGTGGAGAGTTCACAGGTTATTGCAAAGACGAGAAGATTGAACATATTACTATTACGACGGGTATTCCCAGAGCAAATGGGCAAGTGGAGAGGATTCATAGAGTGATGATTTCTGTACTAACAAAACTGTGTATAGAGCAACCAGGTAACTGGTACAAACATGTTAGTCGTTTGCAACAAGCACTGAACAGCAGTTTTCAGAGAAGTGTCAATGCTGCACCATATGAGTTACTCATTGGCACAAGGATGAGACGGCAAGCAGATCCTGAGATTTTAGATTTAATTCAACAGGAAAATCAAAACATTTTTATGAATAATCGAGAAGAACTGCGTATGAAGGCGAAAGAGCAGATTTTAAAAGTTCAAAACGAGAATAGGCGTGATTTTAATAAAGCAAGGAAGAAAAGTCGAGTCTATAAAGTTGGAGATGTTGTGGCTATACGACGCACGCAATTTGGAGTAGGTATAAAACTCAGACCGAAGTACCTAGGTCCTTATCGGGTTACCAACGTGAAGGGTGCCGATAGATATGATGTAGCTAAGCTGGATTCTGAAACTGAAGGGCCGAATAAGACGAGCAGTGCGGCGGATTCTATGAAGCCATGGCCTAGTGTGCAGGAAAACGATATTGATACTAGAGATGACTGAGGTTAGCGCACAGGTTTAGAATTCAATTTTATTTTAATTTTTCAGTTAAGACGATTAAAACATTACGTTTCCTAATGCCTTGAATTATAAGATTTGTTTTCGTTTATGTCGTAGTTAGTTAGTTATGTTTTAATGTGATGTTGTGTAATGGTTGTAAGTTTAAGATGTTTGTTGTTTCGATTTTATTTTTACGGTTTACAGCTTTTATATGTTTTCTTAAAGATTTCTTATTTGTATTAGTCTAGGGACAGACTAATTGCAGGACGGCCGAATGTGGGGATGACAGTATTGAGTGAATGAGAGCGAGGGTGTGTGAAAGAGAAAGAGTACGAGTAGGGAGTGTGGAGTTTTGACAGAAGACGTAAAGACGAAAAGATTATTGTAAAGACGATATAAATTGAAATAAAATAGTTAAACGTTTTAAAGTGTTTGATTTCCCACATGGATGGGTTTTAGTCAGTACAAGTCTGACACTCCCTCCTGCTCAGCCCAGAGCGGGAGGGGTCATTTGATGATTTCCCATCGATAAAAAAAAAAAAAAAAAAAAAGGGCCTGTGACCGAAGAAGGGTTAGGCAGGTATTTACCTGCGTATAGAAGTAACACTCACATTTCCGCAGGTCCAATGTTATAGGGAGAAAGTCGGAAACAAAACTTGACTTAGCTAAGTAAGCATTAGATAAAAAGTTTTGGTTGTTCACTAATCCCGCTTCTAACCCTTCTACCGAATGTATAAATACTTATGAAGATGAATACTAACACGTTGATTTACAATTCAGCACCTCAACTTTTTACCAGAGGGCGCGTAGCGTTGGCGGATTGAAAATAAAAACAGACCTCCATTTTCTTTCCCTCTGAAAAGATTTCAATAACAACGCTACCTACCTACCCTCTGAAAATATCTGGAAGTCACGCAGGAATATATTTCAATAGAAAAACTAAGTACATTATATTTTTATTACATCGGGAGGCCACCTGTCGCTAGTTTGCGATAAGAAAATGAGACGTTTCTGTGGAAATAATCCTGCGTTGGGTTCCGATGTAGCCTGAGGTTGTTTTACTTAAATATCCAATGGTTACTTTGATTATCAACTATGTTTTTGAGTGCCTCAGGCTATCCAGTTTGACATGACACTCCTCTTTAGTCAAAACAAGCTTTTTGATTGCTTGTTATTTATGTATGTAGGTTCCAACTTGCCCTGATAATTTGTATTAGGTAGAAGGTCGGCTTACCCCGAAGGTCCAATGAAAAATATAAAACACATTTTGAAAGGTAAATCAGTGAAAATCAATAATTCCTTAAATTTTCAGATTTACACCGACCACGTTTAACTCCTGTTTATTTCCGCTCTGTATTCTGTGCTTGAAGTGTTAAATAAATATATACCTCCTGTAAGATCCGAAAGTTATTGCTACTTGTACCTATCAAGTAACGAAACACAATATTTTATTTAATAGGTACTTCCTATTGCCCCGGGATCGATCACCATCCACGAAATCTGCTGAAGCTCTAGGTATAACATTTCAGGCGTGTGTTGCGAATAAAATAGTTGCTTTAGTAGATTGTACCCAGGAGATGTCTCAACATGATCCTCTTTTAAGAGGTACGTGTGACCTCTTTTTTCGGCCTTTAGCCTCGTTTTTCCTCTATGCATTATTTCTTAGTACACTTTCACATTTGCCCTGCCGTAGTGTATTAGAATTATGAAGAAGAACAGGAACATTATCCTAAAAGCATATTGAATGCGCTAATGAAAGTTTTAGAAATACAGCTTTGGGTACTATGACTAGAAAGTAAGAATTTACTTAGTGGCTCACATAAACTTAAGCAGAAAGCATATTATTTTCGATATTTTATACCGCAGGACTGCAGGTTTGAGTTCAAAACTTTTAATTGAGAACTTTACTGTGCTTCGATTGCGAGGATTAAACTTCGTTTCATATAAAATTGTACGTCCATAACTGTTATTAAATTGGACGGGCTTACGTTCACGTTGAACGGCTAACGACATTTTCCATTTAAAATAGTTAGTGCGACCACACTGGATGACAGGATGTGCACAATGTTTTAATGGGAGCGACTGGAAATGTTCTGACTTTGTTATCTCACTTTTAAGTGGTTTATAGGACGTAGGCATTTTATTTCCAACTAGCGACCCGCCCCGGCTTCGCACGGGTCCAATGTTATACATATAAACCTTCCTCTTGAATCACTTTATCTATTAAAAAAAACCGCATCAAAATCCGGTGCGTAGTTTTAAAGATCTAAGCATACATAAGGACAGACAGCGGGAAGTGACTTTGTTTTATGTTTTAAAACTATGTAGTGATTCCCCTACTAAGGCAACAGAAGAGAAGAAAGGTCACGCAGAGGACGTGTCGTATTTGTATGCCTAATCTTAAAAGTAGATACTTCGATAAAAGTTCATGTAGACGAAGTTTGAGTAGGGTAAACAGTTAAGCACCCATTCATTGTGATCCAATGACTCAATGTAATGGCTTAGCATGGTAATTTGATTAGGATAAATTATAATTATCATTGATAGTCATTGGGACTTTGAGAGAACCGTGTTCACCAACAAAATTTAAGTCTACAAAATACATCATTTTCTTTTTACATAAGTACATAGTTGGTAATGATACTCGTATACCTACCCGCAATCAGCCATACATAGATGACTTAAATGCAGCCTCAATAGAGATGATAAGCAAGATATTCTTTCTAGCTAATAGCCGACTAGCTAGCCGATTTGATTTGTGGCAGAACTCTAATTTGGGCAACTGGTTTTGCTTTAGCTATCAAACTTTCGGTATTTTAGCTTAGGGAGTCGATACTGATCTGATTGATGTCTGTCTAGTCTAAGGTATACAATTTGTTAAATAGCGTCAAACTAGATTCAAACACCAGTTTGTGTGTGTTATGAACTTATGAAACAATTAAGCAGTAAGTTATGCAATAAATGGAGTAGAAAAATACTCTGATTTCTATCAATAACTTATTGAAACAACGAACAAGAATTAATTTTTGTGTTTATTTTCAGCTATATAATAATATATATTTTATCTTCATATAGGTATATCAAATTATCTTCTGAAAAACGACAAGACTTATTAAACAACTTTTATTGTGTTTACACAAAAAATAAAGCTCCTTCAATTTCATAGATTGAGTTCCTGCGATGTTGGAATTTCCATGAGAAATCATTTAGCCGTCAATTTCTCGGAAAAAATCTGATTCGTCATAGTTCGTAGTATTATAAATTAATCCGTTTGACTTTGAACTACGGCTCTGATATTTTTCCCAGAATTTTGGAAAGGTTCCTAAAAATATATCGTTAAAGCTGAATAAATATTTACTCTGAATTGTAATGGTATTTACGAGAGATGATCACTAAAGTGGATTCTCGGATTGTACAAAAATCAAAATATGAAAATACTTTTCCATTGGTGATTGACGTGAAATAAAAACATTTTCTGGGGAAAATTTTTGTCCTAGCAGCCGAGGCGGAATTCACGGAGTTACAGAGCCGAGAACTACAGTGATAAATGTCCACGTGTATCAAACGACGTTTTTTAATACACTTGCGAAGAAGTAAAATAATGGAAAGAAAAGTATTTTTGTCATTAAATATACGAAACTATGATATATTTTGCTTTTTTGCCGCGCTCTGCCTTCGCTGGGTGAAAGAGATGCAAAAGTAGGTATAAAGCCGCAAAACAGCCCAAGCCAGTTCTCGGCTCCATAGCAACCTCGCCTGCGGCTCGGGTGTGAATTCCGCCTCGAATGCAATAACAAAGATTCCCCACTAATGTCCAACAAAATGTAAGCAACATGTACTATTTCGCGCGATGTACCTACGAGTACTGGTGGTCAGCTCAATAAATATTTTTGACCGGGAAAATGTTGAAATATTTCAATCGTTAATAAAAAAACTAGACTAAAACACATTGATTGGATTCATAAACGAATGATACCGAACCTTCTAGGTATAGCCACAGAGAATCATATTAGGTTGGTATTCGAACATAAAGTTTTCTGTGTCGATAAATTGACTTGAAAACTTTGAACGCTACATAAAGTGATTTATAAAAGAACAACATTAAGTATTTCAAACTTTTTATGAGTAAAAATTGGTTTCTTATCCAAACATGGAATATTTTAGAATCCACTTTAGTATGTTATTTCTTCTTACTTCCCTTTGGATACGGAAAAGTTATTTATTTTAATAGGGAATCATAAAAATATAGGTAAGTAAGTACCTAAGTACCCGTGCGTACTCGCCGTCCCGTAACTGGAATTGGAAACACGTTAAAAGTTTTGCCATTAGCTTTTACTGTACTTGGCAAAACTTTCCATTTGGCTTTCTTATTTTTGTTACTATTTCGACTGGTTGATTCTTTTATAGCTACGCCTGTTATCCTGTTACTGGTACCCGAGTTCTTCTAGCTTTATTTTTGAGGACAAAAGAAAATATTTCTTCAGAAATACCTCGGCGTATTTTGTTTGTTATTTGTTACGTATCTTTAGAGAGAGATTAATGTTTCCTTTACAAGAAAACCATATCAACGTTATTGAGGGTACGTATTAGCTAGATTAACAATCCAATCTGTTGTTGTTATTCTAGCCTAAGGCTGGGTACGTAACTACGTAATATGAGAAAATCTCTGATTAATTTGGTGTTGTCAGAAAAATCTGCTACTCGTAGTGATCAAAATATTATATTGGAAATTAGAAGCAGAAATTGATGTCTAACCGATGCTTATAAGATTACGAGTACCTACGCTGATTAGTCTGATCGTTAGGTCTTAACAACCGTAAGTTGTTGTCAAAACATTGTGACAGTTTCAGTTGTAGTATTCGGCACACGCGGGTCTGAAGTCTGAACGAACGACCCAGAAATATGTTAAAATGAAATAAAAAAATCAAGAAACATACCTGGTGAGGTATCTCCAAGTTGGCAGTAGCAGTCAGCAGGTCCAGTATAGCAGAGAAGGATCCCCTGGCCGCGCGTCGGAAGCCTTCGGGGGGCGACTCGGCTGCCCCTCCCGCCACACTCACGGGCGACTGAGACCACTGGAAATAATAATGGGGTTAAACGAACATGGCCAGAGATCGCACAGGAAAGAGAGATATAGAAGGAGACAGGGGAGGCCTTTGCCCAGCATTGTGGCACGATGTATGCTAGATAAAAAAGCCACCTGACTATTGTCTATCTTCTTTAGCAATCAACATCAGCAAAAACGTGTGCTAAAGAATCCTGAATAAGTCAATATCCAGTCCCACAAGCCTGCCCCTCCAGCCCAAACAAAGCGACGCTATTCGCGTATTAAAATTGTAGTCCTCGTCAATTTTATGTCTCAGTTTCACGTTAGTTCGAAATAAAGCCACCAAATGGCTTAGGCAAGTGGCTATTGCTTTCAAAGCAGCGTTGCGTATGTCTAGAACTACTTTCAACAGGATTCTTATGTTTTGGTAGCCCTATGTTAATCCAATACCTATATTTTTGACAACTTTGTTTATGGTCTCTTGCTATTATTTTCATAGTGTTATCGGTAGTTCCAAATAAGGCTAGGCAGATCAGGCTTCCGCCAGGCACTATAGGCCTAACTACAGTTTGCTTGCCAAACAAAAAGCATTTACTTTCTGTTTTTCTTCCACATAATCCAAACACATAGCTTCACGTTTCTGTTTACCTGGTACCTGAATTCCCTTCGTGTACCAAACTTCTTCCGGAGTGTTTTAGCTCAACTCCGCCAGACAAACTTTCATATTGCATGCGTAATGGGTTCCTAAGCAAACGGCGTATGGAGCATTAGCTAGTCATGGTAACAAGAACGTTATTTTGTGTGCGGATAATGTTAATTTGTTGTGTTGATTATAATTAAGATGTAGGTCAAATCAAATCTTGTTAACGATCGTTACAAATTATGTCATAGTTTTCAACTCATGAGTTAGTGGTTGCAGTATACAATCTGATAAACCAGACGTTCCAAAGAACAATTTTAATAAATTTTGGTGTGGTGGCACTGTCTATCTGCATACGGAAGTCCAGCGACAAATATTAATAAGCTTGTGATGTAACCTCTTAAGCAGATCTCCTTGCAGTAATCGCTGAGTAAATTTAAGTTACCAATGAAGGAGTCTTCCCGAAATGAATTCCTTAATTTGCCCCCGGCTTCGCTTTTCATTTGGAATGTCGACAAAGAGTCCTGTTGATTACTTTCGTGTAATAGAGAACGCATAAGGTGAAACGTTCTTAAATTACTTTGAGTTTAAGAAAAAAAAAAGTTTTGTAAATTAATTTTATAAAACCCAATTAGTCCTACTCTTTTTCCTCGGTCATTTCTTACATTTTGCTAATTATTTATCACTATCTGTTGCCCGCAACTTCGTTCGCGTGGAAATTTTGATGGTACCTATGTGGTAGAAAATAAAAATGTATCGTATGTGCTATTCCAGACTACAATTTATCTCTTTGTGCCAAATTCATCCGTTTCGTTTAGCCGTTCTGGCGTGATTGAGTAACAAAACATAGCCATTCAAAATTTCACATATAAATAGTAGTAAGATTTGTGATGATAGAGGCCTTCTATCAATCAAAATCAAAATATTTTATTTCACATTGGCCTACATAGGCACTTTTAAATCGTCGAAAGAAGGTGCACGGTTCGGGTTGGTCGTTTCGTTTCCTATGGAGAAGAACCGGCAAGAAACTCCATGGTTCCTCTTTTCAAATTATATGGTTTTACTTATATTGCACTAATTCCCAACTATTTCCTTTTCCCAGGGGCTGGACTTAGTAAGATTGATTGAGGTTTATGTGATCTACTATTTGGTAAATAAGGGACACAAAAAATTGACATGTAATCAAGCGTCGAATGCTTATTAACAAAGCAAGCAAGCCCGAATATTATTATATTCTTAGCAAAGTGACATGGATTGTGTGGCCATGCTGTTATATTTTATCCTTGTTTATAATTATAACTCTTGGAATTATGGATCTATTTATGTAGCCTTTTCCGTAAAAACAATACCTAACTATTGTTCCTTTATTTGTACCTTTACAAAGCTATAAGAAACATTAGCAACATTTTTAAATATTCCTTAGGAAAAACAAGCATTTAAAAATATAAAAAAATGTAGTCCACCGGTCCTAGCTACCGGCGGCCAGGGCTCCAAAGTAAGGAACCTCCTAACAATACGAACCGTGTCCAGGAGTACCGCTTTCTGAATCAAGCCCTTGATTCAGCTGCCTAACGAAAGTCTCAGGTGTTCATCGAAGCTCTTGGCAATTAAGCCATGGGCTGATACGACTATCGGCACAATGATCGCTGAGTCCACATCCCACATGTCGACAACCTCGCTAGCCATGTCGATACTTGATTTGCTAGTAACTAGTAGTTTGCTAGTAACTTTATGATTGGTAATGTTAGGTTGTAAGTATCGTTGATACTAGGTAAACTGTCATTAGCACAGGAATCCTTTAAGATTTCAAGATATTACGGAAATAGAGTCGAAGTAGGTAGATACTTGTCCACATAGCAATCTCGTATTCGATCTCTCGTATGTCTACCTACTTGGAAATTCTACAGAAATCTCGTTTCAATTTGAATGGCACCACTAAGCTAATCACGTGGCTGAATAGTTGGCTGATATAATTCATTCATTCCCATTTAATCAGTACCAATGAATAATAATGATATATTTCAAACGAGATGGCAGAACGCCCGCGGTGACGTTTAATAACATTGTACGAATAGTTATTCTATCTGTCGGTAATTTCCCAGAGGACAAACGGACAAACAATAAATTTTAAATAGTTCTGGGTCTATTATTTAAATCAAATAATAGCAATTACGGGCTGGATCTGTGGGCCTGTGTGTATAAATTATTGTTATTGTATTGTTTTGTGCTTCAAAACTCAGCATGATAAAGATATTAGGTATTAGCATATTCTGAAATAAATACAATTGTATATTCAAAATGGTTTGGAACTTCACTTCATACACAAGAAATACAGCTTCCATTTATTTACGGTCAAGTTCTATTGAAGAAAGCCCAAAACAGTTTACTGTTTTCTGATTCAAAACTAGATAACCATAACCGAATTTGAAACAAAATCTTTTGATTGGCTAGCACTGTCCAACGAAAACAAATAGTACTGAAAAGCTAGCTAGATTAATTGCTTCACGAATCGCTGGGATTTTCTTCAAATCAAAAAATAAAATCAATCTTTTGGCACGTAAATAGAGTAGGTACCTATCAACAAAAATTATTATAAACATTATGACAAAAAGTGGTCTTGCTAGGGGACACCCGGGTTTGAACCGGGGACCTCTCGATCTGCAGTCGAATGCTCTACCACTGAGCTATATCCCCGTATGTCAGCTGATTGCAAACTTATCGTGTGATATAATTAATAAAATGAGAGAACATTAAAGACACAGTTTATGAGTTTATTTTATAGTAGTCAAAATGTACGTCACATATGGGTAGCACACAGATAGCGGTAAATGAAGCAGAAACCTTTTAGTTTTCCATTTACTCGCTACCAGGCAAGCATAAAAGTATGGTGGTGTAAGTACAATCTTCACTAAGAGACACGAGTTGAGGAAAACTTGTTGCAGTAGGAAGTGCCTTTGCCTGCAGTTCGGTACTTGGGTGAAAAATCAATTCCATTTACCTTAATGTGTTCATTTTCGCTAATGTGAAATAGAGAATGTTTCGAACATTATCAGTATACGCCTTGTAAAAAAAAACTTGTAAGGAAAACATTGAATTTATAATTGTTTTGAATGGGCAACTTATATTTAGTTTCCTTTTGCTCTTGAAAAACTGCTTTTCAAACAAGACTACTAGAGAAAGAATCCCGTAATCCGGAAACATTTTTTGCAACAGAATCTTTAACTATTTTTATAATGTTTTCATGATTCTGTATCTTGTTGTGTAAATAAACAGACCTTAGATTGTGGTTGTGAGATGTGTAGCAATCTTTAAAATGTTTTTTTTTGTGTATGTTTACAAAGTGGTACTCATACTCGTAGACCAAGCATGGCGTTAAATCATGTCAAGTGTTTTCGTTTGTCTTTGAGTAAAGTATTACAGAATAGTCGGCGTACAGTTGCAATTTGTATTATGCAATAGATGTGAATGTACCAGGAGCACTGAGTCTGCGCGGAGGTCGAGGCGCTTCAATAATTCAGTGGACCTGAGCCTGCTGCCTGATTCTGTACACGAGTCCCGAAATTTGCTGTTGTTTATGGTTTATGTTGCCCTGAATAGTAAACGCAAATGTGAATAAGCTGGTTTGTTACTCTTGGATATTAGAAATTATTTAGGCAATTAAATAAACATTCTGAGCGGAGCGGTATGGGACAAATTCATGACTGTGTTACCTACATTACATTATTACATTACATGCTGAGCGACTGGCATACCTTTGAAGTGCCTGGGTAATAAGTTCTTAATACTTACAAATCATCTTTAATTCTAAATGTCAGCAATTTGTAAATTTAAGAAACCTTTGGCATTTCACCAATTAAAATATTTGAAAGCTGGAATAATTTTGAGTTTTTTTTTTCAAATCCTTCTTAATTATGTTTAAGTATTGCGTGACCTAAGCTTAACTATTTTACTTGGTAAATAAATAGGTACCATAATTGCAATAAATAGGTATTTGTTCTTTGGTTTAGAATTAGGCATTCGCTCACATTGTCCGACATCAGACTGAAAATCGAAATATGACCCAACAATAAAATTATACAACTTCGCTATTCCGAACGACTGCAATCAATAATGTATGAAATCCTTCTGAACGTTTACCTATCCATGCAAATTCCATCGCCGCCTGATCGCTTGCAATCGATGCGATACGTTTCAATTTATGTTTGCCTGGTATATCAACCAGCCAAATATGAATATATACATTCCGCTAGTATTGATATTTTAATTGATTACCTTAAGAGCATTTTCAGATTATCCGATCCAATATCGGTGTATGACCCCAATAGCCGATATCCGAATAGCCGACACCATGTGCTGATTTCACATATTTCCGATATAATCGTTCCGAATGATGATTTGCTCGATAGCTTTAGTGCGGGCCGGTCATCATGGCAGACCATGTAGAAAACATTATTTGCTGTATCTATTATATTTATTTGAGATGCCATGATGACAACCAAATTAAGAAACAAGCAAAATGACCGCCGCGCATCGGGCTCTGTGCACGTGCACACAGAGCCGACACAATATAAATATGGAACAGTACGGATACTACGTACTAACGGTCGAATCGGCACACTCACACAAACGCGCGCATCTACGAGACCCCGAAGCGGACATCGGAGTGCGCTCAGTCGTGACTGTCGCGTCAAGACGAGTATTCGCGAAGCAAGTTTTTTTAGTTTTTTTTTTATAATGCCACGTACGTATTGCGTAGCCTATGGGTGTTTAAACACGGCTTTATCAAAACGGGAGCTTTCGTTTTTTAAACTCCCTGCTGATTTAGAACGGTAAGAATGATTTATTGTTTTATTCGTTATCGAATTAAAAGTCCGTGTGATCGATCATTATAAATTCGTGAATTTATTTGTAAATCCAACATGGCGGCTGCTACAAATTTATCATTATGGGTATTGTTTTCGTGGTTTTCGAGGGTGTTGAAGCCGATAGTGCTGTCAAAATAAAGACTGTTTGGAAAGTCATAAATAACGAGACAAACAGGAAGAAAATACGTAACACTAGCTACACATTAGATACAGCATGTGGTCCTAAAAGCTCTAATTTGGAAGTAGCTCAAGAATTTGTAAACTTCTTTACCGATATCCCGTTAAAAACTACGGAAGCTCTAAATTCCTCACCTGAAGTCTCAATTGGTTTATTAAGGGCCAACGTGTCTGGATGCCCGGCTGAATTTAAATTTAAACACATAAGCCCTGTGATAGTTATCAAAGCTTTCCGGCAAATCAAAATCAAAGTGACCGAAGATCTATGGGGAATGTCTATCAAAGTTTGTACATCCATAGTTGAGACTATAGCACCTTACTTAGCTTTAATTTTTAATTTGTGTGTAGACCAAGGAGCTTTCCCTGATTTAATGAAATACAGTAAAGTCATACCACTTTTCAAATCCGGGGATAGTAAAGATACTAATAATTATAGACCTGTATCCGTGTTGCCAGTTTTTAGCAAGGTTTTTGAAAAGGTAATGCTGAATCAAATGCTTAATCATTTTAACACCAACAAAATCCTACACGATCAACAGTATGGTTTCACCAAGGGACGTTGTACGACTGACGCCGGTGTAACCTTATTAAAGCACATATTTACTGCATGGGAAGAGTCCCAAGACGCCATAGGAATTTTTTGTGATCTCTCCAAAGCGTTTGATTGCGTAAATCACGACACATTACTTTTGAAACTTGAGCATTACGGACTAGGAAAACTTGCACTTAGTTTGGTAAAATCTTATTTGAGTGATAGACCTCAACATGTTCAAATAAATGGTATCAATTCACAGGGTTTAAAAGTAAAAATGGGGGTTCCGCAAGGCTCAATATTGGGTCCTTTCCTCTTTCTAGTATACATAAATGATCTACCTTATTTACTGAAAAACCAACCTCAAAATATGGTGTTATTTGCTGATGACACTTCTCTAATTTTTAAGATAAATAGACGGGCCCAAATTCTAGATGACGTGAATAATGCCCTACTTCAGGTTCAAAATTGGTTCACAGCAAACAATTTAGTATTAAACGAAAAAAAGACTAAATGCATTAGATTTGCTTTACCGAATGTTAAAAGTAGTAATTGTGATATAATATTGAATAAAGAGAAACTTGAATTCGTAGATAAAACGGTTTTCCTGGGGATTACGCTTGATTCAAGGCTACAATGGAGTTCTCATTTAACGTCTCTTGCCGGGCGGCTAAGTTCAGCAGCATATGCTATTAGAAAAATCCGTCAATTTACAGATGTTGATACCGCTAGACTGGTCTATTTTAGTTACTTTCATAGTATAATGTCTTATGGCATTTTGTTATGGGGACGAGCTGCAGACATTCAGTCAATATTTATTCTGCAAAAAAGAGCCATCAGAGCTATATATAATCTTCGTAGGTGCGATTCTCTAAGGGAACTGTTTAAGGACATTAACATCATGACGGTACATTGTCAATACATCTACGAAAACATAATGTACGTAAGAAAAAATCTGCATCTTTTTAGTAAAAGAGGTGACAGACACAGTTACAGTACTAGAAATAGAGACCAATTAGTTCAGCCGGGCTTCAGACTCGCTAAAGTAGATTCATCTTTCATGGGGTACTGTTTGAGATGCTATAATAAAATTCCACAAAGTATTCTTGAACTGAATGAGACGAAATTTAAAACATGCATTAAACGCACACTATGTAAGCAAGCATATTACAAGTTGGACGATTATATCGCTGACAAAAATGCTTGGCTCAATGCCGGTCCTGCTCCACAAGGACAGGGACGCATAAATTGATAACATTAAATAGTATTGTTGGAGCTGCTGAAGATTGTACAACTATCTTTGCATTGTATAGATTCAATATCTTTAGTATTATATAAAGCCCATATTGTGTGAGTGCTATGTACTAAAGAGCTATCGTTCACTGGAAACCTACGTCCTTTCCCGACTTGAATGTGCCCTGGCGGTTGAGAGTATGTCATGCTCACTCAATGTCTCGCTGATGGTGGCGCGTGTGTCGGATCATTTAGTTCCCTTCAAAATGGTTGAGTTGAATGGTGCTGATCCATGCGTCATGTTCGTGAACGGGCGCTGTCAGTTGTGACTGGTCATCTCTTAGTTGCCACGGCTTATTTGAATTAATTATTTAAATTTTTTTTAAATTGTCTTTTTTGTGTTTACTATGGACACTTTTAACGTGCACATCTTGCTACATCGTTCTCACATAATGTACCATCTCAATATGAATGATGTAACCAAGGTTTTGTAACAATATGCTGATTTAAAAGAGTGTCCATGGAGTTTCTTGCCCGTTCTTCTCCATAGAGATCTACGCTAGGGAATGGGCAACTACAGTACTTTCACAGTTTTTATGCCTTGTGACTGGGACTGTAGCTACATTTCATTGTTATCTTTGTTTCGACAGTTCAAAAGTGCCTGTAACTGGCCTACTTGAAATAAATGCTTTGATTTTGATTTTGATTTTGAATCCAAGATGGCGGCTGCAAAAAATTTCAAGTTTTTTGTCATGGCTGTCGTTTTCATGGTTTTCGAGGGTGTTGAAATCGAAAGTGCTGTCAAAATGTAAATCCAAGATGGCGGCTGCATAAAATGTCAAGTTTTTCGTCATGGGTGTCTATTCTACTCTATTTTTTCTTATGGCAAACAAAGCCGATGTCGACCATTCTGCCAATGTCAAAAGTGAATTGGAAAAGCAAGTGTGTATCCAAAAAAAATAAAAAAGGAAATAATAAAAATCTTGGACGATACATTGAAATTAATGTAGATCTTGTGGGGTTAGTATTGGACAGAAACAAAAAAAAAAATTACATAAGTGTTAGAACATTAAAAATATACATAGACCGCATCCACACATGGGGAAACAAATATTATAATTTTATATTATTGTGGCGGATGAAAATCATCAGCGCCACAAGCAGTTCAGGAGAGGAATATGTTAAAAGGGAGGGGAAATTAATGGGAGGGATTTTAAATTTAGGAAGACGGCTATACAAATCTAGAGGTGGTATATTGTTAGAGCATTCAAAAAAGATGTGATCCAGGGTGCCCTCCTCCAACCCGAACTCGCAGAGAGAGGAGTCACGGACATAAATTTTGTGTAAAAAGACGGGAGTGCAACAAAAACCTAAGCGGATTCTACATAGAACAGAAATAACAGTTTTCGATACTTTTTTGTGACCGAAAAACCACGGTTTTGGTTTTATGGACGGTTGCACTGCGTAAAAAAAACTACCTTTCTTTTTGCTGGACATATTCCAATGCTCCTGCCAGGAAAGCTGCAGATTCAGTCTTGGAAGAGATAATAGGTCGTAACTTTGATAGGTATTGTGCGTGAGATCTGACGATAAAGATGAACAAGCATCTTTAGCCAAAGCATCAACGTATTCATTACCCTTAATGCCACAATGGCTAGGTATCCAAACTAACTGAACATCCTTTTGATTACTAGCGCAGGAAAATAAAGAGGTTTTAATTTTTAAAATAAGGGAACTGTGCAATTTACTTTTAAAGGGATTTTGAACTAAGGCTTGCAAGCAGCTAAGGGAATCTGTAAAAATAACGGCTTTCTGAATATTATGGTGTGACTCTACAAAAAGACAAGCTTCCAGTATAGCCACACACTCACCAGTGAATACAGAAGACTCCTTAGGGCATTTAAACTGTAGGATAATTTTGGAGCTTTGGTCATGGGTGTCGTTTTCATGGTTTTCGAGGGTGTTGAAGCCGATAGTGCTGTCAAAATGTCAATCCAAGATGGCGGCTTATTATTAATACAGCAAAGATACTAACCGAAGCTTACTAGTTGTACCACCAGATGATTTTTTTCAATATGTCGCAAAAATTGATGAAATTTTTCGTTACTGCTTTAAAAGAAAACATATTAATTGCTAAATAGCTGCATTAATTTACAAAGAATTAGGAAATATATAGGTTTTATAGTACCCTGTCCTTGTTTCCCAATTTTTTTAAAATAAACTCTTTATTAGAGTGAGAATTTATTACACCATAAAATATAATAATAAAGCATTTCGAACGTGTCGTAGCAGACATAAGTATTTTTCAGTTACTAATTTGTAAGTATGGAGAATAAAGGTATTTTTGTTAATGTTATGGTTTTTTAATTACTGTCACATGCATTTTCGGGTTGTATCGCGGTACGGTGCGCAGCCGCTGGGTTAACCAGGCATCGGCGCCGCACATGCGCCCTGTTATGCCATTCTCTAAGTCGTCATCGACGAGGTACAGTTTGTCTTTTAATAGATTTTCAACTTTATACCCTAGAGCATAAAGTTGAGAATCTATTAAAGACCAACTGTAGTTTCAACGGAGGAGCGCACGAAACGTTTTCGCCTTTCCGCGGCTCACGCGGTCACGCCAAAACATGTAAAAGGTTACGCCATATTGACAAAGCCAAGTGTAATTTATTTACTTCTACAAGTTATTGTGTGTTAATAATAAACTGTTCCGTGTTATAAACTACTTCAACTCGATTGTTTGATCACTACACTACACAATATTTTCATAAATAAATTTCAATTTCAAAAACATTATGAGTGACAACCCTAATGCTGCAATGGAGCGTAGGTAATTATTTTAACAACTAGGCCTAGTTTCCGTACTGTTCCATATTTATACTGTGGTTACGATTCCGATTAGTGTGCCTTGTAGTAGGGAGTCTCATACAATGAATTCTGAACGGCTCGAGTTGATAAGGTGATCCGTTTCCGAGTAGATACCTATGTGTGCTGTGACCTTTAAAGTTAACTGGTTATACGGGTAAGCTTTTAAATATATAAAAAAAAATAAGGAGTGTGAAGTAACAATGACAACTGTCACATTTGTCACTCGTGAGTTGTGCTTGTGACACAAAACATCAGGAATAGAGATGAGACAAATTATTCAAACAATATTTATGTCCGATATTTAAAATATTGATTTAGAAGAATAATCCGTGCCAAACACAGCACACAATTTAAATAAGTAAACGTTCTGAACTTTGTAGCATTTCGGTAAATATCGTAAATGTTACAGTCGATTCGGCAAGTGCAAATTCCACGCTAGCATTGCAAATCAAATTACAGTCGATATGTAGGCAGTGTAGTGAATAGCGATTGAGTCAGCATTGTTAGAAGAGCGATAAAACCGTTATCAGTGGGCGAACAATATGGCTTTATCAACTTGCCTTTCTAGAGTGTATGTTAATTTATGTGATGTCATGAGCTTGACTAGATATTAAAGTAGAATCCTTTGTTTGATTAGAGCAACCACGCGGGGATATAGCTCAGTGGTAGAGCATTCGACTGCAGATCGAGAGGTCCCCGGTTCAAACCCGGGTGTCCCCTGAGGATAACTCTTTTTATAATTTTTTGGAGGGCTTTGTTTTCTCAATTCTGACTGAATGTTTGATAGTATTTAGGATAGTAAGATATTTTTGTACCTGGTCAGTAAGGGCAGGGTCTGCTCCATGAGCCAGAAGTATTTCTACGATATCAGTAGCATCCGCTGCGCAGGCTGCATGCAGTGCAGATGACCCAACCTGTTGCAATGCAAAGTAAATTTTGGTTAATTTTTATTCATTTAATTTAAGCTATTTGTTTCTTTGTGGGTGTTACTTTTTTCGCAACACTACACTTACATTCGTGCTTCATAGGTTCATGTTTCCCTGATACATATTTGTGGTTTTGCACTTTGTTCTTGTGCAAACCCCATATTGAATGAATGGGTTACTTACTTATGCGATCAATGGACAAAATTGTTCTTTTGATGCAAAACATATCTTCACAGTAACATCGACTCACATTATTTTGCATATGGACGTTCGCGCCAAATGTAAGCAGATGTTCCACAATGCCCCGACAGCCTTGAGCACACGCCATTTGCAATGCAGTCACACCGTTCTGAAAATCAATTAACAATTAAAACTGCACTTTATCTGTAGAAAAATAAGGGCCTATATTTCAAGGGCCACTTGTCACGCTAAATATAAAACCACAAAACATCGTTGTTTCAGATATTCGCGCTCCCGACAAGCAGGTAATGAGCTCACAATGTTTTATTCATAAAGTTTTCTTTTATTTGTGTCTTCGCTAATTGCGAGCTTTGTGTGAACGAAAAATTCGAGTGATTTGGGTATTGTTGCCAGGTTCCAAAGTTTCGTAAGTACATAGGTTAAAGTTTTGAGGATAGACGAGTATAAAAAATACACAGTAAAATGCAAGTATTTAGTTTTTTCAGAAAAGAACAGGCTCACAATGAGAAAGCATTCCACAGCAAAAACCCTCTAGGTTTAGCCATAGTTGAATGGAGTGCAATGACTTCATTACCAAGTTATGTTAATTCAGGTACAATACAAGTATGTACGAGTATGTAAACAAAATGCCCCATGTGTTGTTTTGTGCACACGAACACGCAAAAACGTAGGATCGAAGTACTAAGACAGCATAAACTCACGTTATCAACAGCGTCCACTTGACACTCGGCGTCAAGGAGGACTTGCACGAGTTCGGTGTGTCGATGCACGGCTGCGAGGTGCAGCGGGGTTCGTCCTGAATTGTCTCGAGCCTCCTTTGAGGCACCTTTGGTCATTAGGAATGCAGCAGTTGAGGAGTGACCACCTTCGCACGCCACGTGTAGCGCCGTGCGGCCTACCTGTGTTTAAAGGAAAACTATAAAATGAACAGGGAAAACTTGTGAAAATCCTTAATTTAAACATTATTATGACAAACGAATAAATCCAAGACCATGTCAAAATATTATGAAATCCTCGTAATTTCCAGTTTCTAGACTTCCACCGAGAGATAGTTAGATTTGAGTAGTCAACTGGAATTAACTGACAGAATACGTAGAAGTGTAACCCGGTTTTCACAGAACTCGACATTTAAGTTATAATCCTGTGCTTAATTAATTAGGTTTCACATTAAATTCTAATGTTTGTCAGACAGCTGGCCACAATAATTATTCCAAAAACTAATAACATTTTCTCCCACATCCAGTTCGCTGGGGTGAGGAGTTTTCTAATAAAAAAAAATAAACTCCTAAGTTTGTGAACGAAGCTTGAAATTAATGATATGTATGGATATATTCTGCAAACTAATTTTAGATTTTCGCATAACTAGACTACCAAGTTATGTTGATTCTAAAATTATACTTCCAAGAAATCCGATGTGTTGAGAAAAAAATGGGCTGATATGAAATTTGTAAGATACAAAAGTATGTTTCAAACTGCTTATTAATTAAAATTAAGTCTAACTGAATAGATACCTTTCAAAACGGAGAAATTATTCAATGAACTCTGTATCCCCATTTCAGCAGCATCTTTCGGAAAAATTAACTTGATTCAAATCAATTGAAGAAAACGTAGAGAAGACATGACATACATTTTCGGATTGACATTATCAAGTTACAATCGTACGAATAGGAATAACTCGTTTGATATAAATGGTGACTGAAAATACCTCCTACTGGAATAAATCTGGAACGATCCTGAACTTTAGGTGAGGGGTGTTTTTTGGTTGACACATTTTGTTAAATTGAGGGGTTTTCCTTCGCCCAGTAAATATTAATTATCAGGATTGTTACATAAATAATACTAGCTGACCTTCGACAGTCAATGAATGTCGTGTTACCTTTTTGCTGAACTTAATTTAGGATTTGCCCGGCATGCGTTGCAATGCACCTTTTCCTACCCTACCCTAGCCTACCGACCTGCTCTACCTACCTACCTACCCTACCCAACCTACCCCCTCTAGCTACCTACCCTACCTATTTGGACATTTTGTTCATTATCTTCATTTATTTTGTTTTAAAATTTTCCATTCCTCACATTGGAGTATTGTAACAACATGTGACATCATTTTAATGGCTGTGAATCATTCAAGATCAAGATAAGCTTATCATAATTACTTTTCCATGTTAAAATTACATTTATATTCAAATTACCTATTTTCATCGGAAGATAACATTTCATGTTTGCGTCGTATGTTTTGGGTGCTATGTGGATTTGTTTGTCCTGTCGAGGAGGTTCGAGTTAAGTGCCTGTCTAGTGCATCAAAATGTCGAGTGGGTGGACAGTCGGCCGTAATTGCGGGTACTCGGGTGACATGGCTTATTGGAGTTCTGTCTGTTTCGGCGCCGATTGCGTGTTGATTTTCGGCGCTGTTGTTTGTGTTCGCGCTTTGATTTTCGTCTAATACAGCCTTGACATGTTTGCCTGGTATATTGGATTCTAAGTAGTCCTAATCAAGGTTGTGGATTCGTTTCAGAAGTTTAGTGAACAATTGACATGGTTCAATAATAAATGTTGAATCATGGATATCTTGGCTTGGTATTGGTTGATGACTTGTGTGGGCTATGGGTGGGCTAGAGACAATTCTGCGAAAGCGACATTCTGCGAAAGCGACATTTTGCGAAAGAGACATTTTGCGACTGAGCCTTCAAAACAAATATAGTTTTACAACGAAATGAAACTCCGACTCAACAATAATCCTTCGATACAAGGAAATCTTCATGTTTTACTTAAAATTAAGCACAATTAAGGCTTATTACCTAAGGCTAATATATTTTAGTACAAATCCTTCCATTTCATTGCCGGAATCAGCTGTAACAAAAGAATAGCAATATTTTTCCTCCTGTGGGATACGGTGAGATCGATTCTATCTTTATTAGTAAACAGCTCAGGCCGGCAAATTATTAAAAAAAAACGCTACGAGCAGATTGTAGTACTTTATGTATTTTTTCATTCCACAATGGCCGCTACGGTGATTAAAAAAGATATACTATACTCATGAATGCAGGGTACGATTTTATTGATACTTTTTGCTCTTTTTATCAGGCTTCCGACTGTGTTGATTCGAATATTTTGTCTTATTGTTCGTTTTTATTAAATATTTTGACTTGTATTATTTTGGATGGATTGAATCATTGTGGCTAAATAACAATAGCCGCACGGAACGATCTTTAAGGTTAAGCCGTGCTTGCCGAGGTTGGTCCGTGGATGGGTGACCATCATTACATATCGAGGTTCTTCCGTGCCCCGGGTCCCGGCTGACATTTGTAGATCTTTGACAGTCGTTACGAGTAGTCAGAAGCCGAAAGTCTGACATCCAGTCTTACCGAGGAGTATACAGGGTGGAGGGACATCGACGCGAAAACAGTTATCCCCCCCACATAGACATTTTCTTCGATTACTTATACAGTGTGTCCGGTCATGGACTAGTAATATTTAACAACTATTTTAATACACAAATACCTACACTACGTTGGGTCCAATCCACTTCCCCGCTATTTGGCAGACATTTAAGTTTTAGTCTTACTGAGATAAAATAAGTTTATTCGGAGGACAACAATATTGTTTATCGTTAACATTGCGAAATAATGGGTTCACATATTTGTAACTTTCAGAAAAAAGACTAAACTCGAAAAACCATCCAAAAATTTTGTAAATCGACCATTTTTTTGTGAATAAACAAACAAATATTTTGTCAACAAATTCTTTGTAAATCAACAAATTTGTGTTTTCAAACAGTTGATAAATAAGAATCTAGAATATCGCTAGTCCATGACCGGACACATTGTATAAAAAAAATCTGTCCCTACAAAAGTGCAATAACTAACACAACCTACACGGTCAAAATGTATGGAACAGAAGATTTTTTTTCTAATACCCGATGAAAAATGTCTATGTAGCGGGCTCAGACAGAATGATGTACTGAATACGTGGTACGTTCTCGTGTCGGTGTCCCTCCCACCCTCCTTGTATGGTATTAACCAGTAACTGGGTTGTAGAGGTCAGATAGGCAGTCGCTTCATGTAAATTACTGGTACGCAACTGCATCCGGTTAGACTGGAAGCCGACCCCAACAAACATTTGGGGAAAGGCTAGGCAGATGATTCATCATTTTTTTAATTATTTGGAGTTGGTACTGTTCTGAGGCCACCGAAACCGTAGCGTGGCAAACCCGCTCAGTTGCAATAAGCTGGCCCTGTCTATTTTGTGATTAATTGAAAAATCAACATTGCGCATATCAGGCGGTCAAACCGAGCCGACCGGACTACGGACAGTGGATCAATCTGCTCGGATTCACCGCGCCTTTACGTGTTCTCTAGTGTTAGTGATGAACACGGATAATTGGTTAGGTGGTACTACTTATATTTTACTCTACGACAAAAAAAATACTATACATTTTTCTATTCAAAGGAAACTGATGAGGTTACAGTGAAGTAACTTTTCCGGGAATATTATCAGCATTTTAACTAACCAAAATTCCCAATAATAGGCACCACAGCGCAGCCTACAAATTAGTACTAGGAGCACATAAACATAGTCTGTAATCAGCTCCGTAATGTGATAAACGCTGGAGGGATCGCACTGGATGTTATTATCTGGGTTCACCCGCTCGGAAGGATCAATTTGATTGATTGGCCAAGCGTGTGGACAGATTTAGTGACTGAATTTAGTCTGTAAAGGCCAGTAAGATACGAGACACCGTTTATTATAACAATGCTAAGCTGTTATTTGCTGACGAAAAAACCTTTTCACCACTCCCGCACGAAAGAAGTGTCTTTCCTCTACGAAAAAAGGGAGGAAAGTTGGTTTTTCCTCACTGTTTGAACAGTGAGGAAAGTAATGATCCCGTTCAGAAACTAACCTTGCCTGATTTTTTTATGTTAAGTTTTAAAGATATTTTAAAAAATAAATAATTTTATGCTTAGAATAGAAATATTTATAAGTTAAGATTAATGTTTTTTATAAAATTTATGAAATTATTGTCAAATTAATTCAGAAACATTAAAAAAGTTACTAATTTAGACCCAGGTATATTGTATCAATGAACAAGGTTAAATTAAAATATGTATAAAACTAACGTTAAACTTAAATTAAATGACAAAATTGATAATGATCTTGTGCTGAATAAATAGCGTCATTTGAATTGATTGAATACGTCGCTAAAATTAGTCACTCACATGCATGTTATTTCCATTTAACAAGTACTAGGACTACATAACAGTCAAGAAAAACTTTATAAACAACAGAGTGATTGAATCGAACATTAGTAGATATTGATTCAGTTAATTTTATTTCAAACAATCACAATTGAAAACTTTCGACGTGTTTTTGATGTCGTGCAATTAAAATGTCATTTAGATAAAAACCCGCATGTTTGACAATAAAATCTTGCAGTCCATTAATGTCTGACAAAGGAGGTTACAATTTTATTATTGTGTTAACGTTAATCACGGCCTGGGCTAGATGCCATGATTCAATTTGCTATCTAATTTGCCTCCTGGGGAATTTTGCCGCTATAATAAATAACTATATTTTATCTAAGTCCACTTTATTCTGTGTTAAACTTTATGGTAGGACTAGATTCTCGTCTGCTGCAAGAGATTAGATTAACCGTTACACTTACATTTTCCGTTCATAATGTTTATTTTATCCTGGTAGAATATTATTGCACTTTGTATTTATTTGCGTAGCCGAGAACTATACATATACGGAAACTGAAATGATGAATGAGTACTAAAGCTTAGCACTCAAAGGAATTACGAGCTGTATAGATATTTAGTTTTCCGTTGACCAGTTTTCTCTGTGTCATAATCACGGTTTCGGCAAAATCTGCTACACCAATAAAATTACCCTGTTCTATTTAATTCAATTGCATGGTTTCAGGTAATGTCTTGCAGTCCTGTCTCAATGCGCTATATGCTTTTACTGAGTTACTGGTTTTTATAAAGGTTTCCTTTTTTACCCGACTACGGCGAAGGGTTATGATTTTAGCAGTCTATGTATGTATATTTGGATTTACGCATGTTCCTCCGTAGCGCCTAAATTATTCATCCGATTTTGATGAATAAGGTGTCAATCGATTAGTTATTATAGCCCGGGTAACATAGGGTACACACCGACAAAAATAAAACGATTTTAATTAGAGCGTGATTTTTCAGTAGTCGGTTTTAGTATAAACACACACATGCTGGATAATTTTAATTTTTTATTTTTCTCAGTCGCCATTATCTATTTGACAGGTTTCGTCGTAAGCCGCTACTAAACTTACCAAAATAAAGCCCTTTCCTATTTTCGGTAGACCTTGTTGACCTTTATGGTCGGATAAGAATTACCAATCTTATAAAACCAATAATAATAATACCAATAATCTCACACTTATTTTAACACTTCTCAAAGTTTTACATGACTGCCGAATATAGATCAGCATCGGAGCATCCCAATCTCGTAACAAACTTTTGTATCACAATTTGAAGGATCTTCGTAATCCATTACAACAAATGTTTGAAAAAATCGCCTTTTTTAGAGTTCCGTACCCGAAGGGTCACCAACGGGCCGTACTACTAAGCATCTGTTGTCCATCCGTCCGTCCGTCTGTCTGTCAGCGGGCTGTATCTCATGATCCGTAAAAGGTAGACAGTTGAAATTTTCACAGAATGTGTGTTTCTGTTGCCGCTATAAAAAAAAATAAAGGGGGCTACTACGATGATACGGGATCCTTCATGCGCGAGTCGTACTCGCACGTGGCCAGTTTTAGCTTGATTTAGGTACGTAGGTAACTAGGTACGAATATGAATATGAATATTACTAAGAGAATTGTAATTGATTGAAAAATAGCATTGGAGTTCTGAGTGTGCTATATACCCCGCAGATCTGTATGCTCCCAAATTATAAACAGGGGGTTACCATGACGTCTTAAAGCAGGAGTTATTCCAGTGTGGGCAAGAGACAGAGCTATACAGGTAACCCACAGGTCGGAGAAAAAAAAATTGCCCAAACTGTACTAGTTCGTTCGCCTATTAATTAAATCGATACAGACGCGTGTCACGTGTGGAACTGTCCGATGTTTCATATTTTTGATTGAGTACAGCTATGTAAATGGACGAGATGAATTTGGCAACAGGAGTTTGGAGAATCATGCATTCGGAAAAAAACTCAGCTACATTTTTTCATGATTCTCTTCAAATACTGCTGAACAAAAGTTATTTAGAAAACAATGAATTCCACAAAGCTGTATGTTGACTGCAGGAAACACATTAGTTTTATTCCTGCACCTAGACACGCACCTACCTACTCCCCAACCCAAATAAGACATTAATAACGGACGTCAGACGATTAACCAAGACCTGAATAGGAGCACTTCAATTATGTGAATTTATGTTCCAAGCGAGAATCTGTAATGGCCTTATAATTTAATTTTGCCTACCTTATGCTCGACCTAAGAATGTTAATGCCGACTCCCGGTAATCTTTGCCCGCCCGTTGGAAAAGTAGAATTAATCCGACTGATGCATTGTTAAGCTTAATGCTAACCTGGTACTCTCTGTCTACTCTTGTCGATTGGATTGCTTTTTAATCCCCTCTTGTTTCAGGATTTGTAATAATTGAATTTAGCTGAACTCAGTACGAATACATATTTATGTCATTGTTGCCTATTAGTGGTTATAACGTGAAAAGATAGGTTGCTCGCATAATGCTAGATATATGCAAAATAGATTTGGGAAATGCCAGAAAATGCAGAATGTCAGATAAGCAAAATTCCAGCTACTCAGAAGATAAGGATTCGGCTCAGAAGAACTATTTTCGAGTTTTTTAAATTAAAATATCCCAAGTGTCTTGAGAGGTAAATGGCCACTAACGTTGACATTTTAGTACGGTAAAAGCACGTTAACGACTGCTAAAGCAGTTTATGCCAAACTTTGTTATATTTGTCTAGTACACGAAAAATTTTAGAAGCTGGAGCTGCCATAAAACATTGAAGAACTCAATGTTACCAAATTGTTATGGCGCACAACAACCTGACTTCGGGTAACTAAACTAGTATCTAAGTAAAACTAAATTTCAAACTAATTAGGCTAGGAGTCAAAGTCGAAGCTAACTGTTGAAATCAAGTTAAAGGTACTACTAAAATCAACATAAACTTAATAAGTCGATCTAATAAAATAAAATTAAGACCTAAACTTTGCAATAAATTTTTGTTCCGTAAAAAACAAAATACTAAAACTGAATTTATTCGTTTTGAACAAAATGTTTCAAATCAAGAGATTTGTTTATTGTTTCCTTTTGTGTAACTTGATCGGACAAACAAAACGAATTTGAAACGCCAAAACCTTTTTATTTCGTCTGGCTAAAGTTAATTACCTACATTTTGTAAGTGATATTTTACCCAACATAAAATATCAAAACCTAAATGTTTTTTTTTTAAATAATGTACCTACGTAAAATAATGTATTAATTTCTACGAGCTATTTTTCAAGTAAAGTAGTAGTAGTGTCTATTAAAGTTAGTGTTTTCTGAAAATTCTCTGACTCTGAGCTACGAGAAATCCTTTGAAGAGTTTCTCATTGATTCCAAGTTGCGAAAGGAGTTAAATGGAAGGATTGGATGCATATAAGCAGAGTAATATATATTGCTGTAGAGTAAATAAACATTGATTTAAGTATAAGTATTATTTCCTGACTGTTCAGAAGGTGGGTAATGTTTTTCATCAACACACATGACATAGGACAGCTGTAGGTGGACAAGTGTACCAGGATCTCAAGTTCCTTAGGAGCTTTTGACCACACATAAATCACACAGGAATAACAAATACCTTATTAACGGCATCAATATAAGCACCCTTTTGCAGCAATAACTCCACCAATGTGCTATGTCCGGCTCTGGATGCCAAGGCAAGGGGAGCGTCGCCTGCAGCATCAGAACTCTGGACCTTAGCCCCCAGAGATACGGCATATTCTGCCACGTCCAGTGAGCCCCGGGAGCACGCGCATTGAAGCAGATCATTTTGTTTCTGCAAAAAAACATACTTGTGTTCATGTGCACCTAGTCATTTGTCACAGAACAGTGTAAGTACCTGCTGCCCAAAATAAAGTTTTCGTTTTACATAGGGTACGGGACCTAACTTTTGTGAAACATGGTGAAACACTTCTTTGGAAATTGCAGTTCCGACCACAACCGAATGAATTTTCAGAAACAATATTTAAAACTTCCGGTTAAAATATTGATTCTGAAAATTTATTCACAGAGCTCTCAACTTTATTTCCTGGAAAAATACTGCAAAATCAAATTCAGTTTTCCTCGCAGTTTCTGCAAATATTATTGTAATAGTCACAGTCTTCTTTAATTCCTAATAACCTTTTGAATTGAAGCACAAAAGGAGGTTGTAGTAAATTACTTTTTTGCAGATTGCCTGTGTGGAACAGAAACAGCACCCTACAGGTTAATAACGTGAATACAATATTGCTTGGCACCAAAGTTAACAATTAATACTTTCATTAACTTTTGTGGGGGGTTTAACCACTAAAATTTACACTATACCAAATTTATATTTACTTTGTACCAAAGATTTTAATTAAATACTTGATATTATAATTTATCTCTGATCTCCTTCACTCAGGTGATATTACTAGTTCGAGATTACATTCAAGGAATAAAATTAGCCTTTGATACCACGTAATCAAATGGCGCCTGTCTACCTACTTAACAAGGTTTAATATTAATTGTATCTAATTAACGAGGTTAGGCGATACGAGTTTGTTGCCTTGTTGGTACAATAATTATTTAATCATTAAAATGAACGTCTTAAGATAATCATAACAAATAATTATTTGTGATTATTATGTTAATAAGTTACATTACCTGTATATCATGTTTGAGAACTTTTGAGCGAGATTAACTTAATAGAATGATTAAATTAAACAACATTATTCATCTAAAAGAAAATAAGTTCATCAAAATCTTTCAGTGGGGTTATTAACAGATTCTTATGTGGTTAATTAACAGATTAATTACCACCTAAGTAATAACTTCATTAGCATTTAATAAATAAATTACCGTTTTCTAGTTGTAGAATAAAAAATACAAGGAGAGCATACTTTGTTAGTAGCTGCGAGGCAAGCCCCCGCTCCGACGAGAGTTTTTACGGCTTCGAGATGTCCGTGCCATGCCGCCATCAACAACGGCCGCATTCCGAACTGAAACAATCACACAAGTTACTTTCTGCTAGCTCTGGCAGCCTGGTATTGGAAAGACCCTTTAGATCAAGAACAACGCAAAACAACCATGAGATTTTAAATGAAAAATGTTTCAAAAACAACCACTGAAACAATGGAATTGATGTTTGCCATTTCAACGTTTTCTCAAAAATTAAGGCAGTACAGCTTTTAATCTATACATATAATAAAACAGTAAAAAAACTGTGTCTGTACATTGAATATATTAAAAAAATAATTATTGAGGGGGGTTCGGAAACAGTAATAGAGCACGAATCCAAAAAAAAAATTCTGTCTGTTTGTCTGTATGTCTGTTTGTTTGTACACGCTAATCTTCGGAACTACTCGACGGATTTAAATTATTTTTTTTTTGTTGTAAAGGTATTAAATCTGGGCAACATATAGGCTATAATTTATCTTGGAAACTTGAACATCTGATGCAGCACCGGAACAGACCAGCTAAACTATAAGAGATACAAAAATGGTACCATAGCAAAAAATTTTCCACGTGATGAGCATTTTCTGCTAAGAGAATAAATTTGAAGATCTGGAACACCTGAAGTGGAACTCCAAGAGCCCAGCTACACTATAACATATATAGGAATGACGTCTTAGAAAGAATTGTTCAGCCTGGTGAGCACTCTCTGTTGTCGTATAAAACTTGAAGACCTGGAACAGCTGATGTGGAACTCCAAGAGCCCAGCTACACTATAACATATATAGGAATGACGTCTTAGCAAGAGTTGTTCAGCCTGATGAGCACTCTCTGTTGACGTATAAAAACTGAAGATCTGGCACACGCGTAGTGGAGTACCTCCACGCGGTGAAGGCGATAACAGTTTAGGACTGATTTTCGATGAAAATTCGATGAATCATTGAAAATTTGACTCTACTGGCCAAAGCTCCCATTTATTATTTTATTTTATCAAATAAATAAGCCTTCGGGCTTATGTTATTTGAGTGTTTAATTTCCTTTTACATTTATTTTCGTGATACGGTAGCCTACCCCGTAACGCAGGGGAGCAGTCACTTAGATTTTAATTGATCAGGTATCTTCAAATTTAAACTATAACTATGTCTAGAAAGAGGTCAAATCTTTCCCAAAGTTCCAAAGGAGCTAAAAGATTGAGGATCATAAGATCCCAAGAATCTACCGAAGAGCGTCAGGAGAGACTTGATGCTGTTCGAGAACATCAGGCTGCAACTCGCTCCGTAGAAACCTCTTCGGATCGCGAAGAACACTGGAGCACCATATCAGGTGATATGGAAATCAAAGCTATCACTGCATCAGATGTTCAAGTTTCCAAGATAAATTATAGCCTATATGCTTCCCAGCTTTAATACCTTTACAACAAAAAGACCCTTCACGAAGCGGTCAACCAAGCATTCTGTACATCAAACTAAGTCTTTACGCAGAAAGTGCTCATCAGGCTGAACAACTCTTGCTAAGACGTCATTCCTATATATGTTATAGTGTAGCTGGGCTCTTGGAGTTCCACTTCAGGTGTTCCAGATCTTCAAATTTATTCTCTTAGCAGAAAATGCTCATCACGTGGAACAATTTTTGCTATGGTACCATTTTTGTATCTCTTATAGTTTAGCTGGTCTGTTGCGGTGCTGCATCAGATGTTCAGTGATGAAGTGAGGAAACTCGGTATGTAATGGGAGGTAACCCATCCACGGGCCAACCTAGGCAAACGCTTAACATAGTGGACAGTCGCGCATCATGTTCCGCACTTATCTCTAGAGACCTAGAAGAAGCAGATGCGTAGATACGCTGAGAACTAATGCGCAATTATCTATCCGTGAACGTCTGCGACTCACGAGACAATGCATGATTTCTTCACTGGTCTCTAGAGACCTGGATGTAAATGCGTAAATACGCTGAGAACGCAGGTGTGCTTTGCGATCCGAAGAGGTTTCTACGGAGCGAGTTGCAGCCTGATGTTCTCGAACAGCATCAAGTCTCTCCTGACGCTCTTCGGTAGATTCTTGGGATCTTATGATCCTCAATCTTTTAGCTCCTTTGGAACGTTGGGAAAGATTTGACCTCTTACTAGGCATAGTTATAGTTTAAATTTGAAGATACCTGATCAATTAAAATCTAAGTGACTGCTCCTCTGCGTTACCGGGTAGGCTACCGTGTCACGAAGATAAATGGAAAAGGAAATTCAAATAACATAAGCCCGAAGTCATATTTATTTGACAGAATAACGGGAAGAAAAGGTATTTGTTGTGTAGGTATTAAGTCTGGGCAACATATAGGCTATAATTTATTTTGGAAATTGGAACACCTGATGCAGAACCGCAACAGAACAGCTAAAGTATAAGAGATATAAAAATGGTGTCATAGCAAAAATTATTCCACGTGAAGAGCATTTTCTGCTGTGAGAATAAATTTGGAGATCTGGAACCCTGTTGTGGATCTCCAAAGCCCAGCGACACTATAACATATTAAGGAATGACGTCTTAGCAAAAGTTGTTTAGTCTGATGGGCATTTCCTGTGGACTTACGAAAATGAAAGATCTGGAACGTCTTCAATCGTCTCGCTCATCCAGTTGTTTTCCCGTCCCCGGGCCTCAGAATTCTACATCAGACGTTTCAGATCTTCGATTTTCTTGACGACCCCGTTGTCGCTGGCAAAAGCAACAGGATCCGCGTACGAAGTCGCGGGCAGAAGCTAGTAGCAAATAAGTGGGTAGACGTAAAACTAGTGAAATTAACCACCGGTATAAAACCACAAGGGGTGTGGTTTCTTACAAACTGGATGAGACCGCGATCAACGAGAAACATAACCGTTGGTTACGAAGCAAATAAATTATTCTCAAGTTTAATTACCTTATCGGCTGCTTCTATGTCGCATTTGGAGTCGATGAGTAATTTTATTATCTCCACGTTCCCTCTGCTTGCTGCCCAGTGTATTGGTGCTCTGCCATACTGTGCAGAAAATAAACTTATAGAGATGGAAATTGTTTGAATATTTTCTAGGAAAATTAGACTATTTAATTTTATCATTCCTAATGTGCTCAAAGATAATTAATTATATGGTTTATGCAAATAGTAGCTGTTGCCCACGGCTCTGCCCGTGAAATATCATCTCATGGAAATGAACTACTGAGATAAGTCTAAATTTAACAAGGTCAGGCCATATTACAATCAAGCACAATTCCCTGGGGTGTCCTGTAGCAACAGAACGGCATCTGATTTCTAATAATGTTATACTGCAATCTCCGCCTTCAGAAGTTGATAGCGTTATTAGCAATGCTCCTCGGGGATCATTCTCAGTACCGATATAGGAGCATGTTCAGACACGGACAATTACCGGCTTCGGCAAAGCGTGAAAGCTATTAACTTGTTTTCATGAAAAACATCGAATGAATCCGTGAATTTTGCGGCGTAAGGCTGTTGTTTCCGATCTCATTTACTGCACGTCACTAAAGGATCTGGTTGTAGGCAATGGGATTATTGTCACGCCACGCAACGTTGGTGTCGTACGCATAAATACAAAGACTTCAATTAAATTGTTGACAAAAGCACATACAAAAGCAGGGAGCCAGAAACGTTAAGTTTATTTATGGAAGTTTGTGGTATATGTATATGGATTTAGTTGTCATGGATGTGTAAACTTGCGAAGGATATTAACTTCCGTCTTTGCATGCCGGGAAAGCTACGGAACACAGTATTTAATTAAAGCTTTTCATTTTACGGCAAAGTCTAATGAATTCTGAATTCAGTTGGAAAATCATAAAAACGCAGCCAAAGTAATAAATGAATGAAGAAAATCAACACCGAATTTTATTGTTTCTGCGTCCTCGACGGTTTTGGTTAAGAAGTTCAAAGTACTAGGCTAACATACATCATAAGGAGAACGACTCACATTGTTTCTGCAGTTTACATCGGTAGGTCGCTCGAGCGCTTCACGGACAGCTGCTGGTTCGTTCTTGATTACCGCTTCATGGAGAAGGAGATCGTTCTGCTGAATGCGGGTCCGGTTTTCCAAAGCCATCTGGGGACAATGAAAACAGACTTGTTACTACAGCAAACAAGTCTCAAATTGTAAAAGATTTAGTTGATCTTTTAGGTTTATGAGCAAGTAACATAAATCTTTTGAGTTTAATAACTTTAATTCAACACTAATTATATGTAGTTAACTTTTCATAAGTTGCAGAGAGACTGGTCTCGTTTTTAGCCTTAAGAATTCAGGATAGGACGAATCTGAAACTGGCTTTTTCTACGACATTTTCCTACATAACATCATTTTGATATTGAAACCTTTACTCAAGAGTGTGCACACGCAATACGCCAAAGTAAATGTATTGTTTGATCGCAACCCAACGCTTATGAGTACCAGAGCACCATAAGTTTCCGTCAATTGAGTCCCACAACGTGAGCAGAATGATAAAATGGAGATATTCTGTTTCAATAAGGTAACATTTTCAACCTTCGCAAGTTTGTATGGGTATTAATAATCGAAAGCGGCTGTTAATATTATGTGCTAGTTGCTACCCTTTTTGTGGTCCCTAATTAGGGACCATTTAATGCCAAATATACTTACAGAGATTATGTTTAAATTGAGCTTGTTGTCTGTCTAATGCAAATAGTTTCAAATTGACATTTATTTGACAAACTAGTCAAGATTGACGAACAATTTAATTAAGAGCTCCACATTAAACTGTGCTCCTGCGCTGTCGCAGTGGTTTTTTGTTGTCACTAAGCAACCTCTTCGATCTGTTTGAGATATATGCCTACTACAACTTCGATCATTAGTTGAGGTACGATACAATAATTAAACAAAGGCTATTAATATCAAGACATTAGGTATCTGATATCTTCAGAATAAAGAAGAATATACTGGCTCCTGCCTGCGGCTTCGCCCGCGTTGATGTCCGAAATTTTGTCCTGAGAACAGACTACCAGAATAAAATATCCCAAGTTAAGGACTTGAAATTTTAGACCTAGAGTAGGTAATGGTTTATCCACTGAGATGTGAAATGGTCAGACAGACAGGCAGTTATTTACTTCTTAGGGTTCCATTCCCAAGGGGTAAAACGGAACAATATTACTAAGACTCCACCGTCCGTCTGTCTGTCTGGCTGTCTGTCATCAGGCTGTATCTCATGAACCGTGATAGCTAGACAGTTGAAATTTTCACAGATGATGTATTTCTGTTGCCGCCATAACAACAAATACTAAAAACTGAATAAAATAAATATTTAAGGGGGGCTCCCATACAACAAACGATTTTTTTTTTTAGTTCGTTGTACGGAACCCTTCGTGCGCGAGTCCGACTCGCACTTGGCCGGTTTATAACTTCATAATAATACTTAATGCATGTGAAATAAACATAACTTCCCAATTTTTCGACGTCTGAATTAAAAACGAGTGTTTATAAAAGCCTGGTTGTTTTCACTTTTACGGTTGTCTGCCGTCTGCGGGATTAACCGACAGCTAACTAAGATCCAACCTTGACAGTGGCCCGCCACAGCACCCTTGAGATTCCTCTGTCAGGCCGTGCGTTAAACCTTGCTCCATTTTAGAGGCGTGTGTTTTATTCATAACTGTGCCTCTGAGTTTAGGATGCCTCGCGTTTTTTTTGTTGCTAAGTTTGACGTGTTGTTTCTTAAAATAGGGTCTTATTTTTCGTTTACGAGAGATAATAATATGTCTGTTTTCGTCATACAATGCAAAGCATGCAAGCTTTCAAATAAATGATGAATGGTTTAGCATTATAGCCGCATGTTTAGCATAGCCTTAGAGGTTCAGTCTAGATTTGCAGGTTTCCTGTCAATGTTTACCAGCTGAGTTATGGGATTCCGTTGCATGATAAAGATCAATATTGGAGGTCATTACATTATTCGGTTAGTGAGTGAGTGAGTGTTTATTTTAAAATGTATGAAAAACCAACGTCAACTACCGACTGACTGTTAATCGTGACGGGTGACAGTATTTCATGTAGGCATAGTTTAATGCTTTCAAAATTTGACATTTACGATGACATTTTATAATGCTATGCAGTGGTGGTTGATCCAATATGTAAAGTCAGCCCCAAAAAGATGTAAACACGGACTAGGAACCATTTCATTGTCTACAACCATTATTCCATAGTTGTGTCTACAATGTAAAGCTATAAAACATACAGTAACAATATTCATGTCACCAAAACCAGGAACACCGGATACACAATAAAAGCAACATTCTAATTCCAAATTAGGGTAATCAACATAAATCTCACAATTATGGAAACAAAAATCGTTCAAAACGAGGTACGCAAATGTAAAAGGCTGTAAGAAATAAGTATTTAATTGAAAATGCGGTATCATAGACTATCTATTTATCGCGTATGAATTCGCCGCTAGAGGCGCTAGTGTAGTGCGAGGTCACCGAAATGTCAGATGTCATAGAGTGTGGTACTAACTGTTCATAAAGCGTTCCAAATTACTCAAAATTCAGCCATTCCAGGTACTCAACTGCATAAAGGGAACGAGGCGTATTTTGATATTATCTACCTGCTGATGTTTTATTTCTAAACGGGTTCAATTTACTTGATATGCGAATAGCGATCCGGTTTGTTTGCGTTTACCCTACAGCGATAGCGATACAAATGATTGTTTACTGGGTTTTTAATTACTCTTTTTCGGTTCGCTTTGTTTTTCCAGAGTACTAGGGCACCATGTTTGTGAGTGACGTTGAGTTGAATGCTGTTATTTATTGATGAATGTCAAATGATTGAAAATTATCAAAACAATTAGATACCTAGCACTCGTAAACTGTGATTAGTCACTTAAAACGCCTATTCATAGTATGACGGCTCACCCGCATACTTATTATCATTCAATTTGTTCAAGTTTCAAACTTTACTAACTTCCTTAACACTATGGTAACCTAGTACTAATTACTCCAGAGGGCAGAGTTGTCTAGCCTTTAAACAGCTAAAGGCTAGAAGCGTATAAATTTCGTTTGGAATCGGATATTATTATTGGTTTACGTTGACATAACGCTGTATACGCTGCACTCAAGCGACTAATAGCACTTAGAAGCTCTGTAACCAGATATCGAAGGTGCTGCCATTTACCTGCTGAAACATAATTTTCTGACATTTTACAGTAATATAGTTAATTAAGGCTTTCAGACCTGAGAGTCTGGGAGGATAGGTGCCCCACTTTTTGATGGGGAGCGATAATTAAAAGTCTATTGGCAATAGGTACGTCTATTGCATATGGTGACTTTGATCTTTAAGCTATGATGGTACCCCTTTTGTTTTTAGTTTCATATATTTTGAGGAAATGGTGTTTTTTTACCCTCTCAAAAGTAGAAATTAAATGCCCATCGTGAGGGATAGAAGACTCGTAGTAAAAATACTTACTCACTGCATGAATGCTTCTATACTAAGTAGATGCTAATTGAAATAAAACATAATAGTTTCAATAATAATCAGTTTGTATTAAATATTTAACACTAATTTGTGATATATTATATAATGATATGTCTTAAAATTAGTAAACAAAAGAAGATTTTTTTTATTGGTGAAATAATAATCATAATTTTATCAGTCTTATTCTTCTTAGGTACCTTAGCTATACGGCAATAATTTTATGCTTAACAATTTTCGAGGCATTTCTTCCACCTGCAATATGAAAACATTAATAGAAATAGTTAGGTGCAGCAGATGGGGCATCTATACTTTTAGCACAGGATAGATGCCTTTTTTTATTTAAAAAAAGTATAAAAGAAAACTATTATGTATAGCATTACGTTTACTTTAAACGGTAATCCTAGCAAATAAAACTTAAAAATATAGAATTTATAACAGAGTGAAAAGATACTAGAATGTAAGTACTTACGATTATAATTTCAACGCTTGTAATGGTCTCGCCGCCCGTGGAAGATTTTTACACTTACGGGCAAAACGCGTGCGTTCACGAGTGCGATTGGCGTGGCACTAGGGCCAGTATAATATTATATGATGCTCTGTGCACTAGGGTCTGCGGGGGTAGGGCTTCCTATGACGGAATACGATTTTAGCCTCTAAGACATTTCTAACATAGAGTTTTCCAGGCCGCGGCAGCTATCCCATTGGCCACCTATCCTGGAATTACCCTACCTTTCACACTAGCATCTAAGTTGAATTACCTACTAATGTTTTTTGAAAAAAGAAATAGGTATGTTTTTAATTAAAGAACACTAGCAATCATCCCCCTGGTTCGCACGATTTTATGAATTGACAAAAAATACAAAAATTATCTAATTATGTATTGTAATATAACATGTGTTGTGCAAATAAACCTGATGGTAAAAACTGCATCAAAATCCGCTGCGAAGTTTAAGTTTAAGTTTTACATACGTTTAAGTTTTACATATGGACGGACAGGCACGAAAAGCGACTCCATGTTTGTATTGTAACAAGCTCATGCCCGGGGATTCGCCCGTGGAGTTCGGTAATTGACCCACGAGATCGTACTACCGGGATATAAAGTATTCCATGAGATATTCCAGGTAGGCCTTAAACTATCATTCTGTGTGTGTGCCATCCAAATCCGTTTAGTAATTTTTGCGTGAAAGAGTAACAGACACACATACAAACACCCATTTTTATAAACTTTTGCATTTCAATGTATAAATAGTAGTGAAAGATTTTTGTAATTTTACCATAATTTCAGTTAAAAGCTAATTATAGCAATGCAAATTATGGAAGTTTTGTTCAAGGGAATTCAATGAAGCAATCACAACGTTGGTATTTTGTAGAACTTAATTCCCCAGAGGATATTTTGTCATTACAAATAGCTTCTACTTAATTTTATATTCACATAAATCTATTTCCGTTGAATAATTAAATATAATATGACCGAAAATGAAACATCATTATGACGGTTTACCAAACAACGAAGTTTCCTGTAAAATAATTGTTCATTGTTCCACGAAAATACTGAGAGCTCTTCGGGCTCATGTTTTCTGGGTAGCAGTGGTTTTCATTCACTCGTCATTCGGAGCCCGGAATAGGTCACAAACAGACTCGCAATGTTCTTTCCTACTTTGTGAAGATGCATTCATTCTTCATTTTGCTGATTCATTAGTGGTTAAGGAAGTCTATGGTTTGCAGCCTATTAATTTTGTTCACTAAAGTAGGGCGGGCTACCGATCTTACTTAGTTATACCCTTAGTAAACCCTAGTACTTTATAACTTTTGATTGGAAGGCACTACAGTATCGCGTGTAGTTGCGAACGCGGGGCATTCCTTCAAGTTCGGAAACTAATTACGTGTTAAAGCGAATATTAACTAACTAACACACTACACAGGCATTTTGGTTTTAAAACGATTAAAAAAACGTTTTGAGTTCTTAAAAGTTTGTTTTTAAACTAATTAAAATTCAAACACACATGTTTGATTTTTAATTCGTTTATTCGTGTGTAAGAAATGCTTCAAATTCTCAAATGTCATTAATTTATAAGTTTGTTTTGTTTCTGGCAAAACTCTTGTTACTTACGGACCTTCCACAGCCAACATAAATCAGGCAAGGCAGCCAAAGAAAACATTTTCAGCTTAACAATAACCTCAGTTTCTAGGCAAACAGAACAAAAGGCAAACATCTTGAGGCCTCCCGAATACAAAACGATTTGAACTCACCCCGAGGGCGGTTTATTGGCTACTAGGATAAAAGCACTGGCTGGAGGTACTGTTTTCATTATGTCAATAGTTGCTACTCGTGCCAATTAATGGCAATGTTACAAAGTTCTGAATTCAGTATTCACTTTGATTGGAGGCGTAGAAATTAAAATTAAGGTCGACGATCCTTCTTTGGTTTTTCAAAATTTTTCAATACTGTAAACCGTTATCTAACTGTGTACCGGCTGTTGCCATGACATGATTAAATCATAGAATTATTCGTAAAATGCAAATAATGGTTAAAATGGTAATTCGAGCTAGCCTGTTTAACCCGGAATCGGTGAACGGAATGACGGCTTAACGGTCCCTAATAAACTATTCAAATCACACCAGCCTAATTTCGGGATTCTGATGATTCATTTGCATTTGAGTACCGAACTAAACGGAATTGGCTTACTATAATGCAAATTAAACGGTAGTACCTGTGCGCTCATTTGAGCTCATATTGTTTGCAAACAATTTCCATGCCTGTTTGCTTAGAACGGCAAATTGTATATACGGGCTCTTGAAAAAGCATAGAAGACGTTTACCTTCTGCCTTACCTGAAGATGATTCGGTGATAGGCCAAGGACGGCTTTTAATGATTATGGATACACAATCTCATTTGAACAACACCATATCATAGCAAGCCAAATAGCTAGTTCTCTCGTCACAACTATCTACAGAGCAACTGAGCAAAGCAAAGTTTCGGCGCTAGAAGGATCTTTTAAGGCTCGAAAGACGTTAACAAGGGGACGCGGACGCTCTGTTGGTAAATATTTGTTATAATTACGTATGTACCTAACGAAAAAACAAGATGGCGTTGCGTCAGGCGCCAAAAAATTCTTGTATAATTATGTGTTTTAGAAAATACAAAATGAAAGTGACAATAAAATAATACAAAAATGTTGAATAAAATATGTAAATTGCTGAAAATAACAAATAACGAAATAAAAGAATTTCACTTTCTATTAAATATTAGGTACTAGGGCTTCAGTCATAAAGGAGATGTTACATCGAGCTTGTAAGAAGAATGAATTTTAAACGTCTGAGCGCCGCGGTTCCACGTGGCGAGGCTTGTATCCCCTAGGGGCCAATATTTACATAGCTCCTGCCTTTGAACACAGCTTTGCGACTCAGCCTCTTGTCGTGGTCTCAACTAAACAATGTTTAATATTAATGATGTGTTTTCCAACTATTTAGGGATTTTGTTTCACAAACAATGAGGATTTATTTACGAGGGCTTGGAGAAAATGGTTTTCTTAGCTTTTGCCGCGTAAACAAGTTAACATAATTAATATAATACAATCTAATTTAGTAATTTTATCGCAAAATACACGCTTGGACGCAGAGTTGCGGACACCAGCCCGTTATACAATACAATACATACCTAATATTATACAATATAATTTAGTAATTTTCTGTAAGATGTTGATGAAAGTAAAATTAAAATCACAATGCTTGTTGTTGCTGAATTTTCTAATCTTTTTTCTTTATTTTCTTTTTCTGACCTCTATTCTACACATAATGTATGATAATATAGAGTAAGCAAAATATAAAATTGCCTTATTTTTATTAGTCGTACAAATTAAATATGTATAGTACCTAATTGCTTCTAAAGCCTTTTAAAAAAAAATGGTACATTTGCCGTCCTAATTTAGTTTTAATCCAGCTCTTTCTAGAACTCATTCTAATTTGCTATAAGCGAAAATAAATTGGTCTTGAAATTAAAATACAATTCATCAGCAGTAGTAAGAAGGTAAAGAGACGTTATAAATTATAACGTCTGTTTACCTATAATATAACTTGTAATAACTAGACTTATGAAACTATTTTAATGTAAGAAATATACAGCAGAATGGTAACAACATTTGAATATAAAAACTATAGCTATGTCATGCTGCTCTCCTGGTACTTTTATTTATTATCTGATAAATAAATACTGTAACTATGTATCATTTTCAAAGTAGAACGTAAGGTAGGACGTTCCCAGGCAAGGTAGACTGATCTTAACAAGGTGGCTTGTAGCAGCTGGTTATGAGTCAAGCCTATATCCAGCAGTGGACTGTCGTAGTGCTATAGGCTGATGAATACTGATCATGATGATCTTCACAAAAATACCTACCTATCTCTGCCTCATTCATCATCATCCACAGTCCGACTTCACCCACTGCTGGGTATGGGTCTCTCCTTGCTTGTGCCAAGCTCTACGTTCTTGTGCCAGCGTAATCCAGGATATTACCGCGATGGCAGCAATGTCTGCCCCATAAAAACCGATTCATTAAATTGGCACATAACAGCGTAGCAATCAGACAATCAGACAGGCTGATTCCTGCATTAATAATGTTCAGCAAGAATCCTATTACGCAAATATGGTACACGTGGCTTGTCAGAAATTCTCGTATAATTAAATATTAATAACGCGGCGAGGTAATACTAACTCAGTCAAGTAATCAAGTATATTCAAGTAACATAAAATTACGCCTGTAACCCCCGAAGGGTTAGTTAGGCAGAGGTGTGCCTAACCGTACACCCACATTTCGCCAGTTATGGGTAATGGGAGCGAGCCATCAACTTGGTACAAATCCAGACTCTGTCGCTGCAACTGAGAAATTCGTTATGGGAAAACCCGAAAACACATTTCCCAACAAACATAATAGGCTGTTTTTCCATGAGGGTAGGCAGAAACCACAGAACGTCACCTGCTACGATCTTTACATATGTACTCCTTTTGCATCGTCCACGTTCATATACACCTGGGGGTCTAAAATGGAAGCTTTAGCTATAAAATTTTAAAAATTTAAAATTCTTAAAATGGTCTTTATGGTTATGAACACAAAGTCCATTTTAAGAGTTTTACATTTTTAACGTGATTCGTATTATGATTCTGATAAAGTGGCCATTTTAGGCCCCCTGGTCATACACGCATGCTGGTTGCGAGTATTGCGCATCTGACCTTTCTAACTTCAAGTAATAGCAAGGTCTTAATAATTTATACATTTAAAGGTACATTTATAAAAGTTTTTGTAAAGGTAAAAGATAATTAATTAGCCTGAGGGCCAACACGTGGAGAGCAGACATTAGTATTTTTTAATTAATTTTACAGCTGAAGAACCATTTATTATTTAATTGTATTTTAAGTTGGGTTTTAACGTGGATTGTTTTATCGTTTTAAGTAGTATTTTTCCAGGGGAAATATGTAGGTAATTGATGCTTGAAAAACTTGACTTACTTGTTAATAAGTAACTTACTTTTTATGCAAAGTGAGTCGCAGTAATTTAGCCAGAGCACCCCGATCAGGGTTGGATATCATTCGTTAATTGGACATTGTCTAGTCTAAATATGGTAGATATTTGGTATATACTATGATTTTCATTCATTACTAGTGGTTGCCCGCAACCTTCGTCCGCGTGGAAACATTATTATAAGAATATGATTTCCCTATTTGAATCTCATTTCTTAATAATTTCAAGGGTTTTATTTCTTTGAACAGAACCCTAATCCTTCTTCTAAAATAAAAGTAGCTTATCTTATTCCTTATACAGCGTGTAACAGAAAGGGTATAATCATATGGAATACTGTGGTACGAACCATCAAACTGAACAACTTTCTCTATGGGACCACCATCGCAATCGTGAAAAAATAATCAGCTGTCCCATACATTTGGGTCGAGTAGGTATTGAAATTTTGTATAGGACAGCTGATTATTTTTTTACGATTTCGATGGTGGTCCCATAGAGAAAGTTGTTCAGTTTGATGGTCTGTACCACAGTATTCCATATGATTATACCCTTTCTGTTACACGCTGTATATAACATCAACTATCTGTCAGTAAGTAAAGTTCCGTGGAAATCGGTCCGGCTGTTTCGGAGATTAGCCGGAACAAATAGACATACGGACAGACAAAAATTTAAAAAATAATGTTTTTTTGATGAGTACCGTAATAACCGTATATACTTTCATTTTGTAAAAAGCTGCTATTTTTAAATTAAATAGACACTTCAGTTTTATTTATTTGTATTGATGGCTGACAGGACCTAACTAGCTACGAAATAAACGAGAACAATAAATACCTTTCTCTAGATAATAATCCACTATGTTATTCTGACATTCCATTTTACACCTACGTATTTCTTACCATATAAACTTGCCCTCAATATTTTGAGTAAATAAACCTACCTACGCTTAACGCCCGCACCAACCACAAGTTTATTTCACAGAAAAAATAATGACAAGTAATGCCAGACAGTTACCTACATAGGATGTCTCAAAAAACCAGACAATACCTACACAATTAACGATGCGGAGACCAGCGAATTACTTCTCACCACCCACTTCCCGGGCTGCCGGATTGCGACCCCACAGAGCTGGGAACCATACAGTGAAAGGGCTACGAGCAACCTAGACTGGGAGGTGGCTTTAGAAGTAATAGACAAAGACAAAATAATATGGGCAATCAACACCTTCTTACCTTTCAAGGCAGCAGGGTTGGATGGTATTTTTCCGGCTTTGCTCAGATGGAGCGGTGACTCGCTAGCAGAATACCTTGTCAAGATTTTTCGTGCCTGTCTGGCCCACCGCTACATCCCCTTGAAATGGCGCGAAGTAAAAATAATTTTTATTCCAAAACCAGGTAGGAGCGATTATACTCAACCCAAATCCTTCAGACCCATCAGCCTCACCTCGTTTTTCTTGAAGACACTAGAGAGGCTGGGAGACAGAAGGATTAGGAATCAAGTCTCGCTACTTAAACCTTTACACCCTAACCAACACGCCTACTGCGAAGGCAAGTCAACTGAGTCCGCACTCCACTCACACGCATAGGAAACGCTCTAAAAACCAAAAACCCAATACTGGGCGCCTTCATAGACATTGAGGGTGCTTTTGATAAAACGAACTTCGCCAGCATCAGCCAGGCATTAGTCGTGCACGGTGTGGCGCCAACGATTATACAATGGATTCACAATATGTTAAAATACCGCGCTATTCAATTTACTGTGAACACCACCACACGAGGTATCGTTAGTAGGGGCTGCCCACAGGGTGGGGTGCTGTCACCACTACTGTGGAACCTAGTAGTAAACGAGCTTATTACAGAGCTTAACGCCAGCAGTCTGTACTCGGTGGGTTATGCAGATGACATAGCAATTCTAATCACGGGGAAATTTGAAGGCGTCTTATGTGACCTCATGAGGAAAGCCTTCAAAATAATCGAGAATTGGTGTACAAAACACGAACTATCGGTTAACCCCACTAAAACAGAACTTATAATGTTTACAAACAAAAGAGTCCTTGGACCACACAAACTTCCTAAACTATTCAACACCGAACTAATACTTAAAGAAGAAGTCAAGTACTTAGGAGTGATTCTTGATAGCAAATTGCTCTGGAATAGGCATCTTGACTACAAACTTAACAAAAGCACAATCGCACTGTACCAATGCAAAAAAATGTTAGGAAAAACATGGGGCCTGTCTCCGAAGATCACGCTGTGGCTCTACACAGCGGTGATCCGACCAATGCTGACATATGGCGCCTTGGTTTGGTGGACGAGAACTGAATTGTCGACCGCTGTCTCTAGGCTTCAGCGGTTCCAAAGGCACGCCTGTTCCGCTATCACGGGCTGTATGAGGACAACCCCAACTGCGGCAATGGAGATAGCCTTACATTTAACTCCCCTTGAATTGCATATACAGCAAGAGGCAGCACTAGCAGCTATCAGGCTTATGCACTTAGGCATATGGGGCAAGAACCACACCAGTCCCCACGCAGGCATCCTGGACCGGGTGATTGAGTATCAACCTCTCAGCGCTGCCCCGTGTGATAGGACACCTAATAAACCTATGTTCAACAAAAGCTATAGGATACAAACAACAGAGGAATTAAGGGATCAGTCAGGAGTCAATGAAGTACGCATCTATACAGATGGGTCTAAAACTCAAAACGGCTCGGGGGCTGGCGTACACTCCCTAGACCTCAATATCAACTTTCACCTACCACTAGGCGAACACAGCTCGATATTCCAATGCGAGTGTGTCGCCCTAACACAAGCCGCAACAGCCGTAAAGCGTCTAGGGATTCACAACTACGCAATCAGATTTGTATCTGATAGCCTGGCTGTGCTTAAAGCCCTAGAAAACAAACAAACTAACAGTAAATTAATATTTGAATGTCACCACGCCCTGGAGAGTATATCGCGGTCTAACAGAATCACCCTCCAGTGGATAAAGGGGCACAGTGGATCCCTAGGCAATGACGCCGCAGACGAACTTGCTAAGAGAGGTTCCGAGATGGCAGTGCTAGGCCCGTACCCACTCCTTCCCTTACCTTTCTCACAATTCCGTACATGGGTTCGCCAGAGATCAACTGAACTTCACAACAACAAATGGTCACGGTCTACGGACTGCAGGCAGTCCAAAATGGCGATGCCAAGTCTACATCCGCGACTAACAAAACGACTGCTCAGCCTAAGTAGAAATAACCTCAGAATAATAATAGGGACAATAACGGGCCATTGCCCCCTAAATAAACATCTCTTTAACATAGGCGCCACGGACAGCCCACTCTGCAGGGGCTGCTTTGACGCCGAAGAATCAGCCGCCCACGTCATCCTGGAATGCGAGGCCGTGGCTACCCAACGCAAACAAATCCTCGGAACGGTGAGGTCGCTCCGCGAAGCCTGTGAAGCTCCCAGGAAACTTCTGTGCTTCTGGGCGGAGCTAGGCTGGCTAACGTAGCCGGACACCTACGCACAACGGACCATATTAGAGTCTAAGTGCGGAAAATGGAGTCCCTACTCTACTCTACTCTACTCTACCTACATAGTACAATAACGGCCTGCCTGGGGGCTAACAATACGTCATGCAAGCCCCTAAGAGTAGCGGACTGTTCAGAAACCTTAACATCATAAAGAAAGTGTACTAGGTTATAACGGCAAGCCAAGCATTTAGTTTTGTATGAAAGTACTGCCACACCGCCACTACGGGGTACAACCCCTACTTTCGCCAGTTTTGTGTGATAGGGAGCGAGCCTATTGCCATCAATCGGACACAAAACGTTACGAACTTCTACTGAGAAATTCCCTACTAGAAAAACCCAATAGATTTTTCACAACCTGGTAATCGAATCTTGTTCTCAACAGTATCTAGCATTTCGCGACCGCTAGAGCAAACGTGGTAGTATTTTTTTTATTGCGGGTAATATAAAAAAAAAAAAATAATTTCCCGGGCTAAGATCATTGCCGGCTCGGCGGTGGCGGTATCATTTTTTTTTTGTAAAGGACGATGCGTCAAAACGTCCAACTCATTTAAAATATATCTCAGTCAAAACATCTTAGTAAGGTGATCATTTTTTATTACAGCGACATCTCTCAAAAGTGTGGGGTTTCCGAGAAAAATCACGTTTTAATACTAACATTTGGCACAAAATAACTGTTTGTAAACCAAATTTTTTTATCTTCCAAGTATTTTTATTATTTTCTATATTTATTTCTGTGCAAATTAATTACATTTTTAAACATTTTTATCGTTTTTTTTTTAATTTAAATACCTACCATTAAAAAAGAACAAATAAAAATATAATACAAAATTAAAATGTCAAGGAAGGTGTGCACAAATAATCATGATAATTTATACAACATAACAACAGCAAAACATAACAGCATTTAATATTGTTATTTTAATGTTTTATAACATACCTACACATTTTTGTATCGAATATGAAAAAGTAAATAAACGATTTTTTTATTTTATTTTGAAAACCCATCGATTCTGATGTTTTTTTTTTTTTTTTGTCGGTTTCATCTCGCACTACTGCTTAACCGGGCAATCCCTGTGGATGCCTTAAAACTGGTTGCTAGTCTTTTTATAGAGCCTTATGATATACGAAAGATCTGTTGGGGGGGGGGGCGGGTCTCGTACAAGTTTGACATCGTCCTTTATATATTTATATAGATATTTAGATATATTTATAGTATTCTGAATTGCCTGTATACAAAGGCCCTTCTTTATTCGTCCCAGCTTTAAAAGATTGTTGTTTCTTACCAGTCGACAGTTTACTTCAGACTAAACCACTTCTATGGAACGCGACGGTCCAATGCTCCACAGTAATTATAATCTGGCCCTTTTTTATTTTATTTTCAGCCATAATCATGTTTTATTTCCAGTTGGTTGTATTTCGTTCTACAAGCGGTGCAGGTGACGTGAATTTGTTCCGCTTGTCACGCCTGAAAACTTTTTGTTTACTGGTCATTCTAAACGGCGCGGCGCGTTCAACAAATGTATTTGTATACATTTCCATATTACATGAATTCTGTTTTACTGCAGGCTTTTCATTAAATTGGTGCTTTTTTGACAGTGCATGAATGCACTGAATTTTATTTAGTCAATGTTTAACTGCCGCTACTCTATGACCTGTCATTACAGTCAACTGCTTTCCTTTTCAAACAGTGAAAGTTAGTTAGTTGTGTACTTTTTACAGTAATTACCCAACTTGCTCGAATCCATTACTCTTTGTAATTAATTACACCACATCACATCACGCCTGTAATTCCCGAAGGGTTAGGTAGAGGTGTATCTAATAGTACCTACACCCACATTTCGCCAGTTATGTAAAAGTCCCATGTTATACGGAGCGAGCCTATTGCCATCAACCAGACACAAATCTAGACTCCGTGGCTGCTACTGAGAAATGCCTGATGGAAAAACCCAATAACAGTTGGCCCGACCCGGGAACCGAACCCAAGACCTCATGCTCAGCACTCGTCACAACGAGCCAGTCTGCAAATAATTCCCCGATAAAATGTAACGTTTGCAATCCTACTTCGATTACAATTATAAATTATCTGCAGCTTATCTATGATGCAAAATGTTATCAGCGCAAAGGTTTCATAAATGTTATATTTTGTATCTTTTATTTATTATAACTAATCATTTTTACCCTTATCTCAATCGGCAAAACGGAACCCTTATAGGACTTATAGGATCACTTTGTAGTCCGTCCATCTGTCTATCAAGCTGAAATTAATACCCAATACTCTTGTCTGCTACCCCTTGGAGCTATGAAAAAACTTGTAACTCAACCCGATCAAAAGATGTGACTGTTTATGTCGCATATTATGCGATTTCACAAGGGAATCAAATCGAATCATGAAATTTGGCAAAAAGCAAGGCCTTAAAGCACAAATAAAGTTGCGCCAGATAAGATATTTTTTTTTAGATAATGGTACGGATCCCTTTCAAAGCTTTTTTGTAGGAACATTGTGAAAGATTAACAATATTCCTACACAAAAAACCTTGAAACTTTTCCTTTTCATGTTGTTTTCAATGTCACAACTTCACAAGCTCACAGGGTAACGATAAGCCGGTTTGCTTTCCACTTGATCCGGTTATACCGCTCAGCCATTCCATCGTTACTACCGCTTTACTAAGCTGCTGCACGTGGCGCCTCAGGCTATCGGGACACGTGCCCACTATTTACCAGGAGAGCAAACTTCTAGCGATGTATAAACTGGCACCATTATCGTGTCGCCAGCGGCGAGGAGAACCAATACCATCTTGAACTAAATAAATATCGAAGAGGACACTTGACAAATTCGTTGGTCTTTATAATAGAGAACACACTAAACCGTAGGTGGAGATATCTTTTAATTTTCGCAAAATACTAGAGATTGAGTCTCACAAAGGGAAGATGCCTTTACTCAGTACTAAGTGGGTGAAACAAGGCCGAAAAATGATCAAGACCTACATCTTCTTCCTATAATGTCATACACAATAGCACCTATTTATCGAAAGGTGTTCCTTTATTGTCTAAGCAACAATAATTCAGCAGTACAATCTTCCGTAACGGATAAAAAAAAAGAAAAACAAACCAATATCGAAAATTCTCTAAAAGCAGCGATAAAAACGTACCTGAAAAAGCCAGAGGTGTTTTAGCATTTTTATAGCCTACCGCATACCGCATCACCTACATGAATTATTTCAGCAAAAGGAAGGCGTTTCATCTCGTGAACGGCGTGAATTTTATTGAAAAAATTCACGTGAATGTGTCGCTGGGGGGCCATCGCGGAGGATGGATTGCGCTGGTCGGCTGTAATAGACACTCGCTGATGGGATTATAAATATGTCGGTGAACACTTGATGAGGAATGAGCTTGATAATATGAACTTGTAAGTGTTAATGTTAATGACAGTGTGCTGTGATATGATAGCAGTAGCAATATGAGTTTTCCGTCTTCTCGTGGGGATCAATGTGTCTGAGAGATATTGACAGCCATTTTTTGGTCTGCTAATAATTATACTGCATTAAACGAAGAATCGATCAGCAGATATTATGAGATATGAGCAGAGGTGTGAGGTTTTTTACTTTCTTGATTTTTTTTATTATTATTTTTTGTACTGAGTGCACTTGTGGCATGTGCCACTGCTAAACAAATGTATTTTCTTTCTTTCTCTTCGGATAAGACCTGGTTGTGACTCTCGCAGTTAATTATCAATCCATAAAATATGAGCATATCACAGTTATCCAGCAAAGAAAATAACACCTAGGTATACAAAGAATATGATTCCGCTTCAACTAATTATTGTATTGTATTGTATTGTATAGCGGGCTGGTGTCCGCAACTCCACGTCTACTTCAACTAATTAACTTTATGATCTTTTTACAATAATCAAATGTTAACTTAATTAATTCTTTTACCTTATTTTTTTCTAATCATGTTTCTTATAGTTCCTTTAATTTTTTTATTTTTTATTCTAAAGTGGTGATATATATTTATTTAACACTACAATATGGCGTAGTCTTTGTATACCTAGGTCTACATGAGCGTAGGAGCGTATCTACTTAATTTGAACTAAAATGAAAATCAACAAGCAACACAACAACAATATATATATATATATCGGAATCAATTGCACGAACGAAACAGGCTGTCAGAAAACACGAAGATCCATTTGTCCGTAACTCGTGGGCTGTTCGATGTTTTATACCGTTGTTATTTTTTGCCGACTTTGTTATTGTACCAAAGTGTTTGTTATCACGAGGTAACTGAAGCACAAAGCGGAAATAAGATGAAACATGTCAGGACCACTCAAGTCTCAACCAAGTGCAGAAATAATGAGCACGGAATAACACTTCAGCGAATAAATGGAACTTCTTTAGTACGAGTTTATAGAATTGTGAGAAATATTGAACCTCCTGGTGTTTTATGCTTTCCTAGTGATGATGCGGAGTACTTCTAGAATTTTTTTATTTCTCTTCTTTCCAAACGTTGAGGAACCTTGTTTTGTTGGTGCAAAGTTTTAGTATTTCTTTTCCGAACTGAAAATTACCTTAAATCCAATGTTTGTTTGTTTTGTCCGTCCGATTGGTGGTTTTGACGTTTAGCAAAGTATACTTTTGCTGAACGATGAATACGGTTAGATAAAAATGTAGGGAAGTAAGTGAGCCATCTAATAAAACTAAACCAACGAAGAAGTTGTTAATGTAATAAGTATTTTTCAATACACTTTCTCGAAAACTGGTTCTTATCGCACTACGATTCGGTTCAACATGCAATGTATTTCACACGCGTGGATTTGTAATATTTTTCCGTACGTGTGCGGAAATGAAAATTTCCACAGATAAGTCCAAATGGGTTCAACGACTATAGCTATAGTCGGCGGTGATTGTTTTTTTTTAATGTCGGCAAAGAGATATGCGTCTTTACGGCATAAATATTTTTTGAGTAAGTATTTAAATTGGGTTTATGAATAGAATATCATAGATAAACATGATTATTCAAAACAAATATTTACATATAAGAAGAAATTAACATTTATTTGTGTTCTAAAATAAAAAATATTAGAATTTTCTTTTTTTCATATTAGGCTGAATAGCGGCATACCTTTGCTTCTTCTACAACCTGGCGAAAGCAAAGCGCGGTAAAATAGCAAATTAAATCATAATTTCCTAATAATTCCTGACAAAAATACTTTCCGTTCTAATATTTTATTTCTTCGAAAGTGTATTGAAAAACGTCGTTTGATACGAGTGGGGATTTGTTACTGCAGTTCTCGGCTCCATAACACCCTCGCCTGCAGCTCGGGTGCTAATTCCGCGCTCGAATGCAATAACAAAGTTTCCCCACTTATATCAAAATGTACTATTATAACTCCTTTCTATTTAAATAATATACCTCAAACTGGTTCAACAAAATATTCTTTATCTTATTGAAGTCAGTGATTATTTGAACGTTAAGTCTGTTGGAGTTTTTCCTCTCTGGTACGAAGCTATCTTCCCTTGATTAAAACTTTGCCAGGTGTAATAAATTTTTACTGTTAGCAGTTCCAAGTAAAGTTATCGCTATTGTAAATGTCGTTTTATTCTTTTGGTTATAAGATCCAATTATACTTGTGTGGAGGCCTGCAGGAAATTGCGAACCTGGGGTATGTGACAAAGTTAAGTGAACTTTATAAAAGAATCACGTGTTCATAACGATTTTAATTTAAATTAAGAGCAACCTCCTTCTTGTTATGGTGTTCTGGTATTCATTTTACCTATTGGAAAGATTACAGGCATTTTATTACTTGATATAATACATATTTATAATACGACTTTGGTTTATATCACATACAATTAAGTTAAATAGAAAATAAAAGTAGCGGACAGGTTTCACTAAAGTACTTTCCATCAGGCCCAAGGTCTTTAGTTCAAAATACATACTCACTCAATCTCGTTCAAAGCTTGGAAATATGTGTGCCCATTTCTTTCATATGTAAAATTCTCTATTTAACCTTTTCGTCTGATACAGAGGACGCATTTGTACTTGTCGCAATATCTTTTTACCTTTTGTAGCTTCATCAATCTTTCACCAACAAGATGTAAAAGAATGGCGTATCTGCTGAAGCCTCCTTCACATTGGGAAAGTAAATAGAAACGGAGGTAAAGTATTTACGTTCTATCCTGTTAGTGTAAGTGGATTTGACAACCAGTGCATTTTAGCTGGAGGGAAACTTAACGACCTCGCTTTCGAAATAGATAACGAATTTAGGTGGGGACCTCAAAAGGCAAAACAAGGATGGCGTAGCGGGTCGGTTCGGTTAGGGTTGCAAAATCTTTGAGGTAGTGGAAATAAAAAAGCAGCAGAGTCGACGGGAGAAGGTTAGGGCTCATTTAAATGTTTATCACAGAACAAGTCGTGTGCCCTACGGCAAAACTTAATTACTTCCATGCAAACTTGCATCCCCAATCTAACCCATTTAATGGAATTTAATTTAAAGCTCACCTGCATAATAAAAGGAACTCTTGTGCAAAATTTCATGTCAGCGGTAAAGGCTTTGCATTTTCCGTCAGTGCTTAAACAAAAGATAAAGGAACAGTATTGTTAGCCAAAAGTAACTCAAGAAGCAGTAAAACAATACTTCAGTGAATATTTTATGACTAGTTTGTTACCTCTTCGTAGCTTTTTTCTGGCAAAAATATGAATTTCTTTGATTATTTATTTAAAACAAGACAGAAAACAAGGAACTGATTTTTGAGACAATCCTTTCAGCTATGGACTATGATTCACACCCATCCGTGTTCCTTCTTTTGCCCTTTGTGTTCCAGGGCCACGGTATTTCTTTCGAACAGTACTAATAACCTTGGGCCAAGAATTGTAGTTCAATCGTGGACGTTCTATTACTGAAACAGATAATGATGATGGACTACGATAAGATTTCATAGAATTGCTAATTATTTTAATTATGGTTGATACACTTCCTCTTTTCGACGATGGGTAAGGAATGCTAATGGGGTTGTGTAAGGAATGATATGAAAGAGAAAGGAGTAAATGATGCCGTGACGTCTCACAGGGAGAATGGAAGAAGAAAACGTATTACGTCGACCCCAAGTAGGGGGGACGAGGGCATGAAGATTCGTCAATTACGTTTGAGTTCCATGTAATAGGAAGCGAGTCTACTCCTGACTGCTACTGAGAAATTCCTGTCGAAAACACCCAATAACACGCTGCTCGATTGAGGAATCGAATCCAAGAGCTCATGCTTAGTAGTAGACCACTGGACGAACGAGGCAGTTTCTTTGAGCAGAGATTAATTGCAAGTTAAAAGGAACGATTAAATTGTAGTTACTTGAATCACCATTAATAGATCACTGCCTAGCCCCCTGGGTGTCGTATAAGGGACAGGATGGTGGATGGGATGCTTGCCTGTATCAACCCGGGTAATTTGTCTCCCGAGATGATTGACGACGGTCTCCATATGTTTAGTTTACGAGGATTTGTGTTTTATTTTGAAGAAAATTGTGCAGTAGAGGAAAATTTACTAAATAAATCATCGTTTTCTGTACCATTTGGTTATCAATATTGTTTGGTGAAGAAGACCAGATAGATATACGGGCACGTTCTATCGCGATGATTTCTGTGTGAACACATTCAGAATAGAAAAGTCAAAAAAGATTTCGTATTATTGTAGGTGACGAAACGTCAAACTGTTGCATTCAATTACGTAACATCTTTCTTCTAATAACACCAAAATCAAAGTCATACATTTCTAGTTTCCTTAGCTTTCCCTTTTCTTGCCAGGGGGGATTTTAGAATTCGTTTCTTCAGTTTGTTTCTCTTTTTGTTTATTATTTTGTACAGCTGATTTCCTTTTGATGATTGGTGTTCCCGAATGGGACATTGTGCGAATGGGACTTTGTGCGATTGGGACATTCTGCGTCAACGGGATTTTTTGCGAATGGGACATTCTGAGTCAGATCCTAGCAACATAGTGTTATTGCCATGAATTAATTGTATTTGTAATCTTTTTTTTTATTATATAAATATAATTTATAGATTAAGTTCTTTCCTGATAATTAAGCTTTCTATTATGGGATTGGGAATGGTTAAATCGGTCCAGTAGTCTTTGAATGTATTCGTTACAAACATACTAATCATTCCTCTTTAAATAATATTAGTGTATAATTATAGGGATTCAAACAACATAGCTACAGGAAGCTGAACGAAGGATGATATCAAATTGACAGATACGAAGCAAAAGACGGTGGTGTTCTGTCTGTCAACCGCCATAGGAAAAAGGCGTGAGAATTGAATCCCTCCCAAACGAGACTTCTTTTGTGATATTTTCGCGTAATTAACGACGTCACATTGACGTAGGTACTAGGCAGGTATAAACGAATAGGGGTAAACATCCAAAAATAACTTGTTAATTGGAAGAGTGTAACAAAAGAATACGTAACTTCTGTTTTCGGGGATTTTCTCCTATCTTCCAGGTAACTGAAGGATTTTATTAAGGTCATGGTGTTATGCTGGTTTTTTAGGCTTTCGTCGGTAAAAGCCAAAGCCAGAAAGGATTAGGAAACCAGGCAGGGATTAAAACTAAACTAATTTCAAATTGAAGAGCTGACAAAAAAAAAACATAACTCTTTATTTCAACGTGCGTTCATCAAATCATTAGGCATCAAAATATCGCTCAATCTTTTTGAGATAAGATTATGTGCGCTAACGAACGATTTAAGTTTTATTTGTTCATCAGTTTTTTTCTGACTAAAATATGGTTTAAAACTGGCAGCAATTCCAAAATTCGTAAACTTGAATGCGGTAGGTAGACCTAATCTCATTACTAGATATACCTATATAGTTTGTTTTGTTCCTCATTCTTATTTGAATGATAAAATCAGAGTGGAGCACAAATTAATTATTTGAAATTGAAATGTACTAGCAGAGCATGAAGCTACAAAGCTCTTCATTTTCGCGTAGGCAGGTAATACCGCAAACGATCGAAATTGAAATGAGCGATCCATTACCACTAGATATCAATTACCTACGCCACGTTTTGTGGCTAATTGCGTTTTATATTAATTAAGCTTTTGCCCACGGTTTGTGGATGTTGAAAATTATCCCACAGGGTCGTGATACCAGAATAAAAATATCCAATGACTTAAACCTAGGTAATTTTTTACCATTTGTCCAAGTTTCCAGTTGTTAAGGCTTGAAAAGCTAACAGATACACAGAGATTCACTTAGGTGATCATTTTTAATTTAGATAAATAATATGATGAAAAAAGTCTGCTGTACAACGATGGCAGACTAAGTGAGGATCCCCAATACTCCCACTACACAAAGCTGGTAGGTGAATCTTCAAAAATATACCTAACTAAAAGTTGCCCGCGTCTTCGCTCGCGTTTTGGTCGGAAATTATTCCACGGGTACGTTGTAAATATATCCTATAGCACTCGAGGATAATGTAGCTTCCTATTATTGAAAGAATTTTTAAAAGCGGTTCAGTAGATCCAGAGATTACCCTCTACATACAAACTTACCAACTTACAAACAAATTTTACCTCTTTATAATATTAGTATGGAATATACAGACTCAATAGTGACCTTCCGTACATCGTACAGATATTATATGTAGTCGGCGATATGTGTTTTATTCCTCTGAAAACCAATAATGTTTCCATCTTCGAAAATACATTTTAAATTGACCATCACAACAACGTACTACATAGCTAAACCTCATACAACGCAGGCTATCGTGCAGTGGTGTGTGACTAAACCCGGTCAATGTCAGTCGTTTGTTGGTAAACACATGTGGGAAAAACGTGATAAAAACAGATAAAAATGTATGGACTTTCAGCCCTGCCGTTGGAGTGTATTGTATATTTCTAGAGGATAAGTTTGTTCCCTATGTTTTACACTTACTATTGCTGAAACTGAGCCCTAGAGCATATAGTCTCTTGATTGGAAAAAAGTCTATCCTTGTCTTAGCAACTTTGAGGTACGATAGTTTCAAAAGGATTGCATGTAATGGTATTTCCCTTCTTTTCTATGTATTAGTGTAAATTAGATATATGTATAGGGTGACTGGTAACTAGTGGCCGATACATAAACACGTGATTGTACTCATTATAACATACAAGTTTATCAAAGAAACATTTTTATACTCATTCAATGTTATCACAATAACACAACAGCCGTATGAAATTCGCGCGCGCGCGCCTTTGACCTATCAGCGGTTAGCCGTAACATTGATTTATGTTTTAAGTACCAAGGTACCTAGCTAAAGGATTTTTGAAAAATACCCTTTGTTGCCATTTCTACCTAACTCGTTGCCGAAACCCGTTATAGAAAGAAAATACATTTATTTGACACATGCCACAACCACACAAACAAACAAAACAACTCACATCTTTTAATTTGAACGATGACAATATTTACTTAATAATTTGAATGTATATTATTGCACAAAGTATTACTATTTTTGGAATTATATAACCGATTAATTGGATTTTATCAAATTGTCTAACTATAATTTTGAATTTTGCATGCCTAAATTGGTGACAATACAGTGGACTGCGCATTCACTCGACATCTGGAAATGCATATATGTACTGTGTTTAGCAATAAATATCGATACCAGAAGTATCAATTAACGTAAGGGACATTTTGGCGAAAATGAGTTATATACATCATTGGATTCAGAATTTTCTGCTCTATCGATTTGTATTATTAAAAAAATTCTATCGTTAAAAAAAATTCCCTTACGTTAAAAAAATTTGGCCTGCGTAAAACGATTTATGAAAAAAAAAATGATGTAACAGACGTTTACATTTTTTTTTCTCTGAAAAATAAAGTAAGTCATAGTGTCAAATAATTTACAACCTTACCTTAAACCTCAAATCAGTCGATTTAAATAGCATGTCCCTTACTTTAATTCATGATTAGAGTTTTTTAAGAATTATTGATATATGAAACCGACGACGATGAAGATGTGATGACAGCTGATGATGATAACTAGATAAAATACCAAATAGAAAAAGTTCAAACCATAAAGAAAAGAAAAGAAAAGAAAAGTTATTCCAACCATTTCAATTTCACCATTAAAATAGTTTAATTTACTAATAGTTATCATCATAATCTGTCTGCCCATTCCTAATTATTTATTCTTGTAATAATATAGGTACATTTCTTATTAATATTCATTTATATTATTTTATTCATTTATCTTTCAGACAATTAATATTTTTTCATCTGTCTTCCGTTTCCAGTACATTCATTCAATTACTTAAAATAAGACTGTTGATTTAAGTCTAAGAAAACATTTTTTTTATTCATTATGTGATTATAATTATAAAGCCAATTAAACGTAATTATTAAAAGTACAGATTTTGTAGGACTGGTACTTAAAAGAGATCATGGAGTCAATTATACATAATTATTTTTATATTGATAACTAGAAGGTGTGTAAGACTGTTAATTAGAGCACTGTTACTTTTAAAAAATTTATTTAAACTTTAAAAAAAAGTTTTATAGACTGATTAGTGTGTTGAATTTATGATAATTACGCAGACATAAGTCTAAAATAAAAATAAAATATTATCAATAAATCGTTTTATTTTTGTATCCCTAAATTTCATTGAAATCTGTGATAGCTTAGCTGAAACTAACATTAATCATGCAAAAAACCTATTTCCATGGTGTTAAAATACCATAATTTTAGTAGATAATCTATAGTTACATCAAATTGCAACACTGTAAAAGTCCTTTACAATAGAATTACGTATAATTTTCTATTTCTCTTGCTGCTTACACTATGCTTGACGGTTTACACATAAAATATTAGTAACGTAAGGCACAACTAAACATATTTTTTTAATGTAAGGGACATGCTATATTTTAAACCGCTGGGTATTCCTAAATCTTTCGTTTAGAGCATGAAAGAAGAAGAAATTCTAAGAAACTTTGCTCTAGACACAATTAAAATTGGAGCAGACAGTAAAAAGTTATACACAGATTTAAAAAAATAAAATCGTTTTTTGGCTCTCCTGAAAAACCGTGTTTTGTCCCTTACATTAATTGATACTTCTGGTATCGATATTTTGAATTTGAATCTAAACAAGAAAAGGATAATAATTGTCTGTTTCACAGCCGCGCCAAAAGGCCACATGACCTAATGGAAACCAACTGATAACTCACTGGTAACAGATTTAAATCAGTTTCAGTGTGATGTGCTAATGTATACTGTGATGGTGATTTTTGGCTTGATGTATGCGATTTGTAGGCTTTTTTTTACTCTCATAGTCCAATAGGGCATGACCGGGGCGAGAACGGCCTTACGTGCTTTCCGATGCACAGAAGTGTGAAAGTTTCTATAAACACCATGAATGAAACGTGTTCCGTCATACCAAGCCAGAGGTGAAGTATCACGGGCCGCTTCATAATTCTTCAGGCATGAATGATAACTAAGTACGGTGCTATAAAACTGACATAAACCTACGTTTTATGACAGTCGGTGCACGATCATAAAAACGCGCCGTACCTTGGTTTGCTGCGATATTACAGGTACGCACGTCGACCAATCAAGCTATGAAAAACCAAATTAAGCTGATCTCTCATTGTACGGGAAGCTCATACAAAGCAAGGTCACGTTATACTGGATATGTATAGCTTGATGTCGCCTTGTGTACATTTGAGCCGTGATCGGAATATATTGTAAGAATTCGACATAGGACGTGATGAAGGGGTTTATTTTCACTTTAACTTGGCAGATAGTTCACAAAAGCAAGATATACACACTTGTTCAAGCCAGCACATTCGATTGCGAAGTATTACTACGCATATTCATAAACCAACTTGGAATATACTATCGTTGAATGATATTCCGGCCAGCTAGGTATAACATACCATCACGCCTGTAATCCCCGAAGGGCTAGGCTGAGGTGTACCTAACCCTGGACGTGGGTGTACCGTGGGGTACACCCACGTGTCGCCAGTTATGTATAAGTCTCATGTGATAGACCACAAACAAAATTTGAATATTGTGAGGCACAGTCCCAGATATCAATCAGTTATATTATTTAAAAAGTTGCCTCTACATATAAAAAGCGCTATTTACTCAAGCTCCTTTAAAAAGCAACTAAAAAGTTTCCTATTGAATAAGTGTCTTTATGCTGTTGAAGATCTATAGATAACGAAATTCCTACATAGTAATATGTTGTATTTTGTTTTGGTATTTGTGCATTGTTGTAATATTTTAGCGTGTTCTTGTTTTTCTTTTTTTCTCCATGTGTAATTTTAATTTTCTATGTAATTCAGATACAATTTATTGTTTATGAATAAATGACTAATGACTAATAGGCGAGCCCATTGCCACAAGCTAGGGCAAGCTAGATGCGGGCCTGTGGACGGTGAGGAATGGGCTAACTCGCCGTCCGTCCGCCTTATGACGACAGGCCGTGTCGACGGCGCGTTCGTTTTCCGACCGATGCCTGCCAGGGTTGCGGGACTGTTCGAAAGAGATACCGCGGACCTGGAACACAAAGAGCAAAAGAAGGAATATGGATGGGTTTTAGTCAGTAAAAGTCTCAGACTCCCTCCTGCTTAGCCCAGAGCGGGAGGAGTTATTTGATGACATACAATCCGAAAAAAAAGGGCTAGCTGGAACTAGACACAGGCTGCATCGAGTTATGCCAAGCTGAACATGTGTATAATAATAGCATCATCTATGCAGCAGAGCTACACGCCCCGCTACGGTGTAGCTGTCACTGTGCTAAGACCGCAAAAAGAGTGATTAGTTTAAGCCATTTATTTCAGTATTTTTTGGCGGTCTTCCTTGTATACGTGTACGGAGTTCCACTCACACATGAATTTAGTGTAGCTGGATACATTATTAGTTATTGAGAACATCGTGGCTAAATAATTAAACCCGCTCGGGTCGATCTTTAGGTTAAGCCGTGCTTGCCTAGGTTGGTCCGTGGATGGGTGACCATCCATTACATACCGAGTTTCCTCAGTGCCTCAGAAAACACGTTAAGCCCGTTGGTCCCGGCTGTCATTTGTAAATCTTTAGACAGTCGTTACAGGTAGTCAGTGGCCTGAAAGTCTGCCAACCAATCCTAACAACGGGTATTGTATATTACCCAGTACTAAATTTGTTGTGGAGTTCTGATAGGCAGTCGCTCCATGTAAAATATTGGTGTTCAGCTGCATTCGGTTAGACTGGAAGCCGACCTGAACATGGTTGGGAAAAAACTCGGTCGATGGTGATGATGATTGAACTAACGCAATTGGCCGTATTATGAACAATAATAGAAACAGCAAACATCTGATCAATCCAGGACTTTTCGATACAGTTCCAGTTTATAAAACAGCTCATAATGATACAGGGTGAGAAAATATCCAGAGACTCCTCTTAAAGTATGTGTGTACTTGCAATGTCCATGTTTAATTGCAGGATTCTGCACGACTCTAAAAAGGTACCTTAATGTTTACAGGCTCATTAACCTTTCCTGTGTTACATAGGTACAGTCAAGACATTGTTGTGATACAGGTCACATTTATTATTTAAAGTCGTCCGTCTGTTTATAATGAGTTTGAGAAAGTTCACAAAGAAGCTAGCTGGTTTACAATTTAAGGTCTAGGTATCGTGATATTTATCACACAAAAAGTGGTAGCTCGTCGGATATCCAAAAAAAAAAGGGGGTCCTTTTTTTTTTAATGGGAAATCTTCAAATGACTCCTCCCGCTCTGGGGGAGCAGGAGGGAGTGTCAGACTTTTACTGACTGAAACCCTTTATGTTACTTCATCGCCCTTTGTGTTCCGGGGCCACGGTATTTCTTTCGAACAGTCCCGCAGTCCACACCCCCCCCTCCGGCACACTATGTCGAACCTGCAGTGGAACCCAACTGCTATATCCCACCTGAATGACCCTAAGCCGATTGCGACTTAACTTGACACAAATGGCAGTAATTACAGGTAAGTGACTCCACAGTCTGATAACTAGTCTTACCAATGGGTATCGTATTACCCAGTACTAACTGGGTTGTGGAGGTCAGATAGGCAGTCGCTCGATGTAAAATACTGGTATGCAGCTGCACTCAGTAAGACTGGAAGCTGAACTTAGTTGCAAAAAAGCTAGACAAATGATGCTACTTGTCTAGGCGCCGTGTACCTAGATAAAAAGCACATCATACCTATCACACTTTTCACTCTACAGAACCTTTGTATAAAAAAACCAGCCAAGCGCGAGTCGGACTCGTGCACGAAGGCTTCTGTACCATAATAAAAAAATAACACGTTTGTTGTATGGGAGCCCCCCTTAAATATTTAATTTATTCTGTTTTTAGTATTTTTTGTTATAGCGGCAACAGAAATACATCATCTGTGAAAATTTCAACTGTCTAGCTATCACGATTCATGAGATACAGCCTGGTGAAAGACAGCCAGACAGACAGACGGACAGTGGAGTCTTAGGGTTCCGTTTTTACCCCTTGGGTACAGAATCTTAAAAAGGGCGTAAAATAGTGCTTGCGGCCGCGCATGCGCATGGCAATAAATGGGCATTACTGAGGTCTGTTTATTAGCCCACTAACCTTCCAGTATTTCAGCGGAGATTTGAGACCAGAAAACATTTTCATCAAAAATCTAAGATCTTACATGGAAGACTGAAGTTGTGATAATGTATTTAAAAGTTCATGAACTTCAGTTTCAACATATCTAAGTTTTCATGCAAGCTGGTCGAACATACGGAAACCGGTGATCCGACAGAAAAAAAATACAAAGAGTACTTAGCAACCGAGTTGAATGTCGTGAAATTGGAGAGCAGTGGGGTATACACTGAAGCTGATCGACCAACGAAATCGACGAACTTTACGTCAGCGGAGCAGGCTGGGAATAGTAGCAATGTTTCTCAATACAAGTTTATTTGTATCCAGCGTAAGTAACTATTCAAAATACAGAAGCAAAATGGAGGCATTATGTGTTAGTTCTAGTTCGCATTTTTTCTCAAGTAACTCGCTATCAATGCTCCACAAAATAAGGCTTTAAGTATTAAATCTCGTCCTCAAAAAGTTCTCACAAAAATGCTCCCGTGGCTTATGGTTACGGTCCCCGAACTTTAGGGGCAAGGCTTTGACTCGGATCAACAACTTTGTTGTTAAGTTCAAAACCGCGGTCAGTTTTGAAACTGAACGTGACTTTTACTCAGAAGTTGTGTTAAGTTTCTTTTAGAGACATGTTGTATGAGACGTTTCATCCTGTTGATGGAGTTTGTGGCGTGGCGTGATTGAATCCTAAGTCCTAACGCCTGTTTTTACCAAAACTAAGTGACGTACCTAACTGAATGCCTTACGCCCATTTTCGCCAACGCTTAGTGACACCTAACTGAATGCCTTACGCCCATTTCGGCCAACACTTAGTGGCACCTAACTGAATGCCTTACGCCCATTTACGCCAACACTTAGTGACACCTAACTGAATGCCTTACGCCCATTTTCGCCAACGCTTAGTGACACCTAACTGAATGCCTTCCGCCCATTTTCGCCAACACTTAGTGACACCTAACTGAATGCCTTTCGCCCATTTTCGCCAACGCTTAGTGACACCTAACTGAATGCGTTACGCCTATTTTCGCCAACACTTAGTGACACCTAACTGAATGCCTTACGCCCATTTTCGCCAACGCTTAGTGACACCTAACTGAATGCCTTACGCCCGTTTTCGCCAACGCTTAGTGACACCTAACTGAATGCCTTACGCCCATTTTCGCCAACACTTAGTGACACCTAACTGAATGCCTTACGCCCATTTTCGCCAACACGCAGTGACACCTAACTGAATGCCTTACGCCCATTTTTGCCAACATTTAGTGACACCTTACACAATGCCTTACACCCACCCATTTTCAACAAAGATTGCCTCGAATGCCTCTAATGATTGGATTCTACTTCAAAGTTTAATTTTACGCTTTAGTGTATAGACTGAAATCCAACCACAATATTCATTTTAGGTTTGGGAACGTCTTCTACTCTCCATAGCGTAGTTTAAACTCGGTTGCAGTATAAACCAAGGGTCACTGATTCGCAAACTGCGTTATGAGTTTCCAGAACCGTGCCTGCATGACTTCGTGGAATCACAAACATACAGTCAATTACTGCTATATATCCAGAATTAGGCACTAGTTGTACCCAGATACAGTTAGTTTAAATCCATACAAACAAACATACAGAAAATGTCAATATACTGTGACAAAAATACGTTCAATTACAATGTGGCTGTCTATCGAACAGTTGTTGAAATGTTTCACGGAATCGGTGAACGAAACTCGAAATAAGACTAGCCGTTTCGTTTTTCTGTCATGCTTATATCATGCGTACATAATTTTATCGCCACTCCAGGCTTAATAGACCATGTATTACATAAAAAGCGAATGCTGAACCACTGTTTCCAGGGATAATCGCAAATCTCTTCTCCGCCTCCTATTTTGCAAGATTCCCTTCAGATTAACGGTAATTTTCCTACAACTTTCTAACCACCATCGAAACAGCACACATATGTTCATATAAGTGCGAGCAGTGTATTACAAAGTTCACTGCAGACTTCAGTCAAAATTCACAGTAACATTCAATCAATCGTTCATCGCTTCTATTCGACAATTTATTCCCAACTAGCTGTTGCCTGCGGCTTCGCTCGCGTTTTGTCGGAAATTATCCCACGGGCACGTTGTAAATATAGCATAGGGCACTCGGGGATAATGTAGCTTCCTATTAGTGAAAGAATTTTCAAAATCGTTTCAGTAGATCCAGATATTACCCTCTCTACATACAAACAAATTTTATCTCTTTATAACATTAGTATAGATTAGTATGCATTAACTTGCAGACGTAAGATACTGTAAATTGTGGTTGTTGTTGTCCACATATTATACGGCTGCAGCCGTTGGCACTGAATGTGGTCAGTGTTATTACAACAATTTCTGCAATGTGCAAACTGCCCTGTTCGTCTCGACTGCTCAGCTTGGGGTCCAAGAGTCGGAGTGTACAAGTTTGTGGTCTGTCACACCCGTGTCTCGAAACCACGTAGTTGTTGGTCCCAGACCAGTTGATCTTCTTCCTTTGGTGTCTGATTGCAAGTGATTGAGAGTTAGGCAAGACAGTGCAGCCTGCGTGTTTAAACTTGTGCGTTATAAGATCTCCTGCGTTCATAACCGATCTCCGCTGGGATGACCGTGACCGAAATAGAAATCAGTCGGATCGATTATTATTCTGTGGTTGTCATTTACAAGTGATACCTACGTTCTAAAGGGCCCTAAACCAGCCCCTAAACGATCGAAAACCCCGATTTCGTCGCCTAAAGTCAAAAATTCAACATCAAAGGAATTATGAGTACTGCCATTATGACCGAGGGGTCCTTTAAACGCGTTTGACCTCTATAACGAGGTATCATTAAGCTTGTAGCAACCACAGTGTGGGCTATCGCTAACAGCTCCTGAATGAAGCGTGATGAATGACCTTTAATGAAGGTGGCTAGTGAGTTTCTGAATAGATTTTTGGGACATTTAGCGATGTTACAATTTGCTGATTATTAATAATAATAATAAATTTAAATAATCGAAAAGCTTTTCAAAATAACAGCTTTTTACTGAATGCTTATGAAAATATATACGGCACTTTAAACAAAATCACATTTTTTCAGTTTTTGTCTGTCTGTCTGTCTGTTTGTTCCAGCTAATCTCCTAAACGGCTGGACCGATTTTGACGGGACTGGCAGATAGCTGATGTTATAAAATCTAATATAGGCTACTTTAATTTTAGAAAAATAAATACAGGTACAGTACCCTGCAAAAAAAATAAAATCCTTGAAATTGGTAACAATATTCGATTAAAAATAGGGAAGTAATCTTTTTTTTAGAACAAAGGTCGCGGGCAACAGCTAGTATTTTACTATAAATACGCGCAGGTATATATCTGAATCTTGCTTGTGGGAAGTATTAAAAACCCACAATTCTGTCCAAAACCGGATTTTAGTCTCACGTAGGTAGGTCAAAGAAAGGAAAATATGAATATTACCTTTATAAAATCTATTAAAGAAATCTGGTGATATTTCAGTATTTCCTTTACAATTATTCTTTATACCACGTTTATAAATGCTGAGTTTTTGGAAGTTAATTATATACGTATTATGAATTCATTAATCGAATCCTAATAACCATTATATAAAGGTTTGTGTCTATAGGGGAGCAATAAAATTACCAAAATAATAACAAGCTTTTCAATTTGTCGGACAGCTAATATACGATATTGAAAAAGCGAAATTACCCTAAGCGGTACTTTCCCCATACAGAGGTGTTGTAAAACATGTCTAAGGGAACTCTATGGGGATGGGCAGAAACGAAGGACTTACGACCCGGTGAGGCTATGTATTCAGTTCAGCAGTGCACTGCCCTTATAATTACCTACCTAGGATAGGGCGCGTGTGCCGAGCAGTCTTTTGCACTGCCATAGGACTATGCTGGCTTTTGTGGTGATTTAGTCGGTGTGTTCGGGGACCATCACTGGACATTGCTCACTGAACAAACACTTCCACACCCTAGGTATCACTGACAGCCCCCTGTGCAGAGCGTGCATGGAGGCGGAGGAAACGGTAACGCATGTACTCCTCAAGTTCACCGGCATCACCCGGATCCACGAGGAGACTCTTGGAACACCGAGATCCCTTGCGGATGTCCTGAGAAGACCGGGAAGTTTGATCTGCTTCTGGAGGGAGGTGGGCTGGTTGGAGTAACGGCCACCATGGCTCCCGCAAAGTGGCACTTTAGGGACTAAGTGCGGAAACCAAACCCTTTTATAGAAGGGCGCGTGTGTTGTGTGTTGCGTGAATATTTTATATGTATTAGGTGTATTCTCATTACGTTATCTGTGTATTTATTTATTGTAAAATATTATGCGAATTTATATCGTGACAATAAAGATTTCATTTCATTTCATTAACAAAACTTCTGTGGGTGACTTCCACCATTGAAGCTGGCTGCGATCAGGTGGCCTACCATGCTACAGGCCACTAGTGCAGTCATACCGCGTTGACACGTTTACGAGCTCTTAGCATCATAATTGCTATAGAATACTGACACAGACTCGTCTTGAACGAAGTTTAGTTGTGCTGCTCTCTTAATCCGGTATAATTTTACTTCGTAATTTAAACATATTAATGCGTTAACCATTATAAAATGAAATGCGAACGTTTATACCCAATCAAAACACGACTTATCCCACGTACTATTTCATAGTATATCTGCAGCTTTTAATCCTAGTATTATACGTTATTTGTGTATGCTTGTTAGTTATACCGTAACGTCGGCTGAAAGCTAAGCTCGGCTTAGCGAGGAAAGTAAAACAACGCACGTATAAGCTTTACAGTGAATGTGTATATGTCGCAGTCATCTGGTTCAATCTGATATTTGATTGAATGACTAGCGCGTTCATTGAATGACAACATTCAATTGAATGACTAGGCCGAACGTTGATTGAACAAGCGTCACTCAACGTCCAACTAGTTAGCTGATTATAACATAGCCCTTTGAACAGAGAGGTGATTAATTTTTTTTTCTCACTGCGGCGCTAGTAGTCACCAAAACAAATATGGAGTCAAACAGATAGCACTGTGTTGATATTTTTTTCGATTAATTTTACTTTAAAGTGCGTTACTTGTTTTTAAAGTACGATACTATGGTTATAATAGCTAACGAAGATTATTTAATATTTAAAAGGAAATCTCCTGATGACCCGACGGTGCGCACTATACCTAGAAACGAATATCTATATCGCATTCAACGACTTCGCTAAATGACGTTCAGTCAAGTCGTTGAACGTTACATTCAACGACTTGACGAGTTGTTCTTTAGTCATTCAATTGAACGTTGTCATTCAATGAACGCGCTAGTCATTCAATCAAATAGCAGATTCAACCAGATGACTGCGACATATATACAGTTTACAGAAACTGTACATCTGTGAAGATTTGTATTATTACCTGTTTTGCCAAATAGGTACCAAGCACGATAATCTGAAAGTATTGTATTTGAATTCCATCATTATTTTTCAATAGAAGGTTGGCGAAAACTGTTGCGGTTTTTAATCCGGTTCTATAATATGGTAATGAGCTGGTCAGTGGTCATGTAAAAATAGACTCCTATGTTATTTTTTGCGTTCCTTTTGACGAAACTAAATTAGAAAAATGTCTCAACGAGAAACAACTAACTGAATGAAAAACCCAAGACTGAAAACTTTAAATTATTGCAAGTGTAATTGGGTTAAAACTTAAAAAAGAAGGATTTTAAGTTTAACCCAATTACTTGCCACAGTCAGCCAAATAAAAATTTACAGAACAGAACGAACAGCTAGTCGAATAAATTGTAACTGAACTTTTTAGTTGAGCTTTGTTTTGTTTGAACTATGTTGGCCAGCAAACATAGTTCTCAATTTATGATTAATTGGTTTATCCCAGTTGGGTTCCAAATAGGGTTACCATCCGTTTCTATTTGCACGGATATGTTAAAGAGTAGAGGAAGACCAAAGTAACAGTCGACGCACTGTGTGAAGAAGGCTGACATGGCTAAAAACGACGTATCTGACGAGATGACGAGTAAGAGAAGAAGAAGTATGGAAGAAAAAGTCATACTGCGCCGACCCCAAATGAATTGGGATGAAGACAGGAGTATGATGGTGATGACGTTCGACTTTTTGAATCCCCCGTCCGGACTTCAAAAAGTACTTAGATCAGATAATATGGGTACGTCCCGTGTGGTAACTTTCCCGTTTCGCCAACTAAACAAAAGACGTGCAAAACAAGTGAAAAAGTCCCCTTTCGTAACTATTTTAATCTTCATACATTGATTTCCATTTCGTCAACAATTCAAATCCGTATTTTTTCGAAATGGTAACCCTAGTTCCGAAAGTTGTTGACTTATTTTCAGCGCTCCCTGAGTTATGCTTTCACGATTCATAAATTGCCCCTGTAGACATTTATTGCTGAAAACATTGGCCGACGTCTTATAAATTGCTATTAGGGTCTAATGGTTGTCGAAATGGGACTTCGCCGTAATTACCAATCAAATAATAGCAGTAATAGATTGGAGGTCGCTGGGAGAGAAAGGCGCTCTCTAACAATAGAAATATGGCCAAAAATACCAGTTTCTGTTTGGTGATCGCAGTTAAAATAAAATAGTCAAATAGTAAAATTATTGGGAACCTTATATACCTAGCGGCAGCCAATCTCGACGGAGACATAGTCAAGTACGCAGGACATAATATATGGCACAAGCGCGTGCGTAGATCCAGATGCACTGTTTGTTCCTTTACTCTCATAGTTCGATGGGCTAGCAATCCAACACGACCGGAGAGAGATCAGGCGCAGGATCAATGGCTTTACGTGCTGTACGGAGCATGTCACACATGTCACATCCCCTATTATAACTCTTGGCTGGTACAGAGAACTTCGTAATGGAATAACTCAGCAAAACTTTACCAAACCTCAAGACACTCAGCAGTCGCGCTTGCGGTCCCAAAACCAACTTTAACACCAATTATCGTGTTACAAAAAGAATGCAACCATAAGAAAGAATCCTTACAGGTAAGGTTCTTCACAAAGGTCTGGTGCGTAGGACTCGCATTCGCCGTGCGTGTATGATCAGATATATGAACGTGGACGAGGCAAAAGGAGTATGTAAGGATCGTAGCAGGTGGCGTTCTGTGGCATCTGCCTACCCCCATGGGAAAACGGCGTGAGTTTATGTGTGTATGTAAAAATAATGTAACATAATTAAATATTGCAGCCGCCTCAGCCACAATAATTATCTAAAGTAACCTTACATTGGATAATTATTGTGGCTGAGATAGTAATACTGATAATATAGTGGTGTAATACTCTGTACAGATTACTTCCCACGCTACAGGTAATAGGAAATGGGTTAATTTGTAATGAGATGGACAGCTCTTGTTACTGACAGTTTGTGGCGGCTTCCTACTCGCTAAACAATGAACTAGGTTAATCTTGAGAAATTATCTAAAGTAGCGGTTTTGCACTAATTTTATATTTTTATCTGTTCTTAGTGAATACAAAAAAGTGGTTTAGAATTCTTAGCTTATAATCCTTTTCGGGTTCACTATGACACCATAGTGAACCCGAAAAGGATTATAAGCTTTCTGAAAATGAAAATGGCCGCCAGTATAAAAAAATGCAACATATAAGGTCTATCTATTCATACCCGAAATCTCTTAAGGGGGGGTCATTGAACTCATAATTATGAACAACTTTTATTATGGGACCAAAAAAAATAAAAAAAATAATATAAGTTCGCATTAACTCGTCAAAATGACAGCTGATTTATTTTTCGCGATTTCTGGGTTGGTCCGATAGTAAAAGTTGTCCATAATGATGAGTACAATGACCCCTTAAGAGATTTCGTGTATGAACAGATACACCTTATAATGTATGGTTAGAGGCAGTACGTAATGGTATATAGTTAAAGTTTTATAACAATGCATATCAATTCGACTGAACGATTTTTTTTCAGACACAAAAATGACATTAATATGGTTCTGAATGCTTAATTCCTAGAAATAAATAATTAACTGAAAAATAATTTCGCTAGTTTTAAATATGGAATAATCTAAACTTTGTATTACAGCAAGATTTTCTGAATAACTTAATATTGTACATTATAAAATATTTTCATTAACAACATCTGAGGTCATTCCTAGAACTCTCATTCTACTTATTAAAGAGAAAACGCCTCTTAGAAGGCATACTATATCATCTTCACTCGTGTCCACACACACACACACATACGTCATGCTCTCAAAAGCCTCCCTTTGATATTTAAACTTTAAAAATGAAACTCGCTGAGCTGAAAAGTCACCCGCATACCGCGAGACGAGATTTGTATGAACATAGTACAGTCAGTTAAGCTCCTTACTGAATATATACTGTACAGTTGATCAAGATAATTGGTATACAGGCTAAAAAAACAATCAACTTTCGACTACACTGGTGTGCTAAATTGCTAATATATTTTTAATTTAATACTTTTTAAGCTTAAGATGTTCAAGATGCAGCATGGCTAAGTGTTAACGGTTCGAGCCCACGGCTTGCAACTCGAAAGTCGGAAGACTTTCGAGTTGCAAGCCGGACTGTAAATTCCCTTTATGTTATTTGTTTCACCACTTCTTTGAAAACCAACATTTCGATAACCGCTGACCTCTAACAAACCTTACAGACTGTGCCCGTGTGGTGGATTACAGCTCTTACAGAGAGAAGGCCCGTGTCCCAGTGGGGACGCTATAAGCTAATTGTGCCATACTTAACCATTCAGCCGTTTTGGCGTGATTTACAAGCATACAAGCATCCATCCATCCTATCTTTCGCATTTATAATAGTAGTATGAATTTTTAAATCTAATGTTTTTAGCTACAGGGCTGCCCGCGATATTATTATTTTCTGTTTTTTTTTACCCGAGAGTTCAGCCCGCATATCTAGTTATCTATCTGTTCGCGCATAACTTTTAAACTACATATATTTTGACAAATTATATATCGTTAGAAGCGTCGTGTCTTCTGGGTCTTCCGCTGGTTGGATAGGCTATGTGAGGTAACGAAACACTAAGTTCATTATTATACTTCTAGAGGATAAACCGAAATTAAAAACAAAATTGTACCGTGCCGTGTTGGATACTTTCTAATTTATAAGCAATTACAAATATTGGATAAACTAAGCGTTATCATTCTGTTCGTAATAAATAACATTGGAAACTGTATGTCATGTGACACAGATTAACCTACTAACAGTTGAGGAATTAAGAGAGTGATGTTAGAGAATTGACTCGTTCAGATCCAGCCTGCACCCTTGCTGCCCCCCCCAGCGACGCCCTAAGCCGAGGCTCGTACCCCACAGGGGAAGCCCTTAGCGCGTCGTCGCTTAGTCTATAAGTTTTTTTCCCCTGGCTGGAGGCCTTACACTTAAGGCACCCACAGAAGCCAGCCTCATAGGATAACCAGCGAGATGCCGTTAAAAAAAATTCACTATTCACAACATTGTTTAAAAGTAGTTGTAAGTAAGTTACCTGCACACTTAATCGCTTGTTCAGCTGTACTTGTTTATCATATTCGACGATGCTTTATGTTATGAGGGAATGAGCTTAGACAAAAAACAAAGGAATAGGTAGGTATACCGAAGATAAGCGCTATGTGTATGGTTACCTGGTATGCATGGTACGGGACTATATTTGAATTAGAACATTATTTTACGCTTTCACGGTTTAAAACTAAACCTATACAAAAAGAGCTCAAAATAATTAATCATCATGGAAGATATCCCGTAAGTGACAATATTTATATGAATTAGATCTACTTAGACCTAAGGTCACTTGGCCTTAAGTAATTTACTATTTATATTTGTAGCAATCTGTTCCTATAAAGGATACTGGATTAGTGTGTTACCCGTCTTAACCTATATGTTCATTGTTCCCTATAATTAATTTAAGATACGGTGGAATGATTCAGAATGATGACTTCGGGTTGTGTAAGACAGGAGATTAACCATCTGTAGTTGCTTGACGAAAAGTGTGGGAAAAGTGAGTTAGCTTAAAACCATAAATAAATGACGTCAAAACTATTGACAGAAGATACTTCTTAATGCTTTTACGGTTTAAGACATTTATATCTCAAAAAGAATACAATTCACTTATTATGAGAAATTCAAGGTAAACTTATAACTAAATATAAGAATTACTTTTGCGCTCACAATGACACATCAATTCACAAATTAACACATGATTTTGATTTGATAAGCTAGGTAGGTAAAATCAATGTAGCGATAAAAGCAATACAAAATACAAGCGTCATTCCTGTGATAATGTTTTCCAATAAATCGATGGTAGGTACATAGATACATTATGTATTGTACATAGTACACAAAGCACTGTGTTATTGTTCTGCATAGTTCATTACGGAACGCTGGGCACATTGTGCATGATTAATTTAATTTCCTGCCAACAAACAGACGCTTGATTATTAATATTTGTGGGACAGTTTACGGCAACAGTGTGGGAGGGTTTCTATGGTGATCAGGGGAGGCCCCCAAAATAATTGCTTTATCAGAATCATAATATGAATCACGTTAAAAATTTCACGTTAAAAGTCTTAAAATGGACTTAGTAGTCATAACTATAAAGACCATTCTAAGAATTTCAATTTTTTAACGTGATTACGTGATTCATATATTACGATTCTGATAGCTATATATCAGCATTGTAATATATGAATCACGTAATCAAAAAATGGCTGCTAAGCCATTTTAGGCCCCCAGTGATGCTGCCTAAGAACTGTCCAGCAAGGGAATTAGGTCTTAGAAACCTTCTTAGGGATGAGTCATCATCTGCCTAGCCTCTGCCCAACTATGCCGGGGTAGGCTCCCTATCTGACCTCCACAACACAGTCAGTACTGTGTGTGTGTGTGTGTGTGTGCACAGTTCTTAGGGATATGTCTCAGACATTTATTGCTCTGGGTTTCTGCTAATTTAGACAAGTAGCTATCTCTTTCCCGGAGTTTCGAATTTTCACAACCACATTCAAAAGGTTTGGCATTAAAGCTTTACGGCAGCTTACGTTGAGTCAATACATGTTTGACTGTCACGACGTGATTAACGCTAGTAAAATGACTCTTTGTCTAGGCCCCTTAGTAGTTGACGTAGATCTATGTACCTAACCTTCCCAGGAAAGTGCTGCAGAGGAAGGGTTTCAGAACCGGTGGCTTAAAAGACTACCCACATCGTACTGATAGTGACCGCCGGGGCTGGGGTGGATTAAGTGAGGTAACAATTCTGCACTCTCTACTCTGATCCTCAAGGGACGGATGCTTTTTTGATGGCTTTTTACCAAAAAAAGGATTCAAAATATGCTTTCTCTTCTACTAGTTGTATAAGTATTTTCTAGAATCTATTGTGACACAATTTGAAGTAGGTAACGTATACTAACAGCTGCAAATATGAACCGAGCTTATGTCTTGTGAAGTTGTTTACGATTTCACGAACGGGAACTAATCCGACGAACCCAAAATAAATACGAGAGTGAAGCCGTAAATATTAATTGATATTTTTAGAACCATTCAGTAGCAAAATACTAAATGAAATGAATTATGCAAGAGCAGAATAATTATAATTGAAGCTGGTCAGGAGACCTTTTACTACAAACTATCTTTATTTATCAAGCTCCAAACAAAGTAAAGAAAAACACAGTACTTTCAAACCAATATAGCTAGAAATACAAGCTCTATTCCGAAGTGCCCTTGTAGGCACACGTGCAACCGTTTAGCGTACTATACATTATGCTGCGAGATATTGTATCTCGATTGAATCGGATATGATACAATATCCGCGATGTGCTGCAGATATATTATGCAGCGATGTAGTTGAAAAGTAAATAAACTTAGAAATACACGAATAAGCGCTGGCCCAATCTGAAGGTTCGGTCAAATCGAGTGGATCAGACAGCGGACTGGCTGCGGATATTATTTGTCCGGTTACTCTGATAAATAATGTACAGTAGCGAAATATTTGTTAGTATTTGGTGTCCACAGACGGTCCGAGAGGGCAGCGGTGGCCCAGTGGTGGCGGCCCCGACTTACGAGCAGTTAGCCGTGGGTTTGAACACAGGCAGGCGCATCACTTTGTGTAATTTATTTCATCACCACTGCTCTCAAAACGGTGAAGGAAAACTTTGTGAGGAAACTGGCATGTCCTAGGGCAAAAAATTCTAAAACACGTCTACCAACCTGCACTGGGCCCATGTGGTGGATTATAGCCCGTTCCCAATCATAGAGAGGAAGCCGTGTGTCCCAGCAGTGGGAAAATTATAGGCTGATTATGCAGACGATCCACAATCGGCTCGTACTGGTTTTACCGAACTTTGAAGCGAATCTCACGCAGGACGCGACTTCCCTCATCGATCGTTTTAATAATTAACTAGCGACACGCCCTGGCTTCGCACGGGTGCCATGTTTTACATATAAACGTTCCTCTTGAATCATTCTATCTATTAAAAAAAAACCGCATCAACATCCGTTGGGTAGTTTTATAGATCTAAGCATACCTATATAGGGACAGACAGACAGCGGGAAGCGACTTTGTTTTATACTATGTAGTGATTATTCACACGACCATTTGAATACCACCATATAAGTTTACACATTTTATGCGGGATTTGGCCGTAGTTTTACCTTTTGTTTTGTAGACCAAAAAGTGTAATACACGGGGCAAAAATAGTGATGGTATAATTTGTGATTCTGCTAAACAAACCAAATGAAGAAGTAATTTTAGAGGGTCTGTCCCCAAGGGAGCTGGAACATACTCCTATTTCCCAAGTATTGAATGCCTGCCGGTCTGTGACAAGGTTCTATTCCTGACGTAGGTATTTTCCGCCAACGTTCCTACCTCGGGGACGTTGACACAAGCTTTAAACATTAATTCAGCACATAGCAAAAATCTGCTGTTCCGTACGCAAGTATTTACACGGTCAAGATGTTTGAAACATTAAAAAATATCAACACACTTGTGTCCCTTACGTCATGCGAGCTGGAACCTTTTATTATAGTTCGTAGGTATACTTATCTGTTTAATTTGTTTAACAATCATCACGTTATGGGTTAGCATAATCAGCCTATAATGTTCCCACTGCTGGGACACACGGGTCACATGGCCTCCTCCTATATGAGAAGGAAAGGGCTATAATCCACCACACGGGCCCAGTGCGGGTTGGTAGATGTCACATGTCTTAGAATTTTTGGTTCTAAGACATGCCATGTTTCTTCACGTTATGTGATAAATCTTGATAAATTCCTTTGTTTATAATAAAGAAAATTTCAAACTTAATATTTAATGATTTCAAATCAAATAGTCTGTGAGTTGAGAGAAAATCTAAACGGAGCTAAACTGAGTGGTCTTCAAACAAAGTTATCTTTAGAAAGTCGGTGTCAATCTCTCAAACGATATGACCCGAGTTCCATAAATCCCAGATTTGATATTAATCTTCATTCGTGAAGTCAATCAGAATAGATTAAAAGCAATGTTTTAACTGTGAGTTTGTAATTATCTTGAGGGCGATAAGATAAATCCCTTCAATTAGTTTAAAAATAATCTGGCTTTGTTTCTAAAAACTAAGGTGTATTCCCGCTGACCCCACTGCCATGGCCCCACTGGTGGGGCCAACGGGAAAAATCAAAACCGTCGTTCCGTTGGCCCCACTACCCTGCCCCACTAATTTTCTATAAGAGATGAAGAATTTTTACTTACTAATGTTTTTTTTTAAGCAGTTGACTGATTTAAAAAAAAAAAGTAAAATTTGTTTGTATGTAGGGGGTAATCTCTGGATCTATTGAACCGATTTTGAAAATTCTTTCACTAATGGGAAGCTACATTATCCCCAAGTGCTATAGGCGACAACGTGCCCGTGGAATAATTTCCTACCAAAACGCGAGCGAAGCCGGAGGCAACATCTAGTATTCAATATTATTGATTGCATTGTGCTTATCGACCAGAAATAAATCTGGATAGTGCTGTAGGTACTTAATTTGGCTTACTTTTGAATCATATGCGGTTACATCCGATTAGACTCCAACATAATTAATAAGAAGCTTAGCAGATGGTGAGTCCTCATGTATATTTATCTTACGCTGTTATCCACGCCGGCTGTGAGTTTCTACTATACACCTGAAGTTTTGAAGCCTGATATAACAATACAATACAGATTCGCATACTGATACTGGACCAAAGTGATTCTCTTGTTTCTGAGGATCACTGAGTACCTATAAACAAAAGCCGGAGGTAGGGTAGTTAGAGACAAACGCTTCTATTTGCAAACAAGACGTTTTCATCAAAGCAAGAAGTTTGCATATTTACTGTATTCAGTGGACAGGGAAGTGTCCAAATATTTAGTGAATGTTTCAATGAACATCAAAGTGTCCCAAACTCATATGAAAGGTATATAAAGATTCTTATATACAGCGTGTAACAGAAAGGGTATAATCATATGGAATACTGTGGTACGGACCATCAAACTGAACATCTTTCTCTATGGGACCACCATCGAAATCGTAAAAAAATAATCAGCTATCCTATACAAAATTTCAATACCTACTCGACCCAAATGTATGGGACAGCTGATTATTTTTTTACGATTTCGATGGTGGTCTCATAGAGAAAGATGTTCAGCTTGATGGTCCGTACCACAGTATTCCATATGATTATACCCTTTCTGTTACATGCTGTATACATGGCTGTGTATTTGTTGTAAGCAAATAAGCCATTTCGGATTGAGTTTTCAGAGAAAATCAAGAAAGCTAAAAGTCATTGTAATTTCTTGAAAAATTGCCTACAAAAAACATAAAAAGTTTATCTCTATAAATACATAATTTAAATCACGTCCCACAAAACTTATATCGTAAAGAAACACAAAAGTTTTATTACTTTCCTTACCTTCAAGTTTTATGTCGAACAAAGATAAATAAAACTGATATTAAACCACTGATTACTTTTCAAAGATAAATCACATAAACTTTAATATTCATGAAAAAAATGTAATATCGTTGTAATGTTCATAAAAATACCGAACACAAACTTCGGGTATGTTCGGGACGGTGCTACGAGATTTATGAGCGCTCTACGCCGTAGCTCGCGGTCGACTGGAGAGGCGACCTGTAGCGTCGTAGCGGTGCTACGGGCAGCTTCATAAAGCTGTGTACACATAACAAGTTTTGAATTAATTCTGTTGACTTCAAAAACTTCTGAGATATGAAGCTTTCAACAGAAATGAAAGCGTAGCATTTAAAAATACAGACTAGAGTAAATAATTAATGATATTTATTTCTGTAACTTTCACAGATCACAATAAATCATGTTTCAAACTAGAGTAGGTCAGAGTTTCATATCCGACTACTTTGAGAAGAAATATCGAAACAAAATCAGAGGACACAGTCTCTTTTAAAGTGCAGACGAACTTATCCAAGTACGTAAGAACTTATCGAGAAATTGTAGACCCTCACATGACCTGACCACGATCCCGTGGTCAGGTCATGTGAGGGTCTACAATTTCTATCATTGGACGAGTAGAGATACGGTGAAGTGTCACCATTCTAAGGTTGAAGGTCTATTAACCCGAAAAAAGCGCTATGCTTCCACAATTATTGTGCGAACCGCCAGTCTTTGGAATTCACTGCTGGCTTCTCTGTTTCCCGATCATTATTATCTAGATCTCTTCAAAGTTCGAGTGAATCGGTTCTTTCTAGGCAAGCGTGCTGCACCCTAGGCCGCGTCATTGATTCACATCAGGCGAGATGGGGCCACACGCAAGCTTAATTTAGCAAAAAAAATAAGAATGATAAAACTTTTAAATAACCATTAAAACTAAGCTTTTTAAACCCAGACTATCGTACTGAGAACAGTGGGTACCCAATTATAATAAAAACAGTATTCCAAGTAATCCTTCGAGAATTTACAAAGAATTATTGATCGCACTTATCTTACGCCGTATACATCTATTATTCTGTTTAGACAATTTATTGGATGCGTAGTCAAACAATTCTAAGCAACGAACAATTTTGTTTGTAAAATAATATTTTCGAACCGTAACATAACACTACGCCTGTAATCTAAGGGTAGCTGCAAAAGGTTAGGTACAGCCACGAGCACCAATGTGCATTTCACAAAATTTTCTTAAATTTAAAAGCAATTTTCGCGAGAAATAACGATTGTAACTTGGAGATAGGGTCTTTTTCATATTAATATGAGTTCCAGAATACTATGTTCTTAACAACATGACATTTTAATCAGAACAGTAGGAGAAAAACACTTTTAAAAGTTGTTAAGTTTTTACGTATTGGTGCTCGTCACTGTATGTACATATAGTACACCCACATGTCGCCAACTATGTTGAAGTCCCAAGGTCTATTATAGCCTTAAACGAGCACAACTCTGAACTCCGGGCTACCATTTGAGGAATGCCTGTCAGGAAAACGAAAATCTAATAAGATCAATGTTTTGACCTTGCGGACATATTTACAGCATGCTGCTGCTCAGTCAAACTCGCCCAAGAATGCTTGCTATTTCACCAAACGCCCTATGAGAAAGCGAGATGCACTTGATATTATTACTGCCAAAAAATATTTGTAGTCGTTAATGAAAAAGGTTATTACAAAAAAATACTAGTACATATATTATTGTAAAATAAAGTTATTTGAACTTATTGATTAATAAACTACGCTTATAAGGAAATTATTTTAAAGTATTCATAAGTCTAATATAATTTATTTAGGCCCAAAGTTGTGTTGATATATCGGTTTGCGCAGCCTTGAAGTTGCTTTGCGTGTCTTTTTGTGAACGCATGGTGGATCTAACTACATAACGGATTTTGATGCAGTCTCCACCATCATATAACATTATATGTAACTTAGATATAGCATTGAAAGTACGTTTTGTGACTTACCGCTTCATTAGTAGATTGCAGCCGTGCGATGTAATCTCCGGGGTCATTTATGAAATAACTAGCGTACGAGCAGACAGACACTAATCCATATTTACTTGATGTACTTATAATAACACATGAATTGCCACATGTATGACAAAGGATCACTTGAAGATGGCTGGACCGATTTTGGTGTTCTTTTTATTTAGTTCGAAATTGTCAGGACAAGGTTGTATGAATGAATATTCTCAATTTTTTTTTTAAATTCTTTATTAGTCAATCGGTAGACTCGCTAGATTAGCATGAATAAGAAAATGGGATTGGAATTCCTCTTATTGCAAACTTCAGTAGACATAAGAATGTTAAAAGATACTTTTACCTATTAATTTTTACATAAACGTAGTACCACTCTACTAACAATTACAACACCACAGACTCATATCACCATGCAGAACGAACACAAACTCCCGTAAATGTTGGCACAATTGGCACCTGGCACAGGAAATAATCTTGTTTCTGAAGTTTCGGTTATTTCCGCCTCATTCATCATCGGAACGTACCGGTCCGGACACGTGATCGATCCGGCCGGACTACGGCTTGATTAACGTATCGAAAGAGGATTTTCTGAAAATTAACATGTTGCGTATTTAATTACAGAGACAGAGTACCTTTAGCTGAAATATAAGCTAGAAGACTCTTATTCTGTTTTACGTAACATAACATCACGGCTGTAAGCCCGAGGGTTAAGCAGAGGTGTACCTAGTAGTACACCAACCTTTCGGCAGTTATGTTTTAAGTCTCATGTAATTTAGGGCAAGCTTATTGCCATCAACCGTTCATTCAGGCTCCGTGGCTGCTACTGTAAAATTCCTGATGGAAAAACCCACGTATGTTGTTGTTTTTATAACACATTTGCTCGTAAAGGGTATCTTATTTCACCAATTTCAGTATCGCATTGTATCTCATTACGAACTTGTGCGGTAATGTAATGTAAAACGCACGGTTTATCAAGCTCCGTCTAAAACGAACGGTATTTTTTTAAATCTTAGCAAAGAGTTTTTATGTCAGAAAAGTGGTCAACATTTTTTGAATAAAATTAACTTTGGGAGATAAAATAAAATAAATAAACATTTAATTTTTCAATTTAATTAATTTTGGCAATAAATTACAAACATTTATCTGTAACAAAAATACAAAATATTAGTAATACTGGCTGTTTTTTGTGACTTTACCTCAAAAAGAAGCGCTGATGCGCGCGCATCTCTAATTTGTGAACTAGTAAAAATTATTCGGCGCGCTTTTTCTTTTCGCTGTATTGTTTTTATTTGAAAATGTCGTCAAGTAATGATGAATGTATTAATTCGACACCGCCAGAAGTCTCAAGGGCAGTTTTATTTATTTCCTCGCAAATATGTTATAAAACGTCGTATGACATTACGTGCGCTTTGATAATTGCAGCCTCTGCTTCTTGTAGCAATAGCAATATCGCCTCGGCTGATAATTTTCAACTTACCGCACTTATATCATAATGTACTATTATGTAGGTTTTATCAGTAGTACATTTATCGGTGTCAACTGCCAAGCGATACGTACTGCTTTTCTTATGACCCCTCCCACTCTGGGCGGAGTGGAAGGGAGTGCCAGACTTGTACTGAGTAAAACCCATCCATGTTCCTTTTTTTGCCCTTTGTATTCCAGGGCCGCGGTATCTCTTTCGAACAGTCCCGCAATCCTGGCAGGCTTTAGGATAGTCCTTACGGACACCTTCCTGTTTGCTGACTCTCCTTGAGGCGCGCGTGGAACACGAACACGCCGTCGACACGGCCTGTCGTCATAAGACGGACGGTCGGCGAGCTAGCCCATAGCTCACCGGCCACAGGCCCGCTACGTGCTGCTGCGTTTGATCACATCTTCATCTTATTGGGTCTTAAAGCAGTGATAGTCTAGTGGTGTGCCAAGACAAGAGGTGTGTCGGACTGCCAAGTCATAGGTCTTAAGTTCGAACCTAAGGCCCTCTGATTTTTCGGATTCATGTGCGTATTGTGTAACTATCGCTTGCATCGGTGAAGGAAAACATCGTAGGGAAACCAGCATGCCTAAGAGATATTTCTTGACGGCATGTAAAGCCAAATCAGAGACCCATGGGTGGGGAATTGCCACAAAATGTGTTAGTTTGAAGGTGAATTAAACGACACTTTGCTGTCTAAGAGCGGTGGTAGCATTTACCCACGTCTAATTGCTATGCTAATAGTCCGTGTCAGCCTTTTGTAATTAGAGAAAATTGCTTAACTATATTGCGCTGGTCATACTAATAAAAGTTAATGATACTGAGAGAAACTAGTAACAATGCTAACTAAAGCAATAAGCTGTATCTCCTAAACATCGAAAGCCTTATAACCTGTAACAATAAGCCTTATTGCTTAACTTAAATGGCGTGTGCTGTAAGTCGTCATTTGACTAATTCATGGCACAATTTGTTATGTTCTATCATAATATTAAGTAGACTGTAACTTCAACACATAGGTAGGTAGGTACTTACTTATTAATGAAGAAATGTTTGATTCTAAACTTTTGACGCTAAATTCCTTAAAGTCTGACAGTTGACAGTGGTCAACTGTCAGACTTTAAGGAATTTAGCGTGACCCGACTTTAGATACCAACATAAAATCAATCTTGATTTTTCTTGAACAGCGAAGTGACTGTCTGATATAAAAAAAAAACATATCGAGATGTGGGACTAATAAAAAGTCACTCAATAACCTTCAAGAGTGAAGTACCTGACAGATATCAGAGGGAAAAGAACACAACGACATTTGGTCGTATGATGACGCCCCGTTTGTGCTGTGTCTCGTATAAATTGACACATGAATTTGCATAAAAGAGGTGCAGCCCAAGGTTACCGACGTAGTCCGAAGAATTGCCAAACTAAAGTGGCAGTGGGCAGGGCACATTGCTCGCAGAACGGATGGCCGATGGGGCCGAAAAGTTCTGGAGTGGCGACCGCGAACCGGAAGACGTTGCGTTGGAAGGCCTCCCTAGGTGGACCGATGACCTGGTGAAGGTTACGGGGATCTGCTGGATGCGAGTCGCACGGGACCGGTCAGTGTGGCGACACTTGGGGGAGGCCTATGTCCAGCAGTGGACGTCTTTCGGCTGAAATGATGATGACGATGAGGTGCAGCCCAAGGCGTTCTTTGCAGTCCTTCACTACTTAAACAAAGAACTGCTCTGTAAGCAGTGCACAACGAACTAAAAGTATATTCATTTTGTTTCATGTCTAAAGTACGTCGATCAAAACGATGATTGTCCCTCGTCTGTGCTGGCCTTAACAGATTGGTTGGAAGAACAAATTAGTTTAGGTAGATACATTAACTAATTACTCATCGAAATAGAAAAAGGCGTGTGATTGTAAGAAAAAATGAGATATTTGTCACAACTTTCCATTCCTAACCCTACATAACCAAGCAATTCTAGAGCTAATTAACCCAAGCCTCCTCATAAAGTAATACGTCTATTATTTCAATACTGCGCTCATCTGGAGCGGAAACAGGGCTGTTTCTGCCGGTGACAGCGACTTATTATGAGGAGCCTCGCTGATTAGCTGCGCGCACAAAAGGAGAAGACGTACTTACTGATAGTAGGGGACGATATATAACCTTATAACTACTCATAAGTTGGCTGTGGGTATATATCATAAGTAAATTACAAGCCGAAGCTATGGGATTTAAAATCGCAAAATGACTACATTGAATCTATTTCTATTGCACCCCTTTTGGGGATGTCATGAAACATAAAATCACGCCTGTAATGAGGGCTAGGCACAGGTATAGTATACTGTTTTATTGTATTTGATTAATTCGTTGTTATAGACGTTTAGGGGATGAATATTCAGTAATCTTTCCTTATTACTTTGTTACAAACAGAACCTTCTGCTAGTTTTCATGCAGGTTTCAGCAGGTTGGGTTGTGCGTTCTCTTTCAGTAAATGAATAAATGAGTGAAATACCTACATTGTGAAAAAAACACTCGATTTATGAATCGAAAATTTGAAGTTAAGAAATCTTCAAATTGTATTTTAGGATCACTTTTACTACACCTTTTAATACACGGTGTATTGAAATCTATACTAATATTATAAAGAGGTAAAATTTGTAATGAAGTAGGGGTAATCTCTGGATCTTCTGAACCGATTTTGAAAATTCTTTCACTAATAGGAAGCTACATTATTCCCAACTTAAATAGGCTATATTTACAACGTGCCCATGGCACAATTTTCGACCAAAACGCGAGCGAAGCCGCGGTCAACAGCTAGTTTATTATTAAATTTTAATAGACTCTTGGTGTCAAAATACGCGCTTAGACGTGGAGTTGCGGACACCAGCCCGCTATACAATACAATAGACTCTTGGTTAAGAAACCAGGTGTTGTAATAAGAGTATTTAACATTTTTCCATCAAGATACACACAGACATTTCCTCCAGCTTTACGAAGAAAACTCTTGATGCGGTAAACTTTTCTTAAACATTACAATTTTGCGACACTATTTATTTATTTATTTATTAAAACTTTATGCACAAGTAAAAACTGTACAAAGGCGGACTTAATGCCTTGGGCATTTTCTACCAGTCTACCTTAGGGTGATGCAGAGACAATACACAGTAGGTGCAATAACAGAAAATAAATTAGAAAATATTTATAATTAAAATATAAGAATAAATACTTAGATACATACATAAAACAAAATCTAAAAACAGTTATGAGAGATAACAAGAAAAAACTAAAACAACCTAATTGTGAGACGAATCTGCCAACTTCTTGTGTATGTGTTCACGAGCTTTCACTTTAAATGTGAACCGATTGGATACCGTCCTGATATTCTGAGGGAGCGCATTCCAAAGGAAAACCGCCTGGACAAAGAAAGAAGACTTAATAAAACCAGAGCGATGAGAAGGACAGCGAAGAAGACGATTATTCTCGGACCGAAGATTTTTGCTGTGTGCAGAGCATAAATATTGACAAAGAGAGGTCAGATAAGAAGGAGAAGTGGGTTTGTGAAGAAGAGAAAACAGGGTTGTCAAAGCCCTCAATGCTCTGCGCTGCCGGATAGGTAACCACTTTAAAAGCGATCGATGTGTTGACACATGATCATACTTGCGGAGATTGAAAACGAATCGAATGCAGCTATTAAGAAGTCGGTCAAGTTTGTTGAGGAGATCTGCATTCAGGTCATAGTAGCACACATCACCATAGTCAATTATAGGGAAGATTAGGGACTGTACAAGCATAGCCTTAATGTGTGATGGGAGAATATTTTTCAACCGATAGAGCGACCGCAACGTTCCAGTGACTTTCTTGCTCACAATCGCGACCTGCTTACGCCAGTCAAGGCAAGTGTCAACATGCAAACCCAGATCCTTGACGTCAGAGCTAAACGGAATCACTATTAACACAGATTATAAATATGACAAGATATTCGGGTCTGCGTGTAAAAATAGGAACCCACCCACGGCTCTCTAAGACCTCTGTCAACCCTCGTGTTTTATTTACCGCGATAATGTGCGACCTTTAGGAACCTCTGTGTCCTGTGATGCTGATGGGAATACGTAAACCTTATTGGAAATGTGTTTGAAATAAGATTGCAAAAGTTTGAAAAAATCTTGTTGGGGGATAGCAAGTTTAAAATGAACTATACATTTTAAACTAGGTAGTTGACCCCCGACAAAATTTACAATTTTTAGGGCAACTTTTCAATTTTGTCGTTCCCTAAAAACCTAGTTCAGATGATGTTTTAAGTAATTAATTGCATGCGCATCCCAACGAAAAACATAATACTTTATTTAAAAGTTAGATTATGATTTCACATTGCAACAATAGCAAGTTTGATATGCTATCATTCGTTGAAGAGTTCCACCCTGGATGGATGGTGTTCTAAACCAAAATAATCATCTACGGATTCATTTATCAGGGAAAAATCAAATTATCGCCACACAGAGAACAGAACTTCTACAGCTTGTGTATTATTCTAATACTTAAAGCCGTAAAGAGTCCTAAGGGAATTGTAAAGTCCCCGAGAGCGAGATCATTTAAAAAATATTTTAACTAAAGCATTAAAATGCTATGCTGAGTTTTTATTATACCTACTACTTAAATTTTAGGGTTCCTGTGCCTCAGTCGGCAAAACGGAACCTTTAAAGGATCACTTTGTTGTCTGTCTGTCAAGACCCTTTTTCTCAAGAATGCATGGCGGTATCAAGCTGAAATTAATACCAAATACTCAGGTCTGCTACTGGAGCAATGAAAAAATCAAACTTGTAAGTCAAAGCGATCAAAAGATATGACTGTTTATGTCGCATATTATGAGATTTCACATGGGAATCAAAACCTATAGGGTACTTCCCTTTGACCTAGAATGGCTAAAAACAAGGCCTTACAGCACAAATAAAGGAAAAATTTGGAAAATTAAAGGGATTCATACGAAGTTGACGCCACTAAAGACATTTTTTTTTTTTTTAGCTAATGATACGGAACCCTTCGTGCGCGAGTCTGACTCACACTTGGCCGGCTTATTTTCTGTAGCAAAGCACGAGCACTCAGCAGCTAGCGATTCGAATATTAGGATAACATACGAGTTGGAAGTTCTAGGGTGGCATGATTAACTAAGTAGGTAGTTTGTTACACGTGTAAACTAATGTAGATTTAATTATTCCAACACTACCAACCAACAATGGTATTATTTACCTACTTAATTAATTCTCGCTAGAGCAATATGGAGAGGTTTGTAATACAATCCGACTGTTGAGAGCCTACGGGTAGGGTTGCCAGGCCCAAAAATAGAAAAACCGGACAAAAATTCATATTTAGCCGGACATTTTGCACCTGACACATCGGTTTTTAAAAGAAAAACTATTTTAATATTTTGGAGATGTTTCATTTTCGGCCATAAGATGTACATTTATCGAAAAAGAGGAAAAAGTACCACGAATTTAGGAAAAATATTCTTTCGAGAATTTAAGCATGATTTGTTGCATGTGCATGAAAAATAATAGTTTTTCAATTATTGCCATATTCTGTTCAACATGGCGTCTTACTGTTTGCATAGTCTGCTTTCGTTCTGAAATCATGTCACATAAAAACATAATATCACATCGATGTTAAATATGAAAAATATGTGAGTTGAAATAAATAATAATTATTATAGTCCTAAACGTCATTTTCGACTAATTATAAGCAAGAGTGATGATTCCATTGGTAAAAAAATATAATAGGTACTACTTTTCTGTAGTGTAATTCTGAACGAAAAATTCAAAATTGACGTTTGTTTTGACAAAACCCATCAGTGTCTGTCAGTCGAGTCTCGTTCGGCTCGACTTGGTTTCGACTTTCGTGGCTTTCGGTGTTATTTTACGTCCTCTCATCTATGTTTTGTTCCTACGATTTTTGCTTTGTTTACTCATTATCAAATAACAATTTCTAGGTTATTTAAACGACATCTCTACAACCTGTCATAGCTGTCCTATCACTCACGACAAACGTCAAGCATTTTATTTTTTTATTGTGTGCATAAAAACCATTCATTATTATGTAAACAATGTTACTTTATTCTATTCAGGGGTTTGTTTCCCAGCTTTTCTAAAAGTTACATGTTATGGCCAGAGTCCCATACAAAAATGAAACATCTCCTTTGGAAACCGGAACTAAACCGAAACCCGTTTTTTGCCGAAACTCAACCGAAACCGAACTTTCAGTCGAACACTAATGTTATTATGAGTCACATTTTGTTTTTACTAAAGTCATTTGTAACTTTACATTGCCCCTAAGGTAGACCTAACATGTTTTCTTCTTCCATTCGCACCTGTCAGACGTCATGGTATCATTTACTCTTTTCTGTTTCATGCAGGTTATCGTTTCTCACACAATCTATCCATCTTTTCATTGGCCTACCTACGCTCTGCCTCTCCACCCTTCAATATTCATATCCCTCACTCTTTTATTGATATGCGTTTCATCCCTCCTCATCACATGTCCATACCAAAACAGACAACTCCTTTCAATTTTTTTGTAAGAGGCGCCACGTTCAAACTTCCTCTCATATACTCATTCCTTACTTTATCCATTCTTGTTGGTCCACACATCCATCACAAAATTCTCATCTCCGTTACATATTCAATCGTTTTTCATCCATCTTCTTCACAGCCCAGCATTCCGATCCATACAGTACGACAGGTCTTATCACGGAATTGTATATTTTCCCCTTCTCTTCAAATGGCGACAGGTTATTTAGCGACCCACGGATAGTCGCTAAATGACCTGTCGCCATTTGATCCATCCTGAGTTGACCCGGTGCGTTACATCACGGTCTATTTCTTCTACGACTTAGCTTCTTTACATTGAAAGCAACTAAAAGAATCAATAGGTATCAGTCCTATCATTTTTGTAAAACGCGCGCTTTCGTTCGGCATATATTGGCGCGCCGGGGTTGACCAAAAGCCTAACAAAAGCTGGACTTGCATGTACCATGGACTTGCTTGGCCGGACATGATTGTAAAAAACTAGACATGTCCGGCTGAAGCCGGACACCTGGCAACCCTACTCGCGAGGAATATGGACGGTTGTTGGAATTAACATCGTAATTATTACAGTAATTATTGTTTCATTTGATTAAAATGGTTCTGACTTCTAACATAAATAAATGAAAATTTTAATATTTAGTCAAATTTTGTAGACACAAAAATTATGATCACACTATTGATAAATTCAGCTGTACTTACTTTGAACCCATATATTACAAATTTATGAGATGTTAGATAACTACTACATTGTGTTGCAAAAAATACAGTTTCACAATAATTAAGAAACTCGTGTATTATTTATCTTCAGTCAAATTAATATTCAGAAGTTACTCCAGCGAGGTAGTCATGAGGTGGACAGCCACAGTTTTTTTTTTTTTTTTTTTTTTACCGATGGGAAATCATCAAATAACCCCTCCCGCTCTGGGCTGAGCAGGAGGGAGTGTCAGACTTCTACTGACTAAAACCCATCCATGTTCCTTCCTTTGCCCTTTGCGTTCCAGGGCCGCGGTATCTCTTTCGAACAGTCCCGCAACCCTGGCAGGCGTCGGCCCTTACGGACCCCTTCCTGTTTGCTGACTCTCTTTGAGGCGCGCGTGGAACACGAACGCGCCGTCGACACGGCCTGTCGTCATAAGACGGACGGACGGCGAGCTAGCCCATAGCCCACCGTCCACAGGCCCGCGTCTACGGTGGCCGAGGGCCACCACGTGGCCCCCGACGCCCGGCGCGTCTCCCGCGGAGCCACAGTAACGTTAAGAACCCGTATTTAACTTCAAAGCGGATTGTGTAAAATATTCGATATGACAAGCCTTTGATGTTGAGCATTCAAGAGGCCGTCCATCAAAACCCAAATAGTTTTTTTTTTGTGTTGATGTTAAAACAAATTAGCGCTTAATTTAAAGATCACGTAATCTGTAGTGATTTTTGAACATGACATGTTATTTCTCTTCTGATCGGTTATTGTATACTGAACCGAAGAGAAGAAAAGTAATTAATAAGTAGCCGAAAGTTACTGTCGCGTCATAAGTAGTACAATTTTAAAATCATAATGAGACTACTTACTTGCGCCTGGTAACCCTTCGTGTGCCGGAACGTTGATCTACGCGAGACACAATAGGTTTTTAACCGACTTTCTTTAAAAAGGAGGAGATTCTCAATTCGGTTGTATTTTTTTTAATGTTTGTTACCTCACTCCGTCATTTGTAAACCGATTTGAAAAAATATTTTTTCATCTGAAAGGATATGCTTCCCGATTGGTCCCATAGAAATTTCATTAAAATCGGTTTCGGAATTTGGTTGTTTTCCTCACGTTAATTGTCACATCACGCGACGTCGCGTGCTGGCGCTCTGATGTACATCACGCGACGTCGCGTGATAGAGCTTGCTAGTTAAATTTGACACACTTCCCGATTTCTGATTGAGCTGAAATTTAGCACGCATGTGTATATCGCGAGACAATGCAATATTATGATGACATGGAGCTGATCTGATGGTGGAGCTGGAAGGTGGCCATACGAACTCTGTAATAAAACGACGCAACGCCGTCGAGTTTGGACTCGTTTGATTTGTCTTGACAAGTACTGTAGTCCTAAATGGTAACTTGGGTCTGATGATGGAGCTGGAAGGTGGCCATAGGAACTCCATTAAAACGACATAACCCCATCGATTTTGGGTTCATATAATTCATCTTCTCGAGTACTTTCTCTCTAGATGGTACCCAGAGTCTGGTGATGGAGCTGGAAGGTGGTCACAGGTAGTCCGTAATAAAATGACACAATCCCATCGAGTTTGGGCTCGTATGATTCGTCTAGAGGAGTACTTTGGTCCTAAATGGTATCCAGTGTCTGATGATGGAGCTGGACGGTGGCCATACGAACTCTGTAATAAAAAGACGCAACGCCATCGAGTTTCGGTTCGTATGATTCGTCTTGACGAGTACTTTAACTAACTTCTAGTTACAATGTAAAAACTAATTCATGACAAGAATTTGTGTGGTATACTTCAACTAAAAAGGGTAAAATAAAAAATAAAATCTGCGAAAACAAAACCGACTACTAAAAAAAACACAAAAAAGTCTAAAATAACTTTATTTTCGGAAGTCGGTGGCAAAAAAGATACAAACAAAGACACCGACTTCCGAAAGTGAAGTTATTTTAGACTTTTCTAGTGTTTTTTTTATAAGTTAGTTTTGTTTTCGCCGAAAGTTTTTTTAATTGTGTCTATATAAGGTCTATCTATTCATACACGAAATCTCTTACGGGGTCATTGTACTCATCATTATATATATGAACAACTTTTACTATGGGACCAACCCCGAAATCGCGAAAAAAAATCAGCTGTTCAGTACATTTTGAAGAGTTAATGCGGACATATTGTAGGGAACAGCTGTTTTTTTTTTCTCATAATGATGAGTACAATGACCCCTTAAGAGATTTCGTGTTTGAATAGATAGACCCTATATACTCGGCATACGAAAGGTTAATTAACAAAAGCATCTATAAGTTCCTTTCCATTGAAACTAGAAGATAGACAGAACGACCAGTATGTAAGTCCAAATTAAATTAAATTAAAGTCGCAAAACTCCTCAGACTGCCCTAGTCTCGAGTAACTAGTATGTGGTGCTGCGAAATACAGTCACAAAGTTCAAGTATCTACCGAGAACATTTGAATCGACACAATGACACATAATAAATTATGTATTTGCGAAGGGTCCTCGTAACTTTTCAGAGCGGACTTTTTATTCCATTTGTATTATCTGACCCGGGTCAAGATGGCTAGGGCAGTTCTGTATTGAAGTTTATATGTAAAAAAGAATAGCCTATTGTCTGGCTGTAAGATGTGTTGCGTCTAATTTTTTGTGTTGTTGCGGTTTAATGTTTTTGTTGAGTTGTCGACATCTCATCACCCAATGCAAACCCCATCTATCGACAGAAGAGCTGAACATGATACCTTTTTAGTTGTTTGTTCGTTAGTAGCACTTCAATAATTTTAATTAAACAAAGAAATTAGTAAATGAATTCAAGATGATGATATAGAATGCGTGACTTTATAGTCTTCATTACATATAATGATACGACATACTTAGCGAAGCTTAAGTGCTTTTAATTAGGATACCAATGAGGTTGGTATTATACGGGTATTAGGGAATTTGCTTAGCCTCCTAGAGAGATAAATTACTTATTATTTTATTGGAATGTCTTCTACAATTTTATTGTATTATGAATTTCAGTTGCTCCGTCCTGGTTTTATTGGTGGTAAAATTGATTAGTTTAAGATACAAGTGATTCCAGAGTAGGCCTTGTCATTTTAAAATACCTGGTTTATTATGTATTGAGCCAAATATAATCACAACCCACACTCTTACAGCATCTCAATTTGATTGATCCCCATTGCTCTACCAACATTCAATCCTCATACGTGAAACCAGGAGTTATGGACGTACAACCCGACCTGCCGATGTCCGTACCACAGCACCACAGGAAGGTAATATGGTTAGGGAAGCTTTATTGATTAATCACCGGTAATATATTATAGTACCAGGGAGGCAGAAAGGTGGTGAAGATGGATTGTTACTGAAGCAGGAGGGTGTTTGACAAAGTTGACTGAAGATGAAGGATCGATTGTGTTTTGGAAGTCTGGGTTAATGTAATCTCTTAGTTACCTGTTGCTAGTTGTTTTGTTTAATAGGCATTCACACTCTTACATCAGGACAAGTTATTTCAATTTACAAATTAAGAAAAAATCACCATTGTTTTTCCTTTCTTCAACAATTTGATTTTCATATCTTAACATGCTAAATTACTTTATTTTCTTGTTGTTTTCAGCGTGACTTCTCCAGGTACTCATCTCATGAATTATGTAAAGGACTAGGAGTCTAGAAGTCATTTGAAGGCGACCGTAGAAAAAGACTGGTCCTAGTTTACCTGAAAATGATTACGTGAAGTTTTATTTTTGGGTTGTACCAACAACAGATTTTGGGCTGTTTATATAAAATCGTTAGGCGAAAGTTGTAATGTTTCATTCTAATTATTTTGGCAATGTTAGTTAATTGCCAGTTTTTAATTAAGCGCTTTGGCCACAATATTAATCAACTTGATTTAGAACGTGGGATGTGAATCACGCGGCTAAATTAGATGCTGTAAAAGAACCTCCGTGTGAATCCTTGGAAATGAGATTCCTACGTTATTAATCTTCCACTTTTCAAGCTAACCTGTAATAGACAAGCCAATTAAAGAAAAAAAAACATTCGAGCCAACCAAGACAATGGGGGCTATCGCGTATGAATTCCCCGCTAGAAGCGCTAGTGTAGCGCGGGGGCACCGAAATGTCAGATGACATAGATTGTTCGCGCGTTGCGTGCTGTTTTAACACGTGTTTTACAAATATTCACGATTGTGGTCTAGATTGAGCCATTCCTGATTAATTAGGACTTGAAGATTTTATGTAGCAACTTAGAATCTTAATTTTCAGTACTTGGAGGTAAAATGATTTTTAAATGTTTAATTCTTGCAAATTTTAGGGAGAATATTGTAAATATATGAACCTGAAGTTTACACTATGTTGTTATACGTAATAAAATAAACATTTTATAAAGTTATTGGTACTCTAAAGTATAATATAGAATAATTGACAGGACCTTAATCGACAGTGGCGCCATCTGGTGAGCTCAAAAACGATAGCCCTCATTAGACGACAGTGTTGGAGGAGAACCTCCGTCGTACTCCGCCCGCTGCGCCTCCGACCAGCACTGTTAGTCATTAAGTATTCAAGAAAACTGACAGAACTTGTTTAAATAACTGAGTCACTTATTATGATCTAGCAACTACATTTAAATGGTAAAATAAAAATATAGGATCGGTACGTATTTTTCCTTGTATAGTTAAGAAATAAGTCTAAGGATCAAAGGTCTTATAACAAGACTGTAGTGAGATGAGAGCCTTTGAACAATATTAGTTAGGTAATTCGGAATGACATTAGAATTCATGTTGAAATTGCGATCTACATCAAATATTGTCTTAGTAGTTCAGAATGTGTCTGTACAAAATATTTGATAGTACAAACTGTCTGCTATGTAAATGTTTCTGAAACCAATATGTCACAATTTTTCTTCATTTATTCTCTCAAGACGTAGCTGACGAATTTTACGATGTCCTAAAATATTAGGTAGGCCATCATTTGTGAGCATAAAACCTTTGAGTAATGGTTTGGAATAAGACCTCCTCCACACAGATACGGAACGACGGACGTTGTATATTTTCCACCGGACATGGATTGAGATTTATGTCTATCTATTGAGTTAGTAACAACTCCTTGGGTACTCGCAGCTCTACGAGAGTACCCAAGGAGTTGATCAGCAGATCAGCTTTACTCTTAAAAAGAAGCGTGTTAGTCATGTAAATCATGGTGTCATGTTGTTGACGTCCTCTTGTCTTATTACGACGTCTTTCTGCGATTAGTCGGTCTGCAATTTGTCTGCCAAGCATGGTGATTAGATTATCATAAGTTTTCATAATTTTTGTTTAGCCTAGCACCTAACTGAATAATATAAAAGATTGCCGAGATTACCCCGTTCATCCTGCGCCTTATCCCTCCGGTCGTGTTGTATTACCGGCCCATCGGACTAGGAGAGTAAAGGAACAGAGAGTACATCTGTGTTTGGCTGTCACAAACTTGTGCACTATACAATAAATATAGGTGTTCTGGTATGAGGTTATAGTCTCCGTTGAGAATGGCCGCCGTAACTGAAATTCGGTCAAAAGGATATTGTTATTAAGATAATAACCGGCGTTATACCTTTCTTGTGTGTGAGAACCTTTAAGAAGAGGCCGTCCATATTCATTGTCCAGTTTTATCCTTTGTGGCTTCTTGAAATTGTTGTTTTTAGGTCAGAGGGTCAAAGGGTCTGTGGGGTCAAGTATCAGATTTAATAGTAGGTTTTGTGATGTGTAGATTACTTGAAGTACTTTTATGTACTTAGTTTGTGTTTTGTAAGGCGATCTAAGGTACTAGGAGGATAGAAAACTTGTCAGTACTTGCCAACGATCTTCTAAGTTGGCTATTAACTATGAGTATTATTGCTTGACTTATACGAGGTGGGAGTTGCAAAAACTCAACAGAATATTAATTTTAAAAATACTAGTTTAGAATAAATATTTTAGTATAATTTTATGTTTTACCGATGGTAAGTAGGAAGTGTAAATATTTGAAAATAATGTAAATAAAATAAAAAATATAAATAAAATTAAACATGAATTAAAAAAAATGTTTTCTGTGAGAGGCGTTATATTAATCTGCAGATCCGCGCAAAAACAATGGTAAGTAACAATTCATATTTTTAATGTTATAGTTTATTTTTTTCTGTTGTTAGTAGTTCTTTTTCCGCTTAGCAATTAAAGCTAATAGTTATTTTTTAATTACTGTTAATAGCTCTTTTTTCGTGTTGACTCAAGACCTTGATTTGTATACACCTAATAGGGACTATAGACCTTAGTATCTGCTATAGGCTAGGTCCACCCGTTTCTGAGAAAATCGGTGGTGACACACGGACAGACGGACAAGAGAGTGATCTTATAAGGGTTCCTTTTTTTACCTTTTGAATTACGGAACCCGAAAATGAAAAATAAAGAAATTAATTACGTTGTTAGCGAGGGAAATGAAAAAAACAACATTTTCAATTAAATCCACATTTGTGTAAAAATATTTAATTCCAAATTACAGTTTCTGATGAAGAAATATCACAAAATACCTTATAAAAATATTTACATTTGTTTGACTCGAGATTTTATAACCTAAAATTCTTATGACTATACGTTTAAGGCACATTATTTGAAACATATTCATTCCAGTCGTGTAATCCCTTACTTAACTAGATATACATGTATGTACATACAGCACCCTGGTGGGTATAAGACACGGGATTTTGAAATTGACAGATCATATGAGTTAGAGAGATACCCTACACATCCAAACGTTCTGTAAACTCAATGAGTCATATAAAGGGTGTAACACGACCCTTAACGAAACCGAAGGGCCATCATTCCCCATCATTGCGATATTCATTTGTTCATCATTCATTTGTTCTCCCCATCATTGCGATATTTTTTTTTTGTTCTAGGCCATATATACCTGGGAACCTTCTAGTTACGGAGATATTGGAAGTCAAAGTTCCAACTTTTTACAAGTTTTTTTTTAAACACATGTTTATAATGTAAGATTTTTACTATAAACACCTCCACGACCTTTTTACTACACAATCCATCCATCAGAACAATGTTTTGAGTGCGTTATATTGAGTCCCACCGCAAAACGTGATTTTTCACCCAAAAAAAAAGTCGTTTCGCAGCAATATTTTTTGCGTAAAGTTACTTAGTTCGATGCACATAATGCTTGGCCGACGGCTTCGTGAAGGGTCCTGTTACACCCTGTATACATAATGATTAGGCTTTTAGCCGTCCCGGCCTGGATCTATTAAATCATTTTAACATTTAACTCCAATCAATGTCAATCCAATTTGAGCAGAAAATACACTAAAACCTAACTAAACTTTTTATACGTAATGTTAATTTATTGACTGGACCCAACACTTATATTTAACAATAATTAAAGATACTGAAATACTTACTTCTACAAAAAATATCGTCGTCATCTGCCTAGCAATACAAATATTTCTAAAATGACTGATTTCTTTCACCAAAAATATTCGCAATAACTATCTAAATGCACACAAACCGACAAGTAGGCAATAATATTATTCTCTGCCCAGACCAGCACTTTTCAGGGCTTTTTCAACATAAATGATGGTAAGTGTCATATTTTATGCCTCACTGGCAACAAACGGGAACTATTTTTCCAGTTCCCCAGGGAAAATATACAATACCGTGACCAGAGCGGTCGTACTGTATGGATCGGAATATTCGGAATGTCCATTAATTCCCGCTGACATCATTGAGGTTTATTTAATTCCTTATTTTTTCTGATCTCAAGGTAGTAGGGCAGGGTAGTAGTGGGGCCAACGAAACGACAGTTTTGTGTTTTCCCGTTGGCCCCACCAGGTGGGGCCATGGCAGTGGGGTCAGCGGGAATACACCGGATTTAAGGTTAGATTCGCCGGTTCAGGCACCGAATTAATTTTTGAACATAACAAATATGCAAGAAAGTACCCGGTGGTTTGTCTCTTTCATTCTGGTTCATCAGCAATATTTAAATGGTTAACCCGTAATCGAACCCGTTAATCGAACTTCTGGGTTGTAGAACTCAATGGTTAACCTTTTAACCCTATTAATCGGTCCCAGTTGTAAGCACCTTTTCATATGATCTAAGCATGGTAAAGGCACATCTTATGATTTTAGCTTAAGTTGGCTCCATAGTAAAATAGTATTTTGATTAAAATGATCTGATCTGATGAAATTTCTGTCATGTAATTAAGTAAAACAATGGTGTTCAAAAGCCAGTCCATTTGGAATTAATTTTAAACTAGAATTCACGAGCTGCAGCAGAAAACCAAATCACTCTTTTATAACGTAACCTAACTGTTTCATTTCCCTATCAAATTGCTCATCTCTGTATTTCTTTATCTTCTTCAGCCAGACTCCGAAAGACGCGCCAGCTCTGCAGGTGCCCCCATACCTTGGAGGCAGACACTCCAAGTCTAGATGCTTCTGTAAAGACTTGAGGTTGTTGCCGTGGAAGTGGATGTATTGCCACGCCTCCTGGGGGATGAACCTCTTGAACAGGTAGAAGAAGGTGTTCAGGATCCAGGAGTAGTTGATTATGTGGACGCCTTTGAGGCGAGCCGGCATTGCTAGCTGAAAATGAAATATGTTTGTTATTTATTTTAGCATAGGCTAAGACACTGTTTGTAATGTCTGTCCATCTGTCAGCTGTCTGTCTGATCTACACGTACAGTACACGTATGTGATTGGAATTCTTGATGCCGGTCGTGTTATAGGGTTGTTCTATTCGATATTTCCTGGTATTTCGTAGTAGCAGTCCTGAGTGGATTTGTGCCCGCTATATTCGTCCCTTATACGAAAGAATTTAAACATATCTATGCATTAGTATAGTCCTCCTGACCGTTTTCGGTCACGGCGGCCCAGTTCAGCGGAAATCAGCCATCGGCGCAGGAGATAATAAAGTGTACAAGTGTGTGCACAGACACAGGTGCCCTCTCTGTTCTTTTTATCCTCATAGTCCGTTGGAAGGGCAATCCGACACGACCGGAGAGAGATCTTCGAGCATTCTTATGAGATAACGTCAATTCTTTGCATAACGAATTAGATATTTCTATTTTTAAGATCTCAAAGAAACACGTGTCGGAGTAGTTTAAGCTTTCCTCTTGACCTTGACAACAGGAAATTAATGTTTAAACAGTCGACCAATATACAAAACACTGGTGTTTGATGGTGTGAGTCTATCTGGCAGGCCCCAACAAGATTTATCAACAGATGATAGGTTTACTTAAAGACAATTTTTGTACCTATAGAAAATAAATAAGATATATTTTGTACCTCATGATTAAGTAACGTTTCTATGAAGTGTCTAGCTAGCGGGTCCCTTAAGATTATTTTAATTGTTATTATACTTTCAGATCGCCCAATAGTGCCCGGAGTTAGAAACTAGTATGCACCTTACAATTCCAAAATTTCGACTTTCTGTGAGCTATATTTAGGTACTTTAAAAGATATTCGTTATTTAGACAAAAGTCCAGCCAGCGGGCCCCTTTTTAGATACTACTCTTTTATATCCAACAATAGCATTAGGAGCTTGATACTATTATGTACCTTACAAATCCAAAATTTCGACTCTCTGTGAGTTATACTTCAGAAGATATTTGTTATTTAAAGTAACGCCCAGCCAGCTTAATCTTACAAACATGGTAAAGACTTTTGAATTGCAATATGTGTAACTAGGTACCTACCTATCTAAAGAGTACAGGATAGGCATAGCCGAATCTGCCGATCGAAATATTGCCATTCAATGTGTTCAAAGACTAGGAGAAAGTCAAAATCAAAAAAAGATACGGTAAGTAACTTTTTCTTTTATTTTAAAAATTAAGGAAACTTTTTTAATTTTTTAAATTAAGGAGGTAAGGTAGCACGCGAAATTTAAATTTTCTTACGTTTTTTGCAATTTGCAGGTTAGTGTAATCCCGTAGAATGACATTTATCATGAAATAGTCTTTAAGTGTGTTCCACTCGCGGATCACATTTGGTTTAACATGCAGCCTGCAAATTGGAATAAAAAATAAGAAAAAAATATTTTTTTCGCGGCCTGCCCTGGCGCTTCTCCTTCAGATCTTGATCGAAATTGACCTCTTCAATCATTATTAAACAAACATTTCAACTCACTCCCATAAGGCAGACGATCTGGTAAGCCACAGTAGGAGTCAGGGCAGCCACTTGGCGCACTGTGAGGCCCTCGAGGTCTACAATGACTGTGCCAGCCAGGATCTGGAGCTTGGGTGTGCGAATTCCTATTTCCATCATCGCCATGCCAGCCCGTACTAAGTCTTCGACCGGAAACTCGCTGGGATCCCAACGACCTGGAAAAAAATTGATGAAGCATGAAAAGTTTTTCAAAATGCTGACGTAATGGCCCAAGTGGATGAAAAGGGTCGTCCCGTATGGTCAAAAACGAAAACTCAAAATGAGGTGGTAAGACTATATCGAAGATCCGATAGTCCAGTTTTAACACTAAAAACGTTTCAGAAATTCTACGAAAAGGTATACTATAGATTGATTATTCAGTGTGTAACATATTTGAAACTGATCTCTTCCTCATAAAAAGGAGTCACTGTCCAATAGAGTTGTCAAGGTTCCATACGTAAGTTGAATAGCTACCCTCAATTCCGAGTCAAGTTTGTTAGCTATGGTAATCGGTCAAAGGTTTCCAACATGTATTTTAAGCCTAAGCCCTAGATATCGTTTTGAATGATCTGGCCATACACACATATATTGTATTGTATAGCGGGCTGGTGTCCGCAACTCCACGTCTAAGCGCGTATTTTGCGTGCGGGAAACACACATATATACATAAACTCACACCTTCTTCCCATAGGCATCCATATGCAGAAACTACAGAGCACCATCTGCTAGGCTTCTTTCGCCTCGTCCACGTTCATACATCTGGTCACACACGCACGCAGGTTGCGAGTACTACGCACCTGACTTTTCTGAAGAACCTCACCAATAAGGTAAACTGACCACGCCGGAACTAACGCTTTCATACATGTGCCGAGTATAGTGGCGAGTCAGCGCAAAGGCAGAACTCGGCTAGTACTTGAGAGGTGCATTCGGTCGAGTGTACTGTTTCTGCTTTGTCTTGGCACTGCCTCGCCATTGCACTCGATACGTAGATTTCAAGATATTGCGCTAACCACTTCTAATGCGACGTGAATGATTCCGAGAATTGACAGCACTATTTATGACTTGGCATAGTTGTCATATAGCCCACTAAAATGATATAAATAAAACGTTTTGACATTAGATATTTTATTTAATCTCAACACGGGGAAATCAAGATGATTATCCGTTGATTTAGTGAAACTACTTTATCAACTCTCTTACCGAATCTGAACACAGACAGCCTCCCGATATCAGGCCTGTCGAGCATGGTGCCCTCGTACGCGTCCTTGACCTTCACCAGTCCCCACAGGTCAACGCCCTCGTACAGCTGCTTATTCTGCTCTCTGAACGTGCAGTACCGGACCAGCTGCAAGAAAGAGAGGTTAGTATCAAAGTGCCACATATTTTTGGTAATGTATTATAGTAGGTGCCATTTACATAATAGGGGAAAAGCCATAGAATATAGAGTTTCAAACTTCATGCTGCTACGTAGAATTTCCACCATCATCATCATCATTTACGCCATCCTTTCCACCATCATCTTTTCCATTTGACGACCCGAATGGCGCAGCGGTAGTGAGGCTGCCTTACGTTCTTAGGGTCACGGGTCCGAATCCCGGTAGGAGCAAATGTTTGTGTGATGAGCATGGACATTTGTTTCCGAGTCATGGATGTTTATTATGTATAATAAGTATGTATTTACAAACAAAAAGTATCTATATAGTATTATCAACTATCTGATGTCCACGACACAAGCCTCGTTGCTTAGTGTGGCACCTAGATGGCGCTGTGTGTAATGTCCAGCGATATTTATTTATTTCTCATTGTTTTTCAAGGTTCCGTAGACAAATGGCAGACTGGGAACCCTTATCATCATCTGCATTTATTATTTTTCCAACTATGTTGGGGACGGCTTCAAGCCTAACCGAATGCAGTTGAATACACACTCCACAACCCAATACGATACCCCTTGGTAAGACTGGTTGTCAGACTTTCGGGCTACTGACTACCTGTAACGGCTGGGGACCCTTATAATTTCGTTATATACCATAATTATGTCCATCAAGATGTCCAGCAATCAAAATCATTGTTGAGTATGCAACATTCATCCCGAATGCTGAATCCTTTTCTGCACTTGGCAGGTATTGTATTAAACTTATGTAAATCGATAATATAGACACTTTATAGGTTTACATATATTGGGAAATTTTATCGCTTTGGTATGTGTCGGTGCTGGTTTTAAATTGTTATTGATTAAGACAAAAACTACGATTGGTAAGTAATAAAACGTTTAATGATATTCTTATAGCAGGCGTAGGATTTTTTATCCTGTCAGAAAAATGACCAAAAGATCTTTTACAACCATATTTTCGATCCCAGGTAATCCTCGCGTCGAAGTTTTGCTCGTCAATTATGTTTAAAGACCTTCCAAAAAAACCCAATGATTTTAAAACTTGTTATTTCCGGCTCGAAGATAAAAAACAAATCTTCAACGCAACAGAGAGATTTTCCAAAACGTTTCTTTTTTTTAGGTAAGTAACAAATAACACAAACTGTCATGACATGCTTTCAAACGGTAAGTAGTTGTAGATATATCATTATCGAAACATGTACAAGAGTTGACTTTTAGCATCCATTATGTACAAACAGCTACATAACATCACTAAGCAGCTTACAGAGAACCGTTAGAACATGTACTAAGTACCTACTTATAACTTTATTATTCATACAAAGTGCCTTATTCATCATCTGCAAGCCTTGCCCTAACTACGTTGGGGTCGGCTTTCAGTCTAAACTAAACACATGTTTGCTATCAAAATACATAGGTTCACTGCTATGTAACCTCCACAATCCAATAACTACCGTTAATAAAGTCTGAGTAATCGGTTTAATTCAGTATTACTTTATTCAGGGTGAACATGTTTCGACGGTTGTTAATAAAAATCTGAAGTTTTATACAAAAGTGCACCACACGGTCGAAAAGTATGGATTATTTCAAGTAACCGACTGTTTTCTACGATTGGGTTTTAAAATCATCTAATTTCTGAATTCATGATAATAGTTTCAATCAATCGATGATGACATTGTCGATCCTCATCATTTCAGCAGGAAGACGTCTAATTCTGATCATAGGCGTCAAATGTCTTACGTTACGTCCCACACTCCCACATCCATCGGGTAATTTTTTGTTTATTTTTAACCGAGTCCCAAAAGATAGGTTCTGAATGTGTATGTTTGCGAAAATTCTTTTTAATAATATATTAGCTTCATTTTGGTTTCGATTTGATGAGAAGTTTTTGAGATAACGTCAATAATATGTATTTAATCTACTTCGTTTATGTTGATGATGAAATGAATGATTCCCGCATTTCTTGAGGATTTTATAAACACATAATAACTAGAATTTGTGTAAAATCTTACACAAAAAAAGATTCGGAAGTCGGTGGCAAAAAACCAAAACAAACAAAAGTCACTGACCCAAAATGTTTGTTTGCCTGCAATGTTTTTTATGTTGCACTTTGTAGTGCTATTTTTTGGACGTCGCGGTCGGTTGAATATTTTTTGTACTAAATTTGTTTTAGCTTAGTGGGTTCCCACGTAAATTCTAACTTTTTTAGACTTCGTTTGTAATTTTTCGTTAAGTAAGTTCTATCAAATGTCGGATAATTATTAGATATAACTGTCCGAAACAAACATATGTTTCACATTAACATTAATAGACAACTAAGATACGCTAAAACGTGTTTGCACAAGGCTGACATTGACTTAGATATTATATTTTTTATATAACAGACATTAAAATAATAGTCTGTGTGTTTTGGACATAAACGAAACCTGATTTACTTCATTTAGAAACGTTAGCCAAAAATATGGTTGAACTTTTATCTCACGAACTCACGACGTGACGTGCATCAAATTAATTAGGTAAGCTTTTGTTCTACAAATAGGAAGAACCAGTAAGAACAGAAACTGAAACCATAGTTCTTCCGAATAACTACACCTTAGAGCGTAGATAGGAAGACGATTTGTTGGATTGATTATTGACATGGGACAGTCCGATTACTTTTCTCTGTGTCAGAATATCCTTAAAATGAGTACAGGAATGTTGCTGAACTAAATAAAAGAGTACCTAGGTGTGATGGTAGCCTAGTACATACATGGACTAGGCTACCCAGGCAAGGCAAGGCTGTATGACAATCTATCACACTTTATTATACATATTAGTTGTTACTGGACCGAACTGGTCGAAAAGATAAAGGTTGATACCTAAGCCCGGTTTGATATTATTATTCAAATGTTAAATTAATTAAAGGTTAGAAACATAATAATGAAGAAACAAGTTTTCTTATTCCTATCAAAGTTTAGCCGGAATCGATTTATGGTAAATAAATTAATTCTAACGAACAGTTATTGCTTCTTATTTTTAGCCACATTATTCATAATTCCGAGAACAACAACAACTTCATTTCTTAGGTATTATCACAGATATGGTATTATGTTTTATTACTTTATTTAACAATAGCAAAGATACAATGATCATGTGTGTTAAGTATTACCTACTTACTTATGTAAAATCTAAACATATCCAATGTTTCTTAGTAGCAAATAATATACTGACTGATATACTGACTGACACTGCTCAGACGAAGGCCTCCTCTATACATGAGCTCCCTCAGTCTGTAATCAACCACGGGGACCCAGTGCGTATTGCATTAACCTAACTTAGTAAAAAAAAAAACAAAAATTTTTTTTTACTAAGTTAGGTCTGCATTACTTATTCCTACGACAAAATATTTTACGTAAACATGAGGTAACTTATCTGAACGTGTCTCGTGGGATCCTAGATTCAATTCTGAGTTCAGGCAAACTGCCACGTTTAGCAGTAACTGGGTTTTCTTCCGAATAAATACTCAGTGGCAGCCCGCGGCGCAGATTACCATTTAACCAACGTGTAGGTAAATAGCAATTGACCTTTTACACGGTGAATGTGGGTGTAACAACAGGCAGAACTTCGAACTAACTAACACAAAATGAAACGCCACGCCTGTATTTCCAGAGGTCCCAATTTTACTTGGAAATACCTTATTAGTATCCAAAGAGATATGGCCTTGTGGCCCTCCACGAGGTGGATCGATGACCTGGTATAGGCCGCTGGAACCCGTTGCATGCGTGAAGCACAGGATCGGTCGACGAGGCAACGCTTGAAGTTGGCCTACGGTCATATGATGATGATGATGACGATAAAAGAGTTATGGAAGCTGATTTCAAGCACTCTGATATAAATAAATCAATTACATAAGTTAGTATGTTGATAACTTACTGTGAAGCCACTGCTATGATTGCAACTTATCATAATAATGATCTACCAGGTAGGATCTTAGGTCCTTGAAGTTGAAGGAGTCAGAAGAAGAAATACACTCACCAATTTATGAGCTCTTGGTACAATGAATTCTCTGGCTCTTAAAAACCTCAGCATGTATTCGTCATCCATCCTCAGTGGGTGACATTCACCTCTATCTGAAAAACATTGCTATAAAGTGAACTAATCATCAAAAGTTTTACAACACTTATTTGAAGTTCTTTGCTTTGTTTTGGGAATTCCCACAATCGTGTATGTTGATGAGAAAAATGATTCGCGCCAGTAACACATAATTTCATTAAACAGTTACAGAATTATAATCATTAAAATTATCAATACAATCCTCTACGTTCATTTAACCCCATTGAACACTCTTTCATGAAATAGTTACAGAATAGGGTTAAATGAACTTAGAGGATTTTATTGATATTGATATTCATAATTTTTCATCAACGTACAAGCTGTCACTGACCTGCAAATTACAAAAAACGTAAGAAAATTTTCGCGGGCTACTCTGACGCTTCCACCTTAAGATAAAGGTACTAATTATATATAATTTAACTAAAAGGTACTTGATACTATTAGCTCACAGAAAGTCAAAATTTTGGATTTAATAGTTTTTAACTCCGAGCACTTTAAGCGATCTGAAAGTATAATAATAACAATAGACACTTCATAAAAACGTCATTTAATCAAAAACCATCGAGGTACAAAATGTTTCCTATTTATTTTCTATACTTTCACAATAATGTCTTTATGTAAACCTATCACCCGTTGATAAATCTCGTTGGGGCCTGCCAGATGGACTCACACAAGATAAAGTCATCATATCATATGTTTATTATTACATTATCATAGGTTTGATAGGTCGATGACCCAAACCACAGATACCAAACAGTCATTGACTGCAAAGGTTATTCAGACAAGTGAGACAGGTAAGACAACACAAAGAAGTTGGAGAAAAAATGTCTATTGCGAGGATATTGTCTTCAGAAGTTCAGCGCTAACTATACCAGTACAATAACTCTGGCCCAAAGACCCAATAAATGGAAAAAAAAACAATGTGAAGTTTTGTGACAGACAGCACTTTTTTCTTCTGTTCACGTAGGTTAAAACTTTCAACAGGAAAGAACATAAAAAGGTTGTTCTGAGTTCACAAACCAAGACTGTTCGGTTTGACTGCCATTGATAAACTAACTGAACAAACCACGTCGTAGTACCACTTTTTAGTAAACATCGGAAAACTCACCAAATATCATTTTCCTAAGCTCTGTGATGGCTGTCGCCCTAGTAGCTAGGTTCTCTTTACATTGTTCGTAAGCGATCTCCATCAACTCGGGGTTCTCTTTCGTGTCGACTTCGGCTTCGAAGCCAATTTCTAAGAAGCACTCAAACATTATTATGTCCTAGTAGTTGCAACCTGAAACAAACAAAACAGATTCATGCTTAAAAAACGTCAAACCGTTTAAATAAATGTTATGATTATTTTGTTCGATCGCAAAACGCAAAAGTGGTAAACATTATAAGCCATTTGTGTGGTTTTTTTCTGAATAAAATCAGGTTTCTCATACATTATTGATTCGATTCTAATAAACGATATTATCTGTCATAAATTCGTTATTATTTTAACAATTAGTGCGACATCCGTGCGTCATTCCATGTACAAAGCAGGAGTTTCCACTGCGAAAGGGCAATGAACGAAAAATATCTGGAGACTGGTTATGTTAGTAATTTCTTGCCCATAAAGGCGGTCCCTCAACGCATTTTGGTTGGTGATCCAATCAGTCGGTGGCAAAAAATTACTGAAGAACTAACAATATACAACGGACTTCCGAAACTAAGGTTATATTTTACACTTTATATGTTTATGTTTTGGAAGATGACAGGTACCTATATTTGCCAAAAAAATAGTTGTTAGGCTACGAGTATTTTAAATCATGACGATGTTATTAATATTAATCGATCGTGAATAATCATGTTTAATGAATGATAGTAGTTATAAATTTATTTCAATTTTTTATAACTTAAACTTTATTATCGAATGTTTGGCCTTTTTTATATTGAATCATATTTTTTTATACTTTAGATACATTTTTTCATCGTGTGATTCTCAGATCTCTTACCATACAATGTTTACGAGAAAAAATGTGATACACAATTGTAGATTATTCTCTGTCAGGACTTTTTCTAAATATTTTTAATATCATTCGTCTCAAATATTCTCGAAACTGATTTGATTTGAAGATAAACAATGTTGACAAACTAGTACCTTTAAGGTACCTACTTACAGCATCTTACGTATTATGTGGCGATTTACTATTAATTATACTATATAAAGCTTTATACTATACAGTGTGTAACAGAAAGGGTATAATCATATGGAATTCTGTGGTAGGTACGGACCATCAAACTGAACAATTTTCTCTATGGGACCACAATGGAAATCGTAAAAAAATAATCAGCTGTCCTATACAAAATTTCAATACCTACTCAAGCCAAATGTATGGGACTGCTGATTATTTTTTACGATTTCGATGGTGGTCCCATAGAGAAAGTTGTTCAGTTTGATAGTCCGTACTATAGTATTCCATATGATAATACCCTTTCTGTTACACGTTGTATAAAGCTCGATTACCACTCACTGACTGACTGACATAATTGTTCTCCCAGATGGTGGAGGGGGAGGCGGGTATATCTTGACAGATTCGTAAACAAGTTACTCTCGCGAGTAGGCGAAAAGTGCCAAACCCCCCTTCCCCCCCACCATATCGTATCTCGGAAACTAAGAGACCCGTGTTCTATTTTTTTACGGATTCGTATAGAGGAGGCTCGGTAAAGTAAAAATCATTTTTCAAAACTCCCCCCTCTCCCACCTTTTTTTTAATTTTTTTACATGAGGCATCTACCGCCACAAGCACGCGAGGTGCTTGCATCTCGCTCAACACGCAAATACTAATTGATTATTAATGATACACGATATAGGTATAAAATAATTAATGGTAAATATGTATGTTCTTCTTTCTATAAATACGACAAATTACTATTCGCCTTGCTTGGTTTCACCGTATATTTCCTTTGTGATCTCGCTACCTATATATACATTTTTCTTTCAGAAGACGTTTTTACCTGTGCAAAGTAGGAGGCGTAAGGCCCTTCTTTCATTTTAACAATAATTCTAATAGTAGGTATGTGGACTCGGCGTCCTTGTGCCGATAGTCGTATCAGGCCATGGCTTAATTGAGCCTCGATCAATACCTGAGGAGACTCTCGTTAGGCAGCTAGATCAAGGGCTTGATTCAGAAAGCGGTACTCCTGGACACGGCTCGTATCGTTAGGAGGTTCCTGTCTCTGGAGCGGTTAGGGCGCCGCAGCTTGGACCCTGTTCCCGATACCGATGGGCTACATTTTTTTAATATTTTTAATTGTTTTTAGATTATTTTTCCTAAGGAAGATATAAAGAAGGAGATATAAATAAAGGCAATTATTCTATTAGTAGTATATGATAAATACGGCCCGTATTGTGAGGAGGTTCCTCTGTCTCGGTAGACATAATCACTAGTAACCACTCACCCACCGGTAGCTTTTTTTTTTCGGATGGGAAATTATCAAATAACCCCTCCCGTTCTGGGCTGGGAGTGTCAGACTTTTACTGACTAAAACCCATCCATGTTCCTTCCTTTGCCCTTTGTGTTCCAGGGCCGCGGTATCTCTTTCGAACAGTCCCGCAACCCTGGACCCACCGGTAGCTTGGACCCTGTTTCTGACATCGGCGGATAACTATGTTTTATATTTTAAAATATTTCCTGAAATCGTTTTCTTTATGAATATAAAAAATAATGTATATGTAAACTCTATGAGAAAAATGAATAAACGAAATTCTACTAACACCGCAAACATAGGAACATAATTCTCAAACCAAAAGTAATAAATCATATTTCAAAAATATTTTCCATGTCAGTTGTCACAAAAATTTTCTGCTGAGAAAGTAAAGTATGACATAAGACTTCAAATACATTAAAAAAGATGTTCATTACATTTCGTTGTTATCAAAAATACTATGTGCAACTGTTGCTGCAATGCATAACCATTATGTAAAGATAAGATAGTATTACATAATAATTATGATTTTTATATAATTTTTGTTACTAAAAATATGTAAAAATGTAAATAATATGTAAAGAAAATAAATAAAGGATGTAAACGAAGTAAGGAGTCTGCCGGATTTGTACGCAGCTGGTAGCAGATAAGACTCGTCGCCTATTACATGATAGCTCATGGGATTGGGTGGTTGGGTTTGTTAATACTATTTCCTTCCTATAAACGTCTTCCTTTCAGGAAAAACACGAATAAAGAAATAAAATTAATGCAGGAATAAATGTGAAACTATGGTTACTCAAACTCAAACTCAAAGCATTTATTTCAATTAGACCTTAGCAGGCACTTTTGAAAGTCAGAAAAACAAAGGCGAAGCTACAGTCACTGACACAAGGCATAATAACTAGTGAAAGCACTGTAGTTGCCCATTGCAAAACGTAGATCTCTATGGAGAAGAATGGGCAAGAAACTCCATGGACGCTCTTAATATGTTTATAGAGTTAAGTGATCAAGGGAAGCGGTAATTTCACCATGTTTAGAGAAAATTACACAGCTTATTTAAATAAAGCCAAGTTTTGCCAATTTCGATTGAGACAGTTTTAATAATAACCTACTTAGATGTTTTTTGATCAGACCGCTATTGTTGCTGATAACGCAAACCCACATTTGCTGAATTCTGAAACATTTTAAAACATGTCAGGCACGACATTGCGACCGCCCGAACTCGTGTCGTAACGGAAACGTCAATCGATAAGTGAGAAACGTTCGGATTTACGTTGTTTACATCGCGTGCCCATGCTAACCCGTCGCATAGTGCACCTGCCAGTCATGAAGTATTAACTAGATACCGTCCTACCGTTCCAGCTCTGTTGCTATGTATTTTAACCTACCACAATCCGACGTCAGAGCACAGAGCAGTCGTAAAGCGATTGTCATGCAATTTGTGATGGTCGAATAATCTGCTAAATAGTTCCCCGGCTACTGTCTGTAAACACACTTTACATGCAACCATAAAGAATTATACTCCCATTTAAATACTCGGAAATTGCAGGATCTACTACCTTATTAGCTACCTGAGTACCTGCCCTTATTTGCCCTATCTTAAAAATCTACCCTGTTTAGAATTATTTAGATTGGTTACATAATGTTCTTCGCACAAAATAACGATTATCACTAAATAACTTCTTGGCGTGTCGATGGCAATCCAGATTGATTTATCCCAAAATCTGCGACGAGTTTGGCACAAAAAAATGGGGTTACTAATTCTTGAAATCTCTTCTTTTCTTTTTTTTTCTTGTTGTCTGGATTTACGCTTGGTTGATGGCCATACGCTCGCCCCCTATTAGGACATGGGACTTAAACATAACTGGTGAAATGTGAGGTACACCTCTGCCTAACCCCTCGGGGTTTACATGCGTGATATTATGTGTAAAGCTTGAATTTATAATTATAAATCTTACTTATATATAATTACCTATTTCGGTAACACTGCGTTTAAATTGGTGTAATCACTGTACGTTAGTGTGCGATTGGTTGTTTTTTTTAATGCAGCACAACTAAAATTTTGTGCATTAATGAATACAGGGTTAGAGCGGTGTTTTTGGGAGTAATTATCTCGGGCGACGACCAGTTAATTGGTCCAAAAAGGGTCACAGTTATCCAATTGTAATTATACTAATTACTATAGCCTAACTTGCCAACCCATTATGGTAGAAATAACAGTAGACATATTAACTATGATGATTCGATTCTACCCATTGTTGTAACTAGGTGAGAAAAAAAGTTGATTATCTAAAACTGCAGAAGTGATGGCCTCGCCTCTCATGCATGAGGTTGTGGGTTCAAATCCGGGCAAGTGAACCAATGAGACTTTTTCAATTAATATCTAATTTCTAAGTTTATCTTGGACATCACAGATATCGTTGAAGGAAAACATCGTGAGGAAACCTGGACTTATAAAAGTCTGAAATCGCCAACCTGTCTTGAGCAAGCGTGGTGATCAATGCTCGTACCTTCTCTGTTGAGAAGAGGCCTTTGCCCAGCAGTGGAACAGTAATAGTACGCTGGTATTATTATATTTTATTCATTTTTATCTAAAACTGCAAATTTTTCTTTCAATCATGGTCAAGTATGCATAAAATTGGAGCAAACAGAAAATAAAGTTAACGAAAACTGGTGTGTTATTTTTATATCTTGTCTGCACAATGCTGTAACTAGTGTATCGAATAACTGTGTGTGCGTCAGTTAAATAGATGATGTAACAGTAAAAACTACGTGATTAATCATTTGTTGCTGACCGTACTGGTCTGCAAATTATGGGGGTCGTCTAGTGTCGTCTAGTGATCTAATCTATAGAATTACTGTTAGCGAACTACTGCCGCTAGAGGATACCACTGCTGGGCAAAGGTATCTAGAATGAAAGGCCTTTAGAATTAGAAAGATCTATTATTCTTCTAATCTCTTGACGATGATCAGTACCGTATGCTATGGTGTTCAAAGACGATAGGGATGATACTCGAGTAAAACAATATGGTTTTATTTAGTCCGTCAGTTAGATTAAGTAAGTGGGGGCTTGTGACGTGGCTTGTCGGTAAAGTGTATATACAAGTGACGTCACGCGAGTTCTTATATTTCTATGCACGTGGCGTATCAAATCGTCTTGGATGAGTCTCATCATTCTCCTGCTGCCCTTATCCCATAGTTCTCTATTACCCGTCATCTCATCAGACGCCTCCTTCCTAGCCATATCATCCTTCCCACAGTCCATCCATCGTTTCTTTAGTCTTCCTCTACTCTTATAGCCATCTACATTCATACTCAGCATTTTCCTCACTACATTTTCCTCATTCCTCCGCATCACATGTCTAAAAAGATGAATAGTGATTTAAATTAAAATAAAAAATATATTATTTAAGTATTATTAGTTTCTAGAAAAACATCAAAGAAACATTAATGAAATTATTAAACGAGTTTAAGCAAGGACAACTCTCAAGTTCTCATTTACATTAAAATTAGGCCTCGCAAGATTTGCGTCAGTCTGTACGTCCGGGTTGATCTCAGAAACGGCCGATCAACAACGATTCGTTCTTGAACGTGCCTATAAAATAAAGGTCGCCCACAATTCATTACTTGTATTCTCTTTTAATGTCAAGGGACACGTAATAGGCTACTACTATAAGTACTAGGTACTTATTAAGGGTTGTTAGGTCGGCATGTATATCGAAATCGATGATAATCTAGACCCAGCTAGAAGCATGAAAAGCACAAGAATTCCTTTTAAACCTAACTGTGCAGGGAGGGTATTTTTTTAACAATCATTCTTTATTTTCGCCAATGGGCAATCGGATGCACGGTTTTCAAATATTACACTTAACCACAGAATAAACTTTAATATTTAATTAGAACTGATGGAAAACTAGCTTCATCATTCTGACTCTCTGACTCTGACAGTTTAATTCAGAAATGCCTGCTATGGGTTTCACCAAAATAATTGTTTTGAGTTTATTAATAACGAAGTATGGAGGTATGTATTCACATTGTGTTTTTTTGGTGTAACTGTATATTGAGAAAATAATTTAAAAAAAATAGGCACCAGAAAAAATCCGAATAAACGTTTTGATTAGATTTGATTTGAATATTCTCTTGTGCAGAGTTGTACATGCATTTTAAATTAATAAATAAACTCAGGCCACCACAGTCCACTACACTAGAGTCATTTTAGGTCGGTCGTAGGTTCTTTTTAAGGTGGTGAAAAGTTGATTACTCACTGCCATATTGAAATTAAGACCTTTTAAGTGTTACCTTGAGACATTATAATTATCATACCTACCATTTATTATAATTTGTGACTATCTGCATGATATTCAAATAAAAAAACCGGCCACATGCGTTTTAGCCCACATATAGTGTGTGGGGTTCCGCAGTCGGGATGATTATTTAGAAATACACAGTATTTTGTCAGATTTTATTTACTACACAAAAATAGGATTTTACAGTATCTAAAAACTTTGAAAATATCTATTATATCACAAACTATTGAAAAAAGTCACTTAAAAATATCTTTATCATTTTATTTATGGAACCAAAATATTTTTGTCGTTTTCGGTTACAGAGCGCCAGCTTAATTATTTTTCTTCGTAATTTCACTAAACCATTGTTTAAATTGCAATGAACAAAACAAAGGTGTGCTCTGTGAATTGTCAATTGTCAAAAGGAACCCTAACAATTCTAATGTTTCGCAATAAACATAGACATAAAATTTTAATGGAATTCCTGATTAATTTATTTCCATAATCGCTACTTTAATGCTTGCTTGATTTTTCCTGCTTTTTTAATAATAAGAATGCACGTGTCAAGCTCCTGTGACAAAAAAATGGAGTGTTGCCAAAGAGAGTCAAAAAGTAAAGAAACAAACAAAGTTAAATTAAATTATATTATATTTTTTAAACTAAACAGGCTTGCGTTGGCGCAACTCCCCACTAATGTGAAGCGATGATGCGGCCTAGGAAGCAGGCTTGCCTAAAAGAAACCGATCCACTCGAACTTAGAAAAGATCCAGATTAGGATGATCGTTTTTTTTTTTTAATGGCCTCTCGCAGTTCAACTTAGGAGTAGGAGGTTGTGTCTGCTTAACCGGACTATCAATGACCCCTCCCGCTCTGGGCTGAGCAGGAGGGAGTGTCAGACTTGTACTGACTAAAACCCATCCATGTTCCTTCCTTTGCCCTTTGTGTTCCAGGGCCGCGGTATCTCTTTCGAACAGTCCCGCAACCCTGGCAGGCGTCGGCCCTTACGGACCCCTTCCTGTTTGCTGACTCTCTTTGAGGCGCGCGTGGAACACGAACGCGCCGTCGACACGGCCTGTCGTCATAAGACGGACGGACGGCGAGCTAGCCCATAGCCCACCGTCCACAGGCCCGCGTCTACGGTGGCCGGGGGCCACCACGTGGCCCCCGACGCCCGGTGCGTCTCCCGCGGCGGCTGGGACGTGAGGTTCTGGGTTTCAGCGCAGGTGAAGCTGCTGGAGCCCAGACCTCTGAGGTGCTATCGCTGCCACGTGGGGCACCACGTGTCAGTGCGATGCGCCTCGGAGGTTGATCGCAGCGGCCTCTGTAACCGGACTATCCTGTGGGTGCCTTGAGTGTAAGGCCTCCAGCCAGGGCAAAAAAACTAACAAACTAAAAAAACTAAACGACTATACTCGTACACTAAGGGCACCCCTGAGGAGTACGAGCCTCGGCTTAGGGCGTCGCTGGGGGAGGACAGTAAAGGAAAAGGCTGGATCTGAATGATGTCATTATTTAGGGGCTGATTTTAGACTACAGGCTCAGCTGCGCGGGCTGGCTCGAGCAAGAGTCGGGGAGGGCATGGAACGGGGTGGCGCGACGGACCTCAACTATAATGATCCGGAAACAGAGATCTATAAATAGTCACTTTTTGTGCCTGCTTGTGGATTTTTATGCGGTTTTTGTTTATTAACTTAGATAAAAGAAAACAGAAATCTCGATAAATCTTGATCATTAGTATAGTGCTCTTGCACCTGAGCGATCCATATTTGTGCGATCATAATAAACTCTAATTAAACTATGTAGGTACCTAAAATTTGCACATAATTAGTTTAAGTTATTAATTCCATGCTTCATTCAGAAATACTTTAGTTAGATAAGTACTAAATAAATGTCTTTTGGGAACCAATTCGGAGTGGATAGTGGATTTTGGTTGTTTGGTTATCCACCGGTACATGGGTCACCTACCATCCAGTTAGATGGACCAACAAAAATGTGGCTGGCTCAGATAGTACGGAAGGTAGAGAACAGGATATTGTGGCGCAAACGAGGCCTAAATCCAGCAATGGATGAATGAAAAGGCAGAGTTGATTTCATGAGTGATTTTGGTCTACCTATCAAAAAAACCACATAAAACAAGATTTGACAGCGTTATTATATATTTAATGGTATTGTGATATTGTTTATGTTGTAAGCCAGAAATAGCGCGCCACATATACTCTATTATCAGTTGGTCAAAGTTCCCTGATAACGACAGGCAAGGATAAATAACATTATCAACTGGGCACAAGTATTTATCGGACTATTTGCTTTCGCAAGTATGTCCTCATCACACGCTCATTGTTAAGGCATGCACAGCCATGCACGCGGCTCCGCATACATGCATGACATTAACCCTGCAGCCTTGTGTAACGTCTAGTTAACACTTTACGTGTCATGAATGCATGGGTCAATTAACATTCAACTCATAAACGTTAGCTAGTAACTGCTGTAAGTGACCTCAACTTAACTATGCGAGTAAACGGTGATTAGGTTCCTCAGGGAGAGCAGCGGAGGCCCAGTGGTGGCGACCTCGACTTACGAACAGTAAGTCCTGGGTTCGAACCCAGGCAGGCGCATTACTTTGTATAATTTATTTCATCAACACTGCTCTCAAAACGGTGAAGGAAAACATTGTTAGGAAACCGGCATGTCCTAGAACCAAAACTTCGAAGACATGTGACATCTACCAACCCGCACTGGGCCATTCCCTCTCATAGAAAAGAGGCCCTGTGTCCCAGCAGTGGCAATATTATAGGCTGATTATGCAGTTTCCTCAGGGATTCTGCTGGCCTAGTATCAAACTAAAGGAGGGTAGGGTAAATATCAAAATAAAAAGTAATTTATTCAAAGTAGGCTGATATAATCAACAGACAATCCCCCAAAACGCCCAACCTTCGACACTTCCTAGTTTCTGCTGGGAAGAGAAGGTGGCGGAAAGAACTCCCCAGCAACACATCTGTCTGGTTAGAAGCACCAGATTCTATGCCATAATGTGTAAGATAATATTAACATTATTGTCACATGCCAGCTAGCACACACCAAAAATAAAAAATATGTAGTCAAGCATAAAAGCCTCTAGGCATAAAGGGTGTGCCCGCTTAAACGTTCAATCGGATGTGATAGATCATAATACCTAAATTACGAAACATACGTGCCGATGGATGTGTGGCAGAAGCGTTGGTAGACCAACAGCCATTAAATAGATGTGTGGTCGATCAACAGAAGATCACGGGGAAGACCTAGACGAGACTCGCACACACCAGGGAAGCATGGTCAAAAAGGAATGAGGCCTATAATACTCGGCACAGAGCAGTAATGATGATTGATAGAGCCAATGATGATTGATTTTATAAGGAACTACCTGTTGCCCGCGGCTTCGCTCGCGTTTTGGTAGGAAATTATCCCACGAGCACGTAGTAAATATACTGCTCGGGGAGAATGTCCTATTAGTGAAAGAATTTTCAAAATGTATTCAGTAGATCTAGAGATTACCCCCTGCAACCTCACTATCTCACAAACTTCTTTATAATATTAGTATAGAATAAGATTGAATAACGTTCTGCAGGTTAGAAATCCTGTAGTCCAGGTCCAGTAGCGTGGACACGCAGAGTTGATTTATTGTTTGTTGGTTAGTAGTTTCTTTCTGCATCGTTCATGTTCAAGGTCTCTCAAGAAACAAATAATTATTAAGAGATCAAGTTTTAATGGGCTTAAATTATGCGTAACCGCGATACAACTTAATGATATAATACTGTGTAATTTTATTATGTCAACTCGTGTTGGTACCTCCACCGGATGGTATATTCAAAATATTAATTAGACATGTTTTGAGCTAAATTAGACCATGACAAAAAAATGTCGAATTAAACAGATAACATTGTCATAAAAATGCGGAAATAACAAACTGATTTTGGTAACATTTATTTGTCCTTTTTATGACATTTATAAACCGTACATTTAAAAACATTTTTTTTTTTTTTCATTTTTTATTATTTTTAAAAAAAAGTTTTAGGAATGATGTTCATTCCTAAAACATAAGATTTTCTACATATGATGTATAAGTAAAAGATAAAACAAACGTCAGGTTATAAAAGCGTTTAAATCTGTGCGAACGTTACTTAGCACATTGTTGTGTAGGTAGGTGCTACTTCTTATTTTTCCAAAGTAATTGCAGGTTAGGTGCATTTGAACTAGATTTACTACCTACACTAAGCATAAAATTATAGTTTTACTGAGAACCTAAACTACACTGATTTTAATTGAACCCCCCCCGTGCAATAATCAAATAATTGGGTTAACTATTAATTCCTAAACGTCCTAGATTCCTTGTATTGGTACCCACCGGACACAACGCAATATAGCTACTGTGTTTTTTTTAACACTACTACGAATCTAAGAAGGAAAGAAAATAGCAGCGGTGGCGGTGAGAACAGCAGAAATTCAAGTTTGTTTTCCACTGGGGTACTAGGAGTCTAGAAGAGAAGAAAGTATTTGTAAAACAAAGGAAGATATTCAACCGATATTGAACGTTTATTGCAGCTAAACACGAAATGATTTTTCTTTTCATAAAAACTAAAAACCGAAACGCTTGTTTTTAACACCAGTAGCGGGTGAAGTTATGTAGATCTTTAATACAGCCATGAGAAAAATCATGAGGTCGTGAGATCAAGAAAAAAAAAAAAAAACTCAAGTGTTTCTATTTAGAGCAAAATAAAGTACCCACCTAAACATAAAAAAAAAAAAAACAGAATATCACTAAATCACTGGTTCACTTCAAACTTCCCCTCATATTTTCCACAATCCTTTTTCCCGACACGACACTATTATATCCTTTCACACGACACGACGCGACACGACTGTGCGACTAATTAAACCTATGTTACAGCGACCAGCGTATTATCGGCCGTGTTCCGACAGCATCACTTGGTCTTGATTCTCGCTCAAGGATCGCAAGTTAACTGCGCGCGCGTCGGTATCAAGCGTGTTTTTGTTCAGAACTCATTCATGATGTGTTTACTTGACGTCATATTTGCAGTCTGTGAGGGATTTTTTGTAGTGCATTGTTAACGGTAACTCTATTATTGTGTTAATTGGTAATGAATCATTTGTAACGATTAGGTCGAAATATTATAGGGTTTTTCTCAGTTTACGGAAGCGACTGCGCGTGTCTTTTGATTGTTTGCGATAATTGCGATATATCTCGGAAAATAATAAATACAGGATAGCGTTTTTTTCCGATATTTTATATCAAAATTTATATTAAAAATTTCGATATTTCGGTATTTTTTGTACTTAATACAAAAAAGACCGAAATATCGAAATTATTGAATTATATCCGTACAAGTTTGTTGATACAATTCGATTTCGTTCCGCATCCCATGCGGGTTTCGCCTCAATTTGACGAGAGTTCTACGCGACTGTATTTCAGAAAACCTCGTTCTAAATAAAATCCAAATTGTATATTCTTTGGATATTTTTCTAATTCAAAAAAATAATATGCAACAAATACAGTAAAATAACCTGCACATGAACTTTACACTCAAAGTTAACAACGAAATGACTGATGAAACTGCAGCACACCATATGGTGTAGGAATAATGTCTTCAATTATTATTGATTATTACGGATTTGATTTGATTTGGAATACAGTGAGCATAATTGCTTTTAATAATTATAGCAGTCATACAAAATGGCAAATGATTGACATATTGAAATCATTTTTAAGAATTAAAATTCTTTGTAAGTCATCTGAACGACCGCAAGAATTTAATTCTTGATTGGATGGTTAATGGATACAGTAATTAAATGTAATTGCGGTAATAGTGCATTCAATATATCTTTATTCTCCAAATGTGGAGGCAGTTCACCTTTTGACAACGTTCAGCAAGTTTCTAATCCTTTGCCACTCGGGGCTGCTTACTAGGAAAGTAATTAAAAACCCACAATTTGTTTGATCTAGGAGCGTATGCGCAACAGCCGCGTAAGAAAGAAAGAAAAAAATATTTATTTGTCGCAGGGACATGACGTGCATCATACAAAATGACAAGCGATCGCTAGACGAACGAAATGTTTTTCTAGGACTACAAACAGCGAAATCTACAATTGTTGTCTTAAGAGTACACGTTGGTCGTAACATTGCTGTAGATAATGGAAGAATGGCTGTGAGGAAGCCTGCAGCTCATGCATGTTTTCTGGATATAATGGCTGATCCACATTGCTCACATGTAGTTATGAAACATAGGAAAGGTAGATAGTACCTATGGACACATTTGGACAAGTCTTTAAAGTTACCTGTAATCGGTTGGATCACACAAGATGCCATTTCAAGAATTTCTATTTTTTTGTTGAAAACTGTTATTTAATTTTAATTATGAAATCAATACGTTAAATACAAATTCAATCAAATATCGGTCTGCTACAATAACAGTCTTCTAAAATTCGCTCGGCGTTGTGCAATTCATTTTATAGCATCGGCCGGTGTCGAGGTCGCCGGCGCCTGCGCAGGCGCAGGCGCCTTGACTCGCGCTACTTGAACCCGATCTCGGTACGACCCGCAGGTTCGCATTTGCAGATTTAAGGTTTGCTTAGTAAATGTTTAAATATGTAGATGGCAAAAAGCTGAATTCATTATTTATGTTGCTGTGTAAAAAGGTCCTGTCAAACCGATAGGGATAAATTGCGGACGCGGCTCCGGACATGAACCCGGTGTCCGCACCCGGCTTTACCGATCCTTATCTCTAGTTGCCATTCTAGACCGATTGACCTCGATGATTTTGATTTGGACATAAGTCTATCAGTACAGTTTCCCAGTACAAGTACAACTATACATAACTGTAGCAAGATCCGTTTCACTGGAAGGTTTCGTAATTATGTACAGTAGGTACTTACCTATAATCACTTTAAATAACAGGATAATTAATAAAAAATACACGATCATAACCAATGTAATCACGACCAAATTGATTCTAATACATGTTACCTATTATATTACCTGTTATACCGGAAAAAAAAACAAAAATAATAATGAACAAAATAGAGTAATATTATGTGATAAACGTTTTTAATGACTAAAAAAATCATTGCAAAGAAACGTAAAAAAACATGGCCGACACGAATCAGGTAATTTTTGTTGCCAGGACATCAAACTCCTCACTACAAACATGCATATTTACAGAAAGAGAAAAGAGTAGAATACGACGCTTTATCTCTTTCTTCGTATCTCTTTGTATTACGATAAAGTATCTCGTCATCTTTTCTCAGGCAGCAACAATGAAAAAAAATGTAAATTGGTTTGCAACGATTTACTTGTCTAGTTTTTATATTATTGTGCATTTGCAAGTAGCGTGTCGTTTCCGGCACATGGCCACATTAACTGTCCATCCAGTGTCCCCGTAACCTGCAGGGCTATTGCGTATCTCTGTTGACAGTTCATAGTGATCATCACTTGACGAGTTTTGATATACAATGACCGTTCTCGTTGGTTTCAACTGATGCTACCTGTGCAGAACTGTCATTGTATATCAAAACTCGACAAGTGATGATCACTATGAACTGTCAACAGAGATATACAATAGCTCCGCTGGTAGGCAGACATTCCATGTAAAATTCTGGTATTCAGCTGGAAGCCAACCCACTAAACAGACCAAAAATGCTGGTCAGGTTTTATACCCGCGGCTTTGCCCGCGTGAAGTTCGGTAGTCGTCCCACGGGTTCGTACTGCCGGATTAGAGTATCCTCCGTCCATAAGTACATCTATCCTGCATCCATCATCCATCCTTCCTTAGAAACTCACATTTAAAATAGTAGTAAAAAATTATAAAATGTACCCGCCACCATATAACTACTCGTAATCATATCACCGTCAGAAAGAAAGAAAAGAAAAGAAAGAAAATGTATTTATTAGCCCGCACAGGACGAAATAAAACAAAAACATGGTTACATTTACATTAAGCACAACAAAATTATAAAAGTAGTAATAAAACCATAATTTAAAAAAAAACAACGAAATTAGTCCTGTACGAAGCCAAAAGGCCCCTATCTCAGCATGGTACTGTAACATTTACAAAACGTCACAGCGCTGGTATTCTGATAGGGCCCGAAGTGATGCCACGGTCAGATACGAATACGAATTTAAAATATATAGATATAAATATAATGTGTACAACGAATAAACAAATATAAATATGTGAAGTATAATAAATGCGAATTTATGAAAATAATACATACATCTACACCCCACGTAACCACACAACAGAACAGTAAATGACAACGTCGGGGTGCATGACGTTCAGTAATCATATCTACTCAAACAAAATATTTTATTTCACTTATATTACATTGGCACTTACAAAACGTTCAGAAAAGGTGCACGGGTTGATCTTTTCCAATGGAGAAGAACCGACAAGAAACTCCATGGTTACTTTTAAATTTATTTGGTTTTACAATATTTAATGTACGGGGACAGCGTAGGCCCTACAAGTCGTGGGCCGCGGCGCACTACTCACAGAATTTATTGAACTCTCTTAACCTGACAATTTTTTAAATGAGGAACCATTTATTGATGTACTGTTAGCCATTTGTAACTCTTTACCCTCCCTGGGAAAGGTATAACCGTATAATAATACCCACATATTAGAATTGATCAAATACGTAAAGTCGACCGTCCACTAATACGTAGGATGTGCATGGAGAGCTCTGCCACTTTAGTGGCACGGCTTATTTCAGGGTTGCTAGATTAGATTTCGGAATTTTCTCTAAATTCATTATTTTTTACCGATTCAATTTTAAAACTGGTTTAATTAACAAATGGGGAGACTACAAACTATTTATGTTTATTTACAGAATGGACGAATCACTCGGGCGGGATCACAGCAGCGCACCACCCCACCTTTCATCTGCGCTAGGTATTGAATTTTGTGTATGTGTGTGTAAAAGATCTCCTTGATTTCCTAAGTTTTACAGTGTCAGGTTGTTTTTTTCAAAAGCATAAAAGGTTCCATAACGTGGCCATATGTTGCAGTCGCAGTGAATGATCTCGCCTACATTTTCAAACTAAGCGAAGCTAGTTTTGCTGTGGAGTAGACCTTACAGCTACATTTCGAGGGACGTGTGTTAAACTTACGAATAAAGGCGGGTCCACATCTACGCACGTGCAGCACACTCGCGCAACCGTGCACGCTACGCGCGGCTCGAATGGCTGTGGATGCATCACAGTCGATGTGCGCGCGAACATGTCGAAAGGTGTCCATTAATATATTCCTAAGATGCACGCGAACCACAATGTTTGTGCACCACGTGCGCCTGCGGACGCACCTTTAACCTTTATCTTCCTTTTCAATTCGTTTTTTTTTTTTGTTATTTTCACACCATGCTAATCTAGCTATGTGACTGTTTAGTTTTGTGCACAGCTTTAGCTGCAAATCCTTTTACATTTCTTGTGGAAACGCAGCCGTAATTTAGTCTTCGTACTCACTCTGGTATGTGTCCTGCTGCAGACGAGGGAGACTTGACTTCTTCTAATAAAGAAATGATTTTTAGTCATACTCTAATAATGGAGGTCTATCTAACCTCGCCCGATTGTTTCAAGGCATTAAATATTACACTTTTAACCCAGCTTGCATTGATTTTGCTGCTGGATTCGTTGCTTGTAAAAGTAACTGCCTGTATATCAGGCAAACAACTTATGATTACCAAAACCTCAACTCCTCGAATCACAGTAACCTTATACTTTATTTATTTCAAGGTATGGTTAGCAAAACATTTGGCTAGATAAGCTAGATTTTAAGCTAGTATTTTTTGTGTGGTCTGGCCTTGGTGGGTATGTGCAACTAGACAAGTAAAAGATTATTAAAAAGTCCGGATCATGCACGTACAGGTAGAAAAAAACAACTGCATTCACTTATTATCTCAGCCTCGCCTATATTCATAGGAATATTGTACCACCCAAGTAAAACACTATTTACTTCATGTTCAAAATATTTCACCGCCACTGTGAACGTAACGTATACGGTGAAGGAAATTGGCATTAAATTCGAAAACCAAAAGTTCGTAAACATCCTCAACCCGAGCTGACCCTGTGTGAATATGGACTCCACCAAAGTGGAGATAAGACAAAAGGAGAGGAGATGTGTTTTAAACCACCGATAGTATTTCGTTGTTTACGCTTCTCGTCACCGCTTAGCTTTAGTGGGAACAGTTGAGCAGCGAGGAGCGGAGGCATCTCATATTTGTTAATCCAGCCTCCGCACTCCGCGGGCCTGGGGACGGTGAGCTATGGGCTAGCTCGCCGTCCGTCCATCTTATGATGACAGGCCGTGTCGACGGCACGCGAGTGTTCCACGGAGATGTCAGCAATAGGAAGGAGTCCGCAAGGGCTGATGCCTGCCGGGGCTGCGGGACTGTTCGAAAGAGATACCGTGGCCCCGGAACACAAAGGGCGATGAAAGAACATGGATGGGTTTTAGTCAGTAAAAGTCTGACACTCCCTCCTGCTCAGCCCAGAGCGGGAGGAGTTATTTGATGATTTTCCATCCGAAAAAAAAGCCTCCGCACTGGGCAGCCAAGCAGGCAGAAACGCAAAGCGCAGACGAGAACAGATGTGAGCGGCTTTCGGTGAGCGGCGTGCGGCGATTATTAAACTGGGCGTGAATAGCCTGTACTTACATACTTCTCTGTTCCGGTCTAACCAGTACGCAATCTCCGCACAGCTTCGGTGGATACATTCTAGCCCGTAAGCATCTCTTCTCCTTTCCGGTTCGCCCATCTTCGCACATCTCCGCTATAGGTGAGACCGGGCCTTATAGGCTATGCTAAAATCACGGTCTCATCGCATTTTTTATTTTGTTTTTATATGGGCTTTATCAATTAATTATGTATGACGGTCTTGATACTGAAGGTTGCACAGGACACGTGTGAATGGTTCCGCTAGTCGACCTAGGCCTCTATTACCTTCCATATTTAGAATCAAAAATTGGCATTTTACCATATTAAACAGTAAAAAGGTCGTCCTGCGGTTTTAGTGGTTCCAATAACGGCTTCAAATGGGCAAAACTTTCCAATTCTTTTAATTAATAAACTTTGGACCCAGATCTATTGGGTTTTTAAACAAAAACTTTGGAAGCATGTGCGTCAAAGATTCTTGGAAGTAAATAAGCAGAGATGACGTACCTACCTGTTTATAATTTCTAAATAAAAAAAAAACAGCCGCACTGGTCGATTGGAGATTATCAAACAGGGGGCCTAAAATGGCTGCTTTATCAGAATCATAATACGAAACACGTTAAAAATTTAAAATTTAAAAATGGACTTTGGGTTCATAACCATAAAGACCATTTTAAACTTTTAACGTGGTTCATATTATGATTCTGATAAAGCTTCCATTTTAAGCCCCCTGTTCATCTGCCGCGGTGAGCATCACATCGAGACACCTCTGTGCCTCAGAAAGCACGTTAAGCCAGTGGCTGTCATTTGTAGAACTTTGGTAGTCAAAAGTCTGAAAGTTCGTCAACCTATCTAAGTTTTACCAAAGAGTATCGTATTACCCAACAACTGGGTTGTGGAGATTAGGTGGCCTACCATGACGTCTTAAAGCAGGAGTAATTCCAGTGTGGAAACGAGATGGCTCTAGACGACCTGTATAGCTCTGCCTCTTTCCCACACTGGAATTACTCCTGCTTTAAGACATCATAGTAACCCCCTAGATAGGTAGTTATCACGCACAATGGTCCACTTTAGGGACTAACTGCGGAAACCAAAACCTTAACATAGAACATAGGCAGTTATCATCATCATTTCAGCCGAAAGACGTCCACTGCTGGACATAAGCCTCCCTCAAGTGTCGCCACATTGACCGGTCCCGTGCGACTCGCATCTAGCGAATCCCCGCAACCTTCACCAGGTCATCGGTCCACTTAGTCGGAGGCCTACCAACGCACCGTCATCCGGCTCGCGGTCGCCATTTCAGAACTTTTCGGCCCCATCGGCCGTCCGTTCCGCGCGCAATGTGCCCTGCCCACTGCCAGATAGGCAGTTGCTTCGTGTAAAATACTGGTATCCAGCTGCATCCGGTTTATCTGGGTGACGACCCCAACATAGTTTGGAGAAGGACAGACAGATGAAAATAACTTTTATTGTATACCTAGTATTTTCCTTTCTTACAACTAAGATATTTAGGCTTTTTTTTTTTTTTTTTTTACCGATTGGAAATCATCAAATAACCCCTCCCGCTCTGGGCTGAGCAGGAGGGAGTGTAGACTTTTACTGACTAAAACCCATCCATATTCCTTCCTTTGCCCTTTGTGTTCCAGGGCCGCGGTATCTCTTTCGAACAGTCCCGCAACCCTGGCAGGCGTCGGCCCTTACGGACCCCTTCCTGTTTGCTGACTCTCTTTGAGGCGCGCGTGGAACACGAACGCGCCGTCGACACGGCCTGTCGTCATAAGACGGAAGGACGGCGAGCTAGCCCATAGCCCACCGTCCACTGGCCCGAAGATGTTTAGGCTAAAGTTTTCCTTATTTGATTAGTCACGTGTGACGAATTGTGATCATGTTTCTGAGAGCCGTCACGCGTCGCCTTGACCTGTGTACTGTGTAGACCTGCGACACTTAACTAGTAAGAAAACATCTATGATTTAACGTCAAGGTGGCTGATTTACCTTATAGGCTAGATTATAAAGAACACATTGTAAGGTAACACATTGTAAGTTTCATTGTCACCATCATATCAGCCGAAAGATGTCCACAGCTGGACATAGCGGGGGTCGACAGGTTCTTGAGAAGCGACAAACGTTCCGGAAGACACAGCGTTGGAATCCGCTAGATGCGAGAATCATAGGCATGGTCAATGTGGCGCTTCTTGCAGGAGGCCTTTTTTTTTTTATCGATGGGAAATCATCAAATAACCCCTCCCACTATGGGCTGAGCAGGAGGGAGTGTCAGACTTTTACTGACTAAAAGCCCATCCATGTTCCTTCCTTTGCCCTTTATGTTCCAGGGCCGCGGTATCTCTTTCGAACAGTCCCGCAACCCTGGCAGGCATCGGTCCTTTCGGACCCCTTCCTGTTTGCTGACTCTCTTTGAGGCGCGCGTGGAACACGAACGCGCCGTCGACGCGGCCTGTCGTCATAAGACGGACGGACGGCGAGCTAGCCCATAGCTCACCGTCCACAGGCCCGCGCCTACGGTGGCCGGGGGCCACCACGTGGCCCCCGACGCCCGGTGCGTCTCCCGCGGCGGCTGGGACGTGAGGTTCTCTCCCTCTCACGTTCCGCCACCTCCTTCGCTAGCATGACTGCTTCGCAGAAGGAGGTGACGGCGTCCCATTCCGTCTCGCTCCGGACCATGGATTGAACCAAGGCCGGACTTGCAGGAGGCTTGGATGTCCAGTAGTAGCCGACTCTTATAAGGAATGGCAACAACAAATAAGAGTTTCGAGTGATTGTCGAGTCTACTGAAGTAACTTAACAACTACTTCAATGTCCTTGTTACCTTTAGGTAGGGTTGCTATCCGTCTGGATTTGTATTGTCCGGGGTGCCGTCTGGGCGGGGCTTTAAAAAGAGTCCGGTTAAAAACCGGTCACTTTTGTGTCAGGATAATCCAGGCCTGCTGAAAGCGTGTGGCGCAGATTAGGGAGCGTTGATACTGTTTACAAACTGCACTTTCCTCTTTTGATTTCATCAAAACAGTCTGCTGAACCCAATTTTTACCGATCGGAAAAAAAAATTGCGCTCGCTACGCTCGCTCTTACATCTTACGTTCTCGTAAACTTTCCGAACAACATGAGTCGATATTTATAGCACAATCCTGCATGAAAGGTAAAAGTAAATAACTTATCCGAGCCAAAAAACGAATGATATCAATAAATTCAACAAATCTTGTACAGTATTCATCCGTACCGTACATAACGATAAACTGTATCCAAGCCAACGCTGACTGACCAAAATGTTAGGGTCTTAACTTGGACTTGAAATAAAAGCAGTGGACTGTAAACTGAGAACGTATATCCAAAATTATGTACAGTAATAGAAATAAGGCGCGCGTGTGTCGTCGGTTGTTCTCGCTAATGAAGAATGCTGGTGATAGAAATTAACCGTCGACCAAACCTGCAGTTTTCCGGGGCGTCCAGGAAATAATTGATTTTCATCCAAATGTCCAAGGTTTTGAAGTTTTTGTCCGGTATTATCAATATCTATTATTACCGCTATCCACCCCCTAGGTGATGGCAACCCTACCTCAGGTAACACTAGTTGCAGAAACAACGTGCAATTAAACGAGTAGGTATTTACACGAAATTGAATAAGATCATAAAATATCCACGCCAAAAATAGTCCGGTGATTAGGTTTTTGTCTGTGTTTTTGTTGTAGTATTTAAATAATATTGACATACTGAGCCAGTTTTGCCAGTGCCCTGCCTACAATCTACTACTGCTTAATACTACTTATTTTAAGCATGAATTGGCAAGTTTTTGCAGTAGCAATCATTATAATTACACACTATTACCGTTGGTTGTATAATAATAGAATTAGTCAGATGCAAGTATGCTGTGTAAGTTTGAGTAGTCATAATCATCAAAATATCATAATGGGTATCTACAAGCATATACATACATGTGTACGAGTGTGTATATTGATTTATTATGTATCTGTTGTGGCAATATAAACAAGCCGGCTGGCATGGCGTCGAGCAGCGCCATCTTTTGAGTAGAACACGAACTTTATCCTAACAAATAAAATTTTATTCTTCATTCAGGCTTGTGTTCATTATTCGAAAAGTAAAAAAAAACTTATGATTTTTAGTTTGAGCGAAACATTTAATGAGGTTTTTAGGGTTTCGTACCTCAAAAGGTAAAAAGGAACCCATAAAAGATCACTCTTGTCCGTCTGTCTGTCCGTATGTCACTACCGATTTTCTCAGGAACGGGTGGACCCAGCAAGTTGTTTATACCAGATAATGAGGTCTATAGTCTATAGTCCCTATTAGGTGTTTAAAAATCAAGGTATTTAGTCAAAAGAGATATGGGCAAATTTAGATTTTCTCGAAAACTTGTAAGTACATTTACCTTAATTTTCAACTTATTTTATATTTCGGAATTTTCCCTTTACTTGTGCTGTAAGACCTTGCTTTTAACCGAAATTGACAATTCTAGGTCAACCGAAAGTACCCTATAGGTTTTGGGTTGAAAACCTATATGGTAGTTCCCGTTGACATAAAATCACGAAATTTGGCAATAAGGCCTTACAGCACAGGTAAAGGGAAAATTCCGAATAATATAATATAATATAATAAGTTAAAAATAAAGGGTGTCCCCATACATACCTACATACTTGACGCCAATTAGGTTTTTTTTTGTTTTAGGTTATTGTTCGGAACCCTTCGTGCTCGAGTCCGACTCGCAATTGGCCGATATTGTTGATCACATCTGATGTCTTGATCAGGATATTTACACGCCTTAGCTGAGCCATCCCATGACTGTTTACGAATCGAACTTGCAAGAGGAAGGTCGTGAAGTAATTCGACCCCATAACCCCATGAGGCCTTGACCCGACCTGTTGCATTACTGACTGCCTGCACTCCTGGCTTAAATATTATTATTAGGTATTATTTAGCTTAGATTAGCTTACTTACTAACTAGTTAGCGGAGTTAAAAGGTATCACTTAAAAGCCCAAACAATAAATCCAAAGTGGAACAGGTTGAACCGATGAATTTCTTCGTAAGATGATAACTGACAATGATCTTTAGATCTAGCTTAGACAACTTGGAGATCTTGACATTATTTGGAATTGCAACGGAGACTGCAATATTATGGACGGATTATGATAATATACAATACATAAGGATTTTACCTTGACCTTCCCTTATCTGTAAAACTGCTTTAGCGAATACTTCGACAAGTTTTTCAATAACATACGGATTTACGCAGCTTTTTTTGGGAACCACTTATTTCCTTTAACGCCTTCAAGATGCTGTTGGGACTGCCATGGCGCTGTAGTGCGACGGGAATGTTCGAGGAACCTCGCACAGATGGCTTCCTCGCTATCATGCGAAAGAAAGCGGCCTCCTATATAACTACAGCGCCTGCATGGTAGTGGCAACAGCATTTTGAAGATGATTGCTGCCAGACCGCACTGCCCCTTCCAGAGACACTGGGTGGGGACAGCCATAGGTCTAAATAAATAATGAAGTTGTAAAAACTAACAATACTAACTTAATTACCTAGGCACAATTGTTACTAACACTAAAAAACTCCGTGGATGGGAACACTCAAATGAGTAGGTACTCTGTTTCAGCAGAGTGGTGGATGCGCAAGGGTAGCCCGCGAAATTTAAATTTTCTTACGTTTATTGCAATTTGCAGGCCAGTGTCAGGTTGTATGTTGATGAAAATATGAATCGCGCCAGTAACACGTATGGAGTTACAGAATTATAATCATTCAAGTCATCAATACAGCCCTTTAATTTCATGTATCCCCATTCAATGGGTATTTCATGAAAAAATCACCATTTGGGATTACTTATATGAACTTGGAGAGCTGTATTGATGATTTGAATGATTATAATTCTGTAACTCCATACGTGATACTGGCGCGATTCATATTTTCATCAACATACAACCTGACACTGACCTGCAAATGGCAATAAACGTAAGAAAATTTAAATTTCGCGGGCTGCCCTTGCGCATCCACGTTAAACTAAGTCACTAAAACCGCTAAAAATAGTAATAACCGAAATTTGACGAGGTTGCCGTTCATTATACTATGTCTGTTGGATGAGATCTGGGATGGAATACCTATAGTTTTAATTTCTTAGTAGCAGATCAACCTAGTGCATCGCGCGTCGGTATGGCAGTGAGGGCCACATATGATGATGTGGCACACAGCGTGACACAGCTTCCCAGGGGCAGTTATTATGTACAGAAAGGAATAGTGGCACGTGACACGGGAGCACGTGGGCCACATGCACGTGTGACGCGACACGTACTAAATTATTGTACCTACTTACATCTATACTTGTACAAGCTTTGTAAGGTTAGAATGTTATAAGTCTAGAACTTACCTATTAATATTTTTTTCATATTTATAATTTTCTAAGAGAGTTAAAGCTAAAAAATCTATTTCCTCTCGTGTGATAGTTTTGAATTGGTTGTACACAATTAAAAGTGTAACAGTTAATGCGCTTGTAAATATATTAAACTTAAAGCAAATATACAAGCTAATGTTTTATTGCAAAACAATTTTTGACAGGCGCCTGTACATTTTGTAGTTTGTAACGTTGTATCCTCACCATAAATCTAAAACCTAATTATGAAATCTAATTAGCTTTCGCAATATTAAAGCCTAATTACTTTCAGTCTGCATGCGAAAACTACTGAAAGCTAAAATATTTCTGTTGGTCATTGCATTACTTGCAGCATATGGACTGCATAATTAGGTCGTGGGCCACGGTACGCGCCTGCTGTGTGCTGTGATGCATCAGTGTTCTAAAATTAGATTTTAATTCATTCTGCAAAGCAAAGTTTTGCGAGGATCCGTCATATTTTATTTCAACTGCAATGGTCTTTAGTGCAAGCGCATAACCATAACCTAAATAAAAATTACTTTGGAATTGACTGTTAGTATGAAACTAAGTACCTACAGCAATTAATTTGATTTGAATGACGAGTACTTAGCTAAAAGGTACTTAACTAAGAACCTACACGTTTCAACAACGCTGGTTGATAGTTCCTCTTTAAAACACCCATGATTGTGTCGACGTAAACGGTGAACAGTGGCCCTGTTCATTTTCCAAATCTTAGGAGTTTATTTTCTGGACATCTCAAGAATGTCGCAGTGTTTCAATTTCCGCATATCACCATAATAATGTTATTTGGTGAATAATGAGATAGCGTCAACCCTACAGGCGACTATAAAATGTGTAAATAAATCTAATCTAAATTATAGCTGCTTGCAAAATAAATGAACGCACAATGTAGCGTAAGATAAACTTAGCTCAGTTTTATTCAACAGGCGCTCGGCGTTTAAATAACTTTACCCTACTCTTTCTATACTTAACTACTTAATTAACCCCTTGATCTGCGAAGTGTTAATGACAGCGGTTTTTTTTATTTCTTGGGCATTTAGCGCATTTAGTCGTTGGGTAGGTAAATAGTACATCTTAGGGATATTCTACTAACAAGACCGTAATCTAACGAATCGCAGAGCGAATTTCACTAATAAAATGACCAGCACTTCTAAACCGCTTTCAAGAGTTGTCAGTGTCATCATTCATGTGGATTATTGACCTTCAGCTTCAGATTCCAGCATTCATGTAGAAACAGAAGGTTATTAACATCACCAAGTTGTGTGAAATCATAGGTGTTATTTAGTTGTAATCTGCAATTCTGCAAATGAAGGTCCGTACGCAGTCATAACATATACCTATAATAATAAATAATAAACCATTTATTTCAGGTAACAAAAACCCACGATAAATACCTTAACCTAAATATACTTACTAATAACATTTTTGTTAGTATTAGCAACTTATAAACTATGTTAGTAACACTTCACTTGCACGATGATTTGTGCGTTCTTGTGGAATTAGTCCGCGGAAGCGACGGAACACCACATCCTGCGGCCAAAAACTTTCCTATAACACCAAATGGAGCATACACGTTGGTATGCGCGCCACAAACGTATTGAAATTGACGTTTCGGCGCGACTCCAGTAGCTGTACTCTTGACGCGTACTTCAACTTTTGGCGCACGTACTCCTCGATGTCCTCTGTCTTAGTGGTGTAATGTAGGAGAGAGATGTACATTGTACACCGGGGTGTTCGGCTTCGCGGCACGTAGTTTAACCTTCGATGTGAGGATGTGAGATTGAAAAGTACATAGTACAACAAAGAAATAGAAGTTCCTAAATAAGTTATTCTCAGGGAGTATACGGGGTGGAGGGAACACCGATGGAAAACGGTTACCATGTATTCAGTAGTAGGTACATCATTCTGAGCACATACACATGTTTCATCGGTTATTTTTAAAAAATCTGCTGACTCCTACAAAAGTGCAATACTTACACGGTGAAAATGTAACAGCACCGCGTATTTTCTGAAATGCAATAGTAGTGAAACGAAACATAATGTCAGTAGTCATAAACTGTTGTTGTCAAACGCATCACACACAATACATCAATGTGAAAGCATTCAGCATTAGAAACGACTAGAAAGTTTTAAACAAGAAATATTGGATATCGAGTCGTCAAGTTGCATTTGTGTATTTTCTTCGGTGAACTGCTGTGTGGTTACTGTCTATTTGAATCAAAAAATGGCACAGGAGAATTTCATACATAACATCACGCCTGTATACCCCGAGAGTCAGGCAGAGGTGTACCTAGCAGTACCTACACCCACATTACACCTGTTATGTTTAAGTCGGTACCCTGACCAAACCTTGAGCATTCTTTCCTTTTCGCTGCACGCCACCCAGCATGACATCGCGAGATAGAAAATAGCGATGTACGTAGCGAATACACTCAGATTTTGAAATAAAATCTTATAAAATCAAATTTAGGTCTTTTGAAAAAAAGAAAACTAGCTATATATAGAATGTTTATTATTAAATTGCCTACCAACTAGTGTAAAAAACAAATCAAAATTATGGTTACTTTACGAGGAGATGCAAGTCATCAACAATCCTGTCTCATTTCTATGGTTTCGTTGTGAGGAGATTAATTTTACATTTTACTACTAAAACAAAAAACAAAACTACCATTTTGGAGTCAAGAATATGCAAAAATTTCATGTTTATTTTATAAGTTGGTATTTATTTTGGGTAAAGAGTAGATAGCTCCAAAAAACTGCACAAAACACGGCTACCGTTGCGTTTTGCTCGGGGAGGCGCCTTAAGTCCCATGTATTAGGGGGCGGGCCTATAGTAATCAACCGGACACAAATCCAGACGCTGTGGCTGCTACTTTGAAATTCCTGATAGAAAATCTGAAAAAAACTGCGCCCGACCCGGGAATCGAACCCAGGACCTCATGCTCAGCAGTCGCGCTTGCGACCACTAGACTCTAGAAGTCTAGACCAACGAGACAGAAGAGAATATCATTGAGTCTTGTAACAATAGAATGACAGTCCCATTATATTACCTTTGCATCGTTAAATCAGTTAATATCTTAATTAACGTTTGTGTTTATCCACAAAACTTAACCACCATAATAACGTCCGATGCATACCCAAATTATCACCGCAATGTGCTAACGACATACTCATCAAATTGCAAGACCTTTCAACGATAGGAATTGATACGTTCGTAGGTAATGATGCCATCATTCTATAATCCCCACCCTTACAACACCATTGATTGCTAAGAGGCGTTATTATGCCCTTCGTTACATAATGGATAGAATAATATTTCTTAATGTAGCTTTCAAGTGTGTAATGTAGAAGTCTCATTCATCAAAGGTGTTAAAAGCTGTCAGAAGCCACGATTTATCGTATACACAATAATTAATCTGTTTGAAGCGTAGATTTTGTCCCATCAATTGAATTAACAGGCTGACTATACAGTGCTAGACCGTACGCCAGCGAGCAGGCCTAGAATAGTGAGGTACGGAGTTTCAATTCAATTGTTTTTATTACCACTGAATAACTGCCGATCACGACAGTTTTAGCTTGTATTCGTTAGGTTTAGTTTGGGCACAGTTTGGGGAACATCAATCACTTTTCGCGTCTGTCCATCCAAGGACGTAGACAGCTTTCAGTCAGCGATACAGCATGAAAATGACCTATTTTTTAAAGATTAAGTTAACTATTAGGAATACCAGATACAGCTGTAGTTAGTACGAAAATGTTAGCACCACGGACGGATGGGTTAGATTTTCTTTACATTTCTCATGTAGAAGAAGAAGATAATCATTTAGTCGACTTATTTGAAAAGTTTAAGAATTAAAAGACCCTACGCTGCAAGAGCGAGCCTAGTGAGCTCGTAAATTTAACCGTCCACTCTGGTCCATTCCAGAGAGGTTAGCTTTACTTTAGACCCTTCATTCAGAAATAGGAATTACTTGGGCTACATACACTTACAGAAAATATAAATAATGGAGATAAACTAGGCTGCAAGAGTGAGCGAAGCGAGCTCGGGAGATAATTGGAGATAAAAATATCTACCTAGGTGTATATGCTCGATTTTTTTTCAACCTGGTGTGTGCCTATGCAAAGGGCTCCGAGTTTATTTCAGCCTCTGTCAATACTGGCGAAGCCCATCTTCTTTGAGGATTACCATAACGATGATGTGATGCTGGTTATACACCTGCATGAGCAGCAATCTTTTCCTATCAGTGGGGACGATAGGACAAAACCTCAATACAATACATTCCATTTTATCTCACTATAAATCGTAGCGCAGTTAAGTTAACGACTTTAGTAGGTGTAGGTAAGTGCTCTAGAGTCCAATTACTAGATTGGATTTGCTCTCACTCACACACTTTGCACACATTTACATTATTACTTGCTGTAAGGAATTGAGTAATATAAGTGAGTACCTTGATAGTTACAGTGCAGAGTGACCTTGCCGTTTAAACCACAAGCGTTTTTAAGAATCATTTGTGTATTCTAACTATTAGGAAATAATCCGGAAAAGTTACCGACATAGCTTGTAGTGTACACAACGTGAAGTGGTAGTGGGCTGGACATGTTGAAGGACCGATCCGATGGTCGATGGAGCAAACACGTCCAGGTGTGGACCGCGTTTTGGCAAGGGTATGCTAAACCCCCAGCTGGAAACTTCAAAGTGGCTGGGATAGACTAGATGCGGAACTCGGAAGGCGAAGGACGGGGTGTCGTGCCGCAGTTTGGAAGAGGCTTTAATTTGTCCGGCAGTGAACTGCGATAGGCTGAGGAGTTCATAGATTCAGACTACTGACTGCTTCGATTGACTGTATTGGAAACTATAGAAGCTATGTGCTTTAGTTGTTCTTGTTAGCAATTGTGTACCGTGATTACAGAAAGCCTCTGCAAGTGCTAAAAGCTAATGACAAGCACGTTCAGGTTACGGAGAAAATATCCCATAGGCACCACCGGAACCCCAAGGAAATCCGCTATCTTCGGTAGGTTTTCAATATCGCCTGGAACAGAAAATTGCATATTAGGTTGGTTTGTTGTGTAATATTTATTAGAAAGTAAATAAAATAAAACGGATCCGTCCTTGTTAACTTTTTTCTCATAATGTCTAATTCTACCATTCACTTCTGCCACCCTGGTAACTGAAACGGTTAGTGCAGCGCACAATGAACGCTTACAACGTAACTACTATTACGATCACAATAGGAAACCAACAAAACGTTGCGTTTTGCAACCGCACGGGTGAACGAGCACCGTGGCCAAGATTTATTGAAGTCTTTATCGGAGACTTTCGATTTCATTGCGGTTTTTACTTGAAAAAAAATGTGTAGAAGCCGAGAAAGCGCAGTGTTTCCAAAAATATATAATGTGGCCGATAGTTTTAATACAGTGCAACAAAATCGGCTTTGTCCGTGCAAATGACAAAAAAACATCGATTCACGCAATGATTTTTTTAAGGTAAAGTGAGAGGTGTAGCTATTATCTACGATGAAGAAAATGTCTTTACCAGTAGCGTTAATAGTTTTAAGCTGACTGCATACTATTGCTAAGTTGCTCGCATAGAAAAGTTCACGCAGCGCACTTCTGTACCTTATTTAAAATAATACCTAGGTACAGTAATTCACGTAATTGCTCCAGCGTAATCCCATTTTTCACTGTTTCCAAAAGAACCTCGTAATTTTAGGCAATCTTAAGGTACACCTAGACTAAAAGGGGTACTTTAATGTTGCAAAAGCAAATCGTTTTTTATTGCACTACATATCTATAAAAAAGGTTTGAGTTTGAATATGGATGGCAATGAGAGAAGGGAACGACCAAGGATGGATGGTCTGTGTGAAAGCTAGAAAGAGGATGATACTGAGGTGACGGCTAATAGAGACGTAGGGAAGACGACGAAATGCTGCGCCGATGTATTGTGAAAAGGGCAGCAGAATGATGAAGTATTCTTATATTATTTGGACCTATTCTGTAAAACCCTTCCGGCATATTCCTTCATTGCCAAAATGCCTTTATTTATTTTTTTATTTAAATAAATTATAGTATAGAGGTGTTTCTTAATTCTAAACTCGCCAAACTTTTACGTTTGATGGCGAGAGGCGCTCTTTTACATCACAGTTTACCACCTTCCTTACATAGCTAATATAACTTATATTTATCATCATACTGTTATGTTTGAATCTTATACAATGCTATAGAGTGTAGGTATTTAGCTCTGTTTGCTATCCTGTATAAAGTTTTTTTTAATTTTGTCTTAAGTGATCCTTTACTAAATTTTACTTTTATAACGGTAAGTATTCTATCAGCCCAACACTTGTACCCCAGCCTTTACAAAAGATTACATCCCAGTAGAGCTCTTAGTAAGCTAACAGTTATCTCACTGCTGATGACCAACATCATTATGTGTACAACAATATTACCTACTATGAAAAAATCACCAGCACTTGAGTCCTGACGGATTGCGTCTAGCCGTAGTCCATGACTCATTTACGCTAAACATGCTTGTGTGACAGACATCTACTTAATTTCATCTGTAAGGTACAAAGCCGAATGTCCAAATCTATGATGTCCTAGTTATATCTAATTGACATTTGACAAGGATTATATTATAACAAGACAACTTGTAAAAGTATATAGTTTACCGTTTGGTCAATAAATTAATTGATCACATGCTTGTGTTGCAGACAAAAATAAAAATCATAATTATTTGCTTTAGTACAGACTAGACGATGTTACACAATATAAACCTGTCATTATTTACAGTTACTAACGTAGCAAGTTGGCATACGATTCTGTCTCGTCACTTGTTTATCTTGAGAGCGACTTACGTCCAGCTTGGACGTAGACAAAGCTGAGTTGGTGGACTTGTCGTCGTCATCATCATATTCTTGCCCTGGTCCCATTCTACTTGGGGTCGGCGCAACACGTTTTCTTCTTCAATTCTCCCCTGTCAGACGTCACGGCATCATTCACTCCTTTCTCTTTCATATCACTCCTCACACAATTCATCCATCTTTTCTTTGGCCTCTCTCTCCCTCACCATCCATCAACATTCATGCCCATCACTCTTTTAGTCACATGCGTTTTATACCTCCTCATTAGGTACATGTCCATATCAAGACACACAACTTCCTTTCAACTTTTCTGTAACAGGCGCCACTTTCAAATTTCCTCTAATATACTCATTCCTTACTTTATGTATTCTTGTCACTCCACACATTCAACAGTTGGTTGTCTTGCCGTATCAATTTATAATACATACATACTAGTTCTGTTAATCCAATCCTAATTCTATTCTAATTTGTCTGACTCACAACGAAGGAACCCTAATAATTAATCGCAGGCCACATCACCAGCTGGCGGGCGGGCGAACGACGTCGTTTCACCTCTTTTCATACTTTCGTTCACACCGCGAACTATCGAAAGATACGAACAAAGTATGAAAACGGTGTCGTTCGCTTCGCTCGCCCGCCCGCCAGCTAGCGGTGTGGCCTGCGCTTAATTATTAGGGTTCCTTCGGTATGAGTCAGACAAATTAGGCTTAAAATCCACAATTGCATAATTCCATGATATGTTTTTAAAATTTCAAGTCCAACAACGACCACAATATAACCCGTTTTAAACTAAATTATTCTGATTAGTAATTTCAATGAGGCTCTATTTTTATTTAATACTTTGCCGTACATACACTCGAGTGAACCGGTTTGGCCAATTACAGCTGAATAACTTTTTATCATAGCTATCTATCTACACGGTCGTTAATAACGTTGTTAATTGGATTAATATTCTAAAAAACAACCGGCGATACTTTTTTTTTTCGAAACAATGTGATGTTAAACTGCTGGAATACATATTTATTGTAAAATTGTTTGTAGAAGGTTCAATTTTGTTGCCTTACAAAAAAAACTCAAATCACGTTTAAGCACACTTACGATAGATAAAGCGACCTAAATCGTAACGTCAATATCCATCAGCATCATGATCTCGTGACCTTATCCCAATTCATTTGGGGTCGGCACAGCATGTGTCTTCTTCTATACTATATACCATACTTCTCTTTTACGACAATATCCAACTGGTACTGTCGGTCAAAGTGTAATGAGTCTAACTTGGACTTTGGAGGTCATTTTGCTGATAGGACCTCAGTCCTCACTGACACAACTATTGGATCACATTTTTGTATGATATATCTGCTTAAAATCTCGTAAGAGCACGTGGCTAAATTAAAACAGTTGCTCAGGTCGATCTTCAGGTTAAGCCGTGCTTGCCTAGGTTGGTCAGTGAATGGGTGACCACCCAATACATACCGAGTTTCCTCCGTGCCTCGGAAAGTACGTTAAGCCGTTGATTCCGGCTGTTATTTTTAGTTCTTTAGCAGTCGTTACGGTGGTCAAGGGCCGAAACAACCAGTCTTACCAAGGAGTTTTACTATTGCTCCGTATTAACTAGGTTGTGGAGGTTAGATAGACAGTCGCTAGATTTAAAAGCTTAGCATCTAGTTTACTGGATTACCAACATATAGTTGAGAAAAACCTGTGCCGATGATGATGCTGATGATTTCTTCTGAAAACCATTATATATGGTATCTGTAATCTCTTATTTATAAAACGAGCTTGGCTTCGGCCCTGATGGGAAATTCTTAATTTTGTATTTTGGTATTAAGAGGGTATAGTGCAATTCATAAACTGCGGCGTGGTTACTTCTTGAGTTGAGTGAGGTCCATGGGAATCGCAGGTATGCAATAGACTAGGCACAAATCCTTTATAATAATTATAAAATAGTTAATATTAATTCAAAACTTTAATGCTCGTAGGTACTTCTTTTATCGTGTCGATGGCAGTTTAAGTTATTTATTGGGCCCATTTAGCTAGGACTTTGGCGCCTTCAGTCGTACGTCCATCAGTTCCTAGGTGCAGTCTACAGAGCAGGTTCTTGTCTTTAAAAGGACGGTAAAGTATCAGATAAAAAAAATACACACCCAAGGGCCTACGCTATGAATACGAACAAGAAGCGGCTGTTCCAAATCGCATTTCATACCTTGCAATCAATCAAACACAATTGTACCTAATTACTTAACACACCTATTGGAGAAACATACTTACTAGTAGAAACTTATTAAACTTGATACTTGTACCTATTCTACTTACTCACTAGAAGATTGTTAGTTATCCGCTGCTGTTCACCGCCGCGGCGCATACGCATCCGACGCGTCACCGTTATCCGCGGCCGCACTACATTTCGCATCTATCAGCCGCGCACGCGCACGCATCCATCGATCTATCGGATTATCGACCATTGATGGAATAAACTATACTTAAATTATAACATACAGTGGAAGGTGTAGTGTGGTGAAAATAATGTGGATTTTTATGTGAAGTTTCAAATATTGTTGGATAGACAAAAAAGCAAAATGGTAATTATGTTGTGATTAATTTATTGGTTTGTGTGTATACTTTGGAGTCGTTAAATTGATAGATTAGTGGTACTGACAGGTTAATTAGCAGCTAATTAATTGCGCCAAATAATGGTAAGCCTACGTTTTTAATGTTCTATTGTTTTGCAACAAATAAGAACAGAATAATAACGCCTACTTACTTATCATTTAAATTGGACGTTCCTCGGGTGGTTGTTGCGTTTAGAGGTCAAATTCATGAGTATGATAACTACCCTGTAAATAACTTATAACAAAACCTTTATTTACATAAAACCAAACTTTAATCCTAATCCCAAAATTTTAATTTTTCCTAATCCCAAAATTTTAAATTTTAAAATAAAAATTATATTATTATTTATAATATAATAAATGATCACCCCTGTACTATAAATTAATCATTCCTAGATTAGTATTTTGTTTGGTATAAAAATCGTAAAGCGGTTCACAGAATACATCTACCTACCTTCAACTGTGTAGTCCTAATAGTTTCGGAATAAACTGGCTCAGACATACGGACAGACAGACAGACAGACATGACGATCTCGTAAAAATATCATATGAATTAAGTTATTTTCATTTAATAGCAAAAAGTTGAGTATGCGTATTGAAAATGGCTTTCAGATTTTACAAAACAATTAAATATACCTACGTGTACTCAAGTCTTATAACGTAGGTTCTGAAATAAATGAAGGTACTTAAATAAAAATACTCCCATCGAGTGTAAATTAATTTAATCTAAGCAAACAAATGAAAACAATAATAGCGACTTGCTTATCTATAAATTCAGATAAAATAATACTTCCATCAATGCATGTAAGCATATAAACCACTTGATAGAATCAATGGAATTTTTTATAGCTGTATTTGCTTACCAATTATTTTATGTTAGTGTTACTATCAATATTTACTACAATGAAGGTCAAAAATGTCGAATCCATTTATCATCCTCTATTAAATTACGTTTATCTTTGTCAGAGATTATAGTTATTAAACCATTTTGTTAGTAGTTTCATAGTTGGGCTTATTATAATTCATAATTAATCATTAATCACACTATCGTGCTTGTAAACAAACGTATTCCTTTGTTTTTAGATTTATTTAGGGCAGTATCACTATCGTACCTAACCAAACAAACATGTGTGATTACGTTATTTATCCTTAGAAAACTAGAATAGAATTTGAAATATCACTCTGTTTCCCTCCGATAATTATTGTAAGGCTTAAAATTAAAAGGGTTCAATATACTCTGCGTTAACCTACATACCAGTTCATCTATAAGTACCAGGAATACAGATTTGAAATGAGATTGTTTGCAAACGAAAATGGCCTAGCTTGGCTAGACTAGACCTAGCTAGAACAAATTAAGTAGAGTAGAAACTATAAACTTTACCTGGTCTAACAACGCGCTAAGTTTCTTACAGTCGTATTGTTTTCTATATCTAGATAGTTACCGAGCCGTGCCTAGATACAGTTAAAATTCAATCATTTTAATGAATAAATGCATGGCCATTTAACAGATTTAGCTGTATTTTCACAAATCACACGCAACTTGAAAGGAAACGCCCCATATCGAAATGGGCTTAAGTATAAAATATTACTTAGGTTCTATTAGTACCAAATAAACGCCTGTAATTCCTGCAAAAAGCAAACCGGCGCATGTTTTACTTTAATAGGTAGGTATGTAACTACACCCGCATTCCGCCAAACTAAGTTTTAATTAGGTTTAAATTGCATGATGTTAAGGAGAACAAAATATATCTATCTACCAGATACTTTATAACTGCTGGTTTTATTTAATTTATGTAAGTACTAAAACTTGCGATCGCCTGGCGTGCGGCCACGCGCGGCGCCACAGCTAGCTACACATTCGCAAAATTTCGTTGTAATCGGTTGGGTGGTTTCGTACACGTGATTATATCGTCCTTCTGGAAAATAAATAATGATTAATAATGTTTATAACCAGCTAAAATAAACTTCAAAATAATCTCCATAATTATACTAATAATATTATAGAGAGGTAGAATTTGTTGGTATGTACTCAGGGGATAATCTTCGGAACTACCGATCCGGTTAAAAAAAATCTTTCAATATCAGGAAGCTACATAATCCCCATATATTATTATATATTTTACCTGCATATATTTTACCTGTAAACGTTCTTGTGGGTTAATTTCCGTATTATATGTATACATATATAACGGGAGGTATGAGGTTGTGGGTTCAAATCCGGGCAAGTACCAATGTGGCTTTTTCAATTCATATGTACTTTCTAAGTTTATCTTGGACATCACAGACATCGGTGAAGGAAAGCATCGTGAGGAAACCTGGACTTATAAAAGTCTGAAATCACCAACCCGTCTTGAGCAAGCGTGGTGATCAAAGCTCGCCTTCTCTGTTGAGAAGAGGCTTTTGCCCAGCAGTGGGACAGTTATAGGCTCGTATTATTATTATATAAAGGGAGCGAAGCCGCGAGCAAAAGCTAGCCGAGATAAACAAGAGCGCTTGAGTACCATTTTAATAAAGGTTGACATTCAAAACACGGAAATCACAATCATTCGCCTAAATGACCTCTATATAACTTAATCGTGTTAATAACCCTGACAAACACTACACAAGATTATTTTTAGTTTTATTTGTAGTCTGTATATAATAAATGTATATATTAACCTTATATTAACCTTACTCTTATAAAAACTCTTATTCACACAAAATTGGAGTCAAATAAATATCATTGCTACTCAAGGTTTTTAAGAAATTTTTCGATGATTTTCTAGAGTCAGTAGGCAAAATAAACAAATCAGGAGTTCTTTAAGCTTAATTTGGTTGTGGTTAATTAATAATTAAAGATCTACCTACTATAAACAATAATCGATACATCTTCAAATCCACGCCATGTTTCACTACCAACGAGAATCTTTTTTTTTTTGCTTGGTTAATCATCAAATGACTCCTGCTCTGGGCGGAGCAGGAGGGACTGCCAGACTTTTACTGACTAAAACCCATCCATGTTCCTTCATCGCCCTTTGTGTTCCGGGGCCACGGTATCTCTTTCGAACAGTCCCGCAGCCGCGGACCAAAAGTGACTCTAATTTTGTGTTTCACAGCATTGTTTAAGTTCGCTAGCCGTCTAAGATCTAGATAAATTATTACTGTTGCAACTTGCCTTACAGCAAAAGATTTATTACATCTATAAATAAAACCTCTATCGTAAATTAGCTTGTTCCCGGAATTATTGTAATTATAATTATTACAATACCTCATTATAACGTGTGAAACCTAAACCCAGCCTAGTCGGGTGGCTATTGAATGACTGTGTGTGTAATGTGTGCAACTGTGCATTGATTAATTATGTGTTCAATTCAATACAAAATATTTATTTCACACATACTTACATGGGCACTTATGAAGTACCTTAGTAGGTTTTAATTCGAATTGGTCGTTTCATATGGGATGAACAGGCAAGAAACTCCACAATCATCTTTTAAAATATTTGGTTTTGCTTGTTATGTGTTTGAGTAATTCTCGTGGATTTTAGAAGTGATAAGGAGCACAGTATAACTGATAAGTAAATGCCGGATAAAGACGAAAAACCGTGGACATCGGATTTACTGAAGATTACTTCAAAAGCTGTTTTCAAAGCTGGTGACGTTGAGTTTAAAGTTGCGCAGTTGCGTGGCGACCCCGGCCTACAAATGTAACGTACGTAATAATTAAATTAATTTAACGATCGGATCATGTTTGATCAGAAACATGGTCAGAGCTCATTAGGACTGAGGTTTGGAAGGAGGATGGGGAGGCTTCAGACCAGCAGTGTAACACAATGTAGACATTTTTATTATCAAAATTAATTTTATGGAAAGCCATGACAATGATGTTTCTATATTGGCGAAAATACGGCAGCACCTATATAAGCTTCCAATGGGGGGCTATCGCGTATGAAATCGCCGCTAGAGGCGCTAGTGTAGCGCGAGGTCACCGAAATATCATAGATTGTTGCGTGCTGTTTTATCACGTATTTTTACAAATATTTTCGATTGTGTTCTAGATTGAGCCATTCCTGATTAATTATGACTTGAAGATTTTTAGTAGCAACTTAGAATCTTATTTGTCAGTACTTGTAGGTGAAATGATTTTTAAATGTTTCATGCTTGCTAATTATAGGGAGAACATTGTAAATATATGTAGGTACCTGAAGTTTACACTATATTGTTATACGTAATAAAATAAACTTTTTATGAAGTTATTGGTACTAGTATAAAATTTAATGATTGACAGGACCTTAATTGGCAGTGGCGCCATCTGGTGAGTTCAAAAACGATAGCCATCATTACGACTCCTAATGTCATGGGTTGTGATGACGAAATGCTTTTGTATGCGAATGAGAACAAAATAATACACTGACAGTTATGTACACTGCACAGCCCGACACCTTTCTGTACAATGTCTAGACTGCTGTAGAAAGCTATTAAGTCTTATTTTTTATTTATTTAGTAAAGTGCATAAGTATGTACAATCGCCAGCACATCAAGCTACCCGAAACTGTAATTTTTTTCCAATCAACCTTGATGGTTTAGTGATAAAGTTGAAAATCTATTAAAAAAAATTGACAGATTGTAGTAGCTTTATGTGTGGCGTCTGTACTATGTAGGTCCAGGGGCTCGTGACCACAAAGTAACAGCCGCACGGTCCGATGGAAGGTTACACTAAATTTGCCGAGGTCAGCCCGTGGATGGGTTTCCATTGATTACTTATCGAGACTGGTCAGTAGCTCGCATAGCGTTGGTCCAGGCTATCATGTTTAGTTCACTGACCGTCATTACAGGGAGTCAGTGGCTCGAAAGTAACAACCAGTCTTACCAAGGGGTTGTGTAACTGGGTTGTGGAAGTCAGATAGACAGTTACTTTCGGTTAAACTGGAAGCCGGCTCCAATATAGTTGGGAGAAGACTAGGCAGGTGGTGCTGGTGAAGACTACGAGTAATTGCTTAGTTCTTTAAATTTAAATCACGTTATGTTCTGCATATATGGTGCTAATAAAGCTTTCAATAGCGAAATAAATAAGTTTGTAAATTACGAACAAAGCTATCTGATGGAGAGACCAATTCAAAAGATTTGATCAAATATTGCATTAGTAAGCGTTAAAACTTTTGTATAGACAGCCAGACGATATGAAAGTAATATTGCCACATTCAGCAGCAAACAAAATAAAAGGAGTAACAGCCAGAATTCTTTCACAGTTATGATGCCATGTAGCTTCAACTTTTTGTTTTTGACAATAATTCTAAAATGCCTATAACGCTTTCATTATAACAAATTCAATAAATGTTACGTTTTACATAAATGTTTGTGCGCAGTCACTGCTATTAGGCGTAGACTGCCTTTTGTCATTTAGATCAGTTTAGTATATATCTACCCTACGAAGTTAATATATTTTACTTCGTAATCTACTCATCCTTGATAATTATAAATTTTGTGGGGGTAAAAATTTTTATTTACTCACCTGTTTACAAGATACGTTGTTATGTGGTCTATTTGAAATGTACGAGTCTCAATAATTCACTACCGGTTTCTCTGTTAGGGAACAGTGAAACCGGCAGTGATCAGGGGATCATCATAAGCTGGATCTATTCAAAGTCCGAGTGAATCGGTTCCTTCTAGGCAAGCGTGCTCCCTAGGCCGCATCATCGCTTCACAATCACATCAGGCGAGTTCCGGCCAAACGCAAGCCAATAAGAAATAACCGGCCACGTGCGAACCGGAATCGTGCACAAAGGGTTCCGTACAATTACCTAAAAAAAAAAAAACTGTTTTTAGTATATTTGTTCATAAAGCGGCTACAGGTATTATTACATCATCTGTGAAAATTTCAACTGTCTGGCTATCACGCCTGGTAACAGACAGACGGACAGTGTCTTAGTAAAACGGGTCCCGTTTTTACCCCTTGGGTACGAAACCCTGAAAATGCTTTGAGTTCTATAGATTGCAGCCATTTTTGCTGGACCTCTATAAAGTAACCTATGCTTTGGCTTTTAAGTAGTAATGACGAGCATTGTTAGACAGTAAAGCAGTAAGGTCAACAGCCTGTTGATTATATTCCTCTTTTGGAGTGGAAAGACAAAAGATTCTAAATATTTGAGGACATTTTTTTAAATTGAAAGCACAAAATCTCATGATAATCCTAAATTATTTACCTACACAACATTAAAGCTACTTTACGAATCGTATAGACATACATTATTTTGTATACAGTTTATTTTGTTCTTGGACAAAATACTAGATGATGTAACTTATTTATTAGTTACTAGCTGTTGTCCGCGGCTTCGCTCGTGTTTTGGTCGGAAATTATCCCAAGAGCACGTTGTAAATTATAGCCTATGGCACTCCGGGATAATGTAGCTTCTTTTGAAAGAATTTTCAAAATCGGTTCAGTGGATCCAGAGATTACCCCCTGTATACAAACATACAAACAAATTTTACCTCTTTATATTATTATTATAGGTTATGTATGACAAAGAAGAGAAGTGATTTAATTTATCTCACCCAACAGTGGGTGATTCCGGGCTCAAATGATGATAAATATGAGTAACAAAGGTTTGTCGTTTATCAGAAATGTTTATATTGTGTACTACCTCTAAGGACAAACACTGTTTATTTATATATAAACTAGTGCATAATGAGCGGTCTTATAGCACAAGGCAATCTCTTACAAAAAACTTAAGGTCATAGTGGTTAGACAGAACGGTTAGAAGTATGCAAATCTTTTATTTTTTACGGGTACTGTCAGCACAAGCAGACAAATATTTTTATTAAATTCGCTAATTTAGACAGGCTTTTTTTTACGGATGGGAAATCATCATATGACCCCTCCCACTCTGGGCAGATAAGCAGGGAGTGTCAGACTTGTACCGACTAAAACCCATCCTTATTCCTTCTTTTACCAAAGGGAAAAAGAACACAAAGGTATTCCAGGGCCGCGGTATCTCTTTCGAACACTCCCGCAACCCTGGAGGGTCGGTCCTTTCGGACCCCTTCCTGTTTGCTGACTCTCTTTGAGGCGCGCGTGGAACACGAACGCGCCGTCGACACGGCCTGTGGTCATAAGACGGACGGACGGCGAGTTAGCCCATAGCTCACCGTCCACAGGCCCGCGAATTTAGACAGGCCTTAAACAAACCTTCAACGTATAGGCGTTTTTGTTGTAATTAATGTGTGTAATTAGAAAGCAGAAAATAACTGTTATTTCAAGTTTATGATTTGTGTAATAAAAAATGTGAAAACAATAATTAAGTCTTCTAACCAACAGAGGCCATTTTTGATTACTTTTATATTCTTCCGTTAGTTTTAACTGTATCGTATCAAGTACCAACGAACCTTCGAGCCTGACAACAACTTTCATTTTAAGATTATCTTTAATCTGTTACCTATATTTTATTCTTTACCAACTTTTGTCTGCGTCTTCACCCGTGTGTATGTTGAAATTACCTTACGGGATCACGCTCCCGAAATAAAAAGTATATTAATCCAGGTCACGATCTATCCGTGTGCCAAACTGTATCCAAATCCGTTCAGCCGTGAAAAATTAACAGTGAGTAGACAAACAGACAGGTAGACCGACCGACAGACACACTTTTCTCATCTATACTATAATATTATAAAGCTGAAGAGTTTGTTTGTTTGTTTGTTTGAACGCGGTAATCTCAGGAACTACTGGTTCGAATTGAAAAATTATTTTTGTGTTGGTTAGTCTATTTATCGAGGAAGGCTATAGGCTATATATCATCACGCTACAACCAATAGGAGCGGAGTATCAATGACAAATGTTGCAAAAACGGGGAAAAATTATTCTCTTTGATAGCTTCCGTTGCGTGCGCTGCGTAAACGGTTAAAGTTGCACAAAAATAATGTAGCAGGGAATTATTCCTCTTAAAAAGGTCTCAAAAAAAGTTCGCGACGGCACATGCCTATCTTTTAAGGTTGACTCACAATAACCATTTTTATGATTTTAAAATTTGGTCAAAATTAATGTTTTATTTGCGAAGGTGTTTTTACCGACATAGTATTAATCCTTATCAAAATAAATATGTTAGTCATCTTTAGCATTCAATTGTGACCAAAATTGCCCTTTACACTATTCAATTTAGATGAATATCTTAGGAGATATCACAGTTTTAAAATAACTCCGCATCAAAATAATGACCCGCGAGCGCTGCGAGGCGGGTGTTCATGTTGTTGGGAAAACCAATGTGATTAGATTCAATGCACAAATATTGTGGGGAACTTAGAGAAGGTTTTAGTTTTTGTTTCATGCTGTAATCAGTGCTCTCTATCAAAAGATTTATAAATTTAAAGTGTTCAAGAAGAACTTACCATCATTGTGTAAGATACATGCAACGACATCTATTGCACCAAAATGGTACTAATTAATAAAAATGTGCTCACAAGATAACTTTTAAATCGGGTCTGATAGCAAAAAGTACTCTAGATTAGTCTACATGACGCTATAACCCTGTAGAGTGTGTGTTCGATCGCTAACGGTTAAATTTCGTGCTCGATAGATGGCGCTATTAATTTCACTCCATTTTCTGAGTCGCGGTGTTAAGTTTTCCGTGAAAGAATGACCCTCACCCGTGTCAAATGTCTGAAGCTTGGTTTATTAACCAACGTAACAAAAAGAGGAGGTTCTCAATTCGACGCGTCTATATTTTTTTCTTTTATGTATGACCTGACCACGCATAACTTTTTACAGAGAAGTCCGATATACATGATCTTTTGTTTTTTAAATTGAGAAATCATGTTTGGGCTCATTTCCTGCACCTTGATGAGAACTTTAGATCTAGCTGGAGTATGACGTCATCGAAGGTCTGACGATGGAGACGGAAGGCTCTTGCAAGAGGTCCTCAAGAGTTTGCAGCAACAATAACGTGTTTGGGCTCAATTCATGCACCTTGATGAGAACTTTAGGCCTTTCTGAAGTATGACTGTCATCGACGGTCAAACGATAGAGACAAATGGCAGTTGCAAGCGGTCCTAAACAGTTTGCAGCAGGTATAATGTTATTGGGCTCATTTCATTCACTTTGATGAAAACTTTAAACCATACTGAGTTGTCAGTATGACTTTCATCGAATGTCTGACGATGGAGAAGGAAAGCAGTTGCAAGTGGTCCTCAAGAGTTTACAGCATCTATATCGTGTCTGGGCTCATTTCATGCACCTTGATGAGAACTTTAGACCTAGCTGGAGTATGACTGTCATCGAAGGTCTGACGATGGAGACGGAAGGTAGTTGCAAGAGGTCCTCAAGAGTTTACAGCATCTATATCGTGTTTCGGCTGATTTCATGCACCTTGATGAGAACTTTAGACCTGCCTGGAGTATGTCTATCATCAAAGGTCTGACGATGGAGACGGAAGGCAGTTGCAAGGGGTCCGCAACAGTTTACAGCAGTTTTATCGTGTCTCGGCCCATTTCAAGAACTTTGATGAGAACTTTCGTTCTAGCTGGTGTATGATTGTCATCGAGTGTCTAAAGATGAAGACGTAAGGCTGTCGAGGGTCGCGGGCCTGTGGACAGTGAGTAATGGGCTAGCTCGCCATCCGTCCGTCTTATGACGACAGGCCGTGGTGACGGCGTGTTCGTGTTCCACACGCGCCTCAAAGAGATGTCAGCAAACGGGAAGGGATCCGAGAGAAGCGAGCCCTGCCAGGGTTGCGGGACTGTTCGAAAGAGATACCGCGGCCCTGGAACGCAAAGGGCAACAGAAGAAACGTGGGTGGATTTTAGTCAGTACAAGTCTGACAATCCCTTCCGCTCCGTCCAGAGTGGGAGGGGTCATTTGATGATTATCCATCGGTAATAGTATATAATAGGGATTTACTCCTTTTGAGAGCTTCCGCTGTGCGTGAACGGTTAAAGTTACGCAATTATCATGTATGTCGGAATTGTCCCTCTTAAAAAGCTCTAAAAAAATATCCGCAATGGCCATATGTCTAACTTTTAAGGTTGACGCACACTCTCTCTAACCTCTCTTTCTTTTATCTACGCACGCACGCAGACGAAGTTGCGCGGGTCAGCTAGTTTATAATATTAAAGTACTATGGAGTGATATTCAATTCTAAATGATTTATTTTATTTACAAAAAAAAAAACAAGTTCTAAATCGGAACTGGTTCCGCTGACAGCTCATCCAATTATTCAAGCTATTTAAAACATACTTACGTTTTTTTTTTCTTGCAATACTTCAAGTCAAACATTAATAACGGAGACGAATTGAAAGGAGGAAATCACTTGTTTAGATGATTTAATTGCAAAAAGTTTACATGTCACTCACCTCTTACCTGGCACGCCAAAAAAATGCTCTTGATCAATTTAAGAAATAGGCAAAATTAGACGCTTTGCAGTCAGCTGCAGTCCTAAGTATCCCCTTAAAAACCTTCCAAACCCCTATTAATGCATAATCAGCCTATAACGTTCCCACCGCTGCTGGGACGCGAGCCTTTTGATACAGACTTATGGCATTCCCTGTCCCAAGTCATGGAATAGGCCGATATTCACACCTGGGGAATTACCATGACGTCTTAAAGCAAGCGTAATTCCAGTGTAGGAACGAGACAAAGCTATACAGGTCGTCTAGCGCCATCTCTTTCCCGTCATGGTAGGCCTCCAGAGCGGGTTGGTGGTCGTCACACCTTACAATGTTTTCCTTCTCGTTATGAGAGCAGCAGTTATGATATAAATAACGCAAAGTAGACCTGGGCAACCACGCATTCAGATCCAGCCTGTCCCTTTGCTGTCCTCCCCAGCGACGCCCTAAGCCGAAGCTCGTACCCCACAGGGGGTGCCCTTTGCGAGTGGTCGCTTAGTTTTTAAGTATAATTTTAAGCCCCTGGCTGGCCTTAGGTTCATTTTTAAGGCATCCACAGGATTTGCCCGGTTAAGCAGTAGCCAGCCTCAGAGGCTGAACTGTGAGATGTCATCTCCAAAAAAATAAAAAACTGGGCAACCACACGACTACTCACTCACAGGAAAAAAAGAACTCAAATTGAGCGGTCAATTACAAAAAGATACAGCCAGCAGGACAAAGGTCTCCTTCAAAATGTTCGTTACCACTCTTTGCTTTGTCTTTTTTACCGTATTGTTGGGGCTGCCGTGACGAGGATGTTCTTCTTAAAGCACGGCGTGACGAGTTTGACAACACGACATAAATTAGTACAAGTTCAAAGTACCTATTATAAAACAATTTGCATTTTGAGAATAACAATGTTCCTCAACCCAAGGTCCCGTTGTCTGAAGCTCATTATGATTCCCGCCCGTTGCTACCAAAATGGCTTTCTAAGTAATTGCCTGCAATACGTAAATAAAATTGAGTAATTTACACGTCGTTAAAAAATATTATGAATGCAAAAAATAAAATTAACAAGGAGTAACGACCATGTTGTTGCACCAAGCCAATAGATCATAATTAACACGTACGTTGACCAATTTATGAGAGTGTAGGTAATATGCACTCTTCGTTCTTAAAAATTCATAATGAATGCCTGCTCAAAATTAAGCACATAACTAACTAACAGTCAGTTACCGAGTACTTATCCGACAATCTAGAACGCTCTTTAAAACACAAATACATTATAACCGACCATCAAAACTAAGCCCGAAGAAGAAGCTACCATTTCTCAAAAATGGTAGCCTCATCGCCCTCATCTAACACAAAGCCTTTCATTGTGTCAACGACCTGTTACGTAGCGGTTCAAGAGTTTTTATACCATGGACTAACTTATCCAATGGCAGGGCAATGTACTTGCTAATAAAAAACAAAACTTAAGAAAAACAATACCCAATACCTCTACCTGTCGTATTAAAGAGTGCTCACATTAACAGACGCAGAATCGTCTTGAACCAGGGACTGATTCATCGGGTTAATTAAAAGGTTAACCGGCTAGACCTATAACCCATTGTATGAATAACCATTATACGTGTTAACTCTCATGACCATTTAAATATTGCTGATTAACCAGAATGAAAGAGACAAAGTACCGAGCGCGGGCTAACTCCGTCACTTTCTTGCATATTTTGTATGTACAAAAAAGAACTCTGTGCGTGAACCGGTTAATAGGTATTACTCCTGCTTTAAGACGTCATGGTACCACCTGGTACCACCACCTGATCCTAAAAAATAACCCGATATAAACCCTCTTACGGATAACCTTTTCGGTCCCTGTCTTGAACTTTTTAATTAGCATGGACATTGTTAAAACAACATGTAAATGTATTCATGCTGTTTGTCTAGCATCAGGGAATTAGAATCTATTTTGACTGTAAATCAGTATATCTCTTTCTGACAGGCTCAAACCGAATCCACGCCACATGCCGCGCGGTATAATGTAGCCACTCCTTTAAAATATAACCTCTCACTTGTAAGCTTCTCTAAAGTGTTATTTATCTCTTAAGTTTTTTTTTTTTTTTTAAAGTTGAAGTGACACTTTGACAGCTGGTTTTCCTTGAGAGAAAATTAATACTCAGCTTAAGGTTGTTTCTTGTAGGCTTTGCTTTCAAATGCTAATTAGACAAGTGTCTTATTGTAAAATTATTTGTTTAAAACAAATTGATTCTCTGATTTTGTATGGCGCAGAAATAAAGCGTCTGACCGACATGATGATTCAGTATTCACTTATCTTTTATCATAATCATTTTAGCCTGGTTTGATCACCCACTGCGGTACCCAGCAGTGGGTGATGAAAGCCTCTACTGTCATACTTCCCAATTCCGTGCATCCCACAACAACTGTCAACGAGGTGTTTTCCACGACTTTGGAGATATAAGATATCCTAAACCCAACAAGCTTTCGGATGACCCTGATTTCTTTAGCCTGACTTTCGCGACCATTCATTCAAAGCTTTGTCATACTTGTGTACTTCATTGAATTTGACCGTTTATTGCGCTTCGCACATGAATCCTAAAACTTGTAAAATAAACACATAGCTTTCTCCATGGCGGATGAAGTGTGATTAGCTTCACTGCTTCACATCACTTTCTCTTATACCAAAGTACAGTAACCGTATGTGGGATGCTGTGATCGTAAATAGCCATGGTTTTTCACTTTGCCGTTAGAATATTTTACAAGAACGTGTGAAAGGGACGCGAGAACTTTCGGATTTGACAAAAGCATATTTTGCAGATTTTTTGTTACTCGCGGGTGACACTAAGATCATAAAAGTTGCGATGATCTCTCAAAACGGCGAAGAAACCAGCATGTTCCAAAAACAAAAAAATCGAAGACTCGTGGTGGATAACGACTCACTTCCTCTCACAGAGAAGAGGTCCTCTGTCCCAACATTAGGAAAATTATATGCCCTTTTCATAAATCAAAACTAGCCATACGTAGATAAGAGGTACTTAGATAAATTACTGGACAGTTAAACTAGTTTCTATGAACCACAGATTGAGATAAACCAACAGTAACTGGGTAGCTGGTTACCTACAGACAACTACTTAACATTCTAGTAGCATAGCTGGTAAGTAATTGGAGCCTAGTTCGGCTTAACCCTGCTGCATACGAACAGGTCGCCTTGACACGATGCTCTGGTTGGCCAGTTAGCTAGTCCCTTTACAAGGCTGCACGTGAATTACGTCTTTTCGGTGTTGTGCCGAAGGAACATGAGCAGAGGCCTAGTCTGTTTATTTATTGCTCACGTAACTATTTTTTGCGTGAAACACTTGGTAACGAAAAGAAGTACAGGTGAAGTTGAAACTCTAAATAATCCTTTTTTTAACATAACTGGCGAAATGTGGGTATGCTATTCGATATAACCTAAACCCACCCTCACTCCCAGGTTAATGGACCTAATCACCTAACCCACAGGTTAATGGGATACGGACAAATTCCCGCTTTTCTGTATCACTTAGCGAGAACTATTCTAATGCCTTAAAGAAGCACATTGTTGCATTTTCAAATTCCAACACGGCAATCATGTTTAGGCAATGAGGGCTATCGTTTTTGAGCTCACCAGATGGCGCCATTGTCGATTAAGGTCCTGTCAATAATTCTATTTTGTACTATAAAGTACCAATAACTTCATAAAAAGTTTATTTTATTACGTATAACAACTGAACAACATAGTGTAAACCTCAGGTTCATATATCTATACTAATATTATAAAGAGGTAAAATTTGTTTGTAAGTTTGTATGTAGTGGGTAATATCTGGATCCACTGAACCGATTTTGAAAATTCTTTCACTAATAGGAAGCTACATTAACCCCGAGGGCCATAGAGCCTATATTTACAACGTGCTTGTGGAATAATTGCCGACAATAACGCGAGCGAAGCCGCGGGCAACAGCTAGTTTACAATATTATCCGCAAGCTTGAAACATTTAAAAATATTTTACCTCCAAGTACTGAAAATTAAGATTCTAAGTTGCTACTTAAAATCTTCAAGTCATAATTAATCAGGAATGGCTTAATCTAGACAACAATCGTGAATATTTATAAAATACGTGATAAAACAGCACACAACAATCTATGACATCCGACATTTCGATGACCTCGCGCTACACTAGCGCCTCTAGCGGCGTATTCATACGCGATAGCCCCATTATTTCAGTGTCGGCCAGTGGTAAAACCGAACAGAAACGGCCAGTTCCAATCATCATTAACATTACGTCCTGTCTGGCCCTACCGGCTACAGACTACGGGATGGGAAGTGATTTCATCTACTTTTCTTCTACTCGTTTCTGGTATCCTGGTACTTGAAATAAGGCCAGATCACAATTTCTGTGGTAAACTGACATAACTGCGATGGTCGAACGACGCGGACAATTCACGTCCACATTTCGCTAGCCAAAAGATTTTTCAAACTCAAAACCCAGACATACTAAAGTCACGCTTGTTTTCCAAGGCAGAAGCTAAGAACCACCTGCTTGCTCGCTCAGCCTGCTATCCTCAGATAGTCGGATGCAATAGATTAATACCACCACAATAATTTACCAACCAAACCACACACACCGTACCTCGCGCTGCAGATACGCGGTTTTACCACGGAAATTTCAACTCGCCTTTTACAATGTACTAAGACTACAGAACTGTGCAGAAGAACTTATTATTAACGCGTTATCTGCCGCCATACCACACACACCGCGCGCCCAAACACAAAGTCACGCTTGTTGGGGTAGGCAGAAAGTAAAAGAGTGGCCACCTGCTTGCTACTATCTTCAGATACGATTGAGAGATTTGATTTGATTTGAGATAGTCAGTTGATACCGTAAATAATATTTATATATCTACCTTTTTTTTTCCAACAAACCACTCGCTCCGTAGTCCGTACCTCGCGCTGCAGATACGCGGTTTTACCACGGAAATTTTAAATTGTCTTTTACGATGTACTAAGACATCAGAACTGTGCAGGAGATTATATTATTTACGCGTTAACTGCCGCTACACGCCGCGCGACGGCGCCACACACCAAAGACGTCACCTCAAACTTACATAATCATTTTGCTTTGTGTTTGTTTTTTGATAGATTACATTTGTTGTCCTGATAGTTATTTTTATTTCATTTCAGTTCACGTCCGTCCACATTTCACCAGCCAAACAATTTTTGCAAAGAATCTCAAAACCTAGCCACTCTTGTTTTCCTCTGGGGTAGGCAGAAATAAAAGAAGGCCACCCTTGCTCAGCTAATAACTATCCTTAAGTCGGTGGCACAGCAATACCACCAAGTAATACCAACTAATCCAACCTCGCGCTGCAGATACGCGTTTTTACCACGGAAATTTCAACTTGCCTTTTACATGTACTAAGACATCAGAACTATGCAGGAAAATAAAATATTTACGTTTTACGAGTAACTGCCGCTATAAGCCACGCGGCGGCGGCGCGCAGCGCCGCGCCGCGCCGCTTCGCCAGTTCTCCACACATTCCCAAATACGTCACTCACACATGCCCTACACACTCTACACAACGCCACCTGTAACCTGTTACGACGAAACTTACATAGGTACTCATTTTGATTCGTCCACGTTCATAGATCGGTCAAACACTCACATAATAATAATATTCAAAAAACTGTTTATTAGCATCCTTTTAAGATGCGATAGATAATTGCGCGCTTGGCTCGGCTCGGTGACTACGCTCACCTTAATCGCCCGTTGCGGTTTCTGCGTATTTCCAGTGCCAATGTCTACGTCTGTGTTACCACATCTTTGTTCACCGTTCACGTCTATCAAGATGTTTGTTAAACTATTTTGAATTGCAGCACTCTTTGGCGTCAGACGTGGTCGTTGAAAAATTATGTGATTCGCATGTTTAGTTTCTAATGTTTTTCGGTATTTTAATAAAAAGTTCTATAGAAGTCCTTCAGATTCAAACCTGTTGCCAAATTTCAATAAAAATATTGGGCAGTTAGTCTAATAGCTCAGGGCAGGCTAGGCTATGGGTTAGGCAGTCTTAACTAAAAGCCCCAGGGTAAAAATTGGCCGAACCCCTTTTTTTTCAGTCTAAAGTCTAGTTCACAAACAGTCAGTCAGTTCGTTAACTGAGACTTGACACCCAAATAGTCTTTGTGTTGATAATAAATCTATATTAGAGATATCAATCATGGAACGAAGGTTGTATAGCTATTCCAATGTGGCCATCCAACACGAACATTGAGTGCTACCCTGCACTTTAGGCAGTTACCGCAGTGCGTACGAGTCGAATTCTCAAAAGATTGTCTCGATCTCACAATGGATTCCGTTTACTAATGAGTTTGAACATAACAGTAGTCTTGCTCGTGACAGCAGTGCTACTTTTTTGCGTGCAGCCGTTGCACGGTTCTGATCTAGCCGTAATCGTCTTTATGCAAAGTGTCAGGCAGTTTACTGGCCATTATTCCCCGAAGGATTAGGTCGACGTGGCTGCGTGTAATGGTACAGCCACCATTTGCCAGTTATATGTAAGTCCCAGCATAGTAAAACAAACAATAAACGTGTCGTTCGAATCAATCAAATATTAGAAAGCTCAATTTAGATCATGTAAAAGTTGTCTATTCAAACATAAATCAACTTATTCGCACCTTTTATTACTTTGCTAATTGCAGAAATAGCTTCTATTTGAGACAAGAGACAAGATCGTAAATGTAATTAAAGTTAAAAGACTGTTGCTATTGCTAGGCGAATGACGCTCAAGATAAAAAAAAAAAAAACAATAATATTGAGCGTTTGTATCTTCGCCGGGACGCAATTGATGTTTGACGATGCCTTGTCTATGTCTAGCTTAAAAGTTTATATTATTATTTTTATTATTTTGTTTACTTTATATGAGTCAAGCGGTGTGAGGTGAGTATCTTACAGCACAATTTTCTCTATAGGTGCGTTAACGTGTATAACTTTCTTATGCATTTCCTTCGTTTTCAATTTTAACTGTGTTGAGTGTGTTGAACAAATCATCAATTCGTCACAAGGAACAGACCATTTTGTCGAATTTTCTTTTAGGATTTAAAAAGCCTCGTAAGAAAATTCATTAAGACGCAGCAACTTTCAGGAATTTCACATTAAATAACTACAAGTTTGTAGCTCGCGTGTGTCTTCCAACAAGTTTCTTTAGATTCGCCCCGGTTCTCGTTTGATAGGAATGAACTTAACTTTATAGAACCAGTTCAGTCTGCCGACAAAATGAACATTATTTTTCAATTACAATTTAATAAATTGTCCATTTATCGACAGTATGTTTATATTATTATTTTATTCCAACTTTAATTTTAAGAAGTTGAGAATTCTCCGCTGATGATGACTTTTATTTTCTTTGTTTTATCCTGATTTCCTAACATGCTGAGGTCTTCTATCATTGATGAAACACATGAGATTATAAGAGAATTGGGATTTCTAATTTATTTGTGCATACCATTGTGCATAAATAATTATTATGACAATATGACCCTACCATTAAACAGGTGGTGGAATTCTCGTAATTATTTTATCATCTTTCATAAAATCCATCTTTCTGAAGTTTCTCAGCATCATCACAAGCTTCACAATGTGCTTCTTTTCTCGGCACGAACTAATATGAAATTGTTCCAACACACACTCACTCACTCGACCGCAGTTACGCGGTTTTACTACGGAAATTTTGCTTTGCGTACTACCAAGTACCGAGACTTCAGAAAAGTGCAGGGATAAGGTATGTATAATTTGCGAACTACGGCCACGCGGCTTGATTTCGAGATGTGACGGTCTTCCACGAAAAATTCAAACTATACTTCGATATTACTAGGGCTGCAGAACATTTCTGGAACACGGACACATTTTTGTATGTAAACAAAACCGCGAAGTCCGCGAAGGGTTAGGCAGAGACGGGTGCATTTACCAGCACACCCTCAAACTGGCGGAAGCCAGTTATGTTTTATGTCCCGAGTGAAAGGGGTCGAGCCTATTTCATCAACCATAAAACCAATTAATGACTCTTCGCCCGGCGACCTAGGAGTCCAACCTGGGAACTCGTGCTCAGGTCGCGTTTGTGACCACTAGACCACAATATACTGTGACTAGACCAACTACGCAAGCATTGTTGTATGACATGTGTGTGTAATAATTATATTGTCTAAGTGTGTGTGTGACGTATTTTGTCCGAACGGAACGAGTTTACGAGTGTGGCGTTGCCGCGTGACGCGTATTAACTCGGCAGTTAACAAGTAAATAATTTGGTCTCCTGCACAGTTCTGATATCTTAGTACATTATAAAAGGCAAGTTAAAATTTCCGTGGTAAAACCGCCTATCTGCACAGCGCGAAATACATGGGCTAGTCAGGATAATATTGTAATGGTTTGGTTGGCATTTGAGTGCAACCTACTGTTGTGACAATGGTAGCTTACTCCTTAAGCATGTGGCGTTCTGTAGTTTCTGCCTACCCAGTGAGGAGAGGCCTACCCTGCACCCATGGGAAACGGGCATGGCGTTATTTTATTGACTTTCTTATTTCTTACAAGTTTTTCGTCAAATAATTTCTATTAAATTGTTTTCTTGGTCTTCAGACTTTTTAAAGTTGTAATTTCAAAATCACAGCTTTTTACTGAATGCATTTCCGTGTAGACGGTACAAAAAAAAAACATTTATTTTTGTCTGTGCCTGTCTGTTTTTCCGGCTAATCGCCAAAACAGACTTTTACTGGCAGATAGCTGGTAATCTATTACATAATAAATTTATACTAATATTATAAAGCTGAAAAGTTTGTTTGTTTGGTTGAACGCGCTAATCTCAGAAACTACTGTTTCGAATCTATACTAATATTATAAAGCTAAAGAGGTTTTTTTGTTTGGTTGAACGCGCCAATCTCAGAAACTACTGGTTCGAAATGGAATTTTTTTTTAGTGTTGGATAGCCCATTTATCGATGAAGGCTATACATATATCATTACGCTACAACCAATAGGAGCGGAGTATCAATGAAAAATGTTGCGTGCGCTACGTACACGGTTAAAGTTGCACAAAAATAATGTATGAGGGAATTATTCATCTAAAAAAGGATGAAATAAAGTCCGCGACAGCACATGCCTTTCTTATAAGGTTGAGTAACAATAACCATTCTTATGATTTTAAAATTTGGTCAAAACGAATGCTTTATAAATTTGCGAAGGTGTTTTTACCGACATTGTATTAATCCTTATCAAAATAAATATCTTAGTCATCTTTAGCGTTCAATTGTGACCAAAATTGCCCTTCTTTTTTTTTTCGTATGGGGTATCATCACATGACCCATCCCATTCTGGGCGACTGACTAAACCCCATCGATGTTCCTTCTTTTGCTCTTTATACGAGTATTCCAGGGCCGCGGTATCTCTTTCGAACACCTACGGTGCCACGGTGGTGGTACCTCAGTATAAATACTGAGGTGGTACGGTGTTTGATTCCAACTCAAAGAATTTATTTCAAACTAGCTGACCGGCGCACTTCGTACCGCCACAGTCAATGAATGTCGTGTTACATTTTTGCTGAACTTAATAATTAATGTCGTGTTACCTTTTTGCTGAACTTAATTTAACAAAGATGATCAGAAAGATAGTCCAGGCGGACGAAGTCGCGGGCACAGCTAGTATTTTTATAATCATTTCACGCAGATGAAGGTCGTGGCCTCGTAAAAAGCTGTAATTTCGAAACTACAAGCAGACATTTCAATTTTATTTATTTGTTTAGATTTTTCTAAACACACTTTTATGTCGAAGAAATAATAGCTCAAACTCGACCATGACGCGAATCGGCCTCTACGAAAACTCTGCAGTTACGCGGGTTTACCACGGAAATTTTGCTTTGCGAACTACCAAGTAGCGAGACATCAGAAATGTGCAAAAGAGTAAGTTTGTGGTTATTATTTGAACTCAAGTCCTTCAAACACAGCTGTTGATTTCGAGATGTGACGGTCTTGCACGAAAAATTCAAAGTAAACTTTAATATTTACTAGGGAGGCAGAACATTTATGGAGCACGGACCCTGACGATGGCCGTAGTGACGTGATATGGTAGGTAGGTAGGTGACGTCATTAATTGTCCGAGAGTCGTACGTTTCACGTGACGTATATGGCACCGCCACCGCGTGCCTCACAACAGAAAATATTTTTTTCTCCTGCAACGTTCTGATGTCTTGGTACTTTGTAAAAGGCAAATCGAAATTTCCGTGGTAAAACCGCGTTAATCAAAAAAATCTACAGCGCGGCGCGGCGGCGGTTGGTAAACATCAGATAGCTGCATCTATGCTATTTTGAAAATTCTTTCACTTATAAGAAGCTACATTATCCCCGAGTGCCCTAAGCTATATTTACAATGTGCCCCTGGGATAATTTCCGACCAAAACGTGAGCGAAACAGCTAGTCAAATTATGTAACTTTACGCAAAAATTATTGATGGGAAACGACTTTTATTTTTGGGGTCAAAAATCACATTTTACGGTAGGACTCAATGTAACGCAATTGTGCTGATGGATGGATTGAATAGTACCGGGGGATTGTGGAGGTGTAAAGTACAAATCTTCAATAAAAACATGTGAAAAAAAAGAATTTCGAGTCATTGACCAAGCAATTGATTGAATAGAAATGGTAAATTGAAAACTGATGATGGTACTAAATATTTGGCTTATTTTATTTTGAGTAAAATATGTTTAAAATATACCAACTGAAATATTTGACTACATTAAAATTTGTAAAAGTACCTACTAGTTGGTAAGCTTAAGTTGCATTACAGTTATATAAAAAGAGTTTATTTGCTAAGTATTCAAACAACAATAATAGGCTTTCCTAAGATTTTTTCTAGACTTTCAATACATTTAAAAAGCGTCATCAAGTGGAAACCTTTCGGATCCTTTTGGGCCTTATTTGGCACTTCACTAGAGTTTGAAAAATAAAAGACTAAAGGAATGTTTGACATTTTTACTACATTTAGGGGTTTTAAAAGTGAAAAATCTATAAGTACTAAGACGCGAGGTGCTTGCACCTCGCGCAACACGCAAATACTAGTTACAGTTATATAAAAAGAGTTTATTTGCTAAGTAATAATTTGGCAAATGAAATTATGCGGAAAATTGTTTGGGAAGTGATAATTTGTCAATTTTTTTTTTTGCTGAAGCAAGTGAGACCCTAGTGTTTCTACAAATAGTTATTTCATAAGAAAATTTTCAAAAAATGTTAGCTCATTACAGTATTTTTCAAAGTGGTTTTTCGAATCACTTCATTTAAGGGTACACTAGCCGGTCATACTTTCATACAAACGTAGTATGGCGATTACTCCACTGTTTGATTGATGGCGTACGTTCAAAATAAAAAAAAATATTTAAATTTTTCTCATCATTATCTAGCCCTGTATCGAAACAAAAAAGTATTAAAAAAACATATATCGCAGCCGCGCCGGCGCCGTTGCGCCGCGCCGCGCCGCGCTGCAGATACGCGGTTTTACCACGGAAATTTCGATTTGCCTTTTACAAAGTACCAAGACATCAGAACATTGCAGGAGAAAAAATATTTTCTGTTGTGTAAGGCACGCGGCGAGCGGCGGTGGCGGCGCCGGTGCCACATGTCATGTGAAACGTACGACTCTTGGACAATTAATGACGTCACCTACCTACCTACCATAACACGTAACTCGTCACTACACCAATCGTCAGGGTCCGTGCTCCATATGTTCTGCCACCCTAGTAAATATTAAAGTTTACTTTGAATTTTTCGTGCAAGACCGTCACATCTCGAAATCAACAGCTGTTTTTGAGGACTTGAGTTCAAATAATAACCACAAACTTACTCTTGCACATTTCTGATGTCTCGCTACTTGGTAGTTCGCAAAGCAAAATTTCCGTGGTAAAACCGCGTAACTGCAGAGTTTTCGTAGAGGCCGATTCGCATCATGGACGAGTTTGAGCTATTTTTTCTTCGACAAAAAAGTGTGTTTAGAAAAACTAAACGAATAAATAAAAAGTAAAAAAAAAACATTTATTTGAAAATTGAAAAAAAAAATCTTTTCTTTTTTGTTTTCATAAAGGGCTAGATAATGATGAGACAAAACGATATCATTTTTTTATTTTGAACGTACACCATCAAACAGTGGAGTAATCGCCATACTACATTTGTTTGTTTTGTATGGAAGTACCTACCTACGACCGACTAGTTGCCGCTCAGTATAAATAAATCATTTTCAATACACTTTCTCGAAAACTGGTTCTTATCGCACTACGATTAGGTTCAACATCCAATGTATTTCACACGCGTGGATTTTTAATATTTTTCCGCACACGTGCGGCAATAAAAGTTTCCACAGATAAGTTGAAATGGGTTCAATGACTATAGCTTTAATCGGTGGTGATTGTTTTTTTTAATCTCGCCAAAGAGATATGCGTATATACGGCGTAAATATTTTTTTAGTATTTAAGTTGTGTTTATAAATAGAATATCATAGATATACATGATTATTTAAAACAAATATTTACTTTTATAAACAAATTAAAAATCAAAATCAAATATTTTTGCGTTCTAAATGCAAAAATATATGATTTTTCTTCTTTTCATATTAGGCTGTATAGCGGCATCATACCTTTGCTTCGTCTTCAGCCTGGCGAAAGCAAAGCGCGGAAAAAAAGCAAATTAAATCATAGTTTCATAATAATTCCTGACAAAAATACTTTCTGTTTTAATATTTTATTTCTTCGAAAGTGTATTGAAAAACGTCGTTTGATACGCGTGGGGATTTGTTATTGCACTTCTCGGCTCCATAACACCCTCGCCTGCAGCTCGGGTGTTAATTCCGCGCTCGAATGCAATACCAAATTTTCCCCACTTATATCAAAACGTACTATTGTCAAATACAGAAAAAAATGCAGGACTTATCGTTGACACTCATCGATCTTTGACACTCAAACAAAAATATTAGGTCGCTATTTCATGAAAAAGTCACTCAATGGGGTTAAATGAACTTGGAGGGTTGTATTGATGATTAGAATGATTATAATTCTGTAACTCCATACGTGTTACAGGTGCGATTTATATTTTCATCAACATACAACCTGACACTGACCTGCAAATAGGGTATAATATGCAAGATATACAAAACTTTTTTTATTTCTTAAAAATGCCTTGTATTGGATCATAAAAACATTGTGGTACACTTGTTTAATTCTCTAATACAACACTTATTTTACAATTTAATATTTTATTTAGCGTGTTTGTGGTGAAACGGAACGCAAACACAAAACGCATCGATTCCGGTAGTGACGTCAAAATCCATGTGTCAAAGAAACACTTTTAATTGAAAAGTACTTAAAGTTTCACTAAGATTTTACTATAATATTGTTATTGCATTTTTTGCTTAAATAAAGCACTTACTTTTTAGTAAAACTAATCTACTAAGGGCAAAAAATTATATTTAAACAAGGCAGATAGAGGTAAGTGACATCAAAGTCCTGACATGAATGGCCGCGATAGTCATGGACGTTTGAACTGTCGTAGAAAATTGTAGGAGTTTAATATTTTTTTTGTGCGACAAGCAGTAGTTGAAATTAACTTTTAATTATTTTCTTGGGTTGATAGTACTGCATATTATTGATTTAAGTGAAAAATAAATTACATGCATATTCCCTATTGCAATAAACGTAAGAAAATTTAAATTTCGCGGGCTACCCTTGCGCATCCACCTTAAACATTGCAAAATATTACCTGTTCTAGCGCGCGCTGACTATCTATGCCTTATAGAACATTTTGATAACAGTGATATTCAGATTCCAGTTAAATATGACGTATTGACGTGAATACACGACAACTCGACAAGCCAAATCAAAATCACTTCAAGTGCCACGCAATAATAACTTCTATGGCAGGCGTACAGCTTTTTTTACAATAACGAATTTACTGAAGGCGGTACCCTGACCAAATAACCTTGAGCATTCGTCCCTTTTCGCCGCACGCCACCCAGCATAAGATCGTGAGATAGCAAATAGCAATATACGTAGCGAGTACGCTCAGATTTTGGAATAAAATCTTTATAAAATCAAATTTAGGTCTTTTAAAAAAAATAAAACTAGCATAATGTTTATTATTAAATTACCTACCATGTAGTGTAAAAAGAAAATCAAAATGATGGTTACTTTACGAGGAGATGCATGCCATCAATAATCCTGCCTCATTTTGTGTGGTTTCGTTGTGAGGAGATTAATTTTACATTTTACTACTAAAAAAAAATCCAAAACTACCATTTTGGAGTCAAGAATATGCAGAAATGTAATGTTTATTTTATAAGTTGGTATTTATTTTGGGTAAAGAGTAGATAGCTCCAAAAAACTTCACAAAACACGGCTACCGCTGCGTTTTGCTCGGGGAGGCGCCTTAACCAAATACCTGTAGACATCAGAAACTCAATGAATAGTAAAAACATAAAGCGTAAGCTGAAAGAACATTACATCAACTCGATAATAACATAACTGTTAATAGCGCGTTGATCAAATCACAGGCCATGGTATGCTAAGATAGACCCCAGAGGGTATCATTGTGTGTGAAATTGTAATATAAAAAAAAAATTGCACGCATTGATTTCGAATGTGCTTGCACGAAAATTTCAAAGTAAACTTCAAAAATACTAGGGCAACAGAACATTCGTGGAGCACAAGCCGTAACGATGTGTGAAAGATGACGTGTAGGCATTATTCGACTAAGCCCGTAAAATGTCCGAACGGAATCGTGCGTGTCCAGGGGGCCTAAAATGGAAGCTTTAACAGAATCATAATAAGAATCATGTTAAAAATGTAAAATTCTTTAAATGGTCTTTAAGGTTATGACCACAAAGTCCATTTTTATCGTGATTCGTATTATGATTCTGATAAAGCAGCCATTTTAGGTACCCAGCACCCTGAAAAGTTCTGATATCTTGGTACATTGTAAAAGGCAAATCGAAGCAGTGTTGCCGTGGTTGGGACAATGCGCGATGAACTGAACCGATGAACTAGTGCAAATACGGTCTTTAATCTTTTTCAGGTGGCATAATATTAGATTTTATGTACATCAAGTGCATAAAACTCACCATTTTATGCGAGACATTTATAGCAGTAGAAGTAGAGTGTAAAATGGGGTTTATGGACGAGTTGTACACTCTACTTTTCACTTCGATTGCGAGGAAATGAAACAGCAACATGTAAATATTGTAAATTTAATTAAAATTGAAAGTTACATTAGGACAATGAGAAATAATAAACGGACGAAATAAAAAAAATAAGTTTATTTCATTATGTTTTATTGTGTACTTTGGCTGTTCGTATCCTTGCCTTGTTCTCTAACGGAACTAATTAAAATAAAGAGGTATTATTCTATGAAGTTGAAGTTGTTCGTGTGGCTGTTGGACCGATTGCCTTGGTCTTCGACGAAGATTTTACTTTATGCTCTAGAGTATAAAAAGCGACTATAGGTCGCCTACGCACGACATTGAGACGAACTTTTAGAGCATGAGAAGTGAAAACTACATTACTACACAATAGTTGTAAGGCGTGGACTTGGACGTATCGTCCATGTTGTAAGGGAGATTTTTAATACCATTATATTATACGATATACTTAGGGTTGCCAGGTCGCCAAACCTAATAGCCGGACAGACCAGCCAGTTTGGCCGGACATTTGGGTAGAAAGGCCGGACACCCTACATTGAGGATTTTGACTCAGTATTAATAGGTACGACAAAAAATTGGATGTAAAATCAAGCTTTTGTGATTATTACAAAAATCTTTTTAAGTTCTGGTGAAATCTATACTAATATTATAAAGCTGAAGTATGTTTGTTTGTTTGTTTGAACGCGCTAATCTGAGGAACTACTGGTTCGAATTGAAAAAATCTTTTAGTGTTAGATAGCTTATATATCGAGGAAGGCTATAGGCTATATATCATCACGCTACAATCAATAGGAGCTGAGCATCAACGAAAAATGTTGCAAAAACGGGGAAAATGAGAAATCGGGGAATCTTTGAGTGCTTTCGTTGCGTGCGCTGGTTAACCGGTTAAAGTTGCACAAAAATAATGTATGAGGGAATTATTCCTCTTAAAAATGTCTAAAAAAAAGTCCGCGAGAGCACATGCCTATCTTTTAAGGTTGACAAACAATAACCATTTTTATGATTTTAAAATTTGGTCAAAAATAGTGTTTTATTTGCATAGGTATTTTTACCGACATAGTATTAATCCTTATCAAAATAAATATGTTAGTCATCTTTAGCATTCAATTGTGACCAAAATTGCCCTTTACACCATTAAATTTAGATGAATATCTTAGGAGATATCACAGTTTTAAAATAACTCCGCATCAAAATAATAACCTGCGCGCGCTGCGAGGCGGGCTTCATGTTGTTGGGAAAACCAATGTGATTAGATTCAATGGACAAATATTGTGGAGAACTTAGAGAAGGTTTTAGTTTTTGTTTCATTGTAATCAGTGCTCTCTATCAAAAGATTTATGAATTTAAAGTGTTCAACAAGAACTTACCATCATTGTGGAAGATACATGCAACGACATCTATTGCACCAAAATGGTACTAATTAATAAAAATCTGCTCACAAGATAACTTTTAAATCGGCTGACCAGCTTTACAAAAAAGTTCTGGTAGCAAAAAGTACTCTAGATTAGTCTACATATGACGCTATAACCCTGTAGTGTGTGTTCGATCGCTTTACATGCATTATATTTTAACGGTTTAATTTCGTGCTCGATAGATGCTCGAAAGAATGACCCTCGCCCGTGTCAAATGTCTGAAGCTTGGTTTATTAACCAACGAAACAAAAAGAGGAGGTTCTCAATTCGACGCGCCTATATTTTTTTATTTTATGTATGACCTGACCACGCATAACTTTTTACAGAGAAGTCCGATAAGCATGATCTTTTGTCTTTTAAATTGAAAAATAGTGTTCGGGCTCATTTCCCTATTTTTCTTGATGAGAACTTTAGATCTAGCTGGAGTATGACGTCATCGAAGGTCTGACTATGGAGACGAAAGGCACTTGCAAGAGGTCCTCAAGAGTTTGCAGCAACAATAACGTGTTTGGGTTCATTTCATGCACCTTGATGAGAACTTTAGGCCTTGCTGAAGTATGACTGTCATCGACGATCAAACGATAGAGACAAATGGCAGTTGCAAGCGGTCCTAAACAGTTTGCAGCAGGCATAATGTTATTGGGCTCATTGCATTCGCTTTGATGAAAACTTTAAACCTAACTCAGTATGACTTTCATCGAATGTCTGACGATGGAGAAGGAAAACAGTTGCAAGAGGTCCTCAAGAGTTTACAGCATCTGTATCGTGTCTGGGCTCATTTCATGCACCTTGATGAGAACTTTAGACCTGCCTGGAGTATGTCTATCATCAAAGGTCTGACGATGGAGACGGAAGGCAGTTGAAACAGGTCCGCAAAAGTTTACAGCAGTTCTATCGTGTCTCGGCTCATTTCAAGAATTTTGATGACAACTTTCGTTCTAGCTGGTGTATGATTGTCATCGAGTGTCTAAAGATGAAGACGTAAGGCTGTCGAGGGTCGCGGGCCTGTGGACGGTGAGTAATGGGCTAGCTCGCCATCTGTCCGTCTTATGACGACAGGCCGTGGTGACGGCGTGTTCGTGTTCCACACGCGTCTCAAAGAGATGTCAGCAAACGGGAAGGGATCCGAGAGGAGCGAGGCCTGCCAGGGTTGCGGGACTGTTCGAAAGAGATACCGCGGCCCTGGAACGCAAAGGGAAATAGAAGAAACGTGGATGGATTTTAGTCAGTACAAGTCTGACACTCCCTTCCGATCCGTCCAAAGTGGGAGGGGTCATTTGATGATTATCCATCGGTAATAGTATATAATAGGGATTTACTCCTTTTGAGAGCTTCCGTTGTGCGTGAACGGTTAAAGTTACGCAATTATCATGTATGTCGGAATTGTCCCTCTTAAAAAGCTCCAAAAAAATATCCGCAATGGCCATATGTCTAACTTTTAAGGATGACGCACACTGTCTCTAACCTCTCTTTCTTTTATGTGCACACGCACGCAGACGAAGTTGCGCGGGTCAGCTAGTAATAAATAAAATCGAATGCCAAATCAGTCTTAGTACCTACGTACTTTATTATTAATCAGTCAAATAGTCATCAGTCAAAATTAAATTCTAGATACTTAAAAATGTATCAACATATTTAAATTCTTCATAAATACTAATGAAAGGCACAAACAAGACTATTATAACAAAAAAAAAACATAAGCTTCTTCTCTTTAAATTAAACATTAAAACAAAACTTCTTCTCTTTGAGTTAAACAATAAAATTAAATTAAAAAAATTAAATAATAATAATTAAATTTGACCCAGTTCTCGAGAAAGACCATGTCACGCTGTACTGGGATCGGTCTATCATCACTGACAGGACTATTGTCGCCAATAAACCTGACATAGTGGTGATAGACCGATCAGCGCGCCGCGTAATGATAATCGATGTTACCATCCCACATGACGAGAACCTCGTGAAAGCTGAGAAAGAGAAACAAATGAAATATCTCGACTTGGCACACGAGGTTGTCGACATGTGGAATGTGAACTCGGCTATCATTGTGCCGATTGTTGTGACGGCCAATGGCCTTATAGCCAAAAGCCTCGACGAACATCTCTCGAGGCTCTCCTTAGGCGGTTGGATCAAGGGCCTGATTCAGAAGGCTGTACTCCTCGATACGGCTCGCATTGTGAGGAGGTTCCTGTCTCTGGAGCCCTAACCACCGGTAGCTTGGACCCTGCTCCCGATACCGGCGGACCACTATTTTTTATATTTTTAAATGTTTTTTTAAATATTAATTTATTTAGAAATATTTAAAAATGTAATTTATATGTATATAATTGAATAAAGGAGATTAAATTTAATTATTATTTAATTAATTTAATTATTCATGTAGCGGACTGAGCCTAATCACCACACTGCTGGTTTACAAGACTTCCTATTTTAAAGGGGACTGTTATACGAAAGTAAACGCCGTGATGGTTGGTGGTAGACTGGTCTTTTTAATGGAAAACAAAATATCAAAAATAGACAGCATTCGAAATATAAAAGAAACATTGTACAAAATATACCAAAAAGTATAAAAATTACAAAAAGGTGCGTCGTGCACATTCCTTCCCCCCAAAGTTAAGCACTCAGCTTGAGCAGCTTCCTCAAGGGCCTCTTCAGTGTGCCCGCTGCAGTCCTGACTTCCGCCACTCGGATCACCCCATCGCGGCCCGGGTAAGTCGCTGAGATGCGCCCTCTCGGCCAGGAGCCCCTCGGTAGGTTGCCGTCAGCCACCAGGACCAGATCGCCCACAGCCAACTCTGGAACGTCTCCTTGCCTGGGTCTGGGAATGAGATTCGGCAAGTACTCTTTAACCCAGCGCTGCCAGAAGTGGTCCGCCAATCTGACCGCTTTGCGCCAACCGCTTCTCGACACCAGATCACGGTCCGTCAAGGTTGCTGGAACGGGACGCCCCGATGAAGCTGCAAGGAGGAAATGATTTGGGGTGAGCGCCTCTTCGCTGCCGGGCTCTACCGAAACGTGCGTCAGGGGGCGGGAGTTGATTAGCCCTTCTGCTTCTGCGAGTACGGTTCGGAGAACTTCTTCTGTCGGAGCACGTTCGGTGAGGGTCGCTCGGAGTGCTGTCTTCACACTTCTCACCAGTCGCTCCCATACTCCACCCATAAATGGAGCCGATGGAGGAATGAAGCGCCAACTAATTTTCTCCGTTGCAGCATATTCTATGGCTGCGTCCCCGTAGAGTGCACGGAGTTCTCTTCTTGCCCCGATGAATGCGGTGCCATTGTCAGACCAAATCTCAGAAGGCGTTCCTCTGCGAGCCACGAAGCGCCGAAGACTCATTACAGCAGAATCTGTCGACAAGCTTCCAACAACGTCCAAGTGGATGGCGCGGACGACTAGGCACGTGTACAAAGCGACCCATCTCTTCTCCCGTCTTCGGCCAATAGTCACTTGAACTGGTCCAAAGTAGTCTAGCCCAGTGAATGTAAAGGGGCGCTTGTGGTGAGCTAAACGTGCCTCCGGTAAATTCCCTGTAGGCGGCTGGAATTTCTCAGCTCGGCGAATGCGGCATAGCTGACAACGGAAGGCAACGGAGCGGACGACGTTTCTTAAGCCGAGCAAGTAGAAGCTCTGACGAAGCTCGTTGACCACGGTCTCTGTGTTGGCATGGGCGGCTCGGCGGTGGTGGTGGTCTACTAGTAGCTGGACGGCAGGGTGCTTCCCATCGAGGATGATGGGGTTTTTTGTGGCTTCAGGCACTCCCGAGGCTGCGGCGATACGGCTGGATAGGCGTATGAGGCCGTCTTCATCCACAATCAGTGACAGTCGGAACAGCCGACTGGTGCGAGGTATGGGCAAGGGAGGGAGACTGCTCAAACACATCATCTCAACAGGAAATGAGTCCAGCTGTGCCTGGAGTAAAATGTGCGTCTCGGCCAGGCGCATATCGGCAGCTGTCTCATGCGCTGAATGTGGAGAGCCAAAAGAGCTTGAAGGCTGAAAAGAAAAGGTTAGTATCCGCCCTTGCTCACGCACTAAATTATCTACCTGAAGCCCCCTACGTGATAATGAATGGAGTCTTATAAGAGTTATATATTTATGAGCTTTATAAGTTGCACGTACCAATCTCAGCCAAGAGCTAAACCGCTTGGGATCAGCTGAGACTGGCACATGCCTCTCTACGCTACCGATGAGGTAAACTGCTGTGGTATATGCCGGATTCCTACTCTCTTCATTTACGGTTGGGAAGGAACTAGGCTCACTAGGCCAGTCAGAAGAAAGCAAGAATTCTGGACCAGTGATCCAGCGAGACTCTAGGGATAACGTAGTGCGTTTTAACCGGGTTGCATCGTCAGCGACGTTCAACTCGCTAGGCACCCACCGCCAATCACTGGCACTCGTTAACTCCAGGATCTCGCCGACTCTATGCGAAACAAAAGGTTTGAATGAGCGGGCCTCGCTTCGTAACCAACTCAACACCGTCATTGAATCACACCAAAAAACTTGCCTGACGGGTCTCAAACGATGAGAATTGCAGATTGTTGAAGCGAGGCGCGCGGCGATCAACGCTCCCTGCAGCTCCAACCGCGGAATCGACACCGGCTTTAAAGGAGCTACACGGACCTTGCTGCAAACCAGTGCGAGCTTGACTCCTCCATCCTTAAGTACGAACCGCCAGTAAGCCACCGCAGCAAAGGCAGACTCGCTGGCGTCAGAAAAAACATGAAGCTCGCAATGATTCACTTCATAGTCGGCTAGGCAGTAGCAGCGTGGGATCTGCAATTCGGCAACCCCAAACAAATCCTGAAACCATAGCCTCCACGCTGCACTGTCCTGCTGTGAAAGTTCTTCATCCCACTCGAGACCCTTGCGCCACGCATTTTGAAACATGATGCGACCGGTCACTACTAGAGGCGCAATAATTCCGAGGGGGTCGAAAACTCGCATCACGTGGGCCAAAACCACCCGCTTGGTAAGCTTTTTTGGCAGCCCATCCTTTTTTAATCCAATATTGAAACCGACACAGTCTGTAGTGGGCTGCCAAATAAGGCCAAGCGTCCTCACAGGAGTGGCCAGGTGGCCCAGGTCCACGGGTGAAGTCACCGGCACCTCCAGCAATGTCTCCCTCGGTAACAACGTCAGAGCCGAGGCACTGTTGGAGGCCCAGCCACGCATTTCAAAACCCCCGTTTTTGTGGACAGCGTGAATATCAGCGGCCAGTTTTGCTGCTTCATCCACACTGTCAAGGCTGCAGATGCAATCGTCCATATAATGGTCGCAAATGATTGCACGTGCTGCGTCCGGGTATTGTGTCTGATGCTCGGCCGCATTTTTATTTTTAATGTAAATTGCCGTAAAGGGACTAGAAGCGGCACCGAACATCATCGACGACATCCGGTAAACGCGCAGCGGTTCGCGTGGATTATCGCGCCACAAAAACCTCTGCGCGTCACGGTCTTCAACGCGAATTTTAATTTGCGGAAACATTTCCCGAATGTCCGCGGTCAACCCAATTTTGCCTTCTCTAAATCGAAAAAGAACGCCGAGTAGTGGCACAAGCAGGTCAGGGCCCGGTAACAACAACGAGTTTAGTGAGACGCCCTTGGATTTGGCAGCGGCATCGTGCACAACCCGCAGCTTATTAGGCCTGTTTGGGTTGACCACGCCGAAGTGAGGCAGGTACCAAATACGTGGCCCTGTGGGTGTCTCTGGACACAGCTCGGCGTAGCCCTTCCCAACCATATCGAGAACGTTGGCACGATACCGCTCCGCGTAGGCACCATCCCTACACAACTTCTTCTCCAAGCCTAAAAACCTAGATAAGGCGAGGTTGTAACTATTAGGTACCGATAAAACGTCAGACTTCCAGATCAGACCTACTTCAAAACGACCACTGGGCAGGCGGCGTGCTGTGCGCTCAATAATCTGATCAGCACGTTCGTCATCAGCATTGCGCGCCTCACGTTTCGAAATACCTATAGACTCGAGTTTGTACTGCTCCTTAATAAGCTGCTCTAATTCGGAACGGTCGCTGTGGGCTACAGTCGCGGATTCAAACAGTGTGGCGTGGCTAACAACATCAACCTGAGTAGTTGAACTACAACCGAAACCGAATAATACCCAACCAAGCGCAGTACGAATCGCGACAGGTTGTGACTTAGACCCCTTACGTGTGGCCCTAGATACGGTGAGATGCCAGTTGTCAATGCCAATGATGAGCATTGGCTGAATATTACCGTAACACAACTCATCTGCAAGATCCGCAAGATATGGGTATTTCGTGACGGCGTCCCTGTTGACAAACTGAGACGACACCCCTAGACTGCCAATAGATCTAGCCCTACGAATAAGGTGACTATCTTTCGCGTGACGACCCTTGATGTAGAAGTCGACGTAACGCACCAGTGCGTTCTTATTAAGGCCCCCTATGCAATCTACGTGAACGCGTCCTTCTGGCCCCTTAACACCTATCTTAGCAGCAACCTCCGCATCAATAAAAGTAGCGGTCGACCCGTCGTCCAATAAGGCATAAGTATCGACACTACCAGACGGACCAGACACAGTTACAGCAACAACTTTCAGTAACGGGCGAAGACTCAGCGATTGCGCCGGACTTTCAGCTGAAAAAGAAGTTGACGCGTGGGACAGGATTTCTTTCCCTTCAGCAAGAGAAACTATAGGTACGGAGCTCGACGCGCACGGGGCGGAGCTCAGCGTGGACGGCGCAGTATCGTCGTCCTCTTCTAAGCCTACGTGAGCTGCGGCTGCGCGCTCACTAGCACTGTGCAACAACCTATGATGGCGGAATTTACAATCGCCAATGTCACACAAACTTTTTGCTGAACACGAACTTAGCCTATGCCAACCTTCTTTGAGGCACCTGTGACAAATTCTTTTCTTTTTTATAAAACGCCACTTGTCATCTACTGACAAGGAAAGAAATTTGTCACATTGCGTCAATGAATGCTGTTGTTGACATAAAACACAATGAATTTTGCCTGAAACAGTCGTGGATGAACTATTTTTAGATTTTGACCGAGATTTCTCTCCATCAACGACTGCGTGCACCTTATCCCTGAATCGGCTATTGGCAGCGGAAGTCGAACTCGGTGCGCCAGCCGATTCAGGGAGGAGACCGAATCTAGACTGAAGCTCGACTATGTTGGCCAGGAAATCGGCGAACATGTCGAGCATGGGTAGACCACTGGCCGCGTGACTGCTGGCGTAGGCCACCCATTGTGCTCGTAACAGTGCGGGGACTTTAGAAATAACCGATTGAATCAGCTCTGGCGATGTTAGGTAGTGAGGCTGGTCGAGTAGCCGAATCGCTTCCACACAATTACGAACACGACTGGCAAAAATAGCAAGGTCTTTACCTTCACCGGAGACGCGCGGTAAAGTGCGCATTGCAGCTGCCTCCTGAGCCACTATAAGCTCGGGGCGGCCGAAGCGCGTATCAAGCGCGCGCAGCACGACATCAGGCTCACGCGCCGTTGCCAGCAGCATCATGACCGCTTCACGCGCGCATCCCTTCAATGCTTTGTTCAACCTAGCTAGATTTTCCACTGCAGAATGTGAGTCCATCGTATCTAGAAAGGCTCTTTTTAAAGAAAGCCATTCTAGATGCGATTTACCGTCGAAAAACGGCAATGGAAAATCCCTATCACCCCTACGGTGGCATGCGCCTTTATTAACATTATCTATGAGAATGCCTAACGACTTCACAAGGCGGTCTGAATCGCTGGAACAGAGATGCATGTTAGCATTTGTAGCTGTTGTGGCTAGGTCAGCCGGTTTTATAGGCGAAACCGGGGCTGGGGCTAGGCGAGAGGGGGCGACCGAGATAATTGAATGAAACTCGACGGGGTCAGCTAGGCCAACTGGATCAACTTTCAGAGCAGCTTGCGATTTTTGCAGCCAGTCATTGACCGAACGACTGCTTCTCGAACTACGATGACTGGCATCAGCATCTATAGCCGCCAATTCTGCTCGGAGTTCCAACTCCGCTGCCTCGCGCTCTCGCGCGGCGACCCTCTCTGCGGCGACCCTCTCTGCGGCGACCCTCTCTGCGGCGACCCTCTCTGCGGCGACCCTCTCTGCGGCGACCCTCTCTGCGGCGACCCTCTCTGCGGCGACCCTCTCTGCGGCCTCCTGCTCTAATTCAGCCATACGGCGAGCATGTAAAGCCTCTGCGGCTAACTTTCTAGCCACCATTGTAGCAGAAGAACGAGATGAAGTTCTACTTACTGGTCTCGACGGAGTCTGGATTGTAGTGACGGGCCTCGGCGGGGTCTGATTGCCGGAGACGGAAGGGGTCTGGACTGCGGCCGCCGCGTCGGCGGGTGAATGGCTGGGCCCTGGTTGCTCCAGCTCCTTCTCCACAGCGTTCCCTTCAGCCCCCATCTTGGCACCCGCACGAGTACGCACCATCACCAATATTTGCTAGACTGGCTGTAGAAGGACCACGATGTAGCGGACTGAGCCTAATCACCACACTGCTGGTTTACAAGACTTCCTATTTTAAAGGGGACTGTTATACGAAAGTAAACGCCGTGATGGTTGGTGGTAGACTGGTCTTTTTAATGGAAAACAAAATATCAAAAATAGACAGCATTCGAAATATAAAAGAAACATTGTACAAAATATACCAAAAAGTATAAAAATTACAAAAAGGTGCGTCGTGCACAATTCATATTTTTGGTTTGCCGATAGAGCGCACTGAGCGCAGGGGGGCGGGCGAAGGGCGGTACTTCGGTCTGCGTGAGCGACCGAAGTCGACTCTCGTCGCCTGCGCTCGGCCACGCTCAGCGCTCGCTCGTTTGCGAAATGTAAAAAGCCTAACAAAAGCCGGACAAGCCGGCGCCGTTTATTTTGGCCGGACACACAATCAAAAAGCCTACCTCTGTCCGGCTTTATCCGGACGCCTGGCAACGCTTACGTCCATGACAACCTATGTTTTACTTATTTATACCTTATTAGCTTTTGCCCTCGGCTGCCTCGGCATCACTCCCGTTAATTTAGAATTTGACAATCATTTCGGGTCATACAATATACTCGTTTCTTGATAATTTGATGCTAAAATCTGGTAAAAGTAAGCTGTGCTCTTTGATTATAGATATAATGTCGACGTCGTCGGGCGACGCTCCATCTAGAATTCTAGACATATAATATAATCAAAGGCTAGGCCATGCGTTGCAATGCACCTTTCCAATGCACTAATCCTACCTACTACCACCTTATACTTTTTACTACTCTACCTCATCTATCTTACCCTACTACCAAGACCTACCTAACTTCCTACCTACTTAACGAAGGTACGTTACCCTACCTGCCTACTTACCTACCATAGCTACCCACCTCGTTTGAATAAACAACACTTAGAATTTATGCTAACTACCTTTATTTACTTTGCGTATGTACCTTGTTTTTCGATGTGGCTTTTGTATGAAATAAGTAAGAAAACTAACGAATGTGACGGACACGGAGGAAAATACGAAAAAAAACCTTTAATAGATAAATAAATAAAAATGTGAAATGGTTTTCTATGTGTGTGTGTCGTTTGTGTATTTCGACCAAAAATAAAATAATTGTGATCAGAAATACAAATAAAAAAAATATTTTTATAATTTTGCAGGGCGATACAGACCTATGGACTTTCCAAGAGATCGCGTACAAAGCGGAGATGGATCGCCACGAAGACCCTGAGTCGGAAGAAGAGGCGTTCATCCTGTGTGCAGAGGACCCCGCTACGAGAGCTAGAAATATCGTAGAACTTAGGAATATGATATACGGTAAGATAATCGTCATTATCATCTAACTTTATATGAACTTAGTAAGATAAATAATGCTAGCTGGAATGGACTTTGGCGGAAAAGGAAACCGCAATACCCTAGACTCGCAAATTCGAAGACCAGTGGCGTCCACCAATCTGCACAGGGCCAGCGTGGTGGCAAACCGCCCAGTCCCACAGAGGCCTGTCTCCCAGCAATGGTAACATTTATTGATACGTTAGCGTTGTACTAAATCGCTGATCTTACAATTGTTTTTTTTTATGCCTGTCCAATTTGCTGTTTGCGTCGGGTGACAGGAATAACCTACTTTAATTATTTGTAGTCTTTCTAGTGAACATATTATTTTGATAAGTATGCCTGAATTCTGAAACCGACCGATGGAGATGATAAACATTTAAGTAGGTAAGAAAATGATTAATGATAATGAGTATTATTATCTCGGCTACGATGTACTTAATGAGTTTTCTCATTTCCTAGTGATGTAACTGTTAGGTAACCGATACCTTAAATATGACGTTTACGGACAATATAGACTTGAGTCGAGGATGAGGAAACGACTTAAAATAAGGTAACCCTCGTCCACTGAAATGACCGAGAGGGGCCGCTCCGGGAGCGTCGAGCGTCCCGGCGCGCGTTTTGGGATTTGCTAACGGAATCGCCCCGTGCCATTTCAAATTTAGAGCTTATTATCTCGTAACCCCTCATAACTCTCGTCTTTTTTTTATGCGTTGTATGTTTATTGTAATTTTTTTTTTGTCATTTTGTATGACTTGTCCCTGCGACAAATATTTTTTTTTTCTTTCTTCCTAAACTACTGCAGCTACACCTAAATCAAAAACAGAATCGGCTTATGTGAAAACTAAATCACAACAACTAGTTCTGTACGTAAATTAAAAAAAAGATGTAAACTTGAGACTGTCACGCCACCACGGGTTGAATATCAGTAAAATATTTTGGCTTAGTCGAATAGTGCCCAATTCGTTATAAAAAACAATATTGTTTTTAGAAAATATCAGTAAATTAAAACCTATTTTTAATTAACTAGACTATCATAAGTTTTTTTTTTATACCTTTATGCAATGAGGTAATATTTGTAAACCTAAACAATGAACTAATTTCCTTATTACGAGCAATATTATATCACTATTTGGTAAAATAAACAAACAACAACACAACATTGCAGATACCCATATTTATTCACTTTGTTTTTATCGTTTCAACAGACTTTGTACGGTATTATACGAGAGACACTATATAAATATTATGCTAGAGTATACGTTGCATTTTTTTGGAACTACCTACTTTTCATAGCCGCTGCAGAATTTCAATGGAGGCGATTAGTACCAGGGCAACATAGTCGTATGGAGTTACTTGATTTATAAGAGGTAATATCCTGCGAGATGCCATGTCGGAAAAAAATCAATTGGATTGTGTACGGATATAATTAACATTTCACTTCATTCCCAAATGCTACAAATTGTAACAGAGTCGCAAACAAAAAGGTGTAATTTTAAGCAAGAACGTGTCAAGTATTTCTAAATGTTTCCTTAGTAGTGCGAAAACATCTCGGATTATTTACCATTAGCAAAATAATCGGGGAATAACAGTCACTAAACAGTCAGTCTAACGTCTACGAAACAGAACAACTTGTAAACAAAAGAGTTACAAGTTAGGTTAACAACCTTCTTACGTGTGATATTCAACCTTTGCTTGCTTGTTTCAACATTAAGTGATTGTAAATTGACCAAGAATGAAGGTCCATTTATAAACCATAGTAATGTACAAACATTGTGCACTATGCGTAGTAAATTACCAAAAAAGTCTGTAATTATGTGTCTTGTATAATAATTATGATAAGTCGGTAAAAGAGATAATGTTAAACATAGTCATCATTCTCCTGCCCTTATCCCAACTTATTTGTAGTCGGCGCAGCATGTCTTCTTCTTTCATGCTTCTCTATTACCCGTCATCTCAGCAGGCACTTCCTTTCTAGCCATATCATCCCTCACACAGTCCATCCATCGTTTCTTTAGTCTTCCTCTACTCTTATAGCCATCTACATTCATACTCAGCATTTTCCTCAATACATTCTCCTCATTCCACCGCATCACATGCCCATACCACGATAACCGCTTACCACACAACTTTTCAGTCACCGGCGCCACTTTCAGACTTCCTCTTATGTACTCATTCCTTATTTTATCCACTCGCGTTACACCACACATCTCCCTTAGCATTCTCATCTCAGCCACATGTAATATGCCTTTCATTCATCCCTTTTGTGGCCCAACATTTTGATCCATACAAGACAGCAGGTCAAACCACTACCTACGTATATTAAATAACTTTATCACTCATTAATTATTAAGTAGATTGCTGTATAAGATGGGGTACAATGGGGTTTTATGGCAAAATTAGATATGTATCAACGTATTGTGATTGAGATAAAATTGGTACCTATCGCGATTGTTAATAATTGTAATCAAGGAATACCTATACTACCTACAGGGTGTAACAAGACCCTTCACCAAGCCGTCAACCAAGCGTTATGTACATCAAACTAAGTAACTTTACGCTAATAATATTGCTAGGAAACGACTTTTTTTTTGGGTCTAAAATCACGTTTTACGCTGGGACTCAATGTAACGCTCTCAAAACATTGTGCTGATGGGTTGATTGTGTAGTACACCCCTGTACTACACACACACACACGTGGAGGAGTTTAAAGTAAAAATCTTACATTAAAAACAAGTATTAAAAAAAAACTTGTGAAAAAGTTGGAACTTTGACCCCCAATATCTCCGTAACTAGAAGGTTCGCAGGTATGGTCTAGAACAAAAAAAATATCGCAATGACTGGGAAAACAAGTGCCTTTCGGCTTCGTTAAGGGTCTAGTTACACCCTTTATAGTGGGTACCTAATGTTAATTAATGGTTCTGGCTATTATGTACTTTTTATCGCCAGTCAAGCTATAATTTTAAACCTTGTTTTGCACAAAGCCTACGACTATAATAGGGACACTCTGATGAATGAGATTAAATTGCTGGAATCGTCATTCAAGGTAACTATAATTAATCTTTCTGATCAGCAGAGTTGACATAAACTAGATTTCTAAGCACTGCCGAAGCAGAATTTAAAAAAATATCATAGACTCATTTGAGTGTTCCCTCCACGGAAATCTTTAGTAAAAGGCGAAAGATTTATGCGTTTTGTAGGGAAACCAGAGATAACGAAATTTTGGTAGCCAGAGCTTATTTACTCCACGCGGTAACGAAACCATAGCGCGATTCATAAATGAGCATGAATAGTACAACGCCATCTACAAAGAATTTGTGGGAACTAAAAATACCTATAGATCGTACACATAACCATAATAAAGTTAGAATAGTTATCACAAGATAGACACAATAACTTAATACGCATAAAAAATACTATTCTGGGAATTATGTAACAGTATCCTCTATTAATCAATTAGGTAAATTCGTTTTAGACGCCTAACCAAACCCTTAGAGCCACGTGAGTATATTTCAAAACACGTTGCAAAGATATGTTTCATATTGAAAGCCCTGTAAGTCTTCCCCACAATTTTAAACCCAATTCGGGCTTGGATAAAGGGTAATTAGAAATTATAAGATTTATTTTCCATTATCAAAATACTTGATGCTAAAAACATAGGGTGATACTAACGAGTGTGTCTTCAGTTACTGCGTACCTTCCTACTGACCTTGTTGTTTAAACAAACCTAAAAGAAAAAAAAGAATATAGAAGGTCCTCCTCGGAATTCTTGTTGTTAAACCTAAGGTTCGGTAACAGGTCAATTTTGAAATAAATAATTTTGGTCCTTAGGTAGCTAGGCCTCCCCGTTTCATTCCAATTACATTTTACAAAAACGAAACATGATGAAGAATTGTTTAAACCCATTGTAGTTGATTCTTATAAGTCCATTAGTAAACACAAGCCATAATGTCATTCCAAGCTTGACTCATCTCTGTTTATTTCACTGCATGTTACTAGTATTCATCTGCATCCGGTTAGACTGAAAGCCGACCTCGTAGTACATCTTTTATAATGAGCACATTGCGCACGGCCAAGGAGTGGAATTCCCTTAACATGACGTCTTAAATAAAGCAAGAGTAATTCCAGTGCGGGAAAGAGATGGAGCTAGACGACCTGTATAGCTCTGTCTCTTTCCCACACTGGAATTACTCCTGCTTTAAGACGTCATAGTAACCCCCCTGTTAATATGCTTCCTTTGGGTTAGCTCGATCCATCGTGGACCTCATCTCTATCCTTAGGACAAGGGAAAAAGGCTAGGCAGGTGGCAGTTGATGATACGCTACGCTTAGATTTCGCTCCATCGGTTTTCCAAAACGCCATTTATTATTGTTAATCGTTTAACGGATTTATTTAACTCTTTCAGACCGAGGAGAGTGTCACCCACATCGGATGGATGACGCGTTTCTACTGCGGTTCCTGAGGGCACGACGATCTGTACCTGCGCGGGCGCATCGACTTGTATGTACAGTACACTTTATTTACAGTCAATACATTGGGTCTCTTTTGTAAGGTTTTAAATATTCAAGAATCGCCTATCTATATACTTCTATACCAATATTATAAAGAGGTAAAATTTGTGAGGTTGTACGGGATAATCTCTGGATCTACTTAAACAATTAAAAAAAATCTTTCACTAATGGGAAGCTACATTATCCCCGAGCGCCATAGGCTATATTTACAACGTGCCCGTGGGATAATTTCCATCCGAGCTAGTACGAAATAATCTCTTCCTGATTATTATCGATACGAGTACCTTATCATTAATTTTTCCTTCATTTAAATCTTTACAAATCAATTACATTTTTAAATATTCCTAAGAAACCTCTATTCTTATTATTTTAATGTTCTTTGTTTGAAACCCTGTGTGCAATCTGTTTAAATGATTAAACCAGAAGGCCAATTCTCCTAGGTACTTAAAAATGCTCAAATTGAACTCGCAATCTCAGTTCAGCGACAATCAATATCAAAAATGTATGGACACTACATTTTTTGAAACGTTGAAAAATGCCTACGCATACCGCACCGTCAGGGGGCGGGAAGATAGCTTGGTTATGGCTAAACTAAAAAAAATCAATGTATTATGATTTATTCGAATTAAGTAAAATTAATTTATTTTTATTGTTGTGGCTTGCACCAACTAAAAAACAGCCTACTGTCGCCTTCGCGGGTGATCCGCGAGAACTGCTACGCATGACGTTTGCGACACCTACAGCGGGGGCTTACCCCAGGTTTTTTACCGATTGTGTCTGAGAAGGCGAACAGTCTTGAAAATACGTGAATTACCCTCACTGTTTTAGAACACTAACCATAAATATTCAAACAAACTTCATCTGATTCCAGTTAGTCCGCTACAGCAACTTCCGGGACCAGAACCCGCACCTGTGGCGCGATGTGGACTGGTTCAGCCTCACCAAACTGGGCCATGTGTTCGAAGGCGTACTCTTCGATAGGCCAGATGTCGGCAGACTCATAATGTGTAGGCTAGGTAAGTCATCCACCTCGCTTCTTCCGTTAATATCTTTAGGCAGGTAATGTTTGATCAAGTCTCAACTACACACGATGTTAAGATCATTGATGATTTTGATTATGGCGTTTTCCTTTTATTATGATTGGAAAGATCCCATAACAATATTTCTAGTAATTCTAACAACGTTTGTACCAAAAGCCTCAGTACAGTAAACGTATTATGATAGGTGATCGCATTTATTTGTAATTTGCTAAAAAAATTTGCTTAAAGCCCTTCGTTTTAATTTAAATAATCTTATTACAATGCTTTACCTTCACCCATGTAAAAACGAGACTATTCTTCACTAGGAAAAGGATTTTCTTGTCACCATTAATTTTGTTTAAGTTCATTAACAGGCAACAGCATATTTTTTGTGTAAATTCTTGTTAATAAAAGTCTGCCCAAGTTTTAATGGCGCCGTTTTTATGACCATCGTTAACCTGTAGTTCACATAAGATTATGAAAGACAATTTAATTAACGATGTCATATAAATTAACGATTACAATACCTAGGTATACATGATAATATTATCAAAATTGCTAAGTAATCAAACACTGTTTTAAACTTCCACGGTTTACACGGGATATCTTCCGTGTTTGTCTATTATTTTGAGCTCCCGATACCGCGCGAGCGTCAACCCCCCGCGATCATGGCGCTTGCAACAGCGTCGAAATATCGGGAGCTCAAAATAATAGACAATCACGGAAGATATCCCGTAAGTGACAGTTTTTCCTAAGTAATTTTACAGTCGGTGTAAAACATCTCATAAAATATTATATCTGGAAGCTAACGTTACCAGCGGTAAGATTGTCGTTATACCCATTTACTGCGTGTATCAGAAACAATGAGAGTTAAACCACTTGAGAGCTGATAGACCGATTTCGTCTAGGGACACGACTCACCATTGCGGGCCAGGGGACGAAGAAAATATAGCGGTAGTGTTTTGATCAGAAAGGTGTGGTCAATTTTTTAAGACTTCAGACTACAGATATAGACCAGACCATCAAACTGAACAACTTTCTTAATGGAACCAACATCAGCGATAAAGTAGTCAGCTATCACATGCATTTGGGTTGAGCAGGAATTGAAATTTTGTATGGGACAGCTAATTAGTTTTTCGCGATTACGTTGTTGTAAAAGAATTATTTGGGACAGCAATAATTACAAAGTAGCGATCTGAAAACTTAAGAGGAACCACAGAAAAGTATGTTATGTACGTATAGTTCGATGAAAGCAGGTATGAGTATACCGTAACAAACGGACGGCGCCGCCGCCGAGGCCGGCCCAGAAAAAAGTGGCGAGACGATCTGGGGGGTTACTATGACGTCTTAAAGCAGGAGTAATTCCAGTGTGGGAAAGGGACAGAGCTAAACAGGTCGTCAAGCGCCATCTCTTTCCCACACTGGAATTACTCCTGCTTTAAGACGTCATGGTAGGTTATCTGGACGCGTACCGCGAGGGCTGGTTTGAGGAGGCATGGGAAAAGATCACATGGAAGGAATTGAGGAAGGCATTTGCCCAGCAGTGGGACAGTACAGGATGTTAAAAAAATACCGTAAATACTTCGGAAATTCAAAGTCTGAAATTCTGAGCTATGAAACTAATCTCATACTTAAAACATTAATTCCAGGTGAATGGAATCCAGACGATTATCCAGCCGACGACCTCATCCGTGGCTGTCTTCTTCTTCTGGAGATCGGCATCATGCAACCGAAGCTCCAGATTTTGGGAGGCACCGCTCTCCTGGATTGTGCAGGCCTTACCATGAAGCATATGAGGCAGTTCTCACCAGCTATTGCCATTCAAGCCATGAATGTTATGGGGGTGAGCAATAAATAAGTAATCTTACAAAGTTTTTACTGGGGTAGCAAGGATTGGGAGTGGTTGACTCCATCAACGATTGCTTAGTACTTCTGAATCTGAATCTTAGTTATGATTGTAGTTGGAGCCTCTCATTTAATGGTGACTGGGAGTTTCTCCTATAAAAAATTGCCATTCAAACACTGGCTAGTTCATTTTAAATTGAATTGCTTTCCAAGAAATCATACAAACATACCAAAAATTGTCCTGTTTCCCATTAAACTATCCTTCGTGCATGTGACACAAGATTTCTGAATTAGCGATATTCGGGCAACCCTTCTCGCGTCAATAAGTAATATGGCAATCATGATAGTAAGTCCATAATCTTATCACATTATAGTTCTCATATCCACTCCATATGCGAGGAGTCCACGTCATCAACTGCTCCCGAATCTTCGAGACGCTGTTTCACTTCTTCAAACGTCTGGCGCCTGTGGACGATTTGTGGAAAAGGGTGAAGTTCCACGGAAGTGAACTCGGTGCTTTACATAAGTGAGTATCATCCAGAATAATCCAGGGAATAAGTAACATTTAATTAAAAGTAATATATTTGTAATCTTTGCAATTTCCTTCATTTTGATACCCTACTCGATGGGTTTGGTTGCAAAAAAGATATTAACGACTTACATTTAGCGCCAAAAATCCGCCATTTTGTTTTTTTTTTTTTTAAATACCTAGGTATCTATGGACACATGGGTTTTTGAGAAAAATCTTATGATACCTTAGTTGTCGAAATCCATCCAACCATTTGGAACATACGAGGTATTAAAGAAATTTACAAAAAACAACCATACAAGATACGCGCGAAAACATAACCCTTCTTTGGCTGTCAAGTAAGGACACTTGAGCTTGAATGACTTGAGTGACCGAATCAGTGCATTGTATGTAAATGCTAGAGGTAACATAATCCTTCGTGTAGGTAGTAAGAACTCCTGATAGACCGACACTTAAGTTTTGTTCAAGTACTACCTGTTGATTCTGTTGTGAATAGAAAACAAAGAAAAAAACAACAAAGTTAATTTCATTTATTCGTATTCTCATACAATCCTCTGAACGCACTCTGTTTTGGGTTCATCTCAGTCACTGCTGCACCACAGCTGCACAGTGATGATTGCAACCAGTCGTTGACAATCGTTCTCCTCTTCTTATTTCTGATGCCCTGGTACTGGGAAGCGGACTAATCGAAATTTTCCGTGGAACAAAGACACATCTTGGGCCTCGCTGGAGCCACCTTTTTTTTTTTTTTTTTTTTACCGATGGGAAATCAAAAACCCATCCATGTTCCTTCCTTTGCCCTTTGTGTTCCAGGGCCGCGGTACCACCTTGGGCATAGTTTGAACGGCTAAGTTCCTTGATATGTCTGTAGCCTTGGTATTATTGAAATCTTCTTGTGCTAAACTGACACAACTCGGCCATGCATGGACGCTCAGCCAACCAACTGGCATTTTCGCTGTCGTGTTTTTTTTACCCGACTGCGGCGAAGCTCAAAAGGAGGGTTATGTGTTTGACTATTATTTAATGTATGTATGGATGTGTGTATGTATGGATGTGTGAATGTATGTCCGTTTGTTCCCTTGTAACTAAACGGATGAACGGATTTTGATAAATTATACGTCGTTGGATTCGTCTTGGTGGCGCAAGTGTCAGAGTTTGAAGCAGGCGGAGGCACGTTCCATTCAAATGGCCCCGTCTGTTTCCAACTTTTGTATATTTAAAATGTGCTTGTTTTTTTGCTTTTCAGTTTTTCCAGTCGGGGTTTTTTTTTATCCCCAATCACCGTTCAACTCTTTAGTGTTCTCAATTCGTTGTCGTGTGTGTGACAGACAGTATTTAGAGCAGTAAATAATTCAAGTTCTTTTTAGATTGCTAGACAGACACTAATATATGAATGATGACCGGCAATCGCTCGCAAAACACACACTGCAGCATTTATCTCTCGCTCGGAGCTTCGTAAGCACGTTGCATTAGCCATGAGGTATCTATACTAATATTGTAAAGAGGTAATATTTTTTTGTAAGTTTGTATGTAGTAATCTCCGGAACTAATGATCCAATTTTAAAAATTGTTTTACTGGCAGAAAACTACATTATTCGTGAGTGCTATAGCCATAGGCTATAAATTACAATGATACGAGTATCATGCATATTAGCCGAACTATCACATTTTTTGTCTAGCCAGGCGGAAAAAATAGCTCTTTTATAGATCGATGCTTAGAACAGTTGTATATAATTGAAAACAATGTGTGGCAACCTGGTCCGCTTTAAATAGTTCTACAAAAAAGTCCGCGACACCATATTTCTATCTTTTATATTTTAGCAGTAAGTTATTGTAGCTTTTATGTATTAAAAAAAGTATTTTTCGACATACTTAAGTTTGGACGATTTTTTATACAACAAAATATTAAGCTTTATAAAAAAATAAGATCACAAGAAGATATTCTATAAGATTTGACCTGAACAGTATGACAATTCGTTAAGATGGTAGCGCCAGGCTAGCCCGCGAAATTTAAATTTTCTTACGTTTATTGCAATTTGCTGGTTAGTGTCAGGACGTATATTGATGAAAATATGAATCGCACCAGTAACACGCATGCAGTTATAGAATTATAATCATTTAAATCATCAATACAACTCTCATTATTTATTAAATCCCATTCAATAACTATTTCATGAAAAGTCACTCAATGGGGTTAAATGAACTTGGTGTAGAACTTTAAAGGCGGACGCGTGCCGGACGCGACCCGCCGCCGCCGGTGTCGGGTTCCACCTTAATTCCGCATCGTTATGACTGCGACCGAATTCGGTTGTTTTGAGATTGCTATCTATGGAGACTGCAGGGCCTGGTTGGCGCAATTTGGCCTAAGAGATATGAGGAATAGGGTGTTAAGTTCTTCACCCAGCATAGACAAATGCAGATCCTCCAACCAGACGGGTGCTGTGAGTTGTCTATTGTCGGCTGCTGCCTGACAGTCGTTATCAGGCTATTCGCTGTTAGGATGTCAGTTTAGGCGTTTAGGTCATATGAAGTGGTATGGACGTCCCCACATATTGATTCATCATCAGGCCACTAGGACACAACTTTATTTTCGAAATATTTTCTTCCTAATATTTGTAAATGATACATCTCTTTTTCACAGATACATCCCCCCGGAGTGTCTGCCGCAGAGGTACGGCGGTCATCGCGAGTCGGTCTCCCTGGAGAGGTGGCTGACCAAGATCAAGCAGTACAAGAACAAAGACTTTGATAACGATATGAGAAACTTAGGATATGCTGTAGATTAAGATACACCTAGATCCCTTTGAAATAGACCGCACGTCATTCGTAACAGTTAAAGCTGGCCTAGCGTTATACAGTTTCAATAGAATGCGAGGTCAGCTTATACTGGTTTTATTAGCATTGGCTTGCGACCTATTTTAGTTAGACCTACACATAGAGGAATACACAAGAATTCCCTAATGAACCATACCCAAGTAGTTTTTAAACTTATATTTAAGTAGGAATAAGTTAATAAGTACAAAAGCCTTAGAATGTTAGGCGTTTCCTAATCTAGTGTGTAGTGCGACATGTACAATAATAACGACTTTAGGTTCTTTGGGACCCGCCTGTCTCATGTTCCTACATGGTGCAGGTGTTCGCTTCTATTGTTATTAACGGATCGTTACCAATCCCTGGACCAACCTTGGCAACCGTAGCTTATTCAGATCAGTGATAAAGATCCCAGATATTTTTAAAGCGAACTAGATTGATCAATACAATGTGAATTGTTAATGAAAAATAAATGAATGAATGAATGATTTTTGATTTTAATGTAAAATTAAATTGTAGTTCCCTATAATTATTTATTTACAAATACCATACATTATTAAATATTCCTTGAAAAAAAAAACATAAAAAAAGAAAATAGTAGCCCACCGGTATGGGGAACGAAAACGAGCCGTGTCCAGAAGTACCGCTTTCTAAATCAAGCCTTTGATCCAGTTGCCTACCGAGAGCCTCCTCAGGTATTGGTCGAGGCTCTTGGCAATTAAGTGATTTTGTTGTGATTGTTATTACCATTGAGGTATCTCTAAGTCAGTGGTTCAGACTCATAATAATAGGCAATAAGTTCGATGTATCACTTTTCCATAACTAGCTCCTTTAAAATTAAATCTTCTTCTATTCTCTGATATTCTGGTACTTTGGAAAAGATGGTTCAACATTTCCGTGCAACAAAGACTCAACTGCGAAAATAGACGACAGCTAGCTGCACGGTCACCGGCTGATTAATGCCTCTGTTTATTTCTGATTGCCTGGTACTATGAAAAAGACAGTTCAATAACTGAAGCGTTAAAACGATTATTTGTTTATAAACATTTTCCGGTCAACCGTCAAGCCAAATATTCGTCTATGAAAGTTCGATCAAAAATCGACTACAAACAAAAAACCGTAACCACCATAATTATTTTGTTCAACGTTCAAATTGGTTGTTTATTTTTTTATGATTAGCTAAATTTTTCACCGACTTTCTTCAAAAAGGAGGAGGTTCTCAATTTGGAGGTATTTTTTTTGTTTTTACCTCATTACTCCGTCATTTGTAAACCGATCTGAAAAATTATTTTTTCATCTGAAAGGATACGAGTATGCTTCCCGATTGGTCCCATAGAAATTTCATCAAAATCGGTTTAGGAATTTGGTTGTTTTCGTCACGTTAATTGACAAATCGCGCGACGTCGTCGCGTCGCCTGCTGGCGCTTTGATGTACATCACGCGACGTCGCGTGATACTTGCTAGTTAAATTTGACACACTTCCCAATTTCTGATTGAGCTGAAATTTTGCACGCATGTGTATATCGCGAGACAATGTAATATTATGATAACATGGAGCTGATCTGATGATGGAGCTGGAAGGTGGCCTGGCCATAGGAACTCTGTAATAAAACGACGCAAAGCCGTCGAGTTTGGACTCCTTTGATTCGTCTTGACAAGTACTTTAGTCCTAAATGGTAACCAGGGTCTGATGATGGAGCTGGAAGGTGGCCATAGAAACTACGTTACAAAAGAACTATGTAACAACAATATTTTAACAAATTTTATTACAATATTTTTGTTTTTAAACGACATATCCCCACCGAGTTTGGGTTCGTATGATTTGTCTTGACGAGTACTTTGGTCCTAAATGGTATCCAGTGTCTGATGATGGAGCTGGACGGTGGCCATAGGAACTCCTTTATAAAACGACAAAACCTCATCGAGTTTGGGCTCGTATGATTCGTCTTGACGAGTACTTTGGTCCTAAATGGTATCCAGTGTCTGATGATGGAGCTGGACGGTGGCCATAGGAACTCCTTTATAAAACGACAAAACCTCATCGAGTTTGGGCTCGTATGATTCGTCTTGACGAGGTCTTTAACTAACTTCTAGTTACAACGTAAAATTAATTCATGACAAGAATTTGTGTGGTATACTACAACTAAAAAGGGTAAAATAAAAATAAAATACATTTATTTCAAGCATCATTAGCTCATAGGTGGTGTACACACAAATACAGACAACGCACAAGGGATAATAAACATAAAATAAAATAAAAACAAAAAATAAAAACACAACATCTAACCGGCCCTGCTGACGGCAACATGCCTATCACAGCAGTGCCGTATGTATGGGCAGTCCATCCGGTCCGCGATCATCGCCAGGACACCATTGGGGCTGCCCCACACCCTACGCACCAGAGACGCGCCACGCTTGCGCATGGTCGCATAAAAGCAATCCGTGCGTGCCTCAGCGAACATACCTGAGGCGCTGCAGTAGCGAGGCAGCCCCAATACTGCCCTGAGCGCGTTGTTGAACTGGACGCGGAGGGCCCCATATGATGCACGCGTGTACCTCGCCCACAGGCTGCACGTGTAAAGGGACGTGCAGTACGCCCTGAAGAGCGTTATCCTCACCTCCCACGAGCAGCGCGCAAACCTACGTGCGAGCATGTTCGCCCTCACCGACAAGGCCCTCCGTTCCCGCTCCATGTCAGCATTGTCCTTGAGGTCGGTCGTAACTACATGCCCTAGGTACTTAAATTGATCCACCCTTTCGAGTGGAACACCGTTTAGAAAAACGGGTGGACAATTATGCAAACGTTTCGTACCGGCCTCAAAGACCATGCATTGACTTTTGGTCACATTGTACTTCAACCCATGACCAAGGGCATACTCTTCACAGGTTCGCAACAACTTTCTGAGGCCACAGACCGACGCGCTCAGCAGCACCATGTCGTCTGCGTAACTGAGATTGTTGACACAGATTCCACCAACATGGCAGCCGACATGCTGGTTACTGAGCGCGACGATCAAGGCATTCATGTACAGGTTAAAGAGGGAGGGGGAAGTCAACCCCCCCTGCCTGATACTGCACTGCACTGCAGCTGATACGGCTCCGACACTGCACCCGCCCACTTAACGCTGTTGACCTGATGACTGTACCAGTATTTAAAAACGTTAATAAGTTTACGCGGTAGGTTTATTCCCTCGAGTTTAGCCCACAGGATGTCGTATGACACCAGGTCAAAAGCCCTGGACAGGTCGAGGAAGTAGGCATGCACAGGAGTCTTTCGATCTGTGTAATATCTGACGGTATGCTTAAGACACAGTATTGCACTCTCAGTTGACAGTCGAGGTCGAAACCCAAACTGATTATCGTGCAGATCCAAGTATTTGTCTAACTGTGTATTAAGCAAACCGTCAAAAACTTTTGCAATAATCGTTGCAAGAGAAATCGGCCTGTAGTTGTTTTTGTCGGCAACATCTCCCGTTTTATTTTTCACTACCGGGACTACTACGGTTTTCATGAAATCAGGTGGTAGGTATGAATGGCTCACGCACAATGTGTAAAACATTGCTAATACCCTATTTACATGTGGGCCAGCGTGAACTAGGTGCTCGATGCTGAGGCCATCGTGGCCAGGGGACTTGCCCTTAGATATAGCTTTTATAGCCTGAGCCACCTCTTTAGTCGGTGGCAAAAAAGATACAAACTAAGACACCGACTTGCGAAAGTCAAGTTATTTTAGACTTTTTTAGTGTTTTTTTGGAAGTGGTTTTGTTTTCGCAGAAAGTTTTTTTTTTTGATAGCCTACCTTGTGTCCCACTGCTGGGCAAAGGCCTCCCAAACCTCTCTGTTCTGTACAATTTCTGGCCACGTCGCGAACATGATCAGATCGTCACACCACCTTCGCCGCGGTCGACCTCGTCGGCGATGTCCACACTCAGGCGTCCAGTGAGTGACGATCCTTGCCCACCTTTCTGGGTGCATCCGTGCGACATGGGCAGCCCACTCCCACTTTAGTTTGGCTGTTTTAACTCAAACATCAGCTACTTGGGTTATGGAGCGCAGGCTGGTGTTCCTAACGCGATCTGATCGCTTGGCACCTATTATGCCGCGCTCCATCGCTCGCTGTTAAATCTTGAGCTTGGACTTTTGTTGTTCAGTGAGTGACCAAGTTTGTGCACCGTTGGTTAGGACCGGAGGATGCACATGTCGATGAGCCTTCTTTTTAATGTTATTGGAAGACTTCCCTTCATGTGCTCTTTTAGGTTTCATCATCAAGATACCAAACGCTAAATTTAGTCGAACAATTGGGTGAGTAGCTAAAAAATGTTGGTTTATAATATAGTAAAAAATAATTTCCGGTGCCTCTTCGAGTCTTTACACAAAATTAGCGATATCATGTTGAGTTCAGGGCCCGATTTCTTCTAAAATAACATTTTATATATAATTAAAAATATTTTATGTAAGCAGACATGTTCAACTCAAAAAGGTTGTATAAAGAAAGAATAATCAAAATTTTACAATTTATCTCATAAAAAAAAACGCGGCCATATTTTCAACAAATTATGCTTAATCGCGTGAATCTTAGGGGCTTGAGTTTAGGGTTATTTAATTATTTTGCTTGTCTCTCTCTTGATTTATTGCACAAAAATTTTGTAATGAAATATTTTGTCGGCGCTCGGCCGCCGTCGGTCGTGAGTGAACACTGTGACTACTGTGAGTTACTGCGTCGCTTGTAACCGGGCTTGTGTTGAAAAAGATCGCTTTACGAAATATACAAAAAATATTTGACATTCCTTCTTCAACTTGATAGTTTACGTATTTTGTACGGACCACGCTAAAATTTCATTCAAAGTTTCTTATATTTTTGCTTGAAGTAAAAAGGGATTATAAATTCACATTTCGTTTCGGATTTGATGGAGTGACCGGAAGGTTTACTTCGAAGACTGCTACTGGAACGAATAAACGAGTAGCACTAGGTGTGCTGAGTTTGAGCTCGTTTTGTTAGTTACGTTGAGATCTGAGAGAGGCGAGGCGGCCCGCGAGCTGAGGAGCAGGTGGTTTTAAGGAGCGTAACACACATCAACTACGACGATAACCACGCGTGGGACTGCCGGATCCCCGAAGCGCCTAAGCCGTAACAGAAACCATCCCTGCTGCATGCTGCATGCATGGTATAGGTATACATGCTTCTTACAGGGAAACAAAAACCACATAGTGTTCACAAGCAGGGGCGGCCGCCGAGCGCTAGATCTCCTCTATTGTTGGTGAATCATTTGGCGCGAAGGCGGGCGAGCGAGCAGTTTTTATCATATCTAGATTTTAAAGGTTTAAAATCTTTTGAGTGGTACAATACAAACGATGTATGTTATGCTTATAAAAATTATTTCAATCGTTTCTCATAGTAACTAATAATCATTTTATCAAATAAAATTAAAGATTCAGTTGTTATATATTATTATAAATATTAGAAATTTTGTAATTACATCTTATACCTACATATTAACTTTCCGTGCAATAACGACTCAAGCCCAAACCAGTTCTATTATATAATAGCTTTCATACAAATGGGGTACCCAATTAATTGATGCAGCCCACCGTACGTCAATCCGATAGTGATTACCAACATTTCTTCTCTTCATTCCTGATCATTCCTGATTTACTGGTACTATGAACTGCCACTGGCCTGTGGCAAATTTTTTTTCCGGTCAACATACGCGTACAAACACGTAGAGTTGTTTCGATTAGTTCCGAACTTTATGAACGTTGCTATAAAATTATACTAGATGGTGCTGTATTAAATTCCGCGTCAGTTGGCAAAAAGACTGTATCCAGGCCAAGGAAATTATATAAACTAACTAGAATGATTACAAACAAAATCTTGATATCAAAAAACCGTTTGAAAATTAACTTTATCTCAAACGCATAGAGTTCGTATTACTTTAACTCAATCAAAAGGAGAAGAAAACTTCAGAGCGAGAAAGTGACGAGAGTAGATTGTGTCCTTGTCTAACAATTGCCAGTACACAAAAAATAAAAAAATATTTTTTCATACTGTAATCGGAAATCACGTTGATAGCTAAACTAGCAAATAAATCGTAACGGGATTAATTTAATATTCAAATAGGTACCAAATATTGAAATAATATTTTCTTGCGAAATTGAATTCTTTATTAGACAAATTTATGGATGCAAAAATTCATGAAACTCATATAAAAACTCTATGGTCATTAAATAAATTAAAAAAAACACTAATAATATGGCCGATATACTTTCGCGTTGAACTCGTATTTTTGCTTTCTCAAGTGCTTTTTATTGTATTTAAGTGATATCTTCCACTTTAAATATGGTAAAATAGTGTTGTGTGAAGGCGTGTAATAGTCAGGGGTTTGTTGGATGTGGAATTTCTTTTTTCGGGTAAGTCCTTTTGATTTTGTTTACAAATTACGACTAGGGTGGCAATGTTCTAGATCTATAAACGGTATAGTATATGCTATACTTACACTTTGTACTATACTTACAATTGTCATACCATATACCATTTATCATCCTCTTTTATTAATTTGTTTATTTATACTCAGCGAATCGATCTAAATACGATTCGTTTTCATTATATTTGCTGAAATAAAATATAAATTTTCATAATTTTCAATGTTGTGACATGTACGTCAGATTTGCCAAACTGACGTACATTCTTTTTGTCATAGAGTTTCTTAGTAGCTTAATCTATGATGAATACTTTTTGGTTTATCTATTCTAAATTATATATTTCAATGTTTAGCTGTAATATTGTATTTTATAGATAATAATGATTGTTTAGTAATAACTTAATTTTAAATTATATTTGTAAATTCTTTACGCACTCATGGTTTTATGAAGTAAGTCTGCTATGTCCTGGCCGACTACACTTGTCAGATGAGATTATTATATGGCCGCAAGAAGAAAATCTGAGATTCAAAAATGGAAGGAGACTACTGTGGAAAACGAGCTGACGAGGCGGTCGAGACTAGACTAGACGAGAGAGCGTTTGTTGAATGTGAGACTGAAGGAATTCTTAAAATTGGAGACAAGACAGATTCTTGAAGGTGATCCATCTAAAGATACACCTGGGAGCCAGGGACGGTTACCGTTACCAAACAAATACCGGTAAAATTACCCAAACATTAACGTTATGCTACGTTAAATATTAATGTTAAACATAACGTTAATTTATAGATTTACCGGTATTTAAGTAACGTTACTAATAACGTTAATTCACTAAAAACTAACATTATCTGGCGCGACGTTGCCAAACCGAACGCGCGCCGCGCGTCTTTTCGTTCGGCTCTGCTAATCAGAGCGGCAACAGCTAGAATTTTACAACGATCGGACAGATATTTACGAAAACGCGTCAAATTGCTCGCGCTTACGCCGTTACGCGTGTTTCCTTTTGTAGTCCAGTACCAGTACGTCATAAAACATTGCATACGCCAAATTAGATTTGTTTTGTTGTTCTGTTATTATAATTAGTTGTTTGTTTAAAAAATATTATTATGGGCCGAAAGAAGTGCAACAGAGTTTATCAGTATTTCAAAAATTTTAAAGAAAACATCTACTTGCACATTGTGCAATAAAACATTAAACGTAAGTACACACGGCTACACATCAAGTTACTACATTTCCAGTATAAGCTGACCTCGCATTGTACGGAAATCTTATACAATGCGAGATCAGCATAAACTGGAAATTTATAGCTTGATTTGTAGCCGTGTGTACCTACTCACCTTTCTACTTAAACTATATCATTCTAATTATGTATATTAATCTTTAATTAAAATATTTATTTCGACCATAAAAGTCCCATTGAGTGCTTTTGAGTACTGTTTAGTTCTGTTCAAGCTTTATGGAGGTTCGGAAAATCGGAACACAGATTAGGTTCGGAACTGCGCTGCGACTGCGAATGAGCGAATGACTGTCAAGCAAGCAAGATGAATAAGAGGATGCGTCCGCTGCGCCCGCGCCCCGCTGATACCTAAAAGTGTGTTCTGTGCAGCTTTACGTTCGATGTTGATGATGGGATTTTTAAGTTTTTATTTGAATCATTATTATAGTCGACCACATGTCCCTGGATACTCTTTCATTACGAAAATATTTAAAAGACAAATTGTAGAGGTCAAATTATATGCAGCTACGTGTTGTCGACTGTAATAATGATACGTACCTAACAGTAATATGAGTAGGTTTTTTATTAGTTATTATCTTCGTAAAATAGGTACCAATACCCATATTTTATATTTTGTCAGGTTTTTTTAACCAGTCATTAAACTTATTAAAGAAATTATACTTTTTTTAGTTACTTAATTCTACTACCAAAATTTTTGATTGTATCGTATTGTATAGCGGGCTAGTGTCCGAAACTCCACGTCCAAGCGTGTATTTTGCGTACGGTAGGGAAATCTATTCGATCCACCCTAACTCCTCGAGAAAGGCCAGCAGCGCCTTGATGTTGCTGGCAATCTCGCGGAGAAAAAGTTTTTGATTACTGGGAAACCAAAAAACACAAGTTTCCTTATTTATATGGGTTAAGTCAGGTTGTGTTGGTTGCCCCGGCCTCACAAGTCAGTGTAGAGAGGCTATTTTCATCTTTAAAATTTGTAGTATCTAGGTACAGATACAATTTAAAATAAGATTTAATTGAAAATATTGTATTAAATCGAAACAATGCGTTATACGAACAAATAGTGATCCTTCACTATTTTTTTTTACCGTATTACGCATTGTGTAACCTGAAACCGAGAAAAAAATATCAGGTTTTTCTTTGTCTAGATTTAGTGCTGATTATTGCCAAAGTTGTTCTGTTATAAAACTTATAAACAAATGTTATTTTTCTGTAATTATAGTCTGCGCGCGAGCTGCGAGGAATCGGTGGCTGGCTTACTTAAATCATCGGTAATTTTACCCTTACATAATGATTTCATAATTTTGCACTCTGCGCGAACTAAATTATGAAATCATTCTATGAGGGTATTATATACTTGAAATAAAGCCACTGATCATTTAAGTACTTAAACCACCTATTCCTCTGAGCTTGCGCACGGACTCTAAGGTCCGTAATACAAAGACAAATAAAAAAAAACTATAATTTCTTTAATAAGTTTTAAGTAAAAAGTAAAGTTAATAGTAGGTAGTAACAATTACTACATAATATTAACTTTTACTTTTTTTTTTACTTTTTTTTTTGGTATTTTACAAAATTAGAAAGAAAATTAAACTTATTAAAGAAATTATAGTTTTTTTTATTTGTCCTTGTATTAGGTATAAAGAGAGGGAAAACCAAAATGTGCCCAGCTCACAGCGACTGGGTTATTTATTAGTTATTGCGTTAGGAAATAAAACTAAATTATATACATGGCAATTATTTATTATTATTATAAACGTGGCTAGAAAAAAAAAATCCTTTGGTAATTATTTAGTTTGAGTGTCAAATTGTATTTCCTTCTCATGGCTGCCAAAATGTGATGATTTTTGCATAAACATTAGGCAGAACGCAGGGCCTTATGTCTTCTAAACATGACTCCACTAATTTAGCAAAATGGTAGTTCATATTTGTGGGGTCGACTTTCGTTTGGGTACATGATTTGCGGTTTTCGTATGTGTTCCCTGTCATTTCCAGGAATTACCGCTGCTGTTTGGCTGGATTTTTCAGCACGTCCTCCGAGATTTTGATTCTTCGTTGGCCTTGCTAAAATTGATTGGGACATAACATCCCAATCATCGTCGAGAAGCCTCGGGGAGACAGTGCGTCTGCGTAACCGTTTACCATCTGCAAAGAAAAAATACAAAACTTATTTTATTACTTTTATTAGTACCTACACTTTTGTAGCTGCTACCGCCTCGAGGAATGAGCCATTCGGGGCCATTCCGAATGGCTGCGAATGGCCCATTCCTCGAGTAGCGGTAGCTACTAGCTACCTATTAACTACATACTAAATTTAAAAACATAGATAATAATGTGTTTTTACTCGTGTCTTCTCGAGTGATAAAAAAACGGAATTTGTTTAAATTAGATTGAAACCCTGTAGGTACCTACTTATTTAAAATTTTACAATCATGTAAATACCAAAATACTTACCGTTTCCTGCCATTTCAAAATTTGTTGATACACCCACCCCTTCAATCACTAATTCACTAGGTAATTCATACACGCGCGACTAGAGTTAGTGCGAGCGCGAGCGCGACCCACATCGATAGAAAGAGATTGGCGTATAAATTATCGGTATAAGTATCGTTACTTTTACCGATACTACTTTTAGTTATTAGGTAACGTTAACGGAGTTACGGTTATCGTTAATCATATCGTTACTTTTTTATCGTTATCATAACGGTATTTGGTAACGTTATAAAAAAAGTAACGGTAATTCGGTCCCTGCCTGGGACTACTACTCCCAATCTTATTATTAAAAACTGTCGTTGTGCCATCCCTGCTGATCATCTCACGGAGCTGCCCTGGGTCTAAAAGCTGGTGATCCAACTCTAAAGATCTACCAGGACCTCAACTCCTGTTCTTACAAACGCCGCCTTCCTGTGGAGCAGACCTGATTCATCGTCCTACATCTCCACCTCTACATTTCATCGTGCTTCAACAGTGCTACTTAATCGTGTAAATATACTCAAAAACTGCTTCCAGAGTGCGGGTTTGATACGTCTTTTTTGTAAACACTTGTATTTTTTATCTCATTTGTAAAACCATTCATATCTCTATTAAATTTTTAAATGTACAAGTCTACTCTTATCCTTTAATTCTTAACAGGAACTAGTAGATTTGTTACAACGGGGATCATGAAAATATTGTAAAGCATGCAATAATAACCCCTTTCTACGTACAAAATACAAAACAATTTGGCGGCAACTGTCGATTCAACCTTTTTTTTATTCGACACGAAAGTCTCGAGTCAATTCCAAGAAATTTAAATGAAGAAAGTACTTGGTCAAATTAAATACTATTAATTTATCATTAGCACTAGAAACGGGATATTTACCATTTTTACTGTTCATTTTGAGTTCCTGATATTAAATATCCCGTTTCTAGTGTTAATGATAATGTTAGAGATTATGACAGTTTAAAAACTTATACTATTAATTTATTTAAAAAAAGCCCAGTATTCTTACTAATATTTGGAAATCATAACATAACATTACGCCTGTAATCCCGGAAGGGTTAGTCAGAGGTGTGCGTAACATTACACTCAAATTTCGCCTGTTATGGAAATCATGGCAATATAAATCAGTTTTTAAGCATAATAAAATAGCTAAGTTCATAGTCGTACGTAGTAATCAAATTAGTGCTGTAATAGTCATTGTTCGGAGATCACGCTTGTCGTTGGCAGTAGTTTGATGTAAAGTATTAATAATATTGTTGTTTCCATGCAGATTCCCTTACAATGAGAATCTTCAGTAACGGTGGCTTCAAGTTGTCCCTTTAAAGAAGAAGTATTCAACTTATTGCCTAGTTTGCAGCCGTCACCCATCATCAGCATTTTCGTACTTAGATTTAATTTTAAGATTACTGACTCTTAAAAAAAAGTCAACAATAATTACATAAAACTATACGTTTAATAATGTGTAGTGTGATTAATAAATTTATGAAATACTATTAAGTTGTTTGAATATGCTACATGTTCATGCTTCATCTATGTGCATATTGCAGCCCTGTTTTTGTTTTTGCTTTAAAATCTCTCGACAAAATGATGGATGTAACATGTAAACCACCGTGAAAAAATATAAGTGCCACGTTCACATCGTAAACCTATCCTATTAAAGAGATTTTTTTGAACTTTGGCATCCTTGGAAAACTAAAGATTACCACCGCTCCATTGCCGGCAGCAGTCATATGAGGGTTTTTTAATATTATTATACCTAAAAATAAAGTAGTTATTTTTTTCCAAATGGCTCTGCCTTTGATGAGCAGTATGTGTAGCTTCGCCAGTCTTTTAATACCCCGTAATTTTGAATAAACTGCTATCCATGAAAATAGGAGGAGCGGGGTGCTAGTAAGTTAGAACAGAATAACTATCCCGAATGTAAGTACAAATATTGGACACCCTATTAGAAAGGGATGACATCCACTCTTGAAGTTTTCTCGCTTGGAACGCCTTTGCATTGCACGTCATCATTCCAGTTAGTTTATATAATTTCCTTGATCCAGGCAGGCAATTCCGTGCAACAACGAGTCAACTGCGCAAACAGACGACAGGTACATGACGCACGGCTGATTAATGCCATTTGTTCATTTCTGATTGCCTGGTGTCTCCGGATCGACGTGCTGTGATTCATGCCAAACAACGAACATACCGTTGAGCCCCGCTGGCACGAATTCATGCCACCTCGTACCAGCAAATTCAAACCTTATTTTAACTTACAGTAGGCATCTCTAACAAAAAAATAAGAAGCACGTCATTTACAACGTCGTGCATTGAATGGCTTAGTCGAATAATGCCCAATTCGTAAAATGCCCAACAGCATAAAAAAGGACTAATTCGCTAAATACCTAGTTGTTAAAATACCTTTTTCTGAAAATGTCTAATTCTTAAAAAGCCTAAATGAACTACTTACGCAATTCTAAAATGACAGTTCGCGTACCTATATGAACTTTGAGTTGGAATCTTACAAGAATAATGTATGTAGGAATCAGTGGTGTAGTTACCGTAGGGCTAGGCGTGGTAGTGCCCTGGGGGCCCCCAAGCTCAAGGCCTCGGCCTCCATGAACGACGTTGGAAAAAGTTATGTATAGATTCTATTTTTAAATAACTTTTTCCAACGTCGCGTCGCTGAAGTTAATTAAGAGCCTTGCAAGGGAAACACAAGGTTGCAAAAAATTGAGCATGTGGACGTTTGATTTCAAGTTACGTATCTGAATTTATTTGAAGCAGTATGTAAAAAATTGCGAGCTCACTTCCCTCGCTCTTCCGAAGTTCTAACTACTTTCTTTATAATTTTAAAATTGGTAGTACAACCCATTGTTTCCATATGCTATGTACTGTGTTGTTGTTTTTGTTATCACTACATAGTATAAAACAAAGTCGCTTTCTCTGTCCCTATGTCCCTTTGTATGCTTAAATCTTTGAAACTACGCAACGGATTTTGATGCGGTTTTTTTTAATAGATAGAGTGATTCAAGAGGAAGGTTTATATGTATAACATTGACCCGTGCGAAGCCGGGGCGGGTCGCTAGTGTACTAATAAACTTATTATTATTCTTTTGAATCTTGACTTTAGTCGACCGTATCTCCTGTATGACGTGACTTAGAGTTGCCACGCGTACTTTATAATAAAGTTTTGTTCGTTTTTTCAGGTAATTGTACTTTATACTTTATGAGAACAATAAAGTACACGAAAATACTTTATTTCGCATGATTTGATTTCTTTGGGATTTTGAAAAGTTTTGTCGTATTTTAAATTAAGCGATTCTACACTAGCGCCTCTAGCGCTAGTGTAGAGCGGGGCACCCAAAATGTCAGATGTCATAGATTGTTCGCGCGTTGCTTGCTCTTTTTACACGTATTTTTACAAATATTCACGATTGTGGTCTAGATTGAGCCATTCCTGATTAATTATGACTTGACGATTTTAAGTAGCAACTTAGAATCTTAATTTTCAGTACTTGGAGGTAAAATGATTTTGAAATGTTTCATGCCTGCTAATTTTAGGGAGAATATTGTAAATATATGACCCTGAAGTTTACACTATGTTGTTACATGTAACAAAACAAACTTGGTACTTTAGAGTACAAAATTTAATTTTTGACAGGACCTTAATCGACAGAGGCGCCATCTGGTGAGCTCAAAAACGATAACCCTCATTGATGTCTCCACTCGCCAGCGCCACATCACTTAAGCACTCGTTTTTAACCATTTCTGAACGCAACCTAACCTCGAATGTCAACAATGGCAGTGTCACTAATCATTTCTTTTTTTTTAACTTTGTAATTTCGTTTTGTATTGTCTATTCCCGCCGCGTCAGCATTCACAGAAAGTTTTTTCTGTGACGAATAGCAAATGGCGAGACGAAAAAAAAACAAACCGTCTTTGAAATTGATAAAAAATGAATTACTTTAATTTAATTATAGCCTGTAAAGATGATTTGCAATTGTTTAGTAGACATACTAATTTGATACAAACTGCAAAGAGCAATAAAAAAATTGTTTTCAAAAATATTCTTAAAAAAAGTACTTTATTTTGATATTATATACTTTTTTTTTCTTACTAATACTAACCAATGTACTTTATCTGCAAAAAAAGGTGGCAACCCTAGACGTGACGAATCGAAATATTTTTAACTTGTCCAAGGCAAGGTGTCAAATTTTCGAGCTTGCTTCGCTCGCTCTTGAGACCTAATTCTCTTCGAATCTTGACTTTATCTGTGAGTCGACCAAGTAACTCCTGTATGAAGAGTTGAAATAATTCTAACCAGTCCAAGGTAAGGGTGTTAAAATTTACGATTTCGTTTCGCTCTCTCTTGGAAACTTAGTTCCTTTTGTTCTCGTAATGGTTTCCCTTAGTATCTACTAAGTAACAGCTATTTCTGAATAATAGGACTCAAGAAAAGTAAACTTGTCTGGAGTGGAGCCCTAAAATTTTCAGTTATTAGCTGCATCTGTAAATATTAAACTTAACGCGCACCCGTTTTTATTCGCAACCTCCTGCCCCCCCCCCCCCCTTCTGCTCAAAAGTTGGCGACGCCCTTGTCCAAATTCATCCACTAGATTCTACGTGAAAGCGTAACAAAAAAAACAAACTCACGTTTTATATTATTATTAGGAAATACGAGCTGCGTCACATAGTACTTAATTAGTACGAGCGTAACTTTCCTTTATTAGCCTTGCAGTGAGCTGAGCTATAAGGAGCTGATGATGAAGTAGTTTTGAATATTAGTAAAAATACGTGAAAAAAAACACGCAACGCGTGAACTTTCTATGACATCTGACATTTCGGTGCCCTCGCGCTACACTGGCATCTCTAGCAGTGAATTCACACGCGATAGCCCCCATTGCAATAAACGTAAGAAAATTTATATTTCGCGGGCTACTCTTGCGGCATTAAATTCATCTCTTGAACAAAAACGCTGTAGGTAAACTAGTGTTACCAACATTTCTTCTCTTCATTCCTGATTTCCTGGTACTATGTTAAAGGCAATTCCAAATTTCCGTACAACAAAGACGACCGCGACAGCTGTACGGTCACCGGTTGATTAATGCTTCTATTCATTTCTGATTGCCTGTTACTATATAAAAGGCAGTTCAATGTTTCCGTGCAATAACGACTCAACTGCGAACCCAAAATAATATGACGTATTTTTGTGATAACTACGTCAGACTGATTCCCAACATTTCTTCTCTTCATTTCTGATGTCCTGGTGCTATGTAAAAGGCAATTCCAAATTTCCATGCAACAACGGCGCAACTGCGGCCAAGACGGAGTCGTCGTATACCGCTCACCAGCTTATCAACATTCTCCCTCTTCATTCCTGATTTCTTGGTACTATGTAAAAAGCAGTTCAATATTTCCGTACAACAACGACTCAACTGCGAAACCAGACGACGCGAGGGTCACGGTCACTGGCTGTAACGCTTCTCTTCATATCTGATTGCCCGGTGCTATGTAAAAGGCAATTCCAAATTTCCGTACAACAACGACTCAACTGCGAAACCCGTAGACGACCGCGACAGCTGTACGGTCACCGGCTGATTAATGCTTCTCTTCATTTCTGATTGCCTGGTACTATATAAAAGGCAGTTCAATATTTCCGTGCAATAACGACTCATCTGCGAACCCAAAACAAAATAATATGATGACGTATTTTTGTGATATCTACGTCAGACTGATTACCAACATTCCTCCTCTTAATTCCTGATTTCTTGGTACTATGCAAAAAGCAGTTCAATATTTCCGTGCAACAACGAGTCAACCACAACTCAACTGCGAAACCAGACCGGCTAGCGGCTATACGGTCACCGGTTGATTAATCCTTCTCTTCATATCTAATTGCCTGGTACTATGTAAAAAGCAGTTCAATATTTTCGTGCAATAACGACTCAACTGCGAACCCAAAACAAAATGTGATGACGTATTTTTGTGATATCTACGTCGGACTGATTACCAACATTTCTTCTCTACATTCCTGATTTCCTGGTACTATGTAAAAGGCAGTTTTCAATTTCCATGCACAACGGCGCAACTGTGAACAAGACAGAGTCATTGTAATATCGCTCACCAGCTGAATGATTACCAACATTCCTCTCCTCTTCATTCCTGATTTTTTGGTACTATGTTAAAAGCAGTTCATAATTTACGTGCAACAAAGACGCAACTGCAAACCAGACGACAGAGTTATTAGTAGTGTCCGACCGAAGGCCACAGTTAAACCGGCCAATTTTATGGGCCGAAACTTCATCCTCGCCGAAGCATTTATTTTTTCACAAAATTTTACATTTACGGAGCAGTGCCTACGCCTAGGTGGTGTGGTGGGCCCAGTGCGTGTGTCTTGGAAGTGTTTAGTTCTAGGACATGTCGGTTACCTCTCAATGTTTTCATTCGCCGTTTTGAGAGCAGTGGTGAATTGGTAAATAAATTTCACAAAGTAATGCGCCTGTCTGGGTTCGAAGTGTTCGGCCCTTTACCACCGTTACTACTGCCATCTAGTGAATAGTCCCGGGAAATCTGTAAATTGGCGTCGTTTTGGGAACGGGGGCTTTTCTAAACCAAATCCCGGTTCTTTCGGGACAAAATATTTCGCCTTTGGAATATGGATTTCTAATTTTATTGCTTAAAGCCCGACCTAGTTGTACAAGAGCATGCTACTTACAACAATAACATCCATTTATTTTCAGGCTACTTTGGCTCATAGATATTATTATAAACCTTATAAAGTAGTTTTCTATGAAGTTGAATCTATGAAGTAGTTTTTGCGCCATTTTGAAACATAATAATTTCAGTTTTTTTGTCCTGTCATTTATTCTCTCTTATTTTCTCCGTTTCAGCACTTTCAAATCTACTATCTTAGAAAGGCTTACTTAAGTATCGAAAGTACCGGGAATACCGGTTCCTAAGCCAGAAGGTCCCAAAAATCCCGGTTCTTTAAAATGGAACCGGCTCTGCATGCCATCATTACTCTCCAATTAATCACGAAAAAATACCGACAAAATTCATATATTCGTTTTCTCATACAATCTTCTGATCGCAAGCTATGTTGGCTCCAAAGACATTCAAATAATATTATTTTCGAGCGATATGCAGGACAAGACGAAGAAAATCGTAATCCAATACAGATCGTTCTGTGTAGTCAAATATCATACACCGCTTGTCAGGCAGCATTCGTGTGTCAAAATCAAAAATGTACAGAATCCAAATTTTTGTATGAAAATATTTCAAATCAATAAAAGATCTAAAAGGCAGAATCTCTTTGGTTGACTCTCGGCCAACTACAATGCGCGTCGATGACAATCAGTTCAACTCTTCTTGTTTCTGATACCCTGGTACTGAGAAGCGGTCCAAACGAATTTTCTGTGGAATAAAGGCGCATCTGGAGGTCTACTCATATTCAACGAAAAACAAAGTTTCGATCGAGACGAAACCAAAAGTGATTCTGTGACCTTTTGATTTTCGTTTTAGGTTTAGTTTTGTGAATATTGTGAGAAAATTATTGGCAATGAATGGCTTTTAATCGAAGCTGCTTTACGTGAAGATCGTGTACCTGGGCAGACCGAATAAGGAATCGGCGCCGCTTGCGCAATCAACTAATTAACGAAATTCCCGACTTAGAGTTTGTAGGAAATAGCAGACTCAGTCGGCAATTATTCAAGGAGTTGTGCCAGGAATTAGTGCCTATAAGACCTCCAAAGGCAAAGAAAGCGACATGGATTATTAAGCCAAAAATTAGCATTTCACATTTCACTGTTCATAATCCTCGTCTTTTTTCAGATCCACTGAACTAAACCACTCCAAAGAACTAAATATTAATGATTTCATTGTGACATCTACTGTTGTTTAATATGATTCTCATTAATCTCTATTATTTTCCAGATATGCGACAGTGATTGCTATCTATCCGACTGGATTTGGGACTCGCCCGGCTTTTATACGAGAGTTTGAATGGCTTCGAACCACGTACGCTCCTTGAAATATCTGTAGCCTTGGTATTATTGAAATCTTCTTGTGCTAAAGTGACACAACTCGAAATCTTGGATGGCTGGTTTTGCGACCAGCGGACATTTTCGTTAGTATTTCGTAATTAATAGTTCGAGTATTTCTAGACAGCTCAACCATAGAGAAATCATTAGCATAACGTAATGAAAACTTTCTATGAAAATGAAATATTCAACGAACAAAAAAAAAAAGTTTTAAAAATTGACACTAAAAATGTTCATGAACGTAATAGATTATCCTAATTATAGGTATTGTTATGGCTATCATAAGTATTCTTTTTACTTTTAAAAGTTGATAAAATAGTAATGTTTTGCATAACCAAAAACTTATAACAACTATGTAGTACTTAAGTTACATATTCAATAATTCTTTCATTATTTCAGTATGTCTGTAAAATAAGTACTTAGTTTAAATATTAAGGAATAATGTATGGTGGATATCCGTTTGGAATATTTTATATGTTTTCCACATATAAAATATTCCAAACGGATATCCACCTTTTATGTCGTTGATATTTTGGATGACAGTATATAGAAACGTCAAAGTTGTTTACTCACGACTATAAAAGAGGGTGCTCCGAGTGGCAGACGCCATTCCGATCAGTCTTCTTAGCGCACTCGGCAAAATCTATGAGAGGCTTATTTATAAACGCCTCAAGGACTTTGCCGAGGCTGAGAGCCTCATTCCCAACGAGCAGTTCGGTTTCAGGACCGAACACTCGTGCACTGCACTTAAGCGCTGGCTTCCAGCGTGGAGCGATGACCGGTGTGCTATTTTTCGATATAGCGAAAGCTTTCGACAAAGTCTGGCACAACGGGCTGATATACAAGTTGTATCAGCTCGGTGTGCCAGATCGTCTAGTGCTCATCTTGCGAGACTTTTTGGCGAATCGCTCTTTCCGCTATTGCATAGGGAAAACCCTTTCTTCCCCCCACCCCATTCGCGCGGGAGTCCCCCAGGGCTCTGTCGTTTGCCCCCTCATTTTCACTCTATTCACTAGTGACATCCCCAAGAGCAAAAAGGCTCACTTGGCCCTATTCGCCGACGACACGGCAATCTATTACACTGGGCACGGCCAAGACGCCATCGCCCGTCAGCTCCAAAAAGCAGCCAACGCTTTAGGAGCCTGGTTCCGTAAGTGGCGAATCGAGGTTAATCCCGATAAAAGCCAGGCAGTTCTTTTCCATAAGGCGCGTCTCAATCGTCCCCCCCCCCTCTCCGATCACTATGTTCGGCAAGCCGATCCCTTGGGAGAATCGAGCCAAGTACTTAAGGGTCATTCTCGACAACTACCTGTCCTTTGCAGCGCATATAAGAGCAGCCCGCAACCGGGCTGCCTTTGCCATGGGTAGGTTCCATTTTATGATCACGGCAAAGAGCAAATTGTCACTCAAGTGCAAGTTGCGACTCTACCGCCGTCATCCATCCCATTATGACATACGCTTGTGTCACGTTTGCCCATGCCCACCTGCGTCATCTGCACCGGATGCAGACCCTTGAGAACCGTTTTCTCCGAAAGATCACCGGTGCCCCTTGTTATGTTCGTAATGACAGTCTCCACGTAGACCTTAGGATCCCCACCTTAGCTCAGTTTATGAACGGTACGAACCCTGGCGTATTAGCATGATTCGCCGTCCGCGACATACTCTTACCACCCCCGATGACCCCATCACCCTCTTCCAGGAGAGCAGTAGGGAAACCAGCACACTTCGTAAATACAAATACAAACCGCCGAGTTTCCGTCCTCGCCGCCGAGGCCCGTCGCGACGCCCCCGTTCAACGAACCCCCCCCCGACCCTTGCCAGAGCCAGCCCGCAATGCTGAGCCGGTAGTTTTAAACCAGCCCCTAAATAATATCACTCAGATCCAGCCTGTCCCTATGCTGCCCTCCCCAGCGACGCCCTAAACCGAGGCCCGTACCCCACAGGGGGTGCCCTTAGCGAGTGGTGGCTTAGTTTTTAAGGTCTTAGATTCATTTTTAAGGCATCCACAGGGATAGACCGCCAGCCTCAGAGGCTGAAATGCAGGATGCCATCCCCAAAAAAAAAAAAATTGGGGATATGATGTGATCACATTTTTAAATGTTTGTTGCTTTACTATTGTTATTATGTTTGATTGCTATTGTGTTGGATATAATAATGATCATAGACCGTTATTTACATAAATATTTCGGTAATATTCAGTACAAATTTAAATTGATATTATACTATGAATTATTACTAATAACTATGTGCTAGAAATGTGTGTTATATTATGGCTTAAATTGCTTAATGTTTATCTACACTGTTAAACTGCTATTAATGTCCTGGCTTAATACTTTAAAAGATGTTACCGTGGAGTTTCTTGTCCATTCTTCTCCACGAAGACCTAGGTTTGCGAATAGACGTAGCTTGATAGATAATTAACGTGACCTATAAATAGCTGACAAGCCTAATTGAAATAAATGAATAGTCTTGTCTTTCTGTGCTTTTCTTCACAAAAACCCTTTTCCCTACACACCTGTTTAGAGGTACTTTTCGACACAGTAAATAACAAGTAACGATCCTGACACTCAAAGATTCATAATTAGTGGATACATTACATTGTTTCAGCTACTTGCTATTAAACGCGTATATTTTCTTCAACCTCTCCCGGATTTCTTTTTATAATTTTTATTTGACTTGTTTGGACAGAAAGTAACGAAACAAAAGATTCGTATAAATCAATTACTGTTAGAAGTAGGTAGTTTAAGAATGAACGTAGTGTAGTAGTGTTTCAGTGAACTATTTTCCGTATTGATAAAATTCTTACAGGTTTTCCTGTAATGTACAAGCAATGAACTTTATTATTATTTATTTTTTCAAAATTTATACAATAATAACAAAAATATATTTAAGATCCTCATAACAAGGTCTTTCATTTGATATACGTGCCATAGTAAGGTTTGCTAAACTTTTTTTTCAATTCTCCCCCCGAAAATAGTAATTTTCGAAATTTCTTTAAAAATATTTATTTACTTTTCACATCTGTGTTTCGAGTCATAGGATTACACCATCCTACCAAATTTCACCTGATTTGGTCCAGTAGATTCGGAGCAAATTGGCTGTGACAGACAAACGGACAGACAGACAGACGCACGAGTGATCTTATAAGGGTTCCGTTTTTTTCAGTTTTTGTACGGAACCCTAAAAAACCGGCCAAATGCGAGTCGTACTCACACGCACACAGGGTTCAGTAGCACCAAACAATATAATAAAAATATTTTAAAGGAATTTCATAAATGTATGTTGTATTTTTTTACATTCAACAGCAAAACTAAATTTGTTTTTCATAGTATATTAATGAAAAACAAAGTTACTGCTGCAGTTTGATGAAAAAGTCCCTTATCTCAAAATACTAAACATCAAATCTTATTCAAACCAATAAGTTTTATTTACGTTCTACAATCCTACATTTGTTCAGAGTTTTCACACACATTTTACCACTTTGGAAGTGTCTATTTTTCAAACGATGGACTTTGAGGAAATATGGTTTTAGGAACTTCAATGTCATTTTTAAATACCTATATCTATAGACACCCCGCACGTATAGGTTTGATGATAATCTTCATCTTTTTTTTATTTTTGTTCAAAAATCGTAAAGCATTTCACAGAATACATCCACCTACTAAGTTTCAACTGTGTAGTCCTAATAGTTTTGGAATAAAGTGGCTGTGACATACACGGACAGACAGACAGACAAGGCGAATGAGTTCCGTTTTTAGCCATTCAACTACAGAACCCTAAGAAAACGCACTTGACGCATAGCCATGCATCACGATAAGCATTACAAGCCGAAATGAGGTTTATTGTGCCTGTGAGTGTACTTCACTAAAATAATAAAACCGTATAACATGTATGACCTTTTTTTTTTTTACCGAAACGTTACAAACATAAGGGCGCGTGTATACGAGCGTTATTTTTTTCTCCGGTATCGACTTTGGAATTCATATTTTAAGGTCCATCGTAGCACCGAAAATAGATAATTTCCTAAGAATCTTATGACAAGAGGCATAAAGTTTTTTGCCGAGTCTACGTCTACTGCTCGAACGCGATCAAATTCGTATCATTTGAATGCGCCTTTCATATTTAAAGATTGCAACACTAAATTTTGTCATAAAGCGTCTCTAAAGGCCGTTAACATTTGTTTCGAGTGTGTCAACCTGTCACCCCAGAAATGTAGATTTTCCCAAGATCAAGGTTAATGTGAAAAAACTAGTTTACCAGCTATTTATAGAGCAGACGACTGGTTTAGATACTTTCACTTTTTATTTTTAAACGGGTTCTAAAAATAAAGTGATTGCACAGTCTTCATCTTCGAATAAATTAATTAAGTATTGCATGAAATAATACCTACGTAAACATTGCAAAAATGCGAATCGTGAGCGAGCAAATTAACCATACAGTATTATTAAACCAATTAGCACTTTAATAAATTAATTAGGTATAAGGTACCTTAACAATTCACGTAGAACTACTAACGTATCTGTCTATCTGCTACCTTTTCTCGCTTTAACGGCGAAACATATTTCGATGGAATTGGGCACATAACTAATCCATGACCTGGGTTACAGGACTTTTTATCCTGTTAGTCCAGTCCCAGATATTTTCTAACTTCACCCGGCCAAAGCCGCGAGCAAAAGCCGTAATATGAATCTTCCCCATCCTTGACCTACGCCGGTTTTTTTTCCAACAAAATGTCCACATACATGTCAATTTTCCGTCAAAACGCAATCGTTAAATATCTTAACACAGGTAATCTTGCGAATGCAATTAATCTCGGCAAATTCGACACAGCAGAGGACAGATTATAATAAATTTTAATATTAGTTGCAGTCACTTCATAGACACGTGATAGAAAATAGTAAATCCGGTTTTGTTGATTAGAAAATAACGGCTCCATACCACTCTAAGTTAGTTACATAAAAGGTCAGTACACTATTAGACCATGTTCGCCAATCAGGGCTACAATCTATCCGGTGTTGACTCTGATTCTATTCTCGACTATCTCGACCATGCGCGCGGCAGGCGGCGCGCGGCGCGGCGCAGGCGCAGCTAGCTTTTGTTTATAAGATCAGTGGGTGCCATAACACGACAAACCACGGCCTGCATTGGACGTGCTGTATAGATGACTATTTTAACTTTTTCGATAGTTCCTATAATTAAAAATATTTTGTATTAGTTGTATGAAGATTTATTCCTATTGGATTCAGTGATTTATCTAACTATGCTAAGTGTATTTTTTTTGGATTGACTTTGTAACTCTCGGTGAGTACTTGCATTTTTTTTGTTTGTTTTTGTTTAGGTCCTTACTTTAAAATTTCCGGAGTTTTTGTTTATTTTTTTTTTTAAATAGAGGACCATGATCTCTACTTATGTCATGGTTTCTTGCTTAGACATTCAAAAATATTTAACAACATCTTCAAGCAGCCAGAAATTATTCTAAATACCTAGTACCCAACTTCGCCGTATAGAGAATTTGAAGATCCAGTGAAATAGTTACGAGTATCGCTTTTCGTATACCAACCGTCCTCATAGGAATCAAGCTGGTTGTAAGCAAGCAGTAAACTTAAGCCAACCGCAGGAACCTCACCATACAAATTATGTGTTCTACTATCTAACCTAGAAATAAAAGAAAAGAACTAGTAAAATTTAAATATAAAAAAAATATATAGGCCTCCTCACACCACATCCTGGTCAAATTCAAGCAGGTGCCTATACTAATGATTCTCGACCCGCATCTATAATAAAAAGGGTAGCTTTTTTTTTACGGAACTCGGTAACCATAAACCACCCTCTGGAATGAACGTTTGCGTTTGTGTGTGTGACGGCGCGTTTATAGGGCTAGGATCAGACGGGCTGCGTTTTAATACGGGTGGTTTACACTTACCGATATTCGTAAAAATATATTAAAAAACCTACCCTTTTTAGTATCGATCTGGGTCGAGAATCATTACTTCATGTCTAACCAATGATATCCAAGAAAAAAAAAACACTGATTAAAGTGTTTTTTTTTTACCCAATATAATAAATTGCTGGCAGCTCTCTAGAATAAACACATCCATTAGGTCAAAATAAAATCACTTTAATCAGTGTTTTTTTTTGCTTGGATATCATTGGTACTGACATACTGAACGCTGTGTCAAAATTTGTCCATCTATTTTAATGGGACCATATTAATGTATAGATAAATTAAATAAAAAAGAACGCCGAAGCATTCTGTGAAAGCATAACGGAAAATAAAACAATCCTATTAAAATTACATAAGAATGACAAGCTTATGTATGATTTTTTTGTTCATGATCGTAAATCAGATAAACATATTCACTTTCAAACATGAGATTACACAATTTTACGAGCTTCTCAACAGCACGGTGTTAATTACCAGTATGGTCTAAAATAATTAGGTTATCTTACGATAGCTCTAACATCAGGTAGCCTTTTCAAGATTGATCAAGATTGTTTCGACGCTATACACTAAAACCTAACTTTTTAAACATTCCTCAAATCTCATCCATCACCATTCGTGTCCCAATTCATAAAATTTTGCAGTTCAACCTCGAAAAGGTACGCTATTTTTTTTCCGCGTACGTATTGGTATCTCAAATGGTAACTCAGCGGTCGGGCTCAGCTCCACGTCACGACTCGTGCGGTGTTCAGTGTTTTGGCGCCTAGAAAACAGACATGTGAAATGTGTGTAATTAAAATTGATTAAAAATATTAACAATGGCCACGAAATTGTTTAATTTGATTTTCTAAATAATCAAAAACGATTTTCACAATGTCCTGCAAATAATTCGACTAAGCCGTATAATTGTTTAACAGTAACTGTAAGTACTTCTAGAAAATGACCTTTTTCGAATTGGCCATTTTAAGAATTGGTCTTTTTACGAATTGGCCATTTTAAGAACTAGGCATTTGTAGAATGCTAGGCATTTTAAGAAATGGGCATTATTCGACTAAGCCAACTTGGTTAACTGTGAAGAAAAAATATATTTGGAAACATGCGTAGAACTTACTGAGTATTTTAACTTTAAAGACTCGTTCGGTTGTTTATTTGCGGAAAATCGAAAGAAAGGAATAAGATATAGCAGCAGTTGGTATAGTAAGTACCTACGAGTATGTGGCAAGCGTGATGTTTACCGCCATGAAAATTCCTTACTTCCAAACCTTGACAGAATCGTTGGTCCAGTTACCAGTGGTCGCAAGCGCTACAGACTGCAGAGCATGAAAACTTATTAGGGGGTTTGATTCCCAAAGTCGGGTAGTGTTACTGGGTGTTCATAAAATATGGAGTTCTGAATAGCAGACTGGAATCTGGATTTGTGCCTGTTTGGCAAATAGGCTCGCCCCTTATTACCCTAATTGGATATAACTGCCGAAGTGTGTGTGTACGTACGTACTATAATGGTACACTTGTTCCCAATCCTTCCAGAAAACGAACTATGGGTAATGTTTTGTGTCATAAACTCATAACATAAACCTTAAAGCTCCATTTACGCGCTCAACTAGATCACATTGTTACATTTCTTCAATTCGTATTGCATAACTTTTTATGTAGTCAGTCCTTCGGCTTGCATTCGGGTCACCCGTTACTACTTAATTACTAGGACATCATAAATATATGCAGTCGTTATTGAACCGATTGGCAAACCAACCTTGGTTCCAGATAGGGCTTTGAACTTTCATGCACTACGTAACACTGCATACCTACGTGTAATTATACAAGGTATCTTATTAATTACTTACATCTATAATGTTGCATGATTGTGCTTAATAAAATACATCATCCATATCGCATTTTCTCTGAGCCCATCGCAGTACCCTTAGTTACTGAGATGGGCTGAGTTAATTACGGTGACTTCCTATTTTGGGGTCTTCAAAATTCGGGTCGTTAGGAAAAGCAGTGGTTTTCTTAATCTAGGTATCTTAATCAGTATCATCAGTTCATTACACCTGTTTTTCCTCGAAGGAATAAGCAGAGATGTAGGGATACGTAAATGCATGCACATTTACCAGTTACGTCTCATGTAATTTTGTGCCCGGTTAATAGCAATAAACTTCATCTTTACATTTATAATCATAAACCACTTTTTTTTTCGTATCGGTGTGTCAGACTTTTACTGATTAAAACCCATCCATGTTCCTTCTTTTGCCCTTTGTGTGTCGGGGGCCTCCACGTGGCCCCCGCGACGCCCGGTGCGTCTCCCGCGGCGGCTGGGAAGTGAGGTTCCCTCCCTCTCACGTTCCGCCACCTCCTTCGCTAGCATGACTGCTTCGCAGGAGATGACGGCGTAATCATAAACCACTTCGGATGACCGAAACAAACTTATGTTCATAATGCCTTTCCCCCTTTTTATAAAAAATAACCAGGGTTTCTTCTAACACGATTCTAACTTAGATGGTCATATCGAAGTCGAACTCAATCTACACCGTGTTCTTGCGACACTAAAGAGAGGTGACCAAGGTAGTCTCACTTGAAAAAGCAGATCATAGGATTCATAGGCAATCAATATATGGTTTATATTGTTAAAAGATCGAAGAAGAACTTCCATTAAAAGGATTTTGATCTTTAATTATATTATTTTACACATTATTTGCAACTTGTAACCAAAGCTTATGATTGTTACGAAATAATTTGACATTAATTTAGAGCTAAGTAGGTAGGTACCAAGATTGTTCTTAAGTAATCCGAATCACAGAAAAGTAGGACAAAAAACAAACAAAGTTTATTTACATACATAGGTACATAAACTAACGTCTTTTTCCTATGGAGGTAGGCAGAAACCACAGAACATAAGCTGCTACGATCCCTACACATTCCTTTTACCTCGTCCACGTTCAAACCTACATCATTATTTTTTATAAGAAAAAAATATATTATACTGACGTACCAACCAATGTTCTACTCTATGTGAATTTATTTAGTAATGTTGGGTACATGTTACGAAATATCCGAGGTCTAACATGTATTGCAATGCAATGCAAGGAAAAAAAACCTTGATACTTAAAGCAGTACGCAAGTAGGTATGCGTCTAGTAAACATGATTTAGAACTTATGTTTTATGATTAAAAAACTAGACAAATATTTTTTACCTCTAATTACTCAAATATAATACCAGTCTATTACTGTCCCACTGCTGGGCAAAGGCCTCTTCTCAACAGAGAAGGCACGAGCATTGATCACCACGCTTGCTCAAGACGGGTTGGCGATTTCAGACTTTTTTTAAAAATATACGTCCAGGTTTCCTCACGATGTTTTCCTTCACCGATGTCTGTGATGTCCAAGATAAACTTAGAAAGTGCATATGAATTGATAAAGTCACATTGGTACTTGCCCGGATTTGAACTCACAACCTCTTGCATGAGAGGTTAGGTCTTAACCTCTGGGCCATCACGACACTTCTAGCCTGTCAAACATAATTGTTAAAATCAAAATCAAATCAAATCATTTATTTTGCTTAAATAATAAAGCTAAAAAAGCTATAGCTAAGTAAGCTAGCGAAGTTATAGCTAAGCTTTATTAAAGTTATGGTCTCTAGTCTTGTATGGATCAGGTGGCCTACCATGACGTCTTAAAGCAGGAGTAATTCCAGTGTGGGAAAGAGACAGAGCTATACAGATCGTCTAGCGCCATCTCTTTCCCACACTGGAATTACTCTTACGTCTTAACCCCCCAGAACATAAAATGGAAGAAAACCAAATGCATGTGGCTGAGACGAGAATGCTAAGGGCGACGTGTGGTGTAACGCTAATGGATGAAATAAGAAATGAGTATCAATGAGGCAGTCTGCTGAAACTGGCCAAGTGACTGAAAAGTTGTGTGGTAATTGATTGTCATGGTATGGGCCTTATAGTGTGATGCGGAGCGATGAGGAAAATGATGAGGAAAATTGCGAGTATGAATGTGCAAGGCTATAAGAGTAGAGGAAGACCAAAGAAACGATGGATGCACTGTGTGAAGGATGATATGGCTAGAAAGGAGGTGACTGCTGAGATGACGGTAATAGAGAAGTATGGAAGAAAGTGTTCTGTCAGTCTGTCCCTGGTCTGGTAGAATATTCTTGGAAACCTGAAGCGAGATAGAAAGTTATGTTTCTTACGAATTATTTATAATCAACAACAAGCACCCAAGCTAACAATAAGTACGAATTATCTAATACGACACCATTACAAAATTATATCCATTATTAAAAAAACAAAGAGAACCAAAAAGCACAGAGATCATCCAAAGAGGCCATTCACTTTTTTTTTTTTTTTTTTTTTTTTTTCAGTTCAGCCTCTGAGGCTGGCTACTGCTTAACCGGACTATTCCCTGTGGATGCCTTATTCACAACACGCCATGCCTTTTTATACCCTTCCACTCAAACCGGTGTGGAAAAGAGACAGAGCTGTACAGGTCGTCTAGCGCCATCTCTTTCCCACGCTAGAAAACACTTCAAAACTTTAAACAATTTTTCGCTTAGATAAAATTAATAGTCTGGTAGGTTGGAAAGGGAAATATCTAAGAATATGGTATCAATACATCTACATTATAGAAATAAATAAAATTGAAGTGCACGTTTGTTATAACTAAATTGTAACAGCTTTTTATATGAGCAAATACAGCACTATAAACAACAAAAACGCGTTTTTTTTTTTCAATTTTGTCTGTCTTTTTGTTCCGGCTAATGTCCGAAACGGCTGAATGGATTTCGACGAGACTTTTACTGGTAAATAGCTGCTGTTATAGGGAATAATTAAGGCTTATGACTTTTATTTTTGAATAATAATTAGGGTTCCGTGCAAAAAAAATAAAACCTTTAAAATTGGTAACAAAATCTGATTCAAAGCAAAGTAATACGTATTTTAATAATAATAGTTTCAGCGACCTAAGGTCGCAGGCAATAGCTATTCATATTCATAACTAGCTGTTGCCCGCGGCTTCGCTCGCGTTATTGTCGGCAATTATCCCACGGGCACGTTGTAAATATAGCTTAAGGCACTCGGGGATAATGTAGCTTCCTATTAGTGAAAGAATTTTCAAAATCGGTTCAGTAGATCCAGAGATTACAGGAGGTAAAATTTGTTTGTAAGTTTGTATTGTATAGATACAAACATACAAACAAATTTGGCCTCTATATTATAGTATAGATAATTTATTTGCGTTTCACAAGGTAAAACATGGTGCTAACAAAAGCCTTAGAGCTAAGAGACGTTGTAGGCCCTGTCAGGGCACAGCAAAAGGCGAATGCCCATCGGCCATATAAAAAAATGAACAACAATGAAATATACGCCAAATGGTACTACAAATCGTAGGTAACCCATTAAAATTTCAATAATTAACAACTAACTGGGTAGAAGTCAGTTACAAACCTTTTTCTGATATACCTATAGGTTAAGTCTAGGCTAAGGATTTCAGGTCCGTCGTCAAAAAGCCGAGTCGTCGTTTAGGCGGTTCAAATCTAATTCAAAAATGGGTATCGTGCACAGAAGTAAAATCAAAATCCTTAAAAAATGGCCACAGTCGTCGTCATATCATAAAAAAAGCAATCCGTACGTAACTCAAGTCGAAAGCGCTAGAATCAACTTGTAAACAAACAATCGAAAATGCAGTATTGTCAAACTGTCAGTAAGGCAAAGGACATGTGATTCATACAGCCTACTATACGTTTTCTATTTAAAAAATAATTCGATTTTAATTAATATTGACACGCGTATATTATTTTGATTAGATTTATAGTACACATAGGTCGCAATTTATTAAATGAATGATAACTGTCCACTAATTCTGTAAAATACTACGTTGGGGATTATTTGACGGTTCCTGTTTGGCTGAATGTCACCTAATCGTGTCAAATAAACACTGACCTCCAATAAAAATACGAATGAATTAAACGGATATCAAGTTAAATATTTTAATGATTCCTATATTTTTATACCCTACCTAAACAAACTTGAGAATTATTTCATTACACATATTTTATTTTAAAAACAATTAAGGACTATTCGTAGTTTTTGTTAATTTCAAGCATTTAGATACATATTACTTAGCCCTTTAGATACATATTACTTAAAGTTCCTACTAGCTAAAAAATAAAGTAAAATATACCTACATGAAAACCAAATAATTACATTCACAAAATAAAAAAGATATCATTATACCTACTTAAACTTAAAATGTCAGTCGTACAGAGCTAAAAATAAAATTATACATGAAAAACGAAATAATTACTATTAGTATTATGTAGTAAATATTAGTTATTTGCCCGCGACCTTCGTTCGAGTGACCGCACAAAAAGGTGAGAAATATTTGTTGGCTGATATGTATTATCTCCAACCTGCTAGGTCGGTTAATTTGAAAATTCGACGCCGATTTTTTTATTTCTTTTGTGTTCTTATGTAATTTAAATAAGTACCATGTAAGTTAAATCTTAACAGTTGAAGGAAAAATACATATTTACACATTGTATACTTATCATTTAGATTCTAAATGATATGAACATTTCTATGTTGAAATAGCTAAATTCTTAAGATTTTGATAAGTATAAATTCACATATACAATATGTATACATCTATAGATGCAGATGATGCTTCAATCAAATAAATAAAATGTAAGTGTTTGTTTTAATATCAAAGTAATAGTTTTTACTGAATGCATATGAAAATATCGTTTAAATTTAAGTCACTTGTAACTAAAACACTTTTTATCAATAAAAAAAAAAATACATTTTATTTCAGGCATTGTATGCAATCACAAACAGTTCACCTATAGCATCTACGTAATGTTATTATATGTATATAATTTGAAGATTGATTGATTTGATTGATTGTTGAGATTGATTGTTGAGATTGATTGTTGTCTGTCTGTCTGTTTGTTCTGGCTAATTTCGGAAACGGCTGGACCGATTTTGACGGGACTTTTACTAGCAGCTAGCTGATGTCATAAGGAGGAACATAAGCTACTTTTATTTATTTTAGAATAAGAATTAGGGCTCCGTGCAAAAGCAAAAAAAAACTGTAATTGGCAACAAACTCCGATTCAAAAAGGGAAGTAATATTTTTCTATAATTATTTCACGAACAAGGTCGCGTGCAACAGCTAGTCTTATACTTCTATACTAATACTATAAAGAGGTAAAATTTGTTTGTAAGTTTTTATGTAGGGGGTAATCTCTGGATCTACTGAACCGATTTTGATTGAAATTCTTTCACTAATAGTAAGCTACATTATCCCCGAGTGCTATATTTACAAAGTGCCCGTGGGATAGTTTTCGACCAAAACGCGAGCGAAGCCGCGGGCAACAGCTAGTAATTAATAAAACTATCAATGTTGCTTCAGAGCATTCAATACACAAGCGACACCAGCGCCATTTATTTCCCAGTCAACATAAACAAAATGTTATGAATCAAAATAATTTATTACTCTTCTCATCTATGATGCCTTAGTACAGGGAAGTAAGCAGATTGAAATTTTCTGGGGTAAAAAGACGTAAAGAACTCCAAACCGCGCGGTTGACCGCCAAGCCAAACTGGACTTTACTTCCTCTACTCTACATATTTCTGATGTCTTGGTATTAGGAACGGGGCATATTGTAATTTTCTGGGTAAAAGGACGCAATGTTGGTTGCCGCCCCACGCACGGTCCCTAGCCAATCAATGTATGACATGGTTCTAACAGAGCTCCTACAAATCTCTTAAGCCTTGGTAGTTTTGAAGTTTATTTCGTAATTTTAGTGCAACAGTGACACATCTCTGGAATCCGAGCCAAGATCGCTAAACTTGCCTGTCCGACCGACCCGACTACATGGCGAGACTGTACAGCTACAGATGGACACAGGGGATAGAGTTGCTGCCATAAACTCGGAAGTTCGGTCTTTTTTGTAACTTTGTACTTCTCGCAATACAAGATGGGCGGCGTGTGACTATTTATCCTTCAATGACGACTTTTCAGGCTGCTATGACGAGGTACACACGGCGTCACATGAAGCTGTATATTTCCAGTATAACTTGGCCTCGCTTTGTATTGATTTCATACAATGAAAGATCCGCATAAACTGGTTTTGTAATGCTTGATTGACTGTCGTGCGTACTGGTGTTGCAACTTGCTACTATGTTTGCACGACTTACAATACGATTTATCTATGATTTACTTAGTTTTGAAACCAAACAGCCGAAGCCGAACCATTAATAGATAAAAGTTATCTTTTAACGTATAAATCAGCCACGCATAAATAAGCACGGTTTGTAACAATTTTCTGCAAAAGGACTTAAAACAAATAGGGCTGCCGGCTATCTGCTACTTATTTCATAATGCGACATTAATTAACAACATGCTGTCACGGAGGCTAGTCAGTCAACAAGCTGTGTCAACTACAAATTATAGAGGACGCAGCGACATTTTTACTGAGGTCTTTGATCCTTATCAAACAGTTGTGTAATGTAATGACGTGAACGTTGGAAAAAGTACTTTGTAAGGTTAATGTACTGTAATTGGCATTTAGTTGCAAATGCGTGCCTAGTGTGTGCTTGTACAGAGATAGTACACCAGTTGACTATTAAGATTCCTACTTCTGCTGAAGTCCAGTTCTGCTCTCATTGAGAGATACATCTTTTTTTGTCTTTTTCGTGTAGTTTAGTTAGGGTTAAAGCTCTCCGCTGAGAGTTATGCCAGCCATCTCACATACTTGTATAAAAGGTCTTTAGTAGTCCACATAAATATTTTTCTATCCAATCAAACAAATAAATCATTTAGGTCACACAGCCGATAGCTACAAGTACCTATAACAAAAATGTAAACAACTCTGTTTTGATTGACTGATTCGGGTGGGTCACGTTTTCTCCCGAGGTAAAAGTGTAGTACAGAAAGCAAACATTTCTGTCTATAGGTGGTGTACACCGGTGACCGTGTAACAAGTTGTTCACAGTACAATTTGGCCAGTAGAAAGTATTTGACCGCAATTATGTAGGTAGTACTAGTATCGCTTTGAGCGGTTTGACACGGGTAATAATAGTACTTACTACTTGTACCTATTATTCTGTGCTACTACTACTTTTTAAAGGCGATTGGCACACTGCACAGACTGCACCGCATTACGCAGCGGGATGCGTGGCGATGAAGTCACAACACTGCGCGTGGATGCGTTCTCTGTGTGTTGCAACTACGCGTGTTTTCAATGCAAAGAGAGATACTTGCAAACAACATAAGAACACTCACTCCCGCGCTACGCTGCGTAGTGCGGTGCGGTGCAGTGTGTCAACTTCCCATAACACCATTACCATTATGTAAAACAAGATCTCATTAATTTCATTCATTCTTTATTTTTCAGGCTACTCAAACCATAAATGGCATTTATCGAGATTGCATTTCAAGCAGAAATTAGTCGATATGAAGATTCGGAGTTCGAAGAATATGCAAAAAGGCATTGTAATGAAGATCCAGATACTAGGAGTAAAGCAATTGAGGAGTTACGACGGTTGATACGTGGTAAGAGAAGTAAACAGAGGCACGTCCTCCGCGGCTATGTGATTCTAGTACCCATCATAGCATTTTAACCGCTGAGTCTAGTAAAAAAAAAAACAAAACAACACGTTGTTTTGTCCAATCCGTGGTGAATGAAAATTTTTCACATCCAGCGGTTTACAATAAATTGATTCACAATCGTACCTATTTGTATGCGTCGTTGTATTTTCTTGTTGTATTTGTCAACAAAGAAACAGCGGTAGTAGTGCCCTGTAGGTCGACCTTCCTAAAACCTACACCTAAAAGTTTGAAATCGTGAGACATCGCCACTAATACATTGTTCAAAATGATTGTTCTCTTACACACATTTGCTAAGATTATAATGTACCAACAGACATGGACTAATATGGGCAATTTTCTTGACATTGCTCAACACGTGATGAACGGTTAGCTATTACATAACATAATGTACTCCATATTCCATATCGTAAACAATGCGTAAAAGTTTCGAAACACAATTTGGCCACTTAGTAAAACTACATCTTGTTAAACAAGATGTAATTTTAAGCTTCGGAATAGAAACTAAGTTACATGGGAAATGGGAAATTTACGCTTTTCCACAATTTGCTATTGTACGAGTATCATAATCTTCAAAAATGCGAGTTTTGTTTTTTAGACGATTTTTACTTCACTAAGGATTACCACTCGATCATCGATCATCGATCGATGGTAAAATGGATTAGTCGACGTCGTCGATCGACAGTTTCTACTACACCGATCGAGCCTGAGCCTCATCTATAAGAATCGGCGAAAACCTTGGAAAAATAACAGGCGAAAACCTTTACCTCGCGCGCAAATTGTTGCGGTCAAATTCAGACAATTGTCATAATTTAGGTACTTCAAGAAGCGCAATAGCTATCTCTTTGTGTAATACGTTCCGTATTATCTGTCGCAGTCGTAACAACGCAACGATATTATAACGCTGTATGTAGTAGCGTTATAGCGTATCTATCTTTATAATATCATTGTCATAACTATACGACTCTAAAATAATATTCTGTTTATAATGATACTTTATAAGTTTGATATTACTAAATTCCGGTCTACCCGCACACTCAATGTTGCAATATCCATTCATAAATCTTTTTTTTCAGAGCGTGGAGAATGCAATCCGCGGCGAACAGATGACGCTTATTTACTGCGGTTCCTGAGATGCCGGCGGTCCATACCCGCGTTAGCGCATAAATTGGTGAGCTATTAAGTTATTAATGACAAAATTATAATCATCATAATTCATAATACTACAAATCTCCATTCCGTATTCAGTCGTATTCATATTATCTATACACTATATTGCTTCGATCAATTATAGATCGTTGTATACTAGTATATACTGATCTATACTTCTACAATAATATTAAAAAGAGGTAAAGTTTGTGAGGTTGTAGGGGTAATCTCTGGATCAACTGAGCCGATTTTGAAAATTCTTTCACTAATAGGAAGCTACATTATCCCCGAGTGCCTTAAGCTATATTTACAACGTGCCCGTGGGATAAAATCCGACCAAAACGCGAGAGAAGCCGCGGGAAACAGCTAGTACTTAATAAATTTGGGGACAGCATGGTTTGCCCTGTTCTCCCTTATTTTTCATTAGCCGTTAGCTAGTGATGTCGACGCAGCTTGCTTCGTCTACAATATTTAAAGTTATCGTTTAAGATTCATTTAGTATGAGATTAAGAGAAACCCTCAGCGTAATCTTCGTTACACACACTATTTCACGACAAAGTAATACTCGTAATTGTTATGGTCCAGCCATGAATATTATGGTGCCTCAATGAAGGTCTCCTACGAACCTATGCGATTTTGCTTTGGCACTTCGTAGGTACGTCTTCGAAAACTCCAGAACCGCAAGATTCCGGGATGTTTTCAAGGCATGAAAAATAATGTTAGTTAACGATACAATGAGGGCTATCGTTTTTGAGCTCACCAGATGGCACCACTGTCGATTAAGGTCCTGTCAAAATTCTATTTTATACTATAAAGTACCAATAACTTCATGAAAAGTTTATTTTATTACGTATAAAAATATAGTGTAAACTTCAGGTTCATATATTTACAATATTCTCCATAACATTAGCAAGCATGAAACGTTTAAAAACTATTTTATCTCCAAGTACTGAAAATTAAGATTCTAAGTTGCTACTTAAAATCTTCAAGTCTTAACTAATCAGGAATGGCCCAATCTAGACCACAATCGTGAATATTAGTAAAAATACGTGTTAAAAAAGCGTGAACTTTCTATGACATCTGCCATTTCGGTGCCCCCGCGCTACACTAGCTCCTCTAGCGGCGAATTCATACGCGATAGCCCCCCATTGAGTCATTTCGTGAGCCACACACTATGCGTCGCAATGAATCCGTATATAAATACTTACCAAATCTGCAAGACAGGACCAAGTCAATCGGGTGAACTCGGGTGTCATCGTGATAAACGATTGACATCCTCCGTTAGTAGTCTTTACCCTCATCATTGTACTGCGAACATCTGACGCGACAGGCTCGCTATTATCTGTGGCAGTTTGAAGACGACTCAATTCTTTGAGTCAATCTTTAGATTAGCATGGCTATCTATTAAGAATATATTATGCTTACTATTAGTTTATTAAACTGGTGGTACTGCAGCTACGATTATGTGGGCGAAGATAACAAGAACGGCCTAAGAATGTCAATGTCGAAATTGGTGAACCTTGAACAACAAAATGATCTAAATAAAAAAAAACATTTAATTTTTCAATCTCAAAGTTGTTGAAAGGAGCCCTTCTTTTCAAAAACTTTGAGATTGAAAAATTAAATGTTTTTTTTAGACGATTCCTATAAATGAAACCCTGGATCCGTCTCTGCATTTTGGTACGACTTACCGGGACACTAGGTACCGCCTACTGAAATGCTAGTTGATATAATAACGCTTTTGACAAACAAACGAAATAACAAACTGAGTTCAACTATAAATCCGTTTGCAAGTGAATCTGACTGGTGTGTTACAGAGGGGTTCACAATCATGACGTTCACGTTTTCGAAAAATACCCACGACAAGGTTGACCACTGGCCACTACGGTCAGCACTTACTCATAACTGTACAGTAGATCCGTCAGTACACATATTTCGTCAAAATTCTAGTATTTCTTCTTTCTCTTGTCTTAATTTTCCAAAGTAAACAGACATTACTTACTTGTTTGCTTTGATTTGTTTGTACATGCAATACGCAAACACTAAAAATATTTTGCTAATGAGGCTTTCGAAGTTATTTAGCATGGACGGAGACAATATAGAACACATTTAGTAAATAAAATTAAATTAATTTAGTTGTTTTCATCATCGTCTGAATGGTGCTACAACCGGATACATTCAAGTTTACTTAAACGTGATGGAGTAGGTTTTGTCAGTGAAAAAAACGTACACTAGGCGCATAGCAAGTCAAAGAGCCTGGAAAACACAACACAACGAATGTCATTAACCGATTAATAATAAGGTCATTTGCTCAACGACAAGAACGGTAATCACACATTATTGACTGCAAAACCATCATCAATCATCAAATACTCTCTCGACTCAGGTAATTTCCGTTCACGCCATCACAACTACCGTCAAGGACCACCATTATGTCGAAGTTAGGAAAGACTTCGAATCAAAATGTTTAGAACGTAAACACGACTGGTCACTACCATTACATTCCTTGACATGAAAACTTGTGTTGACTTTCAAAGAGGCTTTTCATGGAATCTTCAATATGTATATGTGTGAAACTACAAAAAACTGAAATTAACTTTAACTAGGTATATTATTAGGCATGTTTTTATTGTTTTGACTGAACGTTGTTACTAATACAGGTCTGGTATGGGAAATTTTCTTCAGTATAAAGGTACCTATTACTAATGTAATTTCTCAATGTTTGGCAAATTGAGCTTGATTATTTAGAAGTCCTAGCATAAAGTGTCGCTTTCAAAATTTCAGATCCTAGTCCTAGCTTACTTTTGTGCCTTGTTCTAACTTCTCATGATCAGTAATACCATCAGAGAATACCTACCCTTAATTATATACAGACGCCAGCACATCAAGCTACCCACAACTGTCAATTTTTCCCGATCAACCTTGAACCTAATACTTAAGCAATAAAGGAGATGTTTCATTTTCGGCCTTAAGATGTACATTTATCGAAAAAGAGGAAAAAATACCACGAACTTATCAAAAATATTCTCTCGAAAATTTAAGCCTGATTTGTTGTGCTTGAAAAGTAGTAGTTTTTCAATTATTGCCATATTCTATTCAACATGGCGTCTACTGTTTGCATTGTCGGCTTTCGTTCTGAAATCATGTCACATAAAAACTTAATCTCACGTCGATGTTAAATACGAAAAGTATGTGTTTAATTTTATACTCATACACATCATTTTCGACTAATTCTAAGCAACAGTGATGATTTCATTGTTAAAAAAATATAAAAGACACTACATAACTGTAGTGTATACTTCTGAACGAAAAATTCAAAATGGCATTTTGTTTTGACAAAACCCATCAGTGTCTGTCAGTCGAGTCTCGTTCGTCTCGACTTTCATGGTATTCGAATTTCGATGTAATTTTACGTTCTCTCATTTATGTTTTGTTCCTAGGACTTTTGCTTTGTAAATTATTATCAAATAACAATTTATAGGTTATGCAAACGTCATCTCATATGACAGCTATGCCAGGTTGTAGCCTGGCATAGCTGTCATAACACTCACGACAAACGTCAAACATTTTTAATTTTTATTGCGTGCATAAAAACCATATATTATTATGTAAAAAATGTTACTTTATTCTATTCAAAGGTTGGTTTCCCAGCTTTTATAAAATGTACATGTTATGGCCGGAGTCCCATACAAAAATGAAACATCTCCTTTGAAAATCTATTAAAGAAAATTGACAGATTGTAGTAGCTTGAATGCTGGCGTCTGTACATCACAATTATGTTTTGCAAGTTCGTTTAGCATGTTTGTTAATGTTTTCTTTCAGGGGGGTTACTATGACGTCTTATAGCAGGAGTAATTCCAGTGTGGGAAAGAGACAGAGCTATACAGGTCGTCTAGGGCCATCTCTTTTCCGCACTGGAATTGCTCCTGCTCTAAGACGTCATGGTACGCCACCTGTTTATAATTTAAGTCTAGATCAATAATGATTAAAGTTCATTCCTAAGTTCTTGAAAATCCCAAAAAAAAGCCTAACCGTTTCCCAACTAAGTTGGGGTTGACTTCCATTCTAACTAAATGGATGCAGCTGAACATCAGTATTTTACATGTAGCTAATGTTTATCTGATCTCCATAGCCTAGTTTCCTGGTAACACAATACCCCTTGATAAGACTGGTGGTCAGACTATTTTAGGTGCTTCTTAACGATCTTTAAAAAAAGTAATTGTCAGTACTTAACGGTAGTAGTCGTTAGCCACATAAGCTTAATAACTTTGAGCATTACCCATTAGTAAAGAAAGCGAGAAACTAACATATTTTTCACACTTTCTTTGTTAATTACTACGCACCGTGTTCTCGGAGACAATATTATGTTAGTGGGTATAAAGTGGGTTACTCACACTGCACAGTGATTTTGGAACTGAGACGACCATTCTCCAAATTCTTTACAGTTAAGGTTTTTATAAGCTTAAGCTTGAATGTTTATCATCCGCGGCTCAGGCTGACTATTAGCTCTAAATGTGATTTATGGTTCATTAGCACAAAGATCTGAACCAAATGATTTCATGATACCATGGTATGAAAAAACTATCTTGCTATAATCACAAGACCGCCTCTCGTTTTCTCCAGATGGTACGCTACGAAGAATTCCAACGGCAGAACGCGTACCTATACGACTGCGATCCTTTCGAGCTGGTGCAGGTGAAGAACGTGTACGCAGGCATCCTGCCAGAGAGCCCTGACAATGGACGCATCATACTTATGAGGTTTGGTAAGATACTACAGATATTGAAAGTAAAGATCTATCAATACTCATACGGGGTGAGGGAAAATGACGTTCTATAAATTACCATGATTGATCCAGTATCCAGACCCACCAGATTAATTTATTTTTTTTGCAGCTATTGTGGCCTTCATGTCAAATTATATGGAACAGCCGGTTTTTTTTTCCACATACTCATTTTTTTTTTGCAGCTATTTTGCCCTTCATGTCAAATTATATGGAACAGCCGGTTTTTTTTTTAAATACTTGAACAGTATATACTGCTGTGGGTTTAGATTTCTAGAATCATGTACGGTACTAAATGAATGGTAACTACAGTTTGCACCTCGATATATTGTCCAGTCTGACGCCAAAGTTCTCACAAAAATGTCATTATTTCTAAATACCAAATCAAAGTTAGTCTAAACATTATAACCTCCTGTTTCAGGTCGCTGGGATGTAGACACTGTACCAATAGAAGACGTAGTCCGGCTCGCACTAGTGATGGATGAGATAGCAGTGATGCAGCCGAAGCTGCAGATACTAGGAGTCACCATCGTAGTGGACCTGGATGGGCTGAACTTGAGACAGGTGGCCCAGTTGACGCCAACAGTGGCTGGACAGATAGTCAGCCTTATGGGGGTAATAAACTATCAAAACAAGTCTTAGACCAAGATAAGAAACAGCTTAGCAAGTTATTTAGCTAAACGTCATTCCTGTCTCTGATGCACAACTGAAAAACTACAAGAGTGCAAGATGGGATCGCGTGTAATTCAAAGCATGTGCTAAATAATGTTTGTTAATCTCGGCCTGTATTCTAGAACGATTACAAAGTATCTATGACTTAGGATTACTTAGAGACCACGCTTTAGTGCAAAATATGGCATCTACTGGTTTAGAGAGGAATCGTTTCATCCTCTAAATACACCGAAGCATTTAAGTTTTCATATTCTCACGTTAGATGTCGCTACTATTGTTTCCAACGTTCTAAGACTGTGTTTCCACTAACAATCCGTTTTCATTCCACAGGTATCGTTCCCATTGCCGAATCATAGTCTTCACATCATCAGGTACAACTGGATCCTTCACTCCATCTTCTATTTATTCAAGCAGTTCATGCCTAAAGCCGTCTGGAGCCGTATCCATTTCCACGGCAACGATGTTAGCTCTCTCCACAAACACATTGACCCTGAATACTTACCACCAGAATTAGGTGGGAGATGTCGCCATGTAATATCCACCGAGGAATGGCTTTCCAAGATAAATGAGTACAAAGACGATTTTATAGTACAAGAACTTAGAGATTTAGGATTTCATGTTAAAAGGTGATGTTAATAATTTTAAAATTACAAATGTTGAAACAATGTGTTTCTGTTTATTGTACCTGCTTCCCTGTCCACTATTCAGACAGATTTCATTGTATAATTATTTCAAGCTCCTGAATATAATACCTCCCATCTGGATTTCATTCTGGTTTGATGGATAGAATAGTGTAAGGTACTTACTTATACCTCGATGTAAAAGTGGTATATAATTTATGCTCAGGAATTATCATAGTCTAAGGTAGTAAAAGCCCCACCTATCTGTCGAAATTAAAATGTTATAAAACCTAGCTGGATGGCTTAGTCGCAAAAAGTCTCTTTCGAAAAATGTCTACTGGTCGTAAAATGTCTCTTTCTCATAATTCATACATAAGATACAAGAGGTCAAGCCACATGAGGACGGCACAGATTAGTTTCTGTGGTCTATTGAAGAAGGAACACACAGGGAGCATTAATTTGTCAGCTATCGTGTATGTAGCTCATCTCATAACTCAAGGACCTCACCGACACGACTAACGAAAGAAAGAATAATACAGAGGACCTACATAATAATTCTACTCTCCTGTAGAGTTAACACCTCAGTATGTATGTAAAATGTATTTTCTTGAAACCCCTTCCATTCCATTCCATTCCAACTTTTAGACCTCCCCGTGTCAAGTACTAAGAGCACAGAAGTTACAATTTAGTAAATATTTGCAGTGTTCATTCTTTCGCGGTCTTTTGTCTAGGTCATAATTATAATCATTCGTTAGTACGGTGGACGAATAAAATTTTGACAAACGATGCAATGCGATATCAAAAATGTGGCGCAAAGTCGAAATGTAATCTATACAAATGTGTGTGTGTTTAAGTGTCTGTTTGTAATACCAATATTGTTTTGCTTTTTACTAAATACATGTGAAAGTATTTACGGTACGTATAACAAGAATACATTTTTTTCAATTTTTGTCTGTCTGGTTGTTCCGGCTAATCTCCGAAACGGCTGAGCCGATTTTGACGGGAGATGGCAGATAGCTGATTTTGTAAGGTCTAACCTAGGCTACTTTTATTTCAGAAATAATATTTGGCCTCCGCGCAAAAAAATTAAAACCCTTGAAATTGGTAACAAAATTAGATTCAAAGTTCGTAGCGATTAGCCAATCGTAGAAAATGATGTATAACCTCATTGATCGTAGACATCGTAGTAGTCATCGATAGCAGAAAGAAACTGTGTTTACATGCCTGCCTACAACAGACTATTTTAAGAAAGAAATAAGCAAAATGTATTCATTTTTATAGTTTTAATGTAATTGTGAATATCATTGCCGTTATTTTATTTTTAAATAAAATATGTTTTTAACTTCAGTAATTAGGAACTTAGGCAAGTACATACATTTGCGGATAGTTTGAATAGGTACATGGTAAGTACATTATCTTAAACATTATTTTGTCATAATTTTTTGTATTTAGGTACACTTCTCGTAGAAATAAGGCAAATAATCGCACCTGATAAGTAAGTAACTAGGCCAGTAATAAATAAACAAGCAACATAAAGTAGTAGGTATTCAATAACAAGCTGAGATCATTCTTTAAGTAATTCTAAAAACATGAATAACACAATCAAAACCCACATAGGATTATTTACAACAGTAACAAAGCTGTTAAAATTAAGCCTTAGTATTGTCTTCCTACACCCAAGTATATTCTTCTATGATTAATTCTTTGTAACTCCTTTTCCACTTCAGCTAATACTGTTGAATCAACGTCATGCAAATCGTCAACCGCTTCTGAGTTATGGACGCCTGGTACCATAGCTACAGCTTCATCGTCTGTAACGGTATTCGACGCGACGTCAACGCCTTTGTCTACATTGTCGAAATATTCGAACGCCTCTTGGTAGTTGTAATTGTCATTGTAAATCCGAGGTCCATTTTTCATGTGTGCTGGCATTGTTTTGGTACCGTGTATGGTTAAACTTACAGGTCCAATTTCACCCATATTTTTTTCGTAAGTCTGTAGAAATTAATAGTCCGTTATTTATGACGAAGCCACTATCAAGAATTTAACAACAGATGGCGAAAAAAAAATTATACAAACCTTGTCAGTGAACGCGACCTTCCAAATACCTCTAGGATTCTCACCCCATGTGGCTACAGACATTAGCGGCCAATTAACGAAACCAGTTGTTGATGAGTCTTTAGGGCGAGCACTAAGAAGTTGAACTTTTGTCCCTAAAAATAAATTAAAACGTGTTTTTATTAGCTTCATTGTAACCAACTATGTAAAAAATCTTAGAAGTTAAACCCACTTCCCGGTTTCCGATTGAACTGACATTTTTCCACGTGTTTAGTTTGGATGATAGATAATATGGCATGCTAAGCTAAGTGACGTCATTCTAAATTCAATAAAGCGGACTCCCAAGGATGGCGGACTACATTTTTATGCATTCCCATGATATATTGATATGGGTATCAAATCAAAGAGTTTGCTGAGAAGAATACGAGAGAAGAGTAAGCGTGTTTTATAGTTTTTATTTTTAACTAGGTATAATATTTTTATTATCTTTGTGAACGTTCGACACCGCCGCGCCGCGCCGCGCCGTCGCGCGTCTTCGGAGTATTTTTTTGTCAAAATGCCAGCCACATCAAATAAAAAGAGAGCACCGGTGCACAGTACAAATATATTGTGACCGGTGGCACCGGCAAGGTACGACCCGTTGCCAACGAGTACCGTTCGGCAATTGCAATCGTTTTTAACAGTATATTACCAACTGTAGTACTAGGCTACCATAAACATACAACACCTCACCTTGTGGTGAAACTAAGTAGATCTCGAGCGCCCCTCGGCGACTGTAGCGTAAATTAATAGTCACTTCTACGTGTTCAATGTAATTAACATTACAATTGCCTTCTACTGTTATAAAGACATCAACATTTTGTCTAGAAGACAAACGTGCCTCTTCTTCTGTAAATCTGTAACGTAACATTTTCTGTAGGTTATCGTTATTTCCTGATTAGACTTTACAAAACAATACATGCAGATATCAAATTATGAATCTATAGGACTGTAAACCGCACGCAAAATACGCGCTTAGACGTGGAGTTGCGGACACCAGCCCGCTATACAATAGGACTGTAAAAAGACATTTTATAATTATACATATTTTGTTGTTAGTAGTGTGTTGTTGTTATCAACTGTGGTCAACGTATCAACCAAAAGAGTCGCAGTCACAGGCGCAATCTATATTTTGCGACATAGCAAGGCCAAGCGCTCGATCCGATTTATCTATCAGTTGTGATGAAACTTTACGAATGTTTGACTAGGTTGTCATAAGTGTTAAAGATGTATAATTATATTCCTGCCCTTATGCGAAGTCTCTACTAAGTATGAGACAGGACAGAAAAGTGTCTATTTTCATCGTACGATTTGAAGATCATCAGAGTGAATGTTTACGGTACCGTCAGATACCTATCACCAATGAGTCAAGAGAGGCGCACTTCGCGTTAAGACGACTATTATACTAGGATGACATACTTACGGAGCAGCATTCACGTGACAAACATTGTCACTTGGTACACTCGTCCAGTTCAGTGCCATTTTCACGAGGGCGCCAGCGTTCAAAAGCCCAAAACCAAATCGGACATCAAAATAAAGCCCAGCACTGAAAACAACTTAAAACATGTAACGAACATGTTACAATTTGTAACATATTGCTTACAATACCTACAAATTATTCATTTACCCATTTATTTGCCATCCGGGATTGGCTGAGAGTGGAGCATATTCTGATGTCCAAACGATTAAATGTTGCACATCACGCCATGTTAATTTTTTACTGAAACATACAATTATAATAGGTACAGAGAGGAACATCGCTAATTTATGATAGGTACAATAAATAATGCAATAAATCATTCATAAGTGGCGACATCTGAGTATTCATAGAAGTGTTCTTAAAAGCGACTTCATAGAACACAAACGGGACATTGTGACAAACAGACGATGCCAACACAGGTATTAGAAGCGCATAAAACATAGGCAGTGTATGGTCGGATCAGATGCACATAACAGGGTCAACCTATGGGGTCAACTAACTTTGCACTCAAAGCAAGAGCGATTATGCCGGCAGCCAATGGGGCTGCAGCAGACGTCCCGGTGTGCCCGAGTGTGCAGGAATCACCAGTGTCTGTAGTAGCCTGAAAGAGACGACAATATCTGTCTTTATTGTTATCTCTGTTTAACCTTGAATCAACAACACTAAACTTTATGAATGAATATATTATATTATAGTACATCAACGTAAATAATGAATGGCTATTTATTGTAAGTTTGTGACGTAAACTGAAGTGAGTGAACTTACTATTTTCTGATCTCTATAGGCACCGGAGGAGTATGCTGCAGCAAGTGTAGACGAACAAATCTCTCCATACCAAGGAAACAGACCATGCTGAGAAGCACTTCCGATTGAAATTGTGTAAATACTAGACGAATATCTGCAAGTAAAAATAATTATTAAGTATAATAACAGCTATTCTACTACTAGAAAAGTTGTTTTGACAAGTATTTTTTGTTAATAATATAATTATGGTGTTACCCATCGCAGTTACAGTTGTCGCTGTGACCTCCGCCGTTCCCATTCGCCCAAACATAGACGGCGCCTTTACCACCACGACCCTGGACAAGAACTCGTCAATGTCAGACAATACCTATTATTTTCTCTATTAACTCATTCCTATTATTTTTGAAATGTTGAATGTTGTGTACCTCAGTAACGCCACGCCTAAACGCCTCGGAAGCGAGGCGCCCCGGTCCTTCAACCGTTCGTCCGTCGTCATTAGGGCCCCATGAAGCGCTGTATATATCCACTTTATCTAAAGCGTACCCTAGAAAACATAGTGTAGGTAGGTAAGGTAAAGTACTTTTTCATTTCTCATACCTACTCGGAAAGTAGTTTTTTGGTCCGAGTAGCGGGTGGAAGATGCTACTTCCCAACCTTTGGGTGGGAAAGACTCATAGTAATTGTTTCCCTCTCTAGGGTGGGAATACATTTTAAAAATAGAACTTAATTTGGTTAGGCAGTCGGCTGCAAAAATCTAACAATAAGAAAAAAATGCTGCGGTCTTGTGAGTGTATAAGACAGGGTGAATTAAAAAAAAATCTGAAATATTGACCCCCGATTTTGACAAAGACGAGGCAAATACAGTTATCGAAAATCTTTTGCCAGAAATTTCAAAGGAAAGATACTTAAATTCATACAATGAAGTGGCGAGCAGATAAGAAAATAAAATAGTTTTTTTATTTTTTAGTTTCCTTAAATTCGAAATGAAAAGTAGACTGCTTAAACACGGTTGAAAGACATCAATTCCTACTCGGACTATAGCCGCACTCGCTGCGCTCGGGCGTCTAATTAAGGGAATTGATTCCTTTCGACCCTCGTGTAACAATCTACTATTACAAAGTGTGTCTTAAAATCAATAAATCAGGAAACAAGTCAGAAACTAACAGATCCCAAGCGCACCCATGTGGTTGGACTTGACCAAAGTCAAGTCCAACCACATGCCACTGCCAATTGCCACTGTCAAAACAGTGGCAATTTAATTTCAAATAGGTACCACTACAGTTGCTTTGCTATCCTAGTACAACTCGACGATAGTCGATACGTAACCGAATACGTGCCCCCGATCACGATCAAACTTGGGAAAAAGTTGTCGTATCATTCGAATCGGTATTATATCGACGGACGGCGGCGGCGGCGGCGCGGCGCGCGTCTTTGAGACGGCGACGCGTCGGTTAGTTAGTAAGGGCGTGCTCTATACTACGGCTGCCCCATTTCAAAACCTAGTAAGGACTCATAACAAAATTTTACAGGAGAGCGCATAAACGTAAAATAGGTCAACCTATGAAAAGTATTTATGTTAGGTTAAAAAAAAGCTATTGGTTGTAAAAAATACTAAATAATGAACACATAGTACGAGCCAAATTTTAATATATGTGTATATTACATATTTTAAACCCCTTACTAACTTTGATAATTGACACGAGGTCGGAGGTTCATGTAGCCAATTCGTTTTATAACATAGTAAGAGCACTTGCTAGGTTTTGTTATAGTTTATGGAACATGGAACTTAGCATATCTCATAGACTAAATTCTAGTAACTCTTTATGGTGTATGAATAAAATACTGATAAATTGAATAAATAAGTTTAATAATTTTTAAATCAGGTCAAACACAAAATAAAATAAATTCTGAATAGCTCTATTCAGCTGCTGTAGACATTTGCCCATCATTTGACAAATCAACAGACAAGTCATTAACGGGTAAAATAAGCCAAAATGCCTTTCTTGTTTCAGGCATACCAATTTATTTATAATTTCTTCTTTTGTTTAATGCCCCCTAAAGTGACAATAGTTTCAGGAACGTAAAATTTTTTTTTTTTCTTTAAAACTCCACTCCCTGTCGGGGTTCATCAACTCGGAAAAATAAAATAAGTTCAAGTCAAAATTGTAAAATAAATCTGACATAAAACGATGTTTAAATAAATAAGTTACAAATACCCTGTTTTATAAAAAAGGTTTCTTGATCCAGCGACAAATTCCACTTGTACAACAGAGTTTAAATTAAAATCTTTTAGCGGTTCACTATGACGTGCCGTTCTCTTTTATTGGGCATTCATGTTTTCAATTATATATTGCCGTGTACGGCGTCCGCGAACATGTTAGTATGACTTTTTGTTAGATAGCTAATAGTTACCGATTTATGAGGGCCCTTCCCGGCCCGTCTATCGTCAACGCGAGCATGGTCAAAAAGCATGTTGTTTCATCCAGACCCACAGCGGCGATTTTCTTTCAACTCCTCCGCCTTACCCCGCCCCAAACCCGCACAACTCGTCTCCCACGCACCTCATACCTCCTAACGCGATGACATTGAACGAATAAAATAGTTTTCGAAAATTTCTTAAACTTGTTCCAGGAAATACGTGTTTTTGAGTAAGTCTTACAAGTGTGTGAAATAAATATTTGTCATTAAGAATCTCCATTACTTGCAAGGTTTTTATCGAGATGTTTTCTTTATTTTTACAGTCTATGAGTAAATTATGAACGGCCAAAGTTCAGGTAAAATTTGTGCAAAACAGGAATTTTTGGTCGCTTATACTGAATTTGTCCATAGAAACCTAGATATAGTGCACAAAATACCGAATGGTTCAAACAATTCAAAGATAGATGTGTAACAACGGCATAATCACGTACGAGAGTTTGTGTGAAAAGTATGACGGGTTGGCCGCTCTTAAGGCCGTTCAAAGAATTGTTGACTATCATAAGCATTACTGTGTAAAGGGCCCCACGCCCATCCCCACTCGCTTTACGTATTTCAAAAACCTAGTAAGGCGAATCCACCATTTAAAAACCTAGCAAGTCCAGAGAGTTACTAGGTTTTGAAATGGTTAAAGTGACATACTAGGTTTTAAAGTGGCCACGAGGGAGTGAATGGAGCACTTACTAGGTTTCGATGCTTAAATATATCTACTTTCAAGTGCGATTAAGACGCTGGTGTTTTTGTATTTGGTAGGGACTTACTAGGTTAGCAAGATAGTGCAATAAAACGATTTTTGTAAGAAATGTCCCTTACTAGGTTTTGAAATGGGACAGCCGACTACCGCGCTGTACGGCGTGGAAATAATATTATCATTTATTTTAGTACCTATAGTGAGAAGGCAAGATAAACAAGGCGGCACTGCTTGTCGCGCGCATTTTCCCAACAACCGTTTTGATTTCTAGCGCCCTGGTAATCGTGATCACCACGCGTTCGCCTGACATCGATAAAACAAAAAAAAACGTTGCTTGTTTGGTGGATGGCAAAGGGGCACTCACTAGTGCTATTAATCTAACTTTAATTTGGCTAAGCTTGGATTTATTGTTTTTTGTTTTGTTTGTTTGGTAGGGCCTCAGGCAGAAGGAACAAATCACTCGTGAGCAAACCTCTCTTAGGTCCCTAACTGAATGATACTAAATTGGGAACCTACAACGTACCTTTTTTTACTCACTACAATGTATAATTCATTAGGCATCATTTACCTTACAAACGCTCTCATTTGTAATTTTGTATCGTAATAATATAAAAATGACTGACTTCACTAACTACTCTATCTAAATGTATTTGTTTATTTCTCTTACCTACTTCACCAAAAGCATTAATTAATTACTACAACAAGCTGACAACAGAAAGGGTAACTGTTACGTCACATTTCACCCATATTACTAAGATATCATAGAGTAAGAAGAGATAGAAGAAACTCAGGATCATTGCTTGGTGTTAAATTTTTCAGCGCACCATAATGATACCGTAAATGTAGTAATTTTACGCAGGTTTAATTAAGTAGGTAAACGTAATGGTTGGGCTGAAAAAATGATATCATTGGTCCCTCAACTTCTTAATGAATTACTATATCAAGGTGTTATTTATAAACTGCAATAATAACTTGCTCGTTCTTATTCCCATTCCAAAAAGCTTACGACGTTTTACCTCAACATGGCGACCGAATGTACCAGGCGCTTATGAAATGTAGCAGTAAACTTACCTATAGCTTCTCCCTCGATGCGATCCGTAATTCGTCCATCAAGCATTCTAACTCCACCCACTTTCGCCCCCCACGCCACGCCCACACCACATTTCAGGTTATTTGCAGTCATGGCTATCTGTATACGTATAGTGCAAAAACTAAAGAACTTTTATTTTATTAAGTTAAAAATAACACAATTTTTATTTGCTCAAAATGTTTAAATTAAACATTCGAAAATTTTCTTACTTCTCCGGCACAACGAGTACCATGCGAATTTAATTTGAGATCTTCATATCTAGGTGATGGATCAAAATCACCGTCGTTGCTATCCCAACTAATCTCTGGATCCTGTAAATTAGAAAAATTGAGTTTTAATTGGTTGGAATAGATACTAATAAAAACACTTATACTGAATTTAATCATTTATTTTCCGGTCAGGCACAGATGTCGCGCGCGACTACGAAGGGGGCGAGGCGACTATTACGCGCCCGGCGCGTCATATCGGCCGCGAACTTACCAGGGCTAAAGGAGCTCTAAGATGTGATATTCGCCACGTAAACAATGACGTCAAGACTATTCTGAGTTCTGACGATATTTTTTTCCTAATCCCTGGGGCAAAAGCCACGGGCCCACGGCCATGGCCCACTTGTTATGTAGAATAATAAACGTTCTTCTTTGATACTAAAACTAATTTAATAATGTTTAGTTTACTATCTGGATTAGAGTCGCCAAGAGAGTCCAGTTGGTTGTCGTGCCATTGCAGAGGGCTGTGTATGTCCAGCCGTGGACTGTTATTGTACCGTTGTTAATAATATTAGGTACTGATTGATGAATGTTGATGGATTTTGTTCATAAAATATAGTCCACGGAAAATTATGAACATTAAATTAGACAGCAAACGAACCTGTGGTTCAGCTGGAGTTGCCAAACAAAATAATAAAATAAAATAATTTTTAATTTCGGATAGTGTCGCTTTAGCATGAAAATTTCAAAGTAAACTCCAATGATACTAAGGCTACATAAATTATGTGACGCTCAATAAAAGCAAAGAATAATAATTAATTTCGATACCGCATGGTCCCCGTCCCGCCCGATATGCACGGAATCGGCCGCCACCGACCATCGACCATCGCGGTTGTATCAGTTTACCACGGAAATTGTGATCTACCTTATTCCAAGTACCAGGATACCAGAAGCGAGCAGAGAAAAGTAGCTGAATCACTTCCCATTTCTCAGCACGTAGTCGCAGCGAGCGGCATGGGGCATCGGCACGATCGAAAATTGCTTTGTTTTTTTTTATTACTACTACTTCTTTCTACTACGGAAAACGTCGATCCGCCTCCTTTGTAGTACCAAGGAATCAGAAATGAAGAAAGCATCTATCTGCAGGTTCTCCAATAAAATTCGTGTATAGCGATCGCCTCCGTCTCAGTATAATAATTATGGCCGTAGCCCGTTTGCACTTAACGTCTTTTTAGGTTGGAAAATGACTATTCGCCTTCTACTAAGCACGAAGACATCAGAAATGTACAGAAGTAAATGGCAGAGCTCCAGCATTTTTTAAATCAAATATTATTCGAAAAAGGACGGCTGTGGATACATATTACACATACTCGTACAATAACGTGGAACGAAGTTTATATTGGTCGGATTTTCATGGGACATTTTTTTTTAATTCCTAGAAGAGTGGAGAAGAAATTTAAAAATAATAAAAGAACAAGTACCTATCAGTTACCAAATACAAAAGACTTCTGCCTTAGATTTAAAGTCCGGTGTATTAAAAATAATTGAAGAAAACAGGAAATTTTCCAAAAAATTATTGACTTATGCATGACATGGATAATGAGCAAAGAAACAGACCAAATTACCATTTAATAAATGCACGCAGGTCACACTATTACCCCACAATATGAATTCGTCGAATTTGAAGTTATTCGTAAAAGAAATTAAAAAAAAAAAATACTCGTTATCACTCCTCTAGGAACTCAATAAAAAAAAAGTCTTTTGTCTAATTGTACTCAGCTACAAGGAGACCTTGCACGTCATACAAGTCTGATTGATAGCTAAATAGAGATAGATAGATAGATATACACACAAATTCACACAATACAACCGACGCGACGGACGACTGACGAGGGGATTTTATTTTAGTTGGGATATTTTCAACCACCCGCCTCAAAAGTACTAGGCAATCATAGCACTCACGTAGTTGTCTCGTAAGTCTGTGTGATTGTGTTCGATTCCGTCGTCGAGTACGGAGACACGCACACCGCTGCCGTTGTACCCCATTTCGTAGACTGGCAACACGTTCAGATCGAGCCGGGGCAAGTTGTGCAGAGTACGTGTGTCTTGCTGAAAATAATTAAATTTTTGCTATTAACGAGTCATTGTTTTTTTTTAATTTTTTTTTTTAGGTATGACCACTCGCAGCGCAACAACTCTACTGAGGTTGAATATCAAAAAAATATTACTTGCGCTGGCTGGGACGTGGAGTTGTGGACACCAGCCCGTTTATACAATAAAATACAAATATTTACTTTTCCCAACTTCAAATGAATCTAATCTGTCGACCTGAGAAGTGAGGGCTTGCTAGTTCGGCGATTTGATTATTCATCAGCTAGGTGTGTCGCAAGAACTGAGTGAGGCATGAATTTATGAGTCAGGGCTTGCTGTACTGTCTTTTCACTAGAAGCAGACAACCTTTCCAATAACCTCGTTTTCAGCCTAATAGCTATATTATTTTGGTGCCGCTACCGCTCTGATAATGTCTTGAACTTCGAAATGCTTTGTATACCAATTATGTATATCGGATGAAGGCTTCCTGCAATAACTTGTTGGAACTAAGTGATATCGAACGTGATGTTTTCCAGCCCGTTTCTCTATGCAAAATTGCGGTACCCCCAATACGACCCCACAGATTCTTGATCTCGATGCGGCAACATCAAACCGAGAAAGCCTAAGAAGTAAGCCGGTGTGTTGAAGGAAATATAAGATTCATCATTGTTAAAATATTCGACTTGAATGAATAGGTACCTATACCATGATGGCATCCGTCAAAATGTAACCGAAAAGGATTACCTCTATGCGCATTTTTTTGTCAAACTATCAAATAAATGCGATACACAAAACTCACTTCAGGTATCGCCACGGTCGATGGCATTGTACCAACCTATGAGCTCGCTATCTATACATTTTGTGCAAAAACAAGCGACTTTTCCCATGTCAACAGTAACTCCGATGATTTCCAGACTTCCGTGACAGTCTTTGTTTCCTTTTCAAACAATCTGTCATGTTCTTTCATCTAAGTTGACGATCGTGACGAAGTGACAACTTGGTGACGCCCTCCTCAGCAAGCGTGATGACTTCAAGCGGTCATGTTAAATATTTAATGAAATAATGTATGTATGTATGCAGAATATTTGTGTGCAAGGGCACAACTGGAACCTTTGATAGCTACATAGAGCAGAGCTTGTTACTTACCAAGTACCACTCGTGGCTCCAGAGTTCGTCATTGAACCGTGGTGTTCTAGTTCGATGGCTATTTACACTTTTAAAAGTTTTAAGTAATGATGTGTCATTGTCTTCCAATCGCTTGACTCTTTGTAATGGCTGGTCGGAATCTGGTATTGGGTACCGTTTCACCCTGGACTTGGAGAACAGTTGCTCAGCCCATCTTACCTGATGAAAAAAGAATTTTTATGAAGCGTCATAATATTTTGATTGTAATTGAATCCATTTATTATTATTATTCATCTTTTTTTTTCTACTAAAGATTCATCTGCCATACAGTTCTGTAGTTTCTACTGCGTTTTATAATATAAACGCTAAAACGAACGTTATGAATATCTTCGCGTGTTCTTATCCTAACAAAAATTCCCACAATGACATTTCTGTGTCATTCAATTTTTTTTTTCAATACAAATCAAATCCCTTTCGCATGAAGTCGCAGTCGCACGCGACCGAACGTATGCACTCAAAAACCTTGTGCCACTTGCTGTGTGTGCTACGTATAAATATAGCGGCTTCGGAAACCACCACGTGTAAGCAGAGTTCAAAGTTACCAGGCGCCCAGATATTGTAAGAGATGCAATCCAACTCACCCTCCTGTCCTTAATGAGTGTCGACGTGTGTGGACTGGGGGTGCGTCGCTGCTTTCCATGTTCATACTTTAAAAATGTGTATGTGTCTGGGAATCCGTTGACCTGACGAAAAATAGTATTAAATTATAGTCAAAATTGTATGAAATACTGAAATTATGGGCACCCTATTGATTGTAGTCTATTTCTATAATGTTAATAAATATTTATTATTTTCGCACGCAAAATACGCGCTTAGACGTGGAGTTGCGGACACCAGCCCGCTATACAATACAAATACATATAAATAGATTAATGCAACATTCTTTGTTATAACATACATCATACAAATAACATTTCCAACGAAGATATTTCACATACTAAAATATAAACCTTATAGTTGTAACTCAAACGAGGATACGCTCAAGGACGGTTGAAGTTCTGATCAAGTCTATGTCGATATTTGTACAAATATGGACTTTATTGAACTTATAATAACGTGATTTTTTGCGTTCTAATTTGGTCAGCGTATACTAGCTTAAGGTGGATGCGCAAGGGTAGCCCGCGAAATTCAAATTTTCTTACGTTTATTGCAATTTGCAGGTCAGTGTCAGGTTGTATGTTAATGAAAATATGAATCGCGCCAGTAACACGTAGTTACAGAATTATAATCATTTAAATCATCAATACAGCCCCCCAAGTTCATATAACCCCATTCAATAGCTATTTCGTGAAAAAGTTACTCAATGGGATAAAATGAACTTGGAGGGTTGTATTACCTTACCTTACCATAAGCGTAGATAATATTTAACATATTATATAAACATTTATTAAATGGACATTTCTTATTATGACCACATCCCAGCTTTTATTGTTATATTCTCCCATATGTAAACGAACTCCCCAGCATAAATCCCTTCTATATATTTTTTTATTCACGTTTACTTGATACCACATTTTAACAACAGATGTCACTGTGCACTGACGTTACGTTCTTGAATCGCGGTCTTAAGATTCTCCGGCACTTGGTTGGGTGTCTCGAACCAAAAAAATTTTTGCTATTCTGGGTTTCCCTTCAAAACAAATAAATCTTTCGCCTTTTACAACAGATTTCCGTGGAGGGGAACACTAAAATGTACTGGCAGCATGATAGAGCACCAGCACACTATGATAGGCACGTTCGGGAATACTTATCAAACGAGTTAAAGAGTAGTACGAGTACGGCAATCGTAGGATAGGACGGGGAGGCCCGGTGCCCTGGCCAGCTCATTCGCCTGATCTTATCATCCATCTTACGCTGTTTGACTTTCATGTGTGGGGTAGGGCTTTTTTTTATTTATTTTTTTACCGATGGGAAATCATCAAATAATTCCTCCCGCTCTGGGCTGAGCAGGAGGGAGTGTCAGACTTTTACTGACTAAAACCCATCCATGTTCCTTCCTTTGCCCTTTGTGTTCCAGGGCCGCGGTATCTCTTTCGAACAGTCCCGCAACCCTGGCAGGCGTCGGTCCTTACGGACCCCTTCCTGTTTGCTGAGGCGCGCGTGGAACACGAACGCGCCGTCGACACGGCCTGTCGTCATAAGACGGACGGACGGCGAGCTAGCCCATAGCTCACCGTCCACAGGCCCGCGCCTACGGTGGCCGGGGTCCACCACGTGGCCCCCGACGCCCGGTGCGTCTCCCGCGGCGGCTGACACGTGAGGCTTTCTCCCTCTCACGTTCCGCCACCTCCTTCGCTAGCATGACTGCTTCGCAGAAGGAGGTGACGGCGTCCCATTCCCTCTCGCTCCGGACCATGGATTGAACCAGGGCCGGACGCGAGAGGTCGGTGGGGTAGGGCTAAAAACCTAGTTTAAGGAAATGACGGCCATACCATTTCTAGTGCGGAACAATTCAATCTTAGAATTTTGAACGCTTTTGCAGTGATGGCTAGTGATAGCGACACATTATTGAAAGTGCAAAGACACAATTATAAAACGTGCAGCGGTTTGCGTCGAACAGCACGGCCGCGGCGGTTATGTGCGGTTGTGTAAATAACCAACGTATTAGGTAAATGTACATTTTAAATTATTGTAAGTAAATACAACCCGGTTACATTATGGCTAGACCTGGTATCGAATATATCGATGACTTTTATAACAATAACGAGCTTTATATAGTATAATTTAAAACACGCACCCAAGCACGACCATCAGCGTCATTGGGAACACATTTTTATTGTGGGAGTAAGATGTATGATGTTATGTGCCCTGCCTACATATATAGGTAATGCGAACTAAAAACGAACACAATGTAGCGAACGGCTAAATAATTTGTATGAAATACTGTGTACTATAAACACAATTTTATTAAGTATATTTAATTTCCTAGCCCTCTAGCCTCCAGTAAGCTAGTGAACTCCTCTGATTGAACAAGTATCTCAGATTAACTTAATTTTGAAGTAAATGAGCACAATTAATTTATGTAACATTAACTAATAATGAAGCAATCCAGGCCTAATAATCACTCAGGGTTCCGCAGGCTTAGTCGCAAACAACAAAATAAAATTATTTAGAAGGCTCATTCATAATGTTGTATTGATATATTCAACAGCAAAACTAAATTTGTTTTTCATAGTATGTTAATTAAAAACAAAGTTACTGCTTCAGTTTGATGAAAAAGTCCCATATCTCAAAAACTAAACATCAAATCTTATTTTCAAACCAATTTTCGTTGAAAGTTTTTTTTTATGTTCTACAATTTTTCAGAATTTTCCTCCTCTTACTTTAGAAATTAGAGGGGTATCTTTCAAACGATTGACTTTGAGAAAAAATGGTTTTAGGAACCTAGAAAAAGACCTATCTATAGACAGTTAGACACCCCACCTCGCACCTATTATAGGTTTGATGTTTTTTTTTTAGTTTCAATTCCATTGATGAGGACCCATTCTTTTATTTTTTTATTTTTGTGTAAAAATCGTAAAGCGTATAACAGAATATATCTATCTAACCTACTAAGTTTCAACCGTGTAGTCCTAATAGTTTCGGAATAAAGTGGCTATGACATAGGACGGAACTACTGATAGGTACCTATGACGAATCTCTATCTGTTTTTTGCCATTCGGCTACGGTACCCTTAAAACAAAATTCATATAAAAAGCGAAACGGGATCACCGCGCATTACTAGTGTGAACCGTGAAGGACCCCACCACACATGCAGCACCTACTAGTATTAATAGCAAAGTGAAACGGCCACGTGTAAGCGAGTTCAAAGTTACCAGGCGCTTAGATAACACAAGGGGTTCCACTGAAACATGCATGACGTGTTTTTTATTTGGGTATCTTTGAAATAGTATAAACCGCTGTCTCGTGACGTCATAAAGTAGTCTATCAATGGCGGAACAAGGAGTTCCCCTTCCTTTGATGTGTTGTTAGGCAGCTACTATTTTAATATTATTATAGCAAGCCCACATTGTCCCACTGCTGAGCAAAGGCCTCCCTCAATTTATTCCAACGGTCACGATTCTGTGCTGCTACTTTCCAATTCTCAAGGAAGACATTCAGTTCGTCTCGCCATCTCCTTCGTGCCCGACCCCGTGTCACAGTTTCAGGGCACCAATCCTGAGCTTTACGGGCACAGAGTGACAAACATGTCCTGCCCAGTCCCATTTAAGTTGGGCAGCCTTTTGAGCCACGTCTACTATTTGCGTTTTGAAGCGCAGTGTATTATTTCGAACACGATTTGTTAATTTTACGCCTCAGATCTGGTACCTTCTATAAAATAAAATTATGAATGAACATGTATGAATATTTTAGGTAGTTAGTATAAAATGTTTTCTTGAAGGAGTTCTTACATAAAGTTGGATTTACCAAAGAATAGCATAATCAGCCAATATCGTGAGAGCTGCTGGGCTTGAACACGGGCAAAGAAATGATCTTGTTGGTTGCTGGAAGAAGTGTAAGACCTCAAACCACCTAAATGAGAAGTAGATTTACGAGTAGAACTCAAACTAATTAATAACTCCAGGAATTAAACCATATTTTGTAATACGGTTCACCCATCCACGGACTAACTAAGGCAAGCGCGGCTTAACATAAAGATCGACCCGTAGAGCTGTTATTATATCATGAGAATTGTAATTAAACAATTAAAACACAAAACTACAACTAGTAAAACATGAGTGTACTATTTACACCTCTGCCTGCCTACCATGTCAAACAATACAGGCGCGATAACGTGCAACATTGTTGACAACTTATGAATTTAACTCAACTGTCTGTCTATTTAGAACGAGTGTTTAAAATACTGCAATCTGATGTATGATGAATAGTGATAATTCCACTAGTGAATCTGGTATTTTTAATGATGGCTACACATGTACTAAAAATAAAACCAGCCCAAATAAAAACACGTAGTAAACAGTTGTGGGATAAAGTCGTTATTAGCTTGCACTAGTTGCTACTGCTTTGTTTTGGTTTCAAGCGCGCACCCACACACACATGCCATTCAACAATGCTATTTCCACCCTCATCATACCACCCCTACTATTCTAATAATGAGTTAGAATCAACTCCTGTGAACTCCTCTGTTCCTGGTGTTTGCCGTCTGAAACAATGGGATGTAGGCGGCGCCCTAGCACGGATTTGAAAACGAGCTGGGCGGTTTCAACCCTCAAAGGAAGGTTCTATTTGCCCTGTCAATAGACAGTGCACGCATACACAATATTTTTGACTCGGAAAAAGTTTGTAACGATAAACATTGCTGAATTAAATAAAGGCAGTTCGTAAGATTTGAAAAAATAAATAACAATTTTTAGGGTTCCGTATATTAATCGGCCAAACGGAACCCTTATAGGATCACTTTGTTGTCCGTCTGTCTGCCTGTCAAGACCCTTTTTCTCAGGAATGCATGGCGGTATCAAGCTGAAATGAATACCAAATACTCAGGTCTGCTACCCCTTGGAGCAATGAAAAAATCAAACTTTTAAGTCAAAGCGATCAAAAAATATGACTGTTTATGTCGCTTATTATGTGATTTCACAAGGGAATCAAAACCTATAGGGTACTTCCCTTTGACCTAGAATTATGAAATTTGGCAAAAAGCAAGGCAAGCACAAACAAAGGAAAAAATCTAAAAAAATAAAAAAAGTTGAAAATTAAAGGGTGTCTCCCCATCCCCATAATAATGTGTAATAACATAGTAATAAACTTCAGATACATATTTACAATATTCTCCCTAAAATTAGCAAGCATGATATATTTAAAAATCATGTTACTTCCAAGTTCTAACAAATATAATCCTAAGTTGCTATACTTAAAATCTTCAAGTCATAATTAATCAGAAATGGCTCAATCTAGACCACAATCGTGAATATTAGTAAAAATACGTGATAAAAAAAGCACGCAACGCGCGTACACACGGCTACACATCAAGCTATACATGTCCAGTACAAGCTGACCTCGCATTGTACGGAAATCCTATAAAATGCGAGATCAGCGTAAACTGGAAATGTATAGCTTGATGTGTAGCCGTGTGTACATGACATCTGACATTTTGGTGACCTCGCGCTACACTAGCGCCTCTAGTGGCGAATTCATAGGCGATAGCTCCCATTCGCTTGATGTGTTAAACCGAAGTCTGTAATCTTGACTTGGAGCCAAAAAACTATTACTTGTTAAGAAACAAGTTGCTGATTATGTATGGCGATTTCATAAAAAAACATAATTTGAATTAAATCTGAACTGGCACATAGGCATCAAAGTACAAAAATATAGTAAGCGTATGCGTTAATGCGTAATGGCATAATAGCTCATTGACAACGTAGATTATTTTTATTAACTGTATCAACGAACTAATAACATGTATTTTGTCTTTGCTTGGTTTATTATTTTAAAATAAAATATTAAACTGCCTGTAAAGATACCTTGCAAAAAAATCTGAAGGAACAATAGAACAAACGAGTTTGTTTGCATGACAATGTCACCAGTGTGACATGTGTGTCACATGAAATGGATGCCGTCATGTGATGCCTCAAACACACGTATGTACTAGGGCACCATGAGCGCAAGGCGATAACGCATTTCTACACACATGTGGCTTATCAACACGCGAGCAATGAGCATGTAACGCCCCGCCCACAAACGCCTGTGATAACGCGATGTTTCGCGATACCAGTATCAGTTTAGAGGATTTTCAATTCTAGATTATGGAGATATAAAAGTAATTGAAAAACTTTTTACATTTTGAAAAGCTTGCAAATTCAGTGCAGCGTACAGTTTATTTTTTATTTTTCTATTTAGTGAAACATGTTTAAAAATGTGTGGTTAATCGGGCTGGCAATGGTGTAGGTACGCAACTTCACGTCCAGTTCCAAAAAGCGCGCAAATCTCACTAAAGTTGTTAATAATTCCTTAGCAATTTTAATTGTAAAAGGTGGTTATTTATTGTAATAAATAACACATCAAATGCACTACATTTTGTCATTCCATTTAAAGTACATATATTTGGCAGCGTTTTTAATTCTAAGAGTTATGTTATTGCAAAATTCCTGAAAAAATCGGCAGTAAAAATATAGAGCTTGTGAATTGTGACTGGCCTTGGCCTGATATATTTCCTTTAACCTACGTTTTTGTACAAGATTTACCTCTCAGCACAGTCACTCCTCTATTCTCCACACAGATTCTCCACTACTACAGCAGACTACAACATACATACATATTAACAGTCGCACACAACATAATATATACACACGCATAGAACATGTCTACGGTACACATACAATCTAAATTCGTGCATCTATACCACACAAACAAACATACATACATCTTACACATGGAGGGGTTGTATGAAAACGTCACACGTGTGAAGCACGTGCCAATTCGTGGAGTCATGTGAGTTTTCGAAGTCACATGTGTACTAGGAGAGCAGGAAAGTTAAGGAGATGTGACGCACATATGCACGGTACGTGTGAGGGTGTTGGTGTTGGGGTAGGTCGGGCTACGTAAAGGGTGTGACGTGTAGGGCAACAGAACAGTTGCCTATAGCTTTCACACGCGTAAGGTGGTGTGGCATCGATTTTGGCAGCATTGTTTAACAACATAGGGTTCATAAAGCTGCGAATAAATCAGATGATTTGTTCAATAAAAATATAAGGTAGTAATATAGGATGTGTAGAAGTAAGCCTAAAGAATAACTACTCTATAGGTAACTGTGGATCGATAAAATGTATCATTAACAGCATTAGCTATGAGATGACTTTCGCGTCTATTATTCATACAAAAAGCGTGCTAAAAACACTTCAATATTATATAGTTGAACCGAGACGAAGTAGTTTTCCTGAAATTTAAACCGTTAAACGTAATAAAGCGAATGTCTTAAATAAAGAAACCTAGCTATAAAACAAACGGAGTTGGTCTATCTAATGACGAGTGCTGTGCTATTTAAATATAATAATATGATTAAGTTAAGTTTCGGTTAACAAAGACTTTTACCAATTCTAAGTAAAAAAAATTAAAACTTTATCCAACAAAATAAAAATAACAACAATCAGTAAATCACAAAATCATCGCAAGAAACATTCAAGAGATGAATGAAGCTCGCACGTGGTACGGAAGGTCATTGCCTCGTCTCGTAAAGTTGAACGACACAATTCGGTTTTGTAAGAAAATACGTAAACTCGGCAACAGACTAAACCAGCTGTTCTATGTTACCCTGATACCTCTCACATTTTTGTTACGTTTTAAGTAAAAATGAATATTTTCGTTATCTGTGGAGTTAAGAAAAATTTCATAACTTTTATTGAACGCAATTTTATTAATGAACGGACGGTTGGTTTTTAATTAAAAATTGAGTGTTCTTTTTCATATGATAAATTTGTGCAATAAAAATTTAATATAAGTGTAATATAAATTGGTGTAATGCCTAGGGTATGTGTAGCTCACCTCATTTACAATTAAATTAAGTTTAGTCAAAACATACAATTATTAAAAATAAATTAACTAGCGTATGAACGGCCATTCACGTAATTGTTTAAAGTAACATGCTCATAATAAACTTAAAAATAATTCTTCAGGTGTATTTTTAAGCTGAAACACGCACACAGCAACAGAATATGATGAAATCAACCTTGACGCACATAACAACATGGTGTTTAGGACACACACATGTTGGCAAGCGCCCTACTAAACAGAAGTCCCGCCCCCTGTAAACTACGGAAATAGATTGCCGCTGAAACCCGCTGAAAAACATTTCCTTCACGGTTCTGCGAGCCTGGTACGTGCGACGCTAATTCCACAGTTAGCGCCGCCTGAAAAACTGAACGGGTAGCGTTCAGTTTCAGCATGTTTGCGCTATTAACCGCAAGAGGGTAGGTTGTGTTTTCTAATTTTGCAATTGCTACGAAGCTCTTGCTCACAGCGCCATCTTACAAGTTCAATGAGAAGTTTTTCGCTACGGATATCCAGAAACGTAGCCAACGGTGCTACGGTGCTACGCCTCTGTTGAATGGCTTGGATGCGATAGAATTTTTCACTAATGTTCAAAGATGTCTCTCGTGTGCGATACTATTTTGTGGTGCGATTATTACAATGTAAAAAAACTGCTGGTCTCTATTAATTTCGTACTCCAAATGCCGAAATAATTATTTAGTGGACTTCGGATTGCCGAACGATGGGGCACTTATGGTATCCTGCGTGTCCTGTTCTTTGTTAATTAAGGAACTGATGGACGCTAAATGGCGCCAAAATCTTACCTCAATTCTGGGCCGACACAATTTAGATTGCCATCGAGACGCCAAGAAGAAGAATAATTATTCATTGGTATAAAAAATACACCACGACACAATTCAATTGGTTTAATGGATGAAGGCAATTCAGAAGGGTTACAATTAATGATAATTTTATTAAGACTCTTAAAAGTACATATAAAAAGCTCAATAATACAAAGAAAAATTACTGTGCGCTAAAAATAGCCATTTATTTTTTTAAGCGCGTTTTTAATGAGTTCATTGGATTAATATTGACATAAACATCTAGGTTGGTCCTTGTGAATTAACTTCATCCTAAGACTCACTTGAACTGACGTAAATCCAGTTAAGTTCTAGAAAAATAATCCACAGTTTGTCCGCTGTGTAGGCGTCACCTGCGTAGTACGCGGTCGGTTTTAATGAACGAAGTGTAATTTAAGTGCTACGGATTAATTGAACAATTCAATTAAAAATGCTGTTTGTTTGTTTATAAAGCAAAATGCTTACCAAATTAAAAACACCCTTACGATTTTAAAATTAAAATATAACACGACGTGCATGCATGCATGGTATTTCCCACTGGCAAAAATGACGAGTTTCCATACAAAAGTTCACACCGGAGGCGGAGGTGTGAACTTTTCTCTTTTTAATCACATTAGGGGATGCATTTTCAAAAATCTTGCATTAGTTAACTTTCATCATACAAGGAACTTTGCAGGAAAAGTAAAATTGTATTGTTGTAGACCAAGCGGCGGAGCACGCCGTGAGTTGTCCGTTAATGAATGAATTTATGATTTTTACTAAGTAGGGATTAATGATCTCCAGTGTAACTACACTGGAGATCATCGGTCTGAACTCAGACCGACACCTAACAAGAATAAATTCGAAGGATAAAATAAAAACAATCGAGCACACACTTAGCATTACACATTTCCTGCTGCAATGGTTTTAATCATCCATCGCTCTCACAACACAATGTGGGGGTGGTACTCACGACGTGAATAGAAACTAGCTTTTAATCAAGACATCATCAATAGGCTTTCCATATCATTGACCAGTCGTAACCATTATTATTATTTTGAGGTAGTGAGGTCATAGGAAGTATCAATGTACCGCATTTACTTATGTTATGTCAATTTCAACGGAGACACCTAATTATCTTGTGACATAATCTTAGTCAGTGGCCTAGTCATCAATATTCGATTTTCGAAAGCCAGAAGCGTCAGTTTTGTATTTAAAAACAATCGTAATTAGTACGTTGGCTCACAGACTCACACGGAGAACATAAAATAAAGAGGTTCGGACAAACAAATGATTAGCGAAACAAACTGAGACAAATGGTCTGAACTAATTCCTGAACATTTGTCACGATTAGACGGAAGATAGTGACGTGCTATATGAGACAGCTGATTGGCTAAAGTTAAGCCTGCTGTTGCCAGATACGTGGAATGTTCAAACCTTACTTAGTTTTCGTCAAAAATACTGTAATGAAGGTCAGGTAAAGATAGGATGACAATAGTACATTTTGATATAAGTGGGGAAACTTTGTTATTGCATTCGAGCGCGGTATTAACACCCGAGCTGCAGGCGAGGGTGTTATGGAGCCGAGAAATGCAGTAACAAATCCACACGCGTATCAAACGACGTTTTTCAATACACTTTTGAAGAAATAAAATATTAGAACGGAAAGTATTTTGAATAAATATTAATTGAAATTAAATGAATAATAAAACATATTAAAATGTATAAATTAAAATAACCTAAAGTAACAAACTTATTACAAAAAATAAAAAATGGCGTCAAAGAACTCCTCCTCAACGCAGTCAACTGGTAATGTACCCAAGAGACTGGCGGCGTTGCCACAAAGTATGGCAATACTAAGCCTTTGGCCAAGGTAAAATAAGTATTTTTGTCAGGAATTATTATTATGAAACTATGATTTAATTTGCTTTTTTTTCCGCGCTTTTCTTTCGGCAGGTTGAAGAAGAAGCAAAGGTATGATGCCACGCTGCGGGACTGTTCGAAAGAGATACCGCGGCCCTGGAACACAAAGGGCGATGAAAGAACATGGATGGGTTTTAGTCAGTAAAAGTCTGACACTCCCTCCTGCTCCGCTCAGAGCAGAAGGAGAGGAGAGGAGGAGGAGGGGAGGAGTCATTTGAAGATTTCCCATCCGAAAAAAATAAAAATAAATAAGGTATGATGCCACTATACAGCCTAATATGAAAAATAGAAAATTCTAATATTTTTGAGTTTTGAACAATTTGAACACAAGTAAATGTTAATTGATAATTAAAATTAAATATTTGTTGTAAACAATCATGTTTATCTATGATATTCTATTTAGAAACACAATTTAAATAGTCAAAAATATTTACGCCGTAAAGACGCATATACTACCTTGTCTGATGCTCTATCACTGCAGGAGGACCTGGATAGGTTTCAGTCCTACTGCATCACTAACAAGCTCCATTTAAATGTCTCCAAATGTTACGTGTGCTCCTTCACTAGGAAGCCCGTACCTATCATACACGACTATAAACTTTTAGACAGATCCCTAGCTAGGGTGAACACAGTCAAAGACTTGGGAGTAGTATTTATTTGATTCAAAATTATTATTTGATCAACACGTCCGAGTTCAGGAGCATCAAAACCATTAAAATTCTCTATTGTACTTTTGTTCGCAATCATCTCGAGTATGCCTCTCAAGTTTGGAATCCCAATTACAACTTATACATTAATCGATTGGAAGGCATACAAAGAAAATTTTTGAGGTATATTCAATTCCGGTCTAAGACTTATTCTCCCACTTATCTCCTACGCTGTAAAAGATTCCATCTACTTCCTCTTTCTGAACGTAGAAGAATTGCAGACTTGGTGCTTTTATTTAGAATCGCTAACGGTTCAACCGAGCTTCCCGAACTGTTGAGCAAAATTGGACTGCGGAGTCCTTCTTCTTTTCGGCGCAATACCCGTCTATTGCATACTCCTGTGGTAGGAACGAAACAGACGAAACTCGTACTTAATAAGAGCGAGTCATACGTATAATGCGATTGGCCAGGGCGTGGAAACCGATATTTTCAGTACTAGCATCTCAAAATTAAAAAGGACACTTTGTAATTATTTTTTGAAAACATAACTAAGTGAATGCAATTTGCGCTGTTTCAAACACATTTTTACTTATATTATGATACTGTTTTTACAAACATTTTTGTTTTTGTTTATAAGCTCTCTTCTATCTGTGAAAACTATTAATTGGCCTTATTTTTGTTACTCTTAATCATGTGTAAATTTTTAGCTGTAAGTTTTCCTAAAAATAAAATAACATAAAATACTTTGCCGAGATTAAAAAAAAAACAATCACCGCCGACTATAGTCATTGAACCTATTTAGACTTAGTATAAGTACTCGTATATATCTGTGGAAATTTTCATTTCCGCACGTGTGCGGATAAATATTAAAAATCCACGAGTGTGAAATACTTTGAATGTTGAACCTAATCGTAGTGCGATAAGAACCAGTTTTCAAGAAAGTGTATTGAAAAATGTATTATTAGTATGTATTAAAATGAAATCAAAATGACTATGAAAATTGACTGATCTAAAGCTAAATGCTACTACAACTTTTTTCTTTTGACTGTAAATATGAAATTGAAATCAAAATAGTATATTTCATTACAAGTGCGGAAAGGCTGTCATTGCAAAGAGTTCCGACAAATGTCTACCCGAGCCGAGGCGCAGCCAAAGGCGAGGGTTGACAGTCGGAACAAGTTGCAATGACGGTTCCGGAGGTGTACTGAACGACTATTTTTAATACAGTTGCGAAAAAATGAAGCAATTTAATAAAATAATAAAAACACGAACTGAAAAAAAAAACTAAAAAAAAAGAAAATTTCTGGAAAATGGCGCCAACCGTAGAATATAAGTAGAGTTTTATTTTCCTCACCCATTTTGGTAGGCAAAGGGAACTATAAGGGCCATACAACTTAGTCTTCAGTAGATTTTTTTTATTGATATGAAATGAAAATGAAATTTAATGAGATGAAATTAAATGAAACCTAACCTAACTCATTCAATTAAATCATTAAATCTGATATTGAAATAAATTAGTAGCTTCTTTTTAGAAATATACGTATTTGTATGAATCACAAAAACTCTTTAGCAAAAACTCCATGGTTGGTTTTTCTTTTTAATAGACATTATTTTGACAGTTGGGAGAGATAACACACGAGTTCGGGAAAGGTAAAAAAAAGCACTAGTATAGTATAGTGTAGTAATAGCCCACATCCCGAACGCTGTACGTCCCTGCAATACACCACTTTTTGAGCAACTGTATTAAAAATCATTAATCAATTGAGCAAATTCCATAAGACAGTCCCTTGAACACTCGCCCTTGGCCATTGCCTCGTGCTTCAGCCGGAGACAACCGTTGGATTATAATAAATTCATTTATTTCGGATAACTTGATCCATACAGTCGCCGTTCAGATATAAAATAAAATGAATAAATTAGATTAACATAGTAAAAATAAATTAGCATCAGAATCAGTACCAAAATTAAAAAGAGAATAAGTTAACATTACAATCAAAATCAAAAATTAAAATAAATTACTATTAAAGACATAATTCAAAATCAACATACACAAAACGGAAATTATAATTGAAATAAAAAATAAATATTAATAATTATATTTCAGTAAAACAAAGAAAACAGTTGTGTACTATATTAACTGCTAAGATTAACATGTACGTCACAGATAGCGGTTTATGGAAAACAGTAATAAAAGCTTCGAAAGCGTGCGTGGGCCGGTATTTAGGCGCTCTCTATTAAGTGGCGCTGCAAGTAAAAGCCTTTATCGTTTTAATAAAAAATAATCTGTATTAAGTCCAGAGAATTTTAGTTCACCTATTCATTTTTTAGGAAATTAAAAATTTTTTAGGCATAAAACGGAACCCTTATAGATTCGCCATGACTGTCTGTCTGTCTGTCTGTCCGTGTATGTCACAGCCACATTATTCCGAAACTGTTAGGACTACACAGTTGAAACTTAGTAGGTAGATGTATTCTGTAAACCGCTTTACGATTTTTATACAAAAATAAAAAAATAAAAGATTAAGGGGGCTCCCCATACATGGAACTGAAACTAAAAAAAATTTTTTTCTTCAAACCTATACGTGCGGGGTGTCTATAGATAGGCTGTCTTTAAAAATGTCATTGAGGTTCCTCAAACCATTTTTGGTCAAAGTCAATCGTTTGAAAGATTTACAAAAAGAAAGACTCTTCTCAAGTGGTAAAATGTGTCCCCTCTAATTTCTAAAGTAAGAGGAGGAAAATTCTGAAAAAAGTTAGAATTATAGAACGTAAAAAATACTTTCAACCAAAATTGGTTTGAATAAAATTTGATGAATAGTTTTCGAGATATGGGAGTTTTTCATCAAACTGCAGCAGTAACTTTGTTTTTCATTAACATACTATGAAAAACAAACTTAGTTTTACTGTTGAATGTAATACAATACCTACAACATATGAATGTGCCTTCAAAATATTTTTATTATATTGTTTGCTGCTACGGAACCCCATGGGCGTGTGAGTACGAATCGCACTTGGCCGGTTATCTTACTTCATTTTTAAATATTCCTATAATTATACAATCATAATAAAAATAGTAGCCAACCGGTATCAGGTCAGGGCTCTAGAGAGAAGAACCTTCCAACAATGCGCACCGTGTCATTAAGTACAGCTTTCTGAATCAGGCCCCTGATCCAACTGCTCAACGAGAGTCTCCTTAGGTGTTGTGTTGGTCGAGGCTCAAGGCGATTAAGCCATTGGTTGATACGACTATCGGCTGAATGATCGCTGAGTCCACAGACGAATGGCAAATCAAATCAAAGTTATTCAAACCCCGACAATCCCGACAATGTTTTGAACATGAAAATCACATAAAATAATCCCTAAAAACACAAATCAATCGACAAATCATCCAAGTTTACATCATTACTAGTCTTTGGCAAAAGCTATATAATAATTGTTTTATTAAGTTGGCATTCATCTAAAATGCCAACAGCGCTATGTTTTGTGGCGCGTTCTAAAGTAAACATGACCTTCCCCACAGGAATTGATTGATGTAATACCCAAATACAATGTTGATATGTGGGACAGATGGCTCGTATCAAAGGACCTGTTTAAATCAGGAGTTTTGGTGATTTAACTCTAATGTCTTTAATCTGTGTTCTTCAACCACTTAAGCTAACTTCATCATACGTTGCCTAGAAGTCGACAAGCGCTGATATACACGATGGAATTTCCCATCCCCAATAATCATGAACTTTCATCCTCAATGTAACCTCTTTTGGGTTTGGAATATTTTTGTGTACTGCCTAACATCCGCCATTTTTTTTTTCAATATAGCAGCCTTGCATATGATGCATAAATCAATCGATTATTACAGGTTGCTGTATGAGATAAAATCTTATAAAGAACATGTCCAAAATATAAGTTATATTGGTTGTATTGATGGCGAAGATAGTGACTTTGATGGCTAACGTTTTGGAAACATAGTGGCGCTTTAGAAGATTTTGACTCGTACAAATCTAGTTTATATCGATACGATACCTGGTATTGATTGAGACAGGTTTAACGCCTTTCTGCCATTTTGAAAATAAAATAAAATGGCGGAAGTTAGGACGACCAGATATTTCAAACCCCTTCATTTGGTGAGCACTATGGAAGGAACCATAGTGCTCACCAAAAAATCATATTTCTTCTAGAAGCAGCGGTTTAGGTTGTTCGTTATCTGTCGGGCGCGAAATAAACAGAGACGGCGTAAGGTGAAGGCGCGGTGCAGGCGCAGCGTAGGTATGGAATGTATAAGGAAAAAAAAGAACGGCGTGCTTGTGCCGCGCCGCTTGAGTGTAATTCACGACACGTCGCGCGTCGTCTACCTATGTACATTTTGTATGAAAACGTTTTGTAGCGGCATCATGCCTGCGCCGCGCCTGCACCTTAGGCTGCTTGAGTGTAATTCGCGCCTCAGAGAGACTATTCTCACGACTAACCTTTTTATTTTCATTCATTTGATGATAAATGACATAAAGCACGGAACTAAGGGTTCATAATGAACTTTTTGTTGATGATGTAATTTAACTTCTTCATTAGACTTTCGTCTGTGTAACCTTGTACCTAGTGTGAGTGTCGTAAAATCTTATGGAGGAACACTATACCACAGTGTAAAGACAAAACAGGGCGTAGACCTGGACTGAGATGGACTATGGCTTTTATGGTTTAAACCTCATCTGGCAGCACGGAATCGCACTTTTCCATGCTGCTATCCCTTTCTGTCGCTCAGAAGCGTCATTTGCTAGAGTGAGTGAGAAACAGACCGTGCTGCCGATTGCATCATCGATGCTGCCGAGTTGGTTTATTGGAGAACTTATTGTGAGCTATGATTTGAAATTTATTTCAATTATTATTCTGCTGGACTTTCCATTCTAACCACGTGTAACAAACTAATCAGCTATTTTGACCTCAGCCATTAGGCTGATTAGGACCATTGTACAGAAGCCTGCTCGTCGGTGTAACACCTTGACCTTCTAATATGGTGTTTCAATAGAAGAAGAGGTCATCGTATACTGGTTTTTCTTCCACCGAATTGCGGCCTACCGTACTGCAATCTTGAAACTGTCCGTCAACATGTTGATGACCGCATTTCTCCAGGGAATCGTTCGTCGGGGCCGCTATGGAAATACCCAAATAGTTTAGGCTTTTACTGGTATTATGAAACTTACAAGGTTAAGTAATGTGTGTTGTATGTAGATATGTTAAGACTACAGAAATAAGTAAGGGGATTTACTTAGTGGGCACATAACTAAGGATCATCATCATTACCATTCCCTACTCCTTATTCTCATGTATTCCGGGTCCAGAATATTCCGGTGTTACTAATTCTTCTGGCTCAAACTTAGACCACTAGTCCTCTAGTACAAAATTAAATTGATTACATAGGCAGTTGGTTATCAAATAAATTACTATTGTATTGATTATTAAATTTCCTTTGCTTCACGTAGTATGTTCCGCCATTCCATCTTCCCAGCTGAACCACTTGGAATGGCTGGCGTAATGGCGACTGTCGTGTTAAAAGTGCTGACCCTCAGACTGCTTAGTGTAAATTACTTCTGATTTTGAATCTCTTTCTCTAATCTAGGTCAAGAGCAAGAAAGAGTCCAAGGGTCAAAAGATCATCTGTCTTTAGTTAAAAAAATGTTCTACATTTCATGCAGCCCCAATAATTCTGATTAATTGCTGCCTTTCACGTCCGTCATCATATATGGAGGGTAATCTATGCAATATACTGGGTCTGCTATCGACGAGTGCCACTTCAGATACTAGGGCGTCATAGCATTGATTTCAGCCTTATCTCAAGCACGTATATACTGCGAACTTTATTATGCTGGATTTTTTGGAAGCAAATACTGGAATGACGTTTGTATTTGTTTGATTTGTCACTAGTACTCGTAAAGGACATACTTTCATCGATAAAGCACACTCCATGCATTAAACAGCATAACCTCAACCTTTGTTAGACCACGTGGCATGGGCGCTTTACGTCAAAATTAAAATCAAGAGTAATTTATTCAAATTAGGCTGAAAAGCAGGAAAAAATCGTCGTGCACGGGCCCTTTTATTAACGCGATGATTTTTGCTGTGTACTAGATTTTCAAGCAACTTTCTATTTTCTTTCGGAGTTTTCGACGTTGAGCCCAGTATTGAGAAATTAACAATTGTGCTTTGTAAAATTCTTTACCTATCGGTTACTACTCATGTGTCCATCGTAAAATTCAAGCAAGGAATTAAAAACGCCACGTTTAAAAAGCTCCCGTGCAAACTTGAACTTAAGCACAATGTCAACGTTTGTTATATTAAACGCGATTTTATTTAAGCGGCTAGCTCAGATTAGTGATTATGATAAATCATGACTTCGCTCGTTTCGTCAAGATTATACGACCGCCAATTCTTTGACTGTAAATCTCTTTATCATTCTGTCTGTAAATATGAGAAAGGATATCAAAGACGCGGTCTTTAGCGCCGAAAGCCAAACCATAGTTTTCTATATTATCAAGCTAGAATATTGTTTTTTCAATGAGGTTTTAGGTTCCTGAAATACGCCATTCACTGAGGTCGCAGGGACCCAAAATAAACTGGCTCAGCAGGATTTCGGCAGGTAGCCCTTTCTGGTTTAAACAAAACCAAAAATACAAAGCTCTTTAATTAAAATTAACAAACAAGCCTCGACCGAGAGCTTACTGGGAAATTAAATTTAAAATTGTTTAACACAGAAAAACCTTTTCGTTGAAATCATAATACAGAAAAGGGATTTTTAAATTGTATTTAATTTCATCTCCGGCATTATGCTGTGAAAAGGTTATTAAATCAGAATCAGTTTAAAAAGTGTGGGGCGCCCGGCAAACTATCGTCAGTCCAAAGTAGGGATGTTACGGAGGTGGTTTTATCGGAACCGAAGTCAGAGTCCGAGTTTTTAAATTTGGTTTTTCGGAGTCGGAGGTGGAGTCGGAGTCGGAGGCGTAGGCGGAGTCAGAGATGGCGGCTTAAGAAAGATGCGATGTTGATGAACACTGAAACCGCGAAAAAAAAGTCGACTGCCCTATACATTTCTGTGCGCATAATTCGACAAAATGTACTGAACAGCTGTTTTTTTTTTCGCGATTTCGGGATTGGTCCCATAGTAAAAGTTGTTCATAATGATGAGTACAATGACCCCTTAAGAGGTTGTGCGTTTATTCTGTTACACATTGTATACGGTTTTAGGGTCTGAAATCTGCTTAATTAGAATGCATAACAGTCCTGTTTGTGCATATTGTTGGTTTATTGAATGTAGCCTCGTAAACCGGCGTAATAACGAATTATAACAGAGTAGCATGGGTTATGGATTGTTCAAACAGTCGGAGTCCATTATCCAATCTAAGAAACTCGAATCGGAAACGCTCTTCAAAAAGCTGACAAGTTGAAAAAGTGCCTTACTTGTGACATATTTTAAGTAAATGTCTGTGACTAATGTTCTGTGTTTTAAATGTTGCCTTCAAAACTATGAACAAAGTGAACAAACGTTAGGAAATATGCAAATAGGAATCTAAGTTCTGACTTAAAAAGTAATTTCTCAGTCAAGTCTTGGTTATACTCGTAGTTCGTTATTTAAAGGCAACAGTTCATTCATATTTTTTGAAATAGCAGAAATATAATAGGTATTGTATAATTATGTAGATTAGGTTTTTACGTCCTCCGATCCACAATTTAATTCATTGTTTATTTAAAATCCGCATTTTTACAGGGCTTTATTTTAGGACAGTTTTGTAAGCAATTAAGTTCAAAATGCTTTCTGCCATTTCATCAAGCATAACACATCATTTAACAATTACTTGTAGATCCTGACTCGTATTTTTTATAAATAAGTTAAAAGCTTACGGAATATGACAAAGCATTTTTCTAAACTTGACAGTAACTGTGGCTCTTTTCGTTGAAACAGTTTTCAAATATACACTAATATTGTTGAAACACTGGCAACATTTATATTTGACTAAGAATTATAGCGATTATTTACTTTTTCTTAAACATTTGAATGAATGATTTACTAATGAATAAGGTTTTAAGAGTAATTGTTTTAGTTTCGGCGAAAAAAAAACAAATCTGTTCTGAAAGCTCAAGCACATCATAAACTTACCTTCCCTCCAAAAACATATCCCAGTTCCAAAGCGACCAGCTGAGCTACCTCTTCACCACCTTCCACGTCCACGGTCCACTCGTTTACAAAGTCCTTCGCATGCTCCAACCCGTTATGCACTCCTTGGTACCCGTAGTGCCCTGGTACCCAAAATCTGGGCTCATTAGGATACCATGACAAAACCGAAGTAAACAAACTGGCAATTAGGAGAGTCAAGAGCGTCATTGAATCGTTATTATAGGGTATTTTTATATTTGCGTGTATTTGTATTGGATGGTAGGGAGTTCGAGCGAGGTCGGAGTCCAAACAAACACTAACGGCCGGCAGACAACAAGAGAGGAAAAGCGTCACTTTTCACAAGCGGCGCGGCGGTATACCCGACTGTTGTAGCTAGCTTACGCAGCGCTGCGCGTCGCGTAGCGGTCGCGTCGCATTTTTCAGCTATTTTATTTAACACTTAGGTTTATTCGGTTTTCTTTTTGTTTAATATAAATCAAAAGTAATTTGTTTAAGTTTTGATTATCAGCCGATAATCAAAACTATTTGAAGTTGAACGTCAAAAATTTGGTACATAAGACAGTCCCCCTTAAAGTAGTACCAGTACTAGTCCCAGTACTTTTAAAGAAGACAACAATTTCAAAGCAAAATTATAACATAAAACATTAGGCATGTTGAACAATTTTCGTATCTATACGAGAAAAAACCGAACATTTTCATCAGTCGGGTATACCAGTTTCAGTCATTACTACAGTGGCCGCTGAGCACACAGAGAGATAACTCGCATCGCGATATATTTGAACTATCTCTAACTGACGCCGCTATTTATTTAATTAAGTAGAGTATCGAGCAACAAATCAATATTATTTCAAAACAGCAATTTTTCTAGTTCATGCATGACCTCAGGAATACATTGCAGCTCAGCGTAATTTTAATTTTTGTCAGAGTTTTTTGATTTATAAGCCCAGTATTTTTTCTTCTACAGTAATAAAATGTAAAAACCCGTAGGTAAGCTTAGCTTAGTAGTAGTAGTTAGTCTTAGCTAAGTCTCATACGTACAGAAAGACCAATTATAATGTCATCATAACAAGATGAATTATTATGGACTTAGGTTAGGTTAGAAAGAATATTGGCAAAAACCTCGAGGTTTAATTTTGTACATCATTTAGTTTCAGATTTAATCTGTCTAGTCTGTGCGTCATCATTTTCTAATAGTAGATTGTACATCAAGTGCATAAAACGCACCATTTTACGCGAGACGTTTATCCATCCGGGCGAGCTTCGAGCGAGGATGGATATAAAGTAGAGTGTAAAATGGGTTTTATGGACGAGTTGTACACTCTACTTTTCACTTCGATTGCGAGGAAATGAAACAGCAACATGTTAATATTGAAAAATTAATTAAACTTTAAAGTTACGTTAGGGCAATGAGAAAATATCCTTGCCTTGTTCTTAGAATACTAACGAAACGAATTAAAATAAAGAGGTTATTCTATGAAGTTGAAGTTGTTCGTGTGGCTGTTGGACCGATTGCCCTGGTCTTCGACGACTTTTATGCTCTAGACTCTACTAGAGCATAAAAAGCGACTTTATGTCGCCTACGCACGACATAAAGACTAACTTTTAGAGCATGAGAAGTGAAAATGTTCTTTTTGTTACATACTATTATTCATTTTTGAAAATGGATGATTATGTCATTAGCTAGTTTAGGTAAACAACTTACTTAAACAGAAATAGACACATTAACCACAAGACATCGATTATGAATATAACGACACTTGCAAATGAACTGTTTTATGAGCAGAGTAGGCATTAACCACTAATTCCTCGTCATTAATTAAGAGGGCGCGAGATCCATTTGCCCCACACTCTCTAGTTTACATTAAGTCGTCTTTATGTACTTCGTGTTACGAGAAAAAAAAAACTTACAGAGCACATTGGCACATTATATTAACACTGGCTCTGCCATCCCTTCATCTTTTCTTCAGAGAGGAAGACGAAAGAAAAAATTGATGGATTGTTTAAGAAATGATATACAAGAAAATATACTGAATGAAAGAGAGATCGATAACTGGGAAGAATGGAAGAAAAATACGTGAAGGCAACAAGATGGTGTTTAACGCTGGATCTACAGATTAATGTGGTGGACGCCCAGTTGGAAGAACACCGGGTGACTGAAAAGTTATGTGGTACTAAGTATCGAAAGTTTTGAGATGCAGTGATGAATGTGGATGGCGGTAAGGATAAAAGAAGACCAAAGAAACGATGGATGGACTGTGTGAATAATGATATGACTAAAAAAGGGGTGACTCTGAGATTACGACTAATAGAGAAGTATGACGGAAGATGACATGCTGCGTCATGAATTATACATAAAGGGTGTAAAAAAACCCTTAACGAAGCCGAAAGGCACTATTGTTCTCCCCGGCATTACGATCATTTTTTTGTTGTAGAGACAATCTACTAGATCATAACAGATATTGGGGGCCAAAGTTCCAACTTTATCACAAGTTTTTTTTTAAATCCATGTTTTTAATGTAAGTTTTTTACTATAGATACCTCCACGACTCCCGTACTATTCAATGCATCCATCAGCACAATGTTTTGAGTGCGTTACATTGAGTCCTACCGTAAAACGTGATTTTTCACCCCAATAAAAAAGTCGCTCCCTAGCAATATTTTTTGCGTAAAGTTACTAAGTTTGATGTACAATCTACATACCGCTTGCTTGACGACTTCGTGAAGGCTCTATTTATACCCTGTATAAACCTACAAATTGGTATAACGGCAGGAAAGTGATGACAACGATAAGTAAATACTAGAGGTACTAATTGATCAAACCAAAAATTTATAAATATAGAAATTAGAAATTATTGGAAAAAAAACACACCCGGATAAACACGTTTGTTTATCCTGAAGCGCTTTCAATTAAAAACCGATCAACGGCCTATCAATCAGAGCAAATAAAAAAATTACATCAAAAGGAATCCAGCTTGTGTACCAGGATATTATAAATACGTGTTACGTGTTTATTGCACAAGCGGCAGTGTGTCAGTAGATCGATGGATCGTGGCCGTGAGCCGTCGGCGCCCGCGCATGCTACCGTAAACAAACACTTTACAGACAGTTAAACAGATAAACTGATATGGCCAAGAATGGTGTAAAAAAGTTTTCTATAAACCGAATATTTAAAAAAAAAACTGCTATGCACACGAATTGAGTAACATCTTTTCTATCATAATCATAAGGTTCTTGAAAGAATTTAATTGTGCATTGCTTCATAATTACCTATGTTTATCGAAAGGTTTGTCTGCATAACAACGCATATAAAAAATCTAGTGAATATTGTTGATATTATTGCCAAAATAGCCAGGGGATTTTGAGCGTGTTATGCAATCTCCCGCTGGAAATTAAATATAATAATAAACACATTTAAAAATAATAAATGAAAAGTTGCAGGTTATCCTCGTCTTTTACGTTTATTTGAAACTAAACATTGTAATGGTGATTAATTGATTATTTAAACACCTACATAAGTTTTTTTATTTCGAGAAAAGCCAAATCTCAGATTCTCAGGTGGATCCTATTGTGTTCCTACAACTACACTAATTTGAAAGATGAAAGTGAAAATGTGTTCCTAATTATTTACAAAAGTTGGCCATAGTAACGTTAACTCACGGAATCGTCCGTGACGGCCAAAATACTCGAACGTCTTATATATCTCCCTACACGCACTGGAGACTATTTCGGGACTATTACTAACTACTAGATACATTGGTACTCAAACTTTTGTTTCCCTGTGGTATTTCTGAAAGAGAGATTTCTTCGTTCGCTATCAAAATCATGATTCATCGTGATTATAATTTACTTGCGCTAGAGAACAAACCGCCGAACGGGTTCTTCGCCAAAATAAGACCTAGAATCATCCATCCCGATTAGTAGTACAGGCATAGTACAGGGCAACCTCCTTTCTCCCCGTTCTAAAACTAGTTGCAATCGCACTCAAAGCGTTGTTTGTTTAAGTATCAACAACGATTTTCTGCAGATATGACGTAAGCTTTACGGTAGCTTATGTCAATCACACAATAATACATTTTTAACTTTTCCATCATCGATAGCGCGTATAGAATGTCATTTTGTGTAGGCCCTCTGCGTTGGACAATTCTGAGAAAACTTCATCATGTTGTCAACAGTCTTGAATATTAAATAAGTAATCCCTGTAGAGATTACAGTCTAGTCTTCTTTTAAAAATGTTGTTATATTTTTATCTGACTTTTACATTTCTACGTCATAACTGAACTTTTAACACTTCGACCATTTCTATTTTTGGTACGATTCTTCTTATACCTACGGTAAACCTTCAATATTTTGTTCCGAACAAACGAAATTTGTCGGAACAAACTTTATTGGGCTTCTTCAAGTCCGTTTACAAGATTTGTTTAACAGTTCTTGGTTTTCTTTCTGTTTAATCATACTTATGTTACTTTAACAGGTTTCTGGGCTTGGGTTTCAATACCTACTTAGTTCGATCTTCCTTTTCATACCTGCAGGGCTGTTGCGTATCTCTGTTGACAGTTCATAGTGATGATCACTTGGCATCTTTTGATATACAATGACCGTTCTTTTTGGTTTCACCTGACGATACCCGTGAAGAACTGTCATAGTATATCAAAACTCGTTACTATGAACAGTCAACAGAGATACGCAATAGCCCAGCTGATCTAAAATTATCTGGCTACAATTAAATAGCGTTGCTTATCGTATGCTCAACGTACGTCTCATTTTTAAATATTTTCACAAGAAGTGACAGCAGCTTAAATGATGGATCTTTTAAATAACCCAGAATCACCACAGTTCCCAGATGGCACTCCAATAAAGAGCACACAATACGACGCATTATTTCTGCAACGAGGAAAATTATATCATATTATTTCGTGATATCCGAACTTATAGGAAGTCATGTTACATGTATGCGAACATACGTACAACATACAACAACTTTGGCTATCACTGCTCAAACGCATATCCGCGGCGCGCGCGCACCCGCAGTCGCGATGCGCGCGCCGCTCGCACCCGCGGCCTTTGCCGCATTACTCCTGCTCTGGCCTGCCTCCCTGGTACTCTGCTATCAGGACGAGAGAGGATACCAAGCAGAGGACGCATATCACGACGATGTGTTAGACGTGTGAGTGATTCATGTGCTGCTAGTAATTCTGTGAAGCTGCTCATCTCCAGTGATCTTCAGTGATTTTTATATTTTAATTATTTCTGACATATACGTATCGGTTGGTTGGCGGAAGTGATGCTCGTAAACTGGTTGCTTCGAATAATTTTATTTCTGCGGATGATGATGTTAATTCAGCCCTGTATCATGTTTCGACCCAAAGTTTATTTAGAAAACATCTGAAACAAGGAATAATTAATTGAAATTCAAGGCGCGAGTTTATAATTATGTTACCTGCGGGCTGCGAGGGAAAAATTTGGGCTCGAATTAGTAGTTACAATCCGGATTAAGTCCTCGAAAGCTTTACTACACAACAGAACGAATCAATAAAGGAATCGTGACCCAGAGTCCAACATTCCCTACTTCAATTAATTTATGAATCAGATTGCATTGCCCCGTTTAAAAACCAAAGTGCGTGGGTTCAACGACTGCTACTGAATGGAGATCGTTGCACACTTGCACCATCGTAATATATGAAGTATTACAACGTTATTGCACGTGGTATTAATAGTCCAGTGTAAGAACCCATTGATGTGTTCTTGGAAGTCTTAGGGCGAAGGATTGGGTACTTAGTACTGGTGATGTGAACGAGGCTAAAACACTTCAGTTAACTGAGCTTCTGAGTATTCAGTTAGTTTATATGCTAATTGATATTAGGTCGGACATCTGTTTTAATAAAAACTGCATAAATTATAGGTATGGACATTAGACATGCCAACTGAAGGCCAATTAAGGCATGACAAAGCTTACAAGCTGATCTAGGACCAAAAGACCAAAACGATCATCTACCTCGGTAAACAGGCTTTTAAGTCAGTTAGATAGATGTGCTTTAGCTATCGTTTATTTTAATAAAATAGTTGAATGGAATTTTCTCACTATAGTAATAATGCCTTAGGACTAACAATTTCTGAACGCACAAGTTAAAAAAATCTAAACACTCCATAGTTCCATTAGTCTAAAAGCTTTTTGTGATGTTACTTAATAATTGTGTGCATCATGAACATAATAGTACAATAATTGTTCTAGGTTTATCATAATGACATTTCACAACTAATTGTTGGTTTGGGAAGCGATGCAGATAACTCTCGTGTATTATGTCAGCCTGGTCACACATTCTCACTGTAATTGTTCCGATTAATATCATATCTAGACTAAACACTGCTAATTTAGATATTTAGTTAATCAAAGAATACTGAAGATGTCTTAATTATGTTGAAGTCGCGGCTTCTAGTCTAACCGGGTGCAGCTGAATACCAGAATTTCACATGGAGCGACTGCTTATCTAACCTCCTTCCATTTACTTTATAATGTGATACGGATACCATAATAAAACTGGTTGTCAGACTTTTGGGTTTCTAGCTGAATGAAACTATAATGCTATGATTTTTCAAATTTATTTGTACTTTGAAAGAAAGAAAATTCTCAAACATTTGTACATCTTCTAATCTTTACCATCTATTCAGTAGCTCGAAAGTTTAGTCTTACCAAAGGGTATCATACATAACCCAATACCAACTGGGTTGTGGAGGTCAGATAGGCAGTCCCTCCATGTAAAAGTCTGGTATATAGCTTATATAGATTTGAAAGATGAAAATTAAGGACTTAACTTTTGCAATAGTACATTACTGCCGCGGTCTATAATGACTACTTTGCTGGTCGCGCTAATGATGGCCGGCACAGCGCGGTCAGCGTGCAGCACTTGATGGACGAGCTGAGATAAAGGCAGAGACCGTAGGTTGAAGCCTTTACAGCGAGGACAGCAAGGGCTGCAATGATGGCCAAACTGAAAGGCCTAGAGCGTAGCTAGGCTAGCTCGAGGCAATCATAGCGTGTCCAGCGAAGCAGTCATTGTGGTCCTAGGTTTGTATAGTGCTTTACTCAAAAATGCAAGTACCTAATCTAAATAAAACCAGCAAGTAATTTAAATAAAAAATATTTGTACTTATCTCTATAGATACAAACAGCTGTGTTTTAAATAAAATCTTTTAGGATTTGATTTTTTAAAACGTTGAAACGTCAAAATAGCGGCCGGCAAGACATTGCCGGCCTGTTAAAGCGGCCAGCAAGACTTTGCCGGCCGCTCCTTGAAACAGAACGGCAAGGTCGACTTTGCTCAAACAAGGTTGTCAAAATAATGACCACATTACATGCATTTTTGAGTAAATGGAATACTCATTGAAGAAACAACATGGACATAATAACATAATCAAGCTCTTGGACATTAACATGGCCTTAGAACAAAACACTAAAATAACTGTTGAGGTCATTTAAAACATGATAAACTACATTTTAGGCACCCAGGATGATAAAACGACAAATTCATTACACAGTGACCCATGGCCATGACTCTGCGTAGCCAGAAACTGGACCAATGTGTCAAGAGTTTTAATTGGTAATGACATCGAGACATTATTACTTAAAATTTTAATTTAAGATAATACATATAGACGAGACAAACATGTTCATCGTCATCAACATTATTATCAGTCCCAGCCCTTGGTAGAGGAAACCGCCAATAGCATTGTTTAACCACTTTTTTTTTGCTTTAAGTAGGTACTTAAATCATTAAATCCTGAAGATGATCAAATTCTCATAGAAGCTCTTCAAAAGCTCTACAGGACCATTTCAAGTATCATTATCTTAGACAGGACTTAAAGAAAACTCTTAGTCGTCATTGGTCCTTTGTTTCATTGATACATGGAATGAAGCACCAACACTACCATTTACCACTCACATCAGTTAAATAAATCTATTTTTACTGATTACTCTTTGTATCTTCCCACAACTTCAAATTCTTAGTGACAAAATTACCTATCGCGGCCCAAAAACCTCAAATTTTTCGAGCTCCCTACTCTCGCTCTTCAGTGAAAATTCACGACACGTGAAGCACCAAATTTTTCAAGTTCCTGCTTCTATTGGGTTTGCACTTGGCGCGTGGCGCTCTAATTTTTCGAGCTCGCTTCGCTCGCTTTTCAATGAAGACTTAACCTACGCGAGTCTATTGATAAGAAGCTCGTAATGAGTAATAATAAGTAACCTATCGCGGCCCAAAAAGCTCCTATTTTTCGAGCTCGTTAAGTTCGTCTTCAATGGCGATTTCCGTCGAAACAGTCCAGCACGCTCAAATTTTTGGAAATTAACCTATGCGAGCCACGGTAATAGTTTTATCTCATTTCGCTCGCCCTTGTATTCTCTTAGTAAAATAAATGACAGCTAATTCGATGCCAGACAGACAGGATACTATTATTATATATTTTGCAAAAAATATATTTCATTATCCTCTTTTTGGGCTTCGCCAAACACTCGGATTCATAGAGCCCCCCAAAAAAAAATACAGGGCAGTATTAGGACTAGCTACGCCACTGCTCATAAGCATGGTCGACGATATAAACCATAATTAGGTCACTATTATTCATTAATGAGCTTATCATTGTCTCAACGACTTTGTAGGACATAAAACGATAAGATAAAGTTTCTTTGTTGTTTTCCGAAGTTTAATGTCTATGTCAAACAAGGATGATTTATGTGAAATGACGTGTGACAGAAATGTACCATATTTTTAGAAAACCACAGATGTGGAGTTTTGAAAATAGTCGTGAGTTATTCTTGTGGTTGAAATGAATATACACGTATGTTGTTATTCTTGTACAAACATCAAAATTAGGTAGTCTTAATTTTTGAACCCAGAAATATCATAAAGATCAATGAGGTTATATATATTACAACATCATTGGGAAAGATACTTATGGCATGCTGCTGATGACCGTAATCCGCATTGTGGGTCGAACCATTACCATTTATTGAGCAAAGTCGTAGAAGAAGGAGACAATCTACAAAGCACGAAAAAGACGAAAATATAAGCACCTTCAAAATATCATCGGTATGGTTAATCATAATCAATGTCTTGGTTTCGTTCGTGTTTCGTTTCGTCGTTTAAAAAAAATATAATTATTCTTGCGAAGCTTATAGCTCTTATCAGCAAGAGAATTCTTAGAATATTCATGGCAAATATTTTATCATTCCTTTAATGATGTCACCAGGCGATGTCACAGCTCACAGCATCATTGTTTTGATCCCACGAATAGAATAACCCGGAAAGCTAACTCACTTATGATATGCCTATATGCCGATTCCCAATTATGATGGGATCGGCTTCCTGTCTTACTGAATACCAGCATTTTACATGGAGCAGCTTCTTATCTGACCTCCAAAATTCAGTCTCTATGTAATACGATAATTTTTGGTCAGGCTTTCTGTGTACCGTTACGACTGTTAAAGATCTACAAATGATAGCCGAGAGCAACGGCTTAGGGCGAACTTCATCAATGAAACTAAACGCGATCAGCACATCTAAACTATGTTTAAGAGTTACCATGGTCAATATTCTACAACAATGATGACACTGACAGGTGTTGAACGCAGTTTAGCTGTGCTGGTCGAACGGAAAAAGATAACCCACTAAACTCCCTTTTACTTCCAGATTAGACGGCAGTTCGCCATGCCCCACGGACAGTCTTCTCCGCACCCGCGAGACGTGTCGCGTGGACGGCGCCGACATACAGTGCATCAAGCTGAGGTGCTGTGACACACATGTCTTCATCGCTGGAAGGTAAGAACAAAATGCGGAAATTCAAGCCTTCGTCCAAACTATAGAGTACCAGCTGTTACGATTCTTTATTATTTATTTATTTTATTTTTTTCTGATGGGAAATCATCAAATAAGGTCCCGCTCTGGGCTGAGCAGGAGGGAGTGTCAGACTTTTACTGACTAAAACCCATCCATGTTCCTTCCTAGGCCCTTTGTGTTCCAGGCGGTATCTCTTTCGAACAGTCCCGCAACCCTGGCAGGCATCGGTCCTTTCGGACCCCTTCCTGTTTGCTCTTTGAGGCGCGCGTGGAACACGAACGCGCCGTCGACACGGCCTGTTGTCATAAGACGGACGGACGGCGAGCTAGCCCATAGCTTACCGTCCACAGGCCCGGGCTGCTACGATCCTTAAATACTCTTTTTGCTTCGTCCACGTTCATACATCTGGTTATACACACACCGACTGAAAAGAATCACAAGAGTACTGAGATTAATTGCCGGAAATTAGGTCAAATTTGACGCCTACTACTGCACACCAGTACCTAATTTCCGGCATACAATGTATTAAAAACTGGAATTAGATTAAAAATCAATCAGTTCTACATCTCGCAATCAATTAAGTCGGTATCGAATTTCAATAAGCACGTACGCAACCTCAAGCATTTCTCTGTACCTACAAGCTGTTACGATAAAATAGATTGCTAGCCCTTTTCCCAACATCCCTTGGTTACCTTTTAAGATACCCAATACTTACCTGAAACTTACAAATCACATTCAGAGTAAAATCAAAGGCGAACTCTTGATTCCAATTAGAAACATGAGTTGTAAGCCGCTCAAAGGACCAAGGGATTTCGTAACAAATAAAGTTCTGACCTTTCCATCTTCGTCTAACTGTGGAGCTGACGAGATTAGATTTATATTCGTACGGCGTGCTAGCGAAGGGCGACGTGTCTTGTTGTCATGTGAAGCATAGGAATGAGGAACTAGGTAGCCAGCATAATCAATCAGAATATTCACTATGAGAATTGATTAACTCTGCGTGTTAAGAATATTAATTATTGATGTCTTGAAGCTTATTCCACTAGCAGGGGGTCCAGTGGTATGGACGCTGACTTTCGAGGCGTTGGGTTCGAACCAAAGCAGAAGCTTTACTTTGTGAATTTTATTTTATCACCACTGCTCTCAAAATGGTGAAGGAATACATCGTGAGGAAACCAGAATGTTGTAAAACTTAAAATTCCAAGACATGAGACCTCTAGCTACACGCACTGCGCCTGCGTGATGGGATTACAGCATTTACAGCCCGTTCCCTTTCACAGAGAAGAAGCCTGAGCTGTGTGCAGAGGGAACTTTATAATATCTAAGCTGATAATATAAGACGAAAGTAGTGTCCGACCGAAGCTTCGGCTTCGGCTTCGGCTTCGGCCACCTTCGGCTAAAAAAGCACCTTCGGCCAAATCTTCGGCTTCGGCCAAAAATTTGCCGAAGGTTTGGCCGAAGCCGAAGGTTTGCTAGTTGTCAAAATTTGTAATTTACTGAACGATGCTAGAGCGAGACGGAGAGTGTGCAGAGCAGCAGAGTTTCGCCGCGCTGCCGCACCGGACCAAACGAATCGCAGTTAGTAAACTAAACGAGTCAAAACAAGTTTGAGAGCGCGTCTTAAAATTCTAATAAGTGTTTTGTTTTTAAATATTTCATATTTGTTATTACAAATTATTTTATTTATTACTGTGAGTAGTACCTGTGGTGATACGTTCATTATTGTGAGGCACTCTAAGAACCAACAAACCGTAAGTATTGTCTGGTTTAAAATATTTTATGTTATCTAACGTTAGGTAGGAAACTAAATGGAAACAATGTTGGTATGTTTTTTTATATGTATCTAGTATATTCTGAGATCAAAGTAACTATCGTATTTCTCAAGGTCAATGACACCTTCGGCTTCGGCTTCGGCTTCGGCCGAAGGTTTTGGTGAATACCGATTAATCGGCTTCGGCCAGAATTGCACCTTCGGTCGGACACTAGACGAAAGGGACCTTATAGACAATAGAGAAGATGCTGTTGAATAAAGGTGGTCCTGCAATCCACACATTTAAAACGTTAGGATTTCGAAACGTTTTGGCATCAAGTGCAGGATTGCCAATACCGCTGGACTGTTACATTGTTTGCTTTGCCAAAGAATACGAACTTGTGTAGAGTAGTAACAAACAGGTGAACCTATTAGTTGAAAATGCTTGCCAATCTTTGGCGAGAGGTCTCGACCAAGTTATCGTGATCTTAGGGAAGCGAGACCATGGGGTACACAGTTATTTGCGGTCATGACTTGTCATGACAACCTTTACGCTAAAGAGACATTGACTGCTTAGGAAACAAATAAATAAGTTTTTTCTTGTAGGCCACGAGTCAACACTTCCTTCCACGACTTGTAGAGCGACAGTACTCACGCAAGGGATACGAATAAAGCGCGCGCGTGTCGCTTAGCGCAAATAGCATTGTCTGAGGTTGTGAACTGGGTTTTTAAAGCTTCTATAAACGCCATAATACGTTTATATGTCAGGTGTATACCGCGGTCGACGGACCCGTGCAGCCTGCAACTGTGTGAGCAAGCGTGCGAGGTGCGAGGTGACCGGGTGTGGTGCACCTGCCACAGCGGGTTCCAGTTCCATGTAGACCACTACCGGAGGAAGACACAGCCTTACTGCGTTGGTAAACACAATATTTTGTTCTTAAAGATAAACTATGAGTGCCCATTAGATTGGGAAAGTCTGTGATGTCTGACACTAACGTCACAGTATAAATAATACTGAGCTAATGTCAACCCATATCATCGGTATTCCAGATATAAACTGGAATAAAGTTTCGGTCAAAACGGTTTTCACTTAACCTTAAAGTGGTAGTTAACCTTAAACAGTTGTGAATCGTGATCTTTTGTTTTTAAATGACGAGTTGAAACAGTGACGAGTCGGGTATAAGCCGTAGTACCTAGTACTCTTGACAAGTCTTATAACAATATGCCTAACCTATAAATATAATTATCTTATTATTCGTATTCATTCAAGTCTTCGATCCGGTACCTCCATAAACAGATGGAGCTCCGAGCTTCATGGAACATAAACCAGTCTTTATTTCGACTCACACTCGATCGCCTGTTACGCAGATGTAGACGAATGCTCTTCCAACAAGGGCGGCTGTGAACAGCGGTGTATCAACGACCCCGGTGGGTACCACTGCGAGTGTTCGCCTCCGCTGGTCCTCGCCAGCGATGGCAAGAAGTGTGAACCGAGAGTTGCTGTCCCAGTAAGTTGTAGTATTTTAAGTTTAATATCAGTAGGACTGGTCCATTCTTGATTGTTCTAAGGGTGGCAAATTACTTTGGCTTTAGTAATAAGATAAACTAAGAACACCGCTGTGTGCCTCATCTCAATGACAATGATGATGAGATCCATGAGTCCCATGCAGTGGCATGGGACTTTATCCCTGGCTGTTGCCTCATCATCAACGTCACAAATCATATCTGGAGACCCTCTCAATTTTTGTTACATCTATGGTCATCAGCAAACTTCAGGGCCTTATCGTCTGCGGCACCAAATGTCAGAGCGTTTGATCAGTGAACCCTCAAAACTTTATCCCGATTACATCTTGAAAAATTACTCCAGGAGTAATCACAACTATTGTTTCCATTTAATCAAAAACAAAAGATGTCACATAATTCAGCCCAGGTAACCGCATTGCTTCAGGAGCCGTTGCCGTTGGTGCGAGCGTCGTCCAGGTGTTATGCACCATGTGATACTGTCACGTGGCTGTCGCGGAAGGTCAAGCAGTTGAGTGATCAGCTGCACAGCACGCAGGCGGCGCTGAAGAAACTGATGGACAGTCCTGCTTTGAGAGATGGTAGTAATATGAGCGCTTTTATACAGCTACAAATAGAAACTAAGCTTACCGGCTACTACTACAGTTGTATCATATTCTACTCCGTATCTATGTTGTGAAGTAGTGCAAAACCAACAAAATGTTTGCGTTATTTTAAATGGTAACCCTGCGAGAAAAAATAACCTCGGATACTTCAAATCAAATCAAAGCATTTATTTCAAGTAGGCCAGTTACAGGCACTTTTGAATTGTCGAAACAAAGATAACAATTAAATGTAGCTACAGTCCCAGTCACAAGGCATAAAAACTGTGAAAGTACTGTAGTTGCCCATTCCCTATCGTAGATCTCTATGGAGAAGAACGGGCAAGAAACTCCATGGACACTCTTTTAAATCAGCAAATTGTTACAAAATCTTGGTTACATCATTCATGTTGAGATGGTACACTATGTGAGAACGATGTAGCAAGATGTGCACATTAAAAGTGTCCACAGTAAAAACAAAAAAGACAATTAAAAAAATAAAAATAATTAATTCAAATAAGCCGTGGCAACTAAGAGATGACCAGTCACACTGACAGCGCCCAGCACCATTCAACTCAACCATTTTGAAGGGAACTAAATGATCCGACACACGCGCCACCACCCGCTTCCGCTCTATCACCCGAAGAACGACGGAATAAGTAAGACAGATTTATCGAACAGTTTAGGTGCGTTCACTATAAGATGGTGGGGTATGATATATATATATATGATCTCTATCGAGAAGAACCGGCAAGAAACTTTATGGTCACTCTTTCACATGATTTGGTTTTACATTATTATGATGTATTATCAAGGAATATTAGCATCATCCCCAATCATAATAGTCCACTTATAGTACTTAATACAGAACCAAACTCGCTAACATAAAACATAAGTAGCATAATACCCAGTAGAAATAAACAAAACTGTTTTCTTTTCTTTGAAGGTGGTGAGAGATTCGCCGAAGGAACTTACGCTTACAGAGTATTAGATTCAACGGCACCTTTAGAAGGAGGATATTGCAGGTGTGAAAGAGGAGCAAGGGTAAGTAAATAAAGCACTTATATGCTTTGACATTCATTTCTTAGTACATACCTAAATCGATCGAACTGGAAGGAGTTTGTAATAGTACATTACTAGCGACCCGCCCCGGCTTCGCACGGGTGCAATGTTATACATATAAACCTTCCTCTTGAATGACTCTATCCATTAAAAAAAACCGCATCAAAATCCGTTGCGTAGTTTCAAAGATTTAAGCATACAAAGGGACATAGGGACAGAGAAAGCGACTTTGTTTTATACTATGTAGTGATGATATAAGTGCGGTAAGTTGAAAATTACAGCCAAGGCAATATTGCTAGCCCGAGCCGTAGGCGAGGGCTACAAGAAAGCAGAGGCTGTAATTATCAAAGTGCACGTCTGTCATACCACGTTTTATAACATAACTGCAAGGACATAAATAAAACTCAGACTTTCTTAAACGAATAAATCTTTATTCACTTGTTAAAACAGTTATAAAAATTTGAACAATTTGTAAAATTGATTATTTTGTGTTTTTGTTACAGATAAATGGTTGTAATTTATTGTCAAAATTATTTAAATTAAAGAATTAAATATTTAGTTATTATATTATAACTCCCAAAGTTAATTTTATTCATAAAATCTTGACCACTTTTCTGACATAAAAACTCTCTAAGTACTAAGATTTAAAAAAGTACCGTTCGTTTTAGACGGAGCATCTTGATAAACCGTGCGTTTTACCTTATTAAAAAGAAACTCCTGCGTTTTACATTACAATAACGCACAAGTACGTAATGACACACAATACGATATTGAAATTGGTGAAATAAGAGACCCTTTACGAGCAAATGTGTTATAAAAATTGTAACAAGTGTTGTTCCAGTTCCGGCAATTAAATGTAGAAAATACGCTTTCTACGGATTCTATTTCAGCAAAAACGAAGGGTCCATAATATTCCACATCATAACTACTTACCTACATATTACAGGGTCCAGCCGGGCCCCCGGGTATGGAAGGACCAAAAGGCGACAGCGGACCAAGGGGTCCAAGAGGCCCTCGAGGACCAAAGGGCTCCTTAGACCTCATGCTGCTCATGATAGCAGACCTGAGACACGACATCCAGAACATAGAAGCACGCGTGTACAAAGATGAAGAAAAGTATGTTTATTTTAATTGTATTTTTTTTTCTGAAGTCAACCAAAATGAGAACCAAGACTAAGGATTTTCCAATAGTTTGGTATTTTTTGTCATCTTTTCAGAGACTGTCTGTTGGTCGATGTGTCGCATCTGCAAGCGCATCTGCTGATCATGAGGGCCTGAGTTTGATTTCTAAGTCAGGAAAAGTTTTCCATTAGGAATTTCTCACTATCTTTCGTACCCCGGTTAATCATCATAAGCTCGCCCCCTTTTGTAAGGGACTTACATAACTGACGAAATATGGGTGTAGGTACTATAGCCTAACTCATTGGTGAAATACAAGAGTGTTGATATATCATATAAACAGAGAAGGTATGGTTTGGTTGCTTGGTCGATCTGAAATAAAATTTTAGATGTACTATATTTCTTTTCAAATGCTTAATCAGAGTTTGAATAGATTAGAGCCCTTCGTCCCGTTGTAAGTTAACCAAACTGATGGATAGTAAATATTATGATTATTTCACGAATAGATAAGATACGATGATATCACTGTTTGTTTGTTTGTTCCGGACTGTGCTACAGATTAACGAGCCTCTATAGGCTTAGGGTTTTAGGTGAGATAAGAGGGTCATCTAAAATTTATTCTTATAGTAAATTATTTGGTACAAAATTACATTTTGCAAACACATAGAAGGTTGGTATCAGAGTGTAAAGCCTATATAACTATCCCATAAATATATTATTCCGGATGAAGTGAAAGTCCATAAAAAACTTCCACTTATTCACAGGTAATCACATGATAAAAATTTTGGCCCAAATTCTGAGTTGATTCAATTTGAATTGTCATCGACACACTAAGGGTCGATTCACACCGAAGTGGCAGTGGCCGCCAGCGCAGAGGCGCCGGTTTCACTGTCAAACCATCTAATAATGCTAAAGCGACATAAAGAAATGCATAGTGTCGTTTAATAGACTCTGGAGTTCGGGACGGTCCCGCGGCCGGTCGTGGCGCCTGGAGACGTCACGCGGTCACAGCGGCGCACTACAGCTAAGTGCTAGACGCCGCTGGCCGCTGCCGACCGCTGCCACTTCGGTGTGAATTGACCCAAAAAAAAACACAAAAAGACAAAAATAATAAAATATTTATTTATTATATTCATGATAACAATTCCTTCAGCGATTGATTGAGTTTTAAATTAATTCTCATTAATCTTCTTCTTCTACCCATCACTCAGATATACTTGTTTCTTTCCGAAATCGTTACAGAGGGCAGAGGGTTTTTTCCTTTCTTCTTTTAGTATGGCTCAACGATTTTATTTGACATTCCAGGCCCGAACGATTCAACCTACAGAAGGCATGGCGTCGCCAGCGCAAACAAGAGATGCTGGACCGGGAGAGCAAGACCGAGCAGGAGTTAGAGGCGTACACCGCACCGTCCATCGAAGGACCTGTCGATATACTGCCTAACGGTGCGTATTATACAACCAAACCAACGACCACCGGTCTATAACAGACCTCCATCGAAAGGACTGGAAGTCATGGAGAGAGGCCTTCCCCAGCAGATTATTGACCAGGGGGCCTAAAATGGAAGCTTTATCAGAATCATAATAAGAATCACGTAAAAAATTTAAAATTCTTAAAATGGTCTATAAGGTTATGACCACAAAGTCCATTTCAAGAGTTTTAAATTTTTAACGTGATTCGTATTATGATTCTGTTATAGCAGCCATTTTAGGCCCCCTGTAATGTAACTGCTGGCGCGTGCGGGATTATGGCCCACTTCCTCTCACAGTGGGGCTTTTTATGACCTGTCCCCCCCCCCCGCAGGGGTAAAGTTATTGGCTGATTATGTTGTGTTATGCTATGGTGCGTGTTCCTGGTATTTAAATAAATCCAACCTAGTAGGCAAACGGCTAGACACATGATGGAATTTAAAGCCGACTTAAAGCATAAGTAAGTAAACACTAACTATCTGGACTGGATATATCAACATACGGTCTACGTAATATTATTCTCATCTTACGACTGAAAAAATAAAACAACACCTACCTACACGTATTTCCGGAATTCAATTCCACTATCTCACATTTAGTGTTTAATCCATCACAAACAATAAAAAATCATGTACTCATTTTTATACTAAAAATTATTAAAAATTAATTGGTTGCAATTGATTGGTATCAAAGGTGTAAAAGTTGAACCCTTGCTTCCCTAGATGGCGCTGACGTCGAATTAGATCGCGCTATGGTTTCGTTACCGCGCGGAGTATATAAGCTCGGGCGACCAAAATTTCGACATCTCTGGTTTCCCTTCAAAACGCATAAATCTTTCGCCTTTTACTAAAGATTTCCGTGGAGGGGAACACTCAAATGAGTCTTTAATATTTTTGAATGCTCTGCTTCGGCAGAGCTTATAAACTTGACAAATGCGGATTACAGCCTGGCCAGCTCATGAGCTCACTCAACCATGCCCGCGTCCCTGCTGTGTACTGCGTACGTGTAGACCTTTTGTTGAGTAACAAACAAGCATCAGGATAGCCAGAGAAATTCAATGTTCTTGCGTTTTTTGCAATTTACAGGTCGGAGTCAGGCTTTAAGCTGAACAAAATATGATATGCGGCCGTAATACGCATGTATTTACAGAATTATTATTACCCGTAATATAGATGCTCTGTGATTATTAACACTAATATTAATACAACACTCCAAGCTAATTCATGAAATAGTCATTCAAATGGGCTTACATGAACATAAAGGGTTGGTTTGATGATTTTCATCAACATACAACCTGACACTGACCTGCAAATTGCAAAAACGTAAGAAACGAGAAAACGTAACATTTGAATTTTGCAGGCGCTTTACAAAAATGCTGTTAGTTGGCGCAGCATTGTTGGTTGTCGTTTTTTTATTCGAATGCAGCGAAGCACTTACGAAGTTTTTTTATGAATTTAAAAATGGTTTGATTTCTGACTTTGACTAAGTCTTGTTCACTCTACAGGTTTGAACGGCGAGATTCTCCACGAGTCTACTACGGACTGGACTCTGGTCAAGGGCGAACCTGACCCGGCAGAACTGCCCCTAGGCCTGATGGATGACATGGCAGCCTTGGAGAAACTCCGCCAGTATCACTTACTTGTGAACCTGACCAATTCCGACGTGGACGAGGAACCAGACAACGACTATGAATACAGCTTCTACTAGGATTACATGGGGATAAAGGAGTTTTCGTATATTCTGGCCTTTTTTTATTACTTACCTATTTATAAACATTTCGATCAGTTATTTGTCATTGCTGGCACTTGGTGTTACACCTTGAAAGAGACACTGGAGTGCTTATAATTCCATGCAGAAGTTAGCCTCAGGCTGTCGATTAGCTGCTTCTATTCAGTCATTAGTTTTCTCCATATCAGAGATTACACTTACCTAAACAAGGTTGAGGCGACTTGGAACTAATGTAATTTCATGAATAACATAATGGTAACGACAGGGCAAAATTAGTGATATTTAAAGTATCTATACTAGCCTGCAGGATTTCGCTAGCATATTTACTTTGACAGACAACACAGCATCACATCTGTTTTCCCAGAAGAGTTAGGCAGAGGTGGTACTGGTACTTATAATAGTACACCCACGTTACGCCAGGTATTACAATTTGACCTTATTTAATACATTTTCTTGTTCGTGTCGCAGGCACGACAATTTTTATATTTTGTTAGCCCAGAACTTCGCCACTTCCACCGCGCTAAGAGGGCAGGCTAAATAATAAATAAATATCGCTAGACATTACACACAGCGCCATCTAGGTGCCACACTAAGCAAAGAGGCTTGTGTCGTGGACACCAGATAGTTGATAATACTACATAGATACTTTTTGTTTGTAAATACATACTTATTATGCATATAAACATTCATGACTCGGAAACCAATGTCCATGCTCATCACACAAACATTTGTTCCTACCGGGATTCGATCCTAAGAACGTAAGGCAGCCTCACTACCGTTGCGCCATTCGGGTCGTCAAGCTAGGAGGCTAGGAGGTAGAGCATAGTTTACGACACAGCTCCAGAACCACACCCGCTGATGTTTCATTGAGGTAGCCCCATTTGTGTATAATGTATACCGTGAAGAACTCAACACAGTCTACACTGCACTAACTAATCCAATAACTACTACAAACTAAATATACATTCTACAAATAGGAAGACCAACAATAAAACTCCACAATAGTATAATAATATAGGCTCTTTATTTAGTACACAAACATACATAGAATCATAAGTGATATCGTTCTCTATTGCTACGGCCGCAAGGTTTAACTTGAGACGGAGGGCTGGTACTGCGCGGCGAGGCGTTTGAACTCGTTGGTCTTGGCGTGGTGCTCCTTCGTGTAAGGGTGGTCAGGGTGACTGTCCAGGAGTTGGGCTATGTAGCGGTTGAATACCTGGGAACAGGGAAAATATTTATTTCAGAAGGTAAACGCTCCACATGCAAGTTTGTGGATCCTGCGGATAGATCCTAAGCGAAGAATCAAGTACTTGATATTTAACCCATTGGATGTCGGTGAACATAGATGTTAAGCAAAATCTTTTTATCAAATAGCCTGTAACCATTAATCATTGTCTATTTATGAAGGCAGGTAATGATATTATCACTACATAGTATAAAACAAAGTCGCTTTCTCTGTCCCTATGTCCCTTTGTATGCTTAAATCTTTGAAACTACGCAACGGATTTTGATGCGGTTTTTTTTAATAGATAGAGTGATTCAAGAGGAAGGTTTATATGTATAACATTGACCCGTGCGAAGCCCGGGCGGGTCGCTAGTATTATTATATAATGTTCATTATACAAAATCAAAGTAATGTAACATCTATTACTTGTCACGGCGATATTCAGGGGAGACCTTTGTACAGAAGTGGATGTTTATCGATATAATACTATTTTAAGATTCATATAAATTTAAAACAAGTAACTGCTTTTGTGGCTGTGAGTAAGAGTATTTGTATTCTAGTTGCAATGATTAAAATAAAAGAAAAGAATATGGTACAGACCTCAGGCGCTTTCCCGCTGTGCGCTGCAGTGACGGCGAGTCCCAGCAGCAGGTCAGGTTGTTGCGGAGCGCGCGCCTGCGCCTCTGTTAGCATCTGTTCGGATTCTTCCCACATGCCTGTAGAAAGAACAATCAAATGTAGGTTTATAAAAATATATTTAAAAAAAGCCGGCCAAGTGCGAGTAAAGTCGTACTCACACGCACACAGGGTTCCGTAGCACCAAACAATATAATAAAAATATTTTGAAGGCAGTTCATATGTTGGATTGTTTTACATTCATCAACAAAACTAAATTTGTTTTTCATAGTATGTTAATGAAACAAAGTTGTTGCTGCAGTTTGATGAAAAAGTCCCATATCTCAATAACAAAACATCAAATCTTATTCAAACCAATTTTGGTTGAGTTTTTTTACGTCCTATATTTTTTTCAGAATTTTTCTCCTCTTACTTTAGAAATTAGAGGGGGGACACACATTTTACCACTTCGGAAGTGTTTATCTTACAAACGATTGACTTTGAGAGAAAATGGTTTTAGGAACCTCAATGTCATTTTTAACCTATCTATAGACACCCCGCACGTATAGGTTTGATGAAAAAAATATTTTTTAGTTTCAGTTCCATCTATGGGGAGACCACCCTTAATCTTATATTTTATTTATTTTTGTATAAAAACCTTATAGCGGTTCACAAAATACATCTTAGTAGGTACTAAGTTTCAACTGTGTACTCCTAATAGTTTCGGAGTAAAGTGGCTGTGACATACACGGACAGACAGACAGACAGATAGACTTGGCGAAACTATAAGGGTTCCGTTTTTAATGTATTAAGTGTACAATGTATTAAGTTATTATTGTAACTACAATGTAGCCGAATGGCTACGGAACCCTAATACATTGTAGGTTAAAATAATATAAATAGACTTTATCTTCACACCTCTTTTCAAAGACCTGTTATGGAATGCTAACAAGGACAGGAATTCCTAACTTTAATGACGTCACTTAGCTAACCATGCATTGTCATCCAAACTAAACTTGTATGCAAAATTTCAGCTCAGTCAGTCGGGGATAACTTTTTTATATTTCAGTTGAAAAATTTGACCTGAACAAACAAACATTGCAAAGTAAATAAAAGCTTGTGAAAAAACGAGGTTCCACAGTGTTTCTATCAGTAAACTCGTAGAACTAGGACATAGCTTGTTCGAATGTGTCCATCCACAGTGCCAGTCGTCGGCAGTTGTAGCAGATGTCAATTTATGAAAAACTTTGTAAGTAGTTACTAATTTACTAGTAGTTGTATCATCAAGTGCGATGCTGCCATTTATTATTCGACGCTAGACACGCAGCGTCGCACAGTGGGACGAAAATCGACTTTCATAGACATAGAGCACTTACAATTTTTTTTTTCGTTTTTTTCTTGAAATCAATGCAGACCAGTATAAGAAGCCCCAAAATTATCATATTTTTACACCTCGGGTGATTCTGACAGGAATATATTAAAAAAAAAAAAAATGTATGGAGGAAAACAGAAAAATCCATTTTAATCGAGACTCGTTAGTCAGCCCTCCTCCATCCATCCATCCTCTGCTACAATTTTTGTTTATTATTTTTCACTATTTTTTGACATATCGCACGCCCTCGACACACTTTAGGTGAAAAAAAAAGAAAACTGAATTTTATTATTATTTAATTTTATTCCTATATTAGGAATAAAATGAAATACGGTACGTAACGACCTATAAGTGGTCTTTGACACTCGCCTATTCTCTGAAGTGTACTACTGCCTCCTTAATGAGAGTTTACCTGCTAATCCGCTATTTTATAATGGACCTCATATTTAATCCCTTACTAATGACCATACGCGATTAATCTAGACAATGAGCTCGACAGATGTTGTCCTTACTAGGTTTATTATTGTTGCTAATTTACGTATTACTAGAAAAATTTTGATCCATCATGATTTCATTTATTCATAATCAATTTTTACAAATACTTTAAATTTTGAATATACATTATCTAAATCATTAAACAAAAAACAAATACATATATAATATTCTTACTACTAATCATCCGTTTCGGATTCTGTATCTGTTTGAGGATCAATGTTGTCTACATTTACAAACTCTAAATCTGGATAATCTGCAGTAATTTGTAAATGTTCTAGGGCAAAAAAAAAAACTAAAAAACTAAAAAAAACTTTGGTGCAGAAGCACCAAAGTTTTTTTGTCGAGCTGCGTCGGGTACAGGTCTTGTAGAAGAAATGATCGAAAGAGACAAGCATCATGTTTAAAATTTCTTGGTTAGTACCCTGCTTGTCTTCCGAGCTTGAACACCCCGACTCAGAGTACCCCCACTCCGATTTTTTTTAAACCACCCACCTATCTTAGCGCAGGTGGTAATCAGTTACTAGTTACAGAGCAATATCCCAAGTAGCACAAAAGTGCTTTATAACAGCATTTATATATTTTTTTTTTTACAGAGCACCGTGAAAACATTAGCTGCATAAACTTGCTGTATAACAGTGTAGACAGCGCATCCTCTGCTGATATAACTCTAATTTGGGCACAAATTATTCAGCACATAGCTGTATAAGAATTCCAATTAACAAATAATTGAATTATATCAACATCAAATTAGCATTTACGTGTGTAACAGTCACCCCAATAGCTGAAAATTGTCTGAATAACAAGACACGTGTTACCTATAATACAGCAAAATAGACAAATGTGTACATTTTTTATGCTTTTACACAGTTGAAAGTACACTGAGTGAAATTGTGGAATGCAATAACTGTATTATTTATTTTTCTTTAATATGAACTGTCAATTTGTTAAACATGAGGTGTATGTGCTGTGTTGTGTGCAAGATCTCAAGCGCCATTTGTGACAAACTAAATATAATTTACGGTAAGTAAAAATTTCGATTTCTTACTATTATGTCAGAAATCTTATTGGGGCGGTAACTTTACTGTGAAATACCATACATATTTAGTTCAAAATTTTCACGCGCTCTTAAAATACCACTAAATACAAAAAAAAAACTAACATAAATGGAAAGTAAAAAAATAAATGTTATTGTTTTTTAGAAAGAAATTGATAATAAGCTGGTAACGTATAAATTATTTGTAAACCAAATTAATTCCAATCGCTATCTTCTAAAATGAACCAAAATAAAAGGATAAAATTTTAAAATCATTCACAGTCACGCAGCGAAAATGGCGGATAGCAAGTGAACTGTTTTAATATTAATTTAATGTTACGGTCTGTATGGGTGTTCTCATGTGGCCTGTAATTCAGCAAATAGTAAATTAGTTAAGCACTTGTGAGAAACAAATCAGCCATGGATCGATTTGAAGAGTAGTTTTGGTTCACATTTTGCGCTAGAACCACCTTTATGGATCCAAGCTTTTAGGGTCCCGCTGAGGTTCTGCCAAAAACCATTTTACTCTCTTTTTAGTAGTAGTAGACGACAAGTACTTAATTTAAATTGTAGTTTAAATAGGTAGCTGCTATTCTAATTTAATTAAAAAGAAAATATATTAACTATTTATTTATTAGATACTATTAGGTACGTCTAGTTTTTGTGGCATCAATTTTCACAAAAACTAGATAGGTAGTTTGAATAAGTGATGGTGGCGATTATCTATTGTCTGTGATCTTTCGTTTCTTGAATAATACCTAATTACGAATGATTTTGTTGTTTTTTTTACAGAATATGCCTTATAAAATCGTTCAGACTGTAGAGGCAGGCGTTGCCACTATGTCAGTAGTTTCTGCACCTTGGGAAACTAAAGGACTTCTACGGTGGCTACCGAGAAGTACTAAATACCCCATGAAATTATGAGAATTCAACGATACCCTAAAATGTACTTTAAAAGAAACAACATTCGGACTTATGAAGATGCTAACAGCGAACTAAATTTTGTGGAACACAGATACAGATAATCCGGAATCGGATGTCAGATGTATGAACTTTCCGGTTACATACTCACATATAAAACATCTAATCTTTATTGTAAATTTCCTTCTACAACTTTGAATATAAATAAACACCGTCTTAAAGTAATGGTTTCATTTCATTAATAAAATCTTCCAATTACTCAGTTACAGTTTTCGGTTTTCTTTGTCCAAAATAAATGCCAATCACAAAAGGCCTGAAGCATGGATTTTCGAAAATGTTAAACAGTATGGGCCAAAACTTATTCTTGGATTTTTTAAAAATTGGCGAACAGTTGAAGTTTATATTCAATGTTCAAGAATTCAATTTTTTTTTTTAAAGAATCAATATTCCGTTGTGTCAATATTCAGCCCCTTTTTTGTAAAGTGATGATTCTAATTGACCTAAAATGGTTCTGGCGTCATTAGGTATTGTATTTGGAACAAAATCATTTATTATTTTTGCTAGGTCGTTCAAGGCTGTTTATTCAATACTTTTTACAATTTTTTTTTAATTCAAATTCCTGTCTTTAATCATGTATATCACAATCACACTTATCTGAACTTCTGGATCGTTGGGACAATCTCGTTCGTAATCATAAATATTACATACGGAACCCGTTTATAACTCATTTTAGATTCGGATGAAAAACCCATTGTTACATCTAAATCTAGATGTTCTCTTGATAACCTGCGATCGTAATTTAATCCATGTTTTTCCACACTAACATTATTTCTGGATACGGAGCCTGCATTTTCTAAAACTTGTAGGTTGTTTGTGTTTTCCCGGATCAGCTGTGTTTCGGATTATATTTCTTTAAGTGGTGGAATACGCTGCAGAATTGCATTAATTTTACCGCGTATTCCACCGGTTCTTTTTTAGCTTTCCATATTTCGTAAAACAAAATGACGTCAACAAGCTGCCAAAATAGCCTGGTGTAGAAATATTCGTTTCATGGTTACATATAATTCAATCAGCAGATTAAATGCCTACGCAAGTTCAATTATTCACAAAGTGGCTTCCAGGTTTGCTGCTATGTAACTGCATAAAAGTCCACTTTATGTTCCGACTCGGCCTAGATTAATGCTGTTATTCGAGTGTATAGTAACACCTGACTAATAGGGTAGAAGTTTATCTGTATGCAGCATAAAGCATTAATTCTTTGTTAAAAAACTTCACAAAGCAACCGTTGACGTTATAGTAGTTCTTAAGTTCTCGATTTAAATGCAACTGTTTTATAATGCACGCTTGGGTTTTTATTCAGGAAACTGCATTATTTGTGTTCACAAACATGCGCTATTGCAGCTGATAGGGTACCGTGAACGCTGAATAACAGTGATATCTGTGGCGTGTTGGTGGAGTTTAATAGATTTACAGTACAGAAGAAACGTTAACGTGAGCCTCGATTTTTTCTAAACAGCTGTTGCAGCTCGGGTGAACTCTAATAATTGGGTATAAATGCTTAGATTAACGCTGTGGGCCTTATGTGAACATTTATAATGCAGTTCTGTGCTACTTGGGATTACGCACACTAAGTGACAACTAACAATAACTTTTGTTGAGCTACCCACAGGCTACAACATAAAAATAATACTAAATAAACTAACCCGTGTCTATGCAATTTTGCTTTGTGTTTTTAAGTAGGCGTTTTCATCATATTAGACCAGATAAGTTTTATATCTTTTGAGTGGTATGTCAAACGATTTTATATTTAATGTTTGTTATGTTATGCTTATAAAAATTAGTTATTTTAAAATTATATCAATCGTTCATTAAATTAATTAATCGCTATATTAAATAAAATTATAGGTTCCGTTGTTATATGTTGTTAATATTAGAGATTTCGTTGTTATATCATCTATTACTTACCCGTAAATACTAGGAATAAGATGAAATAATAATAAAAATACGCGTTCTTTTTTTTCACCTAAAGTCCGTCGAGGGCGAGGGGCGTGCGATATGTCAGAAAATTGTAAAAAATAAGGACAAAAATCGTACCAGTGGATATATTGGGCTGACTCATGAGTCCCGATTAAAATGGATTTTTCTGTTTTCCTCCATACATTTTTTATTTAAAAAAATATTTTCGCTTCAGAATCACCTGAAATGTCAAAATATGATAATTTTAGGGCTTCTTTAACTGGTCTGTATTGATTTCCAGAAAGAAAACGAAGAAAAAAATTGTAAGTGCTCTATGTCTATGAAACTCGATTTTCGTCCCACTGTGCGTCGTCTCAGTATTTACACGTTGATGAAAACGTTGGATCATTAAAGCAGGAATTGTTCTATTTCCCCAATAGATGGCGTCTGTCTAAACCAGGGATATAATATACGTCAGTCGGTCAGGACACAGCATTTACCTCTGGAGGCAGCGGCTGCGGCCCCGACGGCTGCCGGGCCGGCTCCCAGAGCGCCGAGCCTCTCCGACAGCTCCATAATACTATAGTGTGCGTCCTGCACCCCTGGTCCACCCTGCAAGTTGCAAATTAATATGAAATGATGAAACATTCAGATGGCACATTCTCAGTTAAGTGGTAAGTAAACCCTTAGTTTCGCTAACCTGTGACAAGTTCAGCCAGGCCTGAGCCAGCTGTGTCAGTGTGCTGTCATCCTCAATGTCTTGGAGAGCCTTCAGCTGTTTGCGGGCCAGGTCGGGTCGGTTCATAGCCAGCAGACACTGCAGGGTGAATGCACGGAGCTCCAGCGATTCAGCACTGTGGAGAATTCTAGAAAAGAGAGAAGCAAATTAAGATATAATTATGATAAATACTAGTTGATCGAAGGGGAAAACGCGACTTGAAAAATATTTCGAATATACCTGAAAAACGTAAGGTTGATTCACCAACTTTATAAATTATTTAGAGAAGTGTTCTAATTTTCATTCAATTTATCCACAAAATAGATAGTTGCCACCACCCATTCGGAAAATATGAATTAATTGAATATGAATCTTTAAGTATGCATTAAATTATTGTTGTTTCTACCAATGTAGAAAACAGTTGAGTCAAGCCTATGACTTAAGGAAACACAAATCAGGGATGTTACGGATATTCGCATCCGCATCCGCAAATATGGAGCAGGGTTGTTGCGAACATCAGTATCAGCATCAGCATCCGCTGAACTTTAGCATCATTTTCTACATCAGCATCAGCATCCGCAATGATCGATGCTGATTATTAATGCTGAAGTTCGAGTCGTGACATGACCGCAGAAGAGGCGGGGCTTATATCACGTGTAGTTTTTGCTATCGAGTTTTGACCAATCAAAGGGTCGACCGCGCAAACAAACACAAACTTGTCTGATTACGTTTACGTACCAATATTAATTAAACGAAAGATAGCAGGTTATGTACTAGGTAGTCTAGGTACTTCTAATTATTACTAAACTGTTGTGTTTGATTATATTTTTATTAAATTCCCAAAATTATTGAAACAATCTTTTATTTGAGCACCAAGGAAAAATATGCAACATAAAGATGAATATTTACAATGGTAACTACATTTCTCCAGTTTTTTTTAAAGAAAATAATTAAAATCAGTATCAGCATCAGCATCCGCTGATGTCAATGATAAAAGGTCAGCATCAGCAATTCAGCATCCGCTGATGTGAAAAAAATCAGCAACAACCCTGATATGGAGCATCCGCATCGATTTGGACATCCGCAATATTCGCTGCGGATGTTCATGCGGATGCAAATGCAGCGATTTTGGTGACAAGATCCGACGCGTTTGTTATTGTTTATCATATTTTGTATCTAGTAAATTGATTTACATTAAATAACGAGTTTACTTGCGATTAACGTATAAACATTGCTGTTTTTGAGTGTTATAGTGTGTCTTGTCTGTTTTAAGCGAGTTTTCTGCAGTTAAAAGTATAATTATTGGACAAGTGAATTCACAATGTCAACACAAAGTGAATTTTGGACTTATTTTAAACAAGATGAACATGACCAAGATAAGGCTCATAGTAACATAGTATATGCAAGAACTACACCAAAACGAAGATTCAAAAAAAAAAGTTAAGTCGGCGGATGTGAGCCTCCAAAAATTCGCATCCGCGGGTGTGTCAAAAAATCTGCATCTGCAACATCCCTGATACAAAATAGTTTCTAATGAGCGACGATCAGACTACTTGATATGTGTGGTCTTGGTTTGTCTACACTTTCTTCATCTGTATTTACAAGAAGTAAAATGGTTGTACCTCGATGTACTGACAACTCGATGGACCTAAGTAAACTAATGGCGAGTAGTGAAGAACATGTTTGGTAGTATTGCTGACACAGATGGATGTTGCAGACAGAAGCTAGTAATATACAGGTTGTAAAAACCCATCACCGAGCCATCATCTAAGCATTCTGTAAATCAATCCTATTTATATTGAGCAATAATAATTGATGGAAAACTTTTGGTATGAAAAATCCTGGTAGCTTGCAATGTAACTTTCAAAATCGTCCATCTATGGATGCATGCTATAGTACAGGGGTCATTGGTGTATTTAAAATTAAGTAACATCATTTATCACTTGTATTTATTAAAATGTTGGAATCTTGGCCTTCAGTATCTAGATATAACCAGTAGGTTCCTAGGTCTTGTCTAATAAAATACTCAGAAGCAATCTAATAATCGCAAGGATTGGTAGTAGAAGTGACTTCCGGCTTCGTAAAGCATGTTTTTATGCCTGTTCATTGAATAAAAGAAAAATAAACCTACTTGAGAGCTGCTTCATAGTTGTCCTCATGGTAGTAGATAGTTGCCGCTACAATAAGGAAGATTTCATTGGCCAGCTCCGATCCTTTAGCCACCTGAAACATTACACCATTTATAATCAGTTGTGAGAATTTTTTGCATCATTTTAATCTAATAAAAGAATACTTTTATAATTCTTAAAATTAGATACACAACAATTCAATGCATTTAGTTCAATTTGTCTATTTACAGCTGCTTTAAATAATTAACTACGGCTACAATAAAAATACAAAAACGTAATTCCACATCTCTCATGAATTATCAGGTTTTCCCTCACATTATAACTTCTTGCTCAAAAGAAATTCATTCTGCCACTGACAAATCACCATAAACTGAAATTTTTGAACCCATTTAAATTGGTACTTGCTAGGCTCTAGGTGTCAAGCAAGTCAGTGTGTACGTAACCAAAGAGTTTGTCAGTAACTCAGAAATTGGGAATGCACACACCCAAGAAGAAATCTTATGACTCTCCGTGGTAACTTACTCATTGAAAACCGTGGTAACAAGTTACCACGGTTTTCAATGAGTAACACTTATGATTGACTAAACAAGCTTTATTTTGTGGAGTCATATCAACACAGTTCCATTAGTCACAGCACACAACTAAAAAAAACTACTCACGCGCGCATCAATATCAGCAACGATCGCTGGCTTATTGGCGTTAGGTGTCAGGTACTCCACCAATGTCTTCAGCGGCTGCAGCATAGGATCCGCGGTTTTAAGCTCTTGCACCACGATCCTGTGGTTTCCTTGAGCGATGTACGATCGATATAGGAACGCATCACGTTGGAGCGCTATGAGAGGTGTTGATGGCTGCAAAAGTGAATTATTACGTTAAGATGCAGGTATAAAGTATAAAGAAATACAAATACTGCGGAAAAAACAGCGGTAATAAAGAAATAATGAGGAAACAGGACTCAGGAGCGGCACAACGTCACCGCCCCAAAACAAGTTAAATTACACCCCGAAATGACGGCTTATCGAAAGTTTTGGTAGCACAAATGTTACTTACGGATACGCTCTGTGCCTCGTTGATTGCTTGTTGATAATTTCCAACATAAAATGCATTTTTAACATCGAAAAGCTCATCAACATCTTGCTGCTGACGTGCCATTTTGACAACTGTTTGACGTACAATAACTGTTGCCAGGTTGTAACTGTGTGTTAATGTAATTTTAATGTCTCAGTGTTGCCATATTCTACCAATTGTAAAAAGTTTTGTTGTGAATATGTTTGGTTAAAAGTCGCTAGAGGGCATTACCAAACTAAAATCGTTATCAAACTTAACCAAAACACCACGCCATCTCGCCATCTCTAAAGGTATTAAGGATATCGCCAAATGGCAAGGAAGGAAAGGCCCGATACAAAACATACCTCAAAGGGGCAAATAACTCGTTTATACTCCGCTAGAGGACATTACTAATATCTTATTATACCGAGATCATAATTATCACTCGACTTACTAGCGAGGACCGGCAGCAGTGTCTACATTAGAATAAACATATGCTTTGTTTACCTCTTCTATAATTGATTGAATTAATTTAGCAATTTACTTATTTTTCTTTTTAATTCATCATCTGCCTAGCTTTTTCCCAAATACCTATGTTGGGGTCAGCTTCTAGTCTAAACGGATGCGGCTGAGTATCAGTATATAAAATGGAGCGACTTTTAAATTACCCCCTTGTTGACAAGATTTTTAGAGGTAAATATTACTTTATCTATTTTAAGCTTTAATTTTTGACGCCTTAAAATTCTTTTCTAAATGTAAAAACATGTGTACATATTTTTAATATTATTTTGTAAATGAAAAAGAAAACTTATTTGATTATAAGTAAAGATTGGTTTAATTAAAACAAAACTGGTCTTTTAAAAATAAAAAACATTAACTTGGTGCACGTACAGGCGCCAGCACATCAAGCTACCCGAAACTGTCAAATTTTCCCAACCAACCTTGAACCTAATACTTCAGCGGTAAAGTTCTTCTTCTTCAGCGATAAAGTTGAAAATCTATAAAATAAATTTGACAGATTACATAGTAGCTTGATGTGCTGGCGTCTGTACATACATTGTGGTGCTTGTACACAAAAAAAATGTTATCTTACAACGTTAAACAACTTTGTTGAAAGAAAATAATCTTCGTCTATTATTTGCCGCACTTTTTCTGATAATTTCGAAGACTCAGGTAGACAGAATGCCACCTGGCTTACTTGGACACGTAACGCCATTGATCGTGATGCTGACAGTTGATAAAATAAATTATTTTTTACCACTGCCACTCGAAAAGGGGCATTTTATTCATCGATAACAGTGAATAAAACGCTCTTTTACTCACTGAGTGAATAAAAACATTTTGAATTTGGAACAAGCACGAATTATGAACAAAAACTAAATAAAACAAGCCGGACAAGAACTGAATTTCGAAAACTGGTCTAATTTTTTTTACTATACATTTTTAATGTTCATATTTATTCCTTTGTTAACTTATTATATTACCGATTAGGTATATAATAAAATGTGACAAATACTCATCTGCTTAGACTTAACCCAACTTTATTGGGGTCGGCTTCCAGTCTAATCGGGTGCAACTTAATATATGAATTTTACATGGAGCGACTGCCTTTCTGACCCAGAACACAACCCAGTTAGTACTAGGTGGGTAATACGGTACCCTGGTAAGACTGATTGTCAGACTTTCGAACCACTGATTACCTGTAACGACTGTCAAAGAAATACAAATTACAGCCGGCTCAACGGCCGGCTTTACGTACTTTCCGAGGCACGGAGGAAAGTCGGTATGTAATGAATCACTGTAATGGTCACCCATTCACAGACCGACCTTGGTAAGCCCGGCTTAACCTTGAAGATCGACCCGAGTGGTTGTTATTATTAACCCACGAGAAATATAAATAATATACTTCTGTTTATTTTCTCGCAGTCAATGGTAAAAAGTAGAGTCCACAACTCGTGGAAAAAATAATTTATCTCGGTTCTTGTATCCCTCGCTCCGCTCAGGATTCTACTCTAGAATCCCTTGCTACGCTCGGGTTTCTACTCTAGAATCCTTCGCTGCTCTCGGGATCCAACTTTGTCCCTCGAATTAAATTCCCTTTTTTTTCACTTGTTGTATAATCTACTATTAATGTCCGAATTTAATTTTGGGTGTTTGGAGAGAACATTACGTATAGACGTATAGATTTATTAGTACCTATTACTATATTTATATATAAAAATACTACCCTACCCAGGGTAGTCTTTTTATACATAAATATAGTTAAACACTTATTTCCGGTTTTAGAACGTGGAAGGCGAGTTTACAGGCGAATTTACCTACTCTACACTAATATTATAAAGAGGAAATATTTGTGTGTATGTTTGTAATGAAGAAACACAAAAACTACTGTGCCGATATCAAAAATTCTTTCACCATTAGAAAGCTACATTCACCCTGAGTAACATAGACATACATAGACATAGACGTGCGAAGCCGGGACGGGTAGCTAGTACTAAATATATTAACTATTTAGGTATTTATTAAATTACTAAAATGAACTGATTTTAAAAAAATAGCATTAGCTATAGGTAAAAGTAACATGGGGCCATTTTTAAGGAAAATAAAATATCAACAATACACAGAAAAATACTTGTTTTTTTTTTGCATTCTTACTCAGAAAGAACATTGTCGAAATTTGAATGGTACTAGGGAAACATGAATGGATAAGAGAAAACGACAATGCCTGTAATAAAATATTAGCATAAAACAATAACGCATTATTTTCGCACTTTTCTTTTGTTAAAGAGATAAGAGAATATTATTTAATTGTGCTATTTATCAGGTAGGTAATGTTAAGAAACACTAAAAAGCTTTAGAGGCTTATGATATAATAATCACTTTCAGGTGTTAGAACGTTATTTTAAGTAATGTAAGTAGGTCTTTCACGAAGATAAAAGGCGTTAAAGTTTTTAAAACTTTAAACACAAAAATTAAGTGTTTTACTATTTTTAAAGGAGATAAAACAAATGACTGCAATGATTATTTCTGTGATTCATCAAATAATAAGTTTGAGTTTCTACTTCCTACCTACTACAGAGCGATACTTCATAATTTCATTTAGTAGGTAATTAATAAAAACTGCTAGATTTTTGAAACCTACTTGCGGTGTTGCCAACTTTTATAATATTACATAGGTACTTTATATTTGATACACAATACGTTTACATAAACACAACATCACGCCTGTACTGTTATCCCCAAACGGTTAGGCAGAGGTGTCCCTAATACTACGGTCGAAAAAGCTATTTGTTATACACGCGGAAATTTTCACAGTAAAATGCCGAAGCGTATACTTTTCCAAATTTTATATAATAAAGCTTTTTTCAATAAGAAACTGACTCTTAATGACATAAGACAATATTGTCAGTGTACTAGGATTGTGAATATTTCTGCGTGTATACCAAATAGCTTGTTCGACCGTACACGTGGTCCACATTTTTGACCACGCTGTTTGCAGTTGTGTTTGTAGGTCCCATGTAATAGGTGGAGAGCCTATTGCCATCAAGCGGGCACAAATCCAGACTCCGTGGCTGCTACTGAGAAATTCCTGATGGGAAAACCCACTACACTTTGCCCGACCTGGGAATAGAACCTAGGACCTCATGCTAGGCAGTCACGCTTGTGACCACTAGGCTAACGAGGCAGTCAATATACAAAGTCAAAATACGTTCACTATTAAAAAAAAACCTATCTTAGACAGAACTGAACACAAAAAAATCAAATATGTCATCATGAGTGAAACAAGAAAACCAATCTTGTAGGAACACATAATTAGATTATCTGTTATTCTTATTCCTCGTCGGTCAAGTATCAAATTGGACTAAAATACTTAATTATTATTCTGTCTCTATAATACTAAAACTAAGTGTCTATTGACTTGACTGAACACATGGCACTACAAAGTTCAAAGCTGTAATTACATAACAAAGACGTGTTTACATTACCAGGGCATCAGTAAATTTAATTAATTAGAGTTACTTACATCATTTCCCCTCAAATAGTACACACACGAATCTATTCAAGTTAAGTTTATTTTAACACAGGAGCAGAAAAAGAATGGACTTCCCATACAACATATCGCATCGGCTGACGCTAAGGCAAGTCAGAGGCATAAAAACTCTGACACCTAACCACACGAAAAAGAAAAATCGGCTGACGCAATTAGTATGAGGAATTGAGGAGTAATTTTTCTACCTATTTTCCTTTGTGAGATGTCCAGTCAGATGTCTGAATCACGACCTAAAAGAGGTGTTCCGCTTATTCTGTTGCACATTGAATAGTTTTTGTTAAACATAACCTAACATTCATTTATTCTCAGGAAACTTTGGTCCTTAGATAGACCATAAAAACATAAATATGATGAAATACAATTTTTGTTAGTAAATAGAACCTTAAAACTATGTTAGTAACACTTCACAGTCTTGTTCTTTGTTAAATAAGCCTTGAATGCCCCACTGCTAGGCAAAGACCTATCGTTATCGTATAGTTAGTAAATTATGTATAGGTGCCTAAATAAATGAATTATAATACATTTAAACAAAAGTGTTTTAACAACTTTTTATTTATGACTATGTGCTAGTATCGGAAATCTACAGGAATGAGTCGAATGATATGTGAATGTGAGCTACTCTACTATTGAGCTGACTCTGATGGAACTGCATAAGATAAATGTAGAGTAGGTATGTATGTACTGCCCTAGATAAATATCGAATTGTTTCATGAGACAGTTTGATAGTTTAACCGTAATCACGTAGGTGCCAACAAGCTGACGGTTTCGTGTGTGGTGTTTGGATTTTTCTAGAAGTTTGTTATGTATTTATCTGCCTTCAAATTTCCAGCATTAAAAGCTCTGGGATACCCAAAAACCCAAGTCTAGCTGAATCCATTTGAACTATAATTACATTTTTAAGTTCGATATAAAACGTAATAATTGACGTACTTAGAAGGTATTTCTTTTTGGTAAAAAGGTAACACTAAAAATATTAAAACGATCAGCATACAATAAATATCAAATCAATGCATCAACCGTCTCGTTTGAAATTCGACCGTTGAAATAACCGAAATAAAGCGTCTTGCATTGTGTGCAACTGCATGTAGGACTGACGGGACGGCCACGGCCGGTGCAACGACAGATGTGAGCCAAGGGCCTGAGAAAAGGGCCCTTACATACTCACCTGGGGGCTAGGGTCGCGGTCGGTAGCAGGCAACGTGAAAGAAATTTCGCTAGGCAAAATCTTATTGAGCTCGAGAAGTTGGGGCGACGTATGAGTCGGTGGGAAAAGCTTTGCAATAAGCTCTCGTGGGGCGATCTTTTCAATGTAATTTCGCAGCTAATACGATTAATGTGTATGAACTGCCGATATTATTAGTAGGTAGCTTTATAAAGGAGAATAATTTCTTACTATTTTTACATAATATATTAAACTAGCAACCCGCCCCGGCTTCGCACGGGTACATAATATATAAACCTTCCTCTTCAATCACTCTATCTATTAAAAAAAACGCATCAAAATCCGTTGCGTAGTTTTAAAGATCTAAGCATACATACGGGACAGACGCGGGATGCGACTTTGTTTTATACTATGTAGTGATTATATCTACATGATCTATACAGTATACTAGGTACTATAAACTGTAATTCACGATGTTTTATCCGTACGAATTGGGAGTTACTGAAAAGGAACTGTGATTTGTAATAAATTTTGTCCATATGGTCAACACTACTATGTTCATTGATAAAGAAGGTAGATATTTGAGTTATTTATCTCAAGTAAGAAGCTCGTGGAAAATTAACGCAGCCGCTCGGCTCGATCTTTAGATTAAGCCGCGCTTGCCTAATTTTGCCTCGAATACCCATCCACGGAAAAATTAGGCAAGCGCAGCTGCCTACCCATTACAACCGAGTTTCGTCTGTGCCTCGGAAAGCACGTTAAGCAGTTGGACCCGGCTATCATTTGTACATCTTTGATATTCGTTACTCGTAGTCAGTGGCCCGAAAGTCTGACAACCAGTTTTACCAAGGGTTTTCGTATTACCCAGTACTAACTGGGTTGTTGAGGTTGGAAGCCAGTCGCTCTATGTAAAATACTGGTATTCAGCTGCATTCGGTTAAACTGGAAACCGACCACCACCGACCAGATGATGATTTGAAGTAAGAAGACGAAGATTCGAAGACGAATCTGCACGTGTCATGACACGGCCCATTTGCCTAGACTGCTATTCTATATTCTATACACTTACAAAACTTATAGTGGCCAGTATTGATGATAACCTCCGGTATTTTTTAGAGCAAATAAAAAAATGGCCAAATATGCGTTGGCCGTTATGTTAAACCAGGAGATTTTTAGAAGGGTTACCCACCTTTTTGTGTTTGTAATGGTGTTAGAACTGGTTAGGAACAACCCGTTAGAAACGTTAACCCTCCAATCTCTACTCGCTTGGGAATTAGAGCACCCTTACAAATGATAGCCAGTTTTCTTAACTTACCGTAAATAAAAATAATGAGCATTGATATGGGTTTAATCTTAACACAAGACGCAATATTTCTTAGAAATGATAACGTATGTATGACGAATACGCTGATTAATTTTTCATTGTAAATTTAAGTTACTATTGTTCTTCATTTAACTGCTTTTTTACGTAGGTAGGTACAGATGCTATCTCCTAAATCTTCGGTGCGCCTGGTAAATCAAAGTTGGCGAACAAGTAATTTGCCCATTTTTCCGTCCGGCGCATTAGGGGGTCGTTGTCCGCGGCCAGCTGCTGCAGGCTTGATCGAGGGTCGCGACCCTTCGCCAAGAAACCAGCCCTTAACTGTACCTCACCCAAGATGTGATTTTTTCAACATAAACGAGATGATTTGAATTTTATAAGTTTTAATTCGATGTGATGATTTTGAAATATGAATTGAGTTTTCTTTTTTGGATTCTGCTGCCTGGCTGGCTAAATTTAAGTATGCGTCAGGATAGCCCGCAAAATTCAAATTTGCTAACGTTTTTTACCTGCAAATTGGAAAAAAACTATGTGTGTCTGTGTAGTGTGAACTGTACTTCGCGAGCTACCCGGCGCTCCTCCCCGATTTGCATACCTAGCAGAACAATGCATAAAAATGTTTATTTAATTCTCCACGTTATTATTATATTCCTCACTTTCGTGTCCGAGGGATAGATGAAGGTTCAAATTCAAATTCAAATTCATTTATTAATTTTGTGAACATAGGGTAAAAATATACAGATGTTTATAACTATATGGTGATCCATACTATGTCCCGCCAGAAGGCATACAAAATGGTGTAGAGAATCAATTAATGTCAATTAACAAAATAAAAACAAAAAATAAAGTTAAAACTAAGTAGTAGATGTCACTATTTCATGTCAAACACTTAAAACGTTAATAATAAAATATGTCAATCAATTAAAAAAGACAGCACATAAGCAAGTCTGCATTACAAAGTCACAATCAAAATTAATAAAATCTTATATAATGATAGATGCAATATACAATACAAAATGTCAATAAATCTGGGGAAACGGGAACAACATTTTATAGACCTTATGTTTATATAAATACTATTTTAATTTGTCATTAAGAAATTCATTAACAGAATAGTACGCCTTTTCATTCAACAATTCAAAAAGCTTACGTTTAAACTCCTTTATGTTGTTGCTTGATATAATTTGATCAGGTAATTTGTTATAGAGTTTTGGACCCATTGCATATATACTATTGTAGAGGAATTTGGTTTTAGTATATAGGGGGTGCAGGTTAAATAGATCGTCTGGTTTCAGAAACAGTTTACGACGTGATTGGTCGACAAAAACATACCTACAGGAGTAGGTATGTTTTAGTAGGTAGGTATGTGGTAACATCAGAGTGATCAACGGTTCTTTTGCCAAAAACAGACATAATAATGGACATGAAAATGCCGCCAGACTTTTCGGCATTACTTATCAACTGTAAACAGCAATCATGTACTCGAAAGACTTCCAAAAATTTAAAATCTCGTATTAAATTAAGCTCAGCATAGAAATATCACAACAAAGACATACATTCTGTACATCCATTCGAAAAAATCAAAGTAAATATAAGAAATAATCGTACAATGATATAAAAGCAACCGCTCAGTTCAGGTAAGGTTTGAAGATTGCATCTTGCATCTTGAACCATTGTCTACGTATTGTGCGAACAACTAAAGGATTAAAATAGTACAGCCGGCTGATTTTCTAAAGATTTCAAGACTTTATCTCTTTTTCCTGCAAAAAAGAAAACATTGTTCTTTTCTTTGTTGGATGTAGGAAATAGAATGTTGTAATTAGGTACTTAGGTGTCTATTTGTTTATTTCATGCCAGTACTTGAATTTAGAAGCACGTGTTGTTTTTAATTTTGTCTGTTTTGACTGTCACAATCAAATTACTAGTCTGATGGCTGGGTTTCTCTTGTTTTAATCATTTGTTGATATTATATGCTTTTCGTAGGTATTTTGTAGGTATTTTTTTCTAGTTCAATTCAATCTGTGAAAACTAAGATACCTACTTCCGCTCTAGAATTTACCAAAAATAATACCTGGCAGAGATATAACTATTGAATGTCAAGATTCGCTAATAAATCTCCACCAGACAATAGTCACGCAAGTCTTCAAAAACGAAACAAGAAACCAGAACCGGATACTATTTGCAATATTCAAAAATCGATTCTTCATACATCTCTTGGAGCATCCGTTTTTATCTTTAAACATCGAACGACATCCAAAGAAGTGTGTAACAGGCGCAAAAAAAAACAGTACTCTACGGACAAAAGGCCCGTCTCACATCTGCTATCCGGCGTATTATGAGCAGATGGTCTGAAAGGGCCTTACGCTAAAAAAATCACTACCTGCTTATATTCATTGTTGTCTCGCAGTGTACTTATTCTTGAACTTGAGACGTACAGACAGAGGGTGACTAACTTAACGAGAGTAATACGGACAGTTCTCACGGTTCAATTGAGATGGAATTGTACAAAGTAGTTTCTTCAAAGCAGAAATAATTTCATTGGCATAAGTGTTTAAGGTAGCAACAAAGTTATTCAAGGAATTAAACACTCTATCTCTATAGCTATTTATTTTAAACATGCACAGCTGTCAGAAATAATAGCATCAAAGAAGTTTTAAGAGAACATTATTATCAAGCATGCTGTGGATAATCAATTTTACCAGTAACTGTAGTTTCATCAATAATAGTCGAGATCAACACCCAGTTTCTGGAATTATAATAACTACGAGGCAATAAGCTCGCTTTCTGGGCCGGCCTAGATGCGTACCATGAAGGCTGGTCCAAAATAGCGCGAAAAAATAGTTCGTGGAAAGAATTGGTAAGTGGTCTTTGCCCAGCCGTGGGACAGTCAGCATAGGTTAAATAAAAAAAAAACAAATTTAAAAACATTATTATGTGACGAAGAGATTGAATTTTGATCAATAGTAGCAGTTGACGCGCGCTTAATTTTTATGTTGATTTATATTTAAGAAATTGGGCGTAAGTTACATACGATTATGATCGATTATCTTTAGTTTGACGACTCAGCTCAGTCATAGCAAAGATTAAAAGAAAAAGCTTAACTCAATATCATGGTCACCCGGGTCCCGCCACCGTTTAAGTGAATGCATGTATTGAAGAGAAATCCACGGCTCCATACAGCTTGGGCCCACATTATAATATAAATATACACAAAAAGAATAGATCTACATGTACAAAAACATCGGCTCTATGGGCAAAGCTTCCATGTGAAAATGTAGACGTGTGAATATGATGCAAATGAAATGAAATGAGTCTCAAAACGTTAAACATAGTAGAAATTGAGATCGATAGGTACATCTACCGAGGATTCTGACAATTTTACTAGCTAGCACTTTAGCCCTTGGCCGAAATTGATATGAAGATGATATCTTCTTTCTAACCTACGTATTTGATTTTGCAATTGACTGCATAATTATTAAAGTAAACAACGATGAATACCACAATTAACGAGCATGCTTACGTTACGACCTGCGTAAGGTATCCACTTAGTTAAGTTTTTGTTTATATACATTTAATTAACTATCCTGTTTGTTAACCCGCGGCGTAACCAGAATACCGTATTGTTTGTACTGTTTACCATAACTTTTAATAAGACTTTGTTATATCGTAGAAAATTGGGGAAAAGTTTTCCAGTAGGCAATTATTACCAAACCCCGTATTGGCGCGTTTTCCAACAAAGTTTATCCGTGCGTGACAGCAAAACATATCTTTATTTGTTTTTAAACATCTTTTAACCGTTACAAAAAAAAACCGGTACACCAACAATCAAGGAAAATTACAGAAAAATAACACGAAAGGCTTATTATAGAATGAACTTTCGAATATCGACAACCACCCTTTATTTCGAGGCCCGGGCAATAACCCCGGTCGACCCAGTTTCAGAACGATGTGTCTTCGAGTCTATGCATCGCACCTATTACTAAAGCCACAGGGATCAATTTCGCATGTCACGCAAGGGAGGTATTAGGAGGTCATAGCATTTAGAGGGTAGGTAGTCAGCTATTTTCTGGTTCAAAATGAACGAATACATTTAAAACCGGAATTCATGTGGTGCTTCCATGTTCTATTACAAAATCAGATTCCTGTGAAATGTTACGTCATTTTTAAATTGGGTGAAGTAGAATAAATAGGTATTTTAATTAGGAGGTCATAATATTGTGCGGTCAATAACTTAAAATTTAGCTTTTCATTTCACAGTTTTTATAACACTTGAATAAAATAGTGCACCTAAATTAGTCGGGATTAAAGATTATCTAATCAATAGGTAGGTATGTGCATTGTGCAGGGGTTTCCAATTAATAGATGTTACGTCTCACCGATACAAATATAAGGAGACAAGAGGGTCAGAAGCTACTAGGTATAAATAAACAGAACTAAGTAAAGCAAATAATTTAATAATTAATGATACTCCAAAATCCGTCATCAAAGGCAGTAAAGCAGTCGACTGCAATTGGTATGGGCTGAGTTGATCGACGCCTAAACGCACCAACAAATTGTAGAGATGGCTCCGGACTAATAAAATAGAATAATGTGAAAAATTCCTGATGGAAAAACCTAATGACACTTTTTGCCTGACCCGGGAATCGAACCCAGGACCTCATGCTCAGCAGTCTCACTTGCGACAACTCGACCAATGAGGCAGATAATATAATATAATATGAAATCTCTGGACCATGATAGGTACTAGACGGAGCGCGCCAAAAATAGTTGTCGGACAGACACGGCACGTCTAGCGTTTAGTCTTCTTGAGTTGATATCAGACGCTTTACTTGAGTGAACGGTTCACTCGGGAGACTGCTCATTTACGTTTCAATCCATGTTCGATGACACCGACAATTCTATCCTACTAATATTATAAATGCGATAATTTGTTACTCTTTTATGCAACAACTACTGAACGGTTTTGGATGAAATTTGGCACACAGATAGTTTGTAACCTGGATTTTAACTAATAGGATATTATTACAATATACTTTTTATCCTGGTAGGACGATCCCGTCGGACAATTACCGAACTACACGCAAGCGAAGCCGCGGGCACAAGCTAGTAATACATAAGAATTATTGTTCATCTGCTTCTTTCATTTCGTTTTTCGATCATTCGGTAGCGAAAGATGTCGATTGGCGAGATTAAACATCGTTGGATCACTAATTAATTTATTTTCACTTCGAGTTCACTCGAAGAACGTCGAGACAAACATGAACAATAACTGAAGCGTCTGATATCAGTTTTGGGGTTCGTGTCTGTGTCTAGGTATCCACCTTGTTGCTAACTTGATCAGTTGCTGGCTGAGATTGTTATCGATTGGTCTGGTGAAGAATGTGGTAGAATATTTATGTATAGCTTACACTTTACTAGTACTCGGTGGAGTATCTCTCTTCTAAAATGTAAGTGTGGGGTAAATCTCACCAAATAAACACAAATAACTTTTAGAAAAGCACGTAACTGTCACGTGCGTGCACTGACTGGACAGGTGGCCTACCATGACGACTTAAAACAGATTGCGCTAGACGACCTGTTAGATCTGTCTCTTTCCCACACTGGAATTACTCCTGCTTTAAGACGTCATGGTAGGCCACCTGGTCTCCTCAATCTGTTTGACTCTTTTCTCATAAGCCCATATCAGACTGCATCATCCACATGATCCTTTTTTACCTAGCTTGTTTCCCACTGTTGGGCCAAGACCTCCCCTATCTCCTTCCAAACCTCTCTACCTCGTACGGTCTCTGGCTGTTTGCCCTGCAAACAAGATAACACCATCTTCGCCGCGGTGCACCTCTACGGCACAACTAGATTTTTAAATGAATGTGTAAAAGTAAGCACAACTTACAGAAAGAATTATTTTTTTATTTCACAACTCGCCTACTTAAACTATAAATCTGAACTCCATTCCAGCACACTAGTTTGTACGAAGGCCAGAGGTCGTAGCTCCGACGTAGACTCGTAGACTCGTACTTCGTTTCGTAGTAATAGTCGGTGACGTCATTCAATAACCGTCACGCCGCCGGTAAATCCTTCCCCGATAGGGTTACCGTTCGCTTTGAAAAGTCCTGACAAAAAGCCGAACTTTTAGGAAAAAACTGAGATAGATGTTTTTATTTTCGTCGAGGTGCGGTCAAAAAGACTGGACTACGGACAACGGACTAAACGGAAATAACAGTCTAGTCTAGTGTCCGCAGCCAGTGCGGAGAGCGGTCCGGTCGTTTTTACCGCATCTTAAAAGAATAGCCCTGAGTCGAAATGTCCGGACAAACGACAAGGCCATGTCAAAGTCCGGACGAAGTGGTACAAAAAGGGCATGTCCAGATAAATTCGAAAGTACGGTAACCCTATTCTCAGAGTAATGGACACCGCGGACTTAATCCATTCACTGACTGTGCGATGGATTTTGTGGACACATGAACAAAATGGACAGGAAAGTTACGGGATCCCGTAAGTGTATGAACTAATTAATGGATTACGTAATATGGACAGTGGACGTGTACTCCGATATGTGACTATTTTACTAATCCCCACTTCAACCACCACTAGGCCACTAGGCGATGACGGATGTCAAGTAAATGACTAATTAATATTACTCACTGATAAAATTTTAACTTTTGGTGCATTGAAAAAACAATATACATAACCATTTAAATGTTGTCTTGTGTTTGTGAAAACGGGCAATGCTATAAATAATCCTAGTTTAGTTACCTTAAAAATTTAGACGTGTGCGTTACGACGCCTATCATGCCCTTAGTATGTTAATATGCATTTGCAATTTTAGCTTAAATCGGCGTAATTATCGTACATATTGTCTTCAAATTTAACAGTATATAACTGAAAAAATGCCAAATTGTCCTGGAGGTGATACCCGAAAAAAAAGCAACTAAATTCGAATAGGAAGTGCCCATTAGCCCAGCAGTTATAAAAATAATTTAAATAAAAGAAGGCTCAGTCGTTTTATTGATCATTTGGAACAATATTGCAGAATACTGCTTCAAACGAGAAGAAACTTACAATATCTTGTCGAAAATGAAGTAAGTAATTTAAAAAATATAATTATAAAGGGTAACAAGACCCTTAACGAAGCCGAAAGCACTTGTTTTTCCCGTCATTGCGATATTTTTTTTGTTTTTTCTTAAATACATGTTTTTAATGTAAGATTTTTACTTGAAACACCTAAACGACCCCCGTTCTATTCAATACATCCATCAGCACAATGTTTGAGTGCGTTATATTGAGTCCTGTTGTAAGACGTGATTTTTCACCCCAAAAAGAAAGTCGTTTCCCAGCAATAATTTTTGCGTTAAGTTACTTAGTTTGATGTACAGGTTGCTTGGTTGATGGCTTCGTGAAGGGTCCTGTTACACCCTGTATGTTGCATATTACAATCCGTTACATATTATTTTTTAAGTTGCATAATTATAATCCGGTCTCTGACTAGTATCGGTCAATGCGATTTATTTGTTGATTGTGTATTTATTTATTTTACTGACATTTTTGATAGTACTTCTATTTGTCTTGTTGATCACTCGTAAGTATAAAAAGTAGACAAAACAATTGGCTTCTAGTTACCTTGTTTTGTCTAGGCTTTTTTTTTTTAAATAAAATGCGTGTTTATATTCTCGATGTCAAACTAGATAGATTCCGAAATATTTGATCAAAGTGTGTGAATTGTAGGTATTATTGTTGTAATATTGCAAAGCACATTAAGCACATAACATCTTCTCCAATACCAAAGCTCCAGAGGGCCTTAACAAGGTGCCATTTTACTAGCGAAAAGATGATTGAGCAGTGAAAATGTATCGGATTGACATAAGGTTGACAGTTACTTTGTACACCGCCGAAACGTGGCGATTGTCCCTTCTCCAGGCCCTCAAGTCTAAGTTGGTAAAAATCTCACACACCCATAACTAGTTGCGGTACTTTCATACAAGCATCTAAGCTTCTTTATAAACTACCTACTATACTTCGTGTGAGTCTATCTGGCAGGCGCCATAACGAGATTTATCAATAGTTAATAGGTTTACATAAAGACATTATTTTGTACCTATAGAAAATTAATAGGATATATTTTGTACCTCGACAGTTTTTGATTAAATGACGTTTCTTTGAATTGTCTAGCTAACGGGTCCCTTATGATTATTTTTATTGTTATTATACTTTCAGATCGCTCAATAGTGCTCTGAGTTAGAAACTATTATGTACCTTACAAATACAAAATTTCGACATTCTGTGAGCTATACTTTAGACGATATTCGTTATTTAGACAAACGTCCAGCCAGCGGGCCCCTTTTTTAAATACAACTCTTTTATATAATACAATAGCACAATGAGCTTGACACTATTATGTACCTTACATATCCAAAATCGACCGAATATCGAATTCGACCCTTCTGTTAGCTATACTTTAGAAGACATTTAAGTATACTCGTAGCTCACAGAAAGTCGAAATTTTGGATTTGTACTTGTTCATAATAGTTTCTAACTCCGAGCGCTATGGGGCGATCTGAGAGTATAATAACAATAAAAATAATCATAAGGGGCCCGCTAGCTAGATAATTCATAGAAACATCATCTCATCAAAAACTGTCGAGGTACAAAATAATGTCTATAAGTAAACCTATCACCTATTGATAAATCTCGTTGGGGCCTGCCAGATAGACTCAGACCTATACTTGATGCTGTTATGGTTTCTGAACAGTCTGCTTGCCCAAGAGGCTTGAGGTACTGTTAGCCCCAGGCACGCCACTGGCAATAGGTACCATGTTCTCAAATAATATGTAATAAAATGTATCAAACTATTTTCCAAAGTACAAATAAACCGCGTGGATGTCCCTCCTTGACCCCTCTTCCGTCACTCCTCACTCACTCTAGGTCGTAAGTACCGGAAATAACTAAAAAACCTCTAACTTTTTGTTCACAACTGCCGTAACTATGGAGAGGGACTTTGTTATGTAACAAATACTAACTTTTACTTGACTAGGCCTGACTCGTTGCTATCGGATATTGAAAACAGGGGCAGAGGGTGAAAGTTTTCTTATGGAAAGTAAATAAATAGGGTTAAAACGTGTCTAAAGTTCAAAGACCTGCAAAGTCAAAGAAAATCCGTTTTATTTCATACTAGATTTTGCCCCCGACTTCTTACGCTCGGTACTTAAAAAAAAGATAAAATGTAGCCTATATTTTAAGTTAACCATCTAGCATTAGAGCGGTGAAAACTGCGTTCAAATCCATGCAGTAGTTTTTGCGTGATGCGTGTATAAACATACATACACAAGACAGATAAAAAATCTAAAACCTGTTGTTTTGGCTTCTATTGCTCTAATAAAGACCATATATATTTTTTTTTCAATATGTTCAATGTACTTACAGACATCCTCTGTTACAACAACTTTATCTGGCTTCGCAGGCCATAATTTAAAACACAATGAAACAAAATAGGAACAGTATTATTGAATTTCAATCAAAACATAAAGTAAAAAAACGGTAATTTAAAAAATTAAAAAACAAAAAAAAAAGTAAAAAAAATAATAATAAAAAGCATAGAACATAGCGACTAAAACAGTCGGGACCCATTATTGGGACGATTTAAGCCGGTCTATATATGTTAATGGGTCCCGACTGCTAAGTCGCTATGTTCTATGCTTTTTTTTTAACGCAGTCGGGTTTTTTAAATTACCGTTTTTTTTTTTTGTTTTATTATTGATAATTTTTATTTTGATATACCCAGTGTCACTCTCACAGTAAATACGAATCTAACGACACCTCTTTAGCTAAAATCCATCGAGCCATTCAGGCCACAGAGCGTGCCAAACAATTATACATACATACATACTCTCGAAAAACATAACCCTCCTTCTGGCGCAGTCGGGTAAACAGATCGGCTATTTGCAAAAAAAAAACGAATTTAGCGAGCAGTGAAAGCATCAGGTAAGTACCTAAATAATTATTTGTCATCATTATACATAAAAGTTACCACATTTCTAGTAGGTACTAGGTAATCATTAAACAGAAGATTTCAATCCTAATTCGAAATTCGTTTAATTTACGATGACGTAGGCATTACCGGAAACGGCCATGAAGTGAGCCGGTGAGGTCAGATGGCGCATGATGACCAGGAGACCACGTTCTTCGAAATACAAGTCCCGCCACTGATAAGCATTTCTCACTGACTCTGATAAGAGAACGTTACTTTGATGTCGCTGAATGCCGATTACTGATTGTAGGTACTCGCTATAATCAGCAAAACAAAGGATGTTCCTTATTAATTATATCAAAAGCTTTGTTTTCTTATTAAAAAAACATCGGTATGACGAAGCACAGCAAGAAAGCGTGGGCAACACTAAATAAACTCACTGGCCTATTAAAAAGTGTACGCGGCAAATGGGTTAGGTTAGGACTTATAAGAATTTAAATAGATTAGGTACATTAATCGGGCAAAACATTTTTTTTATATCTTTATATTTTCCCATTAAAAAAAAAACCTATAGGTACCTACAATGTCTTTCCACAAACCAACGAATGGATTCCAAACAAAAACCAATTAATAAAATAAGAAGTTCCAAAGATTCTAATAAGAAAGTCGACATCATAGTCTTATAAAGCTTCAGAATCTCTCTACTGCTACAATGCAAGACCACAGCCATCAAGAAGAGTGAATGCTTTATTTCTTAAAAACATACATAACAATATTGTCCGTCATAGTACAATAGTGCAGTAGGGAACATATTGCTACTTTTGGTCTTGTAACATCAGATGCAATACAAAGAAACAAAAAAAAGAGTTAGTTTACTTATTATAAAAGAAAAGAAGATAAATCATCTATTTAATATTAACCCTGAGTACTCGTGGTGGTTTTCGAAATCCACATAATACACATACAAATCATCATTCATCATTTGTATCCATGTATTTCGATCTCAGATTCCAAGTTCCAACTTCCGATGCAGACAGTTCAGAAATGCATCGCGCCGCACCACCTCGTCCTATTTCTGTATACCTGAGTGATATTGATTCGTGTATTTATTGGCCCATAGAACATAGTGCAAACTATAAAACAATAGTCGTCGTCGTCTGCCAAACGAGCTGCAGACATTATAGTGCTTGAGTTGGAAGTAGTGGTGGCTAGTGATTCCGGTAGCGATACCGTATTAAACTTTACGATTGCTGGCAAACTATGATTGTGTAATTAAGTGATGTTTTTCTCTATACATATAAAATATTGTGCCTAAACTGTAACATAACCTCCGAAGTGTAAACTTTATAAAACCTAACTTACCCATAAATCAAGGTATTTCTTATATCCGTTATCAGCGGCGTCCACCTACTACATAAAACGTGATCTCGAAATAATTAGCTGAGAGCGCGGCAAGGTGTTAAAGCACGGACGGAGCGTAGTGTAGGTACCGCCAGGGCGGGCGGAAGCTGCGACGCATCCCGCCCTGGCTGCAGTGGGCCCGCGCCCGGCGCCCCTACCCCGCGCGCCACCAGCCCCCAGACCGTGCCCTCACCGCCCGCGCACCCCGCGCCCCGCGCCCCCACCCGCGCCGGCGCGCTGGGCGCGTGCGCTCGCCGGCCGGCACATCAGTTCGGGACCGCGCGGCGTGTAAGTTAGACGTGTGACTCTCATGACAAATCGCGGCGTTTGAAACGATCGAACGCACCCCAATTTTTATCATACCAGTGACAGAGAGGGCAACCTCTCAGTAAATCGTAAAAAATAGCTTCACAAGTGGAAATGCCGTCAAGCTTGTTCGGGGATCTCGGAGGCGGCGGGGGCCTGGTGGAGGACCAGCGCGCGTTCCAGTTGGCGCTGGAGCTGAGCATGCTGAGCCTGGGCGAGTCGCTGCCGACGCCGGGCTCACTGGGCAGCCCACTGGGGTTCGCGCCGCCGCCCGAGGACCGCGCCAAGAAGTCGCAGAACATGACGGAGTGCGTGCCGGTGCCATCGTCGGAGCACGTCGCGGAGATCGTCGGCCGCCAAGGTACTGCACGAACTGCTTCTAGTGCTCGCCTGCTTGCTGTCACTTGTCACGCCGTCACGCCACCGATCAGCTGTGGAGGTTACCCGGTGTCACGCCGCGCGCCGGACGGGGTTGGACCGCGCCACCCTTATGTAAGGGCGCACGTGCCGCCGGCCGCTTTTAGGTTATGTTCGATCACAACCAACACCCAGTGACAGGATCCGTGCGAACTGGACGACCGTCGACCGGCGGAAAATTTGCATTGTTTTTGTTTGTTTACCCTCGTAATATTTGTTGTTACGCTTATCCGATGGCCGTCAGTTGTAGTGTTATGTTATGTAGATAGCTGCGTAAAAACGTTGTAGCCGTAGTACTCGTAGCAGACGGAATCTTCGCAGACACCGAAAGCTCAGCAGGCAGGGGTGACTACGTTCGACGTCGGATCATCTGTTCGTGATTATGGAGTGCTGGTATAGATTGCGTGCTTGCCGTACTTTATAACATGCGTACATATTTTTGTAGATAATCTAGAAGCTTTCATTTTCTGTTTCAATACTTGTGTATGTAGTTTATTACTCTGTCAATATTCCGCGTAGGTACCTACATAAATAGGTAGTTGTCAAACAATTACTAAGACGAAAGTTTCAACGTCCAGTTATTTATTGTTACTAAGTCATTTCCACTCTAAAAATATATGTAATTGCATCTTAATTGTAAACTAAAACTAACCCCAAATTGTCATAATCTTGCATCATCCACTAAACTTGATCTAATTTCTCGGTATCAGTCAAACCAAATTGGGTTTCAAAGTTGAAAAAACATTTCGTTGGTTCTAATTAAAAGGTACAGTTCGGCAAAAAACGATACCCAAGGGTTGGTTTTCTTTTTTATAGGGGATGAGCAAAAAGTACCGACAAAGGAGGACGGCAGTCCTTATCTGGCACAAATTTTACAAATCCACCCGCTCTGTGCGTAAGAAATCAATTATGTATTCCGTAGCAGACCGCGTTGTAATGATACAGGTAGGTTAGTGGTCAAAAACTTTCAAGAAACTGTTGGAATTCGCTTCACCCTAAGTTTATTTATTTTTTTGTAGTTCTTTGCACCGAACTACCCCACTTTGTAGGCAAAATCAATTGTGTACTTTAGCGTAGGCTGTAGTTTGTTCACAGGTAAAAAAAAACATAGTAGGTAGGTATTGTTGTTGGTAGTTACGTGTACGTTATCTATGTAAGCATTACCTTATTGTAGTTTTTAGAGCTTTATGAACTCTGTGTATTTTGTTTTTATTTTAATCGTAAATAAAATATAAAATGAACATTTATGGTCGGCATTTGAATACGTTCTAAATTACTAGCCTCGCATCTTAATCTTAAATCACCACTTTTCCTCTTATACATATACGCATAAATGACACAATATATCGTTCTTACATTGTAACCAATAAATTAACATTCACGCTGCCCGCTAACTTACTGCTATCAGTAACAGTCGTTAATTAATATTTATGACGAAATAAGAATCCCGGGGTCGACTTCCGTTAATCACATAGGTACACGGACAACATAACCTACGACAAGTTGGTAATAATAGCTCGGAGTCGATAGCAACGTCATACGCGGCATCTGGCGAAACTTTCCTTCGTTTGTTTTAAATTCTTAAGATAAAAGCACAAAAGTAACAAAAGATTCATTACCTGCACTTACTCGAGAATTTAAGTATACTAGAGGCTAAATCGTGTAAATTAACATAATCCTAAATGATCACATTGATTTACTTAATCAAGAGGCCAATATGCAAGTACACAAAATGACTCAATTAGCCACAAAACTCTTTAAAATAATTAAAGCAATATTTACAGCATTTTCTGAAATTGAGTTGTCATAATTAAAAACATTAACATTTTCTTTGAGAATTGAGACACATCACATGTTATTTTTACGAATTCACCTTTTGCGAGGAACAGGTCGATAATTGTCGCTCGAACGCTACACATAATTATTATTCTTGCTCTTTTTAAGACTCATTGTTCTCATTTATGTTGTCCTGGTACCTCTCTGCTTTTAATTGTTATTTATCTTCACACTGACGCGGTTGGCTGGGTTTCGGTACCCAACGACCAATACAACGACACTTAATTTCTTCAAATTCTAGAAAAGCATTTCGCTTGATCGTTTATTTAACTTTCACATTTTGGAACTGATCAGGGTACGAGACGAGGATCATCGGTTTTCCCGCGTATTTTTTTGTTACCTAGATCTTCATTATAATTTTATTCCCGACATAATTGCTGATAAGTTTAGTCTCATAATCATTCCTCAAGAATAATGACAACCATAAGAGAATAGAACCGCCCCTTGTTCGTGGCATACATTTAATATTGATAAAAGCTACTCCATTAGTCAAGTTAGTTGAAAAGCCTGATGAAAATTAAAAGCTCCGATCAATTTCAATTGTTCAAGTCTACTGCAAACACTGGATCAATTTTTAAAAGAACTAAATAAAATAAGATGTTTTTAATCTATTGAAGTAGGTTTGTAACTATTATTTATTCAGGCCCTTAATCTAATAGTTCATTTTTAAACTCATTAGGTACTTAATATCATCTGAAAATGAATCTTAAATCATGCCCCACAGCGTACATCAAAAGATAAACACAAAAGTTAAAAAAAAAAAAACATAATAATATCACATTATACAAAAACTGGTACCTATTTCGATCCGACCCGTTTAATAGCGGCCGTTTCGCTCGGAAACCTTTCCCATAGCTGTAGAACGAAACAATAATACCCGTGCTATAGGTAGGCTGTGTGTATAGAGGTCCCTTGCATTTCCAGACTAAGGAACTTGTAAAACGAGAGCAAAAAACGCAGCTGCTTCGCTTACAACTCTGTCCAACTACGCGCGTCCTGTATACAAGGTATAAGTTGGAGAATTTCGCACGGTTTAGATTCACCTTGCTAACTGGCCCCCTTTTTGGTGTTGCTTTGGGACTCTGGTTGTCATTATTAGGTGAGAAACTTGCGCCTTTTTAAAGGATAAGCTTTTGATAATAACCGAAAGCTACAAGATAAGTTAACATGTCTTTTTAAAATGGAAGAGAATTACCAAACATCCTAACTTTGTTTAAAGTATCTTTAACACTCACGGGACACAATGTTGTCCCATATTTAAACCGAAAGACATAATTAGGAGGACCGTAAACTTAAAGGCGATAAGGTGGGCCGTGGGTTTCAAAACAGTTGTTATATTTAGGGCGTTACGTTCCGTTTCCCCTGGTATATTCTGATCGGTTCACGATAAAATGTAAATAAAAGTGTCTTTTATTCTTTGCAGTAGCTTTTGAAACACGTTTAGGATTCAATTTAAAAGTTTATAATAACATGTCAAAAGTCATGTGGATTATAAAAAAGTCTTTATTTTTCTTTGATCTTAATGAGGTTGTTTTTTACCTGCAAACTGTAATGTTAAACTATAATGCGGCTGATGTTTTACGTCCAACCTCCAGCAATAAAAAATATCTTATGATAATACCGATTAGCTTGTTTTAGACGAGGGCCGAATATTATAGCTTTCGCGGAAACTTCCATTGTTAAAATTGGTCGTTACTGTGAATTCATATTAGCTGAAAAAAACTGAACAGATACAAACCAAACTATAAAATTCTTAGAAGATGCTAAACCTGATGGGACAATAGTCCGTAATTCAATACTGAACCATTCACTTGCATTTGCAAAATCATTCCGCGTGGAAGACTTTTATAAAGATGTTCTTTAGAACTTTAGAAAACTTTTTCTTAAACTTATTGTACTTTGTGTGTCCTGTTGTTTTTTTTTACTATTTCTGTCGGGATTAGAGGGAGGGATTGCTTCCATTTCCAAGTCTCTTGTGATTCTAAACCAAACTCAAAAGCTCTATGCCATCTTTACCGCGTTTTCTATGATCTTGTTTTGTCTACTAGTTTGAATTCGAACTAAGAACGTTGATTCAAGATTCGCAACCTCTTCGGTCCTCCTATATATCGCCAAGATTTAGACTTTGAACAACATTATTAAAACGTGGTTAGCCTTTATAAGTATGAGGCATCACATGGCAAATTAATATATGTATAATAGAACAAAAGAATGTAAAAATAGAATTCCATGGATCCCGGCTATATACTATTGTCTATTGTAAATTCGTGTCAAAACCTAATACGACCTTATAACAACGCACTTTTCATACGGCGTGAATATTTAATAAGTCTATCCTTAAATCGGGAACTTTTTATAACAAATTGAACCTTAAACACATGGTAATAAAATGTCAAAGCATGAGACATCTTTGTTTGTACCAATGACATCTGTTCAAGACAACGCAATATACCAAAAGGAGGTTGTTTAAAATTCTCGCGTTTACGCACGCTCGGCGTGACGTCACGTCCGGTTGTCGACTCGTGTCGGGCCCGCGTCGACTATCGATACGATTGTCGATGATTGTCTCGATGTGGATGTCGATGGGACCTCCTGTCGGCGCGTTTGTTGTTTTGATTTGTAGTGGCGCGCCGAACAATGTTTTTGCATCTGTGAATCCGATGTATTGTAAGGTGAACTGTCCAACTGTCACTGCGGTATTTACAAGAACGATACTTTATGATAGTGCATTGTATTTTTAGCGATTTATGTTAATCATTTTCAGTCTGGTATATTTTAAAAGATCACTATCTTCTTTGTTATGATAAAACTCAGCCCATCTCTTAATTTTATTGACCTCGTAGTAGGTATTCAGTATTCGTTGTCTCGGCACGCGAGCTATGCTCGTAACGTTTAGTTCCAATATTTCGGTGAGTAATTCATCCCTGTCCGTCACAAGCCGGTTCTAGATGACGACTCGCTACAACCGGTTCTACATCAATGACTCTTACCCCTCTCCCGGTCTGTTAACTCCTCGAGGTACTTACGACTTTTTTTCTCAACAATAACTCTCGATTTTGACGTTACTAGGCCGTTTCGTCTTGCTTAGTAACCGCGTTTTGTTAGATCAAGTTCAAGTGAAGCTCGGGTAATAACGATACCCAGAGCAATATCGTAAAACAATGTTTAACTTACTTAGTTTTGTACTCGCAAATACAAGTACGTTATTGAAAATAGATGCAAGTTTTACCTATTTAACTTAATCGATGTAATTTTCAAACATAAACGAAAGAGAAAACAATCTCGTAAAGCACACGTGCGAGTGGAATGTACTAAGATTGCAACACGGGCTAGGCAGTGAACGCCAATCGGCAAGATTCGCAATGTGGCTCGGCGTGCGTTCCGGTCGACGCCACCGCAGTCAGGGTCAAGGCTTCGACTCCTGCACACTGCTGCCCGCCTGGTGTCCGCGAGCCGCACCGCTGTCTTTTACTATCGCTACGGCAAGCGGAAATGGGATGCTAAAAGCGAAACTGATAGGTACCACTTAAATTAAGCGTTTCCCACGACGTTGTATTGAACGAATTACGCTCATAATGTTAGAAATTATGTCGTCAACCGCAACAGCACTTTACTTCAAGAAAATGACTTTCGATTGATTATTTATTGATAACTTAATGTTAGGCAAATGATCTCAGGCAATAATACCCGAAATTAATGTTATTGATATTTTTATCTGTATTCGAAAGTAATAAATTGTCGTCTTCGACTCTAAATAAAACTGAACGGTCGCTAAATTGGTTGTTAACAAGCTGACTGATATTACTTTAACAAGATTACACAAATCCCTCTATGCCTTGACAATTTTTGAATGAAACTACTCTGTCGGTAAAAAAATAAACAAGCATGTGTCCCTTCGTTGCCAAGACGTCCCGAAATTCCAGGGCCCCATTTTTTGTGTGACTTGACAGATGCATTCTGGGCCGCCGCTAACCGCATCTTGCATCCTTATCGTGCATTCGGAAATGAAGTCTACGGTTGTATGAGTTCTGTATCTAATGCGTCGAATTTGAGGGTTATTTTAAGGTGCATTTCTCCGTCCCTGTCGCTCGAAGTGGCGCCACGGCCGCGGGAAGAAAGAACCGAGCCCGAACTAACTCGCTCCTGTTTGTATTGCGCACGTCGTGGGTTGCACCAACAGCATTCTTAAACATGGTTACTTTTTGTTTCCGAAGCGGAGCATTAACTAGCGGCGAGCCGCAGCGTACTAGAAATCATTTCGAATCATAGCGCGTTGCGAAAGAACAGCGTGACGTCACGGTGCGACGGCACCCCCACGTCTGCGAAACTTAGGGACCCTAATGAATGACTTCCTAATTGCCGCGGCAGCACGAATAAGCCCGTAATCCGGCGCGAAAACCGCTCCTGCGTTTAATTGTAGACCTTGAGCTGTTTTGTTTCTGAGCTTGAAATCGAATGTCAGACGTCTCGCGACATGTACTCCTGGACGAGAGTGGCTGTGATCGGATCGTAAAGCCGCAATGACGTGACGTTGCGGAGTGAAATGGGCTCTTATTTTATGAGCTATTGGTTCTAATTTAGATTGATAGCGAACTAAATTATGTCATCACGGGTTAGTGGTCGGCGGGAGCAATGTTTCAGAGCGACAAGTCGATGTGCTCCCGCACTAATGTTGACAACAATCCATCTCGGCCTGTCAGCCGGCGCCGCTTATTAGACTCACTCCCATTTCGATTTACTCTTCATCCAGGGCTGGTAATGGCGCGGCCATCCCGCCATCCCGCGGGCGTCTTCCATTATTCCACCTTACAAGTTCGCGGTTATTTTCCGAGAGAAGTATGTGATGGCAATTTCTGTCCGAGATTAATTTATTTGTCGCGGACTACATTATTGTTGAGAAAAAAATGGCGCGTACGTTTTTCTCTTGAGGTTTAATGACAGGATATGATGTTAATGTCTTCGAGTCAAAGTCCGAAGAGCGCAGATGTGCAAAATGTTGTCGCCGAAGGATTGTTCCGATCTACCTAGCAACACCACATGTGTGCTATTTATTACGAGCATGTACTACCACACGATTCGTGTATGAGCTGATTAACATTTAAAGCTTTCGTAAATCTACTGACGAATTCATAGTCAAATGTTATTAGACTAACGAGGATAGCCTTGATACCAGTATTTATTCTGTGCTATATGGACAAATTGGCCAATGGGTGATTCAAAGTATGTGCATAGAATTTTTATTCACTATCAGAACAGTCAAAGAGAGTTATACAAAAACTCAATCTAATACTGTATAAATAACCTAAAAATTGGTTGCCATGGTTTGTCCAAGGGCATGGGTCATAATGACGTCATTTTCTAAAAAGTGCCTTATAAAATATCAAGGCGAATTAAATAAAAGTCCTGACGTCAAATATAAATTATTATTTCATTAAAGATACTCTCGTTAATGCTGTCAAAAAACATTCAAACCTCTATCAGAAATATCGGTTAGGGACGTTTTAATAAATTGGCGGTTAACAAATTCTTCCAAGTTATCGCTGGGGTTGCCATCTGCCAACCGTCTTGCGCTTGCGCGCGCGCACCTGCCCCCGACCCTCAACCGTCACATTCACATGAGTATTGATAGCTCGACAATTGATAACTTATCTACTGCTAGTTATCAAGAAAAAACTATTAAAGGCGTTTGACCAATCAAAAATTCGAAGACATGTGACATCTACCAAGCCGCACTGGGCCCGTGTAGAGGATTTATAGCCCATTCCCTCTCATGGAGAGGAGGCCTAGTGTCCCAGCAGTGGGAACATTAAAGGCTGATTATGCTATGCTTATGCTATGTAAAAAAAAGATCATTTCCACTTCGTTCGATTTGACCTGAAAAACAACTTCCGAAAAACAATAGCAACATTCCCAAGTCCACATCTCGATTTATTGTTAAACTTTTCATTTTATCGAATGTACGCCAAATGGCTCGCATTCGTATTAGAGGTTTACCGAAACTATTCGATTCCCGCTCAATAGCGATCGTTGTATGGGTGACTGTTGTAATAAACAACAAAAATAAAAACTGGGCAGGTGGTGCATGTGGCAAATACCTGTGTACGACTGCCGTATAGAATGTCGCCTGTTTATACTTAGGGGCTGGGTTCCTAGTTCCTATAATAATGCTATTATAGGTACCTACTACTTTAAAATACTAGCTTCGAACCTAACTAACTCTTATAATTTCAAAACTTCGATTGTTATACTATTCATTCGATAGAAACATTTGACAGTCGTTACGCCTCTTGTTTATGGTCTTATGAACACATGTTAATACTACATATTATTAACCGTTGTGAAATCTGTTCTAAATTATGAACCAATATTGCTCTCACAAGTTCACTCACAGAATTAATTAATTACGTTACCAAAAATAATCTTTACTTTTATATTGTAGTACTATCTGTTGCCCGCGGCTTCGCTCGCATTATGGTCGGAATTTATTCGTGGTCAATATAGCATTATAGCACTCGGGGATAATGTAGCTTCCTATTAGTGAAAGAATTTTCAAAATCGGTTCATTAGATCCAGAGATTACCCCCTTCATACAAACTCACAAACAAATACCTCTTTATAATATTAGTATAGATAACTAAAAATGTCTATCGTTCTATTTTTTTAAGAAGGCAACACCAGTTACACGTTAACCGTCTCGCGCGCCAGTTATTCAATGAAATTTTATTAAAAAGGGCAACGACAAAGCTCCATTCTGCCTTCAACCGACGAACATTCTGGCAGCTGCGCTTTCCGTTTCGAAACGGCGGTGTGCGTGTGCGCAGCGGCCGGCTCAACGGTCGCGTCGGTCGCCGTTGACACCTAACAGTTAACACACTTTTTGAACTACTAGTAGCTACTCCATTGATTATTTAGTCCGTAATAAAACTGTTTGTATTGTTAATCTTGTGATTAACTATGAAGATAGTGGTGGTCGAATTGAGTAGAAAAAAATAATTGAACCTTAACGAAGTTGTTAAATACAAGTGATACTGCAACCATTTTTAAATTAAATAAATACTTATTAACCAATTACTCGTCATTCTCTTGCCCTTATCCCAATTCATTTAGGGTCTGCGCAGCATGTCTTCTTCCATACTTCTCTATTACTCGTTCTCTATTTCTTTCCATATCATCCTTAACTCAGTCCATCCATCGTTCCTTTGGTCTACTACTCCTAATCTCTTCAACCCATCCACATTCATACTCAAAACTTTCCTCACAATCTCCTATAATTTGCAAAAGTATCAAGTTTTTATTGTTTCTCTCTTTTCTTTTTATTGTTTCAAGATAGAAGTCGCAAAAGAAGAAAAAACCGAAAATTTCATGCCTGAAGTTATTCTGAAAGAGGTCGAAACCATTTAGATATAAAAGTTTTATTTGACTGCACGTGTTTTTGCAGCGATTTACAAGTACAACATTATTAGCCAAGAATAACCAGAACGTGAAGTTTAAAATAAATCAACCAGGTTGATCAGGAGCGGTAGCAAACTTGACTTACTGGAGTAGGGCATCATAAAAGTAGACAGGTTTAACCGATTTTAACTGTGGCGTCCTTCGAGCTCCCGAGCCCTTTAGTGTAGCGCCCCACGTGAACTGGGACAAACAAATGTTCAACAATTGGACGCGTCTGGTCCTACGTGCGTTTTATACTCGAGTTGTAGGACTTCATATGATTCATTTTATTAGTGACTTATTGCGTATTTGTTACCGGCTGCGGACGCAGAGGTTATCACTCGTCTATCACAATAAGCGGAAATTTATAACTTAATGTGAACACACACGGACAAGATTGATGAAAGGAGTCAGCAGCGATACAAAACGACCACGCCGATCTCAAGGACCGATCGCTGACCGCACAATGTGAATGAGCTGACAATTTTAACGCTCAGTAAACTGGTGTCATTTAAACTATTGTCTCGAAACAATAAGATGCAAGAGCCAAAGGAATTCTTATCTAAAGCTTTGTCGAATTTTTTGAAATTGTGAAATTGTTAACACTTGCAACAAAAGGGCCGATGTTTTGTCAGAAACCTAACTGTATCTTAAAGTGACCACCGAAAAAAAGGTCCTTGTGAGAGCTTGGGGCCGCTATTAAATCACGGGTTCTTTAAATTCCCGTGAAAGAGTCTACCTGCTCCTTTGGGTCTACCTGCACACTAATCAGACTTATACCATAAATTAAAAGCACGTTTAAACGTTTGGAGAGGGATTTATGGCGACGCCGGAGTTCATTATTGTCGCATTTGCGTATGTTCCTTATCTGTCATGTGTGGGGTAGCGCACGTTCCATGTAAATGTGTGTGACCGCGAGGGTGAGCCGGTGACCCATAGGGAGGGACTGAACAGTAGTTTTTTTTTTTTGAAAAATGAAGTTGTTGCATTTATCAAAACTGAGGATATTAATATGACACATGGAGCTATAAGTAACGGGACTAGGATAACAGGATCATCGTTCACAATCCACCCTGTTGACACCGCAAACCTGTTTACCAGGGGCGCAGACGTCGAGTGGAGGTCTGGTTGTGAAAGACTATAGTGTGCGTAGTGGGTGGCGAACTCTCAGCGTGTAAACCGATATTTCCCTCGTGAAAATGTGTTCAATGGCCGGTGTCGTATTGCTCCCGCGTCCGATGCGTGTCGAGCCTTTAGATTTTCGTCTCGCATGCGGCCGGGTACATTATTTCGCGTCGTTAATTATTGTGTTTAGCTTTTTTTTTGTAAAGTAAAGGCTCACATAAGCCACCTGTCGGTATCGGAGGCTGTTGTAATTAAAGATTGCGCGCAGGCTCGCTCGATAAAAGAAGTTCCTCCGGTCGCTCCGGTCCGTACACGTTCACCTTCAATAGTCGCGTATTTAAATAAAATGACAGTACATATCTTATAGACGGCGATGGTTAATCAACCTAATGATGTCTCCGTCGAGAAATGTCAGGTTTTGTTTGAGCTTTCTGTTCGCGGTGGTCGTCTCGGTCGCGTTCGAGAGGCGGCATTAACTTGGAGTCCGTGTGTTCCCGGGAGGCGGTGCAGCTGGCGGAAAGGCGCCATCTGCCGAGCGGTGCCGGAAATGCAATTTTGTTTTGTTTTCGAATTCGAAATCGGTTCGATTCTTGGTACCACGAGACTTGATGTACTTACATTGTAGTGCAGGAGTCGGCAACATTATTCGTGACATCAGCGGTCACAGTCACGTACCCGTCTCGCTCGTAATTCTGACATTAATAAAATATTTCAAATTATAAACCTTAAACTCATGTAAAAAGGAACTATTAATTTATTCATGCTAATAAAATTAAGGGGTCAAAACACCGCCAGTTGTTCGCCACAGCAAAATAACTCAAGCGTCGAAAATGAATTACTGATGGCTGTAGGAAATAACGAATGATATTGACACGTGTTACTGTTATAAAAAATAAAACGTAATCTTTACTTCCCTTTCCACTTTCGAAGGTAGAACGGATAATGATAACACGAAATTACATATACCTAATGGTGCCGAGATACATTAACAAAAACGTATAGTTATTTTAAAATTTGGTATTTCCGTACGAAAAGCCGTCAATCAGTGGTGGCAACATCTGCCGGTTGCACCTGCTCAAGTTTTTGCTGCATCCACACCACACAAACTCACCAAGTGTTCGAGATGAGGCTCGCAGATAAGCTCCTAAAACTTTAGATCCTTTCTCAGAAATGTGACTTTCCCGTTTCTTTCTCCTTTATAAAAGAAGGAATTTTGAAAAGACAAAAAAAAATTGTTTCAGCCCAAGGCATGCATCTCAAGTACCGCGACATGCAAAATACTTAACTCAAAGAATGCTCATGAAGTCATGACTCCTTAACAGCAGCTTGACTGCGGCAAACGAAAAGAACACATTCAAGTCTGGTTTCAATAACATAATTTCAAACTGGTTAATTGCGTCAATCAGGGGCTCCTTTACGGACATTTACATAGCAATTGACACCTGAGGCACGATCCATGCAGCTTTACATCAATTTGAAAAAAAAAAATCGCACGCATCGTGCGCACACGCACCGCCCTGTAATTTCGACATCTGCGAGTAATTGAAAAATGTCTCCCGTAAAACAGATTGCATATAATACGAGCCATGTAACCATAGCAAGTTTTCAAAATGAGAGCCGGGAATAACTGCCAGTGTTACATTCGATTTTCGAACATCAACCATCGTTCAGTTTCGAGTATCGATAAGCACAAGTATCGATAATGACCGTATTAAATAAACTATAAAACGATTATATCACGCGTTTGCTGCGCTCGGAAAGCGAGAGCCGCGGGGTGGCATTCCTAAGTAATAGTCCTTAGAATCGAGACGATGCACCGACAGACGGATGTATCCTTTCGCGACAATCGATTTCGGAGCCGGACCCTATTCGTTCACTTTTTACAAAATGCCACACGATAGCTGCTCACGCGAGTCCTCGAGAGTGCTGCATCCTGACAACAAAATTGCTGCCATTTTAAAACAATCTGCGAAAAGTAGCATTGTTGGACATTACAACCATTATTATGGAATTTCTGGGCAGATGGGTTTACTCATTTGCGATGATTGTTGTTCGTCTGGTTGGTATCCTTTAATTAAAGTGCGTACTGTATATTTTAATGAGCGCAAGCTGAGACGACGAGATGTTCCATAGTAGGAGGAGCTTTGTCAGACAATAGTGTCGCATTTCTCTTCTGGCAACCCTCGCCAGCCTTATTAAATGTATGCTAACTCGCTAACCTTTCCGCCGGTGGTATTGAACAACAATTTTATTATAATTGGCAACGCGGTCAACGATTCTTGGAAATGGGCTTTTTTCGTCCCTTTACTTCCAACATTTAACCGATCTTGTTTTTGCGCCGGAATCGCTCGAACGGACCTTTGTTCTCCGCCATATTGTTTTTAATGTCGAACAGTTGGCAAGGAAACAACGAAAGTGAGTGAAAGTCTGCGGTGTGATCTATTGTGCGGACGATTAGCTAACAAATGTTAGGGATCGCTTTCTGCGTAAATGCCCGTTAGAATCTGAATAGATATTAGGCTGAACAGAATCTAACAAGATTTTAAAAATCCAGCTAGAATTCAAACTATTTCAAACGTGGAACTTTTTATTTGAACGCGCCAACGTCAATGTCATGTGTACTTTTTAATTCGTGTGTTGACACAGAAACACAGTCCTCGTAATTAGGGGTAACAGGGCGAGGTAGTGCGGCAGTGTGGGAGCCCGAGGGACGGAGCAGCTGACGCGCGCCCAACCGTGAAGCGAGACCATTCACACAGAAAATATATGCGCTGTAATCGCTAACCCACACCATTAAACTATTCTTTAAAAAACAGTATCCTTTAGTGATACTGTTTTTTAACTACTTATTTTACCTAAAGAATCAATTAAATAGACCTGGTATCCATAAATCAAGTTTTTAATTATTTTTAAGAACAACGCTTGCAATCGTGAATATTTTGTCCTAAATACAATACAAAGGCAATAAATTATCTATTCGATATTTCAGGTATGTCCGAACAGTCATTAAAATGCCGACGACATTTTTAACGAAAACCAGCATCTATTGGATTCGGCTAATTTTATATTCTGTGAGTATCTCACGGTTTTGGTCAAATCTGTGTGTCGTCTAGTTTAGTGTGACCTTCCTCGTCTCCCTTGTATGTTAATGACTTAGTCTAGGTTTCGGTCTGGTGGGGCATTTCGGAAGGTCATGTTAAGTGGTAGTCTGGTTGAGGAGCCGTTTGATGTGGCCGGCGTTTCATCGGACGATTTATTTCACATAAAGATCGACCTCGGACATAATGAATCACAATTCATTCAGATGTTTATCACTTTAAGACGAAAAACTAATAACGTCACGGCTCTTATATGTAATAATGGGATGAGAGAAGCTGAGCGGACAGATGGAAGCTTATTAGACAAACTATGTTAATGTGTAAAGTTCCTATTTGCCGAAGTCAGCTTTTAAATAATTTGTAACCATAATAGCGCTTCTGTAAATTAGCCGTCTCTTAAATTTTTAACTACCCTTGAGAGCTTTAGACAAAAACACCCCAAAGCATTCTTCTAAAAAATGATAAACCTACTAGAACTACATAATTCTTAAGTAAGTAAGTACACAGCTTCACAGCACACAAGTAAAGAAAACAATTGATTCCTCTCAATGTAATCAGTTTAAAGTGTTTGTGAATGTCCCGGTATCCACTTCCCTTATATCCAGGTCAATAAGGACGCCACTCGCCTTCTTGTGGCCACATTTCCATCTCATTCCGCCTTTCAAGTGCCTCTGTGAAAGCTACAGTCCCCATTTGTCGGCCATCTTTGAAAATTCGTCTGAAGATACCAGGAAAACATAACATCAAAAGCTCTCCACGTAATTAACTCGTCAGAGTATGAAGATATAATAGACAATTGACCTTTTTGCAATGATACAGCTTTTTTATATAAAAGTCTAATTGAAATTCGAACAATAAACATCAAATTAGAATCTCATTAAAGCCACCCATCACCAATTTGGCACATAAGTAATCTAACTCGATTCAAGTGGCGAAAAATCGTGACTCTGGTTTTTTTACCGATCTTCGTCATCGACTCGGCGCATATCAGACCCCAGCTCATAGATCAAAGTGTTAGCCGCGGGTTGACAGATGTTTTGATATTTCGCAGATTATTTTAATTTAAGCATGGATGACTTACTGTGCGCTGGTGGCCTGTTTTTTTTTGTCAACAAAGTGACTTGTAAGTGACTTTGTATCGGTCGCGTTCGATAGCACGGTGGTCTGCGAGCACCTGGCGAACGAACCCGGAAAGTAAAATGTCAATTTTATATTCTCTGCACCAATCATTTCGCTGGTGAGGTTCTTGTTTTGTTTAAAGTGACTCCTCATCGTAATGGGCGTCAGTTAAAGACCTAATAAAAGAAACACCCTGATTTAATTAACGAACTAATCGTCCAAGACGCGTTCCAAAATAAATTTCAAATGCCGCAAAATGAGGGTCACATGGCACATTCGAAATCCGAATAATCGTTTACGGTTGGATGTGATGCTTATTAGTAGCGCCCTGCACTGGGCCCTGCGCGCTGGGCGCTGGGTTGCCAACCTAACGCGGTCAGTTCCCAGTGCGTTGCACTCTGTTACAAAATAACTTAATGTCTTCGTCATTCGAGACAACTTTTTGTGATGTTTTGCCACAATTATATATGCATTTTTGGTCGGACCCCAAACATATTATCATAAGTAGTTAATTAATATTTTAAATCGGATCCTTTTAGCGACGTTTTGTTTTTGTTGTAATGTTCCAAATGTGTAACAGTCGTCGGGTAATTTATTGTGTTTGCGAAACAAATTGTGAGCGAATGATAAATAGCTAGGTAGATAGGATAGGTATCACATCATGATCAGTGTGGATTACTGTGGATGAGAGGACAACACAAGATTCTTTGTGTTGGTTTACGACATCGTCCGTTCCGGCTGCGGGTGACTCCGGTGACCTAAAGACGACCTATTGCTGACAAAAAATAAAGCCGCCCATTCACGAGCACGATATCTTAAAACAACCTTGAACTAGTTAAACCGGGCAGGAATAAATCTGCGAGACAGACAACTACACCGGGGCGGCCGCGGCGGGAAAAAAGCGCTCCGTTTCGCCGTACCGCTTAGAGCAGACGTGTTATTATCTTATTATTATAATATCCTATTATTTCGAGCCGCGGTGTTGCTCGCTGGTTATGCTATCTACCTAATATCGAAGATAAAGGAGCTGACACCGCCGCGGGAGAGGACGTCCCTCCTCAGGGTCGCGACGTACGGCTTAATGGAGGACGAATCTGTTACGCATTATGATAACTCTTTATAACATATCCCACCTGCTCAGATTTATGAGCACTTAATTATTTCTGCATCGTATAAGTTTTATGGCATAAAATTATTAAGTACCCCAATATTAATATGGCGCAAAAAATTCGTGTTACAAATAAAGACAAGGTAAATAACAATTTTTTTGTTGAGAACGTCTAATCTAACAGTTGTTTTTTTTGTGAGTTGCATTGCGTCAGCGTTGCACTATGCATGGGTCACACGCGAACCGTTTGATGTAGGTCTAATAGCCACAAATCATAATCACCGAGCTTAGCGGAATAACACCCAAAAAAATAAGCATATTAATCTTAATTCCACGTTACCATAAATAACATTAAGTTTTTTGTTAACAGTAAACTATGAGAAACTGTCCGATGAAATATAGCGATATAATAAAGAAACCCTTTTTTATTTAGACATCAATTGGCCAATCGATAAATAAATACCTAAATGAGGCTACGGACTAGGATAACATGGCCGTTACAGGGTATCGAATTAACTCGCCACACTCAGAATGTATAAATAAGTAGTTATTTGTACAGCATAATGACAGGTTTGGTGATTGCCTCTCCATCGTATTGTAATTATGAATCATAAACAAAGAGCATCGGGTTTTTGGTGGTCCAAAAAAACTGCTAAAAACTAATCTGTTCACAGCAATTAACCTATCAGGCTTATTTAGTGTTGAAGGTCACAAGACGTAATAAATGGGTGCTACAGTTCCTATACCCGCTGTCAATCCAGTTTTAAATATCAGTCATTATTGGAACATTACGAGTATGAATACAGACGTGATCGAATATTGTATGCTGCCGATTCAGAGCAGGAATGCACGCGTTTCTTGAAATTACCAGTGAACAAAAGGGTAATATTTTGGAAATCTTTTGAAAAGTAAACGGTTATTTATAATTTGGTCCCACATTATACGTGTTTCAACGATCCAGTTACAAAAGAATACAGGAGTGGTTCAAAATTCGTGATGTAAATTAAGGTACCCATACGAACTTTAATTGTTTTTTCTCCGAGCTACTATTGTACTTTGAAAATAAGGAACATAATAGATAGCTTCGAAATAAAGTTAATTACGCATTGAGGTTTTTATTGTCCTTTTATATTTCACCACTGCTGTTTTCACGGACTAGGACAACAAAAACAACGAGAGGTATCGGACGTCTCGGTACACATAGACAAACCAGTTCTGCACTATGCAGCTCCCACACAAGTAAGGTTTCCCTATAAACAAGCCCTGCGGTAACGACCCGTCTGATAGATAGCTTCATTTGATACTTCTGATGACCACTTTCATTATTGTTATGTAGCCCTTGTCACTTACCACATAATACTGGTCAATGTGCTGTACAGGACCAAACACCTGTACCTACATTTAAGTGAAGTGATTATTTCCCCCATTTTGTTTTACAGTAATACATAAAAATAAACATCACGGGTACTTATATTAAATAATTACGAGGCCTTGGCGTTGAACCCACTTCCTTGGGGTTTCCTTTCGATCTGATCGTTGCGAAATTTCACAATGGAATCAATTTTATCGAATTCAGTTCATTGTCATGTTGTGCTTTTTAGGATTAAGTAGCCGAATGGCAAAAACGAAACCCTTATAGATTCGCCATGTCTGTCTGTCTGTTCGTGTATGTCACAACCACTTTATTCCGAAACTAAGGTTTGTATCACAATTTGTATTACAGTTGAAACTTAGTAGGTAGATGTATTCTGTGAACCGCTTTACGATTTTTATACAAAAACAAAGAAAAACAAAGATTAAGTTCCCCATACATGGAACTGAAACTAGAAATTTTTCTTTTTCATCTAACCTATTACGTGTCTAGTGGCGAAGGTACCATACAACTTGATTCCTACCGGCTTCCCTTTGAAAAATGGCACAGTCAGTATTCTTTATTAAATAATATAATCACATTAAAGATATTATGTACACCGGCTTACCTTTTACAAAAATTGACCCTTCACTACTGCTATAGATAGGTCTTTAAAAATGACATTAAGGTTTTTAAAACCATTTTTTCCCAAAGTCAATCTTTTGAAAGATAGTGTTAAAATGTGTGTAATTCCTCCCTTCTAATTTTTAAGTAACAGGAGGAAAATTTTGAAAAAATTTAGACTTATAAACGTAAATAAAACTTGCAACCAAAATTGGTTTGGATAAGATTTGATGTTTGTTTTTGAGATATGGGACTTTTTCATCAAACTGCAGCAGTAACTTTGATTTTTATTACAATACTATGAAAAACAAATTTAAATCTGCTGTCGAACGTAAAACAATATAACATATAAATGAGCCTTCCAAATATTTTTATTACATTGTTTTGTGCTACGGAACCCTGTGTGCGAGTGAGTACGACTCGTACTTGGAAAGTTTTTATCCTTATAAGATTTCAACATTCGGGAAAAAACTTAAAAGTGAAGCAGCTTTTCATTCTTCAAAATCAATTTTTCGACGAATGCTTACAAGTCTTAAAGATGCCAATCACAATTTAAAATTTTCTCAGCTATCAACGCCAATCTCGCGTTTCGTGTTTTTAAACTACTCGTATCCTTACAAGTAAAGCATTATTCAATAAATGTGTACATGCACACCAATATCTGAACATTACATACATCCGGCGCGCTGGGCTTTCGTCTGCCGCGCCGGGCGCATGCGCCATTGTCCGCCGGATGTCTTGCGGTCACACGCAATTTCACAACCTCTGCACTCCCTCTGCACTCGTGATGCCCTGGTAAGTGCTAGTTATTGGCGTGGTGAGCTAACGAGGGATAATGTACCGTCTTTTTGTAAATAAAATAATAGTAAGCTATTTGAACCGTTGCAAATATAAAAAAATATGACTTCTGAGGTCTTCAAGTTTTGATCTAAAAGGACGATTCAAGACACACCTACCTATTACATACCCGGTAATTTAAACATAAAAACTATGTAACTATTAATATGATTAGCTGTAAACCTGTAATTACAGTCGGGTAGGTATTACAAGCATAAAGCGTGTTTCTTTAGTCTATAATGAAACAATTTTAATTTGTTTCGATAATGTTTCGGTTAGTTCCTATTTAAAAACATCACGTTTAGCAAATTAATTGGTTCACAATGGAGGTTTGAAGTTTGTTTTTTTTAGCTATGACCTAGTAAGCGGGCGAATAAGCGAAAACACTGATCGAGTTAGCAAGGTTACGCTGCAGTTGATGAGATTATTATTAATCATTAATCAAGTGAATGGCTAGTGTTGTCACTACAATACATTTCATGTCGTTTTCAGTATTTGTTTTTATCCCGACCTACCTCGACGTTGTTTGCGTGGGATGCTTCGGCCTTCTCTCTAATTTATGCACTTATAAATAACTTTTATCATATGCATAGGCGTATAACACCAATTAGCTAATAATAGATCTTCTGATATTATTCTAGCTAGTCTTACAATTTCTACTTCGATACGTACAACGTTAAATAAAACTATGCTCTGCATTAAATCACTTACGTAACGTTTAATAAATAACGTTATATTATATAAACGTCTATTTACACTGACGTGTGCGACATCAATCAACAGAGGATTTCTTTCATTTCACTAAAGTCGTTGACTTATTGCTTTCTCTGATAGGTCAATATGTGACTTGATAACAATGTTATTGTAATTTTATGTCGCAAGATTCCCGTTCATCACGATTAATTAATAATTATACAATGATCATACGTTTATCTTTCGACATGGGGTACATATTTAAATTAAATATTGACTATTAGCCAACCATTATCACTTTTGGATAGAATTAAACCTGAATCTTTGCGTTCTATATTCAAAATGTTTTTGTTACTGTGAGGCACTGTTTCTGAGCGCAGTCGAATTTAAATCGATAAAAATAAAAGTATAGAGGTGCACCAGACAGAACAGGCCGGGCGACCCTATCGCCCTTAGTTTTTTAGTGGTCTAGGTTTTGTAACGGTAAAGCGGGCGTCACATTCGGCACTGGTCGGGTCCGCGCTGTCATTTCGACAACTAATAACCCCCGGTGGGGTTCATAATTTATAAGGCGGTACATGTGACCGCTTTTTACCTCGGCCGCCGTCCACCGCCGCCGTCTGGGAATCCGCAACAAAGACCGAGCGAGATTCCGTTTTGCATTCCGTAAGTATTCGTGTGCGACGAACGACTGCGAATTTTATGTTTTCAAATGCGAATTTGCACTGAATCGATCACCAAGAAAGTCGCGTCAGTAAATCTAATAAATTATCCGTTTCACGATTCCCACGCTGATTTACAGGTAGTAACATGTTGGTGGTTGAGCCTGGTTGCCGTTGCGTTGGTTGCTGCCTGGCCCTGGCTGAGGTACTTATTGTTCCGAGGCGATGTTTCATCTCACCTTCGGCGTCATTTTTATTGCGCGTGTCAATTGAAGTGGAAAATCCTGGCCGTGGCTTTGTACGGGAGTGACCCACTTTTGGGCCGTAAACCGCCCCATCAAATTTCGTCCCGGCAGTTTCGGGTTAAAAGTTGTCGAGATTCGGTTAAGTTTTGGTTTTTTAGCAGCTCGGCCCCGTTGCATTCCCGTTTTTACGATCATCTCCCCTGACCGACGCCTGACAGAGCGATCGTAAAAAATCAGATTTTATTTCTTATTGTTCGCCTTTCGCGAAATCTAATTGAAGTTGTTCGGGTACCGCGAGCCCACCGCGCCATTTACGCGTTTTTAATTTTACTGCCCAGAGAACGCTGAATTATGTCCCTGCGAACGATAATGACGACCAGCGTCAGTTTCTTCATTACTTTTTATAACACATTAAAGGTTTAAATGGTTTCTGGTGAAAATTACCGTCAGTGTTGTTGACAATGTGTCGCGCGTCTCGCCCGCGCCGCTACGCGCTCTTCTACAATTATTTCCATCTTCGTCTGCAGCTTTAATCTGAAGTAAGCTCGACCTATCTGCGTTGGTAATAAGAACTGCGACTGCGCAAACAATCATCGCATGTCCTCAACTCTATTTGTTTTGATTACCCGCTCCTGCACGACTTGTTTTGGCTACCCATTCTTCCTATTCACCTAGGTAGGAGCGGTTCGTCCACATTGTTGCCTCGCGATTTATCGGCTTATTAAACGTCGATAATTGACTTAATGGAACTTTATTTGAGTTATTTTTATAAATTGGCTTTGTTTCGAAGTCACCTGTGCGACATCGTGTTGTTTTAGGTCGATAGAAATTGGGACAGAATTCAAACAATAGTGAAAGTTCACCGTTATCGTTATTGAAAGTTTAAGGTACTCGTAGTGATGCGAATAGACTATTTCTGTCACTTGATTAATTGGCGTCTGGTGTAAGAATGTGGTATGTCAGCGGAACAATTAGAGGAATATTATTTGATTGAGTGTTGGGGTCGACTTAGTAGCGTGCGTGCGGAGTGCGGGGCTCATTGCTCTTATGCCTACTCTATGAGTCACTTTATATTCTCTGTTCGTACCTCTGCGTCACGCGCCTATCGGAAACGCTAACGGCCGGGACGCGTATTTAAATACACCCTGACCAGGCTTCATTGACCCCTCAATCCACATTGATTCTTTCGATTACAAGCCACTTTTACCCGTGGAAGGTGAGACGGGAGGTCTTGGTAAACCGGTGGCACAATAATGCCTGGTTGTGCCTCGCGTCTCGCTCGCGATATGCTATGTTTAGCAAAATATTTTTATAAGGAAAGTAGGTCCTTTGCGTACATACTATGTAAATTATTTTTGGGCAAGCTTCATGGACGATTGAGGGTTACCAAAACGGATTGTTTGTAGGTCAGGAAATGTAAATAATGAATTATATTGCTTTACATAGTAAGGAGCTGTAGTACGTTTTTAGAGAACGTAATTAATGGTTTACGAATATTGGTTTGTTTGTAAACACCCTTGTATGTCGCACGATGCGCACGTCATTATACCGATTTTCGCAAAAATGTGTTATGTGTTTGCGTTGTGTTGTTTATGAAATATGTATCATTTCTCCTTAACACTGAGATGGACTTCAGATGAATTCCAAATATGACAATATTTTTAATGACAGTTCTTTGTTAGAACTGCTGGGCAAGAAAAATAATGTTTCCAAACTTGTAGAAACAAAATGGCTTCAGTTGCAAACTTGAAGTTGAATGAAAGTAGTTGAACACGTTAGATATAAAAAATAATATCTTTGTGCGATTTTATAAAATAAATCTAGTTTTAACAAATACAGACTGAATATTTTAGCAATTTTTTTGTTAATTAGATTGTTATTTTTGTTATTTCTATGCATATCTCGGTATATTTAAATGAACGAATAAATTAACAAGCGTATTTTTTTTTTCCCAGGTAAGCATCGTCGGCAGTATTAGCACTCAACAATTAGTATGTATGTACTTTATATTACAAATTGCACAACATCTTCAACACGTGAGACACCTCATTGTCACAAAATAACACAAAAGTAAAGTAACTACGTTACTGTGCCTCGAAAAAACTTTGGCCATAAGTGAGCGTTTTTATTTTTAGCATTTCTGTATGCTAAATAAAACGGCGTCCATTGTCGTCCTGCGGACAATTAATTTGTTTATCAGCCAGCTATCAGCTGAGGTCGACCGCTTTCTTGTACATCTGTACATCTGCATATTTCGGAACAAAACCACCAGGCTTTTGTTGTCGCTTCTGCTGTATGCTGTATGACCTACCTACTTACAACAACGAAGTAAATTATTGTTTATTTTATTTTGAAAACAAGGTCTATTAATAGCTCCGGGCGCGGTCCGCCAAGCAAGTTGCGAATGTAGTGATGTAACGAATCGAGTGATCGAAGTGCATCGCACTGACCTAGCCCACGCGGCGTCAGAGCACTTTCTTCTAAACTCAAAATGTAACCGTAACTATGAGCGGACAATCGTTTCCGGCGCCCGTGACGTCACGCCCGTCTCGCCGGTCGCCGTCGCCGGTCGCCGCCCCTACGACGTAACCTTGGTGGAGCGCGAGTCGAGCGGTGAGATGCGCTCGTTCGCCGCGCTGCCGCACCCGCCGCCGCGCCGAGCCGCACTCGTCGCCGACAACGCTTTCGTTTTCATTGTTCTTTTTGAAATTATTTACAATGCTAACTATAAACGACAACGGCCCTTCCGATAAAGAGTTCATCGATCTTCAAATCCGATCGAAAACCCCAACACTGTGCGTGCAAATTTTATATTCGGCCGGATGCAGAAATTATACATATCGAATGCCACTTAAAATGCGAAATAAGAGTAAAATCTCGGGTAATATTTCACACGCTCCACGAGAGCATAGTTGCCCTAAGCGCGCATGGCGGGGTGAGCGAACTCGCAACCTGTAATTTCGGACCGCAAAAGGAACAAAACGCATCGAGATCGGTGATTAAAAACCTTTGTCGGTTCTACTAATATTTATATTATTTTCGCAATGCGCCCGACATCTAATTGGGCGCTCGTATATTTTGATGTAGGTACGAGGCTCGGCGCCGACCACCGACGCTTCATTAGTTTTCCTGGTAGAGAAATCATAAACTACTCATTTTTTTATGTTCAGTCGTTTATGTCAAAACGTGACCCCGACCGAATCGCCCAAACATTGCCGACAAAGCGATGGAAAAATCCATTTCCTTACGAAGCGTCACGACGCCGTTGACTATGGCTACTATCACATAATATTATGAACGAATAATTTCGGAGGGAGCATGTTAAAAATACTGGCTAAATTACATTGACGGCAGGTGGTAGTCGGTAAGTATGAGTAACTAGTTTGAACTGGGCATCGTACTCTCGATCGGCCCAAGGTCTGGGATATTGAACCTGCCGCGGAGCAACAGCACCGCAAGGTTCGCCGCGAGAGAGACGGATGCACTATCACTCATTGTTATGGGGCAAATGTCGCGGCCACACGCGCTGCTATTGGATTGATTCTCTTCAATGACTAAACCTTCGGCTCCTAATCCGCTCGGTATGCGATGCAAAGCAGCTGCCGGCCGGAGCGATCCCGTAAGCATGAGGCGCACTTCCTTAAACAAAGTGATGAGGCGCGAGCGAGACGCAGCACAAGGCGAGACGGCGCTGACGGCTGCTCGACAGGGACGAGCATACTGTGACAAGTGCATGCGTCGCCGACTGGGACGGCAGAAGTGCATTGCGCTGACGCATCACGATCGTCTACACGCTTTCTTGTCTTTTTATGAACGTTACCCCCGCAGCCCGCAGCTTTCAGTTTCGTTGTGTTAACGACGAAGAGGAACAGTTTGCCGAATGTCGGTTATGCCAATATTAATCAGCGGTGTCGTAATTAAATCTGCCGGTCCGACCGGTCGTTTGCTTGGCATTTATATGTTCCCACGCGGTTGATGTCATTTTTATTATGAATGGCGGCCTTCAGCCGGGATTCCTGTGGGGGCACGGGCTCCCGGCCGGGGTCCACTGACCCACTGGCACTGGCCGGGTTCCGACGGCGAATGGTTTTCGCTTCGTCAGCGTCCGAGCCCGTTCCGCGCCGGCGACGCTATCCACTTGAATGAATATCGTTCACAAATAATCTCAACACAAATAAGGCTCGAGCAGGAAGCGCTTCGATAAAGGAGTAGATGCAAATCGAAGGTAAACGTGCTAAGCGTTCATTGGCATTATTAAAAATAAATAATATCGGTTTTGGAATGTTAGCGGCGTCATCTCGGCCTCCCGCGGAGATCGCGTGAACTCTTTATCGGTCGGATACCTCGGTGAACTCGCGCAGGAATAAATTAAAAAATCATTTAATCTGACTAACAAGGAGCTCGCACCCAAAAAGTATACGCATTTGGTTCCGATAAACATATTTTGGAATAGTTACGCAATGTTACACTGACACATTGTTCGCTAAGCTTATATTACCACGTGTCGCGTTATCGCGTATCATCGCTCCTAATATGTGGTAGTGTGGTTCTCACGACGCCATAGCCGAGTGCGTTCACACCCATAAACATGGTGCGCCGTATCGACGAGCATTTCGATCGCACTGTGTTGAGGCGCTGCTTATTTATGCTTGGCAAACATTCGACGAGATAAGCCGTGAACGACGAGCCTGTGCTTCCCACATCTGCCGCGACCTTGGCTCCTTCAGCCCGTTGTGTAACCTCCTTATCAGTCACGCTTCCCTGGTACCTCCAGCACTCGGCTTACCGGCAAATCTCACCGCGTTTTCCGGTCCCGATATACTACTATCAGAGTTATCGAGCAGAAGTAGGGCCTATCGCGAAGACACGTGCGTTACTAATCTATAAAAGTAGCTCAAAGTTATGAAAGCATCTTTCACTATCGTTGCGTTTACTATCGCACTAATAAACTAAGCGGAGAGCACGTGGGTCTGTGGCGCGTCTCGTTAACATAATTACAGAGTTTTCGGCTGCCCCGGACGGTGTTCAACCGGTTTCAATGTCCCGACTCTTTTACTTTTTTTATTATCGTTCTGCTCTAAATCAATGTTAACGTTTGTGCGAAACCGAAAGTTATGTCGGCGCGTTTAGCTAATAAGATCGAATGTGTCGAATTAGCCTCTATATCAAGTCAGGGTAGGAGTCGGACTTCTTTGTGAAAATATCGTTTGTAGAAGAATGCTGAGAGCATTGTGTTTGGTTGACATTTGAGTTATGTTACTTATGACTGTGATTTGGGAGCGATATGGGTTAGTCAGGGCTGGCGATGGCGGCGCGGTGCGCGGCGGTCCTTCCGTGAGCTTTTATTATTCCGGTTATAAATTAAACTGTGCTCGTTAATCGGCCCTTTAATCCGTCTGGGCGTTGACTCCTCGCGGGCTCGCGCGATGAATGGTTCACTTTATCTTTGAAACAAGACGACGTCGAAAGTAGTAAAATCTAAGTAATGAACGTCTTCCACATGTTGTTTACGTGTGAAAAGCTCGCGACGGTGGTCCGGTGCGGCGGCGGGGGCGGCGGGGGCGAGTCATCGGAGTGGAATGTGGCTGCATCTCGCGCTCGCCCCGCGTGCGCTCTGCGCAGCCTCCCAGCACACGCCAGGACGCCAGGAGCGACCGGCGGTGCCTATACACACAATAGATATCGACGTGAGATAATTCGATCCGAAGGCTTTTTATACGTTATTGTTAGCCTCGAATGATACACTGTTTGAATATTTAGCTATATCCGCTGACTTCACCGCTTATAAAAAATGGCGAATAATTAGTCAATAAAAATTCCGCCGATTATATACGTAGTCGTAGTTGTTACACGGGTGTTACGTAATTGGAGTAAATGACCTAAGAGTTGGTGGTCCGGACGAAGGTCTCGCGCCACGTGGTGCGCCTGCGTCGGTCACGTTGTGGACATGCTGCCGCTGCTGCCAGATGCTGCCAACTGCTGCCCAGCTCCACCGCTTCCTATTCTTAGCTGCCTTCCTAACAAACACCAAACAACTAGACTCCCTGAAGATTTACGCTCAATCGCTTCAGAAACGCCAATAAATCAAGATATTCAAGTTTCTTCATTATACACTACATGTATTCACACGAAACTTCGGCATGTGTAAACAATAACAAAGCTAGATAGTGTACCGTATAATCCGTGGTTACAGAACGTTGCTGCGAACATCGCGGCTCCAGTAGGTGTTGTAATAATTGGGGCGAGTGCGTAGCCGGCGATGGACGGCGCCCTTGACCGCGGCGTCGCGGCGGCATGCGATGACTCCGAGTAAACAAATTGAATGAATCGCGTACGCTCCGTACATGCCGTATGGTAGTATGTACCATTCATGTGTGCGCGCCGTTAACGCACGATAATTCAAGTGCTCGTATGTTTGCCTAACAAGATTACGTCCCGCCGCGTCTGCCGCCCGGGTACACCCAACTCCACCAGTGCCTAGTTTCGCGAAAAGTTCCGGTAGTTCGTGATAAAAGTAGATAAGGATTTTGTATAAATATTACTGCGGAAATTAATTTATTTATCGTGCTCCTCTAGCTATTAAAATCGATTCTTATTGGTACTTGCTTTGGGTAAAAAATATTGGCCAACGAACCAATTGCGTCCTTGAGATATACCTTATTTTTATTACGAGGCGCGTGGTTACAATAGTGTTCTTATAATCGTGTATGTTGTTCATTCGGCGTGTCCGTGAGTCTCGTGTCCAGCGGAAGCGCCGCTGTCATGGCTGGCGAGGCGCCCCTCAAGACAAGCACACTTCAGCTTTACCTACGTGTTACTGACACTAATACACACACTGTTCCATCTCATTTGAAGCTATTTCCTCTTATTTGCAAATGGCGTATCCTCGCAAACGGGCTGAATGGAAAACTACTAAAGCCACTAACTGTATGAAATGAAAAAGACAAGATTTAAAGGCTTCGTTCGATTTATAAATATGTTGTGAAGTTGGTATCACGTGATTGGGTGAGCCCATACATACCTAATTTGCGGAAGACAAACGCATAGTGCAGAGGTGCATCGTAAGCGTCCAGAGGCACCGCTCCTTGCGATCCGAGCTTAGAGGCGAGAACATCATTATTTCTATCGATTAATTAGAAATGATCACATTTATTTGTAATCTTGGCAATCAGAGTTGTGAACTGGAAAACTGATTTATCTCTTTATACTGTTGAAACCCTCAAAGCAAGCAAGACACGGTGATTCGCCTCTAATAACTGCAACAATAAAGCCCACTATTCATGTTTTACAACAGCGTTTATTCGTCGTTAGTAGCCGTTATGTCTAAATTATTAAGTGATTACATAATCAATCGCTCACATGTTGGGTTGGACTTTGGGATACCTATTTGAACCGAATGAGCTACTTTTGGGAAGCACTCTGTACGTCGATACTTATTCCGGTAATACAATAAGTAGTAGTGCATCTCTATGGTCTGGAGGCGCGGCGCGGCGCGGGGAGGCGCGGGGCGGCGCGGGTCGACGCTCGGCCGCGCGACCGATCGTTGCCGAAGGTCAAGGCTGCCCGCAGCCGATCGAGATCCTACTCGCAGTCGCACCGCACTACCGAGTACCGGCGAACGAAACAAAAAGTGACAGCCCAAACCTGAATAGAATGCGAGGACGAATAAAAATGAAAGCACTGTTTATCTTGCGCGTCTATCCCACTTTCAATTTGACCAATAAAAAGATTAGCCTATTTTTTCCAAAGAAAATGTCGTTAAGTAGGTACGATTGTTAGTCATTGTAGTGACTTGCTCGTTTGTTGTGCGTGCGAAAAGATCTCGATATCCGCGGTCACCGGCGGCGGTCACCGAACTCTAATTGCAATCGAAATATCCATTAACCTATTTGGTTGCGAATCTGATACGAGTACCTACTCAAATCGTTCAGAAAAGTCGAAGTTAGTTGAGAGACGCGCCGGAGTGTTGTTCGTGAAAAAACTTGGTGTTTCTGCGAAGTTCGCGGTGCGGCTGGTGGTCTGGTCGCTGATCGTGATTCATTTTATACTTGTTATAGTAGGTACTCTCGCTTTGTCTCGCACTGTATCGACGGCGCGGCGTCGCGGGCGCACCTTAATTAAAATGTTCGGAATTGGATCCGTCGCACACACATGTTTATTTACGATTCCTATCATTTTTGTTTAATGAGTTATTTCGCGAAGCTAACACTAATAATGATGCTATCTTCAATCTGGTTATACGACGGTAGCCTATAGATTAAAAATAAATCTTCTCATATCTCGGGATCTATGTAAATGCGAAGAATCAAAGCAACCAAAGTAATATTAGCGTTTTTTTCTTGACAGTAAGTTCATTTAAAAGTGTCTGTTTCTCAACATAAATTAACTTCATCAAATGGTCCGCGTCTTCCCCGAATCACTTCATCAATCATGTCTGCAGGCAGTCAGTGAATCACTCCTGTGCTACGATTCCTCTTTTATTGCAGTCTTGCCAAATTAACGGTTCAAATTGTATTGTTAATGTAGCGATGATTGATAAAAAACTTTGGTTAAAGTGCAAACATATCTGTTAGCATAATTGATTAGATTGTAATTTATTTGATGTTTTAAAGGATCAATATAGGGAAAAGTTTACTGATTACTGACCCCACCTAGTATTTTTATGTCATCTCTATTTTATTCACTTTATATTAAAACACTGAATACTAAATTAAGTCTAAATTGTCTCTTAAATCACCCAACCATATTAGGGTAAAACGTTTGTTCTTCCGTGTTCTAAATAAAGCTATAAGAATGTATCATTTTTGTTTTACAATATTTTTGCAAACATTCTGTCTGACTTGCAGCAGACGACAGTTCAGGCTGTCACTAGTTTTCAGTAGGTAAAGGAAAATAGATTGCTTGACACTTGCGCAGACCAGGGAAGCATAGCTCAAAAGGGATGAGCCCTGTGCCCCATGCAATGGGTGGGCAAATTCCTACAATCCAGTATGTTAAAGCATACTTTATTTTTTATAAGTGTACAGTCCATATTGCCATAAATGTTTTTGCTGACAAAACTCGTTTGAAACGTTTAAATATGTACAAAGCTCATAAATTCGTGCGTGCACGTTATATACATGTTATGTGGCACATGATCACACTAATATTTTCACAGTTTAATCAGATTGGGCACGCGTTGGCTCGCATCGAATCGAGCTTCGTTACATCGGGAATGTCCGTACGAACGTTACTAAAACATCCTTCAACGCATTCTAATACTAAAAGGCCTTTGAAACAGGTTACGAGTCATAAACATACAATATAGGGACTATACTCAGTGTGGAACGGCCATTCATAAAAATAAAAACTTGATTTCTAACTGAATAATATCTGTTTCTGTACGCGCGATGGTGCCTAGCCAAAAAAACCCTGAGTTTAATGCGAAAATGCGTACTTTATAGTTTTACAGAATGTTGTAAACTACTCGTTTTCTACTAGACTGAATGACTATCCCACAAATACCTGAAACTGTTTACATTTTATCTGAAAAATATCTGTCTCAGACTCTCAGACCAGACGTCGCCGTTTCAATCTTGAATCTTTAAAACGAAAAGTTCCAGTTATAGTAAAACTATTCATAGTATCAGCACAGTTATCTATAGTATCTGATAGTACCGAGTCGGATGCACCTAGCCCGACTAAATGTCACTCGGTGAGCCGCCGCCGCTTTTAGTCGCTCCGAAATAGATCGCGTTGCGTTCATCAACCCCTTCCATTCGTCATCAGCACTCGCCGACCAGCACTGACCTTTACACCGACCGCCGCACTAGACAAACGCGATTACTTACCGAACAAACTTCGTAATGTACAGCACACAAAGCAACTCTCACAATCACACCTAAACTTCTTTCACTCTTCAATATTAAACACAACGAGGTTGCATATAATTCCTATTGCTAAATAAATTCTCCGCACCCGATTATTTGTTTGTAATTCGATGCTGTCAAATCGCATTCGAAATTAATTGAGCGTTAGTATGTTCCCCAACCGCAACGATAGCACTGCAATTTTCGACCCGTCATAATGACGGTGCAGCAAAAACTTGACACCTCCGAGACGAAAAAAATAACAATCGATTATTTAATATCGTTTCCAACCGTATCGGTCTCGGTAAATAAAATTCACAAGCTCGAGTTGAAAGCTCCACAACAGCTATATGTATTATCCTGGTACAAGGATCGCATAATCGTCCAAGAGCAAAGTCAAAGGTCCCATAATTGTGGTAAAGACGCTGAACTCGAATCGCCGCGTTCATGAAACTTACAACTGAATGTTAGTAAACAACACGTACATTTACACTTTTTTTCCGTGGCGCCATTCCAAGCAGCTGAGTTTTATTACACAATCACGGGTTTATTACCGCCACGCCATCTATTTAGAATTTAGGAAGCGTCGATTCGCGGGCGTCACGGAGCATGAAGCGAACTAACCTCTGCTACAGATAATATTGCAAGTTATTGCGCATAAAACGCGAGGATTAACCTCTCAGACATTACTTTGGATGTTGAACATCGTTTGCATTTACTGATAATGGATGTTTGAGCCTTGTTTCGTTGCTCAAGGTTGCATCCATCGCGTTGCTCTTGATCTTAATTAAAGTTTTATAATTCATCACATTAGCGTGATGTCCACGTGGTGGGATTACCCGCCAGTGCGTCACTCATAGTATTTGGACATCGACATTTTGTACAGCGCTCTGTTATTTCTAGCGTCGGCGTCGGCAGGCGCCAACTTTAGATTAGCTACAGGGCTCATCTGCATTCAGGACCGTTATTTGTGGAGCTTAATAATGTTATCCTCCATTCATATCCTCAGGGACGGAATAGTGATGAGACAACACTAGGCGGACGTTGAAAATCGACTAAATAATTCCGACTACTCGATTCATCGTTCATTGTTGAATTATTGTGCGTATTTGCTTGGGAGTTGTGACAGGGGAGTTAATGAGGTTTTTATTAAATTTGAGATTGTTTATGTGGTTGTAGGGCATAACGTATGGTTGATGGTTGCGATAATGAAGATTTTTAAGCTCGGGTTTCGCCGGCACGTCGTAAACGCGCAGCGTGCGGCGCGCACCGCGCCCGCGCCGCTCACGACACGGCACACACGGCCCGCACGCCCGCCGCACCAGCTTATTTTTTATACAATGGGAGCTTTATTTGTCTTTTTAGCTGTAACATTATCCTGCTAGTGTTGACCTTTGGCGTTATGTTTTACGATGTTCGCAAAAACACAATGGAATGAATTACTTTATTCGATAAATCAAAGGCGAGGCGTCGACGATATAGATGTCAAGAGTTCTCTGCACCTGACTACCTTATAGTGACGTCATCGTTGCAGGCGAATTTAAATTAACAATGCATTATTAATTGCTATAAAAACGCCTCTTCAATCAAATTTAAATAAGCTCGATGATTTTTTGGTACTTGAGTTCTGAAATGTAATGATGCAAGAAATGTAAAGGAACTAATTCTTTAACAATGAAATACCAAAAAGTTAAAATTTTGTGGCCTGTCTCTACTGGATTCCAGAATATCGATACATTTTCTCTGCAACCATTTGACGAAAGGAGCCGCTAGTATTTTTTTAATATCGGTCTTACATCAGTATTTTTTAATCGTCAACTCATTTCTCATGAACTTTCTTCAAACGCTCACAATATTCACAACTGTAGGTAGGTACCACATGTGGGTGTGGGTGTCTCGTCTTTTGTTCGCGTTTAATAATATTTGCAAATTAACCACAAGCGCTTGCGGCTTTCCACACAACAAAGCTATGTTCATATTGACATTAAGACACTTCATTATACTTACATTTGCTTGACAAGTTGACTTGGAGGATTTCCTGACCAAAATGGTCGCTTTTCAGCTGTACTAAGTAAAATTTGTCCTGTTTGTAGGGTTCCGTACAAAAAATGAATAAAACGGAACCCTTATAGGATCACTCGTGCGTCTGTCTGTCCGTCTGTCTGTCACAGCCAATTTGCTCCGAATCTACTGGACCAAATCAGGTGAAATTTGGTAGGATGGTGTAATCCTATGACTCAAACACAGATGTGCAAAGTAAATAAATATTTTTTTAAATAAGGGTCATATTCGGGGGATAACTTAGGAAATTAAAAAAAAAAGTTTAGCAAACTGTGCCATACCTATATCAAATGAAAGGTCGTTTTGAGGATTTCAAATACATTTTTGTTAATAACGAGTATTGTGTTTTTAAACTGTCAATTTTTTTACTGAATAAATAGTTAGTTCTTCACAAAGAAATAGTAGATTCAAAATTCACATTCAGTAAGAGTACATATTGTAAAACATACCACAATTGATTAAAAACATTTGACTTTGGCATTGTACGGAACCCACTCCACGCGAGTTCCACTCGCACATGACCGTTGTTTTTTTCTAATTTGTCTTCAATTTGACAAGATTGGTAGATTTTGTAGACTTCGACTAACCTATTTTAATTTATTTCAAAATCTGCGTTATCCCAACTTCGCTTTAAACCGCGATGCACAAGGAAAATCGAGAATACCCAAGTAACTTTCGAAAGACACAGAAGTGTGTATAAAAGGAACAGGGGCAGTATGGACAAGACTTTACGACACAAAAGTGTCATTCGTAAATAATTACTGAACATCCGCCGAGTACGGATGAGACACTGAGATGCTTAAATTCATTTTTAAGTCGACACTAAATTTTAAATCTTTGTCTTATGGCCCTTTCAAAATCACAAGTCGTTTCGTCTAAGTGAAGTTTAGGAGATGAGCTCTGTTGCCTTCGGTTCTCATGCAAACAAGATTAATAATATTATACAATTTGTATCAGATTCTATTCGCCGTCTTTATAAAATAAACATTGTGATAAGCTGGCGGCATACTGCTAGATAGCGCGATAGCTAAGCGGTGTAACGATGTTAAACTTGGAGAATCAAGATTACTATTAAACTTAGTAAGAGGCTTCGGTAAATGGGACGAATTTAGCATTTATGTACCAAAGTAGACCATGAATCAGTTACACCAATAGTAGATATTTTCAAGTATTTCATATTACGCAATGTCTTGCAACTTAATCTGTCTTAATCGCTTCGCCTAGCCGTCCAGCTATGCTTCGGGTCTAACATGTAATCGCAACGACGACGGTTAGCGTCGCTTGCGCAGGGTCATTACCGAATAGCTAAACTCAAGGCCGAGATACTATCGGCTTTTATGTTTTGTAATATTTGAACACACTCCACTTACCACCTGGGGCCTTAGTACCTTAGCCAATTGTATCGAAACATGATTCCGCTATAGATTCTTTACAAATTCGTTTTATTTTGGGTCAGCGTGTGTTCGCCTTTTCTTGTCTAGTCCCTTTGGTTGTTGGTCGTCGTTACCTGGAAGACCTCTATTCTGTTATGGTATTCAACGTCTTTTCTTAACGGTTTTCTATGAAATGTTTGAGGGTGGTCTGTTACCAACCTTAGAAGTTCTTCAGTTGGTTTGTTATCGACGAATGTTAGTTACTGCAAGCTCCTGGATACATAACTCTTTTGTAACGTCTCAGCCGCTTGTAACATGCTTGGCACATCACCGGCACATCTGTCACCTCGGCCGAACATCCAAGAACATCCACATTCACGAGCTATTTGATCATTCGCTAATGTATGCGTTGACATATAAACAAAAGGTGTATCAAATGCTACGTTCCTCGAGTTCTGCGCAGCCTTAGAGTGACCTCAGTTGCGAATATGTGGCTGCTAGCCGGAAACGGGCTCTAACGTTCGGCAATGAAGGAGGTCATAGCCACGAAGTTATCAACATCTAAACATGACTCGCGTGTCATGGTGACCTGGTATATACAGCTCCATACCTAAAACCACTTTTGATATTTCGCCGGCAGACCAATAAAACATACGTGCTTTTGGCCAATCTTTTTTTTCCGTCCATTCGTTGAGTGAGACAAATCCGCAGATTGATCGTTTTGCCTAACCGAAAATTACTATACATGCGTAATCCGTGTTGCTCAATGCTAACGAAATTGATATAACAATTAAATTAGGCAAAGGTGTTATTAGAATGTTTCATCTAAAAGTACAAGGTCCACCCAAGGCTTTTTTGAAAAAAAAAAAAAGGAATATTTGTGACTGTATTTTGATTACCTGTTTACCTCGTTTACCTATTTAATCATTTGATTCGTTCATAATTCGAAAATAAATGATTAAAATGTCATAAATTTTATATGAATGTCGTAATAAATCCTTAGCGCTTGCATTTGTTTTCACACTTGACCGAATTTTGGAGCGAGACGTGAGGTGCGGTAAGGTCTATGTCACTGCACCGCCAGATACCCGGGTTGATTAACCGATAACGCTTATCGCCCGAACGTAAATCTTCCTGCAATACTCAATGTTGGTTGGCAAAATGCACAATTTAACGATCCTCTGACATTATACAAATTTGTGGAGCGTTGAAAAACTATATTTATAATCTTTCACAGAACTGTATGTATCTAAATAAACATAGCAGAGTTTATTTGTTCCGCAATATTGTTTATTAGTAGGCGACACATGACTAATTACGTCACCACAAGCGTAATATAGTTTAATGAACTTTATAATTATCGTCCAGGAAAACTGGCCAGTGACATAGGCCGACCCATGACTGCTAGGTGCATCGGCTTCGCAAGTACCAGGCGTTTATAAGCTATCAGGAGCATACTAACTCGCTAAGAGTTCAGTGATTAGAAGCGTTTACCGTGAGAGCTGGCGACGGGCCAACCAGGCCACGCCGGTGCGTTCACCCACAGGCACACACGCCGTAAAGATAATTACTTACCATTGTTTTTATTTCTACTACTACTATGAACTATCCCAAATGTTTTGAATTCCTGCTGCAATTTGCAAGAGATTCCGTCAATGTTATGATCGATTTTCGCGAGTACACTAATTGTTGGAAGATGTTTGACGTAGGTAGGTACTGTACGTGATTCGAGACGCGTGTGGCTCCGCGGTTCGACACTCGCTCGACGTCTTGTACCTACTCACCACTGACCGATGTGTCGTTATCACGTGGAGAGACAAATAAAATCTGCTTTTATAGCCCACGGAAGATAGTGATCAGCTGTTTATGTCAGTCCAAATATACTCTGAGGAATTTAAGCTGTTACGTCTTTGAAAGCCAGCGAAACATGCTAACAATATGTACCAGTTATGACCAATCGGGAGATAGATGTCTATTCTGAGATATAGGTTACACAACGCTCCACAATGCGTTATTTTTCACGTTGTTGACGTCACTACGCCTGCAACGTTGCACATTCAGCTGCGAACACACGTTCGGGAGTCAATTTATTTTCTCTTGTCACTTTTATCTGGCGTCGTATTAAACAATCTTTAACATAAATAACGTCTCTGTCCATACGTTGACGTAGGTACAACTTAAACCTGTTCTCGTTTATTTTATGTCAAATTATGCAAAAGTTTATCGTGGTCATCTTGGTTCCTAGTGCGTCGACTTGTCAAAATTAGGTTCGATGCACTTTGTGTTAGTCATATCTAGTTCGTAAATGCGCAGTTTTAAGGTTGACTCACTTTATAGGTGTGAGGGATATTTGAACAATCTAGAAAAAACTGGTACCTACTTATCAAAGTTTTTGCTTCCGAGAAAGAAGATAACCTTTTGGGTTCATGAAATTCCCATGATATATCAAAGTTACACGTGTTTCGACTGTCGTCACTGCGTTATATAATGAGTAATGGTGAGGTAGCCAGTGTTGCCACCGAAATATTTTGTTAAGTAATATTTCACAGATTATCATAACAAATTGCTAGATAGTAATTTGTTATTAGAAGATTTGAACATTAAATTTTTAATCAGTTTCTTTTACACTTCATAGGTAATCTTTTATTTACAAAACTTATCTTGAAAATGCGAGTTAAACTACTAAGAAACGAAGGCTTGCTTTTACTTGCTCCACATTCATACCTAAGTAAAACAGAATTCAATTCAAATTATACTTTATTTCATCGAATAAACAAGACTATGATGTAGTCTACCCTTAACCTTATAACTTTATTAAAAATATAAATTCAAATTCAATGTTATTCAGTCATAACAGTGTTTACACAGACAGTTTTCGCATTAATAATTCATTCACTCTTACATTCAATAAAATACGTGTTTTAAGGCCTCGTTTCGTGAGACTCCGGCTTAATGTCACGAAAATATTTGTGATTATGTATTTTGTTATTCGATAAAAAATATGAATGCAAAAATGAGCGACTTCACGACATAAGTGCTCAAGTGTCTTACCTCTTGTGTTGTGATCGTTGCCTGGTAGTAATCAAGAAAACAAAGCCAATTTAAATAAATTAATGAGTACATAATACATTATCTGGCTTTTATCTTTTCGGAAGTAATGAATAATCAAAGTACAGATCACATTCCTCGTTAAAAAATACCGTACCGGGTTTCTAATTTATTTATTATATCACCAGTTTATCCATGCCCATATGAACACAAGTAATAAAAAGACGCACACTTTCGCATTTTAAGTATAAGTAGGAATATTTATATTTTGCCTTGACTTGAAGGATGATTCAAGTCTATCAAATGTCAGTCAGTAATGCTTGTATTGAATTAAAGTAAACCTAAGGTTTAAGTAGCGTGGTACTCATCAGTACCTTGATCTATACTAAATAACTAATAGTAGCAATCGCTCCTCTATTGTTCAGCCCAACTGCTCATCTATACAATACGTTATTTAATTCGCGTTCTATATTTGAAAGCTATCTGCGCACGCGCAGCCTTGACACTGATACGTTCGTTTGTTATGAATTATAATTTTATAAATCAGAAACGTATAAATTACCATTTTTAAATAGAATAAAATTAAAAACGGAATTGTAATTATTTTGACATATTATAATGATCTGCATGGCGACATGTTTGATTATGATTTTGGACACTGTTGTATTAACCTCAAAAGCACACTGTATATTTTTTTGGTGTAAAAACACAGCACGATTTTCTCAAATACAAAATGAATGCGTTATCGAAATCAATATAAATCCAATATAATCCATTGTTATTCATTAACACTATACTTAAGTATAAACAATAATCACTTGCGAAGGTAGGTAAGTACTTGTGTACTGTGTTACCAGTAATCATTTTAAGCAAGTAAGGTTTTACCAAGAAACCTTGATATTACCACCGAACTTATTTTCTTGAAAAGTTCACCGATTTTTGATAGTCGTCAGCGGGGATTCAAGTCAAAGTTTTTACTTTTATTATGAAACTAAATATTCTTAACATTTTATAAATAAGTTGTAATCGACGAACAGTAATGCTATATGACAGGCCTGCCAACTGTGTCAGACATAATCCGACCTAGTGCACAGCACCGAACACACAGTAATACAACTCTGTAAAAATGTCCCGTTTCGACATCCGCTCAGAGATATAACAAACATACAATCACATCACTTCTTCAGTCATTTCACTATACCCTACAGCCAAAACATTAGATATACTAACACGTAAATCACTTCTATCAAATGTCAGTAAGAATTGTTTTACTGGTTCCATATTCACTGTGGTCGAGGGTTTGGGTGGCAAGTTTTTGCGTTTCTGCCGTCTGACCTTGCCTCGACTTTTACCACCTACCTCGAAGTTCTGATAATATAAAAATACCTGTATTATTTGCCTGAGTGGTCTATTAATCACAATTAATTTAGTCATAACAAGAAGTATCGAGTCCGTATTGATTATCTAATCGTCTGACTAAACAGTATTTGGTTAATGAAGTATTCTTCTATATCTAATTATCTATACATAATACAAATTAAAGTCGCCTTTCATGTCTGCTTGTCTGACCGCATTGCCATCCTACGTGGCAATGCTGCCAGCCTTTTGGGCAGTTTTCCTATTGACAGCGATGATGACGAATTTTTTGACGCCCTGTAATTCTTTTTGCATTTTGTACTTATTTTTATTATAATTTTAGATCTACTTGTAGTTTTGTAAATATTTTTTACATAATAAAAGTTTCAAAGAATTTTTATTCTGGAAAATGTATGCATAGGCCCGACAATACAATATCAATATTTAACTATACTCGTATAATAAAGAAATGCAAATCTTTAGTCAAGTCGTAATAACAATTCGAATCAGGGGCACGTCGCTTGTTTATGAATACTCTGTAACCTTTCGCAAATAATCGAATAGACAGCTTAAAATTAACTGAGTAAGTAATTAGCTATCGACTCGATTGACTTAGTAAATCGTAAAGATTTCAACTACCTGTTAATTGCTCATGAATGTCTATTAACATGCGTAATGTCTATTAATTCGATGGTAACTTTATAGATCTTGATTAATAAATACATTCATTATAATTACTTATTGATTAGTTTTCTGATTTCTTAACTCACTGTGTTAGTGGGTTAGTTTTACATAAGGTTCTGTCTGATATTGTAGAACGAAAAACTTCAAAGATATGTGATATATCAAACCAGAGTGGGCTCGTGTGCTAAATTATAGCCCACTCCGTCTCATAGAGAGGAGACTTGTGTCCTAGCACTGGGCAGCTTGTAGACTGATTATGCTTAACCTGTTTACCAATAGGATTCTTCATTAATATCATGTTCATGATCTTTATAATCTTCAGTTACTTTTTATCCAACAATGACAATACTAACCTATGCATTTTTTTCCAGGTAAGCCATCAATTCCTGAACAACGAGAACACAGTCCTAAGTATCCTAGACTTAAGATTAGAACAACATTGTATTAGGTAACTATTTCATGGCGGTCGTAAGTGGCAAGTCATTAGCATTGGAGTACGACAATGTGTGACAGTTTCGGTACAGTTAGTAACTGAAGGATTCATGTACGGTTAATTTTTGTTTTCCTATCTTCTCATGCTAGCCTGGTAACTGATGGAAGATCTCCCCTTAACTTAACGGGTGAAGTACCTATTTATTTTGCTCTGGGACTGAAAAATGCAAACAAAACTAATCTAGATAACCAAAACCCAAAATAATAAACCTCACAAAAAAATCATCTATTCTTACCGCAATCTTGAACAATATTTAGATTGAAAAAACTAACCATCACGAAAATAACATGGCTCTCGTCCCGCCGTTTCCCTTTCGTCGCAAGATGTCTATCTCGGGCAATCAGAGCGAAATGGCGAACACCTCTCTCCCTCACACCCACGCGACATTCCCTAGACGCCACGTGTCAACCCACTCCTGCAATGTATCAACTCGATGCCAAAACATTAAACGAGATTAACATTTATTGCTCAAGGAACAAGGTCCCTAATTGCTTATGTAGACACTCAAAGATGCTCCTCACCGCTGGCCGAAGAAAGGCGCATGTCTACAACTCCCATTCAACTTCTAACCCAATCGTAACTAGTTAAGATCCACATTGCTTTACGCAAGGCCTTGTCTTCAAAACATTCACTGCTCCATTTTCAAATGCTCCTAAATTTGAAGCAACGAAAACTAAATTATATTAGTGTAAACAATTTTGATACCTTTGACTTATTTAACGAGATTAAAATTAAAAAAATATCGGTTAAAATATTTTAAAATCTTTGTTAACTGATGACCTATCGTATTAGGGGCCGCAGAAAAGTAATAAATTATTCGTAAACCATTGTACCATGACAAATTACTGAATAAAACAAATGTCGACCGGACGTTGAACGCTGCCAATTTCAGTTCGATCAACCCCAACCCCCTCCCGCCGCACCTCACCCCTGGTGTCACCCGCACGCGCTAAGTCGCATCATTAATCATTCCTGTACACATATCTCCTGACCGTGAGCCAGTTAAATTTAGATTTTACCCTCCAGGATTTAAAGACGCTTGTTATTTGCCGCGAACCTGCCGAATACGTCTGTTCGTGTCTGAATGGTCGAAGTGTCTGCTTACCTCTTGTTACCTCTGTATCCTTGGTGTTATATAAGCCGAGTGCAATGGCCGCTCCAAAACTCAAGGAAAAATGGCATTTCTCCCTTGAAGAAAATTTCTTTAAGTTACCTTAATTTTAGTGAAAAATGGTGATGATTCGCCTTTTTAATGTGGTCGGCATATTTTTTTTAATAAAGATTGCGATAAGTGTGTCGGGGATGTTTTGTTTTAAGTACTGAGGAATTCGACGGTTCGCTTGTATTGTTTCTAATAACAAACAAACTTTTATAACAAAGTAAGTATCTTTTAGGTAGCAGCTCAAGTTTCTTACCGGAAAATTAGAAATGTGGAAAAAAATACATTATGTGGGTACAAAACTTATATTATCTTATACTTGTATTTTCATATATGTATAGCAGTAATATTATGAATGCTTGTGAGAAATGAAGCAATTAAATTCCTATTTTGAAAGGGACTCCTAAAAATTTGTAAAAAACACCCCAAGGGCTCTTGAAAATAATTTATTCAGGCTTAAAAAAGGCACTCACTCCTAGAATCAAACCATACGTCCCCTTGACGTGACCCAAATATAAAACAATGCATATTTCAGCGTAATCTGCGTGTAGTAATTAGCGGGGCGGCCGGGCCTGCGACTCGCCGAGTCGTCGTGAATGTGGGTTAGATTCGCGAGGCCGGCGGTGCACCGGTCGCAGACCGCTACCGGGGTCGTTGACCGGTATCGATCGGGGGTGTTGAGGGTGCGACGCGGCACGCGCCCCTGCGGCGCCGCACCCCGCAACCCCCGCGTCCCACACCCCTTCACCCCCGCATAGTCGCACTCATGCTTTCCACCTCTCCGGTGTCGCTCCGCTACCGCATGCGTCACCCTGGGCAACTTGATGACACTTTTGAAGAAAGTTTCGTGTCTTATCATCGGAGCAAGTGTGATGAGTTGTGGCTAGAGAAAAGTTTGATAGCCCAGTTGACACATTTAGGCGCTAAACGTTTTGATTGATCTTTTTCACTTATGTGCGAATTCTGTTCTCATTTCATTCACTTCAGCTCCTTTTACTGCAGTAGTATTCTTAAATCTTGCTTAAATAAATAATTGATTTACGATTTCCAATGTGTTTAAAACAAACTTGGGCCAGACTTGTCCTTAAATTGTTTGTATCGTACACACCTTGTACCATTGTTTGTCCAATTCGTTAAGTGTTGACAGGTTTTTGACGTCGTAGTCTGAGTTCACTGCAGTTCAGTGCTGGATGTTGATCTGATGAGCCCCCGCGGTTCTGGCGCGCCGCCAAACATTATGACGAAACCGTGTCTCTGGTTAAACAGCATTGGCCAACGTTTCCCTATTGCGCCCGCTTTTATTTACAAATCCGACGATTTATCTGACGTTTTTTAATTTAGAAATTAACATTGTTCCGTACTATTTCTGTCCGTACGATATTTATTGTGGCCCGCTTTAAAGATAACGTTACAATAAACATAAACGACTTGGCCTTAATAATACAAACAACCGATTTGTTTATTTTCTTGCACAAATATTTTGCTGAATAATAGGATAGCAAAGCATTCGATCAAAGCGAACCCACCATTATCCTGGTAAAGATATATTATGGGGAAGAAAATTATTCCGAATCAGGACAGAGAAAAGGCAGTATAAATGAAAACTCATTCCCGACTTCCCGGGATCCATTATAGACAGGAAGTGTGTCTATAGCATTGTATAGGGAAACAGCTGTAGTAAGACGGGCGCGGGAAAACAGCTTGCCTTAGAGCGGGGGGTAGCCCGAGGTTGGCCACCCCTGCACGGCCTACCGCCGTTGTTATGGCGACGTCCTATGATTTATGCTTGCCTGGTGACTAGTCGATGCTCCACAGTCTTGTTATTGGAAAGATTTCTTTATCCATCCTGGTACTGTTTAAGCGGCACGTAACCAAACCTGTATAAAATTTTATGCCGTAGTTAGATCATAACTAACGTTGTGAAGTCGGTTATCTGAACAACGCAGCGGTCGTAAAGTGAAAAAGTATATAAATAACTGTAACCGACATTTGACAAATAAAAGATGACAAGTACGAAAATTGTTTTAGTAAATGGGGCTCCATTTACATATTTCAATTAAACGTTGTTTGTATACAAAACAAAGTCGTGAAGTGTCTCGGGTTAACATCGTGAGGACTGGGTGATACAGACGCCGTCAGGTATCGATCACCTCTCCTCCCCTTCGTGGGGTCCTGGTGTTTGGATCCGGGATAAATAATATTTCTATGTAATAAGTGCCGATACGCTGCGAGCTCGATCCCCTTTCGGAAAGAAAAATTATAATTTCGGGAGGATAAAAGAGGATCTACTTTGTTAAATATCTTTTATCGGAAATTATTGGAAGCTATCTCCCTGTGTTATTGACAAAACAATTGCAAACTGAAACAACAAACTCCGAGATACTAACTACCAAAACTAACAAATATCAATATCAGTTTCCACACAAAATATCAAGAAGTGCAGATAGAGTGAGAAGACATGTGCGAGCGAGACAAAATCCAGGCTTTGTCTTCTTCATTATTCAGTGTGACTACGCTTTTCGGTGCTTCCCTTGCTTATGTATTTATGTACCCGCTATACCTACATTTGACCTACATGTTGACGTTTAGATTTCCAAATTACTGCACTTGTAACTATCGTGTTGGTATTTCGTTCCGGTTATACTAGGGCGGTATAATTATAGGGAGTTGTGTTAAATGTTTTGCTGTGTAGACTTGGTTAGTAGTAAATGTAATTGAATTGACTATCCTAACTCGTTATGTACAAAACAATATTTTAAACTTACAAACTGCAATTAATGTAGGAGTGTTTCAGTTTATAAACATAATATAACAACATTAGGGTCTTTTTAAATACCATTTCTTTCTCTAAAAGAGGGAGCCAAGTCATTTGGATGCATGATCAGGAAAATGTGTGCAGAAAAATAACACGAATATCCTGATAAGTTCAATTACTTTAGTAGATAACTTGTATCTTAACTAAAAACGTCGTAAGTAGCCCTAAAACACTGACAGCATATGTTTTAATTTTCAATGAAGAGAAACTAAAATAAATTTTGATAGTCTTACACCAACAGCCAACATGAAATCTACCAAGGCACCATGATTCCACAGAGCTACACGGTACCTCATACATTGATACGTTTCATAGTAAACCGTACTTATGTATTTGCGCCATAGCATGACATCACGCCTGTAATTCCCAAAGAGCTCGGCAGAGGTGTACCTAATAGAACACCCACATTTCGCCAGTTATGTTTGAGACACATGTAATAGAGGGGTAGCCTATTGCCATCAACCGGGCGTAAATCCAGACTCCGTGGCTGCTACTGAGAAATTCCAATGGAAAAACCCAATATATCTTCGCCCGACCTGGGAACCGAACCCTCATGCCCCCACCACTAGACTAACAGGCAGTCTGCGTCAGTAATTACTAAATGTGTTTCCTTAATACACATAAACATATTTAATCAATATACGGAACCCATTATTATAGTAGACGTCTCCAAATCTGTCAGTGTCTTAACCGAGCCAAATATTGCCACGGTATAGTGATCGTTAAAGCTTTATCAATAAGGTTCATGTTAGCTTGCAGGGTATGTTATTTGTTGACATGTTCATAAATCACGGCATGGCGGAAAGGCTCGGAAGTTAAGGTATTCGCTAAGTTATCAACTTTTAGCTTATTTCTAACTTGAAGGTTATAAAGAACATTATTTAATCATTCAGTGCTTTAGTTTAGTCATGGGTGTATAACGAAAATAGAATGAGGATATTCATCTATTACTAAGAGAAACATCATATTATATTTCGTTACGAAATGATACTAACTTAAAACAATATTCTCCTGAAAAAATACAAACCGTTCTGTCGCTGAAACAGAACAAAACCGTAGCAAAGTAAAGTAAAAAAAGCCTACAAATAAAACAGGGCCCAGTCATGCGCGACTTGAAACATTATCGTCGTAGCGGTCGGCGGCGCGGCGTCTCGATCTCGTAGCCGCGTAGCACCCATCGTAGCGATATTTTTATACAGGGGGATTATTTTATCTTCTCACTTTCTCTGATGAGAATGATAATTTTTAAATGTGGTTTTTCTTTTAAAGTTAATTTGTTTTTCTTCGCTAAATTGGATTTTTTTTATAATCATAAACAACTACTGCTGAAGATTTATTAGAATTTGAATCATTATTTTACTAAAAGAATAAATTAGGTAAGTACACAAAATGTCTTGAAGAACTAACTGAAATCAAATAAGTTTGTTTTCCCTCTCACTACCAAAGTTAATAAGAGAACGTGTCGAAAGGGAAACTTGTTATCTCCAAATAATACAAACATTTATCTCGTTTACTTGGAAACCTTTATATTATGACAAATCTCAGGTCGGTGCCCTCGCGAGGGCCTTCAGGCTTTTGTGGTTATTCCTGGCTACGACGCTTTCAGGAAATTCCTTTTCATAATTCGACCATTATTACGCCATTTCATAAATCATTTTCTGTTCAACTGATAGATGTTTTTTTTGTAAAGTTGCGGTTGTTTAGATTAGTCTGAGATCAACTACCTAATAAAATAATTTAATTTGACAAATAAATATTGCCAATTCAAGATTTAAGTATCACCCGAAATATAAAAAAAACCGCATAAAAAGGCAATAATAATAATTCGCTACTTAAAGCTCAAATAAAAATAACGTAAGAATTCACGTCAAATACGCATTTATATTACTCATGAAAAGGCTACGTGGGGGAGCGGGACGGGGGGGCCGGTGACCTGGTTTGCTACGCCGTAGCCGCGTAGAGTGCAGTGCCCGCGTAGCACTCTCGTAGACACGTAGCACCGTAGCACCCTTATGAATGGTATGTATGACGCGTACGGAAGAACGCTTTCGAGTCTGTCGTGCGTTTGCAACGAATGGGTTTTATTGCTGGTTGGGTTGGTTTTTATGTTATATTTTTTTTAATTAGGATTGGAATAGAAAATGGCTGAACAGTAAACAAAATACCGTATACAAAATGAAACTGGCGTTTATCATCTCATTTGTCGGTAAAAGGTTACTACGAGTATACGACGCCCACAGTTTCTTAAACCTACAGTACAAATGAACTATATCTTCCTACTTTCAAATACTAGAAGTAAAATAAATAAATCAACAATTCCATTAAAATAAGTATCTGCTCCCAAGGTAATAAAAATAATTAACCAACGAAAATATTTTCAAAGAAAACCTTCAGAAATCGGTTTTGTAAACTATGCGCCGAATACTTCAGTAACAGGGCAGCATAAATACGAGGGAGTATTTTATTATTGTAAATGGGTCACGGTAATTTCAACAAAGTCTTGTGTTCACGCGATTTTCAATTCATTCAAGTTTCTTGTAGTATCGTAAAATGGAACTATGTCCTTTTTATTTTTACTCTGTAATTATTCTTTCCATCTAGTCGCCACTCCAGAAATCTTCGGCCCCATCGGTCATCCGATCTGCAGCCATGTGCCCTGCCCACTGCCACTTAAGTTTGGCATTTCTTCAGGCTACGTCAGTAACCTTGGTTCTCTTGCGGATGTCTTCATTTCTGACCGATGCCGATGACCGACCGAGGGGGCCGATAATGTCTGCTTTATCAGAATCATAATATATGAATCACGTTAAAAGTTTTAAATTCTTAAAATGGTCTTTACGGTTATGACCACCAAGTCCATTTTAAGAATTTTAAATTTTTAATGTGATTCATATTATGATTCTGATAAAACAGCCATTTTAGGTCCCCTGGTGAAGGTGCGGGGATCTGCTAGATGCGAGTCGCATGGGACCGGTCAATGTGGCGGCAGTTGGGGGGGGCCTATGTCCAGCAGTGGACGTCTTTCGGCTGAAATGATGATGATAAATTATTCTTTCTTACATAGTGCAGTTGTTACTGGAAAATAATTATCTGATTTATGTGATTCTAATCGGAATTAGAAAGAAGTAAAGTTTGTATGAAGGAGGTCGTCTCCGAACTACAACTAATTCGCAGTTCGTTGGGCGTGCAGCAGACGTGGCCAGTCCAGTCCCATTTCTGCTTGCGGCTTTTTGAGCAACGTCAGTAATTCGTGTTTAGGAGCGCAGTGTGGTGTTGCGACATATTTCTTCGTAGTTAGTGTTAGTACTAACTAACACAGGAACGTGGAGCTTGGCATAAGCAAAGTGAGGCCTATTCGGTGGGTGAAGTCGGGCTGTGGATGATGTCGATGAGTTTTAGTTATAGATTGGTTCATAGATTCTTGTTACGTTTAAAAGCTGTTTTTTTCTGCTATTACTTGTGTATCAAGGGTTCCATTACAGTACGCTCTCAGTATAAGAACTAACTCCAGCTAAGAGTGACCCACATTACAAGTATACCTTTCATCTCTTTGTGAACAAAAAATGAGGGTTTCATACTTGTGCTGCAATAATGACGATGACTTGTTACACTTAAACTGATCTTACTATAATATTCACTTTATTAACAAGTAACATTTAATTAAAATTATCAAAAAAACCGAATACAAATTGCATTATGTACCTATATATGTGTATATTTGTAATCTCCATTTTATTTTCTTCATTTTGATACCCTACTCGATAGTTCGACGAGTTATAATTTAGAGTTTTTTTTAACATCCTCGTTTCGTTTTTAAGACGAATCGAATGATACCTCAATCGTCGAAATCTATTCAACCATTTGGAACATACGAGGTAATATAGAAATTTACAAAAAACAATAAACAAACATACAAGCTACGCGTGAAAAACATAACCCTTCTTTGGCAGTTGAGTAAAAAACAGTAATATAAACTTGTTGATATTGTAGGTGTAAAATTCTTAAATTCATTCATGAGAAACTTCGGAAGGAAGGTCGTTCACTTGCGCCGATGGGGAATCATATCAGACAGCTTTTATCTATACTAATATAATAAAGCTGAAGAGTTCTATTGTTTGAACGCGCTACTCTCTAGAGCTACCGGTCGGATTATAAAAATCTTTTGGCATTTGTTAGCCCAATTTTTAAATAGGAATATACCTTTTGCCCACGACTTTGCTCCTGCTATGTAAGGAAATTAACCCACGGGAACGTTTTAAATGTAGCCTATAGCACTCGGGGATAACGTGAATTTTCGGAATCGGACCAGTAGTTGCGAAGATTACCCCCTACATACAAACCTACAAACGAAGTTTACCTCTCTCTTTATAATATTACTAGCTGTTGCCCGCGGCTTCGCTCGCGTTTTGGTCGGAAATTATCCCACGGACACGTTGTTAATATAGCCTATGGCACACGGGGATAATGTAGCTTCCTATTAGTGAAAGAATTTTCCAAATCGGTTCATGGTAGATCCAGATATTACCCCTACATACAAACTTACAAATTTTAGTTCTTTATAATATTAGTATAGATAAGTATATAAGTATGGATTTAACATAAGCTACGCTTAGACTTTTAAGAGCCGAGCGACGGGTGAAACTGCGGGGCTCAGCGGGTAGTGTATAAATAACTTCATCAAAAACTACCACAACTCATTAGTTGTGGTAGTTTTTGATGAAGTTACGTGGCGTAGATCATTATCTACGCCACGTATTCTCTATCTACCCGCATAACTGACCAGTCTAGACAGATGCTCACTAGACGCCAGCCGAGTGACTGCGGTCAGTAACACGCTGTGCTGTTGAAAACTGTCATTTACCGCGTGCTGTGGCTCTGTGACCGCAAACAGTTGTCACTAACGTTTGTGATATATATGTCGTTATAGTGAATCCGTGGCCACAGGTGGAAACCACCTTTTGTAAAGATAGATTCATTTTGCTCCAGTCCGATAGTGATGACTAGAATTAGTTATATACAGGGTGTAACATAATAAACACAATACCTCTCGTGGGGTCTCAGACCATGAAACTGAACAATCGCGCTATTTGCGAATTTCAAGGTCTCGTAGAACAAACGTTGTTCAGTTTCATAGTCCAAGAGACCACACGGCAGGTCTTGCGTTTATTATGTTACACCTTGTATTGTCAAATAAAAGCGCCAACCTCGTGGCTCAGTGCGTGGCGGACACAATTAAGATTGCCATCGGCACGCTAAGAAGACTCAAATAGAGATTCAGCGTATCTGTAATAAGATATTCATCTGCCTAGCTTTTCCTCAACTATGCTGGGGCCGGCTTTCAGTCTTACCGGATGAAAAATACAAATTTTCTCAAATCATATTCAAATAGGTACACGTTACCAACATATAACACACCACTATAGGTAAATCGCCTGCGGTCGATGAGCGTTTCGTTTTTATCATATTTAGATAATATCGATGTTCAATACGGTTCTCATCTGCAGCGTTTCACTAGCTAATTTAATATGACCTTTAGTTATGTAACATTGCTCTACCATTATAAATACTGCATTAATGTTTTGCACTGAAAAATGTAAAACAAAGTTAATGTTAATCCCTCCATACATTAAGAGAGCGGGCAGTGCCGTTAGCATTGCGCTTGTTAATTTGTCCGATAGGCGCTTGGCAGGGAGCCAGCTGCTTGTACACACTTACTAAGTGGCGGCACTTAACGTTGCAGAGACGTTTCGATAAGACTTACTTGTTTCTTAAAAGTTGGCTAGAATTCGAACTTTAACAAAGAATCATATAAATAAATTAATTTGAAGTGTCCGGTTCTAATATCTAAATAACAGCTTTTTACTGAATGCTTATGAAGGTATATAACAAATACACATTTTTTTAAATTTTGTCTGTCTATCTGTCTGCCTGTTTGTTCCGGCTATTCTCCGAAACGGCTGGACCGATTTTGACGGGACCTTTACTGGCAGATAGCTGATGATACAAGGTTTAACACAGGCTAAAAATAAAACCCCTGAAATTAGTAACAAAATACGGTTCAAAAAGGGAAGTAATATTTTTTATTATAATTACTTCACGCGAATGAAGGTCGCGGGCACCAGATAGTATAAAAATAAATCTGTAATTACCTCTCGGTTAGATAAAGGCTCACCAGTATATATATGATGCTCTGTGCTACCTATTATTCGCTAAGCTACTAAACTTGTGTTTATACAAACAATTGTGGTTGTTTCCTTATTTTTGTTTTACTTTTAAAGCTTTTTATCCTGTTCATTTTGTTTATGAATGACTTCTAAACTTGGGGGAGACCCCGGCAACGGACAAATAAGGGATGCCCCAAAAAAGAACTGGTCATCTTCTATTATTATATCAGCCTTACTAGTATATGATCTTCTTCATATAAACACACTGCAACGAAATATAAATAAAACAGTCTGCCTGCAGTAGACCGAAAGTTAAAGTCTATTTTCATTCTAGTTCATTTAGCAGCCAAGTCTGCTACGAGGCTACGAAGTTCGTAGCACCGGCCTACGAGCTACGAGCCTACGTCACCGCATACTGATATAACTACAAGTCTTTGTCTAACTAGTCCATAAAACAGGCTAAATAAGTGTGGGAAATAAAAAACAAACATAATTGGCTTACTTTATTGAAGTAATATTCGAGTTATCTATAAATATCTTAGAGGTTAATTGCCACCAATTAAGTTTGTTAGTGCGAAATTAAAAGTATAAAAAACCGTCGTGACAAATCAATTATGGTAATAAATTAAGAGTAGGAATTATTGTCGGCAAATGGATGACACGCCGTGATCACTCGGAACAGACGGACTAATCTGAATCATAATCGAAATGCGAGCCTTCCAACTTTCCGATACCACCACAAATATCGAACTGAAAAAGTAAACAATACATTTAAAACCTTACAACCAAACACGTAAAGCTCAAAATACCATTGCCAGAATCGGAACGGAATTCATGTTGTATAAATATACCAAGTGTCTCTATTTCAAAGGCCGTAGGGTTCAATTTTGTTCGACGCGATCCGGCGAGGTTACCGCCCGGGTCGTCAACCTGTGATTCATAAAACTACCCTACATATAGGCCTTTCCCATTTGTAACCGCCGGGGATTATACCTGCTTTTCACGCGAACTGAATTTCAAGCTAGTATGTATTGTTTCATTAATTTGTTACTTAACTATTTGTATGTTATGAATATGTAGTACTAGAACTGAGGGGTCGGTTTAAAGTACTCTCAACATTTTTGGGCTATAACCATTATGGAACCATACATACATACATAGACATAGCTACTTACTTAATTAACTTTTGTAACATATTATTCATGCATTATTGAATTATTTATTGATCTTGCTTACACATGTGAAAAGAATCAATAATAAAGAATTCAATTTTCCAAATTGAAGACGGCCCCTGTTCGGAATTCATCGCAGTGTTGTGTTAAGTAGTCCGGTCATGTCTTAGCGAAGTCGCGGATGCTGCGCAACATTGCCATGTTTTTGCCGCATTCGAGTAAGATGTGCGAGAGGGACGGAGTGCTGCGAGCGACACGCGCTGATGCGAGACGAAAATATTACTTAATACGTTACAACGGACACGTGGTGCGACCTCGTTGTAAACGTCATGGAATTAAACTAATCTACTTCAGGGCGTTACAATGTTATCGGAAAAGTTTATTCGGCGAGTGTTTAAGTCATCAACTCATTCAATAATCATCATATCGGCATCGTAAGTCATCACTGTCTGAGGACACGGAGCCACGTCCGCGTCGCGCGCCTGCTTGACGCCGACTGACGAATTACATTACGTATTCGGTGAACTACCCGTCTGGTGGCTCGGGCCTGTCTCGAGGGTCTTATCGACGCCGAGAACTTGCCGCAGCTACTTCGTCATACCTAAAATGTACGATGTCTAAACGGCCTTCAGCACTGTACAATGCCGCGACCGCTATGAATATCGTTATTTGAACAACCTTGGATTTCACCAGTCTCACGTTGTTCCTTAACTAGATTCACCCGCACAAACCGTTTTGAATGTTTCACATAGCACCGTGTTAAGTTCTTTTTCTTTGTTTCAGGTTGCAAGATCAAGGCGCTTCGCGCGAAGACCAACACTTACATCAAGACTCCGGTCCGCGGCGAGGAGCCGGTGTTCGTAGTCACTGGCCGCAAGGAGGACGTAGCGCGCGCCAAGCGTGAGATCCTCTCGGCGGCCGAGCACTTCTCTCAGATCCGCGCGTCGCGCAAGTGCGGCGCCGCACCGCCGCCACCCGCGGGCGCGCCCGGCCACGTCACCGCGCAGGTGCGCGTGCCCTACCGCGTCGTGGGACTCGTCGTTGGGCCCAAGGGCGCCACTATCAAGCGCATCCAGCACACCACACACACGTACATCGTGACGCCCTCGCGTGAGCGCGAGCCCGTGTTCGAGGTGACGGGGCTGCCCGAGAGCGTGGAGGCGGCGCGCAAGGAGATCGAGGCGCACATCGCCCTCCGCACTGGCGCTGCGGGCGCAGCTGGCACTGGCGTGCCCACACAAACTGACAGCGAGCCGCTGGCCACGCTGTACCGCGCCGGGCTGGCGTCGCTGCTGCGGCCTGAACAAGAGGCCGCGTTCTCATCGGCCGGCTCGTGCTCGTCTGGCGGCTCGTCGGCGCGGCTGGGCGATCTGCTGGGCATCTGGTCGTCGACGGAGCGTGACGAGGGACTGGGCGAGTCGCCATCGTTTGAGTCGCCCGGCGGCGGCACGGCCGGCGTGTGGGCGTGGGGGCCCACGCGGCCGTCGCCCGCGGCGTCTCCAGCGCGCGCCTGCGCTGTGTGCGCCGAGCGCGGCGTGGCGGCGGCGCTGGTGCCGTGCGGACACAACCTGTTCTGCCTGGAGTGCGCGCAGCGGCTGGCGGCGGGCGGCGCGCCGTGCCCCGCCTGCTCGGCGCCGGCACACCAGGCCATCCGCATCATCTCGTAAGGCTCCGGAACTGCCGCTGCGGCCGCCGGCACTGCCGCTGCGGCCGTCGCAACCACGAGTCGCACGTTCTCGTAGTAGGGATCTTTTTTACTCGAATCGTTATAAAAAATATTAAAAGAAGTAAAAATCGCGTAATCGAAATCCTGGTGCCAAAAGTCGGCGCCTCGCCGGCACGGCCCGTCCGCCGCGCCGTACCTATCGTAAGTCGGCAGAGTTGTTCACGATATATTTTCTTATTATGAACGTTTTTTATTAGGTCGTCGAGCGCACGCCGCGCAACACGCCGCAGAGAGAGTCGAAAGTACGTTATGATAGAAATTTCGAAAAAAACATAAAATTTAAAAAAAGTTGTATAATTATTATTGATAGCATAAATGGAGGAAAAACGAAAATTTATAAAGCTTACTAACGTAATAGCGTAAAGTATTAAGATATTATAATAATAATATAATAGGCGAGGGACGGGCGGCGCGGGGAGCGGGCCGCGGCCTGTTGTCTGTTCAGAGTCTAGTGTAATGTATTGTAGTGTATGTGAGCCCGCGGGCGCTTAGCTAATGTGTTATTGTGACGAGTCGGTTGTGGACCGTGGACCGGCCCTGGCGGGTGCTGCGCCGGCGCCGGCCCGGGCCGCTCGCTAGTGAATGTTGGATGGCCCCCGCCCCGCTCCCCCGCACGGCCATGCTCACATTATTTTTGACTATACGAATATTCGCTTAAATGATATTATACATACGTACACTCTATGATTATGATAATATTAATATAATGTTTGTTTTAAGTGTGTTTTAATGTTTAGATTTTTATTGTAATGTTTTTATGAATGATTTTTATCTGTATGATTATTATTATTGATTATTATTTTATGTGTTGACGATGTTTTTTTGTGATTACGTGCGCCCGCGCTTGGGCCGAGGCTGCTGTATGTTCGTTTAGTGGTTATGATATCGAATAATAAATTTAAAGTAATAAATGATAAAGAATAATACAACTCATTCATTATATTATAAAGTATAGTAGACGTATAGTAGTACGGCATTGACTAACCATTACCTATGGATACTTATTAAGTATTATTATATTATTGAATAAATTTAAAGAATGCATAATTATATTTCATAGGATCATTATTCTGTATAACTCTAGTTAAATATAACAATAACAAATATGATTGTATATGTATGAGAGCGACGTTGTATTGTTGAGTTCACCGGGGGCTCATTTTATGGATTGATATTTTTTTATTTTTTTACCGTTATTAGTTTTTGACTTACTCATGTAAAAATACACGAGAATAAATATCAGCCTATTAGATTATATTTTAAAAATAATGGTTACGTAAAATGAACCCCCGCCGTACGTAGATCCAGTGATTTCGATAATTTTATTTTCATAATAAAATGGGTAGACGCTTTAGGTTCAAATAACGTTGTGAAAATTTGTGAAATTTTGTAGACTACATATCTTATTATAAATCTAATATAAACTATAACTTTCGACTTTATATCTTTTATTTTTCCTTGTATTGAAAAATAAAGGGATTGATTAAAACTTCGGTTACCTAACTCAATAAGGCAGCATCGTATGATTCTCGTAGCACTGCCTACGTCGCTACGCCGTAGCACTGCCCGAGTCACTACGCCATAGCACACGATTATTCATCGTGTGGCGTAGACTAGAGCCTATTAATTGGATTAGAATTTATTTGATAAACAATTAGTGGAAGATGGCTATTTCTATTGGTCCTGGGACCCCAGGTGGAAAAGTAATAGTAATGGTTTACATTTGTCAAACAAACGGCAATGGAGAGGGCTATGCTCGGAGTTTCTTTGCGTGATCGAATCAGAAATGAGGACATCTGCAAAGAACCAAGGTTACCGACGTAGCCCGAAGAATTGCCTAACTTAACTGGCAGTAGGCAGGGCTCATTGCTCGCAGAACGGATAGCCGATGGGGCCGAAGAGTTCTGCAGTGGTGTTGCGTTGGAAGGCCTCTCACTAGGTGGGCCGATGCCCTGGTGAAGGTTGTGGGGATCCGCTGTATGCGAGACACATGGGACCGGTCAATGGTCTTGGGGGAGGGATATGTGCAGCAGTGGACGTCTTTCGGCTGAAATGATGATAATAACATTTGTCCAACGAATGAGTACTGACCGCCTGCAGGGTTGCCTGCTGGGTTCAACTACCGCTCGCACTCAACATCTACGAAACCAAAAGTTCTGACTGTTTACATAAGTGCAACTTAAAAACAGTAAACACAACAACAAATTCGGCCACATTAGAGATGAAATAATGTAAGTATACATAACCAGCTCAGTATCGAAGACAACTGAAACTTCTACATATATTTCGCTTCAACATTGTCACGGCTGAACAGGTTATGTCGATATTGACTTGAATTATCAGATTCTCGTGTTAGTACACGTTACCTATTTGTATAAAAAGCTAGCAAGTTCACAGATTGGGAACGTATGATGAAGTCATTGTAATCGCATCGTGATGTCTAAAACTGAATATCACAGAAAATTACTTGTTCAACGACAAAACAACTATTCAACTTCATGGTCATATTTTAGTCGAAAAACTCCTTCACTTTCAACGTTCACCGTTGGACATAAACCTCCGCCGAGCGTCGCCACATCAACTGATCCTGGTAAGTTCGATACCTAAGCGAGGTTCCACTCCAGTGGAATCCCGCTTAGCTATCGAACTTAATACAAAAGGGAACACAATGGCACTGAGCTGTTCTGAATACCAGCTAGATCTGCAAGCACTGCATTCTGACGTAAATCTAAGATAATCTGCCGATCATCATAAATAACCACAACTATAGAGTGAACACTATTACCTCCAGCTATCTATAAGCACGCGAAAGCTGGTGAAAATGATAATCTATCAACTCAGACTAACATCTATTCTCAGTAACACACTCTACTAAAGCAAGTTTTTTCGGATCGTCGCTCCAACAGCTTGTATGTATGCAACATGTATGTATCCCCGGGCATCCTGTTCGGGGTCTTGATTCAAGAACTAAGGAATGACTGTCAATGAAGCAACAATCATTTGAAACCTATTAAACGGCATCTGACGTTTAAAGGCACTGGTATAATAAGTGCATTAAATCAGCAATACAACAATTTGAGAGATTCACCATTATTTCAATGCGACTCCATACTGGGTAATATGGAATGTAGTAGTCATAGCCTAATGGTGTGACCGTCGGACCGCCAAGTCATAGGGCATAGGTCTCGACTTCGAACCCAAGGCACGCACGCACCTCTGATTTTTCGGATTCATGTGCGTATTGCATAAGTATCACATTATTTGGTGAAGGAAAACATCGTGATGAAACCAGCATGCCGGAGAGATATTTCTTGACGGCATGTAAAGCTAAGTCAGAGGCCTATGGGCGGCCTAAAAACTCACGACATCAGGTTAGGCACTAACCACACGATAAAGAAAGCAGAACTATGGAATCGCATAGAAATAATGGTGAACCTTTCAAATAGCACGCACAGAGCACTGTCTGTAACACAGCATCGCCTCTGATCGAGGTCAGCCAGTAAAAATGAAGTGTTAAGAAAACAATTTTATTCAACAATCTATAGACTTAATCCTGAAGATATTATCGATGGTAATGACCGCAATCCAGCTGCTATCACACTGGATCAAAAGCCATAATAATTACATTCAAATTAGACTAAGAATCAACTTTTGAACATCATAATTACATAAGATGAAATTTAATTGCACCATAAGCATCTCAAATTATTATTGGATTTTTCCATCAGGAATTTTTCAGTAGCAGCCACGGAGTCTGGATTTCTGCCCGGTTGACGGCAATAGGTTTGCCCCCTATTACATGGGACTTAAAAACATATCTGCGAAATGTGGGTGTACTATTAGATACGCCTCTGCCTCTGCCCTTCGGGGATTACATGCGTTATTTTATGCATGATATACATACTGATACTACAGCTTATACTATTAGAAATACCTTAGGGCCGATTTTTCCATCCTCAGATAAAGAACCAGATAGCCTTTATTCGATTAATAGCAATATTCTCGGTTTTTCAATGGTCGGATAGTTGTTAACTGTCGAATAAAGCCCCTAACGGAAGAATATCTTTACCTGCTACTTTAAGGGCCAGTTAGGGTTTTAACTCTCCACTAAGTGACGTTTTAGGTTATGTTTCATTCGTTTAGTGCGTTTTGATAAAACGACATAGGTTCGGTAATTTGTTATGATGGATGTGTTTGCAACAATTTATGACTTAGAAATTTAGGATTAACATGAAATTCTTATTTATTTAGCCACTTGAGAGATAAAACCGACTTTTACGAGAGAGGCCTGAAAATGGCCAAAATGAATTTTGGAGAAGAAAAAGACTTTCGTTTTAAATACCGTATTGCCTATTTCATTTCATTGTATTTTATTTTTGAATATTTTTTATTATTGATCAGATCATAATCTTATTACAATTGACGATTTTGGTGTTTTAGATTAAAATAATATAAACACATTGTTAATATAGCTTTTGTTTATATTTCACCTTAAATTCAGAATAAGTTTATGGGCCTCTTTCACCATCCTCAAGTAAAGTGTTGAGTAGGCTACTCGCCAGTTAAAGTCCCAAGTAACTACACGTACGAATTTCACGACGTTCGAGTAGCACTACTCAAAAGATAAAGCGACCCGTAACTTACTTGCCAGGTCCTCCGCCAATTAGCTTGTTTACTTGACGGTTAAATATTTAAAAGTTGTCAGTTGTGATTTTGTACGTAGCTTTATTTGATATGCTTGAATAAATGAATGGATTTATTTGATGAACTAGAACTGTATAAGATGCAACGTTTATATCCTGTGTTGAATATTTTACGGACCTAGACGAAACTCTTTTTTTGCTAGATTTCGTCTGTCGAAGTGCATAACTACGTGAAACTAAAAATATTGCCTAAAACGCAAAGGAACGTGGTATATTTTTAAGTCCTTCTGTCTATGTTCATTACTTTGTCCATTTTATTAAATTAGTAGTTCAGTACTTATAACTAAATTAAATACCACGCAACAAAACAACAATAGACGAACCCACAAAAAATGACAACTGCAATAAATACAGCGATGCTCTTTGTTTTTTTAGAACCCCATGTGCCACAGTTTGACAAGAGTTGTTCACGTCACATTGAACGAAAGCAACGCCCAATTTGTTACTTCATTCACTTAACCAGCAAGTTGTTACTCGAAGCTTCATTTTCGCTTGTGAAATTGATAGAAGATACTCAGCACTTTTACTTGCCAGTTAACGCTAATCGGCAAGTAACTAATCAACACTTTACTTGGAGATGGCGAAAGAAGCCCTAAATGTAACAGTCAAGTATGCGCCGTATTTGTCTAATATTAATTACAGGTGTTACTGGTCTAATATTAATTACAGGTGTTACTGGTCACAGCGTCGACCGATATTTGGCCACTAATTTCTTAGATAGTCTTACTTCCCAACCACTGAACTTTGAAGCGCTGACCCATTTGTTTTGCCACAAAAGAACGCATTCCATTATGTTTAACAATAAATACCCATATGGTATGGACACTGACAAACAATGACAAAATGTCAAATACACGTTTTGTTGCTATTCTTGTCTAATACGTCGAATACTGTATCTGTGCATCTCGCTTGCACATCAATAGTGTGAAGTTGGCTAGCTTTTACCACTGACAGCAACGAGTATTCTCCAGATAAAAAACGATTGAAAATTTTAAAATATTTATTCGCTAGATAAACAGACAAATAATTTTACACGCTAGATTATTCGACGACTTAACTGAGGATTGAAAAATCGGCCCTTAGTAAAATTAATACCAACGTGTTTCTTGTATCGTTAGTAATCCTCTAGAGAACAGCAATCATTAAATGAACCCTGGCTAATGAGGCACATCCTCACTATCACAATACATGTACCTATGTAATTTATTACTCGAGGAAAACGACTCATTCCTCAGTAATTCTACGTGTAGTAAGACTAGTGGTCGCAAGCGCGGCTGCTGAGGTAAAGGTCTCGGGTTCGATCCCTGGGTTTAGAAGTGTTTTTTGGTTTTGCAACTAGGAATTTCTCAGTATACTCTAGAGTTACTTTATGCGCCCGTTTCACGCGAGACCTCTCTTTGCCTACCCTTGGCGAAATATAGTCGTAATGGTGTAAAGTTAATGTATCAATACAGGCGGATGTGGCTGCTCATACCCAAAACTATCTTCAGTCCCGGCATAATCTTACGCTGAATGAGCTGAAGTTCAGTTAGAAGTCAAAAAGTTTTTTCAAACTTGAGATACTTTTAATTTTGTGTATATTGTGTCATTAAACAGTTTTCCACTGAAACTGTATCATAAATTCATCAATATCGCACACAATTCACAAGACAACTTATTGAAATCGTTCGAGAGATCTCAGCGAAATTGTTCATGAGAGTCGCTTGAAGATCTGCTTCAGTAAACTTGAGTTATGAATATCTCAACTGAATACCAATAATATTTAAAACCAACTCCGCCATATTGTTTTTTCAATACAATTTTCACAGAGATTTTCACAAATATTTACCAACAAAGCAAAAATCCTTGCAACACGATGAGATCGGCGCCGGAGTCGAGTGTGGAGGCTAACCAACATCACTGCATAAATACATTCATCTTCAATACTACCAGGCAATCATAAACACACAGGGACTAAAATAATACTCATTGGTCATTACAGTACATTCAAAACTGAACACTATGATATCGTAGGCGTGCTACGAGATTCGTAGCACGTAGCGGCCTGAACTACGCGATTCACGTAGCGGTAGTTACATATTGCTTGTGTTTATAGCCCACTCCACACGATTTCAATACGGAATGTACCCATGGATGTGGTTTCGTATGTTATTTCATATTTTTTAACCGACTTTCTTCAAAAAGGAGGAGGTTCTCAATTCCGTTGTATTTTTTTTTATTGCTTTTTACCTCATAACTCCGTCATTTGTAAACCGAATTGAAAATTTCTTCTGAAAGAATATGGTTCCCGATTGGTCCCATAGAAATTTCGTCAAAATCGGTTTAGGAATTTGGTTGTTTTCCTCACGTTAATTGACACATCACGCGACGTCGCGTGCTGGCGCTCTGATGTACATCACGCGACGTCGCGTGATACTTGCTAGTTAAATTTGACACACTTCCCGAAATCTGATTGAGCTGAAATTTTGCACGCATGTGTATATCGCGAGACAATGCAATATTATGATGAGATGGAGCTGATCTGATGATGGAGCTGGAAGGTGGCCATAGGAACTCTGTAATAAAACGACGCAACGCCATCGAATTTGGACTCGTTTGATTCGTCTTGACAAGTACTTTAGTCCTAAATGGTACCCGGGTCTGATGATGGAGCTGGAAGGTGACCATAGGAACTCCGTTATAAAACGTCATAAATTCTAGTTACAATGTAAAAATTAATTCATGACAAGAATTTGTGTGGTAACTACAACTAAAAAGGGGTAAAAAAAACTTTCTGCGAAAACAATACCGACTTCCAAAAAAACACTAAAATGTCTAAAATAACTTGACTTTCGGAAGGCGGTGGCAAAAAAGATACAAACAAAGACACCAACTTCCGAAAGTCAAGTTATTTTAGACATTTTAGTGTTTTTTTGGAACTCGGTTTTTTATTCATAATATCATGTTATCTTTTTGAGGATAAACGGTTAGATAGATAGTGCGGAAGTCTTGTAGACCGAGTTTCAAAACAAATTGGGAGTACATTTATATTTTTTTTTTTTTAGTTTTCAAAATAGTTAGGTTTTGGGTTTTTGCTCTTAACTTTTCTAACCCGGGTACTCCGAAGTACCCGGGCTTATTCATTTAAAACTTATCTAAAACGCTATAGTAATTCCGAAGAAGAAATATAGGATTACAATTAGTGTAGGTATAAGATTCCATTCACAAGATTTATTCTAATTCGAGTGTAAGGATATCCCAGAAAACATAGACAAACACAAACACAGTACGTACATTAAAATGACTGAATGTACGTCCTACGACTGAAACTATGCTGTCTGTCGGCACCAGTGGCACTTAGTTGTAGCGAGTTTCACGCGAGCGACAAATACTCTTATGGCCTGTATGGCCGACTATAAATGCATGTAAGGTTTGTCAGACGGTAGACAAGAGAGATTAAAAGGTCAAGAGACATTAATAGTTTTAAAAAATTGTCTTCCTATTACACATCACCGCAGTCGGGTAAAAAGTAAAACTTGTGTTGAATGACTGATATAAACAGCTCAATCAATGACCGAGAATAGTAAGTTATAGTAGTAGTTAAGTACAATGACCCGTAACCAGGTGAGTGTCACAACTCCTGGGAATACGAGCGGCTGTCTGTCGTTAGCGGCACGACATCGACTTATGGTTGACTCACTTGTGGTTTTTATTGAGGGTTTTTACGTTGCAGGATAAATAAGATGATTGAGTATTGCTGTGAGAGCTTCCTCAAGCCGGCCATGAGTACAGTCTGTATTACAGACTTTGTTGTTACCTAGTAACTTGTTTGTGGAGGTGAGATATTCGATTCTCACACGACACCGCCAACCGCGCAGACGTGCAGCGTCCACCACCTCTCCGGCGGCGCACCGCCAATACATTTGCTTTGCCGCCACCTCGTGGACGAGTGTTGTCGTGTTAGGATTGCCATTAGCAATTGTTTCATGTAAAATACTGGTTTTAGGCTGCAACCGTAAACTGGAAGGTGACCCAATATAAAGGGTGTAACAAGAACCTTAATGAATAACCTTATAATAACCTTAATGAAGCCGAAAGGTACTTATTCTCCCCGACATTGCGATATTTTTTATTGTTCGAGACCATACCTGGGAACTTTCTAGTTACGGAGTGGGGGTCAAAATTCCAAGTTTTCCACAACATTTTTTTTAAATACATGTTTTTACGAAAGATTTTTACTGTAAACACCTCCACGACCCCCGTACTATTCAATCCATCCATTAGCACAATGTTTTGAGTGCGTTACATTGAGTCCTACAGAAAAACGTGATCTTTAACCCCAAAAAAAAAAGTCGTTTCCCACCAATAATTTTTGCGTAAATATACTTAGTTTGATGTACATAATGCTTGGTTGACGGCCTCGTGAAGGGTCTTGTTACACTCTGTATAAACAACTATATTTGGGTCACTTTATGCTACTGCTGAGCATGCGGTCTTGGGTTCGATTTCCAGGTGGGGTCAAAATAGACTCCTATTAGATTTGTGCCCGCTGGATAACAATAGCTTCGCTTTCTATTATGTTGGACTTAAGCATACCTGGCGCAATGTCGGTGTACTATGTAATATATTACAGGGGTGATATTTTGTTCATCAATATTAATCAGGTGGGTAACTAAATGGCGAGACTGATTTGTTAGTCTAGTGCAGTGATACCCAAAGTGGTCTATATCGACCCCAAGGGGTCGACGACGATTTACAAGAGGTCCATGAAAGCGGAAAAAAATTTGGGGGTCTATGAGATGTATACGGGGGTCCACGATAGTTTGATCTCATTTTTTAAGCATATCGCGACCATCATCATTGTGCCCCGTGTTATTGTGTTAAGTTGTAATCTCAAGTAATTAGTTAGTTTTGCTAGAAACAGTGTATCGCTCTTGAAGCGAATTATTGTTTACTTAAAAATAACTTATTTGAAGAACATTATCAACATTATAAATTATTGGAATACCAGCGCTGTGACGTTTTCTAAATGTTACAGCACCATGCTGAGATAGGGGCCTTTTGGCTTCGTACAGGACTAATTTCGTTGTTTTTTTTTTTAATTATTGTTTTATTTACTTATATAATTTTGTAGTACTTCATGTAAATGTAACCATATTTTTGTTTTATTTCGTCCTGTGCGGGCTAATAAATACATTTTCTTTCTTTCTTTCACTTAGAAACGGATAGTTGAAGTTTGTCCGTGATCATCATCGCTTGCAACAGTAACGAAATATCGGGAACTCCAAACAAATAAATAGTAAACACAGTAAATAGCCAGTGTTAATGCTATAACTAGCATTGTCACTATCACTATTGTTAGTGACCATGTTATTTAAAAAAAAATATATGAAGATGAAAAATTCGAATGTAATTTTCACTATTATGTTACTCTTATATACTATAGACTAATGTTTCAGGTATATAGGATGCTGTACATTTATACATTTTGAAAAGAAGAATTATCCTAGGAAAAAAAAAAAACAAAACAAGAAGAAAATTTATAGGAATATAGGATTTTATATATATGTATATACACTGTATGTATTACGTATATTATACTGTATGTATGTAGTTTAGTTTATAAGTTTAATTAATTTGTAATGTTTACATTGTGCACATTCCCGTGTATCCTCTTGTGCAAATCTCAAAATCAAAATTAGGTTTGCTGTAAGAAAACCCATTTCTGGGTTAAGCTCGCCTTTGTACATAAGCTATATTATTGCAATTTGTATTTATATTTGTAATGTTGTGTGCAATAAAGAATAAGAATTAAGAAGAAAGGGCAAAAATTAAAAAAGTATGCGGGCGTGCGTACGTAGCAGGTGGCGTTCTGTAGTTTCTCCCTACCTACCTCCACGAGAACAAGGCGTGAGTGTATGTATGATATAATAACAAAGCACATGATTAACCGCCCCACGCATCAAATCGCTGTGCCCTAGTTAACTAAGTTCGCCGATCTCTGTACCATACCGTCTGTGTGAGCAGTGATAGCCTAGTGGTCTGACCGTCTGCCAAGTCATAGGTTTCGAACCCAAGGCTCGCAGCTCTGATTTTTCAGATTCATGTGCGTATTGTATAATTATCACTTGCTGAAGGAAAACATGGTGAGGAAACATGCAGACAAATGCCTAATAGATATTTCTCGACGGCAAGTAAAGCCAAGTCAGACTTCCATGGGCGGCATAAAAACTCTGGCACCAGGTTAGGTACTACCCACAAGACAAAAGAAAAAAAAATGTAGCACCTGATTTACCGCCCCACGCATAAAATCGTTGTGACCTACTCAACTAAGTTCACTGATATCTGAACCATAAAATAAGTAACAAGTAATATGACCATCACAACTTCCTCCCAAACTCAAAAAAGACAATCACTTCAAAACTCAATTCTTTCCTCTTTTGTCGAACAACAAACATCCCTGATTGGCTGCCACCTGCGCACTCAAAACTGGGACACATCCTGCCCGAAATTATGAGAAAAACGTGTGATCGTGCTTAAAAACCGACTCGCTTCGAACTATACTTACCTAGGACATCTGCTGGTGCTTCTAAAGTAGCTAATACACATTACCATACCCCACCAACACTTACAAAATCTTCTAAGCTTTGAAACTCACCCTTATTATTTCATCGTGAAGGGTGGTGTAGGTCGGTGTGTTAAGTTTGACAACGGTAAAGTAAGATTGGTAGCAGCAGGGTGTCAAGTTGCATGGGACATCCTGTTTAATAGATGCTGTGTTTATTCAATAGTAACAGTAATTGATTTGATTGATTTGTTGTTGCGTGTGTTGCGGTTTTGTAGAGAGATTTATGATTGTTTGAAAATATCTTTTATTTAAGTTTTGATTTTGTTTAAACTGAATGACTGCCTAACTAACTTGACTACCTCGTCGAGTGTTCCTTTTTTTTTTTTTTTTTTTTACCGATGGGAAATCATCAAATAACCCCTCCCGCTCTGGGCTGAGCAGGAGGGAGTGTCAGACTTTTACTGACTAAAACCCATCCATGTTCCTTCCTTTGCCCTTTGTGTTCCAGGGCCGCGGTATCTCTTTCGAACAGTCCCACAACCCTGGCAGGCGTCGGTCCTTACGGACCCCTCCCTGTTTGCTGACTCTCCTTGAGGCGCGCGTGGAACACGAACGCGCCGTCGACACGGTTTCGATTCCTGGGTCGTGTAAAGTGATATTGGTTTGTTCCATCAGGAATTTTCTCAGTAGCAGCCACGGAGTCTGGGTTTATGCCCGGTTGTTATCAATAGGCTCGCCCCCTAGTACATGGGACTTAAACGTAACTGGCGAAATGTCGGTGTACTATAATTGGGTACACCTCTGATTTTTGACTGTCGTGAGATTTAGAATAAACAGTAAACATAATTATTGTATCTACCATTCCACCTAGGAGAAAATCTTCCATAGCGATGTCATCATTACTGTAGAATTTTGGTAATCTCTTTAATGGGGGTAAGATGGGTTAGCATAATAATCACCTCACAATGTTCCCACTGCTAGGACACACGGCCTCCTCTCTTTGAGATGGAATGGACTATAATCCACCTCGCGGGCCCAGTGCGGGTTGGTAGTTGTCACGTCTTCGATTTTTTGGTTCTAGGAGATGCTGGTTTCCTCACGATGTTTTCCTTCACTGTTTTGAGAGCAGTGGTGATGAAATAAATTACACAAAGTAATGCGCCTGCCTTTGCCCAGACGCAGGCTATCAGAATCAGTAACAGTAATGCGCCTGCCTGGGTTCTAACCCACAACTTACTGCTCGTAAGTGGGGGCCACCACGACTGGGCCACCGCTGCTCCCAAGATGGGTGATCGAGTTTAATTTCGTTGGTTAAATTCGCTCTTAAAGACCCTACCCTACTCTCTAAGGTGGTAAAGTAGTGATCATCAATGACGTCTTCACTTTATCACCCACACATCATAAACTAGCACGCCGATAACAGCATGTTGTCAGTATTTAAACTGAAGCCAATTACGTCCAACCCTTGCACCGGCGCGCTAAACGGCGGGCGGGAGATTATCCGCTGCCGGCCGGATTAGAGGGTTAACTCATTCACACGGGTCAGCTGTAGGCTAATAAATTATTTTATAACTGTTGTTACCTTGTTGAGAATAGTTTGTGGAGAAAAACTGGCCTTCTGACTCTGTTTCTGTTTTGATTTTGTAGATGAGAATTTTGAACTAGTGTAAGGAAGTTCAAGTCCAAAGACTAGCTACTGCTTTTAGATGAACGCATAGTGTTGTCAAAATTATTGAAAAAACTATTAATAACTTCAGAAAGTACGCTTTTAACAGAATGAGGTGTATCCTGTTTTAAAGCCCATCGTAGTCAGTGAGCACAGTTAACTTCGACTATCACAGCCCACTGCTGGTCAAAGGCGTTACCCTAGCTGTACCACATCACTCTGTCATCTATATCCTGTCTGTCGAGTCTCCTTTACAAGGTTGTCGATCCATCTAGCCGGTGGGCGTTTGAAACTACGCTGGCCGATACGCGGTCTCTGCTATACTACTCGTTGGCTCCTTCGAACATCACTATTACTTCAGCTTGTTTACTCAGCAGTGGGTCTTCCAAATTGCTCCACAGCACTTCGCTCGACATTCAGGTCACACCAGGAAGCTTCTTGAGGTAGTTAGTCTATTATCCAAGAATATTTTTAGACTATACTTGTTTGGACAAAAACATAAACAAATCATTATAATATCCAATAATCGCAGGGGTACTTGATATGAAGTTCCAAAGAAAATAACAACATACTTTTCTTATAATTTCTCGTATACAATTACTGGGTATTTATCAGATACGCGGAGATATCTTATGAGGTAACAATATATCGTCTTGTTCACTAGGTTTTGCTTGTGACTTCGATCTTAGCTATTTTTATTAGGTCTAAGATCTGTTTTCCTCATTTTTATTTTTAGAACTTATGCTAATTTACGGTTATCTTTTAAAAATAAGTCTAGCTCATGCTGCCATGAACTTCTTGGGTTATGATACTAACTAAAATAAACTGAAAAGTAATAATATGTAAACACATGTATTGCTCAGGAGAGCACATGTCACACTTATGACAGTGTACATGTGGACCACCCATAAAGCATGTTTTTTTCTTTATCTCCTTCGTCTTTTCCCACTGCTGGACAAGGCTCACCCTTTTTCCTTCCAAACCTTTCCGTCTTGTGTGATCTTTGGCCATGTTTGGCCATGATACGGTTAATTTTATTCCCAAACTACCTCATAGTTGAAACAGTTTTAGAATAAAAATTGGGTAAAGTGTATTCAAAATTATAGTTTTATAGACTGACCGTTTTTACCGTGACCGTGAAAAATTGCTTAATTTTTATGCGTGTGGGCAAATAGGATCTTAGATTCTGGGAATTACAATTAAGCTCAAGGCAGTTGAGACTGTGACCCTGGCAGTGTCGATATTAGTCAATGGCCGGTAGAAGAAGAATACCTTTGAATAAAATATAAAATAAAATAAACAAATAGTCCTTTGCAAGTATTTATTGTTTAAAGCTCACGGATACATGGTCATAGACAACATACACTGTTATTCAGTGATTCAGTGCTATAAATAGACAAAAAAGTGCAAAAAATAACAAACTTATAAACTAAAGTGAAAAAAAGTACCTACTAATACAAAAAAAGTGAAAGTTACAAACGGCTATAGACAAATACACAAAAAACTCGGTTTTTGGATTGCATCCGGGGTGTGTGTTGTGGCGAGGGAACTGAAGCGTTACATGGTGTTTGTTATACCATTACATCCTTCACGCTTTTCCCATTAACAAATATTTGGTACAGCGCCATCTATTGACGCTCCGGGGTACTGAGTCAGTAAAATCGAATCGAGTCGGCTAGTGAACTCCTGTCAGCAATGCCGGCAGCAAAGTGTGGCGGTTGCGCTAAATTTATTTCACCACTAGAGGCCGCTAGGTGTTGTACTTGCAACGCCCTTTATCATCGCGTTTGTGGGCTCCTGCCACTGACGGGTTTTATTGCCCCCACTTGGATTTGCACAAGTTGTAAAACTGCATCGTTGAGGGATAAGGTGGACGCTGCACCAGTGGAGCCATATGGGACTGAGGAGTCGATGGATACCAGCGGTTTAAGCTGCAGCACATTGGCTGATAATCAGGATGTTGGCCCTAGTTGGTCAACAATCTTACGTACATTTAAAGAGGAGTTGCAGACTGAGTTACGCCAAATGTTCAAGGAGGAGTTACAAGCAATGCAGAATCAATTCCATTGCGAGTTTCAGAGTCTTCGCACAGACCTGGCTCAGCTGCAGGCGGACAGAGACCATATGAGCGGGGCGTTTAAGGACATGGAAAGTAGAATGGTCACTCTCGAGCAGAAAATAATCACAATGAATGGTTCGGGAGCGGTTGAGGAAGTTGCTCAACTGAAGAGAGATCTAAATGACCGAGACCAACAGTTATTTTCTAGTGATCTGGAAATTTCGAATCTGCCGGAGCTAGCTTCAGAAAATCTTTCGCATACGGTGAAGCTTATAGCAACAAAGCTATGCGTAAGCGTTGAAGATCGCGACATAGTGAGCGTGGACCGTATGGGCGGCCGACAGGTTAACGCCACGGGCGCCGCGGGCCCAGTGGCGACCCGCCCGCGTACCGTGGTTGTGCGCCTTGTACGCCGCGACCTGCGCGATCAGCTGCTGCACGCCGCGAGAGTACGGCGAGGGGCTAACACCGCGGATCTCGGGATGACTTGTCCACCTAGTAGGTACTATCTAAACGAGCGCTTAACAAAACTGAACCGGCAGTTATTTCGGCGTGCACGGGAGGCAGGTCAACGACTCGGCTGGCAATTTGTATGGACAAAGCATGGTCGTATCCTTGCCCGCCGCAAGCCCGGTGATAAAGCTAAACTCGTGCGCACTGAAGAAGACCTGCGGGAAGTCTTTGGATCGGACGATAATAATCACCCTCAGAACTAATTTTACAAATATTATGTTTGGTCTCGTTATGGTACTAAGTTCTGTAATGTTTATATGGTCGAGGCAGTTTTTCTTTGTTTTTTATTGTCGTGCAATGTTTGGCACTGCATGCCTTGACTATAGGAGAAGCAAGTGTGCAACTGTTATTTATGTAACGTACGGATATGATCAGCATAATTTCAAAAATATTTTAATTATTTATTTTATTACTTTGCTGTACCCTTTGTTTACTAATACTTTATTTTTTTATGTCATGTACTTTTATTGCCTAGATGTTTCGTACCTAACCGTTTTGTCTCGCTCAACCCGTATTCTAAATGTGTCTAATACTTTTCACATGAACAATGTTGCGTAATAAACATATTAAATTTGGACTTCTGAACGCAGGTTCATTATCGACAAATCATGATGAGTTTATCATTGCTATGAATCATCATTCAGTCGACGTGATGGCAATTAATGAGACGTGGTTGAGGGAGGGGGAGGAAGGCCGAGCGCCAGTGGTTCCTGGGTATCAGTTGCGTCATAGACCACGCCCGGAGTCAATACGTGCGGGGCGCGGGGGAGGGGTCGCGTTTTATGTCAAAACCGGAACCAGCGCTCGAATCAGAGCTCACCCGCATCATCCACAGGTGGAACAAATGTGGTTGAATATAACCGCCAAAAAAAAGAAGTTGCTGATAGGAACCGCATACCGGCCTCCTTGGTTAGATTTAAATATATTCCTAGATGCAATCACGGACAGCATCTGTGCACTGGCTCCGTACGACAACATTATTTTACTAGGCGATCTCAATGTAAATATGCTTGACACAAATAATTCAAAAACAAAAAAGCTCACTGAATTTCTAAATTATTGTAACTTGGAACAAATAGTACTTACGCCTACGCACTTTGTAGGAGAAAGCGCTACCCTAATAGATGTGATATGTACGGACGCGCGGCATCGGGACGTTGCTGTGAACCATATAGCGGAGCTCGGTCATCACTCGTTTGTATCATGCGAAATCGTTTTTAAAAAAGAGAAACCTCTACGTAAAAAGGTGACATATCGTGCGCTTAGAAACATATCGGCTGATGATTTCAGGAAAGATCTGGAGGCCATCCCATGGGATTCAATCTGCGGGCTACAGGATGTTAATGATATGGTGCATTCCTTTAATAAACACCTAATTAAGCTTTTCGATGCCCATGCGCCTATAAAAACCAAGATGTTCAAAGCGCAACCAACACCGTGGATAACTGACATTATCAATTTAATGTTTAAGTTAAGAAATGATGCCCGCTATCGATACCGTCAAACCAAACTGGAAGCACACAAACGTTATTACCTAGACCTCAAGCATCAAGCAACAGTTGGTTTACTAAATGAGAAAAGAGCATTCTTTACAAAATATATAAATGACAACTTAAGCGACTCAAAATCTTTATGGCATAATATAAAAAAACACGTACTTCCAGTGAGTAAGAACGATGATGTACTCTTAGAACCATTTGACGACCCAAACGGTATAAATTCGGCTTTTCTGGATGTTCCGGGTGATCCTAATGTTAACACCACTCAAGAAGCCTTTTTCAAAAGTAACCGTTTCGGGCCCGCTAATTTCAACATAATGCCAACAGACCCGAAAACAGTTCTAAAAATAATAAAAAATATATCCACAAACGCGCAAGGGATTGACGGTATATCGAGAGACATGTTAACTCTCACACTTCCGCAATCATTAACTACAATCACAGAGATTATAAACAGATCCATAACCTCAAATGTATTTCCTGTTTTGTGGCGAAATGCAATTGTTCGGCCTCTTCCAAAAAATAATAACCCGCAAAGCTACAAAGATCTTCGCCCCATAAGCATATTGCCATGTTTATCCAAGGTGTTGGAGAGGGTGGTGTATTTACAGGTCACCGATTTTCTGGAAGCGCATGGTATGCTGCCTGAACTGCAGTCGGGTTTTAGAAAGGGGCGCGGAACCGCAACTGCCTTGGCAGATGTGTTAGGTAACATCTTGGAAGCTCGGGACCGTGGTGAGGGATCTATCCTGGTACTGCTAGACTACTCGCGTGCGTTCGACTCAATAAATATTCCTCTATTACTGTCCAAACTATCGTATTACGGTTTTGATAGGCGGGCGACGGATTGGTTTGGAAGCTACCTGACCGGCAGGTCACAACGGGTTGAATTGCGTAAGAAAGACGGTTCCACGTTATCTTCCTACCCACAAACAATAACAAGGGGAGTTCCTCAGGGATCCCTGCTTGGTCCGCTTCTCTATATACTTTATAGTGCTGACATAACGACATGCATAAAGAACTGCAAGTATCATGTATACGCGGATGACACCCAGCTGTATGTTTCATTTAACGCCCTTAACACTGCAGCCGCCGTACGTACCCTCAATGAGGAGCTTGATAGAATTGCTATGTGGTCTAAGGACAATTCTCTTGTACTGAACCCTCAAAAATCTAAGTTCATGGTTATGGGGAGCAGAAATCAAATTAAAACAATTCTTTCTGCTAAACCTGATGTTAAAATTATGGGCGAAAGTATACAAAAGGTAGAAATCGTTTGTAACCTGGGGCTAATTACTGATCCAGAACTACGTTTTGAAGAGCATATAAATGGCGTAGTGAAAAACTGTTTTTATAGACTAAAGGTTCTGTACAGAGTGAGGGACTTCCTTAGTGTCGCAATGAGGAAGAGATTGATGGATAGCTTAGTACTATCCAAACTAAATTATTGCGACACTGTTTACGGGCCATGTCTTCTTTCACGTACTGAACGTTTAATACAGAGAGTACAAAATGCTTGTGCTCGTTACTGCTTCAGTATACCCCGGAGGCATCACATCACACCGTACCTAAACGAGCACAACATCTTAAAAATGGCTGCACGGCGGAAACTGCACTTAGCAGTTTTGATGTTCGGTATCATAAAAACTCACAAACCAGAATATCTTTTCAGAAAAATTAGCTGGAGGCACGAACACTACAGCTACTCTGCTCGTTCCACGGCCAATCCACTCTCGATGCCTCGTCATAAGACCACAGCCTTCAGGGGATGTTTCAAGCATGCCGCCACTCGTTGCTGGAATGATCTGCCACCTCCCATAAGATCCCTAAAAACAAAAGAAAATTTTAAATTACACTTGAAAAAACTCCTTTTAGAAAAACAAAAGTATGAACAGCAAATATATTATAAATAAATACTCACATAAGGTTTATCATCTATCGGCAAGGCATATCTATCCAAGCGACTCGAGACGGCATAACGTTTATTTAACGGCCAAGAAAACACGTTACTTGTTATTAAGCTTCGACTAGATACAAGTAGGCACAAAGCAAGGTAGCCATCGGAAACGCCCTAGTTACTAACCACGCGAGTCGCGTCCCGTGAGCACACAAGTCTGGTGCGACACTGCGTCGCCGCCGCCGCTGGCGGTTGGCGTGGCGCGCGGCGCCTGCACTGACTTTTTTCACGTCATCACGCTAACAGGCACAGAGGAGAAATGCGTACGCGTAGTATGAGGAAGTCGGCATCGGCAGCGCGCGCGCGTGGTGGGAGCGAGACAAAAAAACGCGCCTTCATTCTGTATTTATGCATTTTGTTTAGCCTGCACACATGTATATTTTTTGTAGTGTTTATTATATTTCTAGGTAGCTGTTTTATTATTATAACCCAAGTACTGTTTATTTTATTTTGTTATTCATGTAAAATTTATTTATTTATGCTGTTTTGGCTTCCGTACGTTTTTTCACGGGTGACCACTGAAAACCAGCGCTGTGCTGTGGGCCCCCCATAGCACAGCATCATGCTGAGTGGTAACCTGCTTGTCGCAGTCACGACGTGCAAGCTACGAACGTCTTTTTTTTTTTTTAATGCTTTGTATGTTTATTGTTATTTTTTTTTTTGTGTTTTTGTCATTTTGTATGATGCACGTCATGTCCCTGCGACAAATAAATATATTTTCTTTCTTTCTTCTTCTTTGACGTGACGCATTGGATTTGGTACGAATTAGGTTTGTTTAAAGTGAATACTAACTTACATTACAGGGTTTATATGACAGGTGCTGGCCTTAATATGATAGTAACACATGAGGGCAACAAATCTTTAATAAGGTAACGAAGGTATGCTCGTTTAACAAAGGTATTTAATGGATTGGATGGCGCAAGCAATGATCATTGAAAACTTTTGTTCAGTAGTGGAGATACTTAGTAGTTAGATAGCTTAAGAAAAATCTATTCAATCTGATATAACATCATTCGTGGTTTTATCTGAACTAAATAATTTGTTTATTTTTTCTTCTTCAACCTTTGGCCACCCAATGCTGAGTGTAGGTTTATTTATTTATGATTTCTTAAAAAGCTGTTTAAAATAACTATTTGATGAAATACCTTTTTGTTGTTCCATTTGTCGTCCAGTATGACCTACGGCGTTTCTTGCTTGTTTTTTCTCCAAAGTACGAAACCTTCTTGAAAGTTGTGAACACAGTTTTGCATTGTTGCAATAACCATTAACTGTAACTGGGTGTAACAGTCCTCTGACCAAACTTTAGAACAGACAGATGGCATGACAAGTTTGATATAATAGCAAAATTTGGAGCCCGCGGCCTCGAACTACACGTGTCGCGTTCACGGTTGCTTAGCAACGGCTGGTTCTAGACGTAACCGCCCATTTACATCTCAAGACCTTATTCTTAGATTTTAGATATAGACCTCTTGAAAGTAAGCATGTTTAGACATTTTCAATAGACATTTTCCTTTTGAACCGACAGCAAAGTATATTGCTTGTGTATTGCTTTTACTCAGTACTAAGTAAAGAAAATATGTTGACTAATGAAACGATGGATAGATTGTGTGAGATTTGAAATGAAAAAAAAAAAAACAGGACAAGTGCGAGTCGGAATCGCGCACGAAGGGTTCCGTACCATTATATTAAAAAAAAAAAAACGTTTGTTGTATGGGATCTCCCCTGAAATATTTATTTTATTCTGTTTTTAGTATTTAAATAAATAAATATCGCTGGACATTACACACAGCGCCATCTAGGTGCCACACTAAGCAACGAGGCTTGTGTCGTGGACACCAGATAGTTGATACTACTACATAGATATTTTTTTGTTTGTGAATACATACTTATTATACATATAAACATACTAGGCCCCTACCGCCTACCCAAACTTTTTGATACAGAACTCCAATTAGCCGACGAGGTCAAATACCTAGGAGTCATCCTGGACAGTAAGTTAAACTGGAGTAGTCATATAGACAATAAAATAAACAGGGCTTGCATCACCTTCTGGCAATGCAGGAGAATGATAGGTAAGAAGTGGGGCCTATCCCCCAAAATTATACTCTGGTTGTACTGCGCGGTGATTCGACCCATGATCACCTACGGGGCAGTGGTCTGGTGGCCACGCACCAAACTAGCTACAGCCTCCATCAAACTGCAACGCATGCAAAGACTTGCCTGTATGGCGATAACAGGCTGCATGAGGACCACTCCGACCGCTGCTCTCGAAGCTATGTTGGAACTCCCTCCGCTCCATCTGTTCATACAGCAGGAAGCGACGATGTCGGCGGTACGCCTTAAAACACTACAACTTTGGGGTAAGAAGGTAACACAGCACACTGCGATACTGGAGGGATTCTACAACGAGTTCCCCCTGGCGAAAGCAACAAACGATCGGATACCCAAACAGTTCGTATTCGATAAAAAATACAAGATCCAACTCCATGAAGACCACCGCTGCGAGGGACTAAACCCCGCAGAGCTGCGGATCTTCACGGATGGATCCAAAACAGGTACTGGCACTGGAGCTGGAGTCTTCTCTGAGGATCTCAACATCCACATTGCCGCTCCACTAGGGGCCCACAACACGGTATTTCAGGCAGAATGCATGGGCATTACCCTGGCGGCATCAGCTATCTTAGCCAGAGAGGTTGTGGACCACCCTATTCGTATACTCTCAGACAGCATGGCTGTACTGCTAGCACTAAACAACCACATAGTCAACTCTGGGTTAATATACGAGTGTCATCAACGTCTGAACCAGGTTGGTAATCTCAATAATATAACCATCCAATGGATAAAAGGACACAGCGATTCCCGAGGCAACGATGCAGCGGACGATCTCGCTAGAAGGGGATCAAGTATGGCAGCGGTGGGACCCGAACCCATCGTGCCACTCCCTTTCGGATACCTACGCACACTGGTAAGGAAACGAACTAGTGAACAACACCACAAGCTATGGCTGGACCATGGCGAGTGCAGGCAGGCCAAGGAAGCACTTCCTACTATCGACGGCCGCTTCACCAAACGGGCGCTTCGGCTGTCCAAACCACAGCTGCGCACAGTTACAGCCGCCGTCACTGGACACGGCTCTTTTAATAAACACCTCTTTGTCATAGGAGTTACGGACAGCCCCCTATGCCGAGCCTGCATGGAGGTAGACGAGACAGCAGCCCACGTGCTTCTGCACTGCCCAGGGGTTGCAGCATACAGGGCAAAGTACTTCGGTAACCCAGGTACTCTCCGCGAGATTACCAGCAACATCAAGGCGCTGCTGGCCTTTCTCGGGGAGTTAGGGTGGATCGAATAGATTTCCCACCCGCACGCAAAATACGCGCTTAGACGTGGAGTTGCGGACACCAGCCCGCTATACAATACAATACAATACAATACATATAAACATCCATGACTCGGAAACAAATGTCCATGCTCATCACACAAACATTTGCTCCTACCGGGAAACCTAAGAACGTAAGGCAGCCTCGCAACCGCTGAGCCATTCGGGTCGTCATCATTTGTTGTTATAGCGGCAACAGAAGTACATCATCTGTGAAAATTTCAACTGTCTAGCTATCACGGTTCATGAGATACAGCTTGGTGAGAGACAGCCAGACAGACGGACAGTGGAGTCTTAGTAATAGGTTCCCGTCTTTACCCCTTGGCTACGGAACCCTGAAAAACGTGTTGCGTCGATGCCTAGTAACATGGGACGAGGGCAGGAAGATGATGCTGAAGTAGAGAAGGTATGTTGGAACACTTTATTAACATTAATGGCTCTATTATCACACTAATAAACATGCCATTAACAAGTATTGATTTAGCACACGAGGTTGTCGATATGTGGCACGTGGACTCTGCAATCATTGTACCGATAGTCGTTACGGTTAATGGGCTATAGCAAAGAGCCTCGACCAACACCTTAGTAGGCTCTCATTGCGCATTGATTCAGAAAGCAGTACTCCTGAACTCGGCGCGCATATAGTGAGGCGGTTCCTCTCTCTGGAGCCCTGACTACCGGCAGCCTGGACCTTGTTCCTGATACCGATGGGCCATCTATTTTTATATGTTTTTTATAGGTTTTTTTAAAAGAAATGTTTAAGTAAGAAAAATGATAAATAAATACCATTAATAACTTTGGTTCAAAGAACGAACATGGAGCATGTAAGGTTTCCAGTCATCACGAACGCAACGTGCTATATGATCCTGTAACATACTCCTTTTGCTTCTTCCACGTTCATACATCTGCCCGCGTAGCATGGCAATACTATCTCTATTCTACCAAGAATCGACAAAGCTCTTTCTTTACAACATGACATGTCTGTCATACATTTTTAACATCGCCATGCTCTCGAAGATAGAAATCTTTTCAAAATCTGTCATTTTTGTCGATTCTTCGTCGACAAAACCCGTTACGGTGGTCATGCTACGCGGGCTGGTGCGAGTACTACGCACCTAACCTTTCTGAATAACCTTGTGTGTATATCCTTCTTGGGCGTCCTCTGCCGGCGTTGCCACCCTCATCTACCTTGTGTTAGTCGCCTTTCACTCATCCATCGTTCTAATTTCTGACATAAGAGTCTCATTCTATAATCAGCTACCACTCAAAGATTTAAATTATTAGCTGAGAGTCTCAACAAGATCAAAAACTACATTTTTTTCACACCTTCCCACGCAACTCCATAAAAATCGAAAAAAAAACATCCTCAATTTCAATATCGATATTAAACATATTGAACAAAAAGCCATCAGTTTAAAACCACATCCATTAGGTCATGGGAACAGGAAGCGAGGGTATGTAACGTGAGCGAGCGGAAGGCGCCGGATGCGGCACCGCAGCCTCCCGTCGCCGACAGATGAACTGACCATATGGGGCACAGGTAGGAGTGAACAACGTGTACTGTGCAGGTAGGTAATTTTTGAAGTAGATCGTTATTTGGTTTCGTTCAAATTCAAATTCATTTATTTGCAGAAACATGTGTAGATTAATAGATAATATACATGGTATGATGCCTATTATAGGTGTTACAAGGTTATTCTTTGGCTCAACATGTTTGACCATGGCTGATGTACAAATTAGGTCGAAAGACCATAAGATTGCAAAAATACAAAAAAAAAAATATATATAAATTGACGTAACGGCCAATGGCCTGATGGCTAAGAGCCTCGACGAACATATTTCGAGGCTCTCCTGAGGCGGTTGGATCAAGGACCTGTTTCAGAAGGCAGTACTCCTCGATACGGCTCGCATTGTGAGGTCCTGTCTCTGGAGCCCTAACCACCGGTAGCTTGGACCCTAATCCCGATACCGGCAGAAACCAATTTTTTTAAATGTTTTCTTTTTTTCCTGGTAAAAAAAATATATAAAATTAAAAGTCTAAAGAATGTGTATAAAAAAGAATAAACGAGAATAAAAACATCAACAATTACTTTATTAGGTAAATAGTCATGAAATTAAAAAAAAAGAATGGATTCAGTCAGTATATTTATAGCGATTTGTCATTTAAAGAATCATTAATATTATAATATGCTTTCTCTGTCAGGTTTTTTTTTTAATGCTTTCTTAAACTGGTGTGTATTTTTTTTTTACCTCTTTAGGCATGTTTTCGTTAAATGGTTTTTGAGGAATGGGGACAGTATGCATGAGGTAGTTTTTTTTAGATTACAGGGTTAAATTGTCAATAAGCCAGCGAAACTGCAGATATGGTGGGTTTCAAACTTTATAATGAAAATAAAACGTATATATATATACAATGTGTAACAGAATAAACGTACAACCTCTTAAAGGGTCATTGTACTCATCATTATGAACATCTTTCACTATGGGACCAAAACTGAAATCGCGAAAAAAAAATCGACTGCGCATAATTCGACCAAATGTACTGATTTTTTTTTCGCGGTTTCGGCGTTAGTCCCATAGTGAAAGTTGTTTATAATGATGAGTACAATGTAACACAATAACACAGTACAATACAACTTAAGAGGTTGTGCGTTTATTCTGTTACACATTGTATATCCACATATCCTTCTTTTGCTGTGCCCGACAGGGTCCACGATTGTATCTTTTTTTTTAATGTTTACCACCTAAGCCTACATTGTGGAATGCAATAAATAATTGAGTATTGAGTATTAAATAAATACAATGCCTCGTTGGTCTAGTGGTCGAAATCGCGACGGCTAAGCATGAGGTCCCGGGTTTGATTGCCGAGTCGGGCCAATTGCAATTGGGTTTTTCCATCAGACTAAACTTAACTTACTCTTTCATGAGACTTTAACATAACTGGCGAAATGTGGGTAAACTGTTAGGTACACCTCTGCCCAGTGGCGTGCCGTCCATAGAGGCAATTAGGCCTAGCCTACCCTACCAACAACGCCCAATGCATTTATTTTAAGTATGTAATAAAATAATACGAAAGATTAAAAAAACAGTTAAAACACCTGTTAAAATACTTATAGCAACTTGTCGCGCCCGTGTGACGTATCTCACAGTTCGACGGAGCTCGGTACGAACGCCTTAGGCTCGAACTCGCCCAGCCTAATTCCCATTGATAAATTTAGGCACACTGGTATATTCTTCTTGTGTATGAACGGCACACATGGTTGAAATTAGGGGCGTAACTACTGCGACTGTAGCTGGCCACCGCGTGTTGTGATTGGCTGTGTGTAAAGTCAAGATTTAATGAATGAAAAGTATTGAAGACCAGGGTTCCCAATTTTTTGACAATTCCCCGAATTGCGGGCAATTTGAGAAACTGACTTCACACAGACACGATAGTTGCCTTAATGATTACTAGAGACAATTAAAAAAACAGGGTGGTATTGTCGACTTTAAACCTTCCAAAACATTATAAATTTTAAAGAATAGCAAAAGCCCTATAAAAATAATTAAAAACTTCATAATTTTTATTTTTCTCCTCATATTTGGGAAATTTCGCTTTGATTTTTGGGGAGTTAGGAAAATAAGTATCGGCAACCCTGGACTGTATTATCCGCCCAAATTTTTGCTAATCCCTTTTGTAGGAAAACAAGGTATGACAATGATGCAATTTTAATTGGTAGTGTTTTTTTATCGTCAAATTAGAAATTACATCTTTCTTAGAGAAGCCATATTGTTTCATGTGACAAGCAATTTACATCCGATCTTGATTGTTTTACTTTTTTATATCTTATAAGTTATAAGTAATTCGTTTTGAAACGTACAGTAGTGTAAATATTATTTGTTGTGTTTATTATTTGTTTATTTACATAAGAATGGTGTTCTGTTGTGAAGTTTGCGCCGATAATGTGTGTTTGTTAGAAGTTAAAAGCAGTAAGTTTGCGCAATTATCGTTTAATGATAAGATTCAAGTTGTGTCTAAAGGTAGATGTGTGCCCGAATTACGAGAATTAATCCAAAAATATGATAATTCATCTCGTACTCGTCATTTCAATCCTCAAAATTATGCAACATATAACTGGCTGTGTGGCTGTATACACACAAATAAATTATTTTGTTTTCCGTGCATTTTGTTTAATACTTCCAGTAAGTGGAGTGAGGGATATATTGATTTGCATAATTTTCATTCCTCGGCAAAAAAGCATGACGTATCAGAAAAACATCTAGAGGCTTGCTTAAAGTTAAATACATTTGGTAAATCACGTATTGACACTAGTATTAATAGCCAGTTAAGATTAGATATAGAAAGGCATAATTCTAAAGTAGATAGGAATAGAAATATTTTTCAAAGACTGATCGATGTCGTATGCTTTCTGGGAAAACAAGAATTAGCTTTTCGCGGCCACGATGAATCATTATCATCACTGAATAGAGGTAATTATTTAGAAACAGTATATTTATTGGCAAAGTATGATGGAGTTTTAGAAACCCACTTACAAAATGCAAGTACCTCATTCACGGGCATGTCGAACAGAACGCAAAATGATTTGATCTCGAGCGTTGCATCTGTGATGACTGATCACGTTAAAGACGAAATTAAACAGTTCGATTATGTTGCTGTCATGGTGGATGAAACACCTGACATAAGCGGCCGAGAACAATTAGTTCTGATTTTAAGATATTTTCATGATTCCGAAGTAGTGGATCGATTTATTAAATACGTAGATGTCAGCGCGGATCGGACCGCTGTAGCTTTAAGTTCTATCATTTTGGAAACTTTAGGAGATTTAGATTGCCATTCTAAATTAATTGCACAAACTTATGACGGGGCAGCAGTTTTATCCTCTCAAATTAACGGCGTGCAGGCTTTGGTGAGGCAAAAATGTCCGCAAGCTATGTATGTTTGGTGTTCCGCACATGTATTAAACTTAGTTTTATCGAAATCTTTTGAACGGGTTCCTGAAACAAAACGCTTTTTTAGTATAATAAAATCAATTGCGGTTTTTTTTCACACTAGTGCGAAACGAATGGCGTATTATAACGACTTTGCCGTTATGAAAAAGCTGCCTCGTGTCGCTGAAACAAGGTGGACATATCACTCGCGCACGTAAAATATAATTAATAACGAGTCCACACTCCTCCTTCAGTTGTTTGAAGAAATGAATGAAAATACTCAACACTGGGATGGTGATACACTGTCACAAGTCACTTCATTTTTATTTAACATGAAAGAATTTGTTTTTTTTTTTTTTTTTAAACATTCGCGGATATTTTTGTTGAAACTGATATTTTATACGACATCATACAGAAAAAAACTTGTGACATCGCGTATTGTGTTAAAAAGATAAAACAGTTCGAGTCATTTTTAGCTCGTTACAGAGACAGGTTCGAGATCAATTATGATGCAACTGCTCTCATAACCGGGCCACCCTATCAGCGAAATACACTATCGGCGAATTTTTACCGAAATAATTGATAATGTACTTAGCGAATTAAGAGATCGTTATCTTAATATTAAAAATTTGAAATTCTTTGAGTTACTTTCTTGTGAGAATTTTAGTAAATATAGTGAACAATTCCCTGAAAAGGAAATCAGAGAGTTCACTAATACTTATCAGGCAAACTTTAATTTTGATAGATTAAAAAATGAATTGCGCTGTATTTATAGATCGCCTGAATTTGCGAATTGTAGCATATATAGTATCATTCAAAATTTGTATAAAAATAATTTAGATAAAGTTTTTTCAGAAGTTTTACGTTTGGCGAAGTTTATTGTTACTATCCCAGCAAGCAGCGCATCGGCAGAACGTTCATTTTCGTCCTTAAAACGTATCCACACCTATCTAAGAAACACACAAAGTCAGCAACGACTCACAAATCTATCTTTAATTTCTATAGAAAAAGAATTAATGGTCGACCTACGACGCAAGCCTACTTTTTATGACGAGGTCTTAAAATCATATTTGAAAAAGGATAGGCGCGTAGATTTAATTTATAAATGAGTTGATTTTTTCACTAATTTCAAACCCGTAGTTAACTTATTAAATATATTTATACATGCGAATCACTTGAAATAGGGCCTTTATAGGCCGCTTCGGATATCTTGCAAGTGACGTGTTCTGTAATTATCACCCACTCGCTTGTATAAGATATTTGAGGTGGCCGAATCTTTCTTTTGTTTGCATCGCCAGAAAATCGTGTTTTTGAACCTTGAATAATTTGGTGAGTTCTTGTATTTATAACTTTTGTTTTTACAGGATTATTTTCAATGTTTTTTTCTTTCAAAATATTATAAATTAATAAATGTTACTTCTTTGAGGGTCATCATAATATGTAGAGCGTCGCTGTGATGTTGCGCGATTTTTTTTTTTTGTGTCATTATGCCTGGCCTACCCTCCGTGGAGGACCACTGCACGCCACTGCCTCTGCCTCACCCTTCGGGGATTACACGCGTGATTTTATGTATGTAAATTATAAATTTAATCCAATAAACACGCCCCATGTTTAGTTCATAAGGTACTTCAATTATTGATAAGTCTTAATAAACCTTGTACATAATAGAAAAAAATATTAACAAAAAAGTCCACTTTTAGAGATTTTAATATCGAAATATGTCTCTCTGCCGAAATTGATAATATTCAAAGGCTCCTTCGATCCTACATTAGGATAATAAAGTAACGTGTTTCATGAACAACTCCCATATTAATTCTAAAGTGGCACCTAACTGGATTTGCTTAACTTTACGAATTGATAAAACTTTGTAATCTGCGTAAGATGTGTTACGAGGTCGCTGTTAACAAGCGATCGGTTTTAGCTTTCGTTACATTGGAGAGGAGATGTTAAGCGACTCGAACAGTTCACCAGATAGCTTGTGGGAGCTCGTGAGGAGCACGTGACAAATAATAACAGCCGGCCCCCGAGTCGATCTTTAGGTTAAGCCGTGGTGGCCTAGGTTGGTCTGTAGATGGGTAACTGCCCATTACATACCGAGTTTTCTCCGTGCCTCGGAAAGGCTGCTAAGCCGTTGATCTCGGCTGTCGATCTTTGACAGTCGTTACAGGAAGTCAGTGACCCAAAAAGTCTGAACGATACCCCTTGGTAAGACTGGTTAGTCTTACCAAGGGGTATCGTATTACCCAGTACTAACTGGGTTGAGGAGGTCAGATAGGCAGTCGCTCCATGTAAAATATAAGTATTCAGCTGCATCCGGTTAGACTGGAAGCCGACCCCAACAAAAGGCTAGGCAAATGATGATGAGTTAGATAGCTTGTGGATGAGCTCGTGGATGAATAAAAACAGCCGTACGGATTAATCTTTAAAGTTAAGCGGCGCTAGCCTAGGTCGGTCCACGGATGGGTGATCAACAATTACATATTGAGTTTCCTCCGTGCTTCGGAAAGAACGGTAAGCCGTGGTCCCGGCTGTCATTTGTAGTTCTTTGACAGGCGTTGCAGGTAGTGAGTGGCGCGAAAGTCTGACAACCATGCAGTCTTACCAAGGGGTATCATAGTACCCAGTTCTAATTGCGTTGTGGAGCCTAGATAGGTAGGCGCTCTATGCAAAAGACTGGAAGCGGACCCCATCATGGTTGGGAATACGACAGGCAGTTGGATGAAAAATGATGAAGTTGGATTGAAAAATCACTGTATCTCTGTATCTGTCGTGTCCTATATTGCCTCCGTTCATTTAAAAAGCAATAGAGATCCACCTGAGGATAATGTAAAGAAAAATATGCTTTACCACATATAAATATGCTTATAAATATGCTTTAAACAATAATGGCGCATTTAGTGTAGGGTAATTTTTCCCATTTTCTTTTCTCAGACGCGCTCCTTTTGCTGTTGGCGGCAGTGTAAGAATCCCAGGAAACAGCAACACAAAGAATATCTAGTACATCTGAACTAAGGATCGTTTCCTCAGTTTTGCGTAACGAAGTGAAAGAAATAAAAAAAGTCTAAATTGTCAATGATGATCGATAATTTACGTAAGTGTTTTTTTTTGCGCGACAGTTTTTTACCTCGCATTGTTCGATTCTCAATGCTCAGCTGATGGACGCAACTAAAAGTGCCAAACCAGCCAGATTGTAGGCTGACTCAATTTGAATTGTCATCGACACGCTAAGAAGAATGCTCAGCTCAATTTCAAATCAAATTTTAACTCTCAGTGAGTTAAAATGAATCAATTAAGTGCACAATATAAAATCGTAGCTTTAAAAAATTGTGCTACAGAGGTCTAATATATATATATCAATACAACCCGGTAGCCACTCCGCTGCCCATAAATAAGGTCTGCCTCGATTTCCGGAGAGGTATACCGGAGCTATGCCTTCAGCACGTCTCGGGGGAGACAAACTTGTACATTGTACAATCTTCTACCGGTATATATGGCAGCACCTGACCACTACCTGATTGATTAATGAAGCCAGTCATTTTAGACGAGGTTCAACCGTGAATATGTGCCAAATTGCTTTCTTGGGATTTATTTTTTCCTTTCAGCTTGAACTAACTATCATTGAATCGTATGGCTGTTCAATGGCTGGGCCTTACTGTGTCCCTGGCTGTAGCACTTACAGTCAAGGCAGGTTACTCGATAGACCGGTTAAGCAGATGACTACGTCCTAGGTTGACCTGCGAGTTGTCATTCACAAAAAAATATGTCCAATATGCTCCGAATGTACCTGGGTAAAGTAGTAGTACAGTCACGAGCACCATGCATACACTTAAACAAATTCAAAAACGGTTTCCTCGTGAAATAACGGTTTCTACTTTGAGATAAGACCTATTTCGTAACAGTATGGCTACCAAAACACTATGTTCGTGAACGTAAAATGTAATCAATACAGTGGGAGAAAATCACTTTTAAAAGTTGCTATGTGTATACATATATTGGTGCTCGTGACAATAAAATAAAATCACATAATGAAAATACCAAGAATGAAAGACTGAGCTTATTCTGTAGCTTATTCTGGGTATTTTCATAGTGTTAAATTATAAAACCAAAAGAAGAGACGGAAAGGGAGGCTGCCGCTGGGAGGTTTGCCGTGCAATGGGACGATACACATAAAATATATTTTTATATTTAATTGTACGTATTGTGATGAGATAATATTACGAAGTTAGTACGATAAATACAATGCAATGAAACAGTTCGTATGACTATGTAGTGAAACAGAGGGTTTACCCTCTGTTTCACTACATAGTCATACGAACTGGGCAGTGGTAGTGATCCACTTCCCCCAATTAATGGCTGCTACTCGCGCGGAATTATAATCAGCTGATTGTATTGTTGTTCTTTGTTTGTCCGAACATCTCACTAATAGCTATACATATGAGTAGTTGGTTAGTACTGTGAGTTTTGCGTGGGTTAAGTTACGCAGGAAATATTATAGTGCACAAGTGTTTGAGCATATACTCCACTCTGCTCTCACTCTTTACGCTTTTGGTCTCATGGTGAGATAGAAAGTAGGAAAGAGTATATTCTTAATTTAACACCAGTACCAGTTCGTTTTATAATTTGTTCGATTTGTGGTTGTGCTGTCAATTCTGTTTAACCCAACGTGAAAATACAGGCGTGATATTACGTGTTTTCAATAATAACTATGTAAACAAAAAGTGTAACTCGACCTTCGTTGCTGACTGTACGATACCTATATACAATAGCCCGGGAGCAGAATTCATAATTAAATAAAAAATCACAGAAAATATGAGGTATCCAATCCTGTAATTTCTTCACTGTTCTCGCTTCAACTAAATTGGACTGTTAATAATTAAAGGATTTCAACTAACTCTTGAAGTTTAAATAATTGCCGTCATCTTTCTGAATTACAAAAATGTAAATCTTCTCTAGACATTGTTTAATTACTCATCATTTGGGAGTACCTAGTCTCGCATTAGTTACCTACAATATTATTACTCGGAATTGTTCAAATATGAAAGTTAAACTATGTAGCTTTATTTAAATTGATAGAAAGAACATTTTAAAACCATTTGACATTGTAGACCCATAATCATTCATTCATTTCAAATAAAACTAAGAACCATAACATCACACCTATTAAATTATTCCCAATAGACTAAGAGGTACTTGGTGCACATTTCACGAGTTTTAGCAATGTTTAAAAGCTACACCTACTGACCATCAAACCTAGACTTCGATCACCTACATAAATCCGATCCGGGGGTCGAACCCGTAATCAATAATACGATTCTACTGCTCATCAATCGCAACAACCCAGAACAGTTAATTACGGTAAAAAAATATTGAATTTGAAGGTGTTAATATGTACAATAAAATATCGATGGTTATAAAAGAATCTAAAAGTATGGTATGTTTTAAAAAAATGCTGAAATCATACATAATTGCCACATCTAGTACTTTAAATCACTTTTAGTTTAGATCCGTGTGTGCTTAGTTGGTGATTAGCTACTGATACATTTGTTTTTTTGTTGTTGTGATCGCTTACCCTCATAATTGTTTTTTTTTACAATGAACGTAGATTCTGTACGCTCTTATAAACATTTTATTTAAATTTAGTTTCTCAGTAAGTGAATTATTGTTAATTCTTGATGAGAAATATTATATTTCTTAAAATATCAAACGCACTTGCGGTTACAACCACTCTTCTTAGCGTGTCGATGGCAAAAAAGTTCAAAAGTGTTTAGCCCAAAATTCTGCTAACCTATGAACACTATACCAACGAGACGAGACGTAAAATCTAATTCAATAATCACTATTTTCACCAACACGACCCGAAACTTCAGTGACAGCCTAAAACAGCGCTCTATTGAAGATAAACCGCGAATTATAAATCCAGGAGCGCGCTACGAGTATTATTTAGGCGTCTATTGTAAGCAAAACCAGGTATCAGACTGTTTCAGTGATCACAATAAAACTTCATAGTAGTTTACTACGTTAATTTTTCTAATAAAGTCAACTAAAACGTGAACCTTTTTTTATAGCCTACTAGCTGTTGCCCACGATTTCGCTCGTGTTTTGGTCGGAAATTATGCCACGGGCACGCTGTAAATGTAGCCTATGGCAGTCGGGGATAATGTAGCTTCCTAAGTTCCTATTACTTAAAGAATTTTCAAAATCGGTTCAGTAGATCCAGAGATTACCCCCTACATACAAACTTACGAACGTACAAACTTACAGACAATTTTACCTCTTTATAATATTAGTACAGATATTGTCCCACTGCTGGCTAAAGGCCTCCCCCATAGCCTTCCACTCTTTTCTACGTGCGGCTTTTTGAGGCCAGTCTCTCACAAACGCCTCTAAGTCGTCACTCCAGCATTTTCTAGGCCTCCTTCAGCAGCGACGCCCAACGTCAACTATGAACTACATATCCCCTCAATTTAATTAGGTAAGTACCCATCACCAAAAGTGACGTTTAACATGCTGTTAACTATCAGGGAAGCCCTGCCTGATTCATGGGGCTGCCCCCTCGTTAGAACTACGCTTTTATTTACATTCAGAAGCTATTATTGTAGTTGTGTTCCTAAACAAAGGGTTAGTTGACCTAATGTGTATTTGTATAGGGCCTCGTCATGTGAAAAACGAATTATTATATAAGTACCTTTGCTTTCAACCCTAAAGTTAAATTGTTACACATTTTTTATCTGATGTTTAAACTAATGTTGTAAATATGTAACCGTTAATTGACCCTCTTGCCCTTGACCTAACTGGTTAATTGCAATCTTTAATCTTAAAAGTTGGTAATTAACATTTAATTGTATGTATGCTTTACTCGCAACAAAAAGTTTCCTAGTACAGTGACAAAGATCTATTGCCGCTCGAATGATGCTGACAGGTGGCGCTGTTTGACTGCGGGACTGTTCGAAAGTGATACCGCGGCCCTGGAACATAAAGGGCAAAATAAGGAACATGGATGGGTTTTAGTCAGTACAAGTCTGACACTCCCTACCGCTTCGGCCAGAGCGGGAGGAGTCATTTGATGATTACCCATCCGAAAAAAAAAGTTGGCGCTGATTGTGAAGATTTGAAAATTGTTTAAAGAACATAATATAACATCACGTCTCTAATCTCAGAAGGATTAGGCAGAGGTGCACCCTAGTTCACCCAAATTTCGCCCGTTTTTTTCTAATCCCATGTAATAAGGGGCGAACATATTACCATCAAATGGGCACAAATCCAGACTCAGTGCCTGCTACTATGAAATTTCTGGTGAAAAAAACTAATAACACTTTGCCCGACCTGGGAATCGAATCCAGAACCTCCTGGTCAGCAGTCGCGCTTCCAAACACTAGACTAACGAGGCAAAGAAAGTTGTTTAGAGAAATATAATATAATGAATCAAGAAAATGGCGGCGTCAGTTCCTTTGTCCATGTGCTACAAGCAAAGATCCTTGTACATCTTGTATATTGACACCACGTTGCAATAAACAACTAACAGCAATTTCCTTGCCTTCGTACCAGGGAAGTAGCATAATTTGTAAGAGTTGCGAAGGTATCCAGCTTATCTTTCCAGACCATATCATCCACAAGTTCGTCGACGGGAATAACAATTCAGTTTTGCCATTACAATGTTACGTTGAAATTGCATCTACCGCTTTTCCACTTATTATTTCCTAGTAGTACCTATCATAAAAGTACGTAAACTACCTAAACAGAAAATTCTTTTATGTAAATTCTTTATTCTCCAGCTCAATTCTTGTGAACCTAATTCATCAACCTAAAAAATTTTCCAAGTGTATTGGTATCAGTTTTCCGTCTAGCCAGATGCGGCTGAGTACTAGTACTACCTACCCCACCTAACCACATCTAAGTAGTTTACACGGCTGTATCGCGAAGACCGATTGCGTTGCGGTCATCGACCCGTTTGTCTAGCAAGGTGATTACGGGTAAGGAGGTGTGTCTATTTTCTAAGACTATGTCGAACCATTCTTTCTTGTAGGATTTCTATATAAAAAAATCACGTGTCACTATCTATGTTTGTACACGTTTATCTCTCATTCCATTCCCAGCTTGAAAGATAGGATAGTTTTGTACCCGGTAGGTGGCGCTGTGCGAAGCAGGGACGGGTCGCTAGTGTTAATATAATAATACTCAAGTACTAGAAAAAAATAGAATTTGCTAGCTAAAAGTTAAATCCCGTACATGTTAGGAGCCAATTAAAATATTAAATCAATATTTCGATGAATATCGAAAAACCTTTTTAAAAACTTAAGTAGAATACAAGGTTAGACCAGAGGACATTTCCATAAGTTATTCCACCTGAAAAAAACATGGGCACGATGGATGTCGGATAGACGGCTCAGTTGGCGTAGTGACTGAGCAATTCGCTGTTGTGCTGCGGGTCGCGAGTTTGATTCCCTCACGGAACAAACATTTGTAAGGTGTACAGGTAGTTGTTCCGGGTCTGGCTGTTTGTGCATGTGGTTTTAAATGTTTGTAAACCCACTCACGATACAGGCGAAATTCGTAATGTGGAGCAATGTTTAAAAAAAATGTACCGGTAGGTACGTGACGAAAAACAGTGTGAGATAAATCTGGAACGCTTTTGGCCACACAGATGTCACATACATTATGTCTTACCCAGCTTTATTCGGGTCAGTGCCCACTCGACCCGCTTAGACTCGACCCGAAGAATAATACCTGAATATTTCTGTTTTGATAGGCGTAAAAACGTTGATGTATGGTCAGACAGAAAAGTGTCGATTTAACGCTTCCACCTCAGAGACTGAAAAATTTAAATAATGTTTGGATAAATAAATCAATAACAACCAGCTGTGATTTTTACTTCAAAGTACGCTTTGTACTTTGAAGTAAAAATCAGAGCTTGTTGTTAATTATCATTACAATCTTATGGCTAGTGCTATATGTTGAATCAGTCTATAAACATGATTATAATTATTAGGTTAGCAAGTAGATACTAACTTCTAAAATATAAAAAAAAAACATGATTGACTAAATTATCCAGAAAACCGGTTAAGCGAGGTAGAGGCTATCTTTATAAAGCAAATTTATTTAAACGAAAATACTACTACCAGGATAAATTATGTATCATAACAAAATAATAAACATTCCATCTATAATGAGTGCTCACAGCTTTTTCTAGGATATTTCGAAACGCTTAGTTGACACTTCCTGTGACCCAAGGGCTGGCTTTTACCTTGGCCAAAGGCTTAGCGTTGCCATACAACGTGGCAACGCCGGTAGTCTCTTGGGTATATTACCAGTTGAAAGCGTTTAGGAGGAGTTTTTTGGCCCCATTTTTTAAGTTTGTTGTTAAGTTAGTTATTTACTTTAGGTATATAATATTATTGAATTAAATTTGATTAAAGTAATAAGTTAGTTAGAATTAAAATATCACTGCCTGACTGTACAAATAGCACTAAATTGGTAGTAAAATATCTGGTATTATTCTTCAGGTCAAGTCTAAGCGGGTCGAGTAGGCACTGACCCCTTTATTCGCTACGTAAAATCAACCGCTCTGCCACGCGTGTTGCGGCAGTGCCGGCGGAGAAAACAAATGAAAGAAATTGTTTAGCTTTAAAAGTTTAGAGCATTCCACAATTCGACGTCCGACGCGAGCTGCGACGCGACGGCACTCTAAAAAAAACTAGTGAAACGCGCATGTCCCTTGACTCAAGTCATTGCCTGAGGTCGTAAACGTGGCATTAACGTCGTTTCAGTCTGTTTCCCTAGTTATCCAAACCACGTGGCGAGGTGCATGGCCGGCAGAAGTAGGTGAGCTTCGGAATTGGGACGCCCCACCACCGCGCCGGTAATTTACAAATCGCGTGCCGAGATTCCCTGATACTACCTTGGGCTTTGGGTGAGGAACTAAAGAGGTTGGGGTACTGGATGTGGCTTTTGGGTAGGAATAAATAATAACGAACGGTAAGGTCACAGTCAAGTTAAAATTCTTCAATGTATAAAGTTGTAAAAAATAAATTTTAATTTTTTTTGTCTGGCACTCACGTACCAAAAAGTTTAGGATACTTCCACCAACTAATCTGTGCAGGCGGGAAAACACAGAACTACATTAAATGTACCAAGTTTGATAGATCGATGCATTTTTTCTTGACAAGCAGCGCCACCATGAACAACAAACTTAAAGTGGTCATACATTTTTTAGGCACTACATAGACAAAGTGTCACTCTATCGCGATTCTGTCAATTCTCTCGCTTGAATTTAATTAATTATTTTTATATATGTATACTTAATGTAATTGGAATTTTAATTTTTAAAATTGTTAAGTAATTTAGTCAATACCCTTAAAACTTTAGGATTATAATTTTAATTTATATTATTTAATTGTTTATTTTTGTATATGCTGATTGTGATTGACTTTTTTTTGCAACTTTTACTTCTTATTACAAATGTATGCAAATGATCATAAATGGATTGAAATAAACGAATTTGAATTTAAAATCGATTGCCCCTTGTTTTGGCTGTCTGTCCGACTAATTATATTTCGGATCAGCAATATAAGCTGATGCCAGGCCGAAAACTGAACTGAAGTTATATTCAAAAGAATATCATATCAAGATTATTTACAAACCAGTCAAGTTAACTTACTCGGTTGTACTTTTAGGTGACGAGATCAGTATTGTCTACGTTGTCAACAAACTTTGTAGCCTTAGTACTTTCGGTAATACAAAGTGTGTGATATCTTCAAACTCTGCAGACGGATCTTTACGAGGTTTTGTAATAAGTTAGCCCTTACTTTTATTGACACATCCAGAATAATTTATAACTAGGCATCTATAAATTTCTCGCTCATTATCAACAACGTAAATCAAACCCTAAGTGCTCAGTTATAAGATATACAATGATATTGTCAGCTTTACTGGGCTGGTTATAGAAATATAACGACTAGCCAAAATAATAGTGGGTATGTATGTATTTATTTACTTGCTGTGCGACTGCGTAGAAGTCTATAAACAACATTGAGTTTTGTGTCACAACCTGCCCTAAGTTTTCGAGTTGCAGAAAACACATTTTTGGTACCACTTCATGCAATGTGTGTTTGTGCAACTTGTTACCGCAACACCGAAACATGTTGCTGCAACATTGCTGTGCAACTTTTGTTTACCATGAATACGCGGCTAAACGATGAGCGATAAATAGAGTGAGTTGTATGTTAAATAGAGTATATGTTGCAATTCTGAATATCAATTTCTAAACGGCTATCAAAGGAAACACGGCATTTATAGAGGGTGTTATCTGTAGCGGAGATTCAGATATGTTACGGACTGTACAATGTCAATCGTGAGTTTGACTCCCGATTGTTGCAATTTTGTGGTAAATCCACACAGCATTTTAAGTTAGTTTGAGGGACTGAGGATAATCAAAGGGATAATAGTAGGTACCTAATGCACAAAATATATTGTATTGTTGATAGTATCTACTTTATCTATTTAAATAATGAGATTCCCAGTATAAGGTTCTCACCACTTGTGAACTCCATCCTATAACTAATTTTTCCAATATCGAACAAAATTAACTTTCCAATGAACTTTATTCAAATAGATATCAAAAGTTTAATACGGAGACGATTCGATAATGCTGAGGAAACGAACTCACGTCTTAGCTCTTTGTCACTCCGATATTAATAATGTGCCAAGAAAGGGACGGAGACATTTTAATAGTGAGTTTTATTTGATTTTAATGGTAATCTTTTACCCTATGCGCTTTTAGTCCTTGTGTCGGACTATTTCGTATAACATTTCACATCTCTCACCTTTGGTTTGCCGACGATATAGTGGTCATGGCAGAGACCTTGGAGGACCTCAGTACAATGCTCGATGACCTTAGTAGTGCTTCCGAAAGAGTGTGTCTTAAAAGGAAAATGGACAAAAAAAGTTGAATGCGATGTAACACCCAGTCTTATCAAGATCGGAGACTCTACACTCGAAGTTGTAGACGATTATGTCTACCTGGGACAAAAAGTCCAGTTAGGTAGGTCTAACTTCGAGAAAGAGGTCAATAGTCCAAAACCGACTCGGCTGGGCAGCGTTCGGGAAGTTACGCAGTATCTTCTCGTGCAACTTACCGCAGTGTCTCAAGACGAAAGTCTCTAACCAGTGTGTATTGCCAGTGATTACATACGTGACCAAAACGTGGTCACTCACAATGGGCCTCATCAGAAGGCTTAAAGTCATCCAAAGGGCAATGGAGAGGGCTATGCTCGGAGTTTCCTTGCGTGATCAAATCAGAAATGAGGACATCCGCAAGAGAACCAAGGTTACCGACGTAGCCCGAAGAATTGCCAAACAGAAGTGGCAGTGGGCAGGGCGCATTGCTCGCAGGACGGATGGCCGATGGGGCCGAAAAGTTCTGGAGTGGCGTTGCGTTGGAAGGCCTCTCACTAGGTGGGCCGATGATCTGGTGAAGGTTGCAGGGATCCGCTGGATGCGTGACGCACGGGACCGGCCAATGTGGCGACACTTGGGGGAGGCCTATGTCCAGCAGTGGTCGTCTTTCGGCTGCAATGATGACACCTAAATGAATGCCTAAACAAAAGGAGCTGTTGGGTTTTTAATTAAGTGCTTCCTAGTGTAAGATCACGCAAACGCGTACAAGTTATGATTAATCTATCTAATTTGACCTAAGGTCGCTAGGGGCGACTTGAATCATGAATAAACTTAGTACATACATACCAAAATAAGACTTGCTCGAGGTCATTTTTAAAGGATTTTAACTCGCACTTAAATAACACCTGAAAATATCCACATATTTACTCACGCTCAATAATAACTACGCTGAAAATGTTCCGGCAAAAAGTAATTTCATTGACCAACCAAAGCTACGCTATTTGAACTTAATCCATTCTATTGTTAGAAATGCGAAAGTAACTCTGTCTGTCTGATTGTTAACTTTTTGACGTCTTAATGGCTGTATGGATTTCGATAAAATTTTGTACATAGGCAAATCATGACCTGAGCTAGGTTAGTTTATATGAGATACTTTTAACCGGATAGTACACACAGGCAAAAGTTAGCCGTGTATAAAATGTATTAGATTGTTAGGATGTGAAAATCCTTTCTCCGCAGGATGTCGCAGTGCAATATGCTGCAGGGAAGTTCTACTAGGCAAACAGAAAAGCCTCAAACTTCAAAGAACAAAGATTTCATAATCCAAAGTTAGATTAAGAATACGGCCAAAGTAATACGTTTCTGTAACATTGTGTTTACTCAAACAATTATCCTCAGTGACTTATGAAACCTCCTCATAGACTCTGGCGTCCTTGTACTAAGTAAATAAATATAATCGAGTGTTACCACGCGCAAACAATTGCCTTTACTTTCCCCCTCTCTATTGACAAAACAGGCGAAATATGGCGCGCGCCTAAATCACGCCTGCAATGTCTTCTGTAATAAAAGACTTATCATTATCTGAAGAATTATAGTACCCTGGTACTTTGACCTTGAATTTAAATTTCCTGCTTGCGGGGCTTCTCCTAAAAGTTTTATTTTTCGAGGTCAAGAGTTAACCCCAGACGTTGTTGGTATGTCTTGCTTACATAACCATGAATCGAGTTTTATTGAACTAGAGCGTTTAGTTTGAGTACAATCGGAGTTCTATACGATTAAATAGCATATTGTTAGTCTAAAATAACTCTTACGCTCGCCCGCTCTTTGTAATTCCAGCCCTTCTTTACTTAATTTAACTTAAGAAATTACGTTACACAATCTGTTTTAATGTATAAACACAAGGCAATTATAAAGCCAGACAGATCTTTATCCTGATTCCCCCTTTATCTTTAAGGAAAACGTTTAGAAGTTACATAACTGAGACGACAAAACCAACCCATACATAAACAAAAAGTTTATGAATGGAGACTGTACACAAATAAATTCAAAATCAAAACAGTTTTGCTAATTCCCTGCCAGACACATACAACTAAGCTTCGAACTGTTTGATTCGAAAACAAATCTGTTTATATCCGTCGAGACAGGTACCGATATGTTTGCGATACAAAGCCTCCCCGCCTCTGCTAGTGATGGTACTGTCGATATGGGAAAAGGGATAATCTTGTATCGATAGATAACGGAAAAGGTTTTATCGTATTGAAGGCGTAGTTGGAGTTGGTGGATAAATATCAATTGTTTTTATTGCTGTAAGTACATTGCCCTTTGTATGTTGAAATCAGATTGCATTTTTTATTCTTTCTGTCCCATTATTACGAGTACTCGTACATACTAAATTACTATCTTAAGCAGTTTTAATATTAAGTAGGAAACATGTAACGTTTTCATGTCATAACATTGTTTCTCTCTGTAGCAGTTCTTAAGTCACATAAGTTGGTTTAAAATTATGTCATTCATTCATTATAATACGACATAAAAAGAGGATATGCCGCACTGGCTCTGAATGAAACTAAAGAATGATGAGGACCTCTCCTGTCTATTGAAATTCTAGATTGTTACTTATTAAATGTATTGTAGGAAGTGACTTACTCTTGAATTAAAAGGCAAGTGTAAGTAAGCAGCATCACTATTCCATCAACCACGTGACAACGGGTTTGTTTGACTCTCCGTCGCGCCGCGGTCGCCAACCCTAGGGACCATGGGCTGGGGCTAGAGGCTCCGGCTAGGCATTCCCAACGCTTTAACGAACTAGACTGAATATTAGTAGGGGATGATGGGGCCTCGCTCATAAAGCAAATTTATCGAAGAGGGATGGGGCATAATGCATTTGTAAGTCTGGATATGTGAGGGGGGGACATGTCTGTTTGAAGCGTCTGGCTGTTGTTTAGCTATGGAACGATATTTATTTGTTTTTTCTTTGCCATGACTTTGTATCCAATTTTTTATTTTTTGTGCTGACAAATAAGCAGGCGGCTACCCTGATGGTAATTAAGTGGCTCACAATATCTGTAAAATGACCTAGTGGCGAGACTTACATAGTCTTCATGCTGTTCGGGTTTCTGAACAGTCTGCTCGCCTTCGGCTTGCCGTTTTTTTGCCCTCCAGGCACGCCACTGATGAAACGTCTGCATTTGTTATGTTTGTTGTTGAAGTAAAAACTAAGTTGTTATGCTAAAACCATGTTTCTCATTCGAATGCACACACAAAAACGATCAAATATGTTTTGGCTTTAATCCAGAGAATACTATGCAGTGCACACCATTAGGCAACCTATTTAATTGTATACGTATACAGCATGTAACAGAAAGGGTATAATCATATGGAATACTGTGGTACGGACCATTAAATTGAACAACTTTCTTTATGGGACCACCATCGAAATCGTAAAAAAATAATCAGCTGTCCCATACATTTGGGTCGAGTAGGTATTGAAATTTTGTATAGGACAGCTAATTATTTTTTTACGATTTCGATGGTGCTCCCATAGAGAAAGTTGTTCAGTTTGATGGTCTGTACCACAGAATTCCATATGATTATACCCTTTCTGTTACACGTTGTATATAACGAGAATGCGATATTCTGTGAGCTAGCTGAGCTACATTATTTTCAGAGGCATTTGTGTCAACGTCAGAAGTCCAGAGACAACCTGATTTGCCTCCTTTGCCCATAATTCCACTAGCACCCTCCAAACTGGAACACACCAACGAATTAAGACGGTAGAAATAAGTGTACATTACCTGAATGAGCTTCCTAAACAAAGAATTCTACTAGTTACTAAGACTACATAACTGTATAGGTTCTTTATCGTCGATCTCATCACCGCTTATTATTATGAATCGATAAGTGAACAAGCGCGAGTCTTTTATATTGTAAGAAATTAAATAAGTAATAACTGCGTTTATTGGCTCTTGGCCCAGTGGTTTAGCAATATGTTTGGTTAGTAAAAAAAACACGATTAAATTATTAATTATTTGTACGAAAAATGAAAACATTATCAATAGGTATCATTAAAATTTTAATTTGTCGTACAAATATGTAAAATGTTTAGATGTAAACCTAGATAGACAATAAACAAAAGCAACACCCACGGTACAGGAGAGATGTGGGCGTAATCTAAAATTAATAAACTTGAATATTTATTACGAAAAAAATTGAAACAACTTGTTATTGGTCTAGTTTTCAAGGAGTTCATTCATTTGGAAAACAATTTTTTTTTTTATAAGACATCCAAAATGAAATCCGAATTTTGACTGCTTTAATATGACCAATTACAGAAACTTTGTACAGAAGAGTAAATAATGTAGCAATTTTAAAATTGCAATGAAATAACAACTATCAAGTTATTTACAAACTACAAATAGATATTAAATAGTAATAATAAAAATATGTCCTATCAAGCATTTTTAAGTTTTTTTTAAGGTTCCGTACGTCAAAAGAAAAAATCGGAACTCTTATAAAATGACTCTCTATGTCTGTCTGTCGTCGGTCCGTGGATCACCACCGATTTTCTCAGGAACACTGGACCTAGCAAGTTGGAATTTATACCAGATACTGAGGTCTTTAAGATATTAGGTGTCTAAAAACCAATGGTCCTGAGTCAAAAAAAAAAATGTTTGATAAAAAGATATGGGCAAATTTAGATTTACGCGAAAACTTGTAAGTTCTTGTAACAAAATTTACCTTAATTTTCAATATTTTTTATTTTTCGGAATTTTCCCTTTACTGTAAGACCTTGCTTTTAACCAAATTGAAAATTCTAGGTCAATCTGAACTACCCTAATAGGTTTTGGTTCGAAAACCTATATGGTAGTTCCCGTTGACCTAGAATCACTAAATTTGGCAATAAGGCCTTTTTTTTTTACCGATGGGAAATCATCAAATAACCCCCCTCCCGCTCTGGGCTGAGCAGGAGGGAGTGTCAGACTTTTACTGACTAAAACCCATCCATGTTCCTTCCTTTGCCCTTTGTGTTTCAGGGCCTCGGTATCTCTTTCGAACAGTCCCGCAACCCTGGCAGGCATCGGTCCTTTCGGACCCCTTCCTGTTTGCTGACATCTCTTTGAGGCGCGGGTGGAACACGAACACGCCGTCGACGCGGCCTGTCGTTATAAGACGGACGGCGAACTAGCCCATAGCTCGTCGTCCACAGGCCCGCGCCAAGGTTGGCCGGGGGCCACCAGGTGGCCCCCGACGCCCGGTGCGTCTCCCGCGGCGGCTGGGACGTGAGGTTCTCTCCCTCTCACGTTCCGCCACCTCCTTCGCTAGCATGACTGCTTCGCAGAAGGAGGTGACGGCGTCCCATTCCGTCTCGCTCCGGACCATGGATTGAACCAAGGCCGGAACCGAGAGTTCGCCGCCGCCGATCGCCGCTTACAGCACAAATAAAGGATAAATTCCAAAAAATGAAAAACTTGAAAATTAAAGGCTGTGTCCCCATACATAACAGTTGACGCCAATTAAGTTTTTTTTTTTGATAATGGTACTGAACCATTCGTGCGCGAGTCTGACTCGCACTTGCCCCGTTTTTTCAGACTAGCAGTAATAAAATAAATTACAATTTGTCCGAAGTGACTACTACTAACTCACAGTAAGTAGCCGAGCAAAATGGTCATCTATCTTCAAACACATTGACAAAATGTAATTTGAACGTTAAAATAATGGCATTAGTGCCTAATGTTGTCGGTAGGGGGCGCGGTTGCCTATTCGGACGTCTAGGAGACGTAGGGTGAATCATAAGGCGTTAATTCCGATGACACATGATATACAGGCTGATTGGTAATCGGGTGCATCCCTGGAAATGGGAATGGGTGATACAAGACCTAATTTGCAACCATTTTGACCCGATAACTTCAGATCCCCAAGTAAGTTGGGATAAGGGCAGGAGAATGATGAACTTCAGATCCAAACAAAGTTCGATTACTCTAAATTTTAGTCTAAAACAACCTAGTTTGGACCCCAAGGCCCATGCTATCGGGGTCGAAATCGTTGCAAGTTCACCCATTTCAAAGAATGCACCCAATTACCATTCTGTAAATGAATATTGGGGGTGAAGCACTGGAACTTTCGCCGAGTAATATTTTTGAACGCCACAAGCTATTGATAAATTTGAGGCCAGCTTACGGACCGAAAAACGTTAACTAAGAAGGTGTATTGTTTAAATTGCGTGTATTTTAAGCTAGGCAAACTAGCCGAAACAAGAAACCGCCGCCGCCACGAGCCGCTAGTTTCAAACTTTGCCGAGATTAAAGACTTTATTAGTATTTCAGTACTTTGGGCTATTTACAAAAACGGTATTGTATCATTTTGTCCGAAAAAGCTGAGGGCAGGCTCCAGGAAGAAGAAGGCTCCAAGAAAGGGAAAGCTAATACAAGAGAAGCTCACTAAAGCAAGTTCTTCAGCGCCCATCTGTGCAATATGATATCCTAGTACTTTCCTAGTGCGGAAAAAAAACTTTAATTTATAGTTTTCCTGATTTTCTAGCACTTGCTTGCTTGCTTGCAAATACTGAGAACTTTCTCAGTATTTGATATTCAATATTTCTTGAAGGATATTTAATATCTAACTGCTAACATGGTCATGTCATATATGGTAACTATACTATCGTGGTAAGTAAGTAACAGTAGGTACTATAATACCTCACTCTAATTTAACAGCTTTATTTTGAAAATCTTTCCACGATTTTTTAGAGAGGTATGATCCACATGTTCCTACCACGATAGTATAGTTACCAATGACATGACCACGTCCAGTCCATGGTCACCTACCTCCATGAACTCTGACCAGCACCCCTCATGGTTATACCACGTGGTGAGTATACAATGTGACGCATGGACGCGCCCAGTGCGGCGCGCCCTGCAGAACACGATCATAGCAGGGACTGGAACTGGAAAAGGCTTTTCCTATGTTAGACGTTCGTTATCTGCGGGATGAGTAGATGAGATGTGATGAGAGTGATGGGTTGATGTTTTAAGATCAATATCCATTCGACCAGCTAGATAATCGCCTAACAAATTCACAATACCAATGCAACAATATGCGACATATCAATAATATCGGTACGTAGTGGGTTTTGGGATAAATTAAAACAACCACTAAAAAAATATTTCACACAAAATACATTTTTTAGACAATCTCAAATTCACCATTGACCACTATTCACTTCACACTTCCCCTTATCAACCGTCAGAATTAAATTTTGTAAACCAAACAATACTCATACAGCAATAACATTTCAAGTCATACTTCAACTCAAAATCCATAGAGCAATTATTTCTGCCTTCCTCTTGATTTTAACGTTTCCTTAATTAGCGTATCCAGTCTATACCTTCTGTAGTCCGTGAAGGCTTGACTTAACTTACACGTTAGTGCTAATTAGCCACAAACTCATCGTAACACTAACCGCAGACAGTACCGTTAACTTCGGATTTACTACGTAGTAAGTTCTAGCCACCCACAACCTTTGGCCTTCGTGAATTTTTGAGTTTCTTGCTCATGAAGGTTCTCCTTGAAAGTATGCAGTCCTGGTTTCGCATGCTTGATTTGTTCATGTTATAGTTCCGTGCTAACAAAACCACTATTAGATCTTTAGCTATTTTCATTATAAACACATTATGAAACGGTAACACGAGGATTTGTTTATGCAGGACCACAGCTGTGCTTGTTGCTGGGTGTAAAATAGGAATAATCGACCGGAGAACTAGACAAAATAACAGCTCCCTCCGCTTCGCTTCGCTTCGCTTTCGCTTGAGCTTTCTTCGTAGTAAATTTTTCCTTTGAACCATAGTGGTAGGAGCCATTGATAGTTGATTTCTGTCAACATCTGAGCGAAGGCTAAAGCTAACCTGAAAAAGTACATAATTCCAAAAGTGTCAAACACCAATAAATCCCTTTCATCTTTTGTCAACCTCTATATCATTCATGAATGATTCCCAATGTCACACAAAAGCTAACCACGTGTGTTGAGTTCAATACTACTGTGCACGACGCACCTTTTTGTAATTTTTATACTTTTTGGTATATTTTGTACAATGTTTCTTTTATATTTCGAATGCTGTATTTTTGATATTTTGTTTTCCATTAAAAAGACCAGTCTACCACCAACCATCACGGCGTTTACTTTCGTATAACAGTCCCCTTTAAAATAGGAAGTCTTGTAAACCAGCAGTGTGGTGATTAGGCTCAGTCCGCTACATCGTGGTCCTTCGATAGCCAGTCTAGCAAATATTGGTGATGGTGCGTACTCGTGCGGGTGCCAAGATGGGGGCTGAAGGGAACGCTGTGGAGAAGGAGCTGGAGCAACCAGGGCCCAGCCATTCACCCGCCGACGCGGCGGCCGCAGTCCAGACCCCTTCCGTCTCCGGCAATCAGACCCCGCCGAGGCCCGTCACTACAATCCAGACTCCGTCGAGACCAGTAAGTAGAACTTCATCTCGTTCTTCTGCTACAATGGTGGCTAGAAAGTTAGCCGCAGAGGCTTTACATGCTCGCCGTATGGCTGAATTAGAGCAGGAGGCCGCAGAGAGGGTCGCCGCAGAGAGGGTCGCCGCAGAGAGGGTCGCCGCAGAGAGGGTCGCCGCAGAGAGGGTCGCCGCAGAGAGGGTCGCCGCGCGAGAGCGCGAGGCAGCGGAGTTGGAACTCCGAGCAGAATTGGCGGCTATAGATGCTGATGCCAGTCATCGTAGTTCGAGAAGCAGTCGTTCGGTCAATGACTGGCTGCAAAAATCGCAAGCTGCTCTGAAAGTTGATCCAGTTGGCCTAGCTGACCCCGTCGAGTTTCATTCAATTATCTCGGTCGCCCCCTCTCGCCTAGCCCCAGCCCCGGTTTCGCCTATAAAACCGGCTGACCTAGCCACAACAGCTACAAATGCTAACATGCATCTCTGTTCCAGCGATTCAGACCGCCTTGTGAAGTCGTTAGGCATTCTCATAGATAATGTTAATAAAGGCGCATGCCACCGTAGGGGTGATAGGGATTTTCCATTGCCGTTTTTCGACGGTAAATCGCATCTAGAATGGCTTTCTTTAAAAAGAGCCTTTCTAGATACGATGGACTCACATTCTGCAGTGGAAAATCTAGCTAGGTTGAACAAAGCATTGAAGGGATGCGCGCGTGAAGCGGTCATGATGCTGCTGGCAACGGCGCGTGAGCCTGATGTCGTGCTGCGCGCGCTTGATACGCGCTTCGGCCGCCCCGAGCTTATAGTGGCTCAGGAGGCAGCTGCAATGCGCACTTTACCGCGCGTCTCCGGTGAAGGTAAAGACCTTGCTATTTTTGCCAGTCGTGTTCGTAATTGTGTGGAAGCGATTCGGCTACTCGACCAGCCTCACTACCTAACATCGCCAGAGCTGATTCAATCGGTTATTTCTAAAGTCCCCGCACTGTTACGAGCACAATGGGTGGCCTACGCCAGCAGTCACGCGGCCAGTGGTCTACCCATGCTCGACATGTTCGCCGATTTCCTGGCCAACATAGTCGAGCTTCAGTCTAGATTCGGTCTCCTCCCTGAATCGGCTGGCGCACCGAGTTCGACTTCCGCTGCCAATAGCCGATTCAGGGATAAGGTGCACGCAGTCGTTGATGGAGAGAAATCTCGGTCAAAATCTAAAAATAGTTCATCCACGACCGTTTCAGGCAAAATTCATTGTGTTTTATGTCAACAACAGCATTCATTGACGCAATGTGACAAATTTCTTTCCTTGTCAGTAGATGACAAGTGGCGTTTTATAAAAAAGAAAAGAATTTGTCACAGGTGCCTCAAAGAAGGTTGGCATAGGCTAAGTTCGTGTTCAGCAAAAAGTTTGTGTGACATTGGCGATTGTAAATTCCGCCATCATAGGTTGTTGCACAGTGCTAGTGAGCGCGCAGCCGCAGCTCACGTAGGCTTAGAAGAGGACGACGATACTGCGCCGTCCACGCTGAGCTCCGCCCCGTGCGCGTCGAGCTCCGTACCTATAGTTTCTCTTGCTGAAGGGAAAGAAATCCTGTCCCACGCGTCAACTTCTTTTTCAGCTGAAAGTCCGGCGCAATCGCTGAGTCTTCGCCCGTTACTGAAAGTTGTTGCTGTAACTGTGTCTGGTCCGTCTGGTAGTGTCGATACTTATGCCTTATTGGACGACGGGTCGACCGCTACTTTTATTGATGCGGAGGTTGCTGCTAAGATAGGTGTTAAGGGGCCAGAAGGACGCGTTCACGTAGATTGCATAGGGGGCCTTAATAAGAACGCACTGGTGCGTTACGTCGACTTCTACATCAAGGGTCGTCACGCGAAAGATAGTCACCTTATTCGTAGGGCTAGATCTATTGGCAGTCTAGGGGTGTCGTCTCAGTTTGTCAACAGGGACGCCGTCACGAAATACCCATATCTTGCGGATCTTGCAGATGAGTTGTGTTACGGTAATATTCAGCCAATGCTCATCATTGGCATTGACAACTGGCATCTCACCGTATCTAGGGCCACACGTAAGGGGTCTAAGTCACAACCTGTCGCGATTCGTACTGCGCTTGGTTGGGTATTATTCGGTTTCGGTTGTAGTTCAACTACTCAGGTTGATGTTGTTAGCCACGCCACACTGTTTGAATCCGCGACTGTAGCCCACAGCGACCGTTCCGAATTAGAGCAGCTTATTAAGGAGCAGTACAAACTCGAGTCTATAGGTATTTCGAAACGTGAGGCGCGCAATGCTGATGACGAACGTGCTGATCAGATTATTGAGCGCACAGCACGCCGCCTGCCCAGTGGTCGTTTTGAAGTAGGTCTGATCTGGAAGTCTGACGTTTTATCGGTACCTAATAGTTACAACCTCGCCTTATCTAGGTTTTTAGGCTTGGAGAAGAAGTTGTGTAGGGATGGTGCCTACGCGGAGCGGTATCGTGCCAACGTTCTCGATATGGTTGGGAAGGGCTACGCCGAGCTGTGTCCAGAGACACCCACAGGGCCACGTATTTGGTACCTGCCTCACTTCGGCGTGGTCAACCCAAACAAGCCTAATAAGCTGCGGGTTGTGCACGATGCCGCTGCCAAATCCAAGGGCGTCTCACTAAACTCGTTGTTGTTACCGGGCCCTGACCTGCTTGTGCCACTACTCGGCGTTCTTTTTCGATTTAGAGAAGGCAAAATTGGGTTGACCGCGGACATTCGGGAAATGTTTCCGCAAATTAAAATTCGCGTTGAAGACCGCGACGCGCAGAGGTTTTTGTGGCGCGATAATCCACGCGAACCGCTGCGCGTTTACCGGATGTCGTCGATGATGTTCGGTGCCGCTTCTAGTCCCTTTACGGCAATTTACATTAAAAATAAAAATGCGGCCGAGCATCAGACACAATACCCGGACGCAGCACGTGCAATCATTTGCGACCATTATATGGACGATTGCATCTGCAGCCTTGACAGTGTGGATGAAGCAGCAAAACTGGCCGCTGATATTCACGCTGTCCACAAAAACGGGGGTTTTGAAATGCGTGGCTGGGCCTCCAACAGTGCCTCGGCTCTGACGTTGTTACCGAAGGAGACATTGCTGGAGGTGCCGGTGACTTCACCCGTGGACCTGGGCCACCTGGCCACTCCTGTGAGGACGCTTGGCCTTATTTGGCAGCCCACTACAGACTGTGTCGGTTTCAATATTGGATTAAAAAAGGATGGGCTGCCAAAAAAGCTTACCAAGCGGGTGGTTTTGGCCCACGTGATGCGAGTTTTCGACCCCCTCGGAATTATTGCGCCTCTAGTAGTGACCGGTCGCATCATGTTTCAAAATGCGTGGCGCAAGGGTCTCGAGTGGGATGAAGAACTTTCACAGCAGGACAGTGCAGCGTGGAGGCTATGGTTTCAGGATTTGTTTGGGGTTGCCGAATTGCAGATCCCACGCTGCTACTGCCTAGCCGACTATGAAGTGAATCATTGCGAGCTTCATGTTTTTTCTGACGCCAGCGAGTCTGCCTTTGCTGCGGTGGCTTACTGGCGGTTCGTACTTAAGGATGGAGGAGTCAAGCTCGCACTGGTTTGCAGCAAGGTCCGTGTAGCTCCTTTAAAGCCGGTGTCGATTCCGCGGTTGGAGCTGCAGGGAGCGTTGATCGCCGCGCGCCTCGCTTCAACAATCTGCAATTCTCATCGTTTGAGACCCGTCAGGCAAGTTTTTTGGTGTGATTCAATGACGGTGTTGAGTTGGTTACGAAGCGAGGCCCGCTCATTCAAACCTTTTGTTTCGCATAGAGTCGGCGAGATCCTGGAGTTAACGAGTGCCAGTGATTGGCGGTGGGTGCCTAGCGAGTTGAACGTCGCTGACGATGCAACCCGGTTAAAACGCACTACGTTATCCCTAGAGTCTCGCTGGATCACTGGTCCAGAATTCTTGCTTTCTTCTGACTGGCCTAGTGAGCCTAGTTCCTTCCCAACCGTAAATGAAGAGAGTAGGAATCCGGCATATACCACAGCAGTTTACCTCATCGGTAGCGTAGAGAGGCATGTGCCAGTCTCAGCTGATCCCAAGCGGTTTAGCTCTTGGCTGAGATTGGTACGTGCAACTTATAAAGCTCATAAATATATAACTCTTATAAGACTCCATTCATTATCACGTAGGGGGCTTCAGGTAGATAATTTAGTGCGTGAGCAAGGGCGGATACTAACCTTTTCTTTTCAGCCTTCAAGCTCTTTTGGCTCTCCACATTCAGCGCATGAGACAGCTGCCGATATGCGCCTGGCCGAGACGCACATTTTACTCCAGGCACAGCTGGACTCATTTCCTGTTGAGATGATGTGTTTGAGCAGTCTCCCTCCCTTGCCCATACCTCGCACCAGTCGGCTGTTCCGACTGTCACTGATTGTGGATGAAGACGGCCTCATACGCCTATCCAGCCGTATCGCCGCAGCCTCGGGAGTGCCTGAAGCCACAAAAACCCCATCATCCTCGATGGGAAGCACCCTGCCGTCCAGCTACTAGTAGACCACCACCACCGCCGAGCCGCCCATGCCAACACAGAGACCGTGGTCAACGAGCTTCGTCAGAGCTTCTACTTGCTCGGCTTAAGAAACGTCGTCCGCTCCGTTGCCTTCCGTTGTCAGCTATGCCGCATTCGCCGAGCTGAGAAATTCCAGCCGCCTACAGGGAATTTACCGGAGGCACGTTTAGCTCACCACAAGCGCCCCTTTACATTCACTGGGCTAGACTACTTTGGACCAGTTCAAGTGACTATTGGCCGAAGACGGGAGAAGAGATGGGTCGCTTTGTACACGTGCCTAGTCGTCCGCGCCATCCACTTGGACGTTGTTGGAAGCTTGTCGACAGATTCTGCTGTAATGAGTCTTCGGCGCTTCGTGGCTCGCAGAAGAACGCCTTCTGAGATTTGGTCTGACAATGGCACCGCATTCATCGGGGCAAGAAGAGAACTCCGTGCACTCTACGGGGACGCAGCCATAGAATATGCTGCAACGGAGAAAATTAGTTGGCGCTTCATTCCTCCATCGGCTCCATTTATGGGTGGAGTATGGGAGCGACTGGTGAGAAGTGTGAAGACAGCACTCCGAGCGACCCTCACCGAACGTGCTCCGACAGAAGAAGTTCTCCGAACCGTACTCGCAGAAGCAGAAGGGCTAATCAACTCCCGCCCCCTGACGCACGTTTCGGTAGAGCCCGGCAGCGAAGAGGCGCTCACCCCAAATCATTTCCTCCTTGCAGCTTCATCGGGGCGTCCCGTTCCAGCAACCTTGACGGACCGTGATCTGGTGTCGAGAAGCGGTTGGCGCAAAGCGGTCAGACTGGCGGACCACTTCTGGCAGCGCTGGGTTAAAGAGTACTTGCCGAATCTCATTCCCAGACCCAGGCAAGGCGACGTTCCAGAGTTGGCTGTGGGCGATCTGGTCCTGGTGGCTGACGGCAACCTACCGAGGGGCTCCTGGCCGAGAGGGCGCATCTCAGCGACTTACCCGGGCCGCGATGGGGTGATCCGAGTGGCGGAAGTCAGGACTGCAGCGGGCACACTGAAGAGGCCCTTGAGGAAGCTGCTCAAGCTGAGTGCTTAACTTTGGGGGGAAGGAATGTGCACGACGCACCTTTTTGTAATTTTTATACTTTTTGGTATATTTTGTACAATGTTTCTTTTATATTTCGAATGCTGTATTTTTGATATTTTGTTTTCCATTAAAAAGACCAGTCTACCACCAACCATCACGGCGTTTACTTTCGTATAACAGTCCCCTTTAAAATAGGAAGTCTTGTAAACCAGCAGTGTGGTGATTAGGCTCAGTCCGCTACAACTACAATACGGCCGGCAGGTAACTATCTATTGTATGTCCTGCCCATTCATGAAAACTGAACAATATTGTACATCTCACTTGGATTTGACACCTCTCAACTTATTGTTGCAGTCACAATGAACACTTAATTTAAAAGAGGTTATTGTACTTTATTGAAGTTGTAAGAGATACCTCTTTGAGCTTTCTGAGAACTTAGTTACCTGTTCCTTTGGTGTTTACGAATTCCCACGAGACAGACGTTACTAAAGAAACATTCTGTTAAGTCATGACGAATCATTTCCAAATTCATAAAATACGGGAAATTTATAACTCTTGTTTCTTGTCTCCTTAATTGATTGTCTCGTTGATCTTATCTCTCTAGCAAGCGCTGCAAAATATGAAGTCTTGTGTTCGATTCCCTGTTTGGCCACTGTTATTGAGTTTTTAATCAATTTCTCAGTTTCAGATCGCAGTCTTGATTTGTGAATGGCTGGCCAAAGGCTGTCTTCTGGCGAAATGTAGGCGTACTACAACTTACATCCCTGCCTAATACTTCGGGTGATATTATGTTATGTATCTTAGTTAACAGCAACCAGATTTTATATTTTCCATAATACCATATATAAATACCGACTGTATTCTGTCAATCGACATAATTCATCCGCTATGATATTATTTGGCATCCTGTATAGCGGATGAATTTATTATGTCATGCATAAAGGCATGAATATCATGCGGCTAGGGAATATATTTCATGCTGAACATCTGTCATCGGTCCTGATATAAAAGTGCAACTAATAATTTGGGCATTAATATTTTTTTCAATATTGAAGAAATTCTGTTTGATAAAAAAATATGTAAATTAACTTTAATCATGCCCTTTCATAAACCCCTGGTACTTCTGCACCTTAGGATTTCCCGTTTCATGCGCATCATTCTCTTATTTTCTCAAATAGAAGCCTACTCTCACTTCCATCGCCGCCAAAAATGACTTTTCACAGTTTCTGATGTCTTGGTAGACAGCGAACTTTAAGGCGCGCGCATTGCCCCAGATCTTGAGCTCGGCTAAAAGGGGAGTAAACATTAGGCGTACTAATGCAATGCAGTTAAATAAAATCCACAGTTTATGGTTGCTCCAAAGCCTGACGTTAGGTAGACTGTATGCTTGTCGCTGAAGATTTTTACAAAAATATTGAGTAGAAGTGTTTAGCACAGCGTCATACAATTTATTTGGATCAAGTTTTCGACCTAATTCACCTCTAATTTAGGGGATTATCATTTTATTCTTTCACTAACTTTTGCCCGCGATTTTGTACGCGTGGTACTTGGAATGTAGTATCTATATTTTATTTTTGCAGTGATCGTTGAGAATGAAAAAACTGTATAGACTTGGAACGGGTAGATAAACAGTTTTTACATTTCTATTTGCTGGCTGTACAACTGCTCTTTCCAGTCTTTCCCCACAACCTTCTCTTGGTGGGCACCGTTGAGTTGTAACAATTTTTTCAATAGATGGCGTTTTATTAAACTACAACACGATATTATAAAGATTAGAAAAAAAAAACGGAAAAGATCATTTCCTGTAATAAAATGTAGCCTTTATTTTAAGAGCATCTAGCAGAAGAGCGCTGAAAACTGCATGCGTTCAAATCCATGCAGTAGTTTTTGCGTGATGCAAGTACAAACCTATTTAAACAAACTTAAAGATCGACAGACAAAAATTCTAAAATACAGTTTTTAGAATTTTTGTCTGTCGATCTTTTGGCTTTGGCTTTGGCTTCTCTTGCTCTATCTAATTTTTTTCAATATTTTCAATTACATATTTAGATTACATTGTAATTTATTTTTAAAATGAGGCGTGAATTAATGGAACCGTTCCCAACAAACCGGTCATTCTATCTCAGATTCCCAAGCTTTAACTTATAAAATCTGTTCCCCTACGCTTTAAGACAACGTTATTAATTATTAGTCCCATTTAAATATTTGATCGTTTAGCCAGTCATCAGATATCGTCAATAGCATTCCAACCTTTTCCATATAAATTCGACCTTATACTGTTGAAATAAAGTTCATTTTAGTATGAGGTGCGTAGCTTTTTGTAGAAATTCCCGCCCTATGTTTACCAAACCCTGAAATCCTTAAAGAGAAACTTATCGTAGTATCGATACTGTATTTATATTACGTTCGACGACTATGTATTTCAGCAGCTAAGGTTGTGTTTCGTAAATAAGTGAAATTTACTATGATGAAATATTAATTTGTAACGCCTGTAAAGAATGTATGCAGTAAGTGAAGAGTTTCTGAACGATAATAACAACAAAACAAACAATGGCCCGGAGGCGCGCGGCGCGCGGCGGCACTGAGCTTCTGAACGCACCCACAACAACAAACAACCCCACACAGATAACCGATTCACAAGTTTCCCGACGTGAACATTTGAAAATGGAACGCGATCTACGTAACACTGACACAACTCACGCACACTTAGCGAACGCCCGGGGAAAACGTCGCACACTGACACCTGTGACCACTGCAGGCTGAGCTCGCGCCCGCCAGGATTCCGGTAAGCTCACCGAATGCCACAACCTAGATACGGAGCTCATCGGAAAATGGTACAGTTAGAAGAGGACAGCAATATATCGCAGCGCGCACTCACACCGCCGCAGTAAGGTAGGTTTCCCGGGAGCCGGGCGTAGTACTAGAGACACATTGATCCACAGGCGGCAGCAGAGCGTCTGGCAACATCGATTGTGCAGTTTCCTGCAACCGGCCGTTGCCATGGCGACCGCTCACCTCTGCACCCCGCCTGCGCTACGTATTTAGAAACTTTTCTATTACACCGTTTTATTAGATTTTTATTTGTCTTATGTAATGATGAGAGTTTCTCACAGAAGTAGGATGCGTGGCGGTAAATGGCGTTCTATTTGTAGGGATGCCGTTTCCCGCCACTTTTTATGAGGCTATTTGAAAAACGTAGAAACGTAACTGAAAGAAGAATGGCGTCGTAAATTTTCGTTCTTCACGTGGGACTGACTTTCTACACCTGTAATCGTATTGAATAAAAAATAATTTCTTATTGGTGGTATATTTCTTTTCTTCAATTTTTTTTACACGCCTGGTCCATCTATGATAGCAGGGTCCATTTATAGAATAATAAACGCGAATAATAAACATAATAACACCCTATGCCATGACAACTACCACTAACTAGTATGAATTTTTCCATCCGTAAAAATAAGGAAAATGTTGGTTACAACGTAACCGCCTCGTTAGGTAATCAATCAAACAAAGAAACTTACTTTTCCGAGATTGTCGGATAATATCTATTCCTCTGAGAATTACCATTATGTTTATTAAGATGATATCAGGAGAAAAGCAAAAGTAATTTTTCTAATAAATTCTCCACATCACTATTAAGTGTACTCGTACCAGGCAAGCATGTAATATGAACGGTGATCAATCATTTCACTACGCAAAGTCAGGCAACTAACACAGAGCTTACTGCTCGCGATGAGGAAGCGTCAAGCGACACAAAGCGACATCGCTGTCGCTGGCGACAAACGAAGCACGTCAAATTGAGACGTTGTATGTCGCTCACGTTTCAAGCGACATGGCAGCATGTAACTGAATTGTGTATAAGATTTACAGCGCCATGAATTTGCTCGCAAAATGTAAGGAAAACAGAAAGTTGGTATAATTTCTCCGAGCTTATAATGTCTGCTATGGTGAGTTTACAAGTGGGTCGGGTCTTGGAGGAATGAATGAATTTAAAAATAATAAAGACAGACAGAGAATAAGATGTTCTGGCGTAACTCTGTAGAATATTATAAGCAGCCTTGCTCGAAAAAAACATAATTATTATATCAGTAATTTTCCTCCCCTCAGTAAAAGATTAGCCAACCTGCAAGGTTCTACGCGGCATTGACTACCGAAACTGAACTAGCAAAACCGAAACCGGTCAGCAAACATCTTCGCAGCTCGTGAACGCAGTTTAAATATTCAGATTTTGTCCTGTCTAGTTTTAAGTATACTGTTTTATTATTCGTAAACCCTTTTAACCTTTTGAACGCCATTGTCACGTATACATGACAAGCAAGCGCGTGCCTTGTACGGCAAACGACACAAATATGTGACAAATGGTAGGTGAAATTGTGTTCAAAAGGTTAATGCACCACACACAGATTGATATCAGTTGCACACATAAATCCTGAGCCAGACATAAGGTGGAACAGCCACGTGGCACAGGGCGGGGCCAGGACTTACCACTGCACCGCTCTGACGCTGCTGCCGTTCTATAACGCAGTATACAGATACTTCCTGCATTCGTCCTGCACTCACACTGACGTAATACTGCAGTGCGTCTGTTCTAAAATGGCTGCAAGAGTTAGTCCCTCCCCCATATTTAGTCTCGTGATTCTGTGTTTATTTGAGTTGCCTGTGTGCGTGATTTTGGCGCGGAATGTCAGCAGGTTCAGGTTCAGTTGCTTTTGCATGAAGTTTATAGTTATTATAAGTGAGCAAAAGTTATTCACAAAGAGATCTAAAAGGGCGATTGGTAGGTATGCGAGTTAATATTGAGTCTGGAGTCTAAATGAGGGGTCATTATTAAACCCCTAGGTAACGCTACACTTGAAATTGGTTAGGTGTGAAGATGTATATTAAAACACTGCTTAGCTCTGTGTCAAATGTGATGTTAGTTTATGACAATCTATTTATCGAAACTTTTTGTCTTCGCCACTGATTGAATTATTTCAACTTTAGTAGCCTAGTATGTACACTGCAAATCTGCAATGCAATCTCAGAATCTACCAGGCAACTATAATATGGAGGAAGATTGACAGGGACACAGAGATAAAGACAAAAACACTAAATGTATTTAGTGTTTTTGTCTTTATCTCTGTATACATAGAGACTAAATTTCAGTTGATTGGTTCGAAACATTTGTTGGTCCTTTTTTTTTCTTAGAGTTTTCCTGAGCTCCTATCATCATATTGATAAATGACCCGAGTGTGCTACAACTACGAGATCCTTGTAGTCTCTGTTCTGACTGTGTGTCTGCAGTGTTAGTCCAGAGTACCTACCTAGGTGGCTTCAATACAGGTACGATATAGATTAAAAAATCAGGACAACCTCTTGAAATTAACTTTAATACAAAATATTTGATCCTTCAGACTAGCAATAAATAATAGCTGCGTATTCGTGGTATAATATACAAGATGTAATGGAACTAAATGCCTATTTGTCTTGTAGGGATTCCCTCTAATTAAGGTAATCATTTTGACGGTAGGCGACCAACAATGGCAAGGGGGCTCTGAGGTAGGGTTGAATTAATCCTATGGAGTTTTAAGAGTATTAAAGTATTGTTAGGGAAGTACTTTCGGTGTAGTATAGGTATATATATATTTTTAAGAGAGTGTTTTTGAGAATTTGTGAAATGAGTTCTGAAATCGTCATTTGCTGAAATTGTGGTGTCTCGAGTTGATCCCCAGATCGGTTATGAATGGGAAAACCAAATAACATTATGGAAATTCGAATGGACAGAAATGTCGAAAAGTGGTTGAATGAATACGTCTGCCTACTGTTTCTGGTTTCTGTTGGTTAGGATTTTATCTCATACTTATATGGTACATTTGAGTGAGGCAGACATCTCTAAATCTATTTTCAAAACATTTTTAAACGCCACCTTTTTTGATTTCTGATGAACTTGTCAATCCAAAAACCAGTCTCATTTCGTGACTACTAAAATAACCTCTTGCAATATTTTGTTGCCCTAGTACTATAGAGTTACATTGCGCGACGAAACTTAATCTCGCGTACAGCTCAATGATTCAGTGGCCACCCCGAAGACGGACGGTGACTAGTTTTTGAGTAGCAAGAAAAATGTAGCGGCGACTGTAATTTGTATGGGTGAGGCCACGTCACACCAAAAGCGTGGCGGCCACCACACGGTTATGTTACCTCTCACAGCCTCAACATCAACCCAATAGTAACTTTATTGAAATCCGAATAAAGATCACAGTGATTTCGGCAAACTTGTCAGTGTCGGTACCCAAGGAAATTGATTGATTTTGACACGGCGTGTGTAGATAGATGTATGTGTACATGGACGAGGCAAAAGGAGTATAAAAGGATCGTACCAGTTCCTGCCTGCCTCCATGAGTTTATGTAGGTATGCATGTATAAAATTCGTGTTAAAAGTTTCAAAAGGATAACATATTGTGTCGAACGGAATTATTAAAAGCTCTTACAGCAAGACTGTATACATATAAATATTGTCAAGAACAAAATAGACATGTGATTTTAACTTTTGTTTTTTCGATTGATTTTATCTTTTTGTTTTTGTTATAAGAATAATTTATTTGCTTAAAATACATGATTTGTGGTACTAGCGTGGCGCGAGGGGATAAACATAACCAAAGTTACTGCTGTAGTTTCACGAGAAAGTCCCGTCAAATCAAATCTTATTCAAATGTTACTTCAAAAATTAGAGACAGACAGACACACGGACAGGGCGAATCTATAAACCCTAAAAATACCAACAAATACCATCCACTCATCATCTCTCTCCCCGCTTCCATTATAGCGAATCTCTCCGAATCCGTGAAGCGTTCTCGTCTCGTCCCGTCTTTGATTCTTCACAGCTCACAGCGGGCAGCGCCGCGGGTGAGGGTTAACTGCTACTTCTAATAATTAAAGAGATTTGCACTCTTACACTGAGGGAGCTAAATTAATTGTCATTAGAATAAGGTTTTCTGCTGGAGACCGTTTTTTCTTATCTATTTTGTCTATATTTTCAAGACATTGATCGATCTATCTTATATGTAGTCGTACGATACCGAAGTAGTTTCTCCTATTTATAGCATCTTACGTACGTATAGTTTGCTAATCTTATTTGAGAAAACTTTCATTGGTTTTAAAAATCTGTATTATTAACCGACTTTCTTCAAAAAGGTCGACATAGCTCACGGAATAAGTAAGCTGAAGTGGCATTGGGCCAGTCATATTAGCCGTAGAACTGATGACCGTTGGGGTCGACGTGTTCTTGAGTGGAGACCCCGAATCGGCCAACGTAAGGTGGGGCTCCCTCGGGCTCGGAGGAGCGACGATCTTCGCAAGTTGGCTGGCAGCAACTGGATGAGAGCTGCTGAAAATCGAGTTGAGAGGCGTGCGATTGAGGAGGCCTATGTCCAGCAGTGGACTGCCGTAGGCTGATGATGATGAACATCATAACTCCGTCATTTCAAAACCGATTTGAAAAATTCCTCTTTTCCTGATAGGTCCCATAGAAACTCCATCGCGACGTCGCGTGAAGCGGCCTGTTCTGCTATGGCCGTTCACGCGACGTCGCGTGATGGTGCCTTACAATTATGTAACGAGCCATAACAATGTAAAAATTAATTTATGACAAGAATTTGTATGGCACAACTAAAAAGGGTAAAATAAAAAACTTTCTGCGAAAAAAGCCGGCTTCCACGCGCGCCTCAAAGAGAGTCAGCAAACAGGAAGGGGTCCGAAAGGACCGATGCCTGCCAGGGTTGCGGGACTGTTCGAAAGAGATACCGCGGCCCTGGAACCCAAAGGGCAAAGGAAGAAACATGGATGGGTTTTAGTCAGTAAAAGTCTGAGACTCCCTCCTGCTTAGCCCAGAGCGGGAGGGGTTATTTGATGATTTCCTATCCGAAAAAAAAAAAGTCGTTGGCAAAACAGTCAATGAAACAAACAAAGTCACCGACTTCCGAAACTTTTTTTTGGTAGTCGGTTTTTTTTCGCAGAAAGGTTTTGTCAAATAACACTAACCGCCACCGGCACCTTAAAGAAAACTCTTTAACCGTGTGATAAAAAACAATATTGCGTATTTGTTCGCCTACTGTTAGTAACAAGCTACACAAGCACTTATTTATAAAAGCTTAATCTACTCAAGAAATAAACCTAACAATTATTCCAATAAAAACATGTTTCGCAAAAAAACCTGCGACTCTCTCTCTATCTCTGTTTACGTCATATCCGTTTTATCACCGGAGTAACGTGTTATTTTTTGTCTGCGAGGTAGGCGGGAACTACCGAAATACACAGAAATAAAAGCTGCTGTATCCCGGGAAACGTCCACGCGAAGTTAAAATTTTCTGATAGCCTCATAGCGACTACGCAGACGACAGACTTTTAGTCGAGTGACATTTCTGTGGAAAATGAAGCGATAGAGGGAAGTGTCCTACATTAAAAATATCTGTAACATATCGTCACCTTCCTTTATCCAATTTTGTTGGGATCGGCCTGCAGTCTAACTGGATGCAGCTGAATACCAGTATTTTACAAGGGGTAATATAATAATACCTTAAAGCAAGACTGATTGTCAGACTTTCGGGCTACTGACTACCTGAAACGACTGTCAATGATCTACAATTGACCACCGGGACCAACCGGCTTAACGTGTTTTCCGAGGCGAGGAGGAAACATATAAATATTTGCCATATTTATGCAAGTGGAAAGTATTCTTCCTCCTGTTTTCATTTATGATCGAGGTACCTTCGCCCGTCGTGACGATGGAAGCATTCTGTCGAGGTTTGTCTGTCGCCTGGCACTCAAGAAGCGCCAAATCTTACAGATTATTTGGTCCATGCAGACTTTGAGGTCGAAGACAAAAAGTCTATCGTCTGTGTAGATTCTTATTTTGATCGTAAATATCTAATACCTTGCTAATTGGTACTTTCCCATGAAAAGCTGTTTCAGTGCCCTCCCACTCTTTTCATGGAAGTACAAATATAAATACTTTTATCAGCTTTACTGGCTTTCTTGGAAAATATATAATAAACAAGTTTTTTTTATATTTCTATGGGAGAATTCTTCTGAAAGTGCTTGCGTAACGTGACATGATCATATTTCGATTTCCAAAGTGACTATATCTGCGCAGATATTCGTTTCGCTCACATCAGGAGACACCAAAATCATCACCATCACACGCCTGCCCTTATCCCAATTTGGGTTCGGCGCAGCATGTCATCATCACCTTCAGTCACCTCCTTTCGAGCCATATCTTATAGCCAAAATGAAAGGTATAAAAGCACACCGTTGGAATT